>OX467287.1:3649081-5103850 GCA_950108345.1 Malthinus flaveolus | reverse complement strand
ACACAAACTGACATTTTCGACTGACATTTGCGAAATACCAGTCGTGAAATGAATCATTTAGTAAAGACCAATTTATACCTTCTTTATGAACTATTTTCATTTTTATGTTGAAAATTTAATGTTTCGGTTTATTTTTTGAAAACGGATAAAATAAACTTTCTTTGGTTTGTATTGAAATTGATTTGGTTATAAAGACTAAATAATAAACAGCTGCGCGAGACTTTTCTATTATGTTTTCCTTCTTATCTATTTTTCCACAAATAATAACACTAAGTTTTTCCAATCTCGTTCATTGAAGAATCACAAAATCGACTTCAATAAGTTAATGGAAGGTATAGATTCCGGTTGTAATAGAAAAAGTTGACTCTTAATTGTTGTTTGTCACGATATTTTGTAGGTAAATATTGCGTTAGCCTCGAAATTATTGATTCGTGTATCCGTCAACGTTCTTAGAAAATTGATTTTCGTAAGGTTTATCTGATATTGAAATGGAAGCTCGTTTTAATAATTACGCTGCACATTATGCTGATTTAAGAATACGATTTAGATTAACAATGAGACATCTGAAATCAGATCTTTTCTAACGAATTACTCGTCTGTGTAAACGTGCACTTTACTAAACGATAAAGAATAAGACTTTATACGATGCAGGATGCAGGCTGAAAGAACATTGCAAATGAGTATTAAAATAGAACGTCTGCCACTTCAAAGTGGCAGCATTAACTTGGGGAGTGGCTCGAGAGGGTGGGTTTTTACCTAATTTTTTGCTTTTCCGCTTATAACTTCAAAAATACACACTTTTTAAGAAAAGTGCTTCTATACAAAAATAAAGTACACTCAATTTCCTACAAATTATTATGTATCTTAGCTTTCTTTCGTCAAATGAACAGTTTAGGTGCTATAATAGCGATAGCGCGTTGAAATATAGTGCTTCTAGAAGGTTGGGTTTTTACCTCATTTTTTATTTTTTGGCTTATAACTTCGAAACTACACACTTTTTGAGAAAAGTATTTCTATATGAAAATAAACTACATCAACTTTCCTACAAATTATATCTCGAAGATTTTTCCCCTCAGACAAACGGATTAGGCGCTAGAGCGTATTGAAGTTTGACAAACATTCAAAATCTGCCCAAAAAAACTGATTTTTTATTTATCGCTTGTAACTCGTAAACTACGCACTTTTAGAAAAAAGTATATCTCTAGAGAAATAAAGCACATTAAATTTTCCATAAATTATGTCTCTTGGATTTCTTTCGTCAAACGAACAGTTTAGGCGCTATAGCGCGTTGAAATATAGCGCCTCGAGAAGGGTGGGTTTTGACCTCATTATTTGTTTTTGGCTTATAATTTCAAAACTACGCATCTTTGAGAAAAGCGCTTCTATGTGAAAATCAACTACATTAACTTTCCTACAAATTATATCTCGCAGGTTTTCCCTCTCAGACAAACGGTTTAGGGGCTAAAGTGCATTGAAAACGGACAAAAATTCAAAATTTGCCAAAAAACTGTTTTTTTGTTTATCGCTTAAAACTCGAAAACTACGCACTTTTAGAGAAAAACGTTTCTATACAAAAATAAAATACACTCAATTTCCTGCAAAGTATGTCTCTTTAAGATTTCTATCGGCAAACGATCAGTTTAGGCGCCATAGCGCGCTGAGAAGGGTGGGCTTTTGGTGGTCAAACTAAACATAGTATACTCGTACACGATTTACATATCAAAAAATTGCATTTTTTGTGTAAATTTCCACTATATTATGACGGACGATTTTAAGTATAAGTCTTCGTGGTGGCAGACGCCTTTGAAGTCCGAAGACTGAATTTTCTTCAACTTAGCCAGCAAAGGATCTAATACAGTGGAAGCATTTGAATTATTTGGAACTTCGAACATTTGGGACAATTCCGTTTTCAATTTTCTCGTCTGGAAATTTTGTCCTAATGGAAAGCGCTAGATATTTCTTGCATCGAGCCCCCCCTTCTTTTCCAATCTGTTTCTCCATTTTTGTCTTATCTGGACTTCTAATTCCATTGAAATTTTTGTCTGGGAGATTTGTAATTTTTCTCATTGCGCAGTCAAGTGGTCTAACTCTGATTTCAGATTTCAGTCACCATTGATGAGATCTAAAGACTGAACGGCTCTTCTTAACTTTTTTCCCTTATCGAGTCTTGTACAAATTTCATAATTTCGAATCTTAAAATAAACCTCCTAGGTCAGAATTTTAATCTGGAACTTTAAAAAAATGAATTGAGGCATTTGTTTATGTGAAAATTTTTATGATCTAAATAATTGTTTAAATCGCTATTTTTTTCTTTATATTTTATTTATATGAAGTCATTATGGATGAAATTTATGTATATTTGAGTTTTATTTCGGTTTGCTATTTGTATCTTTCTTTGCCAAATGCGTTGTTACGTTTTGTTTATAATTTCAATTTTTGTAGCTCCAGGTGTAAAAATTGAAATTCTTTTTGTCGCTATTCTTGAGCGATCTCATGACAGAAAAAGGTTTTACTAAGTTTTTAATTTAAACTCTTCTTTTCGTCTTAGGGTTTTAGGTAGAAAGACCGCATTTTCTCATTATTATAACGAGGAAATAAGTGGCGAGTTTTACTTTTCCATTTTTGTGTCTGATTTTGTTTGTGATTTAGAAAATGGAATAGAAAATTATTATTTTTGAGACAAACGTTTCGGTGGCGCCAAAACAAAAATTTTAAGTTCTATTTTTGGATTAAGAGATATGTCTATTCCACATGGCACAAGTACTTACATGTGCCATATCTTTGAACGGGTTCTTTATGAGATTGCAGCTCACAACAGTTGCTCAATCGGTAAACCGACATTACAATTTTGAGAGTATCTAACCTAACGATATTAGTTCGGATATGTGTATTTATAGCTTTAAAAAGAGGGATCTGAAGTTTATTTATGTTTTCTTATATATATTTACATGTTTTTCTTAATTATGTGTAATTAGATCTGAGGAAATTGATATTTCACAAAATGAAGGTTTCTCCTAACATTACATCACTTTAGTGAAGAAAAATTATATTTGTTACAATGTAATAATCCCACTTGATACTCTTCGTTATTACGATTTTTAATCGAAACGAATTAAGCCAACTATTAAAAATGTATTTTAAAATACCGTCAGTGAGGGAAACGGAAAATGCTTAGGAGATAATAATAGCAAGAAGAACATAATTTTTGTCCTTTTTGAAAAACTATTATCCCACCCAACAGTTATAATCAATCAGTTCTTTTGTGGTTGCAAGTTACGCGTGTTTATGTAACATCAAGTTGTACACTTTGATAACATTTTGTTATTTTTTTACGATCAAAATTGTGGGTGATATCCAAATAGCTCGAAAACATTTGACAAAGTTTTTGTGCTAAAAATTACATTACTACACTTTTATGATACCGATTCGTAATTCGGAAGCCTAGTGTCTATCTGAAATCTTTCATAAGTTTGCAGTATTTAGCCAATATCGTACAAATGTATTTCCAACTTCCTGGAAGTTTTCATTTAGAATTCAACCCTCATCGTTGTTAGGGAACAACTCCGTCTACTCGTCTTCCTTCCCACGTTACCCATAGAAAAGCTTTCCTTTTACGTACAACCGTTACGTACCCACCACTATAGATATTTTTATAATACTGTAGTGCTTCCTGGCATCAGCAATAACAAACCAAACAATGTCAAATGGAGATAATATAAACAATCTGGTGCTTGACGCAAGCGATGAATGAACGGTGGTTGTATCGGCGTCCGTTGACGTCACACTACGTACAAGACGCCTATTTACGTCGCGCATTCATGTTAAAACTTACCTAATGAACTCAATTTTTGTTACTAAAAAGTTATTTTATATACGAATCATTTACTTTAATGTTTATGTTGAAAATAAAATCTATTTTAAATCGAGTAACGTTCAAATTATACTTGAACCCATCACTACCTACTAGACTTGATAGTGAATGAACACTGAACAGTGTAGGAGGATTTTTTATGGTTAAAGTTTAGAGAAACTATTTCTAGTGTCGAAACTGTTGCGGACTGTATTGTATTTTTGCGATACTTGTTTTAGCCTCCATAAAAGTGCCATCTTTTTCATTATCACTGACTAATATAGGTGTTTTAACCCGCCCATTTTAATTAAAATCTGTTGGCGTTTTCCTCTATTAGTTCTCTTACATTTAGGATTTCTTCTAGAGTTCTTCTATTCTTTACCCACTAGTCTTATCTTGGGACGCTTTGCCAAGATGTGAAATGAGATATTAACTCTATAAAGTCAGTAGTTATTACCAGTCCCTAGTTGAGCCTATCTTATGGAGTGGTATATGAGGTGTTATTTTTAGTATTTTTTTTTGGAATATCACAACCCGTGTTTTTTTTATCGACATGCGTACAACTGCATTTGTCTAAAACTGCAATTAAAATAGTTTCAGACAAAATGTATTTGATTCTTGCTGAAAGTTGCAAGTTGCATCTAGAAAGCGTGCTGTTCGAACTGAATTTAGTTCAAATATGAAGGTCAAAGAAGTAGTAGTTTTTGAATTATCTACAAACGATTAAGAAATCGAATTGGGCTAATCCAATATTAAGATACTGGCTCACGCACGGACACTTCATTACCCTATATTCCAAGATGAGAGAATTTGAACAGATATTTTTTAACTATTTTGGAATGCCAATAAATTTTTGATGATTTAATTATGCCGACTCAGGAAAATATTTCAAGTACTAACTACTGAAAAGTTTTTCAGGGATAGTCTAGAGTCTAGAGGAAACAATTGTAACCTTTTATGTACTTACTTAATTATTTTTACGCCATTTAATTGTATGTGCATATCACCACATTAACCCTCCGTTAGGCGCGTGGTCTACCATCGTAGACCAGGCCTCTGTAAACCATCATAACTTTCTTAAATTTCGAATTATATTTATGTAATTTTCAATAGCTGCTACAAACACTTGTCTCTAGCGAATTAGAGTAGTGGACATTCCCTACAATGGTAATTGCCTTTGTTATTGCACGCCAAAAGCGAGTGGTCTACGATGGTAGTCCACGCGCCTAACCGTGTTACAATTTCTTGTCGTGCTTTTTATTGTTAATGCGACTATTTTATTCCTAGACTTTTAAATATAATTACGGAGATTCAAAAATCCGTTAAAAAATTTAAATTTTATTAGGGAACTCAGGGAATCCCCTTAAAGTTCAACAATAATTTTCAAAAATATCACTATGAACCTCCCAACATTTTCTCATCGGTTTACATGTCAATATTAGACAAAATAATCCCAAAAGTTGTTTTCCGATTTTCACTTGTTTTAGAATTACGGCGTTTTTAAATTTTGCTTAGCTAAGCGTAAACATCGCTACATAAACGCTCTTTGGGTATACAAAGCAAATCACTCTGAAGAAAAAATAAACAGAAGCGAATTTATTCAAAAATGTACATGGGAGCTCATGCGGCCTCAAATCGAGTTCAGGGCCTTACAGGCCCAAGAAGTGCAGGTTCGGGGGGTCTTACAATTGCCACCTGAAATGAGACGGCGAGTTTGCGTTTTACTGGGAATTACTGAGAATTTATTGCCTTATTGTCCCCTCCTCTGGCAGGCCCGCAAATTATGTTGGACGTTACACTTTTTGTCCTCGACAAAGGAACAAATCCAGTCGAAAGTTTTGTGCAAAATATTACAACAAATATGCCTGCAAAGACCATACGAAAGACATATGAACTTCGTGTTTTAGTGAATAAAAACGAACAATTTTGGTCGATCACAGTTTTTTTTTGATTTGAAGAAATTTTGATTTTTTAATTTTTTTTATTACTTTGGGCTATCTAGTACGAGGATATTAAAAAATATTTGTTTATAAATCACTTTTAATGCGTTATAATAAATAAATTCCCAACCCTTAATAAATTTACGTTAAAATTGCCCATTCTGAGTATTTTGATTACATCTATTAAAATAAATGCAATGTTGGTTAAAAACTTATTTTGTACGATGGGCAATAGTCAAATGAACCACTTTTCTCAAAAATTTGTATCCAAATGTTCAAAACCACTCTTTTATACAGATAAGAAAATGGTCTACCATCGTAGTCCACGCGTCTAAACACGTTAGTAAAGTGCACGCGCCTAACGTAGGGTTAAGGCACTTATCTTCAACTATTCAACAACTCATGTGTCGTTGTGGTAAGAATAGAAACTTCCATCATGTCCATCATGTACCTAATGCAATTTTTGGGTCAACCTCTAGAGTCTAAGAGTAGAGGCATTGAGGAATAAGAACTTATCTTGAAATGAAGTTCATTAGTTTTCAGATTTGTAAGCTGTAGGTAGCTGAGATGGTGTTTTTTTCAATTAACAGCACGTTATAAATAGAGTAAATTTGGAAATAGAGGAGAAAAATAATTTCCATTATTTCAACAAAGTGTAAGATGTAAATTGAGGCTCATATTGTAACGTTTTGCTTTTTATTTTATTTTAAATGTAATTCTTGCCAAAAATTAGACTTTATTTACTGTTCCATAACTTTTTAAAAAGAGGCATCACTCAATTTTGGCGACATTTAATATTTTCTACGCTTAATTTGTAAATAAAAACGAGTAAAAAAGTAAATTTTCAAATTTATTAAGTACACGATTTATAATCTTTCACTTAACCAAATTTACTTGAGGCTCTTTATGCTTCGAATATGGTTTTTATTTTAATTGGTTGTTGCAGCCTGGAAAATCTAATTTTCGGTATAGGTATATCGGTTAGCACACAGGAGCTTTATGGTTATTTTAAAAATAACTTTAAAATTGTTGGCACATAATACGAAATCAATTTAAATAATGTTGTCTATCTTAATTAGCCTATGTGTTTCTGTAGCGCTTAAAACTTCATTCAAATTAAATTAATTGGTCTGGATGAAAATGTTATCGTTTTAAATTACAAAATCAATTTGTATTTTCTTAACAAAAACTAATTTGTAAGCTCGTCGTGGGAAGTTTTTCAGTTTTTCTTCACACATAGAGCTTTTCTCGGCGAGGTGCGCAATGCGCAGGTCGTGTTTAAGCGAGTTCGAAGATTGATTCATAGATGTCTCTAGTTGGCGATTTTTTTTTTGCGGTTTCACTCACAAACTTTCGTGCGGATTTTTACAAATCTAAATATTGACGAATGTAATGGCGTTTCTTTAAATAATAACCGGAGCAGATGTAAACCGAATTCTAATTTTAGTTCTTTCGCAAATTCGTTTTTACATATTTGTTTATTTATTTTATTCTTGGATGAATGAACAAAATGGCTTTTCGATCAAGTTGAGTTTTGCAGTGATTGGTAAAGATGCACATTATACACGTGTAGTGTAATAAATTTAAATTAACTGAGAAATTTTGGGCGCCAAAACATAAATTTATTATCAGTTAATTTAGTAATAATTTATTGTATACATCAGTGTTATAGTTTATGTTAAAATTTTAATACCGACTCCGCGTCTGATGACTTTATCTTTAAATTATTGGGACTTAAATTAAAATTATGTTTTCCATTAAGAGAATTTGTAAGTGCAATTTTCTTAATTTTTTCACTCGAGATTGTTCAAGTTATATTTGTTTTCGTGTTATTCTTTTGAGATTTCTCACAAAGGAACTAATTTTAAATATAATGCGGGAAATTTTTTTGTGTAAATTTAGAGAGTAGGTACTAATTTAAATTTTTGGTTTCTCTCGTTCAATTTATTTTAGGAGGCTGTTTGCGTAGTAAAAGTGTTGTCGATAATAAGACCCTCGAGTGATTTCATTTTCAATTTTCTTTAACAGCTTTGAGTTGGTGTCTTTAATAATGAAATCTTAAGACTCTTCGTACTCAAAAATTGAGTAAAATTGTAAATCATTTCGTTAATTTTCACGTATAATTGAAATTTTGTGTTGACACTCTTCTACATGAAACTTTCGATTTGTTTACTCGTACATTACGAGATTATAAGAAGTATATTGAAGAACGGTAGTATAAATTTTAATTTAAGTTCATTTTTTGAAGCACGGAAGTTTTATTAAAACTTGAAAGGACAAATCTATTATACAGTCTGTCGACTCTTTGTATCGGCGCATTAAATTATCTTCTAATTGTGATTGTGATGCTCATTATTTCTTCTAAATGAAAAATGATTAAGTATCTGAAAGCGTTCTCAAAATATTTAAAAAAAATCTAAACTTAGCATTTTCGTTTTTCTCGGATAGCTGGAGCTGTTAATGGAAAATTTTGATTTTCTTGAAATATTTCGAGATTTTTCTATTCACAGAAATAAACGAGCATCAAAAATAGAACTTTTTCGATCTGTTAACTGTTCCTCTATACCTTTAGTAATAAGACGCAAAGAATAGACTGATGCCTGGTATACCGAGTTCCATGCATCCTAGACAAATCGAGGAGAGTTTCGCGAAAATAACCATTATTTAGTATAAACTGATGTATAGGCACGGCCACACAGCTTTACAAAATAACAAAAGCTTTGTTTATATTCTTTACGCTTATTTCTCGTTACCTCGCGAGTCGTTTTTATTCTGTGGAAAACTAACGAGTCTCATCGGAGTCGTATAAGGGTATAAGTTTCTCTGTCTTTCCTCTTTATTTTATTGATCGAATTGGAATGTATACTCTGTACGTTAGAAGTATATTACACCCTTAAATCTTGCGACTATTAGATAGTCCCATTAAAATTAATTAGACGTGTCTATACATGCAGCACTTAATTTATTTTAGTGGAAGTTGATTGCTTTATAAGAACTGCATATAATAGGAGACGAACATTGAACGATGGCCATTTTGTTAATTAATAGCTAATAAACTGTATGTCCGTATGGAAAGAACTAATCGATTTGTCCCAACTTCTTTTTTATCCTCTTCACTCGATTTACGTCTTAGAAAATGCCGATCCTTTGGGGAGTATAAAGAAATAAACAAATTTTAATTAGGAGGCGATTTTGGACGTAACTCTTAACCAGAGTATGTACGTCTTTAGTATATATCTTCTATTTTTAACAAAACGTATTTCTTATTAAAATCCGTTTCCGCCCGTAAATTAATTTAGCATATGCTCCACAGTCGTTTTTCTTTAGGACGGTCGTCTCATCTTCGAACATTTGTACTTACAGAAAAATCTGAAAAGATTTTTCTTTGATTGTTTGTGGGGGTTGGTTTGTGCTTTGATGGAATTTATATTACGTTCACCTACACGTTTTTCCGTTATATGTCATTTTATTCTACTCGAATTATTTAATAAATTCAATTTTTTTACGATATTATTTATGGTCCCCAAGTATTCTACTTATAAAATTTAGTTTGAAAAAAATGGTCTGGGCTATCACACCGTTCGTAATATTAAGAAGAAAAATTGGCATTTTCGATAGCAATTTATTTTGTCTTTTAAAAAGTTTGGTGGAAAACTTTACTTTTGGGTCAAGGTGATTTGTGTAATTCTTTTTACTAAAGTTTGTGTCTTATAGGTGAGATACGGTCTTAGATTAGCGCGCATTAGTTTGTGTTTGGACCTAACGTCCGTGTTGGACTATCGTAAATCCACCAGTTTAACTATTTTGGACCAAAATTTCTTTTTAATAAACTGCGGAATTAAAATTCCATTTTCATTGCATTATCTTTTACTTAATCTTAAACCTTAATAAACGTTTCATCAGTTTTTGTGGGTGTCAATTAAACATGGCTGTAGTAAATATTCTATTTTAAAATATTTGTATTCTCGAAATAGTTCAGTCATTTACCTTAAAGATCATTTTTCAAACAACAGGACGAAGATCGTCATAAAGCACTTCCTTGCACCTTTTTCTTTTTGTTTTTCCAAAACTCTCGCGACCAGATCATCAGTTAGAAGAGTAATCTATTTTCGTATTTCAGTCACTTCGAATTTTACGGGTTAAATATTTTTGTCTGGAGTAGTATCTACTTAATTGTATAATTTTTTAAATTACCTTTTTCCACTTCGTCTTTGCATTCCAATTACTGGTGTGGAGATGATTTAGCATGTATTAGAGTCTAATTGAAAGTCGAGTTAAGACAGGTATTGCGCTTAATTAACGAACGCCACCTGACTTGTATACCTTGAATGTTATGCATCTTCTTTTACGAGGGACGTTCAGAGAGTGAAATATGTGATAGGTTTAGAATCCGCAGATTTTGCTGTCTTTTGCCAGATATCGACATTTCGGCCCATACGAAAAATTTAACTTGATGACCGAAACGGCGAAACGTCGAATAAAAAATTAACCTGCCTCCATGATTGTGCGGTAGTGTCCTAACGCCACATCACATAATGCCAGTGTTGGCTTTTATTTTCTGAATACGTCTGGTATAAATGGCACATGATGTAATGCAATTCTAAACAAATTTATTCCATAGAGAGAACTTGATATAAATGCATAGCAGGTATCTTTACGATATGTGATATAAAACATTACAGAATTACCATACGGGTGCTCTAGACTTGTTAGCGATAGTCTCGCACTTTCAGGGTGTTCGGTAACAGACTAGCGCTCGCACACCCCGTTTAATTTAAATTTATTTCGCTAGAATTATTGTAAATTAAATTTCGAGCATCAAAGTACTTAAATTGAATCCCGTAACGCTCGCTTATGTGTACAAGTGTTGTACCTACACATCATTTCATTAGGTTTCGTCGCCTACCTGTCAAATTACCAACGTCGCCATTTTATTTTTAATCCTCCACGTCTTATAATTTGATTACTTATCTACTAAATGCGATTTAAATAATTTCGAAGAAGCAGTTTGATTAGTAAACTTATTCAATTTGTGCCCCCGTTTTATTAACGAAAAAAATTACATAAGTTAGTCACGGTTTTGTGCTTTTGTTAAATAGTTTAACAAGTGATTAACCTTTAGTTTAGTTTTAGAGATCTCGCGTTATCTAAATATCAAAATTAAGCGACAGTTGTTGTACAAAGTAATGAAATGCTTTTTTTTGCGAGGATAATCTTTGGAAAATTTTATGAGTTTCGTTCGGGATTTTCGTGTGATTTTATTATCTCGAACGCCACTGCTCGTCTTTTATTATTTAATGTTTTATTGACTATTGTGATGTAAGTGGGTTTCGCAATCATAATGTCTAATCATCATCTATTTTCGAGTTAGTACATTGAATGTTGTGTATGTGAGTGTATGTACACAGTGAGATAACAAATCATCGACCCAGACTTCATGATTTAGCCTCGCCTGCTATTAAATTCGTGTCAATGTCGCGTTTGTATTTTGTGTGTGTACTTACTTATTCTACACCACTGCCTTTAAAACTCGCCGGGGGAAATAAAACAAATGTCCGTTGCTAACATTAAGAATGCGCCATGACTTTCTTTCGAGTTAACAAAAACCTTCGAGTTCTTAATGCAGAGTTAATCGTTCGTTATCGTCGAGTTAATAAATTGTCGTGCATAGTGATGCTGTAGAGCTATTCTGTAGTAGTAGAAAATTAATTTAAGCGATTCCCTAGCGTTTCGTTAAGTTTCTTTATCTTATTAAAGTTTGTGAGAGACTTGTCGTCTTCTAGGAAATATTACACACGCCGAGATACCTGGGTTACCTGTCTTTCGTTGTGTGGATTATTAATATCCGGTTAGTGTACCCCGTGCAGTTGGCGTAGAAGTTTTCAAAAGTGCGGTTGTGTTTAGTTTGTAAACGCCGACTCTTGTAACTACATCGTGGGTGTGGTGGCGCAATTTTTTTTTTGTTATTTTTGGAGTTTCTTTCCACTAAGTTTTGGTTTGTGTTTTTGAAATTTCAAATATTATTGTTTGACGATATTTCAAAATATTAAAATATCACCTGGATTGTTTGATACGTTTATTTAAGTTTAATACTGTGGCGTTTATTTAAAGCCGTAAAAATGCTTTCTAGGGGGTAAATTCGTATAAAAATTAAATCAAATACTACCAATTTACTTGAAGAAAATTCGAAAAGAGCAGAAAATTTTAGGACTGCCCTTTTATTTTTTTAATTTAAATTAAAACCCTAATTCGATTTGTTGTTATCGAATGGCCGACTACGTTAAAATTAATATTTTGTGCAATTAAATCCGAAATTAAATTATGTAGTTGGTAGACAGAAATATCGATTTTAACTTTGCCACCAAACGTGAACTGTTAAATAAAAGATTCGGGTTGAAGATTGTTGCCGATGGAAAACAAAAATTAAATTACAAAATCGATCATTTCAACAATCGATAATTTTCCTCAATTTTCCAGTGGCAAAAGTTTTAGTTGTCATCGACTCTGTTTCAAACAAAATGAATTTTTCTTGTCATTTTGTCGTTCTTTTTTATTTTATGTACACTGTACTGGCCCTAACAATAATAAATAATGCTCCTTTTCGTTAGAAGGGTAGCAGGTAGCACCCCCTAAGCAGCTGTCATTGCTTCCTGCTGAAGTTTTCATTAAATTATTTCCAAAATTAGCAAACATCTTAGTTTTCTAAATATGGATAAATATGTAGGTACAGTCGAAGAAATAATTATTGGTCACTGTAGGTTGTTTGACGAATATTGCAATATCTGCAATGAAATTTTTACGAATTACAAATGGAATGTTTTCTAGTTACCGCACTCTCGATTTTTATGCAATTTTCTGCTAATGCATATAATGAAAAGAAGAAAGTTAACAGTTACTAGTGCCCAATAATTTTTTCTGTGCCTATACAGTGTGTCCTCGGATAATTAAACGAGGGGAATCTCTTTATTTTCTACTTGGCAAGAAAATGTTATTCTTATAAAAGTTTTCAATGACATTAGCATTAATTGGAAAGAGAATAATCTCTATATGCCTTCTTTGAAAACCACAAAACGCATTTGATACTGTTACATTAATCTCCCCGTATATGTTGGTTACATGTGTATTATCTATCATGTGAAATTAAAAAGATTGAGAAGACATAATAACAAGCTTTTAATGACATTGAAAGCTTTACTGTTGGTACGTCGAATATTTTTAGTTTCGTCCCAATTTCTTGGAAAGCTCTTCCCGGTTAAAGAAGTCAGTACTTTGGTCTTTCTTCTCTTATATTTTTATTTATGGAGATTTACTCTTGACAGAGAGTAAAACGCTACTTTCACGACAATTCTTGTCACTTGTGACTTCGTTGGTGAAAAATGTTCCTGTAGTCTATAAAAGAACGAAACTGTAGCACTACCTGTAGTGCTTTGTCTTCAAGCCTTCATCTCTCTAACAATTTAGAAACCAAACCGACGTTTTAGTTGTTGTTCTGACTGCACGAGATGGCAGAAAAAATATAGGAACCATAACTAAGGACTCGCCTCTTTTGGAAGTTTATCAACTGATTAGTTCATCATTTATAGCCCTACCATAGATACTTTCACGTGCAAGTCTTTTTAGGGTGCCTTTGGACTTCTTCTCAAAGCTTAACGTCCCAACCCCTCGTATATTTTTTGTTTTCTTCTCCACTCTTCGCAGAACGTAAACGAGTTATCCGTATCCGTTTCTTTCACAATTTTCTTACAACTGTTAGCTCTCGGATTTCGAAAAGTATTCCCATAAAGTAGCCTTTTCAGCCTTTATGTTGGGTAATGTGCTTTTACTTCAGTTAAAAAATGTTGAGGTGTTATTAACCTATAAGTTTAAACAAAATACCTTTACCGTTTTTATTTTACATGCTAATTGCGTGTTCTTGGTAACATTTAAAAAGCTGAGATTGCATGTCTCGATTTTTTTAAACGAAGAATTAATGTTACAACATCTTTTTTAGTTTATTAAGTAAAATACGATTTCTACGCAATTTTGGTCAAGAACAGCTTAATTAAAATAGTTTGCCTTTATAATGTTTTTCATTGATCCTCATCGGCTTTAAAATAGATAAAATAGTAGAGTAACCAGTTAGTTATAGATATCTAATTCGAAAACAAACATGCGCCTTTCGCGACGTGCGAAATTTTTTAGTATTTTTAGCCACGGTTTTTGAATTAGTTTTCCGACGAAATCGTGAAGCAACTGACTTACTGATTCTATAGAACCCCTAAGCACAACATGCACATTTAGATCAACTCTAAAAGCTCGAGACTTCGCAAATTTAAAATGGAACCCGAAACATTCAGAGAACTCTCTAGAAGCGCAACTTTGTGCCCTTCACTAAAATTCAGTTGATTTAAATATAAGGAGCCGTTGCCCGTTGTTGTTAATGAACGAGTCGTATGGATCCTGAGTCTTCATTTTAAATTAATCTGTCCCAAATGAAGTCAGAAGGCGTTCCAAAACCACCTTGAATTTTTGTATCGTTATACATTTCGACGGTGCTCTCTGAATTCTTACTTATGATTACTCTGTTATGACGCTTTCACATACTACGTATGTAAAAGTATAGCTTTTCCGTGGTGGTTGATGTTGAGAAAATAAATTTTAGTTAGGAATGAATATAGGACGAAGCGAAACATATCTTTTGAGCTTCATGTATAAAGGGAGCTATAATTTTAATATTGGAAAACCGAGAATATGACAAATTGAGATCGAATATGTCTTTAGAAGGAAAGATGCATTGAATCAGAATTGAGGGGGTGTAAAAATCGAAAGAAAGTTTCGATACGAGGTGTGACGAAATAATTTTAATTATCTTATTCTCAAAAGCCTCTCGAATGGAAAATTACAATTTAACGCCTTTAATTAAAAATTAATCGTGGTGTTGAAAAGGGATTAACTTTGTTGTTAAAATACGGCTTTTCAAACAATAATTGTAAATGTCTGTATACCAGGTATGTTTTGGGAATTTATTAAATTCCCACTTGTTGCGCACTTTTTAAATTAAAAGATCAGCTTTAGACGATGAAATAATGAGAAATGAGAATTTCGAGGGAAGCTTCTCACAGTTACAGGTATTAACAACAAACAATTAGCAGGTACTAACTAACCCCCTATTTAAAGTTGCATTAGTAACTCCCTTACTGTTAGAAATTCAAGAAAAAATACTAACAAACACAAAAATACAACCTCATCATCACCAATTATGTTCTTTTGAGTTTATTTCTATTTACATTCTCATTAGTTGTTAGTGAGAGGGGTAGTTTGCAATTCTTCATTTAATCAGTGTAATTTTACGAGGTGTTCAAGTCGCATTCGAGATGTCTTCGGAAGGGTTAAATGTGTGTGGGTTACGTATTAAAAGGAGACTCGGTTCTAAATTGAAGGATTATTTCAAATGCTTATTTTCTTTATCAGATAAAAAGAAAGGTACGTAATATTATTTAATAATAAAATAGCTGTCCCTGGACTCCTTCCATATTGGGACAACTTTTTATTAAACGTTTCTGTAGACAGCTTTTCATTTAAACGGGTCATATAATATATTTGCAAAATTATGTTTGCATTTCCGTGGAGGTTGTATAGTTGTACGGGTAATGACTTCTGAACCAGAATCAACAGTAGCGTAGCGTATTATCCATAAGGCCACATGGAACGTTATTAGGACACGGTCTAGCGGTAACTCATTTGAGAGCGCCAAAATGGCTACGAGTTACCTAAATAATTTTTGCGTATTCACCCATATAGTTTGAGGTCTATTTATACCTATGTCTGTCGGTTGTTGGAGGGTTGTTGATAATGAAGGTTGTGTGGTTAGCACTAAACACATCACATATCACCCTTTAACTATTTATCATCAGAAGTTATGTCGTATAGTACTCAATTTTTGGTTTTAACACCTACATCTTTTTTCTGATGCTCTTTTAGCTCTTGGGGAAGCCTAACTTGCAGACTGTTCCGGATTTTAACCCGGAAACTTTGGTAGACAAACTAAACTATCGGGCTGCCGCAAGCCCTTTGTTGTTTATTCGTCTTTTTTGAAACTTGGTGCGAATTTTTGAGTTGTTTGTGCATAAATGCGACATCGTATGATATTCTGTTTGTTTTTTGTCACCGCCGTTTGTTTTTTTGAGTGTCAAAGTAACAAATGAATATGAATATTTAATTAAATTACGTAGTATAGTGTGATCGAGGTATTCAATTTAAAAACGGATGTTGGTTGTTTCATGCAAATACGACGACTTTTGTTAGTAACGTTTCACCTTTCTTGCTTAGTGATCACTATTTTTGCGATTATAACAAAAAAATTGCATCGCGATTTTTATACTGTTTTTATATTTATTTTATTGTCTATTATGTGTATTTCATTCCAACTAATAGTTTTATTGGCGTATTCGAAAACTTGTGTAAATTTGGGTTCGATTAACTGCGTTATAATTTTATATGGTCGTGATATAGATTTAATTAAATGTAGGATTTGATTTTACGCGTTTGTTGTATTTGGAAAGTGACGGCTTTTGTGTTATTTTCACGTTTTTGAACTTGTCAAATGTGTTTGTTTAGAAAGTCTGGGCGTTTTAAATTCAACTACATTTAACAATTGAGATTCTCATTATTTCTTATTAGCTTTTACTTTCATATCTTCTTGCAGTGCATTATGCACATTGTCTACTCGTAATGTTTGTTTTTTGTTTGGGAAATGTTTGGATTTTAACAGTGCTTACAAAACTGTTTACGTAAGTCCTCGATAGGAAATCCTAGAAAATTCACCTTGGTGTTTTTATTCCGAAAGTCCGATGGCACTTGTTCCTTTTTTCAACTCGTAGGTTTGGGTTCGATTTCATAAACCTCCCATGAGTATGAAGCATCATTTATGAGTATGAGTGAGCCCAATTTTCCAGTTCTGTATCATCCTCGATTTGTGTGGGAATTTTAAACCAGAAATCGGCCGACTTGTTTAAGGCTCCTGTTTTTTCCATTATCTCCATATTTACTTAAAAATGGGTAGCCTTAACAACATTCTCATGTCCGAAGAATTTTTTGAGATCTGTTACACCTCTACACCTGGGGTATGTAAATCTCGTCTAGATTAATAACTTGTTTACATTATTTATCATATTTTAACATAACGGTGTGACTTTGTTAAAAACTCGTTTTTCCTAATTTTTTCTTATCGCCTTTATTACATAAAGTTGATTTAACATTTCAAATTAATTCGTAACCTTATAAAATTTGAATGTTATTAAAAAGTTTTGTAGTCTGAACTGAAAGTTGGTGATTATTTTTGGGAGCTTTGTTGCTCGACAAATATATTTAACATTTGTAAACGAAGTTTTTAATTAGTTTTTGATCAGAATCTTTTTAACGATATTTGTTTTTCAACCAAATGGTTAAAGTTGAGATACAATTTTTATTTTATTTTATTATTGGCATTTATTTGATCGTATCGTTTTGCAAACGGTCTATTCGATGAATATTGATGGTGCTAAATTCTCTAATTAAGCCAGATTACCGAAGTCTGTATTAAATTCAAGGTTTGAACGGATATCACAAACCGGAAGAAGTTCTTTGTAGCCAGCCACTTTGATTTATTATTACATAAAATATAGTAACCTCATGATCGCCATCTATAAACGCAAGGTCTTCCTCTTCGTTAGTTCTTTTCACTTATTTTCTGCTGCATATATTTAGTTTTTATTTCAACAGGATAGACACTTACGTGAGAAATTGCTACTTGGGTTAGAACAAAATTTTTAGTCGAAAACGTTTTGGTTTTAATCTTATCAAATGTTGTATAACTTTTGTTTCGAACTGTAAATAATCTGAGACGCGAAAGGGAGATGAAACAACGAAAAACGTATCGTACATTGTACGAGAACAGAATCCACAAGATTAAGATCTTTAAAGAACGGCATCAGTTCTCGAAAACTCCGTACTTCAGACATATCAAACTTATATCATTTTCGCTGTAATTCTTTTGGGGCATACAAATACGTTAAAATATACATGGTGTTTCATTTTAAAATTTCGGGGAAAACTTCGGGATATTTGAGTTTGTGTAATACTTTGATAACTTTTATTCTACACTCGTGGTTGTTTTATAAATTGTGATAAACGATGACAAATGTATGATAAATTTCCCTTCTATATCTCGGCTGTCTAAAAACTAGAGCGTTGGTCTTTTAGTAGCCATTTTGAATGGCGATGTCTTCCATGTTTATTTTATTCACGTTATGCGAGTCAAATTGCTGTTTTAAATTATTTAGATAGTCGAAGCTAGCATTTTACGGTTTATAAACCTCACATTTTAAACAATAAATTTGTCTATTTGTGCATATCAAAACACAATCCACGTGCTATTATAATTTTATTTATTTTATTTTCGATTCAGGTCAAGCGCGTTTGACATTATAATTAAGTGATCAACTAAAGTTTCTTATTATTCCGAAGATACTATTATTATGATTGGTGTTAATTAACGAGAAGTCTAAATAAAATACATGTGACTATACTAGTGATATAATGTGGTCAAACCAAACGGAAACTGCTAACAACAACATGACATCATTAAAAAGCAAGATTACCCACCGGAAACGGAAAAACTCCAAGTCAAAAAGTTCAAACGCTCAGTCGATAGAAACTAATGCGGTTCCAAATACGGCTAATATCAATTCGGTGCCCAAAAAGACGCAAACTGCCGATTCGGTTCCGAGAAAAAACAACCGAAAAAACAATCAAAAAAACGTAAAAGTTATCGATGCCGGCCCAGACTTACTCGAAAATTTAAAAACCGAAGGATGCCACGAAATTCGAGTTGATACGAGTTGTATTGAAGTTGACGTCAGACGATTAACTACGAATGCCATACAAAATCATGCAGATTTAAGCCGAGGACATATATTAACAGATGTGGTTAAAAATAACGAACAAATTGATGTCGAAAATCAAACAATTATACCAAATAGTAAGCGTTATAGTGACAGTTTTGTAATTAACGGTTGTGACAGTTTCGAGGATAAAACCGACTGTGGTAGTAATTTAAGTGCAACGAGTAGAACATTAAGTGAACTATCCATTAGTGATTTAGATGTAACCGACAAATCGGACAAAGTCGAAAGGAGAAGTCGTAGATTTAGTGATATTTTTCGTTACGGCGCTTTAAAACCGGCCACGAGCTGCGAAAATATAAAAGGAAGCGTTAGAACGATGCACAAAAGTGGGCGTCAAGATGACGAATTTCCCGGTGTCGAGTTGAGAAGAAAATCTGATCAACATATTTTAGACACTTCAAAAAGAGACGCCGTTTCGACCGACAAAAAAAACAAAAAGAGTTTGAAGAGAAACGATAGTCAAGTAACGAAACAAAACGAAAATTCTAATAAAATCAAAGAGAAAAATGTCGTGATTAGTATTAAGGATAAAAGTAAAAAGGAAGGCTCTCCAGAAAATACAAATAATGACTCTTATTTAAAAAGAGTTAGATCTAAGATCTACAAAAATAAAAACGATAGCGGCAGTAACAACGGCCACTTGCCGTCGATGCCTAAAATTATCGAAAGTAAGCCGAAGAAAAGCAAAAAGAAGAAAGCCGACTTGGAATCGCCTCAGATTCATGACTTTGCAGTGCCCGAATTGAAGAAGTCGTCGTCGCAATTCGATTTTCGCCTCATAAGACAAACTTCCAATTTGGAACGTATCAGGCCCAGAACCTTCGGCTTACGTCCCGCAAGCTCAAATTTAGCCATACCAGAACTAATCAGCAATAACAATGCCATAAATAGCAGTTTGAATTCGACTCCAAAACCAATTTTAGAAAAATCTAAATCTAGTAGTTACATTAATTTAAATTTGCTCAGAACTAGGCGAAATAAGCTCTTGGAAGAAGCCAAGAGAAATTGTAAAAACGTACAAAACGAATTTGATTTTATCGCCTTTGGTTCGATGAGAAGCGCCGGAACTCAAATTGCCAAAAAATTCGGTAGCCAACAACTCGCCAATTCGATTAATTGCGATTTGGATGTTAAGTCGTCTAGTTTGTCAGGTAATCGAAATTTTAAAAAGTTGAAAAGTGTACTGTACAAAATCTTCTCTCGTGTTTATCCAATGTTACCAAGTCAAAAGTTAAATATTTGAACTTTATTCGTGGGTTGAAGACCTTTGGCTTTCTAACGTTACTCATGAATGCATTTTTGGATTTTATTCATAATTTTTTATAACTTATCTACACAACATTACGTCTTGTAATTACTCTTGTTCCGATTAAAATTAAGTAATTTGTTCGATAAGTGACATCATAATAGGGTCAATTCGTCTTTTAACAACTCGCATTTGTAAAAATTGGTTCGGACGATTTGTTCTTATTAAAAATTAATTTTTTGTGTAAATCGTTCGATACTTTGAACGACGTCAATTGAGCTCGAATTGATTCGTTTATTTTTTCAGGCGAAACTAAACCCGGACATCCCGTATCGAGAACGGGATCCGATAGAAGACCAGATTCGGTGAGGGAAGAGTCGTCTAGAACTCATCAGGAAAGTCAGGACCATAACGATAATGAAACAGACGTCACACATCAAGATAGGTCAGTAGCGTGCAATTTTTTTTTGTCTAAATATAGAGTCGGGAGTAAATAAATTATTATGTGTCCAATTTACAAATGGATTTGTTAATGCGAGTTCAAGGATGATACGTTAAGCGGCGCGCGAGTTGAATTTGTAAAATGGGCATTGCTCTTCCTACATTATTGGTATGATGCAGTTGTTAGGTATGTCATGATGATACATTCCTGTTAGCTTATGAATTTTTTTTATAAGTAATCGTGAGGCCAAGGAATCTTGTTTTTGTGGGCAAGATACTTGAAAAAATGCACCTTGACCCGCTCTAAAACAATTGCAATTTCGAACTCGAATCGTTAAGAAACAAACGTCGGGATGTTCAATCGGTTTCGAGTCTTATTTGATTTTATTTTTATCGTTCTTATCTAGACTAAAATAGATCGATTTATTTTCATGTAGTTTAAGTCTTATCTAATTTAAAATAGAGGAACACTAATGCCTAAGAAAAATATTTTTCAAGCTTCCGGGCGGAGAGTCCGGATTATATGAAAATCGGCGTCAAACTACACCGGGACACACCCTCGCGTATCCAGTAAACGATTTTTAAGATTTTGTTTTAATTTGTCCGTTAAAAAAAAATTCATTAGGAAATTGATAAGCCACTATCGTGTTGCGGATAAGGTGATAAAGGAAAGTGGTGTCAGTAGTTGATTTATTTTAAGTTTGTTCAATGGGTGGTGATAGTTAATTTTTGAAGTGTCGAGCTCAAAATTCTTTGTGTACCTTCGGAACGTTCGCGAGTCGAATTAATTAAAAAATGAATTCTGCGATGGAGATGGATCTGATGTATTTTTTAACCAAAAATTCCAATAACGGCCACAATCAGTCTAAAATTTATAAAAAGAAAAGTGTAGGAAATTCGAGACTCTCGAGAAAATTTAGGTGTGTATTCGTGTATTACTGTGTTTTTTATACGATTCAAACAATGTTGTTATCTTTGTGACTTACCTATGCGTTTGCGTAATCGGAATACTTGAAATTTTAATTTTCAAGGTGTTTCCCCGAAATGGAAAAATTTTGATTTTCCGAAAAAAAGATTTGAGTTTGAGCGATTTATCGAGTGAAATTGAAAAGTTCTTGGAGCTTTGTTTTATGTTTCTCTCGAGAATAGAAACTCGTAAAAATAAATATTGTGAGAGGAAAATGAGAAAGCAAATGGAGCAACACCACTGTGGTTTCTTAAAAAGTGGAGAATTTTCGAGCCCTAAAGCGCCCTTTAACGTCTTAATAACTTCTGTGTATTAATGTTATTTATTGTATTTTCAGTACCGTTAGTCTTCCAGCGTATCCCGGAACGAAGAAAAAAGTATCCACCAACATAAATAGATCAGAAAGTGTTAAAGAGCAATCTGAAAAGGTGAGATTTATTTTCGTTTGTACCAAGATTAATTTCCTGTTCATTTATGTTTTAATTTTTTCCAACTACTAAATTAATTATTTGCTTATTTATTATGTTTAAATATTTATTGGACTCGGACTTAAATAATATTCTATTTTCATCGTTTACATAATGTTGTTTTGTAGGTTATGATAAATTGTTTTCGTCGAAAAGTTTATTGATTTTTCTTTACTATTTTGTTAATTTTACTTGACTTTTCAATTTGTATTTTCCGTAAAGGAGAATTATCAAACTGGAAGGAATTCACCACGCCCACATTGATTGCACAGTATGTGGTCTACTCACTACTGTGACTTCTCCTGAAATTCCAGAAATATTACTGTACTTTTTCTTTATTTGAATACAAATTTATTTTGTAGTTTTCGCCAATTTATTTAAAGCCAACAATACGCTTGGAATGCGAGGGAACTTCCCTAAGAACCTACCCCTTTTACTATTTCATGAAAAAAAAATTGATTACTACTTTTTCCATTTTGTTTGCCTGGTCTAATCTGCCACTATTTTATGAGTTTGCATATTCCGCCATTTTGCGCATTTCTACCACATTTATTTAGTGTATTTTAAATATACAAGTATCTGCCATTCTGCCTGTATGTGTGTTTGTTACTTCCGTCTGTCTGCCCATCCGTCCGGCTTCTCGTCTGACTGTCTCTTCCGTCAG
This sequence comes from Malthinus flaveolus, assembly GCA_950108345.1. Taxonomy (NCBI): domain Eukaryota; kingdom Metazoa; phylum Arthropoda; class Insecta; order Coleoptera; family Cantharidae; genus Malthinus; species Malthinus flaveolus. Next base: position 5,081,352 of record OX467287.1, on the reverse strand, counting down.
AAGGTAAATTTTATCGGATTAGTGTTACATCGTTATGTAACAAACCCTATCGCCTCGTTGGTTTCCTTTTGGAGACACGTCGACGATAAATTCGTCTCGTTATAATCTCATACATTTCAAAACGAAATTCGTATTCGAATAACAATCCTTGCACATCCGAAGAAAATATTTCATTTACAAACATGGTATAAATTTATTGCATTGTTTCCCAACTTTCCACCTTGCTTTTTGTGCACGTTATGGAAAATTATTATCAGCTTTTGTATTATCTCGTTAGTGTTTTGCTCGCTTGTTGGCCTCTCTTTTCTCTTTCGTTCTTTGTGTGTTTGAACACCGCTTTAGTCTTGTCTACAAAGTTTTAATGCACTCTCGAGTAGATACTTTTCGTTTCGAACCCCTTTTGCATATAAAACCGTATACAGAAGAGGGAGTTAGTTAACGTTATTACACCCTTTCGTACTTCCATCTATCGAAAATTAAAACCGCGTAACAATATACGCAAATTTTTTGCACTTTCCACCCAGCTCTGGAATAGTTTCGCCCCTTTAAATGGCTTTATTCTGAAAGGCTTTAGGTAAAAGTTAGTGACCCAATTAACAAGATTAAACTAAATTCAATTATGCGATAGTACGTTTTACCTGATGTAAAACGAATTACAAATCCATTTTATTTTCTAACGCACTTTTATTTCTTTTCTAGCGAAAGCAACGAAGAAACATCAGCGATCCACTCCATAACACAACACAGTAAGTTTTTATTTTTATTCGTTTTGAATAGAGAAACTAGCGGCGCGTTTACGTTTAAAAAAGTTTTCAAATAACGCGACTTTTATATTTAGCTGCTTAAAGCTGACTTTGAACTATCCAAAAGTTTACCCCGTAGAAGCGCTTGCGTCTTTCGAATTGTTCTATATAGATCGAGTATTATGTTTTACCGGGACTGCGGGATTCCTGGATTTGTTATTTCGCGCTATCCCATCGTACAAAAATCTCTCGCTTATTTAATTTCAAGTTCAGCGCTTTCTTGTTACGCCCCCTTTATTAAGTTTTAGTTTCAAATTTTCGTTCGTCGACTTTGACGAAAGTTTTCAAAGTTGCGAGAAAACTACGTTTGAGCAATAAAATTAAGTGATATTTAGATGTATGAGCAATTAACGTAACTCGCGGAAATCGGCGTTATAAAAGTGCCTTTTGTTGATCTATTTTTGTAAGGTATTTTTGAAAATATTGTGTTCGAAATGTGATAGTGCGGTATTTTAAAATAAAATTGTAATGGATGAGCGTCTCAAAAATTTGAACATAATGTTTCATTCTTTGGACTTGAATCAAAAAACGACCAGTTTTGACAGGTTATTATTTTTGGTGATACTCTCTTTAATTTAGGTACTACTTTTTAATGCGAAATTGTTTGTTTTTAAGTAATCAAAAGTTAAAATTTTGGCAAACATTCCGAGTATTTTTGACCCACTTTACTTGGACTTTATTTTTTGTGTGCATTACATTAATTTTGTATTTCAAAAGTAATCGGTTCGAAAATTTAAGTGCTTTTAAAGTCAATTTGGCGAATTGCGTAAATTTTATTTAAAAAAGCAATAAATGTATTCGACATGAATAGACACACCTTAAAGAAACCTTTCTATACAAGAGGGTTTCTTCCCCGTCTAACTCATTATCGAATGTCAATCATCCAGTGAAAACTGGAAATGTTTTATCCTACTATTATTACTTTCTCGACCTGACATTACCTACTGTTTAAATATTGTGAGACCCGATCAGCAAAATTGTTGTTTATTTAAGTCGACTTAATTTTACCTTTATACGACCTAATTAACTTAAGAGTGATATGACGTATAATAAATTGCATTACATATTTATTGATAGCGGAGGCGATCCACGGACATTTCACGTGCATCGTGTGCATATTAATTTTCATGAAAACGAACGCAAGTGTCAACATCCATGCCTTGATTACTTCACTCAAATATTATCGCCCGCACCTACTCGTTTAGGAAATTTGCCATTAGTGGCCCTTTCTTGCTTTTTGTAGCACCTTTAGGCCCAGTTTCAAACCTAAAACACTACAAAAATAACTTTCTTGTCCCTCCATCCCCAAGGTTTATGTGGATTTTTTTTAATGTGTCAAAAAGTTCACTTGAATTGGAATTTCTGTATACACCATTGGACTAGATTAAACTACGCCTCTTTGTGCTCAAAGTTAAGAACATTGCCGAACAAGAAGTTTTTCTTCTATAGCACATACCACATACTATAGCGAGACTCACCTCTCATTTTTACTGTTTTGTACGAAACCTTCTTGTAGAGAACTTTAAGTGCCCCCAATTTGTACAAAAACTTCAAAAAACATCGTTAGCTTTTATTTTTTTGCTACTATTTAAATCCAAAACAATGACTCTAGGGCATTGGATTTGAAAAGAGTAAAAATTTCTTCAAATACTGTCAAAACAGCAATTTTTCTCGAATTCAAAACCATCAGTAGTTGTAGACGTTTTCATTTATTTTATTAAAATATTTCTCGATTGCGAAGCAAGGCGATTGAAAGGAGTTGTAACTTCATCATCACCTTAGTTAAATGTCAAGCCACAACTTCCATCAAACTTTCATTTTGGAATTTTTCAAGAGCTATACCGAACCACGACTGCCACCACCGCAAATTTCCTCATTGCTATAAATTAATTTAAAAATTGAAATAATAACGCTAGAAATTGCCTTTGGGCGCCACAGAACCGATTCTTGATTACATTTTTTAATTTGCTGTCCATAGCCGGCAGTCGAGGTGTATATCGAAATGCTACTCTTGTTGCCAAGCTATGTTAGGGGAGGAACCCTTTAAAATATTGTAATTTCCCCTTACCCTAACACAATTACTGCTTTATGCCTCGTCGGGGAATAGTGGAGGATTTATTGAAGCGCTTTAATTTCCAAAATAACATTTCGACCAAAAAAATGCAAAATTTCTCATCATTTACGATGATTTTTGGAGTACCTACATAATTTGATCGTTTTAAATTAATCAATTAATTAATGGAGTTTCTGTATTGTAGATTAAAATGAAAGTATCACTTCATTGGTTCATCTTGATAAATAAAGGTATTTTCAATAAATTTAGTAAAGTGCAAAGATGATTAGATATAAGCGGTTGTTGATTATCACTTTTAGTGTGTAAAAGTCCCACCTCCATAACATTAGTTAACAACTAATCAGAGATACCAATATGTCGATATATTTATGCTTTTTTTATTTATAATGAGGTCTTCGATTGCCAAAAGAATCAATAGAGTATCGAAGCTTTACATTGACTACATTATTTTGTAAGGTTCAAAACTAAAACATCACACGAGTGTTGTTAACTTCGAATTAATTTTAATTTTTTTGTGCAGCGAAACTGTCGATTTGGATCACCACGATTTAACTACACAAACAAAGTCTGGGAGTTCGTCGAGTTCCAGTTTGTCTTCGAGGTGAGTTTTTATATAATTATTTTGCGTACTAACTGCTTAATGAATTAGCGACTTTTTAATTTTGTCCAGATAATTTTACGATCTGGTTAATCATGTGCATTAATTGAAAGTGATATATGGAATAATTTCTAAACAATGGACCCATTAACATTTAAATTAAATTATTTAGTGCGTTTTAATACTAAAAGTTTCTGCATAAACGGAAACAATAGAATTATGTAGTATAATGTTTGAAGCAATTCCTATCTCGAGTGTAATTAAAAATCAATAATTAAACTTTTTATTTACATACTCTGGCAGTTTGTTTAGAAATGGTTTCACGGCAGATTAATACTAAATAATATGATTAGCAATCATATAAATATAGCCATAAATTTTGTAGAAGGGAAAGTACCAAACGGAATATTTTTGTTTAGATCCTTAGATAGTCCAAGTGCATCTTTAGATGCAGTTACAGGATTTCATCCGGCCCATCCTGGTGCGTCAGGATGGGATAGCGATATGGAAGTGGAACCTCACCCACCCGACTGGCAAAGTTCGGTACCTCAAGAAGAGCTTAGTAATCTTCATCCGCACGAAATGGAAAGACAGGAGATTATTAATGGTAAAGTAGTCACAATCTCGCCACTCTCGAGTACCTTAAACAAATTGCGCCTCGAATTTTAATGATAAAATTGGTTATCTCTTAAATTATATAAAAAGCAAAAATTGCAAAGAAATTAAAAAGATAGATCTCAAAAATTTTAAACAAATAACCGCCGTATAAAAATGTTTTAGTCCGGTAGCTCTAAGGAGTACCCGGTGTTGACTTCTAGCGTCGTTTTTATTGCTAGAAGTTTCAAAAAATTGCGGGTACCACTTTGGTTCTTTTGGACAAACCAAAATGGTACCATTTGTATAGGATGACCCCATATTTTCCATAGTGAACTGTTGGAGTAAATTGTATTTTTCAGAATTATTTCACACCGAAAGATCACACGTTCGTAATCTCCGAGTGTTGGAATGCGTATTCAAGAGGCCGTTGCAGTATTCAAAACTTCTCAAACCCGAAGATATTAATCTCATTTTTCCAAATCTTAGCGAATTAACGGAAATACATTCTCATTTAAACACAGCCATGAAGAGTAAAAGAAAAGAAAGTCCAATCGTACGAGACATAGGTGATATGCTGTTAAGTATGGTAAGCACAACTGGACCCTCGTTATTTCGGCTTTTATCACACGTTGAAATTTCAGTTTGATGGCACCATGGGTGAGAATTTACAATCCTTAGCTGCGGCGTTTTGTGAAAGACAAAAATTAGCCTTCGATTTTATCAAAGAAAGGCGGAGAAAAGACTCTAGGTTTGATAGTTTTCTTAGTGAATGCGAGAAAAACTTTTTGTGTAGAAGGTTGCCCTTCGAAGGAATTTTACCGACAGAAATGCAGAGGTAAGTTGAGAGTTTCTTTATGTTTGTTGTTTATAATTAAAACAAAAATTACTTTAGGTTGTCGAAATATCCTCTACTTTTAAAAAGGCTAATAGAAATAGAAGAAAATGTGCAACGAGAAGCGGAATTAATCCAAGCCGAATTAAATAAGTTAAAACAAGCCCACGATAGATCCAAAGAAATTCTAAATTATGTTAATTACGCTACGGCAATTGCTTGTAATAAAGCCCGATTAGAAGATATTCAAAGGCATTTAGATACTTCATTATTTGAAAAACTTGACCATACAATTGTAAACGAATTTAAGGTAAATAACATTTTTGAAGGGCCTAGATTAAATTACTAATACACAAATTTAAAAAATTGCAGAATTTAGATTTAACGAGGTATAATTTTATCCACGAAGGCACTATGCATTTAAGGAGGCCCAACAAACAACCCGTTTCGTTACACGTAGTTTTATTAGAAGAAGCTGTGATTTTATTGCAGAAGGATGCCGATAGATATGTTCTTAAATTTTTTCAAGCTGGAACTTCTACTCAGCAACCTCTTGCACCAATTATTAAGACTTCCACACTTTTAGTGCGAACAAACGCGGCATGTAAGTTAATTAATGTTCTCACGTAAGGGTGATATTAAGTTGAAACTGTTTGCAGCTAAAAGTTCCTTGTTCCTGGTCAACACATCAACGCAAAATAGTCAAATAGTTGATCTGCTCGCCAGAGATTCTTCTGAAAGAGACATGTAAGTACATTTTTTTTTAATGTAAATAAATTTAAGTTCGTTAACAACTCTTGTAGTAGTAAATAAATTACGTGGGATTTTGTGAGCTCTCAAATTTGTTGTATTAAGTAGGTAATTCGTTTATTACAAATTGAGTTATCGATAATGTATTTTTATCGTACAACGCTACATTGCTACTACAATGTACTTATTAAGGTTTCTGCTTGATGCATATTTAATATTGTTATTAGATTAAATTGTGATTTTAAAAAATTTACTTTTGATAGTAGGTGCATCAAAAATTAGTTTGCACAAGCATTTCGTACTATATCAAATGAAGTTTATTAGATTTCTTTGCTGTAAGTAGTTCAAATTTTCGAAGCGTATATTTTACGCAAATAATTTAAAAATTAAATTTGATTTTCTATGGAAATTTATATTTTTATACTCAAAATTGAATTTATTTAGATACGTTTTCTACAGTAATAATTGATTAAGGCGCTATTCAAAATCAGCAGGATCTAAATTCAAAACTCCATCACCTTCTCATTTTGTAGACTTCAGTTACATTGCCAGTCTAATTTAATTTTTTCAACCTGCCATGCTAGACTTTTAAAAGTTGATTCACACATTACAGTGCAGTGGCAGACGTTTCAGGGCCGGGACATTGGCTACCGAGTCTCGTCAGCGTCTTCTGTTCACAAACATCAAGGACTTTTTGCTTCAGAGCCTTCAGTGGCATTTAAGACATGAACCACTCACAATTGTTGACCGATGTTATACCAAATACTATTTTTGACAAACTACTTTGTCTCTAGTAACAAATTCAATTAAAAGTTTATCATTCATTTTTAAAAAATGCGTTCGGGTTTGTAGAAAAATATCGTTGGTAACGATATCAGAATGTCCCACCCGGTCTAACAGTACTGTCGCGGACTAGTGAATTCTACTCAACGATAAGTTTTGTACGTTCTTGACGGAACCCGGTAGAGCCACGACCCTGTAATGTGTGGATAGGATTTAAAGGTAACTTAATGTTGTTTGGACTGGTCGAAACGTAGTGCTAGCCACATTGCATTCAGTATAATGTTGAGCGAGGCCAGAATTGCACCGACTAGTTAAAAGGACGATTTGTCAGCTACTTCTTGTAGACTAAAAACAATAGATGTGCGGAATAGGTGATAGAATATATGCAGGGCTTTTTCCACTATATCTAATCAGATGGATTGTGTAGGAGTGTTGAAAACCTCGGTGATTCTTCATCGTGTTCAACACTTTTTAAAGTTTTGTCACGCACGGCTATCCCTGACCCTGGGCCATTGACACGGTCTTACTTGGTGCCTGTTGGTTTCCGACCAAACTTTTGAATTTGTTTCGAAGTCGAATGTCTCAATTGTTTGTTTCGCACAGGTCTATATGGAGAGTTAGCAACTCGTGTTCATAAATTTTAAAGTTGAACTATAAATTTTAGTAGAAGGTAAACTAACCGAAATGAGTACAAAAACCTGTCTGACAGTTTAGTTCAAGGTGCTTTATATGTTTAGCATTCAACAGTAACAATATAATGGTCATCATAAATAGGAATATAGGTTAATTATGTCACTTATTTGTTCGTGATATTCATGGAAAAATATCAATTCCTATTAGATCGATATTAATAGCGTCGATGACATCAAAAACTGCCCCTATTTTTCGAGCACATTAAAAATTAAACGACCATTTACCGAAATTTTTATTTCAAAATTAGTTGTTTCAGTTTGAACTCGTTTGTTAACGTGTTAAGTTCGAAGGGGCGCACTATAAATGCAATTTTAAGTAATGCCCTTCTAAATTTTCCAGAAGCCTTTAAAGCTTATTTTTACGGTGGATAGTAGTTGCTTTAACATATATTTGTTATTTTAAACTCGTTAATTATGCCATATAATTTTCTGTTTATACAATAATCCCACCTTGGTTTGTCAATTATAAAAGTGAGTTTTTAGAAAACATCCATCTTTCTAAAAACAATTACTCATTCTCCTTAACACTTTTCTCGTTTCAGTATAGTAAGACGTGCGGACGTTGGTTCCAGTTCAGTTTCGAAACTTCGCATAAATATTTAAACTGATTTGGTCTTTAATTTTAGTAGTTCCTTATTATCTTTGTGCGATAAATTAAGAATTGTTTATTTTGGCTAATATTTTATAAGTATCTTTACCCTCAATTAATATTTGCGTTCCTCGAAGTGATCCTGACCCGTTTGATGTGAAGAAAGACGTTATAAATATCTCGAAGTTTTTATATTTTTGTTAATTGATGTTTCACCTTTGAAGAGTGTTTGTGATTTTTAATTTGTCGAAATGTTACAACGCCGTAAATCGTTTAGTTTGGATGGGGTTAATAAGTGTTCTTATGTGGAAAGACGTGGTAGTTTGATGCTTATGCCCACTTCAAGTAAAGTCGAAAAAGATGAAAAAAGGCGAGGGAGCATTTTATCGAGGTACGAAGTGTTTTAATAGCATAATTTTGTATTTCAAAAAGTCAAATATTCGACGAACTTAGTTGAGACTAATTACATTACAAAATTGACGGACTCGTCTTTTATTTTTTGGAAGTACATACATGATGACAGAAAACATTTTCTTTGTCTTTTTTACTGTGTTGAAGAAACGATACCAAATTTATCAATTTGTGCAAAAACGTCTTAAACTCTATATCCTCAAATTTGAATAGGAGGTTGCTACTCTTGTTCGCTTAAGGCTCTTCGGTAGTAAACCAAATGTCGAAAATTGGATAAGATAAGTTTGTTGCTGTAAACGAATATAGAAATCTATTTTTAACTTTAAAATGCATACATCACGTTGAGTCATAGTTCCTTCTTAAGGAAATTGGAAAACGTCACCTTTGCGGTTGACGAAAAACACGGTGAAGTATTTTTCTTGGCTCTAAAGTAGTTCAAATAGCTTGCAAACGTATTAACTCATAATTATTAATCCTTGAAATGTAAAATTCTAAAATACGTTTAGCCTTCCGTTAATGCCAAATTTTAAAAGTTTACCAAATTTAAGGTTGGGTGGCGTTAAAATTGTTAGCGCAAATTTTCGGCTTAGAAACCTTTCCACCATCCGTTTTTAATTTTTTAATTAGATTTTTCGCAACTCAACCCAGTTTTTAAGCGATTGCAATACAATTCTCTTGAGTCTCCATTAATCCGACTTGAAATGACAAAACATAATTAAAGAGTGACCTATTTTTTACATTTCAATATTTCCTTTCGACTGGATCTTGTTTTTTGTAAAATTTTCCTGTTTGTTTTGTTTAGACTTTATTCGCAATTTTTGAAGTCCAACATCGCTGCGGTAGGAAAATCACAAATTGAACAAACAAACATCTATGCCCTTGTAGGTTTAAAAATATCTCATTCATTGGATCTTTTGAAAATTTTACGATGGATTATTTTTGTATTCATTAATCTTTTTTCTATTTTTTAAATTTAACATTTGCAGGCTCGAATTGGATTTCATCGCTCGTGCAAAACTTTGGCTTGATAATAATTCATCTTCATTTATTTGATTTAGGTTTGTAATTGGATTTACTTGTTAATTTCAGATCTAAAGGTTGTCGCGAATTTTTCATAGCGTGGCTTTAATAGTTTGTAATTGGTGGTAAATGTTTTAACTGAGCATTGTCTCTAGGGAGCACCTTATACGTTTTATGCCGACTAATTGCCAGTTGGCACTCTGCCGATTAAATTGTTTAAAAACTTTTTTTGCCGTCCAAATTGTTTTTATTTGAAAATGGATTGATGGCAGCCGTTTGTGTTAGTCATACACCACGGCTTTGCGGTTGTAGACAGTTGATTTTTAAAGATACTATCGAGAAATTTCCTTTTGTTGTTGTCTATTTAAGTTTCGATTTTTTTTCTCCAAGTGTTTATTTTGGCTTTTGTAGGCTCGAGTGTCGCGAGTTAACAAAGCGTTCCGCAACGCAATATTTAGAAGTTCTAAAATAGAGTGAAAATATCGTTTACATGAATTGGTTAGTTCTACATAAGTTTCACTTACCGACGTTAGTTGACTCTTTTTATTATTTTTTATAATTTTAGTTATCGGAGTAGTACTAGTTTGCTTTTAAATGATTAATTTTGTAAATTAATTAATAACAATTACGAAATCTAAGATTCCGTATCGTTGGGTTATCACGTAATTTATACTTATACAGAAAGATGATTTAATTTGAAGTAAATTCGTGTTCTTGTTCCATTCGAAATGTTTAGCAATGTTCATAATTCTGCTGCAAGGTAAAATTTGTCATCGACGATTTATTTTAATCACCAAACAAAAATGGGCCTAGAAATAGATAAACAATAATGTGATGCTTATTTTCTACTTTTCCTATTTTTAGAACTTTTCTTGTCTGGAACCTTCGGCAACCATTATACCAAAAAGATCTCAAAAATATTTCTTATAGAAATATTCTATTCTCATTCTAATGAGCTAATTAGCAAAGCTACTTAATGAAGTTTTTCTAATTTGTAACTTCATCAATTGGAGACCTATTTTTTATTTCAAAGATCCTTCATTAAAGCTTTTCTTTTTCAGATGGTTTAAGCATATATCTGACGCCGCAGAAGCCTACAATAAACGTGAAGGTAAATCAAAAAGACCCGATCCAACTCCCGATGTTGAAGAAACCGAAACACTTCAAGATTTGCCGAGTACAAGAGATGTTACCGAACGTGCCGAACATTTAGGTAGTGATGCTAATAGTGGTAGTGAAATTAACAGTGGTGTATCTGATGATGTAAACAGTAATAGAAATAGTGATATAATGGACGGTGATAAAGATGCGCGACTTTCACAATCAGATGGCGAACCGGCTACAGCTAATGGTAAGAGTTAATAATTGTGCCATACTACTGAGCAATAAAAAGCAAAAGGTATCGAGAAGACTAAAGAATGTTTATATTGGGCGCATTCGGGACAACCAATGAACTTAATAAAACGCTGCAGCGCTACAATTTCCCGTGACTGCTTGTTTAGTTCAGTTGCGTCGTCATTCTTTACTCATCTCCACATAATATAAAAGGTGTAGGTCTAAATTAACAGCTTTAGCACTGTATCACGAGAGATAATCTCACTTGCTAAATTTATTTTTACCTGGATGCATAAAATTGGACCATAGAGTATATGGGGAGACTCTTTTGTATGACCTCGATCTCAAATTTGCTGCAATCAAATTACACCTAAGTATCACTTTATGCACTCGCACAGTTAAATAAGCTATACCACAATGGTTGATGGCAGTTGCAATGAGAAAAAGCGATAATTAGTGCCTGAATGTCTTTTTTGAACTTTTGTTAAGAGTTGGGACACGATGCTACGCCACTGCAATGTTCATATTTTGACATAAAACCAAGCTTAAACTAAACTTTTTGGCAAATGCGATTTTGAACAAAAATTTCAAAAAATGACATTTAGGGACTCGAGCCATAATAAGGCTATGCTATCAGAAGGGGTCGCACTAATACGCTTAATGACTTAAAAGCACCCCCGTCGAATAATGCCTTCATTGATAAATGCCTGAAACTTACAAATTGGGTTGTGGTTTTAGAAATTGGTGGTGGTTTATCGGTGAGGCTTACTGTGGACGATTGGCCTTTAGTTCAACCCACCGAAGTGCACGTAGCTATACCTCCCGTTCACACAGCAGAGCCAGTTCTCACTCCAATAGGTACGCGCTTAATAACATCTTTCAAACTTTTTATAATTTAAGAGCACATTTAACTTGCAACTTTTATATTTAGAACAAATTAAACGCAAAGACGAAGAAGTTAGGCGTGCGTTGGCCGATAAGGAAGGACTTGTTGCCGATCTGTTGAGCATTCCAAGGGAAGAATATCAATTGATAGCAGATATAGCTGGCGAGGTAACTCATAGTAAAAGCTATAGCGATAGGGAACCTTCCGAATTGGTGCTAGCAGCTGTTTTTCAAGGTAAATCAACTTGATTTGTTATAAGTAAATTGCTACGTTATTATTTTTTGTTTTTAGCTGACCAACTTTTAGCGGCTGTGAATGACTCTCTTAACATATCTGAAGCCGATGCAATTCTTGCCACGGGTGGAAAGCATTCATCTTGTGCTAGTAATGAAAATTTAGTTACTAAACAAAATAACCACTTACCATCTGTACCTATTCATAGACTTCACGAAATCGCGACAACACTTAGTACACAGCTTACAACTTTACTGGTATTATATTTGAAAATGTTTTTAAATTCAAATTGTTTATTTTAAATTTGACAGAGCATGGTTAAACAGCGAGACGAAGAAAGAGATAGGTTAAGGAAAGAATTACAAAGGACGAGAGAGCAGTTACACGAGAAATTGTCTTTGCACGATTCACACATTGACGTAGATTTTTCTACGATAGATCCGACACAATCTGGTGACTTAGAATGTATACAGGTTGGTTTCGTTATTTAACATTTAAACTTCCAAATTGGATTAAGGTAGTACTTATGCCAAACTCGTTTTCTTACTATTTTTTTTAAACTTGAACAGATAATTATTCAAATAATTCCGGATCGAATGGTGCATAAATGAAAAACTTCAACCGGACGGATTCGGAGATATTCAATTTCAAAAATTGAATTTTTGAGAGGTTTTTACATTGCACTATTTATAGGGAAAATCAAAAAGTTTACGTACATATTTATTTATAACTAACAAACCCTTCTTACAGTCTTTATTAAAAACTAAATCAACATTAAGCAAGATGTAATAAATCTTTTGAAAAAATAATAATTCAGTCACCGGACCCCGTTTCTGAGATATATTTATAAATGATGAAAAATTTATATTTTTCAAGTAGTAGAAGGGATACACTAAAACAAGCTGGCAACAGCGTACTTTTGTAACAGCAAAATATGTGTAAAACGCGCATGCGCTAGATTTTTTCAAAAATTTTTCACACAGGATATACGTAGGTTGTAGGTGATGATTTCTTTTATTTAAATATAATAGCAGAACGATTTTTATGATGTTTAGTATTGTTTATTTATCACAAAATGGATTTCCACGCAAAGTTATAAACAAGCTGTCAACATTGAGGTTATTCGACGTTTACATGACGTTTTCAAACTCGGACAGTGTTGCCAGATTTAGAATACTGGCTCAAATAAATAGCTGGTCATGTGGGATTGGTTAAAAATGGTACATACACAGCAAAAAATTTTAGGTTGATACATTACGAATCCTAACCGATTATACTATATTTCCTAGCGTTAACTTTTTGCTCCGACTGTCGCGAAAGTACTACCTTAAAGGAAATTTGGTAAGGTTCATAAAGGATCTTCAGCCTTATTTTTAAAAACTTTAGTGGCGATTAATGTTTACATTATGTATTACAGGAGAGTCCAACAGAAAGTTAAAACAACCAGCAACCAACCAAGTGGGGTGAAACGTAATATAAATGTATAAATAAATTGTTTGTTATATACTAAAATTATATTATAATAATGTAGGTAATAATTAAATTATATATTAAAAATATTAAGAACAAAACATTATATAAAGGCCTATTTATCGCGTTTATATTTTACCAAATTTTATTTTTACAAAAAAAATTAATTTGTTTTTAATTATCGTTTGAAAAGGTGGAATATAAGCACGATTGTTTTTGGAATTTAATACTAAGTGTAGTTTGTGATGAACATTTTATAAAAATTTGTATATTTGTCTAAAATGTTTGTCTCGAATATTTTTTTATTTGCTTTTACAGTGGGAGATGAGTCGAATATTTGTTTCGACTTATTGGAAAACTTGAAAAGTGCATAATTATTTATAATGAGTTAAGTCCTCTTACTGTACGTGCAATTATTATTGGCTTAATCAAAATATTGTTCATTGTTATATAAACTTTTTGTGTGCATGTTATTAAAAAAATTGTAAAAGAAAAAAGTTTCATGTTTTTTTGTCTTTTTAGTATTATGTGTATATAAATGTCGAATGATTGAATTTTAGCTGCGTATTATTAGATTTATTTAATACTTAGAATCGGCATTTTTTTATTTATTATCACAAAGTATATTTTTAATGTTTATAATTTATTTATATATTTTTCTTCACATTTTATAAATAAGGTTTTCTCAAAGTTGTACATTTTATATTATTATGTAAAGTGGAAAGAAACATGATGCTCTATTCTCTAAAAAGAAGTTATATTATGACATTTTTGTAATCGTACGCATGCATTTAAAAAAAAACTATTGGCATTTATAAATTATGGTTTATGATCTATTTTTGTTGTTATAATATGGTGAACAATTATTACTTTTCAAATATTACCAGATCCAGATATAATGTAATCATTTTGGTTCGGCAGTTAAATTTGATAAAATAAGATTTTCAATTTGATCGTGAAATTTTGAGCTTTACGTAATAAAGTACAATCATCTTGTACAGAAAAAGGCACACATTTTATTTTTAAGTAAGCGTAGTGGTACATTTACTTTTATTATGTAAAGTGGAAAGAAACATGATTCTCTATTTTCTAGAAAAAAGTTAACATTTTTGTATCGTATGCATGCATTTTTAAAAAATGATTGGCATTTATAAATTATGTTTAAATTACGTAATTTTGATCTATTTTTGTTGTCATATAATGAACAATATTATGAAAAACGAGGTCTGTTAGTTGACACAAATAAAAAAACTGCATATATTATATTTATGCCATAGCAAATCACTGAAAATATCCTCCAAAATAAACATTTTGTAAACTGTAACTTGTGTCATCCTACAGAACTTTTTGAGTTGTCATAAATGTAACTATACAAAAAATAACAGTACTATTATATGGAATACACTTGCAAAACCTTTATTTTGTATAGTCCCATCGAAGAAGTCCTTTACCAAGGTGCAGTGTTTCATTTCGTTGTTAAAGCAAAATATAATTTTCTTTTGCCTCGTTAAATTTATTGCCACCAAAAACTAACTGAAAAAGATTTGTCTAAGGCCGTCACGTGATGCCACCACTTTTGTGGAATATACAACATCTCTCCTTCCTCTAGTAAACATTTAAAAGGCTCTGCATTGCAAAATTGCGGATATTTAGTTAAATTAGGGTTGAAAGGATCTACTTGAGCTGTATTAAAAAGCAGTTTATCATCGTGTGGGTACAAATTTGGCGAATCTCTTGGAGCAAATAATACGATTTGTTTCACTCCAAAAACCTAAAATTAATTTTTGAGAATATTCACAAAATTAAAAATTTACTTTTACCTGAGCTAATAAATTATCTTTCGGATCGTAATGTAATGGTGATAAAGTTCCCTTAGGACCGAACCAAGCATTAATGTCGGGCGGTTCGCTATTGTCGTAGTTTCGACTTAAGGCACAATAATCGGGAACACAAATATCGTCCTTTAATTCCAAAATCTACAATTATTTCAATTGTAATGTTAAGTGACCATACTACCACCTGTGTACTATATTAGACCATTTACCTGATCGAAAAGATTATGTTGAGCTAAATATCCTATCTGTTCGTTACTTTCTAAATAATGATTTCTTATAAAGTCTTTGAGGCTCATCAGTTTTTGAGTCCAATTTGATTCGGTATAATGCGAGCCCAGTTCGATGGGAACCGTGCGATTTCCTGCCACTTTTAATAAATAATCTACGTCTAACCATTTTGTATTAGCTGGCCAGTGAGTTATACAACCTAAAAATAGTAAACTTACACTTGTAATTTTAGCCAACTCCAATAGCAACCTTTCAGTTTCACAGGTACTTGTGGTAAATAGTAATTGTTGGAAAAATGTTCCAACGATGGGCAGTCTAATGTGACAATTTGTTCGGCTTTTATTTTCAAGTAATTTTCACTGCATGGACTCTCGGCTTTTCTTTTGCGTTCGATTTGTATACCGGTAGGGCTAGTTTCGTGTAAGTAGCCAGATAAGTGGCTTGCACTTTGGTTTAGAAGGTCGTCATTATCATCGAGAGGCGCTCCTAACAAGAGGCCCAAATCTACGCATTTTAAAGCATCTGTAACAATAGTTTTTGACTCTTCGTTTCTGTCTTTCAAAATAATGTTCGCCTACAAATAATGTATGGCATACAATGACTCGTTACATAATATAAATATTAAAATTACGTACCTTTACGAAGCTTGCGGCCGTAAATGCTCGTCTTGTATCGATAGGAACTTCACTCCAATGCCCCGTATTTAATTCGTCTTGTAAAAAATCTACAACGGAGTCGATCTTCAGTTTCCATACATCGGCAAATTCGCGGTTACGATCGAAGCAAAATGAACAACAGTTTTTAAACGTTTCTTGAACATCTACGTTTAAAGTATTAACACAGTTAGTTATTTCTGTTTTATTCTTTATGAATTTCAAACAACATATTTCATCCATTTCTGAGGTTATGTACTAAATATTTTTTGAGGTTATTCTCAAGTTGTTTGACGTAAACATTTGAAAATTCCCCACCAGAAATTTTGAAAATTGAGGTCTATAATGGCCACTCAAAATGGTTAGTATACTTGCGAATTTAATAGTGTAAACATGTGTACGTACGTACCTATTACGAAAAAGTAGTGTTCTTATAAAAGTGCAAAGCGTTACTTGAAAAAGACTTCAGTTTAGCCGCTCTTCACCACAGAAGGGTGAGTAATTATTACGTATTATTTTTGTGTAAAAAAGTGTTATCTTTATTCATATGAATATGAGAAGTTAAGATTGGATTTGTATCGACGTTAGGTCGTTATTAGGTAACTGAAAATAATTTTTGTCAACAATTAAACGATTTATTTACTTTCACTTTTACGTACAGAACAATGACGATAAGCGGCGTGCACAACATGACATATAAATAGCTTCTGTTAAAAAAATACGACAATAAAATAGTTTAAATATTATTTAAGAGTTTCTTTGTTATATACATTGAAACATTAATTTTTAGTTACATTAATTTCGTTTGCGTAAACCCTCATTACTGTTAAGTGTGGGGGATGAGTGAAGAATCCAAGAATCGCGAGGTTATTTTAATTTTGAGTAGATAAACAAGTGGTTCAATATCAAAAATAAGTTTTGGAAATTGTTTCAAAATTACGAATCGAAATTTCTGAACGAAATAACTTTGTCGTAATTTTTCCAGAGCCAATTTAGTGGACAAATGAAATAATGCCAAGTCCTTTTCAGTTCTAGGTGCTTAAGTATTATTGCTTTAAGGTAGACTTACACAAATATTTTTTAAAAATAATTATTTGATATGCAAAAATACTTGGGAACTTGGCTTAGCTCTCATATTAAATCTTTAACAGTCTAAAATTCACCACCAAATGCAACCAACAATAGAAGCAAATGAGATGAAAAAATTTAATATTTAAGTAGGACGTTGGAGTTTAATGTTGATAAAGGCATAGTGACACGGTGCGTTAAATATTTGCGCCAAATAAAATAATTTGTATCACAAATATTTGAAAATTTTAACAAGTTTAAACTCTTTTCAAAATATTTCGTCGTTCGAATTAAAGAAAAAAGTTTTCCACCAGAAAATATAGCGGCTCTTCATCAGTCTATAGACAGTTTAAACTTGTTAGGTATAATGGTGAAAACGAAATGTACGCCTGAATTTACCTTGCAAATGAAAGCGACCAGAATTTGATGACACTTAAGATCAATAACTGGCAGTGTTCATTTCAACCTTAAATACACACTCAATAGCACATCAGAGTCAGAGTCAATCGATGCAGATAATTTAGGAAAATTAATTCGGAATCCAATTCACAATTTCTTCTACATTCTAACACTTAAAACTAATAAAAAGTTACACCAAATAATATTTAAATTCGTCGGTGGAACTTATTATTATGTGAACTCAAACGACTAGAGATTTTTAAAATTCTCTTCTAGCATTCGACTCTAATCGAAAAAGGGTTTAACAAACACTTTAGTAAATACTCGTTCCACTCCAAAAACTTCTTAGAGCCTTTACATTTAAGTCATAAATATATAATACTCTTGTCCTCTTTGCCACATTACTTCAGTTTTACACAAACATAAGCTCAATAATTTTATGCACCATAACATTACCACAATCTAATCTATATGCTTAGCACGTCTAAAATAATATCTCACTTAATTATGTACTAATATTGTTCATTCATTAAATATATCTATTTAAGTAGACATAACTGATCCAAAAAGCTGGACACCTAAAACCTCGGCTCTAAACGCCATTTAGATTTCAAAAAACATCGTCTAAAAGTTACCCATAAATATCTATTAGAGCCCGAAATGATTGTAAACAACCAAACTAATTTAACAACACAAAAATTCTATTGTTTTTTTTTGATTAAAATTTTTTCCCCTATTAGTTGTTATCTATATGAAAAAATTTTATAACAGGTAATAACATTGTTCCAATAGTCGTAGATATGGAAGGAAGTGTTTGTGGATGGGCAAAGTTGCAAAATGATGTGTTGCAAGAGCAGTAATTTACGTTAACTTCGTGAGTTCCAGTTCTCTTTATACAGTCCATTCTATTTTTTCTATCTGGTACGTATCCACACCCACGAATAACTCTCGTTTTTCCTTGTACTGTAACAAAAAAAAAGTGTTAACATTTTGCTAATGAAAATATTTCTGAAAGGTTTTCTTTTTTAAAACGAAGGGCGGTAGTTGAAGAGTTTGATTATCCATCCACTTTAATCTTGAGAGAGTTGTACCTTTTGTATACGTCTCTATGTTTTTCTACACCTAATTGTTTCCCCTTTTTAATTTAAGCACGAATTTGTAGAAATGTTTTTCAAATGTGTGTGTGTAAAGAGAAAGAGAAAAGGAAAACAGCTTGTAGCAAGATTATAAGCTAAGAACGAGCTTTACAAACGTCATATATATCTCCTTTGACAAAAAAGCTCTCGGTGACAAAAAGAGTGTTATTTGTAAAATTCCTTCGCTTTTTTTGTAAAGATGAGAAAATTCTTTAGCAAATAACACGAAGTGATTTTTTTTTAATTTCAGAAAAAAATTGCTAAACGACTACAACAGCAGTTGTCATAAACTTTGATGGTGTTTTTTAACCATTAGAAGACGCATTCGAATTTCAATTTTATCAACTCGACTCCATTATGAACTGTTTTTGAAATCTTTACTGCTAAACATAGTGTAACAAGTAATCAAAACGAAACAACGAAACTTTTATAATCTTTCCCTTGACCCGGTCTTAGCATGTATATTTGATTTTTCTTATAGTTTTACTACCCTGAAACTTATGTTATTAGCGGCCTCTCCTCGAGAATATTAAATGTCTCCATCTACATTCTACACGCTCTTCTTTGCGTTATATTTACGTCGATATCATGGACATAGGATAAAATTTAGAATTTTAATTGATGATTTTTCCTCTAATATTTATACTTTATACCGGAGCCCCTTATGGACTTTTCTAATGTAAGATTGAAAAGCGCAAATCGTCACCATGTCTTCGTCTTGTGTGTCGTGAGTCGTGAAAGATCTGGGCATTATCCACTGTAATATCATTTGTCATATAAACTGATAGTCCAGGTGACAGCGAGCACTTTTACTAAACGATGCAGACTGAAGGAACATTTCAAACGAGTAGTAAAAAGTAAAAATGACGATGTGCCGCTTCAAATGTCAAGTCTCCAGAAAATTTTATCTCTTAGGTTTTTCTCTTCAGGTGCACAGTTTATGCGCTAGAGCGCGTTAAAGTTTGAAACATTTTTAAATTGGCCAAAAAACTGTTTTACCGCTTATAACTCGAAAACTATGCACTTTATGGGAAAAATGCTTTTATATGAAAATAAACTATGTTCAATTTACTGCAAATGTTATCTCTTTAGTTTTTTTCTTTAGGTGCACAGTTTAGGCGCTAGAGCGCGTTAAAGTTTGAAAAATTTCAAAATTGACCAAAAAATTGTTTTATCGCTTATAACTCAAAAACTACGCATTTTCAGGAAAACATGCTTTTATACAAAAATAAAGTAATTTAAATTTTCTACAAATTATCTTTGTTAGAGTTTTTCCTCCGGCAAACGGTTTAGTTTAGGCAATAGAACTTAAAGGTTGAGAAAAATTATTCAGTTTACAAAAAAAATTTGTTTTTGTTTATCGCTTATAATTCGAAAATACGCACTTTTAGAGAAAAAATTTTTTATACAAAAATAAAGTACATTTAATTGTCTACAGGTTATGTCGGTTAGATTTTTTTCTCAGCTGCTCTGCTTAGGTGCTACAGCGCATAAACGTTGACAGAAACTTAAAATCTACCAAAACACCTCTTTTATTTGCTTATCGCTTATAACTCGAAAAGTGCGCACTTTTAGAGAAAATGTTCCCATACAAAAATAAAGTAAATTCAATTTCCTACAAGTTATGTGTCTTTAGATTGTTTTCCTCGAGAAGCGGTTTAGGCGATAGAGCGCATTAAAGGTTGAGAAAAATTTTTAATTGCCAAATGAAACTCTTTTTTTGTTTATCGCTTATAACTTGTAAACTATACACTTATGAAAATAAACTATGTCAAATTTACAAAAAATTTTATCTCTTAGGTTTTTTTCTTCAGGTGCACAGTTTAAGCGCTAGAGTACGTTAAAGTTTGAAAAAATTTCTAAACTGGCCTGCAAAGTATGTTTCTTAGATTTTTTCTCCGGCACACGGCTTAAGCGATAGAGCGCATTAAAGGTCGAGAAAAATTCAAAATCTGCCAAAAGAAACTTTGTTTTTGTTTATCGCTTGTAACTCGAAAATTCGCACTTTTAGAGAAAAATGTTCCCATACAAAAGTAAAGTACATTCAATTGCCTACAAGCTGTCTCTTAGATTGTTTTTCTTGGGTTTTTCTTTCTTTTAAATTGCCAAAAGAAACTCTTTTTTGTTTATTGCTTATAACTTGTAAAATATGCACTTTATAGGAAAAATATTCTCATTTGAAAATAAACTATGTCAAATTTACAGCAAATTTAGTCGTTTAGGTTTTTTTCTTCGGATGCGTGTTGAAAGTTTGAAAAAATTTCTAAATTGGCCAAAAACTGTTTTATTGCTTATATATCAAAAACATGGGGAACTTGTCGCTACACAAAAATAAAGCAATTTCAATTTTCTACAAATTATGTTTCTCAGGTTTTTTCCCTCCGACACACGGTTTAGGCGATAGAGCGCATTAAAGGCCGACAAAAATTTAAAATCTGCTTAAAAACTGCCAAAATTGTTTTCGTCTAACCGTCTAACGAATAGTGTAGGTGTAGGTGAAGTATATAGTGCCCAAAGAAGGGGGTTTTGGGGTCAAACTAAACCATGAGGTATTACATGAAAACTTTATATCCCAACAAATTGCATTTTTTTGTGTTGATTGTGGCAGACGATTTTAACTGCAGCTTTCGTGGTGGCAGACCGGCAGACGCTTTTAAAGTTGAAGAAAATTCGGTTTTCGGATAATCAGTTTTATTATTGACTTACTCGTTTCTTTCAGTTTCAACCTACATCGTTAAAAATTTTGTACTTTATCGTATAGTAAAAGTGCTCGCTGCCTCCCGAATTATGGAGGAGATTCCGGAGGATTCATAGTGTACTCGAAAGTATAGTTTGTTTCACTTTCTTCCGATTTAGCTTTTCGACTTTACCTATTGAAGTGTCTTCTAATCCGTTTCCAAAATAACCATAAATTAAACTTACAAAGCCGCCTTGTTAATTTCTTTACGGTTTTACCTCTTTTGTATAATATAACGCGTGCAAAAGTAAAATTTTAAACCGTAAAGAAATGAACAAGGCGGCTTTGTAAGTTTAATTTATGGTTCTTTTGGAAACGGATTAGAAGACACTTCAATAGGTAAAGTCGAAAAGCTAAATCGGAAGAAAGTGAAACAAACTATACACGAAAAATTGGATGATGTGTGTTTTATAGTCTTTTTAGTCATTCATTGTAATTAATGGTAAACAATAAACACTCTGTACATTCTACATGTGTATGCTGAAGAGTTAAAGCACGTCAAAGGTATTTTATGATTCAGAAAACTAAGGCAAACTTGAATTATTTCCAGCAAACGCTTTCAGATTTAAATAGAACAATTTAAATTTAACATTTTTATTACGTGGGTACTCTAGATATTGACTTAGGTTATTTAAATAAAAATCGATAGAATAACGTGAGGATATGAAAATTGGGGTTACAAGTAAAAATTCCGTTTTCATTATTAAATCTAAAAATATCTCTTCAAATTTTTGCGTCACCGACGACGCGAATTTGTCGTCGACGTCTTAATTAACATTTTAAAATTCGATTACCTTTTTGAACTGTCTTACGACATAAGATTGGTTTTATTGTTGTATTCAAATGCGGCGGAGGTTTTTTCAAATTACAATCGACGTATCCAAGTGTATATGGATCAAATGGATCCGCACATCTCGAATCATATAACGAATTGCATTGATAACAAGTGAGCGTATCGGGCTTCTTTTGTTCTTGCTTTTGCCATTTTGTTCCAGCATTGCCTGAAAAATATTATTTTTATATTAATTCGTATACTAGCAATAGTTAAAAGCCGTTTAAAGTGGGAAGAAGGAGGTTATGGAAAGCTCGCTTATGTCGGCTAAATCAAAGTACGGTTTTATGATAGCTCAACAAGACAATTAGTGTGAATGAGTTCTACATAAAAGAATGGATGCTTAGGAAGATGTTAAGGACGGGATAACGCTACTAACGAGCGAGAAGTAATTGTGAAGCAACAAGTTCTTTGTGAAATAAATTTCAAGTTTCATTCGTGTGTCTATGGAATATTTTCTTTTGTTTTATCTCGAAAACGGGACACTAATATAGTTGACACAAGGGAGTAGAGCCGGTGCAACTAACAATGGCGCTCCGATGCAGGAGTTTCTGAATGACTTCCCGATGAACATTTCTGAATGGTGCTCTGTGCGTCTTATGAATTGTAGTTTTAGCTATTCAAATATTGTTCGAGTTTTACTACAGAGGATCGAATTTCAATTAATTCATTTTCTTATGATTTTTCATCCATCGCATCGACGCGTGTTCATTTTTGTGTAAAGTCCCTTTTCTAAATCTAATTACGTAATTATTAATGATTTATTAAAAAGTTCTATATTTTAACGATTTTATAAGCATGTTTGTCCCAGAATTCATTAGTAGTTTCATACATTTTTATTGATATTTACGTATTTACCTCATGTTACGTATTTTGTACTTTTCCTATTTTTTCCACGCTGACATTTTATTCTAATTTTAATTCTCACGACCTTTTAGGTAGGTACACGAAATTATTATTTTGTTGACATTAATTTTTAAATGTTAAAATAATTTTTTTCCCTCGTAATACTTATTGGTAATTTCCATTTTCCCAACTCTGATGTCAATTTTTAAATTAACTTTAAGTTAATTATCGTAACTTTACCTAATTAAAAAAATACAACTTACGGTTTAAGTATTTAGTTTAAATAGAGTATTATAAGACTTCAGTTCAACGACACAGGATTCTTGGGGTGAATAAATAGGTCGATTAGAGGGGATGAATCCTATGGCGCCAAACTCTCTAAATTGCCATAGCACGTGTAATCCAAAAATAAAAAGTTGTAAGCAATTTTACGTTTCAATTATTAACACCCTTTGAATTTTAGACTTGAATGAATTAGGGTTGTTTGAATTTAAGCAAAAACAGTCTTGGAGCTACATTTTCTGGACAATGAATTATTAAGGTATTGGGTAGGGGGCGATTTCCTTTGTGAAAGTTGCTTTGCATTTTATTTGACTTTTCTCGAATTTCAAGTTTTATTTTTATTTGGGGGTGGAATAACCGTGCAACGGTGCAACCGAGGCTCGGTTTGGATGATTTATTTCAATTGCGGCTCTTGAATTTTTTCGTACGAAATGAGTTTTTCGTTCTCCAATTTTTGGACTCTACATAGAGCAACGAGCAGGGGAAGGTTTGAAGGGATCGAATGATTTGGATTAATATCGTGTAGGGGTGTAGGCACCTACTGTAAATGTTATCAGCTATCACAAAGCCATCGGAACTTCGCGAGTGGACTAAATTGGGATTTCATTACTTTTCAAAAACCGTCTCTTTGCTACTAACAATGTTCCACAGTTTTACAGCGAATAAGTGGTTGTGGTGCTGCGAATTTTATTTTTTTGAGTTTTTCGCTCTATTAGAGGGTCAGTGTCATTACAGGAGCAGAAGGTTACATCCTTGAAATCTAAAGATAGGTTGATAGATAAAGATATTTTAATGATTACTTCGTTAACATTTTTCGGTCTCTTGGTAATTAGTGGAACTTCCTAACGTAATTGAATACGGATATATTTAGGGAATTGCGTGTGTATCAAAATACAACTATTGGTGTGTACCAAGGTTAGAATTAGGTATATCGATTGGGAAATTAATTATTCTTAAAAAATTCCTATGGATGACACGAAGGTAGACCATCTTCTATTTATTCGGTAAAAAATTGTGGTATTTAATAGATTATGGGTATTCGAAGCAATTTCAAAATTGGGTCACCGAGTTAAAAAAAAAAGGTTCACGGTCAGTTCTTCTAAGTTCTAAGTTACGTAAGATTTAATAAAAAGAAAATTGAAACGAAAGAAAATATCAAAAGACAAAGTCCATTTATATCGAATCAATATCAATCAAATTAATCAGTGTAAAGGAAGAAGGAAGAGGTTGGGCACATATCTATAATCGCTTTACAATGAAAATTTGATTTAGTTTTGGAGAATGACATGGACTAATGGGTTAGTAGGTGGATGGGTTACCTTACTTGGTTTCTATTGATCAAACTAGCATCCGGACACCGATCGATTTTAAATTATAAATAAATTTTAAAAACATTTTCGCTAACAGGTATCTTAACGATTAGATCGAACGACAAATTGACTATTATAGGTTGCCGGGTACAAATATACAAATGTACTAAATACTTACTGGTAACGACTAAAAATCCTAGAACCCATAATAATGACCAATAAACACTAACATTTCGTCTCATTATTGTTAAAAGTTCTTTCTATATAAATCATCCACTGAAGCGTAACTTACTGCATTTGCCGGATTCAAATTTGCGATATCGACGCCTCTCTGTCCGTTCGACGTTTAACGACGCTCCATACAAATTGTGACGTCACGAATTAACAAACTTGCGCTTGGCGTTTCGCATATGACGTCACTGAAGACGCCATTTTAAAAAGAAAATCGATCTCGAAAATTTTCTATGTTCTGTTATCCAATTATTTGACCCAGCGCCATTTTAGATTTTAGTAAAACAATAACTCGTCACTTTAGTTATTGCTTAACATCGTTCTCTATGGATTTTTCTAAAAGTAGAAAAAATGTTGGTAACTTATCTATTTACCTAAATAGTACATTGGTTGGTTCGAGTACAAATTGATATGAAGGAAATTTAAGTGACTTGATATACTAAGGAAGAAGTAGGCATATTGAGTATTTACATTTCCTTGTTACTTTGTATAAATTTCCTTAATAGCCTTAAGACAAAGTACATATACCTACCTACTGTTTGTTTACTTTGCAATCTGAATAAAATTTAATAATAATTATTACAAATGCTTTCTTCGATAGGTATATTTATTTAAGTAGCCTTAATTGCGCTCTTTGTAATGTCTCCACTTAGTTATGAATCAATAATGGCGACAATGAGGTACGGCTTAATTAATTAGTTTTTTCTATGTCTAAGAGTTCAGAGCTAGTCTAATAGGGCTTCTGGTTGCACGTATGGGTGTATATTTTACAGATACTATTTTGACGTTTAAAGTTAGAGAAATTCAAAGTATTGCTATATCAATCTTAATATCTTAATGATATAGAATATAGAATTACTAGTTTTGCAGTCCTTGCTTGTCTTCATTCTCAAAAACTAGCAGATAGGTATACTATTGAAGCTGTGTGTTTTACCATCCTCTAGTTCTTATGGTTTGTTATATCAATGTTGTTCATTATGTTCATGAACGAACAGATGGACGGAGCTAACTTAATAGCTTCTAACTTAGTGATGAACGTAAAAAGTCTATAATATGATTTACAGTATTCCGTATCACGAGTTTATTGGTCTTGTATTAAAATCACACAAAAGCAATTTGCAAGCACGCGTGCATATTGGGTTGCCTATCTGTTAGGCGCAATGATTTATTTTTTAAGAAGTTTGAAGCTAAGTTCACATGGTTTGTAGTTTTAGAGTTGTCAAAAAGTAAAAAATCAACCTGAAGTTTCACGATTACACAAAAATTTGGATATTAATACGAAATGGTATTCTGAATTTTAGAATAAAATGGATTTGGATAACTTAATGAAAACATTGACAATAAGCGAATCTGAAAAAGCGGCGGCTACAAAATTTAACGTATTTGCGTTGCAAATCGGTGTAAATCATACAGATATTGTATTTGGAGACTTTAGAAACAAGTTGATGATAGTTGCAACCCAATATTACAAAATAGGAAGTTTACTTAAAGTTTCGGTAGATCGAGTTGTGGACGGAATCGATTCCACAGAGCCTGTTTACACGGTAAACATAGTATTTGGTGAAGACAACTTGGAACACCAAGTCGCCGCTCGTTACATAGCAGAGCAGCTTAATATATCCAAGCCGTTATTAATATTTTTGTGTTTGAAAGATTATTCTAAAGAAACTGTCAATACCTTAGTAGAAGCACTTAGAACACAGCCGAGCGGAAATCAAGACTGTGCACAAACGTAAAATGTCTCTAGTTAAAAAAATTAAGTTATCTCAAAATTATTTTGGACAAGTTGTTATCGGTCCTCCTGCTTCCGGTAAAACAACGTACTGTGCTAAAATTAATGAGTTTTACAAAGCAAAGTTAAATAGAAAGTGCGACATAATAAACCTCGATCCGGCAAACGAAAATGTGACTTACAAATCCACTATCGATGTCATGGAACTAATAACCGTCGAAGACGCAATGGAACATCAAAATTTAGGACCAAATGGAGCATTGATGTACTGTATGGAATATTTAGAAAGTAATATAGATTGGTTGTTAAATAAACTGCGTGTCGTTAAGGATAGTTACTTAGTATTCGATATGCCGGGACAAGTCGAATTATATACTCACCACAATTCGATAAAAAATATTTTTGCCAAACTAAAAGAAGAAAGTTACAATTTATGTGTCGTTCATATGGTAGACTCGCATTATTGCTCGAGCCCAACAAAATTCATATCAACTTTACTTCTGTCTTTATCTACGATGTTACAAATTGCGCTACCACATGTCAACGTTTTAAGCAAAGTAAGTCGAAGCTCGCACAAAGTTGATTAAATTGAAATTTGTGTGATTACAGGCCGATCTCCTTAAACAACATTCTGGAAAGTTGGACTTCAATTTAGATTTTTACACGGACGTTTTAGATTTGAATCAATTATTAGAACTTTTAGACGATTCCCACTTCACATCAAGATACAAAAAATTAAATGCGTCTATAGTTAGTTTTATACAGGATTATAGTCTCGTTAGTTTCGTACTTCTTGATGTTAATTCAGAGAGAGATCTGTTGAATTTAAAAGCAGCCATCGATAAAGTAAGTCTAGTAATCTACATCGATTATATTTTACAAATATTTTGTAGGCTAATGGGTACGTTTATGGCAGCGGGGAAGAAAGAAGTATCCAAGCTTTGTTATCGTGTGCCGTTGGCGCACGAACGGAATCTGAACGTCTCGATTCAGATTACATGTAACTGGGATCTCTCGATAAAAAACACGAGTACTACATTTAATACATTTTATTTTATAAAATAAATATACAAAATAGTACAACTAAAATTTAATTAGATGCGGGTTTTGCCTTTTGTTTTTCAAGCTGGGCCCTACAAAAATATTAGTGGAGTGTAAGTTGAATTTAATAGTTGGGAACACATACCGTAATTGTTTATTGAAATCGTCTTCGACGTTATCATCTTCCCAATTGTCTTCCCATACACTTATATCTTGTTCATCCTTGTCTTTTCCTGTCCAATCTAAAATATTTAAAAATGTAAAATCATCGCATGTAACATAACCTTAAAATCTACCTTCCATTGGGAATTCTTCGAACTCATCATCTTCTTCCAGTAATCCAAGATCAAGTTTTGGTTTGTTGTCCATTTTATATTTCTTTAATTTCACCAGTAATCAGTAATAATATAACTTTTTAATTTCTTATCGCTTTTTTCAGTCGAATTTCTTTGTTATTTGATGTTACCGACGATGGCAAAAATCAACTGTTGTCGATAATGCAGGTATTGACTTTTTTGCTTTTAGTTGAAATGTCATTTTGACAACTTCTTGACCATAAAAAAAGAAAAACGGCCATGAATAGTTTTGTTAGTTCAGAAACAAACCTTAACAAATTATACCAGTGGTAGTTAAGTAAAAACAATAAAACTAAACTAAAACTAAAACAATAAATAGTTGACAATATATACTGTGCAGTTGAGTAAGTGTTATGTGGTTGGCTATCTTGATTAGGCGAATATGGGCGAATACAAAAGTAAGTAGAGTAGAAGACAATTTTTTTTTATTGTATAAACTTATAATATTCTTAGATTTTGGAGACTGGTTCCAAGTTAACCCCCGAACCCCCAATCGGGGTGACGACAGGGACTAGATGTCCCGAGAAGTTGAAATGTTATTTAAATTCGAGGAAAATACTTTTCATCAACGAAAAGTTCAATTCGTTGAATTGTCGTTTGTTGTGCATTGTATTGAACTTTGTAGCTGTGGTTCGCAGTGAGAACGTTGTGAGGTTAGAGTTTTGATTGTGATTATTGTTCTTGTTTATGTACCGTACATTTATAACTTATTAAAATAAAGCCCCAGTTACACTACGATAGTAATTTGCACGAGTAACTGAAACCAAGAGTGCGAGTTACTATCCTATTGTAACTGGAACTTAATGGTGACTTCCAAAATTTGAAGTGTTTAATGGTGTTTTACAGCTCAGTTTCAAAGAAATGATTCAACAGAACAGTTCTGGTACTTGGTAAACCTTGACATTGTGCAGTTGTTAGTGCCACTAGCAAGTAGTGATGTGGATATGGTTGCTCAAGACTTACGTTTGCTGAAAAACTAAACAGTGTAGTTGCTACTTCAGGACAGAAGTTTAGACTATTCGAGGATATTCTAGAAGGTACATTTGAGTTTTATATTATGTTACAATCAGGTCCGGTTATAACGAGCTCTGCTTTCGGTTTTAGCGAGTAATTTCTCATGACACGAAAAATCTACCATTAACGTAATACATTTTGAGTTCTGATACAACAAGCTCGGATATAACGAGCAGCTCTGTTATAACGAGTATATTTCCTTTGCTAAACATAGTCAAGTTGCGGAATAACTTTACTTATAATGACCAATTTTTAATACGTGAAAAACATTCTTACCTGCTGCGATTACAAGGAAAATTTGATGATTCATCAAACGTTAGGATCTAAAATAAAGCAAGATAATGATATCAAATTTGTTGTAACTTCTCGTAAGCGATGTTTTATATACAGTCGTCATTGGTCATGGTTTCTTGTTGCTTAGTGTTAGTCTTACTCTAATCAAGCCTAAACACAGTAGTTAATTAATGTTTAGTGGTTTAGCGGACAAAGCTGCTTAAAGTGAGCGGTCATTATGCCGAGTATATTGACATTTAAAAGCCTATAATCCACTAAACTGTATGTTGAAAGCTGGCATACGATGAATTTAGACCACAGAGCTGTTGTGCTGACTCAGCACACGGCTTAGCGGATTGTAGGGTTTTGAATGTCGATATACTCAGCATAATTGACTGCTTACTTTAGGTAGCTTTGTCCGCTAAACACACCCAATGATAATAATGAATAAATCGGTTATAAGTTATAAGTTATAACTTATAACCAAAACCTTTTACAAAGAGCGGTCGGATATAGCGAGAACTTTATTGTGGCACTAACATACTCGTTATAACAGGATCCAACTGTAAATAAGAAAACTATATCTTTGAATTGTGGAAATTTCTTTTAACTTTGTGTACCTATTCTAGTAGTGCTGATAGGAAGAAGTCACGAGGAAGAAGGACTAGCCAAAATTTCACCAGGCGTCTTATAAGAACATAGAATGGACCACATCAAGAATGTGACGACAAAAAAGTCTTCTTGCAAGAAAATAGGATGCTTTAAGGTAATTGTCTTCATTTTAATATTTTTGAAGCTCGATCCAGATCAGTTTAGTATATAAATTGTTTGAGTTGTGAGCGTATGAGAGCGAGTTAAGTTTCTCGGTACACTTTACGCCTGATACATAGGCAACACATTATACAACCGGGAATAATCGTCAATAATAATAGTGAATTGTTGAAGTAAATTTATTGACCATGCTTATTTATTACTTAAGTACCTATTGAAATACCGGCTCTTATAACTTGTGGTAGGGAAAATGTAGGGACAAGTTAATATAAGGCCGAGTTTCGTCACTATTTCAAAAGCTTATAAAGACTTCAAATCTTCGTTCAAGAAGAATCTTCAAAAGTTACGCGTGTGAAAAATGAACTTTTTTCGATCAGAAGTTGTTCCTTACATTATTCTGAACAAGTTAAAGCATATTTTATGAGAATTATTTTATTATTAAGGCTTAATTATTAAATTATAAATTTTATTTTTACCCATAGTACATAATATTCTAGAAACTCCTAAAAACTTTATAAAGCTCTAAAAGGTTATAATAAGCTAATAAGTAGAATATGTAATTTAAATTGGTGTAATTAAAATTACATTTTAATTTTTGTTACAGGCTCATTGCGAGTTCTTAATTGAATTGAATAGAACAAGGACATTACGTATAAAAAGAAATGCGACTTTTCATCCACAAACTTCAGTCTCCAGAACCACAACGCAAGATCGGCATCTACAAGAGAAAGAGAACTCAGTACTTCCTTTACTTTTGAAGAATTAATTTGTGAATAATTATGTAATTACCAATTAATGACGTGTATTACTGAAAATGAGATTTCATCACGAAGATTGTGTTGTAAAAACCCCTATTTAATAAACTTCACTTATTAATTATTGTTACTAACATTTTTGACAAAATAAAGAGCGCGGACATTATAATTAGGAGTTGTTTTATTTTTATAAGTATTTCCAAAGTACTGTAATACTTAAAACTGCCAATTTACACGTAAAAACGCGTAAAAACAGTCAATCGTCAATCAAAACGGAGAATCCAAAAACAGACGATAATTGCCTGTTTTTTGGATCGACTGATTTTTCTTAAAACTGCCAATTTACACGTACAAACGCGTAAAAACAGTCAATCGTCAATCAAAACGGAGAATCCAAAAACAGACGATAATTGCCTGTTTTTTGGATCGACTGATTTTTCTTAAAACTGCCAATTTACACGTAAAAACGCGTAAAAACAGTCAATCGTCAATCAAAACGGAGAATCCAAAAACAGACGATAATTGCCTGTTTTTTGGATCGACTGATTTTTCTTAAAACTGCCAATTTACACGTACAAACGCGTAAAAACAGTCAATCGTCAATCAAAACGGAGAATCCAAAAACAGACGATAATTGCCTGTTTTTTGGATCGACTGATTTTTCTTAAAACTGCCAATTTACACGTACAAACGCGTAAAAACAGTCAATCGTCAATCAAAACGGAGAATCCAAAAACAGACGATAATTGCCTGTTTTTTGGATCGACTGATTTTTCTTAAAACTGCCAATTTACACGTAAAAACGCGTAAAAACAGTCAATCGTCAATCAAAACGGAGAATCCAAAAACAGACGATAATTGCCTGTTTTTTGGATCGACTGATTTTTCTTAAAACTGCCAATTTACACGTAAAAACGCGTAAAAACAGTCAATCGTCAATCAAAACGGAGAATCCAAAAACAGACGATAATTGCCTGTTTTTTGGATCGACTGATTTTTCTTAAAACTGCCAATTTACACGTAAAAACGCGTAAAAACAGTCAATCGTCAATCAAAACGGAGAATCCAAAAACAGACGATAATTGCCTGTTTTTTGGATCGACTGATTTTTCTTAAAACTGCCAATTTACACGTACAAACGCGTAAAAACAGTCAATCGTCAATCAAAACGGAGAATCCAAAAACAGACGATAATTGCCTGTTTTTTGGATCGACTGATTTTTCTTAAAACTGCCAATTTACACGTAAAAACGCGTAAAAACAGTCAATCGTCAATCAAAACGGAGAATCCAAAAACAGACGATAATTGCCTGTTTTTTGGATCGACTGATTTTTCTTAAAACTGCCAATTTACACGTAAAAACGCGTAAAAACAGTCAATCGTCAATCAAAACGGAGAATCCAAAAACAGACGATAATTGCCTGTTTTTTGGATCGACTGATTTTTCTTAAAACTGCCAATTTACACGTAAAAACGCGTAAAAACAGTCAATCGTCAATCAAAACGGAGAATCCAAAAACAGACGATAATTGCCTGTTTTTTGGATCGACTGATTTTTCTTAAAACTGCCAATTTACACGTAAAAACGCGTAAAAACAGTCAATCGTCAATCAAAACGGAGAATCCAAAAACAGACGATAATTGCCTGTTTTTTGGATCGACTGATTTTTGGGGATTCGTTATATTTCTTGATTGACTGTTTTTACGTGTAAAATGGCTGTTTTAAGAAAACTCAGTCGATCCAAAAACAGGCAATTATCGCCTGTTTTTGGATTCTCCGTTTTACTTCACGATTGACTGTTTTTACGTGTAAATTGGCAGTTTTAAGAAAAATCGGTCGATCCAAAAAACAGGCAATTATCGTCTGTTTTAGGATTCTCCGTTTTATTTCTTGATTGACTGTTTTTACGTGTTTCTATTGTAAATTGGCCGACTTAAGTATTACAGTATTTTGGAAATACTTTATAAAAATAAAACAACCCTTAATTATAACGTCGGCGCTCTTTATTTTGTTTAAGATGTTAGTAACAATTAACAATAATTAATAAGTGAAGTTCATTAAATAAGGTTTTTTACACCTCAATCTACGTGATTAAATCTCATTTTCACTAATGCACGTCATTAATTGGTAATTACATAATTATTCACAAATTCTCCAATAGTAAAGGAAGTATTGAGTTCTCTTTTTCTTGTAGATGTCGATCTTGCGGTGCGGTTCTGGAGACTGAAGTTTTTGGATCAAAATTTGCATTTCTTCTTATAATGTCCTTGTTCTATTCAATTAAGCTGCCTGGGGATTGCAACTCGCAATGATGAGCCTGTAACAAAAATTAAAATGTAATTTTAATTACACCAATTTAAATTACTTATTCTACTTATTAGCTTATTATAACCTTTAGGAGTTTTATAAAGTTTTGAGGATGATAATATTATGTACTATGGGTAAAAATAAAATTTATAATTTAATGATTAAGCCTTAATAATAAAATAATTCTCATAAAATATGCTTTAACTTGTTCAGAATAATGTAAGGAACAACTTCTGATCGAAAAAAGTTCATTTTTCACACGCGTAACTTTTGAAAATTCTTCTCGGACGAAGATTTGAAGTCTTTATAAGCTTTTGAAATAGTGACGAAACTCGGGCTTATATTAACTTGTCCCTACCACAAGTTATAAGAGCCTGTATTTCAATAGGTACTTAAGTAATAAATAAGCATGGTCAATAAATTTACTTCAACAATTCACTATTATTATTGACGATTATTCCCGGTTGTATAATGTGTTGCCTATGTATCAGGCGTAAAGTGTACCGAGAAACTTAACTCGCTCTCATACGCTCACAACTCAAACAATTTATATACTAAACTGATCTGGATCGAGTTTCAAAAATATTAAAATGAAGACAATTACCTTAAAGCATCTTATTTTCTTGCAAGAAGACTTTTTTGTCGTCACATTCTTGATGCCGTCCAATCTAAGACGCCAGGTAAACCTTTTGCTAGTACCTACTTCTTCTTCTTCTTCTTAGTCAGCTAGAATATAATTAAAAGGAATTTCCACATTTCAAAGAAATAATTTTTTTATTTTTCATAATATAAAACTCAAAAGTACCTTTTAGAATATTCTGGAGTAGTCCAAACTTCTGTCCCGAAGTAGCAACACGCAATATCACTACGTAGTTTTTCAGCAAACATATGTTTTTAGGACTAAATACCAGTAGCTCTTCTTTTCCAGCAATTGAACGAGGAAACACTTGATTTTTGTACTCGGTATTCGTGCATACTATCCTAGTGTAACTGGGGTTTTAGTTTTAACAAATTATAATGTAATATGTACGGTAATAATGCAAACAAGAAAAATAATCACAATTAAAATTCTAACCTCACAACGTTCTCACTGCAAACCACGGCTTCAAACTTCAATACAATGCACAACAAACGACAATTCAACGAATTGAACCAACGTTCTCACTGAACTAACTGAGGTAACTGAGCTTCTCGTTGATGAAATTTATTTACCCCAAATTTTACCAACACCTTTATTTACACTTTTAAAATTGGCACCCATATATTTGAAGAAGACAGCTAATCGTGACGCTCGTATTCATTTCAAGTTATTATATAACCAACAATACATAATTTTCTATGGCTGTACACAAAATTGCCTACTTTTAGGCGTACAATAATTATTTGATTATGAACAGCAGGCAAATTTTATTTATGGACTCCTGTATTTTGTAATGAAAATAAAGACTCCAGTTAATTTATGCACATTATAACTTTCTGCATGTTGTTATTCGACAACAAAATACAAAAGTCCATAAATAGCCTGTATAAATAAAACGAGCATAAAAATTTTATGGTACATTTAATTTAAAATACATTAGTGGGATGGGTTGTGGGAAAGGCAATATTATTAGGATGTCGAATAAACATCAAACACAAATTTAGCACATACAGAAGGAATGTTTAACAGAATCGGCCGACGATCGTCACATCATCACTTATTAGAAATGCACATTTACATCAATTTTTCAGTATTTTGTTAAACATTTTTTACTTCTAATCTTCTCGTCGAATAATACATTTGCCACGATTTTGAAACTGGCACGCTGCAGCTAACGAAATTAAACGAAAATGTATTGTTCGCCAAAAGTTAAAAAATTTAAGTATTATCGTCAAATATTTTTAAAACGAGGGCTCTTGATTTTAAAAATATTTGAGGAATTTCTAATTAATTACATAAAAACGGCATTTATATTCTTTAGATTACTATAAACATTTATATACACAGTTATTACACTTAATTAACTATTAAGCGATATAATAATTTATTTTTAATTTAAGCGTTCAATTTTTAATTTCTATTTTTATAAAAGGGACAGTTCTTTTGTCATTTTATACTTATTTTACAATTAGTTAGTACATATTTACTCAAAAAGTGAGTTTTGCTAACTTCTCTCTATCTGGAAAATGGGCAGTCTTTAAACTTTGCGTTCGGGAGAAAATTAATTATTCAGAACCAGTCCGGATTTAAATAAGTTTCGGGCCGAAATGTTAACTTTTACACGCACAAAAAGTTTCGAGGGCCTAGATTTGTAGATACTTTCAAGTTGTAATTCATTTACCTGTGTAACGTACAAAGTATTTTGTAGGGCATAGGCGCATAGGTACAAAACTTTTTGTGTTTTAATAATTCACCGTTGTAGCTTTATCACAGAGGATTTATTTTGCGGAAATCAGAAAATAAATTTGTCGTTCTTGGCCCGAAGACGTGTTAACCAGAGATTAATTTACACCTTGTCAAGAATAGGAGCAACCGTGAAAATCACGACTAGAACCGTCCACTGGATGTGCACCGATACAGCGCTTTTTCTATTCTTGATAATGTGCAAGTTAGAAACGGACCCCGAAATTACTTTACATCAACTATAAATCTATAACAGTACATTACTTAAGTATCTTAAAAATAATCTAAATAATACGTGACAATAATTTGTAATCGACGTTTCTTTTATAAATTCTGAAAAATGAAAAAAATTCTCAAGCTTAGTACCCCATTCTGGATGAAGACAAATGAAAGACGACCTGCTATGCTACGAGACGATACTAATTTCAACTTCATCGGTAGCTATTTTTTTTATTTACAAAACAGTTTCGTTCGTACACGTCCGCGGACCATTAACTAACGAGTATCTCGAAGATCCTCCATTTCTGTTACTAACAATAGCACCCCTTATAAATAACTCTTTAAAAGTTTCCCTAAATTGACGAGACATCCCACAATAAATTGCAAAATTGATGGGGTAACTTAAAATGATAAAAAAATTAGTGAACAATACTAAAACGTTAGCGACGTAATAATCTAAAAATTCTTTTATCACACTCGACGATAATACGTGTAAAATAGTCACCACGGCTAAAGGTATTTCTACACTTAAAAATACGGTAACGACCACGATAAGCATAAGTGTCGTACAATTCGAATCCCTTAACTTTTTACACTCGTTCTTTTGATTCTTCTTCGATAGTAAAAGATCTCTTCTTTGTTGAGCTTGTCTTAAAGCTCGAAAAAGTAAAAAGTTTAAAACTACTAAA
This sequence comes from Malthinus flaveolus, assembly GCA_950108345.1. Taxonomy (NCBI): domain Eukaryota; kingdom Metazoa; phylum Arthropoda; class Insecta; order Coleoptera; family Cantharidae; genus Malthinus; species Malthinus flaveolus. The sequence continues at coordinate 5,045,179 of OX467287.1, read as the reverse complement.
GCTACACACGGTACTAAATGTACAAATATAATTCTAAATAAAAAGTAAGAGCAGTAATAGATGTCTTCGGTTATGTAATCCACAACCCAAGAAGCCGTTCTAGTGGAGCACACGTAACGTCGACTACCGTTCCATAAAATTTCTTCCTGAAAATTAAAAAAAAGTAAGTTTAAAACTGTTTTGGAGTCCTTATTACGAAAATCGAATCGGAAATGCAAACGGGTCCTTATTTTTAATAAATATGAACAGTAGGCATGGACACTTAAGGTCTCATTAATCGATAGATTAAAAGCGTTTGAATAGCGGATACTGAGCCGCATACTTATATTAGTGAGCGACTCGAGACTAATGTGTCCACGCGATAATACCAGATAATTTCAATAGCTTAGTGGGTAGAGCACTCGGTGCGACAGCGAGAGACTCGGACTTGCATAAATTGCATCAGTACGGACGTGTAGCGTTCACGCCATCGTAACGACTGTTTAGGTATCATGAATCATGAGTGGAGAGAGTTAGAAACGAAGACGTGATTAGAAAGAGAAGTTCGAAGACATCGGAAGAGAAGTTCGATTCTGCCCGACAAAAAAAGAAGAAGAATATGACGAGTTTCGAGCTTTCACGTTACTTATTCCTCCTACATCTTGCCGATTGTAAGCTGGCCCCCGAGATTTGTATGCGTAGTAGATGAAATCCCTCGCACTAACGCGAGCTAGACGTTGTCCACTGACACTGTCCGTTCAACTTGGCGCATTTCAGGGGTCAAGGTATAATCGTCGAGTAGCGATTAAAACATTTTTAAATTGATCCGTTAATTAAAGGTATAAATCTCCACATATAATTGATTATAGGCTGTGCAAAACGTAATACAAATATATTTTGTTCTCGCATCTCGGGGATAAGCCAAATTAGAGTTTCCGTTGTTAATCGACTTTGTCCTTATTAAGGCACAAGTTTCCAACTAAATTTAATTAATAATTTAAAACGACCCCCTTTATAATGACAAATTGACCTCGCGTTAAATAAAAATTTTTCTGTTAGCATAAGCGAATTATTAATTAAAAGTTTAAAATATAAACTTTTTGTGTAACGCTACGTTGCAATTTAATCGGGCCATTGTTTGTTTTAATTGATATTTAAACCCAACAACAAAGGTGTTTTTTACAATGACAAACAGCAAAATTTGTTGTTTAACGTAGGATGGATACTTGTATACCTACACCAAACCCGCTATTGATGTAAAACAAAAAATTTTCATCATCCCGAATTCGATTCAGTTACAACATATTGTTGGAGAATTTATATTGTAATAATGTTACGAGAAAATTATACAGTGTGACTGAAAAGTAAAGTCGCCTTAAAATCGATTGGTAAACTGTCACAAGTTACATAAAAGAATTTTCGAGAAAAATAATATCAAAGCCGAGCAAATCCTATTAGAAACGAAGAAAAATAATTTACCCTGTATCAAGTGTATCAAGTTACGGAAATATACCAACTAAATTAAAAAACAAATCGTATGATCGGACATACTGTATACCTATAATGTCCCTAAATTGTTTACTGTGGTCGTTTCCAAAAGGTTGTAATAATGAAATGATCGATAGTTTATGTGTGCGCTGGTCTCCCATTATTTTTTTGGTTAAGGAAAATTACTCTTCTCCAAATCGCGAGCGCTTACTGCAATAGGGTTATAAAAAATCCCCTATTGGCTACTTTATTTTATTGTTTCGAAACGCTATAAATGTTAATTTCAATTGAAGATCTTATTTTTTTAAAATTTAAAATAATGGTTCAATTCAATTTTTCGTAAGGTGAAAAAATTTACAAATTTCCCTTCTTTCAAAAGCTCATAGCATCATCCATATTTGGTATTCAGGTATTGGAAGAAATTATGCATTAAAAAGATAACTTCGTTTTTTGATAAAATATAGGGCAAGTTTCTTATAAAAATGATCACATAACGTTAACTATTCAAATTTATTTTAACCATTTAGAAACGCTGTTGGAATACGACGAAAAGGTAATATCTATATGATGTAACTTGCAAATTACTTACACGGTGATGATGGCATGTTAATCTTACATTATTGCTTTCATGTAAGCCAATTTTGCATGTTAAAGATTCTACCCCAAAATACTTATCGATTGTACATTTTACTTACTCAAATTTAACGAAAATTACTACTTCGTTATTAAAAAGCGTTTACATTACCAACATGTATTGAACAAATAAATACGTGTACGACAGAACTCAAACAAGTCTGAAGTTTGATTTTGACAAATATATATGCTTTGTATTGTAATAAAAGTATGATAAAAGTCCGAAACAAGTATAAATTTTGAACTATATGACGAGGTTCATGATTTTTTAAACTCAAAACTCGTACTTGACCTAATTGTAATTACAATTACAAGTACTTAAAGAAGTCTTTTTCTTATCGTTTCGAAATTCTGGACTCAGCTTCGCTTCGTCCGTAAACATCTCACTCATGCTTTAATAGGTCACTTTCCGGACTAATGACGTAAATAACTATTTAGGAACACTTTATCGCTAAATTTAAATTTGAATTAAAATTTTCATTTGAGGACCGGAGTGGTCTAGCGACTAACATCGTCGCATGCCGATGTAAAGGTCGTAGGTCAAAGCCGGCTGACACCACTGGAATGTTTCTATGTGTCAAATACCCGGTCCTGGTGGTTCGGAACCCACCTAAAGCTGTAGGTCCAGTTTGCTAATAACCACAGTAGTTGATGCGGACGTAAAATAATACACATTAAAAAAAATTTTCATTTATGTCGTAACAAAGGCATTTTCATTTCATTATATTTGAAAACGCCATACTTGGCTTAACAAAAAAATTAAAGTGAGCAGTGGCTTTCTAGGCTCTTTGTTTGTTTACGGAGCTCGCAATGTTAAGAATATGCCAATGATTTTTTCAAAATATCAAATTACGGTAAGTTCGGATTTCTTTCAAATAGCGCTTTGAAGCGAGACCACGAAAGTAAGTACTTACCTGAGTGTATTCTTGATCGAACAACCTCGTCCCTTGATGAAGAGCTGCCAGTATGAGAATATAAATTAAACATTTGTAAACATTTGGCATGGTACAAAATTTTCTAGCCAGCGGAGCGTGACAAACGTAAATGTATCTTTGAACGGCCAAAGCTAAAGTCAACCATATGCTTGCAGTATGAAACATATTCGGAATAACCTGAAAAATAAAAATATAAATTAAATACGAATGCAACGAAGCAATGCTAAGACAACATTTTTGCTATCTTTTCGTGAAATTGGAAAATTACAATCCACTACCGAGTTAGTGCAAACTTAAAATAACACGTCATTTCTACTCGGAACCATCAGAACTTAGAATAAATATATCTAGCGATTCAAAGTGCTAAAAAGAAGTGTAAAAAAGTTCGCGCTTGTTTATTATCTCAATGGAGTAAAATTAAGCATTTAACGATCGAGAAGACATAGTTTTATGTGTCACGACAAAAACACAAAAAGAAGTTGCTTTAAAGGAAAAAAACATCTGACACGAAAATCATTTATCGTTTGGGCTCACACAAATCTCTCTAGCGCGAAACGAGTACATATAAACGGTATAACTATTTTATTTTTATACAGAGTAAAACTTAAACAAGACCAGCGGTTAAAAGTGTCAACGTAACCTCACTTTTAATTCAATTAAGTTGAATAAACATCAATAATTGTTTATTTAAAATCGCGTTTATAAATATTTGAGTATGACTGACGAAGTTTTCTTAAAATTACATCTATGCAGTGCCGGATTACCCACTAGGCTAGTGAGGCTGTAGCCTAGGGGCGCCAAGTCAAAAAGGGGCGCCAATTGCTAATGGTAAAATAAAATTACAATAATTAAATTATTGAGATAAAGGTTCCGGTAAATATTAACAAATAGTCCATTTTAAAATTAGCAAATTATAGTACGGATAATACCTAATAAGTCGAGAAGAAGTGCCCTTCAGCGATCTTTAAATTTATAATAACAAAATATAAATAAATATAAAATAAATTATTTGATAAGATTTTTACCTCCACTCTGGCCGGATTTTTTTATTTAATTTATTAACAAGTTATAAAGAGGAGGCAACAGTGTAGTGTCAAATGAAACTTTATTTCTACCCATTTAATTGTTTATTGGAAAATCCGTAAGATAGCTTTTTCACTCGGGTTTATCATTTAGATGTAAACTATTATATCAATTAAAATTGATACCTAATAAGGAAACAGGGTCCAGGCCTGGATTTAACATTAGTCTAATTAAACTAAAGTCTAGGATTTTAGGATTCGCGGAACTCTTCAACAATATTTTGTGTGTATCTGAAATAATATAGTAATTTTTCTATTTTGTTTTTGTGAAACATCTTTTTAGGAGACACTATCAACTGCTACTAAAATTCCTAATCTACATTTTAAGCCGTTTGACCTTGAACAATAAAAAAATTGGCCTGCGGTGCTATTTTATTCCATTTCCTTCTCAAATACAAATTTAAAAAAGGGCACTAAGATTATTATAGCCTAGGGCGCCAAAGTCCGTTAATCCGCCGCTGCATCTATGAAATCTACATCTTATTAAAGTAAATAAATATTTGATACATTCATAATAAGCACCCTCAAAACTACACCCTGTATAAATAAAGTCTCATAAATTCATAAGGATCAGACAAATTGGGACTTTACTTAAAAATCAGAGGCTATTTCTATGTGATGTGATATGTTGACTGATTACTTCCATAAAACTTATTATACAGGGTGGTCAAACACTTATTACACCGGGTTTAAAATAAAAACCAATACAGCTAGAAAAACTTTTTTAGAATACAATTTGTTTGGGGACGTGCCCCCCCCCCAACAATAGTGCAAATCTTCACTTTATTTTGTAAATAGAAAAGCACTGACAACGCCTACTACGATTTTTTTAAATGACACCATATCTAAATAAATGTCAATCGATAGAGAATTTTATTCTCCTTACAGATGTGCAATTGTTTTTATCCTTACACAACTTTTTTTTGTAGAGTACCTATTTGACTACGGGCACTACGGACTAACGGGTGCTTTTAGAGGTATATAGAACTTTTGATTGAGACAGCTTTGATATCACTTTATAATTAGTCGAAGTTGAGTGGTTATTTTTATAAAGTAATGTCTGCCATTTCATCGTGTAAAGATTGACATCAGATCAACGACCGTAAATCGTGCAAATTTACATTTACAGATCATTTTACGATCGACGTAATCGTCCATCTGAACCAATAACTCGGCAAACCATGGATTGCTTTTGCACTTCGTTTACGCTACTTGATGTTAGCTCACCCCGTGACACAAAAAAGAGTGCGTCCCGAAGAAAGTATAACCGCTCTTAAGAAAAGTACCGAAGAAGATCCAAACACCTCGATTCGGCACCGTGCGCAACAACTGGACATGTACCCGACCACTTTTTTGGAAAACTTTTAAGTAAAGATCTTGGCTTAATGCCTTATCCAGCTCGTATATAAGAATTGAAGCCGCGAGACCATCGTTTTCGGCGTCTATTTGGCAATGAGTTGAAAATCAAGTTGTCTCCTTTTTCATCACAGTTTTGTTCAGTGATGAGGCTCATTTTTGGCTCAATGGCTGTGTCAATAAACGAAATTGTTGCATTTGGAGTGAAGAGAATCTACAAGCGAATCCTCAAAAGTCATTTCAACGAACATTGTGTTTTTTTTGCGAAGTCAGACGATTAATGCTTGAAAAATTGTCAAAAATTGGACCTCTAAGTTACACCATACTAGAGCCAGTAGCCGGGGTCATACGCTCAAAATAATATTCAAACTCAAAATGGTAATAGTATATTAAAGAACGAATTTCATAAGTCACATATTATAGCACGACTCCAAGTTTAAAATGCGACTGGCGTAGCCAGGAGCGTTTTAATGGAGGAGTGCTATAATCGCTATAATGACTTATGAAATGAGTTCTTTATACAATTTTTTCTATTTTGCGCCTTTTAAAGTCCATTTTCAAAGAAAATAATTAAAATATAAAAATTTAGGGATTTTTGTGATGGTTGGCTGGTTGGCAGTACTAATTGTAAAGTGACATTTCGTAATTTAAAATTCAAATAAATTGTTTTGTAGTTTGAATTGGTCGTTAATTAATTAATTTTAATTATTATGTTAAAAAATAGAACATGTTAATTACAAAAATTGTCGTTTTCTCTTTCCTCGATTTCACAAAATATGTCAAATTAAATATTACTACCAACTTCGAACGTCAAATTTTACCAAAATTATTACAGCACGCTAAATCTCAATACGACACGCAAATGGATGCTATAATAGCGATCTTACAGACGCAAAATATAAAAACGATTTTCTATTAAATAACGCCAAAATTCCGTTCATTTGACAAATTATACATGTTTTATTTCAATTTAAAGTTTTACACCTCCAAAAAAACACCCTATACAGGCTGTATCAAATTTCGTGTTAAGTACAGGGATCTCGCTTAATAGCGTAGGTAGAAAGTTGGTTAAATGGACAAAAACGATCCTCGAGTTATGCCTACACTAAATCAAAAAGCAAAATTTACCCCCTCCATAACGTTTCTGAAATATGGCGGAAAATAGCGAAATTTGCATTTTTAATTTTTGACTCTAAAATCGTTATTTGTAAAAATTTTTAGAAACTGAAAAAAATTTCTCAAAGGAACTTTTTCTGCTCTTTCAGACGATGTCAACGAATTTTCGCTATCATTATTACTTTACTGTATATTGATACCAACTTTTGTTTTTCATATGGGAGCCATTTAAAAAATTTATGTCATCGAATAGAGAAAAAAATGCTGATTTCAAAAATGTATAATATGTCTATAAAATTTTTGATAAAAAAATCACCATAAATAACCCAAATAATTATAAGTAAATTTCTATAAACATTTGCAGGAAAACAAATGAAGCACATATAAATTGTTTTTTATAAAACATATTCAATTGTTTTTCACGGATATTGCTATTTATAAATTAAAATTCAGTTTTAAATAAAATATTCTATTATTTTAATTTTGAATTTATTATTTGTGGTTAGTTTATGGACATGTTATACATTTTTGAAATCAGCATTTTTTTCCTTATCCGATGACATAAAATTTTTAAATGGCTCCCATATGAAAAACAAAAGTTGGTATCAATATACAGTAAAGTAATAATGATAGCGAAAATTCGTTGACATCGTCTGAAAGAGCAGAAAAAGTTCCTTTGAAAAAGTCTTTTCAGTTTCTAAAAATTTTTACAAATAACGATTTTAGAGCCAAAAATTAAAAATGCAAATTTCGCTATTTTCCGCCATATTTCAGAAACGTTATAGAGAGGGTAAATTTTGTTTTTTGATTTAGTGTAGGCATAACTCGAGGATCGTTTTTGTCCATTTAACCAACTCTCTATCTACGCTAATAAGCGAGATCCCTGTACTTAACACGAAATTTGATACAGCCTGTATAATCCGAAGATAGAAACAGTTAACAGATCAACAGCAACTTTTGTTTCGAGTCATGATACTGATTCCGATATAAAAAAAGTTCATTCGTGTAACCTTCATCGTATTATTTTACTATTAAAATGCGAGAAAATTATTTTAAAAATCGTAGACGTCAAAACGTCCGTTCATGGCCACGAAATTACCGTGTAATTTATCTGCTCATTTTATAACTAGCTCGATATAGTATATCCACTTTTATACTAGTTTTACGTAGGACATTAATAAAAGGAATCATTACTTACTGTCTGTATAAAGTTCGATAGAAAAGATATTAAAGAAATTGCCTTTTCCCTTTTATGAATTTGTTATCAACTTGGCTATATTTATTGTTAAAACGTACCCCACCCAAGCTTTTGTTGAAAAACTTACTCTTCCATTTGTTAACAATTTTATTTATTAAATTAATAATGGGAAAAGGCCCGTTCCGCGTTTTGACTCGAGAATTTTTGTACTAAATTTAAATTCTTTCCTAACAAAATTCGAAGCAACAGCGACAGTGTATAAAGTCTCTCCCGCAAGATTGATGAAATTTGAATACAGTTTTGTGTGTATTCTCAATTTGAATTTTACATGTCTATTGCTTTTTCGAAGTTACTTTTTAATATTCGATGTAAATGCAATAACGTAGTGGTTTACAACTACAGTCGTGTGCGTAATTTAAAATGTGCGTGGTGTAAATTGGCTTTTCAGGTGTCAACGTGTCGATGAAAGGTCGAAATATTTTTGACGAACGTCGCTGTAATTAAAATCTCTTTCTGAAATTGGCGTTCGTCATAATTATTTCGATTTTTCATTGGCACTTTGACATCAAAAAGAGAATTTACACTACGCACATTGAACATTAAATACAATTATGCGCACACAACTGTAGATACTACTACTACTACTCGAAGATGTCGTAAATTACAAAATTATACATTTTGCACATACTATTTCGAAAAGCTGAAGTAGAAAAGATCTATATTAACTGAAACAGTTCCTTGTATACGCTCTTCCTTGTTTTTAAACGTATTATTATCTATGGAAGTACCTTTACCTGCTACACGGCACAGGTAAAACAACAAACGATAAAAACAGTTCGAAATATTGTGAAATGGCATGCACCTATTCAAATTCCTGTTGCATTCTTGAGAAGTGTACCTACACGTAGCTTTTATTACACAAAAAGCAATATGCAATATCGTCCAATATTTACGCGAGAAATTTGATTTCTGCTGGAGGTTTCTCAAAAATAACGCATTGAAATGTCAATTTATTCGTCTTGAGCGGAATTTCTTATTGAATCGTGGTATTGTTATATTATGTAGTCATCAAGTCATCGATTCAGCTATAAAAATCGACCTCTATTTTTCTATTTATAAGGGAAATGTTAGAAACACAACTTCAAATTCCCTAAAAACACATCTTCTCTTTTATACAAGGCGAGTCCAAAACGGCAGATAAGCTCTTCAGTACGTTGTAGGAGACGGTTATTTGAACTAGAGAAAAATCATTAAAAAAATCTATCTGCTATATTTTTGTAGTTATTAAAGAAGAAGTAGATTGAGATTTGGCAACATGGTACGGATGTTAATAATCGATGACAGATAAAAACATAAGTGACATAAGTCATCATAAGGGTAGTTTCAAAACATCGTTGCCACATATTTTTTTTAACAACTTGATACAAGATTTTCGATATTCAAAATTAATTTTACAGGATAATAAGATGTTAAAGGAGCATTTGTTTTTTCCCAATAATTAAAAAACACGTGAATTACCAGAGGAAATGATGAAAAGTTTCAAAATTTGGCAGAATTCGGAATTGAGTTCTCAACTTAACTTCTTCATTTCTCAAGAAATTAGCGGCTAGGAATTTTTTTTAGCATTTTTTCTTTACTTCAATTATTATCCCCTACAACGTACTGGAAAGCTTATCCGCCATTTTGGACTCACCCTGTATATTAATACAATTATAAGTAACTGCACCGGTCACCTGACTGATGTTTTATTTATTTAAATTTTAATTTACTAAATGGCAAACCATGTAAGTATCATTTTTTCCTACGCTCTTTCTAAGTTATTCAAATACCCAATCTTAACGTGGCGATCCTGCCACTTCATTTAAACATGACATAACAGTATAAGACGCTCTGACATTTTCCAGTTATCACATTTCAGCATACTGGGACCCAGCGATTGTTAAGTTTCACAATCAACAATCGATTGTTACAAGAACATCGATTGTCATGATTTGGAAAATCGATTAATCAAACAATCGTTTAATTCGACAATCAATTAGTCGGACAAACAATTAATCGAACAATCAAATAATCGATTAATCGGGCAATCGATTAATCAAACAATCGATTAATCAAACAATCAATTTATCAGACAACGAATTAATCGAATATTTTTAAAACTTAATCAAATTTCGTTTAATCGATTAAAACATCGATTAATCCATTTTTCCATCCCTAGTTATACCCTTACGATTTTTTCGGCTAAAAAATCAAAGTTATAGACTTGCATATTTGAGGTGGGAAATCGTAAGGCTATGTTGTAACGTTGTAAGTTATAACCTTTAGGGCTGGGCGATTGATATCCTGTCACAATCGACAATCGATTGTTTCGAAAACATCGATTGTAACGATTAATCGGAAAATCGAATAATCGAACAATCGATTAATCGGACAATCGGTTAATCAGACAATCGATTAATTGGACAAACGATTATTCAAGCTATCGATACCCTAAGCCCTAAGCAATAAAATAGCTTTTTAACTAATTTTGGAATCGAGAAATTTATGGCAATCCTGATGCAGTTTAATTTCATATAGAAGCATAAAGTGCATAGTTTACGAGTTATAAGTGAGAAACCGAAAAAATAGTAATATCCTATTTTTCTCGAACGACTCCGAGGTTAATGCTACCACTTTGGAGTGGCCGACGGCCGGCTTCATTAATCATTTGCACTGTTCTTGCAGCCTGCATCCTGGACTATTATGTACTTTCGCGAAAACAATAGTATTAAGCGTTGTAATGATACCTAATACGCCAGGCAAACAATGTTTAAGCCATGAATAGAATGAAGTCATAAAACCTAATCGTTTGACGGAGTAATGCTCAATTTTGTTTGTTTGGGAAACTAACCGTACTTATTACATTTTCTCAAGTAGGTACTTATGTTAATAATAAAGAGACTAATCTCACAAACATGTAAATTTTTTATCAAACCTTAATACAGTAAATTGCGCTTTAACTTAGCTGACTCGGTTACACAATAACTAAATTTAAAGCGAATTATATCTAATGTAAATCCTAAAGTTATTAACTTACCTCGTGCATAACTGTCCAAGCGTAACAGATGCTTATCGGCCACAGAGGTTTGTAATGATTGCCAAAGGTATACATGTAGATCAGCCATGGAGCAGGAAATAATAGAGTAAACATATCACAGAGAGCCATAGCCATAAGTACGATGTTCGTCGGTGTTCGCATATGCCTTTTACTAAGAACGACGACTATCAAAGTGTTGGCAATAATAGTGATAAATAATAAAAACGGCATAATATAACCATACATTGGCACGGCATAGTTTATAGGAAGTTCGCAAGTTATATTAACGTAAAATCTTTGGGCATCGCACGACGTATTTAATACGTATTCCGTTTGGTTATGAAATTCCAACAAATAAGTAAAATTTGGATTAAACAATGACGAATTTATGGTATTTATTAATGTGGGAGGATAAGTGGAATATTCTTCAATTTTAATTTCGTCGGATGAAATATCGTTGTTTAATTTCCACGATATTTCATCCATTTTGTTTCGCTCTCAAATTATTAGTACAAAAATATAACCGAGCTGCTTAACGAAATTGGGCTTTCGTAAATTTTCTCCTCAACGTAATCGTTGAACGTCAATGTTGGCATTTTGTAAGACCATAAATCTGAAACCAAAGAAATTTTTGATTAAATCACAACTCTATTGTTAATAAATCGCGGATTAAATCGATACCAATTTAATTGAAAGATAACCAATAAACAAAGCGTTTACGAGCATAAGTTTGTATCGGCTTAGATAATCATAACCGAACGATAATACCTGTATAATCTCTGCTTCTAATTAAATTTTCAAAATTAACCTCCCTAGTTGCCTAGTTGGTCACAGTAATTTAGAATGTTCAAGTTTTGCAAAACACGTTTTCGTAATTTAAACAATGGGGTAAGTTTGTATAAAGTAAATAAAATGGCGAAGTGGCGAGTTTTGAAAACAGTTTTTTTTTAGAAAAATATCGTCTCGGGAAATTGGCGTACTATTAAATCAAGATGCAATTACGGTTGATGTTTGGTTTTCTAATTTATGTTAACGTTGCTGCAGTCGCCACCACCAATTAAAAAGTAAGTAGCGCTGGAAAACTTAAATGAAAAAATTAATCATTTTAGCTTTCTCTACCGTCACTTCTAATTATTACCTTTTTTAAAAAATTTCATAACGTATAAAAAACTATAAAGCAGAGTAATAACAGTTTTAAATTTTATTTTTACCTAGATACACTTGGATGCTGACTTTTCGAACAAAATTTCAGATCGACAGCTCACATCAAAAGCTAAAAAAGTTATCGGGGCATGGGTGCCGGCAAGAGGGTGCAAGACGGTGCACTTGCACCCCCCTGGCTTTTCAAAAACTCTTTTAAATTAGACTTTCGTTTTTATTTTTTTATTTATTAATAAATATATAACCTACCTACAACATAATAAATATGTCGTACAGCGACAACATCTTTAAATTCGGCGCTGGGTCACATACCTAATAAAATAGTCCCAGTGCAGCGTTTAGGCCTAGGCGCGCGCCTAGGGCCCCGTGTTATTGAGGGCCCCAAAACAGCTCATTTTATAAGAATTATGCCCAATTAAAATTTCTTTCTACTCATTTTAATTGTTTTAATTATTGGAAAATGCGTAAGAGCTTTTTCACCCGGGTTTGTCATTTAGATGTAAACTATAAACTAAAATTGATACCTAATAAGAAAATAGAGCCCAGGCCTCATTTATCCTAAGTCAAAAGGAGTCTCGGAATTCTCCAATAATATTTTTTCTTTACCTGAAATAATTTCCCTACTTTGTTTTGGTGAAACATCTTTTTTTGGAGACACTATCAATCGTTCCTGAAATTTTTAAACTTCATTTTAAGCTGTTTGACCTTGAACAATTAAAAATTTTCGCCTGCAGCGCTATTTATTTCTAATTTTTTCTTCAAACAAGGGACTCCAAAATTTGACAGCGTCTAGGGCTTAAAAAACTATAAACGCGTCTCTGAATAGGCAACGCCCCTTGCCCGACTCTTAAAGGAAATTTGCGCCCCACTGCAAATTCTACCGGCGCCCATGTATCGGGGTAATCCTGGTTTGATTCACATCGCCCTGTATATTCAAATAGTTGTAGTTCACTTTATAGGTAGTGGAAAGCGAAAGATTATTAAAACGTTAATTAAAGTTTTAGTTCAAACTAAAGCAACGAGTGAAGTTATAATTACTCCTTCAATATTATTACTTAGGTACTCGTTGTAAGCCCGACGTTAACATGCGGTACGTTTTAAGTACGTTTATTGTTTTACGTGTCCCTTTTTCAAATATTCCAAACATATTCAGTTTCCTAGGACGTATTAAGATATTAATTACTCGCAAAATTAAATAGAATTAATTCGACACAAGAAGTTTCAAGTTTAATTTTTAACGTGTGAAAAGAACTCCAACGTTGCCGTCACGTCAAATGTACGTTTTACGTAAAGCACAATAACATCAGTCTACGTTTTATTAGAAACTGGGATTCAGGTATTGCCTTTGAGGTTTCTCGAGAAGCAGAAATTTTCATAGAGTCCCTTTTTTCGTAGAATCAAAAATAAAAATTTTTTTCGTCTTGTCAACTCCAGCCGTGGACACGCTGTATACATAGTTTGATTTTCTTAGTACAACAGATATCTTGGAGGAGGAGACCTAATCAGCTAATCACCTATTTGTAACATCGAAATGGCCATCTCGGGGATGTCGTGCATAGAACAAGTAACAAACAGAACAAAGTTTACTGGACCATATTTTCACTAATATTAACGTCCTACCATTGAAAGTAAAGTCGTATTCAAAGGTCTTATACGCTATGTCTTTATAACGTCCGATCGTAGCTAATTTATAGAAGACCAAAATACAATATGCTCTATTGGCAAGGTGTGTTCTATAGAGGATCCCACACCCACCTTATTGAAATCGAGAGAATTCAGATTTTGTCTAGTCGTAAATAATACGCTGGAAGACGCCATTCTCACGTCTATCGCCTATGCCTATGCCTATGCCAATCAGGCACTATCATAAACAAAATCAGAAACCCCGGATGAGGTTAACCAAAACCTTCCAAAGATAGTTTTTTAAAATTTCCTTCGAATATCTTAAAACGTAATTAAGATAGTGAACTGTAGTATGAGCGTATGAACCATTCGATTTATCGTGTAAGAATTTATTTAAAAAAGTTCTCAAATTACGCGATTTTTTTTCGCAAAAGTGCATGTGCGATTTTTCACGATTTCGAAATGCTTGATGTGCTTTCCACTGCAGTAACTTCGGGATCAGAGAGATAAGATGAAATTAAGCACATATTTGGAATTCCTATTCGATTTTTTAGTACTTTATAAGTAGAGCGCTCCAAAAAAAATGATGCCACCGCCGGGCACGTTGTATATAGAAAATTTTTTGTGCATTTTTAAGTGAAACGAAAAACGGAGTAAAATTTTGTAATAAATACCTAGACATAAAACCTTAATACAAGAATGAAATGTAACAAATTTTACAATTTTAGTGCAATAAAAATTTTGTAGTTCTTTATACATAGTTTAATTAAATTAAATTTATAATTTAAAAAAATTCATAGCACCCAGTAGGTATAGTACTCCAGGAGGCAGCGAGCACTTTTACTAAACGATAAAATACAAAATTTTTAATAATAAAACCGACCGTCTGCCACTCCAAAATGGCAGCATTAACTTGGGAGTAGCTCGAGAAGGGTGGAATACTGTTATTTTTTCATTTTTTAGCTATAACTTGAAAACTATCCACTTTATGAGAAAAGCTCTTCTATACGAATATAAACTACATCAAACTTCCTACAAATTACATTTGTTAGTTTTTTTCCTCAAACGAACGGTTTAGACGCCACAGCGCGTAAAAGTTTTATAAAAATTTAAAAATCGGCCAAAAACCTGTTTTATCGCTTATAACTAACAACTCAAAAATTGCTCACGGTTACAGAAAAATGGTCATATACAAAAATAAAAGAAAGTCAATTTGCTAAACATTATGTCTCTCAGAATATTTTCGTCAAACAAACAGTTTAGGTGCTAGAGCGCGTTGAAATTTAGTGCATACCGAAAGTTGAAGGAAATTCGGCCTTCGGACTTCAAAGGCGTCTGCCACCATGAAAACGTCACTTAAAACAGTCTGTCACAATATATTTTAATTCTGAATAAAGAATGCAGGAAACATTTTTTGGTATAACAATTTTTCTTGCACCTTATGATACGGATTAGTTTGACACTCAAAAACCCACTCTTTTCGAGGCTCTATACTTTAACGCGCTCTAGCACCTAAACTATTTGTTTGACGAAAAAAATCTAAAACACATAATTTGTATGAAATTGAATTTACTTTACTTTTCTATAAGAATACTTTTCTCATAAAGTGCATAGTTTTCGAGTTATAGGCGACAAACTAAAAATCAATTTTTTGCCCGATTTTGGAATAGTTCTTAAACTTTATCACACTCTAGCGCCTAAACCGTTCGTCTGAGAAAAACCCTAAGAACTGTAATTTATAGAAAATTTGAATTAGTTTGTATTCATGTAGAAGAACTTTTTTGATAAAGTGCGTAGTTTTTAAGTTATAAGCGAAAAAGTAGCTAGCCATCCCAAGTTTGGAGTGGCCGACGTCCGTTTTAAGTTTTCCTACTAATTTGCAATGTTCTTTCGGCATGCATCGTTAAAAATTGCTTACTTGATTTAGTAAAAGTGCCCTGCCTAACTACTATAATAGGCAATGAAAACCTCATGTCTCGTGCCCTTATTGATTACTGATTGAAACTGATTATGATAATATTAATGAGAAAGTCATTTTGATAAAATTTCATTTCCTTTCTATAAATTGCGTGGATTCTTTATAAGAACCGACTTGAGTTTGCACTTTCTCAAGAGCACGGTTCATGAGGTTTTCCATTACTTATACCTTAAATCAATAATTTTGTAATTAATGCGACATAAGCGAAACAAATATTAGATACATTCCACCCTTCTACGTCCTCCTGTTGGATTGCACAATGTACATGTTTACTGTTATTTTTAAAATTTGCATTTTTAAATCCTTTCGGACACACGATAAATGAAATAACAACGGATTGTTTAAAACTGGTAAATTATTATTGAAATCGTTATATAATTTACGAAGGATCTCTTTGAATTGTTTTGAAACAGTGTACAGTGCACAGTGCACAGCTCGTGTTTCCCAACCGTTATTTATAGTCAAAGTTCAAAATATACGAACTAACAATTTCATTTCCAATTTCACCTTTTCATTCGATAACCAATAAATAAAGCAGTTATAACAAACATACAAGTAGCAAGTGTAGTTATTCAAAAAACAAACAAAAGAATTTAATCTTTTCTCAATTATGTATCGTTAAAGCTAAATAAAGAAAGAAAAGTAAATCAAATCAGCGCAATTTCTATATTATTACTAAATATTGAATTTTGTAGATACAGTCATAAATTGATACGAATTGGTTTTTATCTCAAAAGCCAAATAAACGATGGCATATCCCTTAGTCCCCATTATTAATGAAGGAAAGGAAAAATATTTGATTTGGAATTTTATCAAATATATTTATATCCAAGCATGTGTTCCAGAAACTCGGAAAATGAAATAAAGACGCAACTTGTTATACCAATTTTCTTTCCCAACTCGCTATACTCGAACATTTATCATTAAACATTGGGAATCTACGAAGAAGCAAAGTAAGTAAATTGAATAATCAACAGTTGGTTGAAGCTAGTCGTAATTCGAACGAGTAGCACAAAAATAAAAATTGATTTCCTCCACGATTTTTTTATCGGTTTAAAACAGACAACCTGTAAATCACAAAAAGTTGTAATCTGAATAATGCAGCAATTCTAATTGGCAGGATCAGACGTGGGACCAGTCATTTTAAATTTATTCTGTTAAATATTGAAAATGCCCCAGTGTCCTACAAACCGATCGTCAACTAACAAAACTATTGGTTTTAGCCCAAATATAGGTATATTACAGGAACGTAACCTTTCACGTCCGCTTGATGTCGAAACTAATATCCGAGAGGTTATTGAATAATTGAATAGTGTCGAGACGTACTATCAGGTATTAGGTAAGAAAGTTTTAATCAGTTAACCGCATAAACTAATTGATCTATTAGCAATAAGTGCCAAATTTTGTAAAACGAATGTGACATTAATATCAATTCGAACAAATTTCGTAAATTATGGGAAATTAAATTCGCAGATGGTAATTTTAAATCGACGTTTATAATTTCAAGTGCGTGAGTTTCCATTTGAAAACTCTCTTTCTCGACACAGTCGCTAGAAATTATTTCCATCTTTTGGAGCGTAAAGCAAATTAATTGTATTTAAATGGAAATTAAGTAAAATCAACAATAATTATCGTCTGTAAAAATTAGAACGCAAAGTGTACTTCCTTAAATTAACCCGACTGTAATTATTGTTAATTTACAAATTAAGAGAAATTTCCATTAAAGTTCCGTGGAAATAATGAACGTTATTTTCGCATTAAGCTTAGATCGTTTAAGTTCTTGCAATAGATTTACGAGTCTTTATAGACGTGGCTTAATGTAGGTACATACAGTTTCGAGTCACTGCTTTTTTCATTGTTTTTTAGATCTAGGTACTTTGTCTTAAGTATAGCAATAGAGCAAATAAAAATTCAAGTCCTCGGGCTAATCGAATCATAATTAAAAATGTCAAACCATCTTGTTGGAAACTAAATCTGTACACTACCCTACGCCGACATTCATTAAAACTGTTATTAAGTTATTATAATACAAATTGATTAACACACCCACATAATCGAAGTAAGTTTAAACACTTGCGGATCTAGTAAAACTTCAGAATTACAGCACAATAAGACCACGATTGGAATATTTACTACAGACAATGGATTGGAAGGAGAATTAAATTTTACTTCTTCGTCGACTACGCGTACTTCGAAAAAGTGTACAAAATTATTTATTAATGTAATTTCTCGAAGCTTCGGGCCCCCCTAAATCCAAAACAGTAAACAAATAAAAGCCCGGATGTGTGTTTAGATGGCTGTGCGTTAGTAATTCCTTAAAACAAATAATAACTAATACGCAATTTTGTTGAAATTTGGTTTCAGCCACTTTAACAAAACTACATATCAGCTTTTAAACGAAATAGATACAGGGTGGCCC
The DNA here is from genome assembly GCA_950108345.1 of Malthinus flaveolus. Taxonomy (NCBI): domain Eukaryota; kingdom Metazoa; phylum Arthropoda; class Insecta; order Coleoptera; family Cantharidae; genus Malthinus; species Malthinus flaveolus. The sequence goes on along the minus strand of OX467287.1, from coordinate 5,027,135 downwards.
AAAAATAAAGAGGTTATTTTGGTGGCGTTTCGAAAAATCTTGACCCACAGCATTTATACATATTGTTGTGATATGGAAGGTAGGCGGAGTAGATAGTAGATAGTTTTAATTCAAAATAACAAGGGAGTAAAAAAAGAAAAGAAGAAGTTGCTAGGGGATGAAAAAAAGAAAATAAAGAAAAAGAAGCCAGTTGAAAAGAGAGACTCCCCGAGGCCGGGTGTGTGTAGGGGAAAGATTAATAAAATAAATAAAGGCATCCGCTGAATTATGAGATTAAAAATAAAAGGAGAGAGATAAAGTAACTTGGAAAGAATTTGAAAGCAATCAGAAGAAGACAACAAATAATATTTGAAGAAAAGCAATTAGAAAGAGGAAAGAATAAAAATTAAGTTAATTTGAAAATAGAAAGAGGCAATCGGTCAAACTAGAGAAGATACATTGGAATTTTGGAAAATACAAGAAGAAAGGGATACACTAGACATTTAGGAAGAGAGAAGAAAGAACATAAAAAAGGAACGAACGCATGCATGCGTTAATTACAGTGATTTAAAAAAAGGGTTAGTAACATTTAGGCTAGAGTTAATAAAGGAAAAAGGTATACCCACGAGGCGAATTTTCGTTGATGTAATAAATTTCAAAATTAAAGTAATTTGGAAATTGTTGTGCATTAGTATTCAAAAAAGAAGAAAATTGAAATTTTCCTTCAACGAGAAAGAGCTTGGCAAGAGACCCTCTTGAAATTGGGAAAAATTTATTTGAAATTGACTAGTTATAAGAATCTATTTGTTGAAATTGAGAGAATAAAATAAACATTCCATATCACAAACAAAAATGCATTTTTTAATGAGTTTTTGGTGAACGATAAATAAACCCTGAGATAAGAGACAAGAAAAATTTATCTATGTTGGTGAGCATTTAAGAGACACCTCGGCTATAAGTTAGTACACATCGGTATCCGGTATATTTTATAATTTTTGAAAATATCTTAAGATCAGCTATCAAATGATTCCAAACATGGTAAATTTTAACTTCTTGTTGAACCGGAAATGGGGTTCGATTTTCTATTTCAAATACAACACTCTGTATATTTAAAGTAGCTTAGAATGATTGTAAACTTATCTATCGAATGATACCAAACATTTTCAACCGGCTCAACCGGCTCAACCGTGGTTTCCCAGCTTTCCCATTTTAAATAGAAACTTTAAATAACTTTAGATTTTTAAAATCAGGGAGAGCTTCTGAGCATACCATAGTATTGGTACTGCTGCTTATAATATCTTTTTAAATATTTTAAGAATCTATAGTGGTAGAATTAGCTTCAACGCGCACGAAAAAGTCCTCTTATGGCCACATCAGCCGCTTTTAGTTTTCAAGTGGAAAAATTACTACCCCCAAGCGGTTTAGACGCGAACAAATGAACACACTCTGTTACCTACTTGCACAAAAGTATTTTCACACTAAAAATTTATTCTTTTGTATACCTACGGTGTGAACGAGTTTTCGCAATTGACTTCTAATTAAAAACAGACTAATAAAAAATTTAAATTTTCCATTGAAGTTTTCCAAATAAGCAACATTTTTTTTCTCCAATCCGAGAATTTATTATAAAAAATTTAAACGGGCATACGACGCTTTTATTATTTATGTATGTATATTTATACAAATGTACATCGTACATATTTGCAAATTAACTAGGTTACATGTTATTTAGTATCATACATTGATTTTATTTCTGAGAGCTACTTTCAAACTCTAATATATTATATTACGTTCAATTTAATGATACTATCTAGCAGAAGTTCTCAAAAAAGTCGCGTGATTAAATTATAATCAATTTTATAAAAATTCCCATTCATTCAGTTTTAAATTCAAATAGAAAGGAGTTCTAATAATAAGAAGCGCGACTCTGATTTGTAATTTTATAAAACTTAAATTATATTCTGCGCCTTTTTAAACGCGTCACGAGTTAAAAATTTCATTAAATGGTCACAATGCGCGGCGCACTAATTGAATTTGAATTTATTTACGATTTTTTGCTGTTTCACAAAAGAATTGATTTTCTACATCAACACACATTTATTCAAATTTTATTGACTTCTAATCACTTCAAATAAACGAGCAGTTGAGAGATTTCCTCAACTTTTAGATGAAAGAAGGAATTTTAGCAAAAAAAAAGTTTGAGTACTGCTGTTTCTAAATTTGATAATATCCAATCGTGGGCGAACGTTGATTTCCACTTCAACACGAGCTTTCTTCAATAATTGTATCGTATGATAAAGTAAATAAATACTAAACTCCAATAAAGAATTACCTCAAAATTTTAATAAATTCTAAAATCATTCGAGTTAGTACATGAGAGTAACACGCGTCTACTGATTAGCAAAAATCCACATTTTTAACGATTTCAAAGAAATAAAACGCAACGCTGTGCTGATATTGCCGTAGTATAGAAATCTCATCACTCATGAGGCACGTTTTAAAGATATTTCGTAAAGTTATCCATGCGCGCAGTCCATCAGAGATGCTCAAATCGGAAAAGAACTTACTGCTTCAAAACCTTGCATTAATAGTATAGGACCAACACAGCAACGTTATTCCGAAGAGCTGTAGGCAGGGTACAGATAGCGCAGATGATCGCCGACGTCCAAAGAGGACATTGCACTAAAAAAGAAGAAGATAGCGATTGGAAGCTTGAGAAGCACTAGACACTAGACTAGACAATTTTCCATTTGCTGGTGCGCCATTGTCTTCCTACCTACTACACCTCATGAGTCCATTACCTCTTCAAATGTTCAAAGTCACCCCATGACATTGTTTTATAGATAGTTATAGATATTACTTCTTTACATCAAATATTAAGAAACCATAAAAGAGTTCCTAGTTACAGACCATCTCAAAACTTTACTCAAGAATATCTTAAAAATGCATTCGAGGCTGTTAGGGCCGTTAGGGTCGAAGAAAATGGTGACGCAAACGTTTCTAATTCCAAGACCAATAATTGCTCGAAAGGTTCTTGAAAGACAAACAAAACGAGTTGGTCATCCCAAGGTTTGGTTCAGCAAAGAAGAATCCACTATTGTAGAAACACTTGGTGTTGTCGCCAATTATTGGGGATTTCCCCTAACCTAACCTAATCTAATCCACGCTAAGATCTAACCTTATATTCAGATCGTGGAGTTAACTCTGACTCCGAGATTATCTCGTTTATACAACTGAGCCTTAGTAGCCCCAGTTACGGTGTAACTTGGTCACCCAATAAATTTTGTTTTCTATACGTTATGCGTTGCATTTTGGCGATGTCGGTATAGCCAAATTTTTTGAGACCAAAATATTTATTTGTTTGGAAATTATTGAAAAATTAGTGGTAAAAAGGTGGCAAAGTAGCCCCGATTATGATATTTCCAAAGAAGCGCAGCCATTAGAGAAAAAGTCTAATTAATTTCGAATTTTTCATTTTGATATGTTTTTTTTGAAAAACCAATTTATATTACTCCTACTCAAGTGCCTACTTTGTTTTGTGATTTCATCAATAAAATTTCTTCGATTCTAGAGCCAATCAATTCGAAAACGTTTTCAATTTAGCTTTTTAACGTCGCAATTATAAAGCACTTTCCAGTAAAGAGCGTAATTACAACAAAAATTGATTGAGATTAACCAAAAAAATTTGGTCGAAGTCGTTAATTATTTAACAAAAACCTTTAAAGAGTAAAATATGGATTTGCTCCATTTGTTATTTGAAGTTAAGTCTAACGCGCTTAAGGATTACAAAACTGACACCGGAAAGCTGTAGTTGAAAGTAAATAACTTACAGCTAACAACAAAATAAAAATATGGTCTAGGTAAATTTTAGTAGTTGAGTGCTTATTTAGACAATATAATGAGATATGTAAATTGACCCAGGTTAATATTTATCGAGACGATAGTACGGCAAAGCAAAAATTTGGGGTTAGTAATTTAGTGTTTATATTGTATTAATAAATGACCGGCATATATTTGGTACGGGATAGGGAGTATACCCTTCGAGTTTAGTAACATTAAGGGCCGGTTGTACCAACAACGCAAGGATCGTGTTGTTCTGTAGTTTTGTAACTAACTATTCAAATTGCATGGTTCAAAAGCAGTTTAGTACGGTAGAACTGTTTCGTGTACAGTCACGTCAAAATAGCACGGTTCAGAGTAAGCTGACGGTTAATAGAACTAGGGTTCAACGAAGTTTAGTACAACCGAACCTAAGAAATATAAAGGAAAATGAAAATAGCAGTCGATCGACAAGAATTGGCATATTACAACGCCAGCTTGAGAAGTGACTCTTTTCAAACATTGTATGAATAAAAAATGACACGTTGGAATAGAAACGAAATTTTCAAAACGCCAGAGAGATAGCGAGAAGGATCTCAAATCTGATAATTTTCGTTTGAACAAGTTTCCCAATTGTTAATAAAATGAAATCAGCGTGTACTCAGCCAGAGTATAATAGTCGAGCTTTTAATTTACGCAAAAATAATTAATATAAAGTCCTACCTTGTATGAGCAGTGCTTCTCGCTTGCCTTTATTTTTATTTTTGCTTTAATGGAAACTGAAACAAAGAAAAAAATAAATAAAAATCTAGTTTTATTCACGTACACTTGATATAAATCAGATCAATACGTTTAGTTATTATACAAAGCAAATATTATCCTTTGATTTTACATTTCGTAGATAACATGAATTGAACGAATCTATCCAATTATCCGTGTATTATTAAAATTGTTATGTTTTATGCGTCGTAATCAGGTATTAACTATTAAAAGTATTGAAGTATATTAATCAGTTTTTTTTTAAATTTGCTAATTGTCACTTACAGAACTTCTCGTTACCTAATCTTATTATTGACATATCGAATTCTACCATTATAATATTATAGGGCCCGATGAAAGTAGATCGATATAAAAAAGCGCACGTGTCGAAAACGAAATGAGAAATACAAAATTACTTATCAAGAATTTCAACACATTTTAAATTAAGTAGGTTAGTTTAGAAAAAAACGACTTTTTAGGTCAGGATTTATTAATCTTGCAAGCCAGGGGTGGTAATGAATAATCATTAAGAGGTACTTACAGTTTAATTTCAGCTATAGCAATCAAAGAGTTAGTGCCAATTGTTTATTTCTCAAAAAGTAATCAATTGAAGTGACATAATCATAAATCGTAAACCTTATACAGGGTGTCAATTTGAAAACTTTCTACCCTCTAATACAGGGGTGGCCAACTTGATTAGACCCAAGATCTACCGTTTACTGACGAAACCTTGTGCAATCTACCAACAGAGGCGCGTTTGTAGTTTTTAAGGCCCTAGGCGCAGTCAAATTTTGGGGCCCATGGTTTGAAGAAAAGAGTAGAATTAAATAGCGCCGCAGGCGAAAATTTTTGATTGTTTAAGGTCAAACGGCTTAAAATGAAGTTTAGAAATTTTTGGAGCGATTGACAGTGTCTCCAAAAAAAGATGTTTCACAAAAACAAAGTAGGGAAATTATTTGAGGTAAACAAAAAATATTATTGGAGAATTCCGAGACTCCTTTTGACCTATGATAAATGGGGCCTCGGCTTTTCTACGTATTTATATTTTTTGCCTTGCCACGATCGGCTGGACTAATAGTCGCAAAACCCCTGGCCACCCCTGCTCTAATACCTTCGCCTTAGTATAAAATATCGAAATTCCGCGAGCCCCGCCAATTTAATACTGGGGGGACGCTTTAATCAAATGCTTGCGCTCTTCCTAGATTAACCCTATAAAAGGGAGTAGACTTTAGTAAGTAAATGAGAAGAGGGTCGAGTGGCACCATTTCTCAAATTTCCCTTCAATTCCCTTTACAACGATATGTTGACCGCTTTAAAGGTTAATCATGCAAATACGCGATTACAGTATTCCCCTCTGTAATGAAATGGACGAGTTTCGCGGAATTTCAATATTTTATACTAAGGCGTACCCAAGACCCAAGACATCAACATGGATCGTGATATTGTCGCAATATGAGTAGCAACGACATTTAATGAATCAAAGTGAGACCCTACACCCTACACCATACTATTAACAAAGGGGCTTATAAGGCCGTTTTAAAAAAAAACCTTAAGGATGTGGAAGTCCAGTGCACTTACGAAAATTCTATACGTGTGACCCAAAAGTTTTATGCACTGCCATTTTTTATTTTTTTATTCGATAGAGAGTTAGTCGGAGACCTTAACTCTGATTTTGCGTATTCGCGAAAATACCCCTTTCGCCGCCATCTTGGAAAATGCGTTGTGGCCCATATCTCGAGTTCTATCTATTGCATCGTTTGACTCGTTAGTATTTTTTCTTCAAATTCATTTATGTCATAGTAAGCGCCCCGATGACGAGAAAAAAAGTTATTCGTGTTCAAAGTTAAAAATTTTTTGGAAAATTTTCTCTTCGGGCGGATTTTTACGAGTAGTTTTCTTATGCTGCTTTGGACCTGTCGATCACTCAATTATGCGTATTTGCGTATAAAATATAATCCGATTGTAATTAAGTCGATTGGTCGCCGACCAACCCAAGCTCAAAGTTACGCTGCCCATGTCGTACGCATCAACGTAGAAAACTTCTAATCCAGCACGATGCGCACCGCAGCGCTTGCAGTTTTCTTCTCCCCATCAATATTTGTCAATATAGGTACACGAATAACTTAATAACTTTTTCTCGTAATGGGAGCGCTTACTATGACATAAATGAATTTGAAGGAGAAATACTAACGAGCCAAACGATTCCTAAACCATCGAGTTGCAATAGATAGGACCCGAGATATGGGTAACAACGCATTTTCCAAAATAGCGGCGAAAGGGGTAATTTCGCGGATACGAAAAATCAGAGTTAAGGTCTCCGAACAACCCTCTATCGAATAAAAAAATAAAAAATGACAGTACCTAAAACTTTTATTTAGATTCGTAAGTGCGCTGGACTATGGCTGGTTTGCAAAACCTTTCACATCAGGAACAAACGAAAAATGAAGCAAAACTGAGATAACTCGCGAAGCCAGGGTTAGACCATCGAAATCTGAGGTTAATTAGCAGTGAGTCAAATTTGAGCCATTTCTAGAAATTTTAACCTACGAATTGTCAAAAATGTGCTTTCGCGGATAGTTCCAAAACCCCCACAGTCAATCAGTAAGAGAATCCAAAGAATGTGTGAAGCCGTTTTTGGCTCGGCTTCTTTTTAAGGCCTTCGGGTAGCTTTTGTCGTGCGGGTCAGGATTCTTTTTATGCTAATCACTTTGGCTTGATACAAGATAATAATACACATGAGCTAACAACGTTAGTGGAACAAAATTTATTTTCTCTTAAACTTCAATGACATAAATAATACGATTTTCTCGAATAAACAAACTCAAATAACAGATTAGAATAATTATTTACTAAGGGGAACTTAACACAATGTATAAAAATAGATAAAGTTTAGATTTGATTTTTAAAGAGAAAGGAACGGAAAAGGGTTTTCTGTTCTCCACACTGGAGTGGTTGGTGGGTTGCGGATCTGGTAGAAATTGGAATAGGCAGAATTTCTGGTCAGTCGCTACTACCATGTGGTCGGTAGATTGTTGGTTAGGTTTTTTTATACCGCCGTTTATACGATCTTGTCTCGTGCTAAAGAGTTAATAATGTTAATTAATTTGTGTGAAAAATAGTGAAAGTGATCAAGTGTCCTTGGTACATTTATTTCAATCAATTTAAGTGTTGTCGTGGGTTTGTCGAAGTGAGGTTAATTTGATTTTAACCGTCAATTATCAGGTGAGTATAAAATGTGTCGTTATTTACTTTTGTTACAACGCCTAAGAATCCGTCCTTCTCTAGACTAATTAATTATTTATTAATTATTACTCGAAGTTGATTGATTTGTTTTACTTAACAAAGTTGGCAGTTGTTTTGACGTTTGACCTGGTGTTTTTCCACCACGGTTATAATTTGACACTAAGACGTTTCGTCGGTGCGGATTAATCTTATTTGTACGATTAAATTGCCTTCCGGATTATTCGTGAATAATTCCGTTAATTAATTAAGTAATATACCCACTTTTGTATGATTTTCATAAATGCACCAATTTAAACTCGGCAAAAATGATTGTGAAACGGCAAAAATTACTCCTGTGTTGATCTGTAAGTAAATTATTATTTTTCAAGGGTGTCCGGCTAATTTGGACGACGCCTCAGAGACAAAGTCGCGAGAGACCTCAGAATGATCAGGGATTGTCCGGTGAATTGGACGACGCCTCAGAGACAAAGTCGCGAGAGACCTCAGAATGATCAGGGATTGTCCGGTGAATTGGACGACGCCTCAGAGACAAAGTCGCGAGAGACCTCAGAATGATCAGGGATTGTCCGGTGAATTGGACGACGCCTCAGAGACAAAGTCGCGAGAGACCTCAGAATGATCAGGGATTGTCCGGTGAATTGGACGGCGCCTCAAAGACAAAGTCGCAAGAGACCCCAGAATGATCAAGGATTGTCCGGTGAATTGGACGGCGCCTCAAAGACAAAGTCGCAAGAGACCCCAGAATGATCAAGGATTGTCCGGTGAATTGGACGGCGTCTCAAAGACAAAGTCGCAAGAGACCCCAGGGGACCAATATTTACCTAACTATCTGCAGCTTCCTCGATTCTGGACGCGAATCGACTAGTGTGGATTTCAACTCGGGGCTCGAGTTGAACTAACTTTTACGCTTCGAAAACACGCTTTATATAGGACTCCCCCATCCACTAAAATTTAATTCGACCAATGGGAAGCGTTATTTCTCCCTTCTTAAGGACGCGCAAATTCTTTCTAGAATATTCGAGAATGTTCCAGAAAAATGCGCAGACGCTTGGGTTGTCACGTGATTAACTAAATTTAACTCGGCCAATGGGAAGCGTTATTTCTCCCTTCTTAATAATTTTGGACGCTCAAATTATTTCTAGAATGTTCGAATGCGTTCTAGAAGAATGCACAAACGCTTGGGCTGTCACGTGATTACCTTGGTAAATTTATACTTTTATAACCTTAATTTCTGTGTAAATTATTTTTGGATTTCAGCTTCGAAATTGGTTTTACATTGAAGGGATTGATTTAGTAAACCACGCTGGGTGGTTTAAATTTGGATACATTACACCTAGGAAGATTTATGAATGAAAATATGACCCCGTCCGAAGCTTGATTTTATTGTCGTTGATGATTACGACAAAATCTTTCCTAACTTTATTTTACATATTTGGAAGTGATAAGAAGACCCCTTTATAGGATTACTAGGACTGGAATCAGGTGAGTTGTGTTTTAATTCGATTTTTGGAAATAATTTATTGCTTTTAATTTCAGTTGCCGATCATTCGAAATCGACCGAACCTTTGTAACAATGTATTATTGATATTTTCCAATAAATATGCGAGCAAATAATTTTTATTTGGAAGCTTTATATGTAGATGGAAAATACTACCTTACAAACTTCCGTCTCGGGGGGAACAAATGATTATGGGTTAATGACAGGTGAGCATGCTTAGTTAGTATATGAGTTCTTACGTTACATTCTTGTTCCTACTTCCTCTGCTACTGTTACGTTCCGTAACCGTAATTTAGTACGGCAAGTTCGATCGCGGTTTTTTTTTCTTTTAAATACTAAATTCATTAATGATGGAATGTTTGTAGGTGTGTTGACAGAGATATTCCCAATGATTTCATGGCTCATCGGTGTTGGCCTACTAATTGTCGGTGTGTCAGTTGAAGTTCGTGTGTCGGGTACATGGGTCTGTGTTTTTGTTGGTATATGAATGGGTTTCTTTGTTAGTATGTGAGTCGTTCTATTTTGTCTTTTTCCACGAGGATCTTGTGCGTTGGTCGTCAGTATGTTTTGGTAGATGTATTGGGTATCGGTTGGGAGGGGTTTTAATATCCAGGGGAGGTCGGTCGTCAATGGTTTAATAAAAGATGCTTGAATGTCAGGTAAAGGATCGTCTGTCTGGGGTTTTTCTTTAGGCGGAGAGGGTGCTACAAAGGCTAAGAGAGACTCGTGTGACGAAATGACCCCACCAGCCTCGGACAACCCTGAATGAAAAGGAGATTTTGAGAGATGTAACGAAACGTTGGTGTTGTCCGGGAACTGGGGGTTCGGAGATGTCATTGGGGAAATTAGAGAGTATTGTTCGGTCATGTCAAGTCTAATCTCTTTTAACATCCATGCGATCTCCTCGTCTAAACTTTCCTCGTCGTTTGTCGGTTGCGTTTGTACTTCCATGTTGTCTGAGGGTATTTTGGTCGGGGTTAGGTCTGTTTCTGTCGTCGCAGTAGGTGGGGTCTCGGGTCCAAATAATTCCTCAAATTTTTTAAATAAGTCGGAGTCTACGTCAGGTCTCGGGGTTTTAATTTTTGGTAATGGTGTGTTAGTAGTCGCTTTTCGTATTTTAAAAGTCCTTTTATAAGGGCCTATTTGAAAGGTTTTTGTCTTTAATATTCGACCTTTGTTTGTTATTTTGCCCGATTTAGAGGTTTTGTTAGTTTGGGTTTCTTCCGTTAGCATCGGCATATCCATTTTTGATTGTTTTCTGTTTGACTGTATCTAGGAAAAATGGAAATAAGGAAAGTTAGAAAAAAGGAAATATTTACAAGGAGTTCACAAGATTGATGGACTCGGGACTTTGTTGAACCAACCACTCTTTTACTGTATTAACTACCGTTTTGTTTTCTTTTTAGGGAGATTTGACGGGGAGACTTGATTCTTTAAGAGGACGTTTGGACTTAACTCATTGAGTTCACGGATTTTCACGGAAGGAAATTTAATCTCGTTATGAGGACACGGGAGGAAATTTAATCTCGTTAAGAGAGCACGGAACGAAATTTAACCTCGTTAGGAGGACACGGGAGGAAATTTAATCTCGTTAAGAGAGCACGGAACGAAATTTAACCTCGTTAGGAGGACACGGAAGATAATGAAAAGTAAAAGGAAGCCATACAATAGGAAGTATTTGATTCGAAAGTTGGACCTAATAAGAGGGCTTCAAGTCTTTAACATGAACCCTTGTAAGACGCAGAGGTTTGCGTTGCGTACACAACTCGACTATTACGGGGGATATAATATTTTCAATTGGAAATGGACCGCTGTATTTCGGAGCTAACTTGGATGAAAATTTATCAACCGCTTTGGACTGAACATGATCCCGCTTATAAACCCATTCACCTACTCTAGGCTGATATGGACGACGCCGTAAATTATAGTGATGTGTTTGTACTTGTTGGGCTTCGGAAAGATTATTTATGACATTTTTATACATCCCTTTTAGATTTATTAACTGTTGTGATACTTCGTTTACTGTGATTTGACCGATATCATTCTCTTCTTCTTGTTCGTTACGTAGGGAGGCAGGAGGAATTAATTCTCTTCCTGTATTTAGGAAACAGGGGGTACATTTTGTGGAGACATGTAAACTTGTATTTATCGCGAATCTAATTTCTGGGATTCGTTCGTCCCAACTTGTCTGTTGGCCATCCGCAACTTGTGCGATCATGGACCCAATTACTTTATTGGCACGTTCGACGAAATTTTCTTGTGGCGTGTAAGGGGCTGTGAGTCGGTGGTGTATGTGGTAATTTTGCAGGAATTCTTTGACGTTTTTGTTCACGAAATGGCTGCCATTGTCAGAGCTTAGTACGCGGGGAGTACCGTGTCTAAAAATGATGTCGTCCTTAAATACTTTGATAAATGATTTTGCGGTTGCATTTCTTAACGGCCGAATTTCTACCCATTTAGTAAATTGGTCTTGAAAGGCAATAAGGTATTTATTTCCTTGTTTAGAACGGACTAAAGGACCAATGAAGTCGACACTAACAGTATCCCATGGACCTTTCGATCGTGACGATAACATTTGACCCCATGGTTTTTGATGCGAATGTTTATATTGCTGGCAATTATGGCATTTTCTTATCCACTTTATTACATCACGAAGCATCCCTGGCCAATAATATTCTTGCCTAATTCTATTGAGGGTTTTGTTAATTCCCAAATGTCCAGCATGCGGTTCGCTGTGGCATTCGTTTAAAACTCGAACTCTTTGTTCTTTGGGTACGCAGAGTTTCCATTCATTTCTGAAGTCACCATTAATATGTTGATTAAATTGTCGGTACATATTTTTACGGTGTAATTTATATTCAGGGTAGTGTTCAGGGTTTTCTCTAATTTGTTTTTCCATTTTCGTGTACCATTTACAGGTCACAGTGGGTATCAGGGGGTTATCTATTTCTTCCGTAGCATCTTCAATTGGGACTTCTATGTTATTTTCAGGGGTTATCACTGCGATGGTATCTTCCATTTTCCTGGATAGTGCATCTGCAACGTAGTTGTATTTACCTTCGCGATATTGAATGGTAAATTGATACTCTTGGAGCTCCAACATCCACCGAGCTAACCTTCCGGTGGGCATTGGTAGATTACGTAACCATTTTAGGCTTCTATGGTCACTAATCACGTCAAATTCGTACCCTTCAAGGTATCCTTTGAGTTTTTTAATTGCCCATACTACTGCCAGGCATTCTTTTTCTGTCACGCTGTAATTCTTTTCTGCATTATTTAGTCCGCGACTAATATAAGTTATGACCCGTTCTTCACCTTCTTGAATTTGTGTGAGTACGGCGCCGAGCCCAACGTTACTCGCATCGGTTTTAAGGACAAACTTTGTAGTAAAGCAAGGACAGGCTAATATGGGGGCTTCGGTTAATTTTGTCTTTAATGTTTCAAACGCTTTCTCGTGAGTATCTCCCCACTTAAACTTCTCATTTTTCTTTAATAGTTGATGGAGCGGAAATGCAATTTCTGCAAACTGAGGTATAAATTTTCTATAAAAGCTGGCCATCCCCAGAAAGGATCGTACCCCTCTTACGTTGATGGGAGCTTTCATTGCTTTAACTGCTGACACTTTCTCTGGGTCAGTGTGAATGCCTTTAGTATTGATGACGTGCCCCAAGTATTTCAGCTCGGTTTGACAGAATACGGACTTTTCTGCGTTTATTCTTAATCCTGCTTCTTTTAATCGTTTGAATACAATCTCTAGGTTCTGTATATGTTGCATGAAGCTGTCTCCAAGAACAATAATATCGTCCAAGTAACAAAACGCCTTTGGGTCTAATTCTGGGCCTATGATGGAGTCGAGGAGTCTTTGAAAAGTTGCGGGGGCGGAATGCAATCCAAATGGCATTACTTTGAATTGAAATAAGCCTCTTCCCGGTACGCAAAATGCTGTCAATGGTTTACTTTCGGTGGTTAATGGAACTTGCCAATACCCTTGTTTTAAATCTATCGTACTGAGATATTTAGCTCCTCTCAATTTATCAAGAATTCCTTGAATGTACGGAATCGGATATGCATCTTGTTCACTCAAGTCGTTTAATTTTCTAAAGTCGATACAAAACCGATGTACGCCGCTCTTTTTCTTTACAAGTACTACAGGGGAACTCCAAGGACTGCTTGATGGTTCAATTATGTCTTCGCTTAGCATTTTATCCAATTCTTCGTTAATTATTTCTTGCATTTTTGGGTTTTTAGGATAATAACGCTGTTTAACGGGGGTAACTCCTTCTTTTAATTTTATGGCATGTTTTGTGCAGTGGGTAATTCCTTTTAAGTTTTCAGATTCTTTTAAATGTTTCTCTAGAAAATTATTTAACAAGGTCATTTGTTTTTCTTGCAGAGGTCTCAAGCCGTATAACCCTACTGTATCTGATGATGGTTTGGGTGCTATTTCCTCTCCATCGATAAGTAACCGTAGAGGATCGCAAGTGATAGTAACTTTTAATTGTTTCAACACATCGACTCCCATGATGGCATCAACGAAGAGAGAGTCAATGACATTCCACGTGTGTTGGAAGATTACATTGCCTACTGTGGTAGGGAAACTGTAAGTTTTTGAACTCGTGATGGTTCTGCCATCCGCTAATTGAATCTTTTTCGTTGTAGGATTAATTACCACGGAGGAATCATCTTCTAACTTTGCAGCAACTTCGTAGCTAATATAGGATTCCATGGAACCAGTATCCACAAGAGCTTCAAAATCAACTGTACCATACTGAATATTTATAATTAATCTGTTGTTATTATTATTAAGGGGATTGTTTATGTTTAAGATTGGGTTTGTGGGTGTATTTATTTTATTTGCGCGGTTTTGTTTGTTTATAAATGTCTTGATTGTATTTAGCCACGTTTTCCAATCTTCATTTTGCTTTGAGACCTCTGCCCTCTGTAAAGAACTCTGTCTTACTGGGTTCTCGGGCTTTGAGAGTTTTCCGACTGCTTACAAGGGCAATCTCTGTATGACGGGTTTACTCTATTGCAGTTTATACATGTCCTTAATATCTCCGGACACTCGCTACGCCAGTGACCTTTCTTGCCGCAACGAAAGCATTCTTCATTACTGCGGTCTTGGCTCGAGTAGGGCCTATTATTATTATTCTGTGACCTTGGAGTTTCTTGTGTTGGTGGATTTCTCCAATTATTATTTACTGGTCTTGTCGCAGGTTGTTGATACTTTTTCGCGGAGATAGACGATTGTCTGGAGACGGGGCTTGTTGGGCTTACACTTACTGTAGACGCCAATCTATTAGTTTTCGCAAACGTTACCTGGGGATTTGATAAATATGTTGACGGTTGTTGTCGGACTGAGCTTGGTTGCCTTTTAAGAAGGACTTCGAGGTCTTTTGCTTGTACTAACAATCCTGCCACACTGTAGAAACTGTTACGTTTAATATGTAGTTTAAGATCGTCGCGCATGTTAGCGTAAATGATTTCTAATTCTTCTTGGTCTGATAATTGACTTCTTCTGATTAAAGTCTGTAGCTCTGTTATATAGTCATGTATCGGTTCATGGAGTTTTTGTGCTCTTTGATAGATTTCTCGTCTTAAACTGAACTCCTGAGTTTGGGATGCGTATGTTGTTCTCAACATGAACACAAAATCGTTCCATGATGTCCAAGTATGTTTATTGTTTCTGTACCACATTAAAACTTGGTCTTTTAAGAGCTCAGGGAGTGCACATAACAAATCCTCCCCATTTATTTGATAACATTCCCTCATTTCCTCTAATCTTTCCAAAAATGCCACACAATCACTACGTCCATCAAATTTCAAGTTCCATTTTCTTACTAATTCGCAGATTCTAGCGGCTTGGGGTAGTTGAGGTGCCATGGGAAATAAATAAGGACTATTATTGTATACTGGCATTGCAGTAACTAGGGGGTTGGGAATATTTAACGTGGGCTGAGTTGTTTGCGGAATATTACTTGTGGACCCAGTAGGTCTTTGCGGTACTTGAAGAGTCGCAGCCGTAGGAGCTACTGTTGGGTTATTTACATTCATCCCTGGAATAGCAGAAATAAAATCGGAAAACCTCGTTCTTATTTCAGCGAGGGTGCCTGTATGGGGTAAATTCATAGCTTTGAGTTTCGCTATGAAATCGGCTTTCTTCCATTGTGACACGTCTACTATGACGATACCAGGGTTTACCCCTGTAGAGGTTGATGGCCCAGGATTACCTCCTGCAGAAGTGGATTGAATCGTGGGGGTTGGAAGATTAGCTCCTTGGGGATTTGAAATCGTGACCATGGGTGTTACCGGATTTACTCCTGAGGGATTTAATATCATTGTGGGATCTGCTACTGTGGGAATTGGTGAAGGAGTACGACTTGGGGGGTTACTGGGGTTTGTTGTAGTACTCATGTTATGTGATTATTACTCTTGTATCAGCTTTATTTTAAATTAATGTTCTCGGGCGCCAATACTAAACGTATAAAATTTTACTGCCAAATCCCTGCTTTAGGGTATCAAATGTGAAACTGTAGTCCCTGCTCTAGCGCCAAATGTGAAGCCGTTTTTGGCTCGGCTTCTTTTTAAGGCCTTCGGGTAGCTTTTGTCGTGCGGGTCAGGATTCTTTTTATGCTAATCACTTTGGCTTGATACAAGATAATAATACACATGAGCTAACAACGTTAGTGGAACAAAATTTATTTTCTCTTAAACTTCAATGACATAAATAATACGATTTTCTCGAATAAACAAACTCAAATAACAGATTAGAATAATTATTTACTAAGGGGAACTTAACACAATGTATAAAAATAGATAAAGTTTAGATTTGATTTTTAAAGAGAAAGGAACGGAAAAGGGTTTTCTGTTCTCCACACTGGAGTGGTTGGTGGGTTGCGGATCTGGTAGAAATTGGAATAGGCAGAATTTCTGGTCAGTCGCTACTACCATGTGGTCGGTAGATTGTTGGTTAGGTTTTTTTATACCGCCGTTTATACGATCTTGTCTCGTGCTAAAGAGTTAATAATGTTAATTAATTTGTGTGAAAAATAGTGAAAGTGATCAAGTGTCCTTGGTACATTTATTTCAATCAATTTAAGTGTTGTCGTGGGTTTGTCGAAGTGAGGTTAATTTGATTTTAACCGTCAATTATCAGGTGAGTATAAAATGTGTCGTTATTTACTTTTGTTACAACGCCTAAGAATCCGTCCTTCTCTAGACTAATTAATTATTTATTAATTATTACTCGAAGTTGATTGATTTGTTTTACTTAACAAAGTTGGCAGTTGTTTTGACGTTTGACCTGGTGTTTTTCCACCACGGTTATAATTTGACACTAAGACGTTTCGTCGGTGCGGATTAATCTTATTTGTACGATTAAATTGCCTTCCGGATTATTCGTGAATAATTCCGTTAATTAATTAAGTAATATACCCACTTTTGTATGATTTTCATAAATGCACCAATTTAAACTCGGCAAAAATGATTGTGAAACGGCAAAAATTACTCCTGTGTTGATCTGTAAGTAAATTATTATTTTTCAAGGGTGTCCGGCTAATTTGGACGACGCCTCAGAGACAAAGTCGCGAGAGACCTCAGAATGATCAGGGATTGTCCGGTGAATTGGACGACGCCTCAGAGACAAAGTCGCAAGAGACCCCAGAATGATCAAGGATTGTCCGGTGAATTGGACGGCGTCTCAAAGACAAAGTCGCAAGAGACCCCAGGGGACCAATATTTACCTAACTATCTGCAGCTTCCTCGATTCTGGACGCGAATCGACTAGTGTGGATTTCAACTCGGGGCTCGAGTTGAACTAACTTTTACGCTTCGAAAACACGCTTTATATAGGACTCCCCCATCCACTAAAATTTAATTCGACCAATGGGAAGCGTTATTTCTCCCTTCTTAAGGACGCGCAAATTCTTTCTAGAATATTCGAGAATGTTCCAGAAAAATGCGCAGACGCTTGGGTTGTCACGTGATTAACTAAATTTAACTCGGCCAATGGGAAGCGTTATTTCTCCCTTCTTAATAATTTTGGACGCTCAAATTATTTCTAGAATGTTCGAATGCGTTCTAGAAGAATGCACAAACGCTTGGGCTGTCACGTGATTACCTTGGTAAATTTATACTTTTATAACCTTAATTTCTGTGTAAATTATTTTTGGATTTCAGCTTCGAAATTGGTTTTACATTGAAGGGATTGATTTAGTAAACCACGCTGGGTGGTTTAAATTTGGATACATTACACCTAGGAAGATTTATGAATGAAAATATGACCCCGTCCGAAGCTTGATTTTATTGTCGTTGATGATTACGACAAAATCTTTCCTAACTTTATTTTACATATTTGGAAGTGATAAGAAGACCCCTTTATAGGATTACTAGGACTGGAATCAGGTGAGTTGTGTTTTAATTCGATTTTTGGAAATAATTTATTGCTTTTAATTTCAGTTGCCGATCATTCGAAATCGACCGAACCTTTGTAACAATGTATTATTGATATTTTCCAATAAATATGCGAGCAAATAATTTTTATTTGGAAGCTTTATATGTAGATGGAAAATACTACCTTACAAATGTATGCTGGTATATCCGCTTGGATAACCTAACCTAACCTAACTTAACCCGCCTTCTTTCTTCTTCTAAAATAGACAATCCACCTAAAAGTTTGCGATTTGAGCGCTTTGTTGAAAGCGACTCCACTCAAGAGCTCCAGAACTGCTACGAAAAGCGAGAATGACGAATCCGGCGATGTGCTGCTTCCCAAGGCAACTGTTTTGAAGAGAAAAGACTTAAGTTGTAGCTCTCAATAATAAACATGAAGAAATAAAAAGAAAAATTCACAACATTGAGAAAATTCGTAGGCGTAATACTTATACGCCTATCCAGTAGAAGCATTCTTCTACGACCGAGCAGCGTGTGTGAACCACGATGTACACTCTAGTGGACAGGAGTTACATTTCTCAAAAAATTGCATCTAGTAGTACCTACGTCTGGAAATTCTCGAACGGTTTAAATCTTGGGGTGTAAATTCCTGACGACACGTGAACAAAGCCGCAAGATATTGGTAAAAAAGTAAAAATATGGTGTAGAACGGGATTTAAGGCGGGCTATTAAATTTAAGTATTGAAAATTGATTCTACTAGCCTCATATGACTCCTACAAAATTATACTACCCCCTCCTAGCGAAGAATATAAACACAGATCAAGCAACTTGGGAACAATTGAGAAAAAGTAATAATAAAGAGCGTTTTTCGGTATAAACTTTTTGACTAACTTTTTTACGATAAGGGAAGTGGATAAAAAAGTTCAAAGTTAGACAGTTGAGACAAATTTCCACCTGTAAAATCTTTTAACAGCCAATATTAAAAGATTAAATTAACAATTTAACTCAAGCAGGAAATTGTGTACTCGTCAGAATGTAGGGAAATTATCGTCTGCGCTCAAGTGACGTCACACTGTTTAGATTTTACAGAAGTCGATATAAATATGCAATAACCAGTAATGCCAATAAGTAAAAGCACTAAATTCGAGTGTTGAGGAATAAATTTTAGATTTAATAAAAATTTACTAGTAAAGCTCAAAATTTAATCAAATTACCAAATTAGCAATTTTTTATTGCGGCTAATAAAATTTCTGAAAAAGAAAATGAATTTAATAAAATGAAAGCATACTACTTAACACATTTTTCATTTCCAGCCTCGCATCAATTATTTACGAAAAGTAAATAAAAGGAAGGCCATTTAATTTTCCTAAATATTATGCAAAAAATTAATTACTTCGAGTTTAATCTTTATTATTATTATTATTAAGCTTACACCTTAGTTGAACATACTCCACTTTAACGCCTCATTTACTTTAACAAAATAAATCCGATTAAGTACAACAAATATAAATTAGAATCCTTTACAAAATTTTAATCAAAATTGCTTCCATAACTACGCTTTTAATCACGACCCCATACTACTCCTACACACCCTTAAAACGTATTCAATTAAACGAAATTTTCTTTTGAACAAAACGCGACCTTAATTTCTCCAAACAAAAATCCTTAAACAAACACTAATTTTCCAACAATAAAAATTCCGGAATGAAAAACAAGTCTTTGACGTGGACGCCTTTGTTGCTTCTTAAAAAACGTAGGGTTAAGTTATAAGCTTTAGAAATCCAAGCAATTTAAATCTAACAATGATAAACACAAAACACTTGACGGCTGAAATATAACTAAAGAGGCGCGAGAACAACCGCCATAACTTTTAAAATTGTTTCCGAAAGTTAGCGTTTATATCGGAGAGCAATCACATAGTTACTACCAAAGAGCACATCATCCCTTTATTCTTTGCGCACTCGTCAGCAGAGGGTCTCGCTCATGCTGTTTTTTCAAAATAAAAATCTTTAATTCGATAACTAAATTAAACGTCGAACCTGTTTGACGGAATTAGATTTAATCGACTTTTATAGAATCGGCCGTACCTAAAATGTTGTTTTCATCGAAGTGACACAAAAGTGGAGAAGAGGTAAAAGTTTGATTATTTGTCAAAGAGAAACTTGTAAAATCGCAATAAAATTGAAATTGGAGTTAAAGTTAATCAACAAAAGTTCTAACAATATTAATTTAAATTACTTTCGAGTCAAAGGCATAATTATAAATAATTTCGTTTCTGAAGTCACTCATTTTTATATCTTCTCGAAATAAATTGTTTACTTCTTTTTCTCAAATTCGAAATTTTGTAATGGTTCATCAAAGACTTTTGATTGCCAATAAGTATATATAAAAAATGTGAATAGGTACTCAATTTACACTTAGGCAAATATTGACGAGCGTATTTAAATACAAAATTTAATTTCTTCAATCCTGTTCGATTGCAGACTGAAAATTAAAATGAAAAAAATATTGACTTCAAAATTACGTCAGAAAACAGAACTCAAAGCTAATTCACGACGAAAAAAATGTTGAATTATTACAACTTGCAACAACTATACTCCTGGACGAAATTAACGCCCCATTATGCTTTTTTTAACTCAAGAGCGGCGCTTGGACTAGTTAAGCTCCGTTCTCGACTCAAGAAATTTTTCAGTGGAAGAAGTGGCAAGAGCAACAAATTTGCTAGAAGAGAGATGCTCAATGCGATATGTTGATAATGCTATGAAAAGGAATCATTCCAGCCCAAGTTCCATGGTTAGACGTTTTAACGAGATTGGATCTTAGCTACGAAGACCATGATAATGTACTAAAATAGGATTTATCAGACAATCCGCTCTGAGAAACTGGAGAGTCAACAAGTAGATAATATGCTCAAAAATGAGCTTGCAGCTGCTCGAAGGTTTCATTCTCAAACGAAATGGCATGACAACTCATTGTCATTTATTGATTAACTGCAATTAACCGTGGTTAGAGTCTTTAATTAAAGTTAATCACGCGCTGGCCCTTAATCATGGTTAATGACAGTTAATAAATGAATGACAAATGAATTGTCATGACAATATTAATTAACTGCGATTAACCGTGATTAAATTATTTAATCAGAGTTGGTGGCACTGACCCTTAATCATGGTTAATGGCAGTTAATAAATGAATGATAATGAATTGCCATTACAATTCATTGATTAACTGCGAGTAACCATGATTAAATTATTGAATCAAAGTAGGTGGCACAAGCCCCTAATCATGATTATTGACAGTTAATACGATAAGGAATGAGTTGGTGGCACTGGCCCTTAATCATAGTTAATGACAGTTAATAAATGAATGATAAAAAATTGTCATGACAATTCATTGATTAACTACGATTAATCGTTGTTAAATTATTTAATCACAGTTGGTGGCACTGGCCCTTAATCATGGTTAATAGCAGTTAATCAATGAATGATAATGAATTGCCATTACAATTCATTGATTAACTGCGATTAACCGTGATTAAATTATTGAATCAAAGTAGGTGGCACAAGCCCCTAATCATGATTATTGGCAGTTAATACGATAAGGAATGAGTTGGTGGCACTGACCCTTAATCATGGTTAATGACAGTTAATAAATGAATGATAAAGAATTGTCATGACAATTTATTGATTAACTACGATTAACCGTTGTTAAATTATTAAATAACATTTAGTGGCACTGACCCTTAATCATGGTTAATGGCAGTTAATAAATGAATGATAATGAATTGTTATGACAATTCATTGATTAACTACGATTAACCGTTGTTAAATTATTTAATCACAGTTGGTGGCACTGGCCCTTAATCATGGTTAATAGCAGTTAATCAATGAATAATAATGAATTGCCGTTACAATTCATTGATTAACTGCGATTAACCGTGGTTAAATTATTGAATCAAAGTAGGTGACACAACTCCCTAATCATGATTGTTGGCAGTTAATACGATAAGGAATAAGTTGGTGACACTGGCCCTTAATCATGATTAATGGCAGCTAATAGGATAGTAATGAGTTGGTGGCACTGGCCCTTAATCATGATTAATGGCAGCTAATTAACGGCGATTAACTGTGAATAAATGATTTAATCAGAGTTGGTAGAACAGGCCATAAGTGCCAGAATTAAAAGAGAAATCCAACTTTAGTTAATTTGAGCACACAAAAACGAAATATTTAGTTATGTAAAATGATGAATAATAAATAGAGATTTGCATATACAAACTAAATAGTTAATATCGCCAACATTGAGGAAGAGCTTTATTAAATCATCCGATACGAACCACCAGAGATTACAAAATATTGAACAAGACGATAAGGACAAGATTAAATTCAGTTCAAAGCGTCGCTCAGAAATTAATCGCTATTTAATTTTCTATTAGCAGTTTAATTGAAAAACACTATTTAAATTTGCAATTATTGACGAATTAATTAAAAAACGTTCAATCTTAGCTCTAGAAAATAAGAATTCAATAAAGCGACGATCATGCAATAATTTATACATCGCTGATGAACGCATACGCCATGTTTGCAGACGGGGCTGAGTTAAGTTGTCTACATCCTACAGAAAACTATTCTATAAATTCTGTTTTCAGTCAGGTTTTCTCATTTCATTTCATTTTCAATTTTCATAATTCGGGAATTACTTTAATCTTTGTAAAATGCAACGCTTGATGATATAAAAGCTCTGCTAATTTTAAATTTCCATAAATTTCTGTTGATGTAAATCTGTATTTGTTTTAACGTGCATTAAATTGAATTATCTACATTTGCGATTGCATTTACTCGTGTCCAACTAATGGAACCTCGTGGTTGTGATCAACGATTATGACGTATATACATACACCTCAGTAGTTAAACAATTCCAATTAAAGCTAATGTAAAAAGGCCAATTTTATTTTGTTAAAAAAATAAATTGTCGAACGCGCGGTTTGTTATCGTGAAAGAGTCAAACCTATTTGTTATTTTATCTGTCAAAAGCGTTCGAGTAGGATGTGTTAAGTATATTGTTGTTCGCGTTTTTAGGCTGTTGTCATTTTTCGCTAAACGACCTCCATAAAACACCCTTTTTGTACGTGCGCGCAAAAACGAGGCTAAGCCATCGTACAAATCAAGTTTTTTTGTATAAATCACCTATCTACTATGTATGGGATGAACAGTGTCCTCATAACTTAAATTGTATTACCCCACCACTAAATTGTTAAAAAAAAAGAAAATTGTTGTCTAAATCCAGAGCTTGTAACAGGATGCAAAGGAAACTTTCAAAGGAAATTATAAATTGGGTAAGTTTCTAAATTTCCACGTAATCGTCTACGTTTCAACAGAATAGACTATCAGTTTTCCCGAAGGTCTCGCAAAAAAATGACATAAATCTAGATTTCGGTACAAAAAGTTGCTTTTAATACTATAGAAAACACGCTCAAAATTTATTGCCGGTCCGGAACTAATAGAAAAAATTTTGTTTTTTCTTTAATTTTTTGTGCGGAAATGTCGCTTTTTTAGGTTTATTATGATCAAAATTAAAACTGACAAATGTCGGCCAGTTTGTCCCTTTTCAAATGCGATAGTTAATGAGCGGTAAACTACTCAAACGTTCTACGTAGGACGTTCAAAAATTAAAGAGAGTGATGATGCCACGAACAAAAGAGAAAACAATTCAATTATTTTGTGTCAATTTTTTTTGGTAGCTAACATAATTTTTCTTATATTTATAATTCACAAAAACTTCTAGGAATGGTAAGTGCGTTAATAGTAATGGCGAGTGTCTAATTGTGTAGCAAAATTATCAATTTTCACTTCTCTCATCGACCAAACCACCAAACGTTCTTCAATTTGAGTAACTCTCATATTATATAACCGTTCAGGATTATCATTTTATGAAAATTTTACCTTCGCGAAGGGTCGTTTTTGTATACAAAGAAATAAGTTTACAAAACGTCCTTTGACAAAAACTTTAAAAGCAAAAACAAAAACTTTTCAAACAGAAAAGAATTGGTTAGCGATGAACCCCAAGATTGTGAAACTCAACCGTTGGCGTTGATATCCAATTTTGTTACACCTGCAAAGCTTTCATTTTTAAAAATTCTTTCTCTGTCAAAGAACGCTTTGAAAAATTATTTTCATTGTATGAAAACGACCCTTGAGAGCAAAAGCCGCGTGCACAAGCGGAAAATAATACAGGCAAAGCACTTTCATACTACTCCAATTACTATACCACACCGAGTCATCAGCCATCAAATTACAATAAAATTTCTGAGACGGTTGAATTGGATAGTGATGTTCTATTGGCATACGTGATTGTCGGTCTGTCGGCGTATATGGACGAAACGAAGACAAATATTCGATAAAAATCAAAATTTGCCATGTTAAGCGGTGAAAATAAAACTACTCACCAATGGTTGATGAAACAGTAAACTCAGATTTAAAATTTATTGTTTATATAATATGTAGCACTAAATAAATTTAATTAACCACCGAAAAGAGCTTTTAATTAATCCCACGACTAGAGTGTACAACAACAAAGTACAAACTATTCGAATGTAAAATTTTCTTTTACTAACTATTCATTATTTAATGTTCTACGCGAATGAACTATCAATAGTTTGCGTATCGCTATTTAAAAATTTAATAAACGGCGCAACACCTGCAGTTTGTGTCATAAGATACTGCCAAATGCTTTTATTTCTATTCCTAACAAAAATGTTAAATTTTTAAACATTTGCCTTTAAATAAATAAAAATCTAAATTCAGTGGCGTATCAATCGAATCGTTTTCTTTTTTAAAGTTGGAGAAAAACAATTTATTTTTATCACGATTTCCTACAATAATAATTGTGATTTATTTTACTAGTTTACTTCATGAAATATTTTCACAACTTTTTTATACTACTTGGAAAACTTTGAAAACCTGTAACTTGCACTAGAAACTGTAAACTGTTAAGCGATTTTAGATTTAGAGTACCGATGGTCGTAAATTTTGAAATCAATAAAGCAGTTTATATTCCATCTAAGATAATTAAAATCGCAAAGTTTGTTTAAAATTGATAATTCAATCATATTTCTTATATCCGAGCCAATAAGAAAATTACGATCGAGAATTACAAAAATAATTTCTTCCGAGTTAAGGGAAAAGTTAATCAAAATGAGAGAACAAATCAAAAAAAATTTTTAATTTGATGCTCCGCGAGTTTTATCGGGGGAATTAGAAATGGCTACAAAAATTAGTTTGCGAAAAACTTTTTTACGTCTTTATTATAACTACAGAACTTTTGAGAATTTGTTCCAAAACTGAATATAGCGAATAATTCGCCAAGAATTATTAATTGAGGAAGAAAAACTTGCGTGCGAAGTTTTTGTACGTACATAGGTAGTCAAAAACTCTTTGACACCCTGTATATTTTTTCAATTTTCGCCATATTTTACTCGTCATCGTAATTTACTATTCATCTTGTTACGTATTTTTTAAAACCGCTACTATAGCTTTTACATCCTGCCGTAAATTAGAAATATTTATCTTATTTTTTCTCCACCACTCACCCATCCATCATCCAGTCTTTATTGTAATAAGATCCAGAGCTAAACAGTACGCTTTTTAATATAAGGGTTACACAAGGTATTTCGATATTTATTAAAAACGCTTTTCAAATTCATGTAAGTACTAAAGTACTTTAGGTTTTTTTATTACCACCATTATTATTTGCCATCTGTCTTAACAACAATAAACTAATTTTATATTAATTTACAAAATAACCAATATGATACATACCAGAGTAAGTCCAGAGACTTGCTCCTGTAAGTAACTAACTCAGAACTGATAATTATATAACCTGAGATAATGAGACCTAATAAATAATAATAACTAATAACTAGTCAATCAGATAACATTAATTAGTTGTGAAATTGAGGATTTTTTGGCGTTTTAATATTTTTACTGTACGTGAGTATAGACGAGCCGTTTTAAAACGGTCTCAGTGACTTACGCCACCTACAGAGGGGTTCAATTGAATCAACAGAAGAATAGATTGTACAAGAAGATTATTCATTATTGCACCTTTCTGGTGGTGGTAAAGTCACCGAGACCGTTGCAAAACGGCTCGTCTATACCTCTAACGTACAAAACCAGAGAGACATTTGGAGACACTTTATTTGCCTAAGGAAACTTTTCGAGTTATTACCAAAAAACTAAAAAATAGGTTTTTTAGAGGATTTTGAAATTTGTGTTAAATTTGAACGCCGTCTAGTGCCGAAATCGCTTGTCTGCCGGAAAAAAACTTTAGAAATATAACTTGTAGCAAACTTAATGTAGATTATTTTTGTATAGAAGTGAGTTTTTAAAACAAAGCCTAGTTTTTGAGTTATTACCAAAAAACTAAAAAACTGGTTTTTTAGAAAATTTTGAAATTTTTATCCAATTTTAACGCGCTTTAGCGCCTAAACCGTTCGTCTAAAGGAAAAAACTTTAGATATATAACTTGTAGCAAATTTAATGTAGATAATTTTCATATAGAAGTGATTTTTTAAAACAAAGCCTAATTTTTGAGTTATTACCAAAAAACTAAAAAACAGGATTTTTAGAAATTTTGAAATTTTTGTCCAATTTTAACGCGCTTTAGCGCCTAAACTGTTTGTGTGAAGAAAAAATCTTTAGAAATATAACTTGTAGAAAATTTAATTTAGATTATTTTGTATAGAAGTGAGTTTTTAAAACAAAGCCTAGTTTTTGAGTTATTACCAAAAAACTAAAAAACAGGTTTTTTAGAAAATTTTGAAATTTATATCCAATTTTAACGCGCTTTAGCGCCTAAACCGTTTGTCTAAAGGAAAAAACTTTAGAAATATAACTTGTAGCAAATTTCATGTAGATTATTTTGTATAGAAGTGAGTTTTTAAAACAAAACCTAGTTTTTGAGTTATTACCAAAAAACTAAAAAGAAAGTTTTTTAGAAAATTTTGTAATTTTTATCCAATTTAAACGCGCTTTAGCGCCTAAACCGTTCGCCTGAAGGAAAAATCTTTAGAAATATAACTTGTAGAAAATTTAATGTAGATTGTTTTTATCTAGAAGTGATTTTAAAACAAAGCCTAGTTTTTGAGTTATTACCCAAAAACTAAAAAATAGTTTTTTTTTAGAAAATTTTGAAATTTTTATCCAATTTTAACGCACTTTAGCGCCTAAACCGTTCGTCTAAAGGAAAA
Source organism: Malthinus flaveolus (assembly GCA_950108345.1). Classification (NCBI taxonomy): domain Eukaryota; kingdom Metazoa; phylum Arthropoda; class Insecta; order Coleoptera; family Cantharidae; genus Malthinus; species Malthinus flaveolus. Next base: position 5,000,201 of record OX467287.1, on the reverse strand, counting down.
AACTTTAGAAATATAACTTGTAGCAAATTTCATGTAGATTAGTTTGTATAGAAGTGAGTTTTTAAAACAAAGCCTAGTTTTTGAGTTATTACTAAAAAACTAAAAAGCAAGTTCTTTACAAAATTTTGAAATTTTTGTTCAATTTTAACGCGCTTTAGCGCCTAAACCGTTCGTCTGAAGAAAAAAAACTTCTGAAATATAACTTGTAGAAAATTTAATGTAGATTACTTTTGTATAAAAGTGATTTTTTAAAACAAAGCCGTTTTTGAGTTATTACCGAAAAACTAAGAAACAGGTATTTTAGAACTTTTGAAATTTTAGCTAATTTTAACGCGTTCTAACGCCTAAACCCTTTGTCTAAAAGAGAAACCTTAAAAACATAATTTATAGCAAATTTGATTTAGTTTATTATTGTATAGCAGCGGTGTTCTAGAACAGTGCGTATTTTTACAGTTACAAGGAAAAACTAAGAAAAACAGCTCTGACCGATTTTGAAAATTTTGCCAAACTTCAACGCGCTCTACCGCCTAAGCCGTTGGTCTAAAAAAACCTTAAAAATAGAATTTGTAGACAATTTATTACAGTTTATTTTTGTATAAAAGCATTTTCTCAAAAAGTGCGTAGTTTCTAAGTTATAAGTTAAAAACTGAAAGAGCATTTTTTGTGCAATTATCCCAGAATGCATCAATTTACGAAGTGGCAAAGTTAAAATTCGGATTCAGCATTCTAAAATACGTATACGAGTATAACGATAAAGAAAAGCTTCTATATATTTTTCGAGTATAAAAAATACCCTGTTAACTTTCTTGCATTTTACGGAAATTCGAGGTTTTGTAGATATAGAAAAGTCCTGTCCTTTAATTTAAAAAAGTCCCGAGTAACAAATTTATCTGTTTTCGCCGAAGGCATTTTACTCGAAAATCAGTAAGTTTTCTCCAATAAATCTAAAGATACTTAGCACTTTTCATAAAATACAAAAACACACAAATAGTAGGCCTTTCCAAATTTTCTTGTTTAACAGCTCTCGTAAATATTGTGCTACATGTAAGTCGTACGATTAAAACGAAAATGTAAATTTCTTTTTGGGGTTGAAGAAAGTTCTTCGTTTTTATAAAAACGCTCCGTTACCATTTAAAAAACTTCAAATTACTTTTTTAAGTATAGAAGATTTTAATTGGAAACTCATTAGACCGGAATAAAATTTTATTCAATTTTATTTAAAATAAATATCCAAAACGAAAGTTTTTAAATTCGATAAAAGATAATCTCGCAAAAGTTAACTAAAATAACAAAGTTTGGCGTGCTTCGGTTTACTTTACAGTAACTAAAGAGAAAATTTATTAAAATTAATTCGATAACAAAAATAATTTCTCTTTTTAACTTTTCGCGAAACCGTTAATAGATCTGACGTTTTATAATGTCGTAGTTAAAAAATCTCAACCTTACATCATCAAAGTTAATTTGTCGTGAAAAATTGCTAAAAAAATTTCAATATCTAAGTCGTGCTTTTCAAACCCCTTCATAACACAATAATTTTCCAAACTTTTCAACTAAGAAAAGTGTAAAATTTGCACTTTCAAAAAAAATTGGTTCATTCAGCTAAACTTAGATAACTCGTTTTATTCCCAAACATTTTAAGTGCTATTTTTGCTTAACTTACAAAAATTTATTATGGAGAAAGGGTTGATTATAATTTACAACCGAAGTTGTTAAGTTTTCAAAAATTGATACAAATTTGTCACAAAAGTTTTCCACAAGTTTTCAACTGTTAATGAGCGGAGAAGATTAATAAACAAATTTCCTAAATTTTTTGCCAAACTCCCACCTAACCCCTCTTTTTGTTAAGTACACCCCAACGAAATTCAAACTAGCCCGCTAATTCGACAAGAAAGTTTGCCTCGAGTTTATAAAAACATAAACGAAGATGGATGTAAAAGTTTTCTTTAAAATTCTAAGAGTCAAATCACTGCACTAACACGCTTTCGTTTGATAATTGAATAAAGTTGTTCCGCCGATTAATGTGTAGTTGGGGAGTTTCAAAAATGTGGGAGAAAAATCAAGATATTTTTATACGAACTAAAAATATCTCGGTGAAAATTTAACGAAATACGTGTCCGCACACTTACAACTCTATTTCGAATGTACTCGTTCGTATGACCAGAATTCTCCCATAGGACTCGTGTTGTTACGGTCATAAGGCCCTTTCAAACGACGTTTCTTACTTTCGCTACATAAGTTGTCTTTCTAAACTTATCCTCGAGGGATGAAAGTGTATGAAAAGTACATCTTCTCCAACTTATACTTCTATTGTAATAACGAGATGAAAAAAGCTGTTGATAAGCTCGATTTAATATGACCAGGTAAATCGCCTGAGGTCGAGCTTTATACGGCAAAGCAATTTGCGTTCAGCTTTGCAAATTAGGTTAATATCGTTCGAGTTTTGACGGAAGGTAAAAAGTAACAGAGTTATTTATTTTTAATTTTTTCTTTCGAGTTACTTTTAATTAAAGGCAGCTTTCAACACAGCACACAGCTGTGCTGTAGGCAAAAAACAGATTGAAATTAAAATTTTATTATAATTAATTTATACAAAATTAAATACACGCTATAAGGCTCAAACAAAATTTAAGACGAATTTGAGAATTTTAAGTTATGCCTTAATCCCTCATTTTGTAGTTTTCTTATTATAATGTTGCCTATATTTATTATTATAAAAATATAAAATCAGGAATTGATAAGCAAAATATAGAGCTTTAATTCTGATATAGTCGATTTTTCAAATATTTTGAAATTGACTATTTTTAAAAGACCAGAGTTGTAAAATTTTAAAACGGATTCTTTCAAATCGGCTTTAGCCGATTTGTCTATTTTTGGATATGTTGTAGATATCGTAGTTCTTAATTTATCAACTGAGTTTCATTTTACTTTCTCGTTGACTTCGTCTAGTTTGAAAAAGTAATATCTACGATCGAAACAAAATTTTTTTAAAACTTAACTACTAGACGTTTCTGAATCCTGAATCCAAAAAAGCTCTGAGAAAATGTCTGTCTATGTGTGGGTGGGTGGGTGTGTATGTAACGCCGCGAATTACAAACTACTAAAGCGATTTTGTTGAATTTTGTCTTCAGCCACTTGAACAGAATTTTATCGACTAAATAAGCTTTTAAACAAAATCGACACAGAGTGGCCCAAAATTAGGGGGTTATTTTGGCCCCATTTCGGACAATCTTGGTTCTCGGTATTTATACTTAGCTATAAGTTAGTCTAATTAATAAAATACTTCTTCAAATATATAAATTCAAAATAGCTGCCAGTATAACGATGGGCCCATGTTCTAGTTTTCGTATTACAACTTTGAAGATAATTATTATTATAAAAATCTAAAAACAGGAATATGTAGGCAGTATAGGGCTTTAGTTTTGATATACACGGTGATTCTAAAATGTGTACCCAACGGTTTAGTGGATATAGAGCAAGTCAATTAATGACGAAAAGCTTAATAAAGTTTTTCTCTAAAACGTGTCCTAAGGGAGATACAGCCCTTAGAAGGTGGTTCCCCGAAGAGAGTTTTTATTTAATATCTTCCAAACCGTTGGAGATATTAATGTTAAAATTTGGCATAACTACCAACTTTTCATGCTTAACAGGACCCCCTTATTAAAATTTTGAGATGTCAACTCAAAGTAACTTAAATCTGGAGGGGAGGTGGTAATAGTCGCCCTAACTTATTTGTTCGTAGGTTTCTTATGTTTTTGACATGAAATTATTAAATTTCATAGTTATTTATGGAGAAAAGGTACCCTTGTCAGACATCGATAGTATCCACCGTTTTCGAATAAAATTGGTTTAAAAATTTTTGGTAAGTTGATTTTTATGCATAAAGATACTTTTATTTTTGAAATTGAATAAAAGAACAAAAATTTGACCTAAGACGGCTGTGGGTGGGTCCTAAAGATTTTTGACAAGAGTACCTTTTTCTTACAAATAGCAATAAAATTTAATAATTTTGTGTCAAAAACAAAAGAAACCTACGCACAAATAAGTTAGGGAGGATATTTGCACCTCCTCTTCAGATTTCACCTACTCTGAGTTGACATCTCAAAATCTTAATAAGGTGGTCCTGCTAAGCATAAAAAGCTGATAGTTATGCCAAATTTTAACATTAATATCTCCAACGGTTTGGGAGATAATAAATAAAAACTCTCTTCGGGGAACCACCTTCTAAGGGCTGTATCTCCCTTAGGACACATTTAAGAGAAAAACTTTATTAAGCTTTTCGTTATTAATTGACTTGCTCTATATCCACTAAACTGTTGGGTACACAGTTTAAAATCACCTTGTATATGGTCAACTTTGTAAATTATTTCAAAATTGACTACTTTTTAGAGACCAAAGTTGACTAAAATTTTAAAACGGATTTTTTCAAAATCGGCGTTGACCGTTTTGTCTATATTTTGATACCTTGTAGATGCTGTAGTTCTTAGTTACATACCGTTGTTTGGTTCATTTACTATGATTAGATTCAGAGTTATGATTTTTCGGAGGTTAAAATTTCAAAAATTTATAACTTCTTCTTTAATTAAACTTTTTAATTGCAAGTTGGTATATTAATTTATTCCATAAATTTCTACTATTTGTTACAATTTTGTCTAAAAACACTTCCGGTTAAACCGGAAATGAGTCAAGCAAAAGGAGTTTTTAAAAACACCCTGTGTATTTTATAATATATTAAAATATCGACAGAGTAGCTGTCCAAAAATACTAAGCATGTTAAATTTTAACTTCCGGTTCACCCGGAAATGGAATTTGATTTTCTATTTTAAATACAACATCCTGTATATTTTAAGTGGTTTGGAAAGATTGTAAAATTGTCTATTTAGTGTTATCAAACCTTTTTTATTTTGACTTCCGATTCAACCGGAAACGAGTTTTGCTTTTAATTTCAAATACCTACAATTTTAGTTTTTGAAATCAGGGAGAACTTTTGAGCATAATATTGGTAGGTACTATCTCTGATATCTTCTTAAATATTTTCAACGCGTACGAAAAAGTCCTGTTATGGCCGCATCATCAGCCGTTTTACAATTTGAGTTTGAAAATTTCTTACGTGTGGTAAAATATTTAATTATTATGAGACGATGAGACCGTAAAAAAAGCTTTTAAAAATATACACGCAATTTTTAATAAAATTAAAACTGCATATAAAAATTCTACGCTGCGAAATAATCCTATTTATCAAACTTTGTGGACTAGTCCCTATCAAAAAGCCCTAATCCCCTATAATCCTGTTTTGTGGTAATAAAGTTTGGCGATTTTGAAAAGTTCGAAATTATCGCACTAATCCCAATTTAAGAACTTATTAATTAATAATTAATACGAACATTTCGAATTTAAACGGAATAGCCGAGGTCAACAAGTACCACAGGCGTATTTTAACTCGATACTATAATTATTGATATATCGGAAAAACTCAAAAGCTTTTCATCTCGGGAATCTCGGCACGTAACTTATTTGCCATTTTGCTTACTTTTAATTTTAAAAAATTTATCGAAAGTTGATATTTGAAGAAAATCACTTTTTCGTACATTTTGTTTAGTTTCCAAACAAAACGATATATAAAAATTTTTTCATCGGCTTATAAATGTATAGTATAGTCGTCGAAAGTCATTTATCACACGTGCTGCGACAACAAGGGGTATTAGCACAAATGAAAAATAAAGAAGGCCATAAATAAAGAGTATCGATAAAATCCAAATACAACTTAACTTTTTTTCTAATCTCTCTCCTGTAATAAAAATGATATACTTAAGAAATTATTGGTAATAGATAAACGTGATGGGCTTTATTAATAATATTAACAACTCGATAATTTTCCAAATAAAGTGTCTGAAAGCTGGAGCAACCATAAAAAAATCAATCTGAACGTTTTCGTTCCTTTTGTTATTCGAAAAATAGATCTTAATAAACTTTTAAATTAAATATAAATCAAAAAATCTTTTTAAAATAAATTATTGATTTGTTCGCGTCGATGGAACGAAGACAAATTCTGAACTTTGTTCACCGTATCGTTTATTACTTCGACGAGCTATCGTTAGTAGATCTTTAGACACATTAATAAGTTACAGTGTAATTTACTTTTTTTTTCACGACACAAGCTATATTTTCTCAAATAAAAAATGTATTTAGTAGAAATAACGAATTTCGCGTATAATTACGATGTTCGATATTTCAAACAAAAATCACATTAATGAATATGAATTGGTGCTTTGATTTTTTTAAGCTGGTAAATGAATAGAGTTTCGTTTTTTGTTTTTAATTGGAATTTTCGTTGCCTTTCGCTATTTGTACAAAATTTATATTCTATATCGGCCTTTCCTGATGTTTCCCGAACCTATTCGTGAGCCAAGTAGCAGGGAACGTGGGTTTCTTTTGTTTTTTAAGAACGTGACAACTTCCTACGGCTATAGAAACGTGTGTTAGCTCACTATTTTTATAAACGATTCCGTATCTATATGTAAAATATTCTTTTCGAGTATTACATTTGGGTGACAATTTTTGAATCGATAATTTAAGATAGTCGAGAATCTGAAAAGAACCGACACAATTCAAAAGGGTCTCTTATTCGAGTGGTGTACATAGTTTCAATAAAGAAGGGACGTATGTGGTCGACTGCTTAATTCCATTACATCTCTATTCTGTAAGGATACAATCCTTTGATTATTTAATTAAGAACGAATTCCAATTAATGCCGTCTAGGTTTGACCCGTACTACCCTCTAATTTAAAAATTAATAGTTTAATTTGCCCTTGGCTATAATAATTCGGAAAGAACCCGTTTAATTAATTTCTCCGTTTGGCCGAATATCAATCAATGTAAATACGGCTCATTTATTAAAAGATAATAAAACGAAAGTATTTTGAAATTAATGGAATTAATGAATTTTGCGCCAAAGATCGATTTATCATATAAATTATGCACCATCGGAAGGCTTATAAATCAAAATTTGATAAAGTTAATAAAACCGTTGTTGTCGATTTGCAAGTTGGAGTATTATCGTTTTAAACTTTTTTCAGAAAAGAATATTTATCGCCCTATTTGAAAGAATTACTACGTAAATATCCGTAGTTTCTTTAAAAAAAAGTTATAGTTGACTTTTCGTGGGACAATTTCAATTATTAATATCAAATACGCAAAGCCGTCGGTTGCTCTTGATGACGGTGGTCTCGACGCAATCGTAAAAAAATATCTTTGATGTTGCGTTAGACGAGTTTCCTTCCCAAACTAACTAGACCGAACTAGACCCCGTATAGTGCGTCTGATGATATATCTATCGTTAAATTGTGCTACAATCCGGACATGGGTTAATTGGCAACTCCCCGGGGCGTCGAATATGGTACACCCTAAACAAGTAGTACAGATTTTTGACTTTTGGTGGATGTTTAATTACGGGAAGGAAGTTCAAAATCTCCGCCAGATTTGATGTAACGATAAAATTTGTTCGTCACATTGACCAAATACGATAGAACCATAGAATTCGGCCAACGAGACGGAGGAATTCTATCGTTACATCAAATCTGACCGACCTTTCTGCAATCCGACTTAACTTTGATGGAAATTCTCATAAAGGCGCTAATATTGAATTTTTGATCTTCATTTAATTTAAGATCCACATTGAACCTCCTTTCGACACTCCGATTTTTCACGATATCTGTGCGGTTACGTTCTCGTGTCGTCACTAATCCATGAATCATTCTGCTTAAATCGTTCTCGAGTTATATGTACTGCTTAAGGGGCCAGACAAACCTAATTTTTTTCCCATTAATTTTTTGCGCTTAAAAAGCCTCAAAACGAACATCTTCGAATAAAATTATTTTTTCGAAAACAGCTTTCCCTACTTTGTAGGTAGGTGCGGAAAATCAATCGAGTGAAGGAAAGTGAGACACAATGTTTGCCGAAACAAAATTTTTTTTGTATACGTTGGCACAAAACCCTTTAAAAATAATTAACATGTATTCGGGTATGAAAAAACAAGATAATGTTTTTTATGTCAATTTGTAGTGGTAACAAAATTACGCAAACAACATTTTTCATACCATATTTTCCGTGTTAATAGTGGCGACGATGATTTAGAAGATTTTTTAGTTCAAACAGTACACCAGGGGCGATAAAAAAATTTTTTTAATGAAAGAGAAATTCTAAAACTATTATAAGAAGAAAACACAGTTTATAGTAATGTTATAATCGACACAGCTGAATCCCCGTATGTGAATCAATCAATACAGAATCGAGACGAATCAATCACTGTGATAACGTAATTTATTTGTTTCCATCCACTTTAAAAGCGCCACTGAGACACTATAAGAGTAGATGGGATTGAAAATTTGTATTTGTATGTAAAAGGTGTCCCAAAATTAACGCAAGATTTAAATTGGCTGCCATTTTTGGAGTAAGTTGTTGACAACCAAGAGTTTAGGGTTAGTAAAAATGGAGCGTTATACGATACAACAACGTGTTTTCATTATTGAACAATACAACAATGAAAGTTTGGTGCCCACAGTTTGAAAGATTTATACAAAATATGGTCAAAATAGTGTTTTAACCTCGTCAACTGTGAAAAGATTAATTGAAAAATTCAGGGAGACTGAATCAGTTGCGAGACGCTAAACACACCGGTCGTACAAAAACAAGCCTTTCAAATGTCAATATCGAAGCAGTGCGTGAGAGTGTTAGTGAAAACCCTGGAAGATCAATTCGACGTCGTGGACAAGAATTGCAAATTTCAAGACTCTCTACAGCGTATATACTCACAAAAGATCTGTGTCTTCATGCTTACAAAATTCAATTAACACAACAACTGAAGCCTTATGACCATGGACAGCGAAGCAAGTTCGTGGAATGGATTATTAATAATCAACAAGTGGATGCTCATGAAGCACATTTTCACCTCTATGGCTTCGTTAATCGCCAAAATATCTGTGTTTGGAGTTCGGAGAACCCACGTGTGATTGGCGAACAACAAATGCGCCCACAACGTGTCACTGTTTGGTGCGGATTTTGTGCAGGAGGCATCATTGGACCATAGTTTTTTAAAAATGGGGTTGGTAAAGCAGCAACTGTTACTGGTGCTCGATATCGCGACATGATAACACAGTTTTTCCTGCCGAAATTAGATGCTATTGATGTGGACAATATGTGGTTTCAACAAGACGGTGCCACACATGCCATGCAGCCAATGAAACAATTCAATTACTTCATGAGACATTTCCCTGTCGTGTACTCTCTCGTTTCGGTGATCAGAATTGGCTTCCTAGATCATGTGATTTAACACCATTAGATTTCTTCTTATGGGGTTATTTGAAGTCAAAGGTCTATGTCAACAAGCCCATCACAACCACACGTGCATTAGAAGAGAAAATTAAACGCTGCATCAACGCTACCAGCAAAGCCGTGGAGGCCATTTGCCCGATGTGTTATTCCATAAATATAACCCTATCCTATATCCTATGTACTTTATGAATCAACGAAAAAATAAAAGTCTAAAGACTAAAAACTCTCTTTTATATTTAATTCAAATCTTGCGTTAATTTTGGGACACCCTTTATTAAGAGTATGCAAAATTCAAAGTAAGAGGACGTAAAATGTAGTACACAGTAGAATAGGAATTACAGCGTCTTGAACTTGAACATTAAATAATAAAATTTAAATAAATAATTAAAATTATACCAACGGCGTTACCTCTCGAAAGCCAATGACAAACCACCTAGAGTCTAGAGAGTTACGACCTTTAAGGTCGTAACTCACCTATCAGCACAGCACCCGACAAGCATCGTCACAGCACCGCCGAGTGGTCAACTCGACGGTCGTGCGTGCGTTCATCTAACGCCTCAGCACGGGATCAGCACCACCGCAGTACCGGCACACTCACATCTTTATTGCAGTTGCATTTTGTTTGTAGAAGTAGGTATAGATTCGTGTGCATAGAATATGTTCCGGTTTTCAAATTTAGAACTAGCTATGATTGCTCTATCATTAGACGAAGAAGGGAATGATAAACGCCAAAAAAGAAGATATTGGATAATTAACAATTACAATGCTATAATATTAGTTTAAATAAAAAAATAAAGTTATTCTCGGCCTATTCTACTCAAAAAGTAGTAAAGAGAAATTATAATTTTCCGTACTTTATTTATCGCTAGGAGTAACGTTTTATATTCTAAAATTTTTATAGCAAATTTAAATTTTTTCTAATCAAAATTTATATATATGTTGATTGTTGATGATGCTTTCAAGTTACAGTATAAACAAATAAACGTGCATTCATTGAAAAACTTGGCCCCTGGAAAGCTTTTAATAAAAACAATCGTTTCCGACAATCTAATAAGTTTATAATTAAACAGAAATGATAGGCAGCATTATAATGATAAGTTAATGTACTATACGCAATTTCAATTAAAAATTTCAATAATTCAACGAATTATGAGAAAAACAAGATTTAAAAACTAGCTTTTCTTTAATAAACTTTACAATTAACTTCTTTTGTTTTAATAATTATGATCGGAAGTTAGAGGACAGTGATACGAATCGAATGATGTATCACACGTTATTTTTTGCTTAAAAATAAAGTTTTAAAGAGAAAAAAACGATTTGATGTGCCTATCGACACCCCTTAAATTTTAAATGTGTATTTGCAATTCCCAAAATTTGCGCATTATTAAAATTTGCGCCACAAGCCCGGCTCCTGCATATACTCCACTGATTGTAAGTTGCAACTAAGCGAAATGTGCTGTTAAGTGAGTGTACGACATCAGCACGGTATCAGCACATCACAAGCACGTCACCCGCAAAATATTCTTTCGGAGAAATGTCCGGTGGTTGAGGCGTTGAGGTGCCTTGTCGGTGCTGTAATGCGCAAATTTTGGGAATTGCAAATACACATTTAAAATTTAAGGGGTGTCGATAGGCACATCAAATCGTTTTTTTCTCTTTAAAACTTTATTTTTAAGCAAAAAATAACGTGTGATACATCATTCGATTCGTATCACTGTCCTCTAACTTCCGATCATAATTATTAAAACAAAAGAAGTTAATTGTAAAGTTTATTAAAGAAAAGCTAGTTTTTAAATCTTGTTTTTCTCATAATTCGTTGAATTATTGAAATTTTTAATTGAAATTGCGTATAGTACATTAACTTATCATTATAATGCTGCCTATCATTTCTGTTTAATTATAAACTTATTAGATTGTCGGAAACGATTGTTTTTATTAAAAGCTTTCCAGGGGCCAAGTTTTTCAATGAATGCACGTTTATTTGTTTATACTGTAACTTGAAAGCATCATCAACATATATATAAATTTTGATTAGAAAAAATTTAAATTTGCTATAAAAATTTTAGAATATAAAACGTTACTCCTAGCGATAAATAAAGTACGGAAAATTATAATTTCTCTTTACTACTTTTTGAGTAGAATAGGCCGAGAATAACTTAATTTTTTTATTTATACTAACATTATAGCATTGTAATTCTTAATTATCCAATATCTTTTTTTTTTCGTCTAATGATAGAGCAATCATAGCTAGTTCTAAATTTGAAAACCGGAACATATTCTATGTCACACGGATCTACCTACTTCTACAAACAAAATGCAACTGCAATAAAGTAATAAAGATGTGAGTGTGCGGTGCTGATCCCGTGCTGAGGCGTTAGATGAACGCACGCACGACCGTCGAGTTGACCACTCGGCGGTGCTGTGACGATGCTTGTCGGGTGCTGTGCTGATAGGTGAGTTACGACCTTAATTATCCACAATATCTTCTTTTTTGGCGTTTATCATTCCCTTCTTCGTCTAATGATAGAGCAATCATAGCTAGTTCTAAATTTGAAAACCGGAACATATTCTATGCACACGAATCTATACCTACTTCTACAAACAAAATGCAACTGCAATAAAGATGTGAGTGTGCCGGTACTGCGGTGGTGCTGATCCCGTGCTGAGGCGTTAGATGAACGCACGCACGACCGTCGAGTTGACCACTCGGCGGTGCTGTGACGATGCTTGTCGGGTGCTGTGCTGATAGGTGAGTTACGACCTTAAAACTGCCTAGTAAAGCTTCTCAGTTAAGTGGTGTGGGTCTCACATTAAAATGTAGATCCAATACGTTGGTGGTTTATGTAGGGGAGTTCATTAGAAGAATAACCAAAATTGTATAGCAACGCCAGTTTCATATTGTGCCTCGCAAAAAAAAGGGTTAAACGTTACGGTATTGTAATTTAAATATGGCATTCTAACCTAAAAAACCTCCAAATAGTTTTATTAAAACAACTAAAAGTCTTTACCGCTATTTATTAAAGTAATTGGGCAAGTTTTGAGAAATTTACATTAGAGCGCTGTATTTCAAAGCCAATGGTATGTAAATTATATTGCTGTAATTACTAGCTTCCGTATCTAATAAAGCACAACGTGGTTTACCAGCACTTGGGATTTCTCTCATCATCCCCCAAGAGATAAAGCAATTACAATTAACTTCCCAACTTGCATCTACAATTAATTCCAAAAATTTCAATTTAACTTCAACACTAGAAAAAGTTGACGAAAATAGAACAAAATAGCGTTTTAAAATATTGTACTTGGAAGAGAGAAAAAATGTAATATAGAAATGTCAAGCTGTTCCGATGAAACAAATCTCACTTGTGACTGAGCTCAATTTAACTCGAATTTTCACGGAAAGTTAAGCTATCGCGAGACGAGAGTAAAAGTTTTAATTAAAACATTTGCTTTTTTAATATCTAGGTTACGATCAAAGACACACGACATCCCATCTAATTCTCATCTTTTATTCCAAACGAAATATTAAACATTGAACTAGAGAAAAAAGTAAATATTAAAAAAACTCCGAAACTCCGAAACATTTTACGTATGAAAGCAACGTAACGTTTTAATTAAATTTAATCTGTGACCCAACGACTGGCCATATTGTTTACTAAATATTTGCGATTTTAATGCAAATTGCAGTAATTTAAACTAAAATCGTATATACAGGGTGTATGCAAATAAAGGGGTTTTCTTTAAGAGCTACGATGATGATTGAAAAAACCTGAAAAATCACAACTTTGTGTTTATAATGAAATGTTTTTTATCTGTAAAAAACCAATGTATGCGGAATAAATCGGTTGTCTACAGTAGTAAAAATAAACCAAAAATATAAGTATTTAATTTAACCCTTATGTGGCGGCATAAAAAATCATACATACACGGCGAGCGGTGGTACCCGGGTACCACCGTGTGTTTTACATTGTTTTAGGCTTAAATTTGAAGCAAACTTAAATATTTCAAAGGTTCATCGAGAATAGTTAACATTTATACTGATAATAATCGACTAAATTGATGAATTAATTACTAATACGCCATTATTAATTAAAAAAAATAAAAACAAACAAACTGAACAGTTATAAAAAAAAAGTGAACTTTATAGTGAGAAAAGATTGTGCAAAATGTGCTATTGCAGCAATTATTAAGTCTATAACCAAGGGGGCAACCCCCTCCCAGTTTGCAGTGGCCAGGGAAAATTCCATTGCTATATCATATTATTATGTACCTTGTTGCTGTTGCTCTAGTAATTTAGTGTGATTAGTGTTCGCTGTGCTATGAATCTGTCTGTGTGCCGCTTCATACTGTGAATCGACACACAGACAGACAGACACATGCCTTGCCGCACTTGAACTAAATAAAATTTCACTATAGTCTCAGAAAAATCATTTCAAGTTTATCAGGTTCCTAAACTAGAAAAATTAACCAATTTCTAAAGATATTCGAAGACTTTAATGATCTGTTGTAGTTCTGTTGTATAACAACGTAATCCCACGTGTAAAGATTCGGAATGAGAATAGCCCTAATATTATAAACCCGAGAGAAGTAAAAAGCTTTCAAGAAGAATAAACACACCGTAATCGGTTTATCCATGTGCAACGTCTTGCTTGACCTCTCAGACTACGTGAATTAAGTACAACCAAAAAACTTTTTTGGCGGCACTAGCCCCTCCCCCCCGGTCATTATATTTCAGCCTTAGGTACCCCTAACTAAGTTCTGTGATAAATAGCTATCTTCTCTTGGAGACTTGTAGAACCACTAATGGAATCAGTAGCAAAATTCTCATGTTAGGTCGGGACTTGTTTGGGACGCTGTCCTGTTTTGTCCCCGAAAAAAAGGAAAAATAAAATGAGAGCTCCATATAGGGACCCCTATCTCAAAATCCTGCATACTATTAAAGGTCCTTTACATCCTGCATATTATGTAAAGGCTTTTCGGAAAGAAGAATGAATCTTCTCAATACATTATTAGGAAACGGCACTAAGACAGTACATGTAAGTGAGTACATCCACAGGAAAAGAAAAAAATTATCTTTATAAATTCAATAAAAATTATATTTTTGGACTTAATTTCAATTCAGGGGGAAGGGGACTTGCCCGCCTCCCTTGATCAAACCCTTTTCTGGCTACGGCCTTAGCAACAACGAGAAACTCGTATAGGGTGTATGTAGCATTTGTATGAGTATCGTATACGATCAACACGAGAATCAAAGGATAAAATGCCTTCAATGTTGAGATAAATAATAATTATTCATGATTTTCGATTATTTTCAACATTTGTGATATAAAAATAACAATTAACCAAAATATTACAAACAATATTCATTGTTTTGGAGCTATAAAGATATGGTGGCACTCGGGTACCACCGACCGCCAGAATGTGTTGGCATTTCTTAAGGATCAAAAATCTGCCAATTGATACGCCCATCGTACCTGAAATTTTCAAAAATGACGTACTAAAACGATCTACTTGAAGATGTCCTAAAATCGATACGGTTCCCCAAAAATTAAATATTTCTAATTTTATGCGTAAAAAGTACCCGGGTACCACCGTCACCCAAATAAGGGGTTAGTTAATTCAAACCGTAAAAGTGATACATAGTCGGATTTAGAATGGTAAATAAAGCATTTGGTGAAATAATCTAATATAAAAAAAAGTTGGCATTAAAAGACCAACAGCAAATCAACTAATCGAAATAGTGTCGACAGATTCGAAAGCAGGATTAAAATTGAAAATAAAAATGTTTGTACAGAATTAAAAAAGGTTAACAAATAAAAAAGTTATAGCTACAAAACGAAAATGAGAATTTTCCTAAATTTATTCGAATTTTTTTTTCAGATTATTTGTCAGCACCGAATTTAGCAACTTTGGCCAAATTTATACCTATCCTATAAGACAAGCAAGATTCCCATGTTGCACAACATGGGAATCTCAATCAACCTGTATTATCAAGAAACGCAATACTCAAGTGCAACTTTAAAAACCTAAATTGAACTACGTACTTGCGCTGAAAAATTCAATTTTACTTATTACACTACATTTTCATTTTAAAATTTATTTCTGTGCATTGCGTACTTGACACTTTTCTGTAGTTTCTATGAAATTCTGTACCGGTAAATGTATAAAAATATATAGAATTGTATGC
Organism: Malthinus flaveolus; assembly: GCA_950108345.1. Taxonomy (NCBI): domain Eukaryota; kingdom Metazoa; phylum Arthropoda; class Insecta; order Coleoptera; family Cantharidae; genus Malthinus; species Malthinus flaveolus. The sequence continues at coordinate 4,984,690 of OX467287.1, read as the reverse complement.
TAAATGAAAATATATTTCAAATTACAAAGTCGTTGTAAAAGTCGTTTAACTTTTGTTGAATGTTGAATCGAATTTTAGTTCAAAGCTTAAGGTCTTTTGTTACTCGTCCTTATATATACATGTCAGTCTATACGTCCTCCCACATGGAAATGGGATAACTTAAGTAAATTCTCATTATAAAATGGATCAAGACAGTTTGTGTATTTACACGAAACTTGTTACAATAGAAAAAGTATATAAACGAGTGGAATTTACACAGAGTGTTTAATTACGAGAACCTAAAAATGTTGTACCTATTATGTGTTATATTAATAATAAAATAATAATATAATAAGTATGCAAATACATTACTTACATTATAAATAATATAGTTCCAGTCAAAATAGTACGGAAATTAACTTAATCGTTTCCCGCACTCGTTTAGTCTTTGGAAATGGCTATTTCCCGAATTTATGTAGTAACGACAATTTTTTACCAAGATATACGAAAGAATAATAATGGGAACTTGATGAAAATTTAACGATTTTATTTTGCAGCAAAAAATCAACAGTTCTCGAAGCTATTGCCCTACAACTAAAAAGTCTTATATACCTAATTATTAATCTTCGAAAAATTTTTCTAAAATTATTCTGAAGTTTTTTCCGTACAAACAATTTTTTCTCTTTTAATATAAAAATACCAAACTCCGCCAGATATACCTAGAGCTTTTTTAAAACTATCTTTGCAACTTCAAGTTTTTGTATTCAAGACGAGAAGTTCACAGCTGACACTTTCGAAAACGGGAGCTTAGTGAAGCGTGGTAGCTTCAACGACAAAGACGAATGCCTTTTTCATTACGGTAAGAAGCTCTATATATATACCTACTATCAAATCAATTTTTATCGAGTTTATAATGGCAAAATATAGAAGTATAAATGAGAATATTTTTCTTTGTTTTTCGTCTCTTTAACTTTAAGCCTCTTGTAAGACATAAATTACTTAGTAAATCGTTTTACGAGCCGATTCCGTAAAGTGTTTCACATAAAATGAAATAGACTATAAGTGTTTTAATTAAGTTTATCTTTACTTTAAAAATTGAAGCGACGAAGCGACAAAAATAAAATATAACCTCACTTTTATAAATGACGCAACTGCTACACAATTTATTTCGTCGATATGCTCTATCGAGATTTATTTAGAAACTAGAAATAAACTTATAGTTGTTGGTATTTCAAATTTAAGCCTCGTTTTGATGGGTCTTAAAATACCGATGTTTTAAACAATTCTCCAGTTCGTTGGAGTTTTGAGCGCTCACCTCACACCCCATAATAATAAAGTGTAATAGGATATAGATTACAAAAATTTACTATATTCCAACGAATCGCGTCGCTAATGCCGCTTTATCGAGCTGAAGTGAATTCTACGGATTTTTAAAAGCATTTTAATAGAAATAATCGCAAAATCCGACACCAATATCCAGTTACAGCAATTTCACTTAACTCGAAAAGTCTTTGCATAAACTCATTTTAAAATTTTAAAGGGAGTCGGTACTTTAGAATAAATTTTTAAAAAATGACACGTGCCAAATTTGGTTTCGCCCGTTTTAAAGCAAATTAACAACTAAACCCAGTTATAAACCACATTAAAACGTGCGTTACACGAAAACATAAAAATAATAAGTTTACACGGGGTTTTTATAAACTCTCAAAAGCGCCTTTTCTAATTAGGCGCGAATAAAAAATTAAAAGAGCTTCGCTTCAAAGGCCCAAATTTACGTGTCAATTTGAATTAGTTACAAGTGTGCGCAAAATTATTCTAAGCTCTCTTTCAAAGAGAAATACTTGTTTTCATCACAGAATAGTAGTATTAGCGTCAATATAACACTTTGGGTTGTCTTACCAAATTATTCTTGAGTAACCTCAAATAAGAAGCTTACAGAGTGAGAAGCGTCAAAATGAACTTAAAACAGTCGGCCGCCATTTCGAGGTCGCCATTGGCCATTAAAAAACAGATTTTATTTAGATAAACTGATGTTATTTAAAAATCTGATGTCAATTTAAGTTCTTTATTGCCCTAATGTACGCATGCTGACATATTATTTCGTTAAGGAAATTAGAACGTAAATCAAAATGACATTTTATAGTTTGAAATGAAAATATATATACGCGCTTTGTCACATATGATTTTTTTGTATGTTGGGAAAAGAACTTATAGAATATACTTTGCTTGGCAAAAGATGTTAGTTACGTTATCTTTTTTCCTTTATAACTTTCATCGCGGCGAAAAGGTCTTCTTATCAGCAATTTTCGATATATTTTTCGTTTCGTAAATTAATTAATATTTTCGTATATACGCGTATAGATAGCGATTTATGAAATAAAATCGGTAACTAACAAACTAACCTTATTTAGCAAAAAAAGTTCGAGCAATTAAATTATTTTTACGATTCTGCTTCTTATACAGCGTGTCTCTCATTTGGGGGTCACAGGAGATTTCGAAAACTTTAAAGGAGGCAGCTTCGGCATTACTCTAGTTCACACTGATATGTAATTTATTACTTATAAAAATATGCCAATTTTCTCCATTTTCGCATTTAAACTTTATAGTTTTCGAAATCTCAAAGGTGAGCCTTGATGGTGGAACAAAGTGTATGTTTTCAAAGCTTTTCTGATGAAAGAGAAGTTTTAAAATTTGAATAACCTCTGAAGAGATTTTTACAACAGAGGAAGGTTATGACTATAACAAGTGAGAACTCGTTAAAATATTCAAAAGTTTTCCCGGAGCGTATAAATTCGCGTTAAAAGGTCCTAAACCTTAAGTGACAGTTTGTCAAATCGAATTAAAAGATATGTCACTGGTCACTGTTAGCTTAAGCTATTACGGGATTTTTAATAGTCGAGAGACTTAAAGTTCGAAGAATGAAAATCAAAGTCAAAAGACAATTGTAAAGTGCCCTTGCGTATTTCGACCGTGATCTCTCTTCCCCACTGATATCATTGAACTAACAAGTCGTATCTCTCATTTTGCTAATCCACGAGGTCATAAAAAGACTCACTTCATGATTTGCTGTTTTTGATTGGTTAAGTCAGACTTGAATGAGGCAAAATTAAAAAAATTAAAGTGACGTCACTCGTCACTGCTTTTTCAGTATTACTACTAGTGACTTCTACACTGAACATGTAATTAAAAACAAAAATGAGAATTCAAGCAAACACTACTCAATATTCAAGTAGTACTCAGAGATACTTCATCATCATCATCGTGCAATTAATTTTAGTTACTGTTGAGCGCGGTTTCAAAAACCGATGAAACATAATAATAATTTCTGTAATTTCAAACTCAATTAAACTGATAAGTAAATTAATGTGGTGACGTAGAGGGTACCCATTATTAAATTTTATAAAAGACTCACCTCTTATTCCAGTTTGGAAACTTCAAGTCACAATCGAGCGGTTAGCATCTGATTCGGAAAGTTAGGATTTCGATATCTGAAAAAAAATACTAAATAAATACGACGTTGAACTCATATTAAATTAAAACTTTTACAATAAGCGAGAAAACTATTTCGAAAATTTAATATACTACTATACTTCGACTGCAAATAAACTCGAAACTTTTACGTTTTCTTCCACTATCGCCCGAAGAAACTCCCAGAAGTAAATTTTGCGAAATTTTTTTTTGTAAAACTAGTATAAATATTTAAACGTGCATTCAATTGTGAAATGCATACGAATGTTTAAATTAACTTTCAGTGTAAAAATGATAAATAACGTTTGCTGTTTGTATCGTATTTATTGACTCGCCGAAGGCGAATTCATGTCTCGTTTTTTGATTTTTATTCGTAAATTTTAAAAGTTATACTGTTTTGATACTCTTTTATGTTGTTTATGCTCTACAGAGCATCAATAATTGCATTTCTAGATTTATCAATATCAAAATAAATCATACACGCATCGATCTTTTGGAAATAAAGGGATCGACATTTATTAGAAAATTTTTAAAATGGCTACTGTTATATCGACATTGTATCCTATACTATTTCAAGAAGGTTTTAATGCCTAATTGCGTCGAATGACACATCCCCAAAACTAATGTAAAAACCTAGTTTTTTTAGAATTTCAGAGTCGCCAGTTTAGGTTTACGAAAATAAAATTTCTACTCCGAAATAATATTATCCGGCCTTTTGAAGATCAGAAATAACGTAATTATTCGAATGTCTCCAGGAGGTTCTTCGCAAAAGTTTTGGCCGCATATGAAAAAACAAAACCTAAACAAATGAAAATTGTCTGAAAACGAATTGAGTTTACTTTTAAAGGTTTATAACGAAAACGCCCGCAGCGCAATAATTTGCAGGCTGTAAAATATGAATTTAGCGACTTGAAACTTTCAAATACGAGTCCTCTGAGAACAATACGTTGTATCGCGAGATCACTATGCATTTTAAAATTTGCAATATAAAGACAATACGTTTTGCAAATGTATAAAAATATGTGGCAAAATATAAAAGTCCTAGAGATCTTGTTCGAATAATCATCGAGCCCTTGGGACCGAAGGACTGTGGAATCTATAGTATGGATGCTTAAAGCGTTTTGGTTCGGAGATAAGTCACTATGACAAACGATATAGGTCTGCAGAGATAATTTCCAGTTTCATTAACTGTGGCAGGCATTAAATTATGTAGATACTTAGTGCAATTAGCATACAAACGCTCGATAATAATTAGGAAATATATTAGACATAAATTTCGTTAGGTTGCACAAATTAAGCTTGTTCGTGAACTTTGTTTCTTATCGTTAGTTTTAAATTCGTGAATATATTATTTAGCCTAGAGGAAGACTATTATAATTTTCATTGTGGGTTACATTTCGTAAGTAGAGACTTAAGAGAGATTACCGCAAGAGTAGATAAAGCTTAATTCTAAATATCAGTAGTACATATAGGACATGTGTTTATTTACGAAGTTATTTGAACAACGTTAAATTAACTAAGCACATAATAAGCATATAATACCAAAACTTATGTTGTTTACGAGTAAAATATACGGCAATTTTCGTACAATTAAAGTGCATTATTAAAATTTGTAGAGAAGTTTCATTAATGCACTTTGAACAACAACTTAATGCCATTACTGCTCTAATTAAACACGCTTATAATGGCAATGGAATAATAATGAAACTTAACAAAGCTAAAACGAATTTAACGTATTGAGTGAACTCATAAGTTAGTGAATTCTGGGATTTCGAATAGTTAAAAAACCTCGGCGTTGTCCCTGTTTTCCAAAGTGCATCCTCGGCCGCAAAATGACACTTACCGTCCTTGGTACTTAAGATACCTACTACTACTATAAAAAATCAAAATTAGACTTTCTGTTGTATTTCATATTCACTGAAGAAGTCTGTTTACAGTCGCAATAGAAAAGTGCGCGTACGATCGATTTTTTAGTAGTTATTAATGCTGTTATTTGAAAAACCATTTGAGTGTTTAAAATTTCCGGCACGGCATCAAACCGACTTGCTCGCCCAAGTTGTTGACATTTTTAAAACTTATTTCGTTTTCTAAAAACTTATTTCCTAACTAGAAACGCGCCTAAACTTAGGTCGTGTAAAATCCCTCCCTAATAGTGTTATCTACCCTTTCAAACGACCCAAGAATAATAGATGAAAAACAAGCACCCAAACTAGTCTTCACGCGACTCAGATCGAAGCGAATACAACTATTGAAAATTTCAAACACAAAAATACAAAAACTACAAATTATTGTGTAAAATACAGATACATCAGTACAAAGTTGTACCTAAACGAAAAGTTGAACACAAAACGTGGATAAATAATCTAAACAATTTAAAAATCGTTATCGTTTACGGAAAATTAGTTTATCCGCTTCATCCTCGACTTGAAGCAAACTTGCGAAATTTTACAATGAAGCTGTGATTGTAGATGTGTTTTGTGTTATCCCACGTTATCCTTTGTTAAAATGATGCCGCACGCTCGTTTCGTATTTGCTTTCTTTCGCCCAGCATTAGAAGACGTGTCAAAAACATTTATTGGATAAAATATATGTCGGGAGTTCACACTAAAATTTTCTTTTGTTACCTTACTCTAAACAAAGGAAAATTTTTCGTAAATTCAAATAAAATCATGCGTTGTAGTAACTAAACTAACGAATAAGGAGTAAGTTATTTGAGTTATGTTTCGAATATTTCGAATACTATTCGTTTTTGATTGCCTGGAAATATAAGTTGTGCTAAATAAGCGTGGCGTCACATCGAGAACTCGTGATACTAGATTTCGTCCTCCAAAAATTTTGAAAATTTATATAGTTGTTCATTGGAACCTACAGCACAACATACTAAAAGTCTCGAAGAGTAGGAGGGGCGCGGGAGGAGAGGAAGCTATTTAAAGGTGACTTTTTCTTGTTTTTTGCAAATAACTCACCTTCTATAGAGCTTACGTTGATGAAGCTTATTATGAAAGTTATAGAAAGCTATAACCGACGAATAACCATACCAATTTTCAAAACTCTTAGATTCTTCTCTCAATTTCAAAGTAAAAAAATTACATCAATGCTCGATGTAATGATCATGTCGTCACGTGCCTGCTTAGCATCAAAAACGTTACGGTTTAGAAGCATTAATAGGCCAGTTTGTGTTTTCAACGATGCCTCGACAGTGTGAAAATGGAAAAACGATTTTCTATAGTATATCATTTTATTCACATAATTATTTATAAACAACATTATAAACCCAAATTTGTGTAAAAATTATAGTTTCATTTTTAAACTTCATATGCGCCACCATCATAGTCTTTCCAGACGGTATATTTGAAGGATACTTTGCACTGTTGGGATGCCAGCCAGAAATATGGTATTTTATCTAAAGTAAGCATTAATTATTTAACAATTATTGGTGATGTTAGTAAAATTTTACGTTCTGTCGTGGAGGCCATGTTAAGGGCGGATGACAATATTCCGTCAACATACTTGAAACGTCGAAAGAATCCATTTGACAAGCCTCTTTAAATGTTTTTAAAATTTTAAATATTTTAAATTTGGAATTTTTGGTTACTCTATAAAATGTACCTTCAACCTAAATAGGCATCAAATTTAATAAAATATAAAATAAATTAAAATAGCTAACCAAAATAGTTTCGTCTACTGGAAACTTAAAAACGACAGTTAAGTCTAATAAATTGATCGTTTCATTAAAGGGCACCAAAGAACCGTCATAATCTAAGAACTGTCGATTAGTATAGTTCACAATAACAGACTCTAGTTTCATTACATATCGATATTGCTATAAACAAAAAACTATTAGAGACTACAATCAAAAATAACATTTCACCCTTACCAATGCAATTATGGCGTTAAAACACAAAAATAAACTGCACACGATTTTTACACCTTCCATCCTTCTGCCGTTTTGAGTTTTTTATACTGTACTAAAAAACGGCAAAGGGAATGTTACAAAAACATCAACAAACTCGTAATTATTTATCCATTAAAAGATCAAATCGGACTCAAAATTATTATCGACAGTTAATCGATGATTTCAATCTATTTTTGCTTTATAACAGGGAATTAACTTTTCCTGTCCCCAATTTATTTCTAATTACATTTTTATTATAATAATTATTCCGATTCTTTAGTTTTTCCTAATAACTTCTTTAATTTATACTATTCTCGCACGTTTAAGTTCGTTTTCTTTTGCTTTTCTTAACCCCTTAACCGAAGAATATAGTAGAATAGTAAATAGTAAAAAATTAAGAACGCTCCTCGAGTCTCAATAAGTGTTTTTAAACATCTAGCAATAAAGACTCATTTTCGTATAAATACGGGTTTACAGAAGCTTCTTTTCAAAAGTGATAACGTAATAACAAGACGGAACGTTTTTTTTGATAAAATTTTCAATTTTGTACTAACGAAAGCTTTTTAGCCTACAGCAACGCACAAGTCACGGAGAACGCTTCTAAAAATCAAGAGCGCGTGGCGTAAGGGATTTTTGCGTTTGACGTGTTGAGTGTGTGATAAGCAAAAATTAAATCGATAGCTTTGCTTTCCAAGAATTATTTTCCATTAGAGCAGAAATAAAAAAATAACACGCCTTAATTTGAAGAGTCCCAAAGGGCATAGTGCCATTTAATTTTTTCATGGCGTGGCAGGTAGGGGCGAGTATTAGCACAACGTAGATTACCCATTCTCCTTTATAAAAGCGTTTTTAACATGTTTTCGATATTTTGCGAAGTTTGCGAAATATTTGGAGTTGGTAGTTTTCAAATAAACATCCGGTATACATTGCATTACACTTTTAAGTAAAGTCGACTAGAAACCGTTTTCATTTAAGGTTGCGATTTTGCCCATGTTAGAAATCTTGCAAAAAGGTGCTTTACTGGAGCGGTTGAGCAGCGAAACCTATTGAAGTTACAAAAAAATTATGTAGATAAAAAATAAAGTACAAAGATTGGGCTACAATTTAAGCTAAATTTTCTTGCTGAAATGTTGATATTTAATAGAGATAAGGCTTACTGAATGTGAGGAAAATTGCTTGCTTTTATTTACCCACTTTTGGGCCATTTTTAAATAAAAAAGGAAAATTCTGAGATATACATATCGTGCTCTATACTTTCTTCTTCACTTTAAGACTTAGTTTTGAAGAATAATTAACATAATGAACCTGAACCAACCGCTCCAGTAAAACGCTTTTGAATTTTTATATTTCTATTATAAGGACAGGGGCCTTCTGAAATTGGGAATAAATTCGCCTAACTATATAAATTTTAATTTAGCTATTTGATAACAGTCGTCGTTATTCCTAAAGTTGCTTACTTTTCAAAATGAGCATATACCTTTCTCACTCTAGAATATCGCAACCTTAAGAATGTCTGAGATTGATTGTGTGTATTAAAAAGTAAATAGATACCAGGTAATCCATAACGTGCTTATTAAATATGTCGAGTTATAATGGATTCATATTTTACATAATTTTTGCTAAAAAGTAATGTTACGTACAAGGTGGGTGGAGTGGAAAGACATTCGAGTCATTTCGAACTCGTAAGAAAATTTTAAAAAAGTGCCCTCAATAAAATTTTTTGATTTCAAAATTACCTACATCGTAAAAGCGCAACATAACCTCACTTTATTATATCACCAACGGATATTGCAAACATTATCCCATAAATAGTAGCTAAAATTAGCTGTATATGAGTTCTCGGAGAATATTTTATTTTTTTAAGTAAAAAGTTAAGTACTAGTGCAGTGGTTCTCAACCTGTGGGACCGCCCCCCTAGGGGGTCGCTAAATATCTAAGAGGGGGGCGTAAATAAATAGAAAAAACAAAAATCTCAACAATTTATTTATTAGAATAGAAAATTAAAAGACAACATAAAATGCAATTCCAAAATAAAATAAAATAATAACACTATAATAATTTATTAATCCCTATACGTATATTTGGTGAATTTTGTGAGTATTAAGTCAGTTTATGTTAAGAACCTCAATGACCTGAACGTCGATTTTCCTAATTTGTTTTTATGAAACATCGGTTTGGAGAGACTATCCATTGCTACGAATATTACTGAACGTCATTTTAAGCCGTTTGACCCTCAACAACCAAAAAGTTTTTATTATTTCTGAGGAGTCGCCAAAACAAATGCCTACAATTTGGGGAGTCGCAAGCCAAAAGAGTTGAGAAACGCTGTACTAGTGCATTATTTATTGAGTTTATCAGTCAAATATAAAAAATGGTGAGTAGTCCAGTCGATGGGGAGAATAACAGGCCATTGCCCTACAAAAGGTGGTGTAGTTCTGATTTTTAAATATGTTATTAGGTTAGGGGCCCTAATGAAAAATCCGAGTTTTCGACCTTGACGGGGGTCCGCGCGATCCGTCATCATGGATTAAAGGTACGAAAAATTGGTTTTTCCGATTTAACTTCTTAACGGTTGATCCCACGACAAAACTGTCAAATCCAACTTTGGAGAGAACAAAATGACCTACAATATTTGTTCTATTCATTTTCTTCCTATTTGTTACGGTTTCTGAGATATAAGCTGGAGAAAATCGCTATTTTTAGAAAAAATGAATTTTTTTGGTAAACTTCGCTTGGAGACTTTTTACTGTTCATTTGAGACAAAACTCTTTGGAACAAAAGTTGTAGGATTTTAAATTGCCTTAAAACTGAGTGTATCACTGATATTTTAGCTCAACCAGATCCAAAGTTAGAGCAGTTATATGATAACCTATAAATGTCAAAAAATGAGTCATGAGTGTTCGCAGGTCGAAGGTTTTGTTACAGCCCTCCCCCTCACCACATATCAACCCATAACAATTTCTCATATCAACATTGATTCAATTTAAAATGGTTATAGGGGGGGGGGTAGAGATGTTGAGCGAATTTTCTCGTTTATATTGCCAACAGATAGGAAAAAATGAATAAAGCAAATATTTTAGGGCATTTTGTCCTCTCCAAAGTTGGATTGGACAGTTTTGTCGTGGGATCAACCGTTAAGAAGTTAAATCGGAAAAGCCAATTTTTCGTACCTTTAATCCAAGATGGCGGATCGCGCGGATCCCCCTCAAGATCGAAAACTTGGATTTTTCAGCAGGGCCTCTAACCCAATGACATATTCAAAAATCAGAACTACACCACCTTTTGTAGGGCAAAACCCCCCATTGACTGGACTGTAGATAATTCAACTTTTTATTTTCAATAATTCGTTTCTACAAGGTACACAACCCGCATGCACCTTGTTTATCAGGTTAGAAATATTACAACCCATGTTACCACACAAGAACTAACATCAATAAGTAATTTTCAAAATTAATTACCAAACTGCAAGTAATTAAATTTGATCATACTCGAATTATTAGTTTAAGAAGTTATTTTAAGCTACGAAAGCAACTTATAAGTTGAGATAATTAAAAGCCAAACGTGTCGACAAAAAGTTACTATTTTAACTGTTCTAAATGAGTAGTTCACAAAAATGTCAAAGAATACATTTATACGTTGAGCGCAATTGACAAAATTTTGTTTCTACAAAAAATGGTTTCTAAACAAGCAGCACCAATATTTTCGTTCGGTGGCCCGAACGAATATCATTAGAACAAGAAGAAGTGAGAAAAAGTCAAACTGAAAAAGTTCCTTTCTGTTCGAGTTCTTTAGCCACATAGGTATTTAACTAATTAGAGACTCAAAAATAAAATGCTGTCCCCGAAACAAGAAAAGAGACAAAATTTTGGTCGAAGGCAATTACTAGGATGAAGGCCAGTTTTAAAGCACCGATTTTAGTTCTACGTTTTACAGAAAACAGTTGTCCATTTACAGTATCATCCGGTACGAATACAAAAACAATTTAAAGGGAAAAACCTATGTCATTAATTAGAAAAACGATTATGAACTATTATCATTATACCTTTGATAAACATTATAGTTTCATACAAATATGTGCTTCCGTTTTATGTACTTACATAAATGAGTGCTTGTAGGTATACATACGCAGTTTAAGTGCTCCGAGAAATGGCAATATTTATAACAATTTTAATATTGGCGCTGATTTCTTTATCCAACAGTTGGGCCGACGTATTAATTATTTTACGAGACCATAATTTAATTCACTATCTATTTGATTTTAGCAACATCTCTATGAAGCTATTTTGGATAACTTTACAATCGATTATATCGATTACTCTTTTATGGACCTTAAAGCAGAAGTGGTGAAAGTTAACAAGAAAAACGGTTTAAATTTTGTATTCACTTCAAAAATTAATTTACAAGATAATACCATGGTGAGTAGACTTTGCGAAAATTTTCAAATGGCATCACCTAGGAGAGTTTTAGGTGGCAGCTGAAGGATTCAAGGCTGTTAATGGTAAAGATTACCCGGTTTTGCACATTAGAAAGACGCTTAAGGACGCCATTCAAATGGAATTATTCGATTTTCAAACATTGTGGGTCAAATTATGTAGACCACCGTTAGTTTGGCCCATCCAAAAAGGGGTAAAATAAAAAGTTTATACTAGATTTTCACAACACCTTGTATAGTAGGACATTTTTAAATTATAAATTGAGGGCCGATCCTCGTCAGCCATCATTTTTATGTCCTTTTTATCGAGGACGCGTTTTAAAAATTTTTTTTTTTTTATTTCATCCAGTATTTCGTCGCAGCGAATAAGCAATTATAAATCCAATACAATGATGTGGAAATCGGTTATATTTGAAATTACTGTGTAATTTCAAAACGCAACTTTTCACAACAATTAAAACAACTTCATTTCAAAAACACTACGATGGCGGCATCTCCTCAAAAATAATGACGTCAATAAAAAAATTAAAGAAATACCCGATTTTGAGTGTTAGATGAGTGTTTTTGCTAAACAGGGTAGTTACCGAATTAACTCCGTGAGCGATTGTAACACCGTTAAAAAAGTTTTCACCCTTTTTATCTTATTTAATCATCCAATCTATTTAAAGAAGAGCGATTACTTTGCACGATAAGAAAGACTATTTCATTAGAAAGTGGCAAGAAACAACCACGATAATGATGAAAAAACATTTTCCAGGTTACTCATCGTATAAATGGATGGGTTCCAAACAGTTCTAAATTTCCACCAAATTTACCTTCTGGAAAATGGTTAATACGTATGACTCAAAGTTTTTACAATGGAACGAAATGCGTCGTCTTGATGTGTTACGCACGAGTTGAATATTTCAATTCAAACAAAAAGAATTAATTTTTTGAAACTAAGAGCACAACTTTTGCACCGAGTAATTAATCGTAAAATGTTTGTCGATAATTAGAAAATCTTTGTAATAACGTAAATCTTAATTTTTAATTCGTCTTCTAGTTTAACAGTAAACGTTTTGTGGTTGTTGCCCTGTTTGCAAGTGACTTTCAGAATGTCTCAAGGTTTGCTGCCAATTCTAAAACGATCTTGAGGGCGTATTTACACATCAGTAAGATGTGTTGTCGTTTACACTTTCTCGACAAAACCACAATGAACTTCTAGTGGTTACAAGTTATAACTTAAAAAAAAAGAAACTTCCCTTACTCAATAAAAGTTTATCCCTGGCCTTTTTTTTCAAATAAATCGTGTTTCATTTTTAAAAAAATGTAATTTTCCCTTCGTTAATAATTATTAGATATACCTTTAAAGGATTTTAAAAGTTGAACTCTTATAGTGAAAATAATGAGCTTGGATTACGCTAACCTCATATTATTACCGCATCGGGATTTCATTGCCGAAAAAGTGGACAAGTAGTCCAGATAGAGGTAAAAATAATTTTTTTAATTGTAAAGTACGTTACTGAAAGCTATACAGTTATATAAAATTTTGCCAAAAAACTTAATCACGTAATACCCCTAAATGAGCGTTTCACCGACCCTCAAATTTTCCAGGTGCTCGATTATGAAATAAACTTTCTTAAAACCTCGACTCTATAATTATTAGGTACCTACATAAATAGGGTGAAATGTTACAATACAGGCCTTTATATAATTAATTAAAGCAGTACATGGGTCTCTTATGTTCGATACCGACATAGTTCGTTAATTGCTCTGGGCCATCAGATTGCCATAGTCAACCTCTGCGTATAATCTATGATGCCTAAGTGCCGCTGAAAGGCAACAAGATAATCGAAGCAATTTATTGCAAACACGCAAATGATATCTAATAATGGTAAATTTATGTATTGAGGTAAGGGAATTGTCTAATTTTCATTTGTTTAAATTATTGAGAGCTTTATGACAATATTAATAAGCAAACACTAAATTGAGGGTTATATTTGGACAATTTAATCGATAAACTAATTTAACGTTGGTAAATAAATAAAAAAGAGCTTAGGTGATGGCATCTACATCAACACCGAAAGCTGAACTTTTTATGGATACACATACGCGCTTATATGCATACGTTAGTGGTTCAATACAAACAGAATAAAGTCGGCTTTTCAAATATTATTTTTTGGCTTTTATTTTTAAAAATATCCTGACCGTAATATTTTTGTTTTCTATTACGCCGGTCGTCCATTTATACGACATGTCTGCGACATGTTTGCGACATGTCGTATCATTTTTAAACCTGTGTTTATTAATTGAGATTCGTACATTTGACAGACAAGTTATTTCTTGTTTTCTTGGTTTAAAAATGATACGACATGTCGTATATGACATGTCCTATAAATGGACGACCGGCCTTAACTAACGGATATTTTTAAAAATCAATCTTTTCAGTGAACTAAGGCCCGTCGTCCATTTATACGACATGTCTGCGACATGTCGTATCATTTTTAAACCTGTGTTTATTAATTGAGATTCGTACACTTGACAGACAAGTTATTTCTTGTTTTCTTGGTTTAAAAATGATACGACATGTCGCAGACATGTCGTATATGACATGTCCTATAAATGGACGACCGGCCTTAACTAACGGATATTTTTAAAAATCAATCTTTTCAGTGAACTAAGGCCCGTCGTCCATTTATACGACATGTCGCAGACATTTTTAAACCTGCGTTTATTAATTGAGATTCGTACACTTGACAGGCAAATTATTTCTTGTTTTCTTGGTTAAAAAATGATACGACATGTCGTATAAATGGACGACCGGCCTAACATAAACTGAGAAATTAAGTGTTCTTATCTCGATTGCTCGAGATATAATGTCGAGTCCCTCGAGGCCCGAAGGGCCAAGATAGGAGGTCGAAAAGACTGACCTCTAGTTAATAATTTTATCTTCCTTATTTACTTTATACTTATAATAGGAATTTTTCAATATACAATCAAATATGTAGTAAAAAATATTAATTTGTAACGAAAGAGTATGTTGATTACGAGAAAATTAGAAAACTGTATAAAGTTTAACGTCAAACATAAACATTAAACTCTGTAAAGGCAAAGCATCAACAGTAAATAAAAAAAGAACTTGATGAAATCGTTTTTTTATCCCTAAAAACAACCCTAACTGTTTAAAAAAACTTTTACATTCTGGACATATAACCATTTTAAGGACATGTTGTTAGTATACCGAACGAATATAAACTTGGGGTTTATAAGAAGTAATAAGCCGCTCACTAAAATCTACGTTCGCTTCTGTAAAGAAGTTAAGATGGGCCTAAATTGTGTTTGTGTAGAAAAAGAAGGCAATTTTACGAGAATACAAACAGACTGCGATTTTATAAAGTTAAGTATGTGAATTAGTTAAATCTTCAGTTTCTTTCCGTAATCCAGAAGGCGCTGGTTATTTATTTAAGTCGAGAGCATAAGCTTTTTTCTTGCCTTCTTAAAAAAAAATTACGATTTTACAGATGTTTATAAGTGCTCAATGCTCTTCGACGTAAACTACAGATGTGTAATGTCAGCAAATACCTATTGAATTTACGTTAACTATTCGCATCAAAACCGCCCTTTGATTTATTAAGCGCTCGAATTCAATTGAAACAACCCATAGGTACAATGAACATGAAGTACAAAGCTCATCCCGACCGTCGTATCAAGACAGTTTGCTTTCAGAATTAGTGTTCGTATAGTCAATTTTGTTTAGTTATTATTTATGACATTTATTCAATATTCAAATGTTTGTTGACATTTACAACCAACACTAACTTTAATAGTCCGTTCTCAAATGTACATCCGTGGGATCCTAGATGAAGCAAGTGTGGCATTGATCTCAATCTCTTTATTTGAACTTGAAGAAACATAATTTCGATGTTGGCACTCTCGAAAATTATACGTTTGACTGCTGCGCGTGAAGAACAAAATGATTAACATAGCAAACACTTTTTCCAATTTACCTGAGTAACCATTGGTGTTACAAAAAAAAGTTTAATATACAAAATATTGCTACAACAATTATACACAAAAAAGCTTACTACCAATTTTTATGTAGAACTGTTTTCACAGAAAGCTTACAGCCCCCTTGTAATTGTACAAAACCAGGCTCCCGTCGGAACCTTGATGAAGCAAGTATGTTATTGATCTCAATTTCGTTGTTTAACGTCGGAGAAACATAATTTTGATGTTAGCACTCTCGAAAATGATGCGTTTGAGGGCAGCACTCGAGAAAAAAATGGTCGATATCGCAAACACTATTTAATCTATCTAAATAGTTCTGACTTTTTGGTACCTTGTCTATTACTTATGCCTAATGATATATTGAAATTTTGGACCTCGGCAGACCTCCGGATCTTTGTCAAAAATCCAAAAAACGGCGAAATTTAAAAAAAATTTTTAGTTTCTGTCAATCTTGACCTAGAAGGATTAATTTTTCGGCAAAGATAGTTTAATAATTTTTAAAAGTAGACTAAATTTTTTACAATTTGAGACTAGATTGGTCTCTATAAACCTAGTGGTGTCCGAGATACAAGTGCACAAAACTTGACAAATTTTTCCTATTTTGTTATTTTTAGCGATACAGCGATTCGGATTATTTACCTTGCACAAAATGCAGCAGTTATGATTTTTTGATATGTCTTATATGATGAAGATGTAATGATAAATCCACGTTTTGGTCTTCGGTGGATCTCCGGATCTTGGTCAAATATTCAAAAATATATACGATTTAGTTTTGCTTTACTTTTGTATATTTGACAAAGATCCGGAGATCCGCCAAAGACCAAAATGAATTTATCATTAGGCCTCCGTCACATAGAACATACCAAAAAATTATAACTACTCCATTTGCTGATAGGTAATTAATACGAACCCGTCTCAAAAATCTAAAACTAAAACGTATATATCTAGATCCGGATTATTTACCTTACGTTAAATGGGGTAGTTATGATTTTTTGGTATGTTGTACATGATGAAGGTCTAATGATAAATCCAAGTTTTTGTTTTCGATGGAACTCCGGAAGTTTCTCAAAAATTCAAAACAACAGCAGATCTAAATCGTATATATTTTTGAAGATTTGACAAAGATCCGGAGATCCACCGAGGTCAAAAACTTAGATTTGTCATTAGACCTTCATCATGTAAAACATACTAGAAAATCTTAACTACCCTATTTGATACAAGGTACATAATCTGGATCTTTGTCAAAAGCTGTATCGCCAAAATGTGACAAAATTGCAAGCTTTTGTACACTTGTATCTGAAATACTATTAGGTTTGCAGAGACCATTCTAATCTCAAATGGTAGAAAATTTTGTCTATTTAAAAAAGTATTCAACTATCTTTGCCACCAAATTAATCTTTCGCGGTCAAAATTGACAACCACTGAAAAAGGTGTAAAATTTAGCAGTTTCTTGGATTTTTGACAAAGATCCGGAGGTCTGTCGAGGTGGGAAACTTGGATTTATCATTAGGCCTCCGTAATATACAAGATACCAAAAATTAGAACTGCTAAGATAAATTCGAAAGTATGTGAGGTCTTAGCCATTTTGTTTCTCGCGTGCAGCACTCAAACGCATCACTTTCGAGAGTGCCAACATCGAAATTATGTTTCTCCAAGGTCAAACAAAGAGATTGAGGCTAGTGCCACACTTGCTTCATCAAGGATCCCACGGGAACCTGTTTTTGTACACTTGAAAACGGACTATAAGTTTTCATTGAAAATGTGGAAAAAAGTAATTTTAATAAACTTCGAAAACGACCTACAGCAACAGTAATAATAATCATCACAGTTTAATGATCCAACTTCATTAACAACGTACTATAGTGCATGTTATTAATTGTTGAATGTGCCCCATTTTCTTTGATTAAAAAGTAGAGAAATGAGGTTAACACACTTTTTAATTGCTTCATTTTTACAAGTACTATAGACGTAGTTATTAAAAAACAAAATTCTTCAGTTCAAAAAAATTCAAAAAATCTTCCAGTACATTTAACAATCGAGTTTTAAGCAAACATCTTTAAATACGCATTTTAAGCATGTTATACACTCCCAATCTCTAGTAGGTACGTGCAATTTAACTCCGTATAATGGCATTTCAAATGAAGTGCAACGTTAAACTAAAGTACGTCCTTAAGCATATAACAAAAGGATCACCACCTAACGCTACAACCCGTATGCAATGTAAATCAGTTTGATATAAAATTACCTATTAATATTATTCGATGGAGCGACATTATGAGTAATAGTAATAAAAAAAATTTCGAGCTTTATGCAAAGCTCAAGTTTCTAGAAACAAAAGCTGTCGTTGTTCCCACAAATCTTCCATTTCCGTATTTACTTTTGCTTTTAAGCTCCGACGCGCTTTCACATAAATCAAAATTGCAAGTAAAATTAAATGGCGCTTAAACGTATTTTAAGAAGTATAGCGAATTGAAAAGAAATAAAAAGGGAAAATTGAACTTTGAATAATATATTGACAGAGTGTAAGTGCGATAAGTGCTATTAGAATATTAGGCAATTCGTATTATCAATGATGGAATGAAAAATATAGATTCCCTTTTCTTTTCAGTACGGGATAGCAAAAATGTATTATTCTCGAGTTAAAAATTTGTCTTTTGTGTTTAAAATTGAAATATATGTAGTAAATAATAAATAATGGGCAGGAAGGAAGGAACAAGAGATTTCCGAATTGTTTTCGGCTCGTGACGTCTAGGGTCGATCAAAAATTTAAATCAATTTTAAAGTGTCTTTTTCTTATCTTGGGCCTCTTAGGGTTCTTTTTGGCTCTAGACAATAATGAGAGAATATCATCGTACATTGTATAGCTACAAGAAGGTTCATTATTCAAAATTCAAAATTGACAAAAAGTTAAAAGCTTAAAAATGACAATTTAACTATTTGTACAAGGTTTGGTGGAAAATTTTATAAGGTATAATAAATATTATTTAAATGTACCTAATGCTAATAGTACTTATACAATAGAGAAAGCGGAATTTATGCATTTCGTATATTCGTCACTTTTTATAGAAGAACGTCAAAACTTGGTGAAAAGCCACATAACAAACTGATTTCCGAGCAGATTAGATTTTTGACTGATTACTTTTCGTATTTTATTAATTTATCATTCGAGTCGATTTCAACATTAGAATTTTCAGAGAGTCTTTTTATAGCTTAGATTATTAAACTTTGCATTGGTAAGAGAAAAAATTTGATTAATCTTAACAAATCGCCACAAAAAAGGCCCTTTTATCATCTCGCGAGTTAACAAGACGAGCAGACCCACCCACCATCACCATACTTGGAGAGAGGCAATTCTTTCAGAGTGTGTATCAATTAATGTGAGGCTGCTGAATAATGTTGTAGGTTTTTTTCGATTGACTGGTCTATTGTTTGTGTAAAAATGAAAGATTATTTGAATGTTGGCTAGATGAGGTTCAAGTTATTTCATTGCCCATCACCCTACGGCATTACATTTTCAAAAATTTACACATATACTCCCGCTCTTTATTTATAATCATTATAAATACAATTTGCGATAAAACCATTTTCTAGTAAATGAACCATTCGCAGAGTAAACAGAAAGTTATTATAACATAACGTTTTAAGCAGTGAATACGCCATATAGGTACAGTATGTGGGTTATACTCTTTTTAATTTTGTTGTTATTGTTTCTCAATTCTACTGCATATGTAAGTGTCTTAATTTGTAATAATTCTATAAAAATGTATTATATTTTATTTAGACAATTCAACCCCAATTAAAACTGAAATTTGAAAATGCCACTATTACTAATTTAAATAAACATTTTGCCGAAGTTACCACGAAAATAAACCCAGACAATTCCTTAGATATGACGCTTTTGTTTAAGTTTCAAGTGGACGAAACTGTGATTGTAAGTTTGAAATATTAATAATAATTTTTAATTGTTAAACAATAATATGAATAAGCGAGGAGTCCTGTAATCTATTATTTTGTGTTTAAAATTCTGGAGAAATATTAATTTTTCGTAAGCTCCACAGGGTTATTTTTTATAAAAGTCTTCTACATCCCTAAGTGAATTAAGAGTTAAGCTAATACTAGCACTTAGGCAAGAGTGTGAGTTTAGCATTGTAACCAAATTTTGTAAAAAAAATTTTATTATTCAAAATACATAATGAAAAAGTGACACGAATTCTAGGACTGTCCCAATAACATGTTATTTTTAATTGGCGATTATCGAATAACTCATTCATGTTTTAAGCTCGACGTTCAGTGCTTCAGACTAACAAAAACAAACCGAAAATTTGGACTAATTCATTTTAATAAGCTCTATAAAGATGCGCTAGAAATGGATTCGTTTGATGTTTCTAGAATATATTTAGAATATACGAGACCCCAATTAATTTGGCCGCCAAAAAAGAACGTAATTAACATCTAATCTCCTCTTTTGGTGTAAAATTAAAATTAAATCGTTTCAGGTAAAATATGAAACTTTGGGTTGGTCACCGAATACGTCTAAATATCCTCCAAACATTCCAGCTGGAATAGGAGAAGCAACAGTAACTTGGGGATTTAAAAACGGAACTAAATTTGCTACAGCAGATTGGGTCGTTAATATTTCTTATTATTGACACTTGTACTCAATAAATAAATAAATTAAAATGTTTTTCTTTTAATTTGAAACTAGCTGATTTTGGAATTGATTAAATACTAATTGAATTCTAAAAATAATGGAATAAACACGAACGATTTAACAACCATTATAGACACCGAAAAGCAAAAGATAATGATGGGTAGGTTTTTGTCAATAAATATTTACAAACATAAGCAAATGTTTGGAACTTTAATGATCCATAATTTCCGTTTTGTTATAGATATAAAGAAATCCTTTCTCTGTAATGTAACAATAACATAATTTAGGCATACAAGGTCCAGTTTTTTGACCTTTAAATAAAGTAGTACCTACTAATAGTCCAGTCAAAATAGACATTCAACTTGCAATCAAAAACTCGCATAGACCTGAAAATTGGTACAGACCTTAAAAACCTCATTATAAATGAAATTTGAAAAGTCCCCATCGATCCCACTTGAGCTAAAAGAGTATATTAAAGAGCGAATTTCATAAGTCACGTATTATAGCACGACTCCAAGTTTAAAATGCGACTGGCGTAGCCAGGAGCGTTTTAATGGAGGAGTGCTATAATCGCTATAATGACTTATGAAATGAGTTCTTTATACAATTTTTTCTATTTTGCGCCTTTTAAAAGTCCATTTTCAAAGAAAAAAAAATCAAAATATAAAAGTTTAGGGATTTTTGTGATGGTTGGCTGGTTGGCAGTACTGATGGTAAAGTGACATTTCGTAATTTAAAATTCAAATAAATTGTTTTGTAGTTTGAATTGGTCGTTAATTAATTAATTTTAATTATTATGTTAAAAAATAGAACCTGTTAATTACAAAAATTGTCGTTTTCTCTTTCCTCGATTTCACAAAATATGTCAAATTAAATATTACTACCAACTTCGAACATCAAATTTTACCAAAATTATTATAACACGCTAAATCTCATTACGACACGCAAATGGATGCTATAATAGCGATCTTACAGACGCAAAATATAAAAACTTTATTCAAAGTCAAAGGTCGAAAAGTCGGTTTTTCACAAATATTTCTTAATATTAGTCCGATCAAATTAGATAAATTGATGGCATTTGAGGAAAAACCATCCAGGAATTTTGAAAATTGGTATGGTTATTCATTATAACCTGTAGTACAACATACTAAAAGTCCCGGAGGGTAAGGTGCAAGAGGGGGGGGGGGGGTGTTTAAATGAGACCTTTTCTATTTCGTGCAAATAACTCGCCTTCTACAGATCCTACGTTGATGAAGCTTCTTATAAAAGTTATAGAAAACATTATTAGCTACAAGATTGCTCATATGCATTTTTGCCATACGTTTGACCCTTTTTGAGATATAACGCGGAGAAGGAGTTACAGTGAATTTGATGACGAGATGACGCTGTATAAACTGCAGAGTAAGACGCATAAGTTTTACGAAAGGAATTAGCCATCAAAGTTAACCACTGCTGGATAATCCAACACTAGATGAGGTAGAATAAAGATGTAATTAAAGAAGTCTGAAAACAAAAATCGTATTGGGTTTTTTCTTCCCCTTTTGTGAAGACGTCAAAGAAAAAAAATTTTTTTTAATTGTAACATTTGTAAGAGTGCTATTAATCTTCAAAAGCTTCTTATTCACAACTTGGAAATGTGATAAAGATTTTGGTTTAAAAAATATTTAACTAAATCTTTATTCTACGCGATTTGATAAGTAAATCTTGATAGTACCTCCAAGTTGTTAATAAGAAGCTTTTGAAGTTCAATATCACTCTCACAAATGTTACAATTTCGAAAAAAGTTTTCTTTTACCTCTTCACGAAAGGGGAAGACAAAAACTGGACCGGTTTTTGTTTTAAAATAAATATGTTTAGCTATGTTCACTTTCTATTAGACGTAATATAAGAAATCTTTATAGTACCTCCAAGTTGTGAATACGAAGCTTTTGAAGTTGAATAGCATTCTCATAAGTCATGTGTTACAATTTCGAAAAATTTTTAATTTCTTTACAATAGGTGAAGACGAAACCCAATACGACTTTTGTTTTCTGGCTTCTCTAATTACATCTTTATTCTACCTCATCTAGTACCGGATTATCCAGGAGTTGTTAACGTAGGATCATATTTGCACAAAATAGAAAAAGTCGCTTTTAAACAGCTCCTCCTCCCCCCTCTTGCACCCACCCTCCGGGACTTTTAGTATGTTGTACTGCCGGATTTAATAAACAAGTACACCAATTTTCAAAACTCCTGGATGTTTTCCCCTCAAGTGCTATCCATTTATCTAATTTGGCTGGATTAATATTGACAAAAACCGATTTTTTGGCGTTTTTCTTTGAATAAAATTTTTAGCACAAGTCGGATCGATGGGGACTTTTGACATTTCACTTGTAACAGTGTATTTACGGTCTACACCAATTTTCAGCTCTATGCGAATTTTTCCAAACTTTCCACGATTTTTGTCTAATTTGACTGGACTATAAGTAATAACTTGACAATTAGCTTTAATTGTCGTATTTAAACTAATCCTGAGTTAGCTCAAAATATAGTTGACTCTACAAAACCCTGTTAACCCTGAGTCAAGTGTTTACGTAAAGTTACCGTAAGATATTTCTTTCAAGTCGATATTTTTCAACTTATAGTTGGAAGGCGGAAGTATATTAAATCCAAAAATAATTATTTAGGTCTCTTTGTCTGTGCCGTATCTGCTTTGGCAAGAAAGAGTTTTGTATGTAAAGCTGATTTACTTATACTCGTATATTCAGATCATTAAAAATGAGAAAAAATATAATCACAGACGAGTTTAGAATTTAAAAAAGTCGAATGCGCTGTGTAGAGCTATCGAAAAATTGTTCGTAATGACTTCGTATACTAAATTCTGTCACATTCAAAGGCTTTATCGACGTATTCTATATTTAATGCCATCGCACAAAAAATAATACAACGTGCCGTTATTTGGAAGAAAGAAAAATTATTATAGGTACACAAAACAGTATACAAAATATAAATCCGCACGAAATGCTCACATCGCAAATGAGTCGTTCCATATGAAAACGTCTAATCGGTAAGCCAGCATATTTTAGATTTTGCTCAAACTTTGTGAGAATCTTCATTAGGGATCAAAAGAAGGAAATTCAGCGTAATTTAATTTTCGCATGTGTCAGTTCCCCCCTACCCCAATTAAAGTATTTAAAAAACGCCATTTTTATGCTTTAAGATTTTGAGCTGTGAAAATTTTTCTATTGGAGATATCTGCACCATCAAGGTGGCATTTCAAAGCTAAAAGATAGTAGTTTTTGTAAAAAATATAAAAATTCACACAATACATACCCTCAAAAAATACCACGTTGCTGAAAATACGCGTATTTTACTGATTTTTCGTGATTTTTAACTGACTCCAGTGTCTCGACTGTTGAATGCACACAGCTAATATTTCTCAGAGGTCAAGTGCACATATCGTGAAAGAAGCTGAACCTACAATTGACTCGTTCGGCCTACTCTTTACAAAAATATCACTGCTTGAAATTTTGAAATTTTCAAAAATTGCATTATTTTGGCCGTAATATGAGCATGTGGACCGCGAGATATGAAACTTACAGGATAATGAGTTCTTACCTTGAACTTCAAAAGCCTATAATATCGTTTTGTTATTTTCATCCTTCGTGTGTGTAGCTAACTATTGAATTGTAAATGGTATCCTATGTAAATTCCTGATATTTTTGTTTCTTTTCTACCACCTCTACACGCACAAAGGATTAAAATAACAAAATGATATTATAGGCTCTAGAAGTTCAAGGTGAGAACTTCTTATCCTGTAAGTTTCATATTTCTATCTTGAAGCCCACACATTCATATTACGGCCTACATAATGCGATTTTTAAAAATTTCACAATATTCAAACCGCCTGTACGCGCACAAGGGATGTGAATAACAAAACGATATTATAGGCTTTTGAAGTTCAAGGTAAGAACTCATTATCCTGTAAGTTTCATATTTCTATCTCGCGGTCCACATGCTCATATTACGGCCTAAATAATGCAATTTTTGAAAATTTCAAAATTTCAAGCAGTGATATTTTTGTAAAGAGTAGGCCGAATGAGTCAATTGTAGGTTCAACTTCTTTCACGATATGTGCACTTGACCTCTGAGAAATATTAGCTGTGTGCATTCAACAGTCGAGACACTGGAGTCAGTTAAAAATCACGAAAAATCAGTAAAATACGCGTATTTTCAGCAACGTGGTATTTTTTGGGGGTATGTATTGTGTGAATTTTTGAATTTTTTAAAAAACTACTATCTTTTAGCTTTGAAATGCCACCTTGATGGTGCAGATATCTCCAATAGAAAAATTTTCACAGCTCAAAATCTTAAAGTATAAAAATGGCGTTTTTTAAATACTTTAATTGGGGTAGGGGGGAACTGACACATGCGAAAATTAAATTACGCTGGATTTCCTTCTTTTGATCCCTAATGAAGATTCTCACAAAGTTTGAGCAAAGTCTAAAATATGCTGGCTTACCGATTAGACGTTTTCATATGGAACGACTCAAATGCGTTAGGTATTTAGTCTTCGTGTTTTTCTAAACCTATACATATAAAGCGGCAATTTATATGCGAGAATAATAACATTTTTATTGCGAGCGTTTATTAAATCCACATCGCATTACAGCGTATACAATAAAACTATTTAAAAGAACAAGCTTCCAAGCTGTTATAGGGAAGATTGAAGCCTTAAGAACTTTAGATCGAGACTTACGATAGTTGCTCCGTCTAATTTTCAAGATGGTGAATTTTACATTATAAAAAAAAATAAAAGAACATCTATTGCAAATTATCTACAAAAAAGCTCCACAACTTAACTTAGTCGAGAATTTTACAGGATACATCGCTTAAATAGGTTATAGTTAGATGAAATCTACAAACTTTTGCAATACGAGTACATCGGCCATTTCGCTTTTTCTATTGAGAAAAAATTGTTAAATTTGATCTTTTCAGTATTCTAAATGAGAAATAGAAGTTGAGCGTAAATTAAAAAAACAACAAATAGAGCTTGCTCTACAACGAAACTATCTGCCTAATAAAGTGCACGCCCCCAGGTTGTTGCATAAAATACTCATGTTCTATTGGTTAACATAAGTGCATTGTGCCCTATTAGTGTTATCTTAACTGTCCATAGGCTTCTATATAAAATTGATCGTCTGTTATACTGCAATAGAACCAATGTAGTGAAAGTTTATTTTCCAACAGATTTTAAGGGTTCGCGCTTAAAAAATTTAGTAAGCAATAAATTTGGTAGCAAACCACCTGAACAGCCTGCGTTTGACAAAATGCAATGAATTTATAAACATTTCATCTCTTTTTTTAGTTTTAAAATTTTAATAATCTTTTCAGGAAAATGCAATCTCAACATGAAGCAAAACTTGAAGATAATGCCACATTATATTTTTTCACATTATACATTAATCAAAAGTTTATTAATCTTGGAATTGAAGTACCTACTACAATGACACTATTAATATTCTGAAATTGTGCTTCAAATTTGATGCAGATGAAAAGTTATGATAAAATTGATTAAAAAAATATATCGCCGGTGTAATATAGGTGTGTTTTATACTTTTCTACAATTGCCAATAAACAGCAGATAATTTGACAAGTGATAAGCTCTTTAAAATGAACTGGAATGCTAATTTTATAATATCCACCAAGAATTTATTAATTACAGAAATACAAATACGCGTGTGCTATATTGCATTCCGTAAAAAGTTAATATGGCGGCTTTGATTCTAGATTTTTCAACGTTTACTGACCACTCTACGGGAAAAATTAAAGAGAAAAGACGCGGAAAGCTATCCAAAGGTGTTTTGTTTTTGCAGGACAACGCCCCTGCACACAAATCTCATGTTGCCATGCAAAAAATTCGTGATTTAGGGTTTGAATTACTATAACACCCCCCTTATTCTCCAGATTTGGCTCCGTCCGACTATCATCTCTTTCCTCAACTGAAAAAAAGTTTTTCTATTTCGGTACTTTAATCCACTCATTAACGTACTGTTTTGGTCTCAAAACAGTGCGTTAAGAAGCTCTCTTAACGTACTGTTTCTGGAGGATTTTCTTCTGCTAAGTTTGCGTCAAGTTGCACTGACGTTTACAAATGTCAAATATCATTTATTAAAATGTTTATTTTTGGAGCTTATCAGAATTGAAATGTAGTAAAGAATAATGTTTTGACATAGTTCATTCATTTTTATTTGTTAAAATTTAAATTATACAGACAGGAGTAGGTGCATTATTTAAATTAAAAAAAAAACTTGCGACATCTATGAATCATTGAACGAAAGATGGTGACATTTCAGTCAGTGCCACCACAATTATTATAAAAAGAAAATCTCCATGATGTTAACTACGTATTTAAATATTTTAACAAATTATTTTATTAAAATGTGAAATAGAAAAAATAGTATAAATTACACGTTTCATAAGCCGTGTTAAGTACTCGTCCTTTTTAAAACTCACCGCAAGCGGCTCGTTTTCAAAACTTGGACTCGTATGTTAACAAGGTGCCTTATGAAACTTGTACTTTAATATACTATTAAAAGTTTATTTTGGTTAAAAAATTTATATTTGCAATTATGTAATATCAGTTTGGCACTCTAACAAAACAAAAAATCGTACACAATTGAAATCGAATACAATAGGTTATTAAAATATAATCTCTCCAAAAAATAAAACATCAGAGAAAAAAGTGAATAAAACAAATACAACAATATTATCTAAAAATCTGTGTTTAATGGAAAAAAACATACTCGGGAAAATGGATAAAAAAAGCATGCAGTGTAATTTTGGGCTTGCTAAATAATGATGCTTCCAAAAATTCATTGTTTTTTGATAATAATTTCCGGAATTGCTTTTGTAAGTACAAAAAATATAATTCAATCAGACAAGAAGTTAAGATAAAAAATCTAAAGGAAAACGATAAAAATTCTAAAAAGAGAAATTAAATCAAAAATACTTAAAATGGCATTTTTACTTTCTCTAAACTCCCTAACTAATTTCGTTTTTACCATTTTCGTGAAAATGAACGATAATAATTTATACATGAAACAAGAAATAACTAAACTACAATTAATTGCATGAAAATTTAACATTATTCATATCACTTAAATGAAATAAATTACTCCACCTAAAATGAGGCAAAATGGTGGCCCTCGTCCCTATCCGAAACCTTTAGAAGCTCAACGGCCTAAATAACATTTTAATTACGCGATTTCAACTCTTTTTCTTATTAGTTGTAAGGTATCGCGGCTAATGGGCCATTTCTTATCTTAAATTTACAATTTCTTATACCAAAAATTGTAATTGCCATATTTATTAATATCTACCAGAGATTTTTCTCGACAGACACATCAGGTTGGCCGCTATTTAAAACTTGAGCGAGCGTCTAACATACACCTAAATCGAAAATACGCCGATTGCAGTGTTGGATTAATTTATTTTAACGAAAGTATAAATTTGTTAAATATGTCGACTCTATTTAAATTTGTACCCGACGAAAATCTTATGGTGAGTAGAATTGCATGTTTACAAAAGAAAAGAAAAGCATCCATTTCATTTTTGATAACTCGTAGTATGTATATAAATTTCAGTTGGGTATAAAACTATCTAGGGTGACGAAGACAAATCGAACAATTCAAATACTCGCTTTGGATAGAGTTTTTAAAGATACTGTAGTAATGGACCTTTTCGGATTGAATAGCTTATGGGTAGACTATACTAGACCGCCATTAACTTGGCCGCCAAAAAAGAACGTAAGTACCTATAATTAATTTTATGAACATAAATATCAACATTTTTCTTATTAATATAGGTAAATTATCAGACACAATGGGCTCCGAATATCGAAAATCTTCCTCCAAATTTTCCGTCGGGTAGAACAAAAGGGGACATGGTAATTAAATTCAAAAATCTTACCAAACTGTACAGTAGCATGTTTATTGGTAATATTATTTATAAGTAGCGAGGTGGGCCGCTGGTATTTTAAGAAAATGGGCCACAAATAATGAAAGCTCTTTATTTGTTATTTTATTATTATTATTTTAAATTTATATCACTCGTAGAACTCTTGGCAATTATGAATTGGTAAAATAAAGTTTTTTCGGTAAAAAATTGCTTAATTTCACAGTATACAAAAATATGCTCAAAAATTCCAAAAGTTGATCTAAGTTCTATATTGGCCTTGAAAATTCCAACAATTTTCGCCTGCAGCGATAGGTGACCCATGGATAATCAATAATAAAAAGTGCGAAAGACAAATTTCCCCAGAACTCTTCTAAGCTACTAATGGACGCACCAATTGGCAAATAATCCCCCACTAGGTATTTAATTCCTCCAGGCCGTTTCTTCTCCAGAACCCGCCCCTGGTAACGACAAGAACTGACAAATATGAATGATTCGTGAATGTAAGTATGTATCTATACTTATGAAAGGAACAAAATTAAAATGTACCAATACGTAATTATTGCCCAGAAAATAAATTGATAACCTAACAGCTTACATCTCTGGTTATGTTCTATTACATTTACACATTTCGATGTCTCTAAAGCCTCCCACAGACATCCTGATTTTTCATCGGTCATCGAGACGAACCGTCGTGATTGAATTTCACCTAAGTAGCAGTTATGTCCAGACAATACTGAATTTAAACTGTAACGTTGGTAGGAAATTCTCACTTCTCACACAGCTCGGTTTTCTCGCAAAACAAGATGCACCGTGTCGGACAAAATCAAGCATCGTATTCGGTCATCGTGACAGTGCGTCGCGACAGTTTTCGCCCCACAGAATTGATTTTAGAAATGTTTTTATACAAAAGTAGATTTGTTTAAAATTCTTTATACTTAGAACATGACATAGTACTAACTTACAAAAATTGACGTGTGAGTGAAAAAATTTAAAGTTAGTGCTAGTGAAAAAGAATGTTTCCACTTGCCATATATGCCATTATTTGCAATAGAGCAGTTTTGGGTGACGAGAAATAAAAAATAAACAACTAAAATCGAATACAATAGGTCATTAAAATGTAATCTTCCGTAAAAAAACATTAGCAACAAAAATGAATAAAAAAATAAAACAATATTAACAAAGCATCTGTGCTTAATGGAAAAAGAGGTACCTACTTGGGTGTATTATGTTTAAAACAAAATATTAGTGTAACTCGAAGCTCGTTAAATGATGGTAGCAAATATTAATTGTATTTTGCTAATAAGCGGCGCAATAGTTGTCGTAAGTAGTGTGTTGTTATTAAATCAGAAAGGAAGTTGGGGTAAAACTTTGAGTCCGATTGATAGAAATTCCCGAAGCATAAATCTCGTGCGGATCTCGCTTCGCTCGGCGTTTTATCTTCTATACTGCGTCACATCAAGTCTCACTTATACTCCTAATCACGGAACATCCCAATATACTATATTGCCTCCTAATGTAATAAACTACTATCATAGCAATTTGTTTTATTCGTTCATAGCTACAGAGATCTTTTTCAACAGACACAGCAGAATCAATGCCTTTTTAAATTTGAAGAAGCTTCTAGCACTTTTGTAAATCGAAAATATGTGGACTACCAGGTGGGCTTAATTCGTTTTAATGAAACTGTGAACGTGTTAAATGTCTCGACTCTATTTAAATTTATACCCGATGAAAACGTTATGGTGAGTATATTAAATTATTACCATAAGACTAAACAACATATCGGGTAGTGTGTCACACCGACACTTAAAACTTAAAAGTTGCGTTTGGCGTTTAGGTATCTGTCATAGAAGAACAGTTAGGGAGGTACGCAAATTTCATTTTTTAACCGGTATACAAATTTTAGATGTTCATAAAAATGTATAGAGTCACAAAGAAAAATCGTACAATTCAAGTACTAGCTGCCAAACGAGCTTACAAGGAGAGCGTAGAAATGGAACTTTTTGGTATGAATGCTATATGGAGAGAACATACTAGACCACCATTAACTTGGCCTCCAAAAATAAACGTAAATATTTAATTTTAAAAACAGAAACACCAACTATTTTTTTTATACCTAAATGTAGGTGACTTACGTTACTCGATGGGCACCGGATACCTCACATTTTCCTCCTAATCTACCATCGGGTAAACTAAGAGCAGAACTTATGGTGAAATTATTAACAAATGATACCAACTTGTTCAATAGCTTTTATGTTGGTAATCTTATTTATTATTAATAACCGGTAAAAAAATAAAGATTTGTAAGTATTTGAAGAGTTTGAGGTACGTACTACGTATACTTCTAAAAATAAAAACAAAAATGTATTATAAAAGTATCAATACCTATAATAGAAGTTAAATGGTACGAGAAAGTGTCTTATTATGCCCCTTCACATTTACACAATTTGAGGGCGCTGACTCCTTTAGCATAATCACTTAGTAAAGATTAATTTCAGCGGCGCATACCTGTGAGTAGTAGAATAAATTATTCTAAGGTTTACATGCATATATTTCGATTCCAACCAGATTTCTAATTTGACAACGCATTTTTCCCGCGATAGAAAACAATAAAATATATAAGAAGCAGGTAATTATTAGACAAGTATGAAAAGGTTCTTTCGCTGTCACTTGCCGTTAAACAAACAATTAAATTATCTACCGAACTGATGTAATACAAGCTCTTTGCTATTTATTTTTTAAAATATAATATCTTACTCGTGTATACTTCAAAGAGTTGAGACTGCAGAACTATAACGTCAAACCAATTCTTCTCTATTTATTTGTAGAGCACGATTTTCCCTCGAGTTTACAAAGATATAAACTCTGAAAATGTATAATACAGTTATGAGTAGAAAAGCATAAGTATCTGAAGTTACGTAATAAGAGAAATAAATGTTAAAACTAAAGAAGGCGAATGGAAATCTAAATATTCTGTTAGTAATAAAATCAGCATATAGTATACAGAGGTTTAAATTTAATATGCATAAAGAAAATAAAACAAGAATGTTAAAGTGCCCACAAAGACAAATTTATTTTTCAAACCTTCTGTAAATTGGGAGGGAATTTAAATGAAGTTTTTAGTTTTCAACTTTTTAAAAGGGTGAAATCTAGTAGTTTTCTCACAAGACGAAATATTTTCTTTATGCTATTATAGTAGAGTGTATACGAGGATGTATTGATAACTAGTTCGCCTAGACCAGTTCCATGCAAAAAAAATGCGTTACCATAGCAACGAACAATAACTTATTAGAAGTGTCAGTGTAAAGTTTGACGTCAAAAAAGTAAACCAGAGTTAAGCAATAAATTAAAAGAAAAAAGATGTTCACCAAAATTGTGAAAATCGAAAAATTGGAGTATCGAGCCATCATCAAGTACCTGTATTTAAAAGGGTTCAGAGGTAAGCAGATTTACGAAGATATGGTTAATACCCTTGGTGATCAATGTCCTTCGTACGCGACCGTGAAAAATTGGACTGCAAGCTTCAAAAGAGGTAAATTTTCAATTGAAGATGATGACCGATCGGGAAGGCCAGTTTCTGTGTCAGTCCCAGAAAATATCGATGCAGTTCATGACATGATTTTATCAGACCGTCGAATTGGGCTAAAACGGATATCTAAAGCACTGAATATTTCATACGAACGCGTTCATCATATAATTCACGCCAATTTGAACATGAGAAAAATTTCTGCAAAATGGATTCCCAAATGTTTGAATGTTGACCAAAAGCGTGCAAGGGTAGAAACATCGCGTTCGATCTGTGCTCGATTTGAAAACGATGTAGACTTTTTAAACCGAATTTTACTATGTATGAGACTTGGGTACATTTCTACGATCCAGAAACAAAGCAACAATCGATGGAATGGCGACACTCTGGTTCTCCAAGACCTAAGAAGTTTCGTGTCCAAAAATCTGCTGGAAAAGTTCTTGCTTCAGTTTTTTGCGATTGCCATGGAGTAATCATGATTGATTTTTTAGATAAGGGTAGAACAATAACTGGAGATTACTGTTCGACATTACTGACCACTCTACGGGAAAAATTAAAGAGAAAAGACGCGGAAAGCTATCCAAAGGTGTTTTGTTTTTGCAGGACAACGCCCCTGCACACAAATCTCATGTTGCCATGCAAAAAATTCGTGATTTAGGGTTTGAATTACTATAACACCCCCCTTATTCTCCAGATTTGGCTCCGTCCGACTATCATCTCTTTCCTCAACTGAAAAAAAGTTTTTCTATTTCGGTACTTTAATCCACTCCTTAACGTACTGTTTTGGTCTCAAAACAGTGCGTTAAGAAGCTCTCTTAACGTACTGTTTATGGAGGATTTTCTTCTGCTAAGTTTGCGTCAAGTTGCACTGACGTTTACAAATGTCAAATATCATTTATTAAAATGTTTATTTTTAGAGCTTATCAGAATTGAAATGTAGTAAAGAATAATGTTTTGACATAGTTCATTCATTTTTATTTGTTAAAATTTAAATTATACAGACAGGAGTAGGTGCACTATTTAAATTTAAAAAAATAAACTTGCGACATCTATGAGTCATTGAACGAAAGATGGTGACATTTCAGTCAGTGCCACCACAATTATTATAAAAAGAAAATCTCCATGATGTTAACTACGTATTTAAATATTTTAACAAATTATTTTATTAAAATGTGAAATAGAAAAAATAGTATAAATTACACGTTTCATAAGCCGTGTTAAGTACTCGTCCTTTTTAAAACTCACCGCAAGCGGCTCGTTTTCAAAACTTGGACTCGTACTTTAACAAGGTGCCTTATGAAACTTGTACTTTAATATACTATTAAAAGGTCGTAAATTTTCTTCCAACGAGGAGGTAATAGAAGCTGTGGAGGTCTGGTTTGCAGAGCAAGAAGAAACATTTTTTGAAAGGTCTAGAGACGTTGCAGGTTCGCTGTAATAAATGTATCCAATTAAGAGGAGAATATGTTGAGTAATAAAATATTTTGACATTGAAATTTTGTTTGGTTCTATAGTAGGCTAAGAATTTTTCAATATATCCTCGTAGGTAGGTACAAACAGTATATCTACGCTAGGGCAGGTTCAAGCCTGCCCTGATGTACCTCTGGCTATTATAGCCCTAATACTCTTTCAAAAGTCCCCAGAAATCTAAGTATTTTAATAGGTTGCGGATAAGCTAAACTCTTCGATTAAGTCCATAGCTACGCCTTCTGGCGAGCGAACAGGCCATGGAGCGTTAAACTAAATGTGTAATTATCATCAAAATGAGAACTTCGTAAATAAAACTTACAATTAAATTGAAAACCAATAAATTTTATAATTTATATAGGTCAATATGGTATGTGTAAATTCAAATATCAAGCTCATGAATCTTTAATATTCGCAGTTCGTAGCGCAAATTATTTCAGTTTACTTAATTAACTAAAGCACCTGATTTAGAACAAAATTACTAATTGTTCGAGTAAATAACATTTTGGCAACCCCAAAACTTAACCTAATACATTATTAAAATCAATCCAAACAAAATGAATTTAAATGCAAATTTGTTCAACGTTGTTTCTTTTATGTTAACGATAGTGGTATTTGTTTACGAATAAGATTGTTTTATTTAAATACCTATTACTAGAATCTCAAAGTGCAAATAAAACCAACATACATTTTAGCGAAATCGAAATAAAATTTAAATTGAAACAATAAAATGGAATTTTCTTAAGAAGATGTTTGGACCTTTAATAATTCAAAATAAATAAAAATTCGACAACATCAAAGTAAATTATGAATTAAATTAATTAAAAATTGGGTCCTTTCAAATAGGAGCAACTTAAACGCATGAAAAAATAATTTATTTTGAGATCATATCGAGCCCCTCTCCAGTTAAAATACACCAAAAATCTCTTGCTGGCTCAATCGCAAACAAACTTATTTGTTAATCTTCGAATTTTCGTAGATTACACAACGAAGCCCAGTAAATTAAATTAGGTTTTTAAAAAATTAATATTAATCTTCCATCATAATTCATTTATTCAAATTAAATTATTTTTGATCCTTTGTTAATTGAAAAAGCTTTAAGAACTTTTGACCTCGTTGTAATACAAAAGCTGTAAAAATTATGATTAGTGAAGGGAATTTTAATTTAAATTTATATCCTCGGATTTTGAAATAATCGTTGTTTTAATTAATAATTTTGTTACTTTTTTTTCGGTTTTGATCTTAAATATGTTTTGTAAAATTAACGAGCCTAATAAGGGTCTCTATTTAATTTACACGCGTTTTTATAATTAA
This sequence comes from Malthinus flaveolus, assembly GCA_950108345.1. Taxonomy (NCBI): domain Eukaryota; kingdom Metazoa; phylum Arthropoda; class Insecta; order Coleoptera; family Cantharidae; genus Malthinus; species Malthinus flaveolus. The sequence continues at coordinate 4,950,033 of OX467287.1, read as the reverse complement.
AATGAGATACTTTTAGGTTTGAAATTTTTAAAACATCAAAGCATTTCGTATAATTGTAAATTAGCGCTAAACAGGCACCTATCTACTATTTTTGTGTTTGAAACTCATTAAAAATTTTACTCGTTATACAATTTCGACCGAAGTGAAAAATAATTAAGATAGGGTGTAATTAATAAATAATAATTAATTTTTAGAGTGGTATCCTAATTTAACGTAAAGTTACAGAAAAATAGCACGGGGGAAAAGACGCAATGCTGGAATTGCGTAAATCAAATTAAAGTGAAGGTTCCTGGGCGGTTTAAAGGTTTGCGACACTTCAGAGCTAGTTTCTTATTAAGATTTTACTAAGCGACACTTAAATCATATACCTACCCATGGTTCCAATGTTCGATGCCTCAGTGGCCCGACTAACAAAAGAAAGCAGTAACTACATGTTTAGAAAAACGTTTTTAATATTTCGCGAATTCGGAAAACTTCAAACAAAAATTATTTCTAATTTATAACGCCGTTACAAGGCTTAAGCGACTACGCCTGTTGGGTAAAAAGTAAAGTAAAATACGATTTCATTTTTACGCCAAACTAATTTTTAACGAGAAATAAGAAGAAAACTTCTTTTTTCAAAAGGAAAAACTTTAAAAGCGGAAAAACCGGCCCTCGAGACAATTTTCTTACACGAAATTTTTGTAAAGAAACACATAAATTGTATCTTGTTTTTCCCAAAAAAGTCTAATTTCCTCGGATAAAACGCAATAATTTAAAAAATACGTATAAACCGACATAACTAATTTCGTTTTTCGGCCTACGCACTACACATGCTTGCGTTTTTATTTCGGTAGTTACACATTATCATTTTTTTATGGATTTAAAGTGATTGAATTTTATGAGAATATGTACCTACGTAGAAAATGGTAAAATTCGATATTTTTGAACGACACACTTTGTAAAACTTCATTTGCCTGAGTGCTCGACGCTTTTTCGAAATAACACATCTTCAACTATACGCAATGTATTTTTATCGTAAGCAATCACTTTTTGATGAGTTTGTTGTAAGAACAATAACATGTGAGAAAATTGGGATAAAATTGAAAAAAAAAAAGTTCGCGTCAAATATAACTTCGGCTTTTCTATTTCGGTAAGCCGTTTAATAGGTCGTTAATGTTCAATTTTAGAACAATTAAAAATTTGCCACGAGCCACGAGCTGAATTTTATAAATCTTACCTTGAAGGTTGAAGGAAGAAGGTGCCACGTGGAAACGAGTTTTCGTACCTGCAAACAAAAAAAAACAATTAATTTTTTTAAATTAAAGCTTCTCGAGATTAATTTACTGGAAAGTTCACAATGAAAAAGTACCTAATTTATCTAAATAAATAATATAGTATTATTAACAAAAAACCTACATTTTTACGAAATACTAAAATAGCAACACCCAAGAACATTAAAAGTGAAAACGCCCGAAAAATAATTGATCAGGGTAAACATTTATAAAAATACTTAATACTTATAAATATGAAATTTATATCAATATAAAAAAATTTAATATTTAAGTAGGTACCTTTTTTATTTAGCTATTAGGTAACAGCTTTAGGAAAATTGAAAAAGTATTTTCTTTTTGTTTCTCATCCAACTTTTTGCCTCAAACTGTAATACAGTCCTTATGGGGCTTAATAGCTTATATTTTAGATAATTATTTTGTCTTATTTTAAGGGTACAAAGCGGCTAAATTCTTAATAGAGATAATTAACTCGCAAAGTAACAAAGTTAGAAATAATCATTTAAACGACTAAAGCACTGTTGAAACTAGAAACAAAGACTTCTTTATACGATTAAAATTCACTAAATTTAATTAAAAAATAACTCACTTATAGTATAATAAAGTAATTAAGCAATTCCTTTCATTAGTACGTTAAGTCGATTCGAATGTAGAATGAATTAAAATTTAAACGCAAACAACGAAATTTCTGTGATAATAGCATTTCTAACTTTCAACGACTTTTCCTAGATTTTGAAATTCTCAATAAGAAACAAACGTATGGGGTATTACTCGAGATTTTTAATCTGGATTTAACGATAACGATTCATAAGTGAAAATCGGTGTCGGTATATCAACAACACGGCTGTCGGACTGTCCGTTGCTAGCCAGTATTCTAAAGTTATTACTGTAGTACTACATGTGTACCTACCACCTTCTACACTGAAGAAAATGTTTGAAAATGCTCAACAACTTTATAAAAATTCCCCAGTGCCCCAGTGGCTTAGCAAAAACTACCCGAAAACAGAATGTTTTCTTTGCATATTTTCGATAAATTTGTGAAAATACATTTTTCTTACTGTAATTAAATTTCAAAAAAATTTCGGTAAAGAATGTATTTTTAAAGAATTCTCCTTTCAAAAATAATAAAATTGTAATTTTATATTAAGTCGAACAAAAGTGCGTACCTATAGATAATTTTGCCCAAGGCCCTATATACCTACAACTTTTGAAGCAAGTCAACTGTACTTTTAACTAAATGAAAATAATGTTAACATCAAAGAAAATTGTGAGCTAATCTTACAAAAGATGTATAATGTAATAATCTAATAAAGTTTTATTCAATTACGAGATTTCTTTGTGAAAACTCAATGGGTACCTACGCAAAAATTTATTCTCATCTATTAAAAAAACGAATAATTAATCGAAAGAGCGTTCGAATTGGGGACGTTAAAAAGATATCGAGTCGTCGTAACTTTAAACGCGATAGAGAGTGTAGAATAAATAAATACAAGACCAAACTTAATTCGTAATGGTTAATATTTTCTAGTTTAGAAATCCAATTTAATTACACAGTGGAGCAAGAAATTCAAATTCCAACTTAAGGTGGCAAAGTTTTAAAAAGTAAATTGTAATAAAACTTGAAAATAGGAAACCGTCGCAATTTAAAAATTAAAACTAATTTCGAAGTAATCAAAGTTAGAAAAATATTTAATTCGCTATATAATTGCCCCGGGTTGTAAATTTTGAATTTCCTCGAGTAAAACAGTAAGTAAAAGCTATATTGTGACAATAATTTTATAGGTTTTTGAGTCATTAAAGTGGCTTCCCTACAAAGACGCTCGTAACTTTGCTTCCGAACGAAAACCGCAATTTTCCTGTTTCCACAAGTTGCGCTTTGTTCGGTTTAAAATTGGTAACTTTCTGATAAAATTTCGTTTTGGGAGTTCTAAACAAAACAGGGCACATTAAACGAGTTTAACGCGAACTCGAGGGAAAACTCGTGAAATGACAAAATAATCCTAGCATCAGTACCTATGTCCAAGGACGCTTTAAAAAGTCTCACGGACCTGCAGTTTAAGAAAATCGCACAGAAATCCAACGATTAATCATTTTCATTTATTATACCCAGTCATCGAGGCTAGAAGGCTAATACTCGGTTAGACAGCAGCCGACGGTTCCATCTAATAGTAATTGAGTCTTAAGCGAAGCGGGCACTTCACCGGAACAAACTGCAATACCTACTCAATTAAAGAGTATTTTTAAATCTTAAAAAGCATTTTTAAAGTTGAGGCTTTCGAGAAATACTGCCTATCACCTGGTCTCATACTTTTATATAAAGCTTTCAGTGTCATATTGCCGATCGTAAAGCACAAATAATAAAAATTTACGACGAAAGATTTTCTTCAGATGACATCTATCGGGAAATCTTCTCGTAGAAATGTTAAATTTGTATGAAATATATAAAAATTTAATAATCTCGAGTAATTTTCATTTAACTGCAAATTTTCCATTAAAAGACGACGTAATAAAAAATGGCTTTTTAATAAAGCACATTTGATAGCATCAATAGAACTAATAAAGCACTGATTTTTAGTAATTGGAGTGGAGAAAAATGTTTATTACGTTTTCCAAAACGAATAAGTTAAAGCGATTTCAACAAAATTGTATCGCAGATTTCAAGCTCATCTAACCTAAAAATTTAATTACCTACCTTACTTTTATATAATGTTATAGAATAACTAATTATGAACACAACCGGAAGAGGAAATTGATGAACCGATATAAACATAATAATTATACGAAACTTAATAGTTTTAATCATTAATTCTTTAAAAACAGAATTCGTTTTTAGTTCTCAACGAGATGTTGACTTTAACGGAGGTGTTTCTTCTTTTGTACTACTTGCACGAAATTTGTGCTTTGGTAAGTTAACGAAATTGTACAAAAAATGCGTAAAAACTAATTTTCTTTTGTTGCAGCAAAATCGTTACATAGTAAAACAGGAGTCTATCCAAGTTACTTATTTGGATAAACGAATTATGCGGTTAGAAGCTGATTTAGTTAAACACAATTCTAGTACCAATTTAATCAACATAACGCTGTGTCTAAAGTCTGAACTGACTGAAAATATTTTGGTAGGCATTGCTTTTACTCATTTTTACAAGTGTGGCTAACAAAGATTTTTTTAAATCGTTTAACTATTATACCTAACGATTATAAACCTAACCTAACCTAACCTTATAAAACTCATTTTATGGCGTGGTTGTCTCTAGTTTTTGATTTTTGGTATAGCAGAGCTGTAAACCTTAAAAGTTAGGCCATTCCGGTCACTATGGTTAAAATGTCATCAGTTTTTTACGCTACGTATACTTAAATGTGGTTTTCGTTTAATAGTATTTTATGTAACAAGTCCGCAAAACACAGCTTTAGCGGACGAATCGAGTTTTACGGACGAGGCGCTAGCCGAGTCAGTAAAATAGATGAGTTCGATAAAGGTGTTTGCGGACGTATTACATACAAAATTTTTTAGTACAAGCTTCCTAAAATGTTTACCAAAGTAACAATTTATTATGAAATTTTCAAATAAGTAGTCGATATAAATAAAATTCAGATAGGTGCCTTGTGCACAACAAACAAAATAATGAAACCTCGGCCATGGAAACTGTCACATTTTGTATTCAGTCCCTTAAAGTGTTCCTAAGTTACCATTATGAGCTTCGGTCCGCTAAAGTGACATTTTGCGGACTAAAATTAGTTCGCAAAATAATCATTTTAGGGAGCATGTACTAAAAATAACTTTTTGGACGCACTGTATAACAATTTACTACTATTTTTCAGTTATCGCTTTCGAGTTTTCGAATTGCTGGAAACAAACAATTTACCATTTTTAAAATAACGAGAAAAATGAAAGACTTTATGGAGCAAGAATCATTCGATGCAGATGTCCTGTTTACAGAATATTCTCGTCCTCCCGTTACGTGGCCTTTAAAAATAGATGTAAGGCGACAAAAAATTATAAGACAATTAGTAAAAATGACGTAATTTTTAGACAACTTACCGAATTTACGGTTGGACTCCTAATAGTCAAAAATATCCTCCAAATATGCCGAAAGGTAAAAATATGATATCGAGCGTTTTAAGATTTCCTAATGATACAAAAATTTTTGGCGTGGATTACGCGATAAGTATAATATACAAGTAGTACTGGCAATTTTCCTCGACTTCTTTTTAATTAGCTTTTGGGAATGTAAACACAAATTTAATAAAAAGTATAAAATTCATCAGCGTTAGCCTTCATTTATTTTATTTTATCGACTCGGAATTTCTTCTCCGCGCAAAAAATGATGTTCTTAAAAATTCATCAATTTATTATAAGAACAAATCATTGAGAAGAATAGCTTATGCAGCGACCTCATCCACAGTCACCTTTTCAAATTGAAGTTTTCATAATACAATAATACCTTAACACCCTAATCGTCTTAACGAGTGACGTAAATTTATGACTACCTAAATCCCTCATCAAATTTTCCTTTTAAAATAAAAATTTGCTACCGCAAGAGTAAAATTATAAAAGCGACGTAACTCTCGCTCAACTTCAACTTACCGAGTTTCCCTATCCCTCTTATTAATTTAGTTTGGTTGTCGAAAAATGGTATAAAAAAGTCTAACCATCACGAGTGATCGAAGTTGTCCTTCGCGAGTGCAAAAATTATTTGGTAAACAAAACAACGAGTTTTTAAACGTAATAATTAAACAATTACATTTCAATTAGCCATTTTGCAAATGAAAATGGAAATCATTCGTGCGCGATACCCAAAAAACTGTACTAATTTCAATTTTTATCGCTACGGCGTTATTTAAAAATATTGACTAATAAAAACAGTCAGTACTAAACACATTAAATTCAAACAAATAATCTCGAGAACGTTTAAAGCTTCATCTTTTTTGGATTATATCGACAGACATCTTTATAAATCCAGTAGATTTTGAGGCTATGAGCTAAATTGCCAAAGTTTGACATTATTTTCGTACACATAGGTCCCTAATGAATAAAAAAGTGTCATTTTATCTTTCTAAAAGAGTATAGCTTATGTCTTTATGACTATACATCTCGAAAAAGCACACGTTACTTGCAAGATGACACCATCTTTCTAATCCAGTTATTTGTTTTTTTAACAAAGAAATATAAGTATTACATTTAGGAAACTCAAATAACATTATTTTTCATTACCTATCTTAAATTAGTAATTTTCAAATCTAAACTAGCTTAACTACCTTACAGTACATCAGTGCAATTAGCGCAAAAAATTTGCTTGCGATCGGAATAATTCTGGTAGTCCCAAATTATTTAATTTGTTTTATAGAATGGTCTCCTAATGTTAAATCCAAAATCTCGACCTCCGAGCTCTGTGCTCGAGTCGCCATCTTGAAAAAAGCACTCGAAATCAAGTCAATGACTAGTTTTTGTCAATTTTAACCCGGAAGCACTACATTTTTGGCAAAGGCCGTTTTGCACGTTTTAAAAGTAGACTAAATTTTCTACAGTTGAAGACCAAAATGGTCTACGTAGACCCTTGGATCTTTGTCAAAAATCCAAAACTAAATCGCTAACGAATGTTCCAACAAAAATGTTTTTTAACTTCCTCATAAAAGCCAAAGATGAAACCTGGCACCACTTTGGTTATCAAAAATCTTCAACTACGTCCTTATTCTATGCGATGTGATATAGCAAATGCTTGTTGTACCTCCAACTTGTAAATTAGAAGCTTCCTAAGTTCAATAGAGCGGTAACGAATGTTACAATTTCGAACAAAAGTGTTTTTTAACTTCTTCATAAAAGCCAGAGGTGAAACCACTTTGGTTTTAAAAAATCTGCTACGTCCTTATTCTATGTGCTGTGATATGAGAAATCTTTAATGCGCCTCCAAGTTATGAGTAAAGAAGCTTCTTAAGGTCAATAAATGGTATAATTTCAAACAAAAGTGTTTTTAACTTCTTCATAAAAGGTGAAGACGAAACCGAGCACCACTTTTGTTTTAAGAAATCCTTACTTTCATTTTTATCCTACCTTATGCAGTGCAGGATTATCCAAGACAAAATAACTTTGGTGGTTGATTCTGTTTATAAAACTTACGCGTCTCATTGCTCAGTTATCCAGTACGTGAATTCATTGTTACCCTTTCCCCGTCCTATATCTCGAAAAGGGTTAACTTAGTGAAAAAAAATTGATGACCAATCTTGTAGCTAATAATGTTTCCTGCAACTTTCATAATCGCTTTTATTCACGTACGATGGATAAGAGCAAGTTATTCTCAAAAAACTAGATGTTCCCGTGATTTCGGTTGCTTTTTTCAAGATGGCGACTCGAGCACAGGGTCTCGGAGGTCGAGAATTTGGATTGAACATTAGGAGACCTTTCCATAAAATAACTTAAAAAAATTGGGACTACCGGAATTATTCCGATCGCGGATCACTAATTGCACTGGACTATTAATGCCTTTGAGGCGGCTAAAAAAATTTTAGTCAAGTAACATCGAACACCCTAATCTGTATAATTTCCAAAAACGTACTGCATCAGCAGTTGGTTAGTTAGAAATAAAAGTTTAAACGACAAATGGGCCAATATAGTAATTTTTGTTGGAACTTGAACTTGAAGAAGTTGTTATGAGTTGGATGAAAACTTGCAGACTAGAGTGCAGCAATAGATCTGTATTTATAATATACGAGGCTATATTGAAAAATTCTTAGCCTACTATAGAACCAAAAAAATTTCAATGTCAAAATATTTTATTACTCTACATATTCTCCTCTTAATTGGATACATTTATTACAGCGAACCTGCAACGTCTCTAGACCTTTCAAAAAAAATGTTTCTTCTTGCTCTGCAAACCAGACGTCCACAGCTTTTATTACCTCCTCGTTGGAAGAAAATTTACGACCTTTTAAACTTTTTTTCAGTTGAGGAAAGGGATGATAGTCGGACGGAGCCAAATCTGGAGAATAAGGGGGGTGTTCTAGTAATTCAAACCCTAAATCACGAGTTTTATGCATGGCAACATGAGATTTGTGTGCAGGGGCGTTGTCCTGCAAAAACAAAACACCTTTGGATAGCTTTCCGCGTCTTTACTCTTTAATATTTTCCCGTAGAGTGGTCAGTAATGTGGAATAGTAATCTCCAATTACTGTTCTACCCTTATCCAAAAAATCAATCATGATTACTCCATGGCAATCCCAAAAAACTGAAGCAAGAACTTTTCGATCGGTCATCATCTTCAATTGAAAATTTACCTCTTTTGAAGCTTGCAGTCCAATTTTTCACGGTCGCATACGAAGGACATTGATCACCAAGGGTATTAACCATATCTTCGTAAATCTGCTTACCTCTTAACCCTTTTAAATACAGGTACTTGATGATGGCTCGATACTCCAATTTTTCGATTTTCACAATTTCGGTGGACATCTTTTTTCTTTTAATTTATTGCTTAACTCTGGTTTACTTTTTTGACGTCAAACTTTACACTGACACTTCTAATAAGTTATTGTTCGTTGCTATGGTAACGCATTTTTTTTGCATGGAACTGGTCTAGGCGAACTAGTTATCAATACATCCTCGTATTAGTTCACTATTTTTGATTCTAAAAAGCAGCGACCCACATGACATAAAATAAAAACAGTTTAAGAAAACTTCCTGCAGTGAAACGAAAGAAGACTAACCTAGGATTCTAGATTAATATTAAAGAAAAATCGATTGATAAAATATTTTACGAAAGAAGTTATTTTTGAAAAAAATTTTATTTATTGGGGCTTTACTAATACGCACATAATTCGCTGCTACAAAATCGAAGAAAAAATACAGTGACGGATGACGGATGGTATACTACTACAGAAAATGATATTTGAGATTGAGCGAAAAATTAATTCTCAAACAAATTTGTTTCTGTACTGTGTGATTTCACTTTGTGATATTTTCAACAAACGACTCAAAGGAAAAATTTTTGCACCGCATTTTACGTCAAAGAGTCGACAATTTTGAATTTAATAAATAGTCGAGTAATACGAGTAGGCGTACCTCCAATATTTTAAAATAATAATTAATAAATTAGTTGGCAATTTAAGTATGAGCACTTTATAATGTAAACGTATACCGTGGATAAATTAGGAATTCGAGTATAGGAAGGTTTATAAAAGCTTCAAAAGTTAACAAAGATCATTTCACTCTATAAATTGTTTAAAATTAATTAGTAATGGTCTCGAGTTCACTCCAGTAAAGCCTTACAAAATATAAACTTTCTACCAATATTTTATATAATTTATAATAAAAGGGTACAAACGCAAGCTGAATAATTTATCAGTTTATGTAAGTACAACTTGTTTCATTTGTAAACGCTGGGGCTTCTCATTCGACAAAAAAATTGAATATCTGTTTTCCTCTTTTTTGAAATGGGTAAGTACCTACCCCTTTTTAAACAACAATTTAAAAATAAAAGAAGAGAAGAATTCGAACAAAGGGCGGCTATAATAGTAAAATAGTTAAAAACAACATTATTGGCAAAAAAGCACTTAAGCTTGTAATATAAAACAATAAATAAAGTATTAAGTTCCAAACAAAATCTGATATTCCTGTTAAATTCAAGAGACGAGTACAGGGTGTTAGATTTCCGTCGAGAGAATAAGCTCTTAAAACAATAGAATTTTCCAGACAAGTAGGCAGCGGACTCATAAATTATTTGCCTCTTTAATAAAAGAAGCAATCGTCAGAGGCAAAAAGAAGTAAAATTTCTTTTACCTTCCAATTCCAACCACTTTCAAAAATACGTATAGCGCGCTGTGGTTATTTTATTCATATCGCGGGTGGTTATTTTAATTACCTAATTTCGACGACTTCCTCATCACGGTTACTCGTAAAAGTTTGGCGTTTCAATTATTTAGTTTTGGCTTTCTTATTCATTTTATAGCAATTTTATAACTCGGCATGCTATAGTTGTGAAGTTTAACGATTTGTGTTTTACGTTGGTCACCGTTAATTTATCTATTTTATGATAATTACATTTTTTCTGATTAGCAGCGAATGGAACATTAACGCCACCGGGTAAAAACGAATTTTTTCGAAAAGCGTATCCTCTTTTGCAACTTATATCTTTAAAGGCGCTACGTGCTTACTTTTAAGGCTACAAAACGACACTTTCGCGTTCCCAAATTATATCATACTATACTCGTACGATAAGGTTCGAGGCAAGTCCTCCGAACAACCAAACTTCCTCAGAATGGACTTTATTACGAATTTCAAACTTTTATTGTTTATCGATCTCTCTTGAGTATACTAAAAAATTCTAAATTTTAGTTTATTTTTTAAGTCGACATCCTCCTTCTCATAGTAAGTTGTGACAAAGAAACTTAAAGCGATGACAGTTTATTTAATCCTCGATCAAAGAAAAGTTTTATAAAATGTTAAAAGAAATTTGTACCTACTAAACCCTCTTTTTAAAGAAAACATTTAAAAATACATTTACATTGTGTTCTGTAATTATTTTAGGTAAAAGTTTTATTATCGTCTAAAGAGAGTGTGAAAATTCCCATGGTAGGGAATAATTTTCAACAATAAGAAGTAAATAATATTTTAACTAGGTACTAATTCTTTCAAGTCGACATTCAAGACGATATTAAGTTTAGTGAAGAGAAAATTATTATTGAAAAAACAATTGACACCCGTAAAAGAAAAACACCAACAATAATAAATTATACAGTATAGGGAACGAATGAAATGGTTTACACTAACCCAGCACATCGGGAGCCGGCTCTAATTTAAAGTGGTTTGTTTAATTTTTTGAATAAGTCGCAAAAGTCACTGTCTAATCACAAGGTGATTTTAAAATACGTACTCAACGTTTTAGTGGATATAGAGCAAATCGATTTATGACGAAAAGCTTAATATAGTTTTTCTCTAAAGTGTCTCCTAAGGGATATACAGCCCTTAGAAGGTGGTTACCTAAAGAGAGTTTTTATTTAATATCTCTCAACCGTTAGAGATATTAATGTTGAAATTTTGGGTAACTACCTACTTTTTAATATTTAACAAGGCCACCTTAATAAGATTTTGAGATGTCAACTAAGGGTAGGTTATATCTGAAGAGGAGGTGCAAATAATCTCCATAATTTATTTTTGCATAGGTTTCTTTTGTTTTTGACACCGTTTTACTGGAAAATTGCTTTAAAAAATTTTAAAAAGTTGATTTTTATGCATAAACAGCCGTCTTAGGTAAGATTTTTGTTCTTTTATTCCATTTCAAAAATAACAGTAAGTACAAAAGTATACGTTTATGCATAAAAATCGACTTACCAAAAATTTTAAACGCAACTTTACTCGAAAACGGTGGATCCTATCGATGTTTGACAAGAGTACCTTTTCTCGGCAAATAACTATAAAATTTAATAATTTTGTATCAAAAACAAAAGAAATCTACTAACAAATAAATTATGGCGACTATTTGCATCTCTCCTCCAGATTTAACCTACTCTGAGTTGACATCTCAAAATCTCAATAATGTGGTCCTGTTAAGCATGAAAAGATGGTAGTTATGGCAAATTTCAACATTAATATATCCAACGGTTTGGGAGATATTAAATAAAAACTCTCTTCATGAACCAACTTCCAAGGACTGTATCTCCCTTAGGAGACACCTTAGAGAAAAACTTTATTAAGCTTTTCGTCATAAATTGACTTGCTTTAGGTATATCCACTAAAACGGTGGGTACCTATTTTAGAATCACCTTGTACGTATAGTGCGACTATGCATACGTAATGACTATAACCAACATTTTATGCCATTACGACGGTGTTTCATTAAAAAAAATTGCTGGTGAATGTGCCTTTTGAGAGTAGCTATTGGATAGTTTTGTATATAGGCGCAATCTTTGCTAATTGAGTGGTTGGCAGCTCTTGTTTATTTTTCAAATTGTTTCCTACAAATTTATTCATCCACGTTCTTTAAAAACCTTGGACCCCGGATATATTTCAAAATAGTTGGTAAATCCTTATTTGTGATAAAGGTAGGTTTAGGATTTAATGCACGTTTTGTTAAGACGATAGGTCCATTCAATACGATAAGTGATATTAAATGTACCTCACAAACAACATTTATCGCAGCTACAGGCTATAATAAATAATGTTTAAATTGCACCCAAGTTTCACCACGAAACTATCCGCACCATTTTATTTTGCTTGCTTCGATTTTATATCAAATTGGCGTAATCTGTCTTTGAAAAGCGTTCGCCGTGTTAAGACAAGTTCACGCTTAAATTTTAAGTAATCCGTAACCCGTCAAAAATTTCTCCCACTTTAATCCGTATTCGGAGAACATCGATTGATTGCTTTTTAGTTAATACATACATCTCGATATAATGACTACATAGAGCCGATATAAATAGCTAAAGGCAAATATAATAATACTCTCCTAATAAACTTTCCGAATAACTTTGGCTAATAATTTGTATAATACGCTACTGAACAACTTATTAGGCGAATAGTTATTGTTCCGAATTATGTTAGGAAGCGCATTATCTACGGCCTAAATTTAGATATATACTTTCATTGTGTAACGTAACGTCAATATTATACGAAACTGAAAACTGTATTACAGCACTACAGTTATGTAGTGAACTTGAGCGTGTGAAAATGACGGAGTAACACATAAAAAATTCAAAACTTGAAAGTAGAAAATGTATACAACTCACATTACAAATAAGACTTTTTAAAGCTATTTTAGGCGCTGCTAATTTACAGTCATTCAATAAATATACGATAATAGGGCTAGTCATTATACGAAACGTAAATAAAAAATTTACTACAATTTCACTACCACCACAGACTGATAAATGCTAAATAAATATTTACACTTTACCGGTAAATCTTCTAATAATAACCGGTGAGAAAATGAAGAGCTATTTATAAACCGAATTCTTGTAGTTGAGAGAAATGCCAAAATATTTGAACTATACCTAATGCTAATATGCATTTCAAAAATATGAAAGTATAATAAATTCGGTCTATTGAATAAAAAATATCGTAGCTTACGTCGCCATTCAGAAATGATGATAAAAATTATCAAAAATATGTGGAATTCGATGGAAGAAAAAAATGATTTTGGTTATAAAGGGGTTTGACAAACAATAGCGATATTGTGCCGAAAGGAACATTGAATTAAAACGTGCGAGCGTGCTCGAATGCAAAATGTATATACTTTGTGTATGAGAATATTTCATAGCGAAGCGTCCTTTGACTATAATGGTCCCGTATACCTTGTACCTAACACAAATAACCTCCTTACTCCTTCAAGGCACCTTTCAATCAATTCTATAAACTTTTGTTCGTGTAACTTGCGACCGTCTCAAATACATGAATAATAATAAATGTAATCGACGCAAGATGTTACAAGAAAATTACACAAATTGTATAGTATAGTAGATAGTTTCAAAGCAAGGCAGAAGGCACTTATATATGTTTAAGACTATTAGCTTTACCTCTACCTCTACTTACTTGCATCAGCAATCTGAAATAACTCGGCGCTTCGCACGTAGTCTCAGCCAGCCAAGTTTCAAGTTCAAATCACAGAAACTCAAAATTTCTGAAACACTTCAAAATAGGTTTGTTTAGTTGTATCCTCCGATCATGGTAAGGGTAACGTCATTGGAGAATAAAAAAGCAGGACAAATAGACAAAATTAGTGCAAAAGAGCAGGACAAACAAACGCTTTAAATTTGCTCATTTAACTCCGAGCAGACAAATAAACAAGTCCACTGACAATGGTTTTTCTTCGGCAAGTACAGTCGAAGAAATAATTATTGACCACTATAATAGGTTGTTGGACGTTCGTAAGTCTGCAAAGAAATTTGTACAAATTACAAATGGAATGCTTTATAGTTACAGCACACTCGATTGTTATGGCATTATCATCTAATTGGTAGGTATATGAAAAAAAAAGTGACCACTTTACTATACGTTCAATAAATTTTTCTGTGGCTGTACATAAAACTGAAGCTTGTCCTCTAGTGATGGCAAGTTCAAGTATCTGAGGACAAAAATACTGTCTCTCCTAAAAATGATTTTGAGATTTTTAAAAAGCTTGCGCCTAAGCTAAAGAAGCCAATGCTTTCCTTCAAACTGGAAATTGGAAAATTTAAATCAACAATTTTGGATCTACACTAGTCACAAAAATCAAAGGTTATTTTAAAAATTCCAAATTTTAGGGCGATATTCAACAAAGAATAACTCGGAGAAAAATGGTCGTATAGAAAATTGTAAAAAAATTGTAGCCTTAAGTATCTAGTTTTCAGATCTGGACTGTCAAATTTTTTAGCGTGAGCGGTTTTCACGTAATCATCGGAAAACCAACTAAAAATAATTTTTCCAAATTTTTTCTCGGCTTTGAAGTGGTCTGTGGAAATCAAAAAATGTTTTTTCATCATAAGACTATAATAGTATTTTATGTAACAAGTCCGCAAAACAAAGCTTTAGCGGACGAATCGAGTTTTACGGACGAGGCGCTAGCCGAGTTCGTAAAATAGATGAGTCCGATAAAGCGTTTTGCGGACGTATTACATACAAAATTTTTTAGTACAAGCTCCCTAAAATCTTTACCAAAGTAATAATTAATTTTTATTATGAAATTTTAAAATAGTCGATATAAATAAAATTCAGATAGGTGCCTTGTGCATAACAAACAAAATAATGAAACCTCGGCCATGGAAACTGTCACATTTTGTTTACAAAGAAAAAATTAAAAACTATCGGTAATAAAAGCGATGGGTGACGTTCCGTAAATCTGTATTTCGTTAATAACGTTATAGTCCGGGAGATAGTGAAAGATTTTGGACCAAGATTTTATGCAGTGCGCCTTTCCGAGGACAGTATTCTACATGTATCCTGATGATAATATTATAAATCAAAAACTGTTGACATGTCCAATGTGTTTGGTAATGAAATTTAAAATAAAAATTCGGAAAACCATCGGTATACCGTTAGGGTGGGCCCAGCGGGCTGGCATAGTCACGTGAATTTGTATTTGAATACGACGGATTTCCGCATTTTTAAACAGGATGCCACTGATAAGTATACACAAGTTCTTGTTGTAAAAGTGCATACGCCAAGATGGCATACCAATTGCGTATACCCAAGTGTTGCTTATCTTTTGGAGCAAAAGCATAATCATTTTTTAACATGTAGAACATAAGATGATTTTTTGATTTATAACATTATCATCAGGATACACGTAGAATACTGTCTTCTGAAAGACATAACTGCATAAAATTGTGGCCCAAAATCTGTCTAATTCTGTCTATCTCCCGGTCTATTCTGTATTCTTGATCAAAAATCAAATTCAGTCCTTTAAAGTGTTGCTAAGTTATCATTATAGGCTTCGGTCCGCTAAAGTGACATTTTGCGGACTCAAATTAGTTCGCAAAATAATCATTTTAGGGAGCATGTACTAAAAAATTCATTTAGACAATTTAATCAGCTTTAATTTTACCTCTTAATAAGCTGCGTACGATTTTTTGCCGCGAAGTAATCGTCGATCAAAACAAAACAGTCCATTTTAACTTTGACAGTCGATTATTCGGAATCTAATAATCGTTCAGAAAATTAAGGTAGGGTTTTGGAAACTGCAAGACATTCTCTATAAGACACAATTGGTGGCGATTAATAAAAAATTTTTTTAAACCGATGATATTGGCTAAAAAAAAGTTGAAAATTTGAGAATTTAAGGTTATTGGAAAATTTGTAATAACTTTGGATATAGTGGATGAACAAAAGACATCGTTGGTAATTTTTTAACCTCAAAGTGTCTATAAAAACTTTCAAAGTAGCAAAGCTCTGCGATGTTTTTTTCTTAGCGCCCGGAAGGTTTAAATTAATTGTATCGGCCAAAAACCACCGAAACAAGCAATTTTTCGATTTTTATGCCGTTTTTCGACTTCAATATGGCTTTTTTGGCGACAAGCCATATTTTTCTCTCAAAAACATGACTCGTCGGGAAAAATCGAAAAAAAAACCTTCATTTTCTGTAAGATCATTAGTTCCTGAGTAATCGATTGTCAAAGTTAAAATTGTTTTTTTTGATTTGATCGACGATTACTTCGCGGCAAACAATCGTACGCAGCTCTTTAAGAGATCAAATTAAAGCTGATTAAATTGTCTAAACGAGTTTTATGGTCGCATAAAGAAAAAAGACTTCTGAAGTCCACAGACCATTCAAAGACGAGAATAAATTTGGAAACATTGTTTTTAGTTAGTTTTCGGATGATTTCACTAAACGTGAAAACCGCCCACGCTAAAAAATTTGACAGTCCCGATCTGAAAACTAGACACTTGAGGCTACAATTTTCTGTTTTTTTAATTTTCTATACGACCATTTTTCTCCGAGTTATTCTTTGTTGAAAATCTCCCTAAGATTTGGAATTTTTTAAATATCTTTTAATTTTTGTGACTAGTGTATTTGTGCTGTTCCAATTTCTTTCTGCTCCCTGCATGAATATATCGTATTTATAAAGCTCAGTTTATCGATATAAACGTACAAAAATTGATAGTTAATTCGACTTCAACTTGTGGTAGAAAAGCTAAGAGCGTTGTTGCAAACGACGCTACAGGAGTAAGTAAATAGACGCCTCAGTCGGACGGCCCTTACTCACGAATTTAATTATCACATGTATTACAGTTAGAAACAATACAAAACTACTATGTGGTTGCCAAGCGTTAACTTAACATTTGCTAAATTTAAGTTTGTGAGTACTAAATTTAGAGAGCTATATATTTTTAATTAAGAACTTCAATACGAATTCTCCAAGGGTTGAAATAATGTGAAAACACGATTTGTTACTTAAGAGATTTTTCTTTGAACTTTCATCAAACTCCGATCAGAAAATAAATAGCAAATTTTAATTGGGTAAAAAAGTTTTTTAAATTAAAGAAAAATTGGGATTATTAATCGTGTTTTCTCTTCGAGAAAAGCTTAAAAAAAAGAAAAAGCGTACAATTATTATAGTTATATGAATAAAACTAAACCCAAATGTTTTATTTACATACGATAAGAATTTTCAACAATAAAGCCTAAGCTCTATCAGAGACACATAAGCACGTAAGTGTTTGGAACTATTGTACTTTTTTGCGAACTTTTTACTTCTATATGGACACTTTTTACTTCTCTCAACTCGATTAGATTGATTGAAATTGAAACAATCGTTGTAAGAGATCCGCTTCCGCAATTATCGCAACAAATAAAGGTTTTAACAAAGAACTAAGGCAGTACCTATACCAGCCGCTCCTATTACGAAATCCGAACAAATACCAAACTTGGTGATTGCCAATTAATACACTAAAAACGGACAATTGAAATCGATTATTTAAGAGTAGTGTGGGTATATAGTAATTAAAAACTACGAAACTGTTACTAATTAACGAATTATTTATTTACACATACACATAGGTAATCCCACTATTTGAAGAACCCGAACCCATACTTAATTATTCTCAAATAACATACCTAATCCTCCAAGGAGAACAAGAGATAGAGTAAAAGTTTCGTTAATTAACTCTAATTTTACCTCACAAATGTAACAAGTAGTGGGACTTGTACAAAATTTAGTTTAATCTTGTTTTAAAAGACCATTTCGAAATATAATTAATTAATAATTCGAATTATTTTATCTAAAAATATTTTTTAAATAACAAGTTAAAGCTAATTTCGTCGCATCCAGATTATTTTGTTTCGTTAAAAATTTAAAAAGCACTCAGAATTTTTCTAAGTACCTACATACAGTTTAATTTGCGCAGAGAAGTAGGCATTTAAAGGTTTGCCTTTGAACTTTTAAAGCCCCGGAGCTGTCTCACGATAAAAGCGACATCGTCGTCGCTATACAACACCGTCGACATTATTAGTGCTCAAAAATTTTTAAGCAAATACCATGCCGAAGCAGTAACCGGATCTTGTCCCGAACATGTAATTTAAAGTCGCAAACACTTTAAATTAAATTAAGAAAATTTAAATGACCCTTAGGAGAGTTAAACTGGGCTCAGAGGCTCAAATACTTAATAGCCCTCTCTTTCCGTTCAAGAGCTGTTATACCTGTCGTTTGAATTTATCAAAGAGCTAAGGGGTAAAACGTAAGTAGCAAATTATCCTCCCACGTTGATACGCAAAAAACCTTCGTCAAACAAACCACTATGGCGTTAACTATTCTTAATGTTATTTCTCCACCAACTTGCTGCAAAGTGCACTTTGATACAAAAAAAATTTGATTTCATACTAGGATGCTCAACAGCACAAATTGTTGGCTACATGTGTGGGGGTTTTGAAACTAAAAGCTGACACCTATTTAAAATGATACGCCATAAAGGTAAAATAAATTGTTCGGTGCACAAGGACTCTATGCAAAATTTTCGAGTTTGCTACTGGGAAAGCAGAGGAGAAATTGTGATTGTTGTTTATAATGACCTACAGTTATTACAAATTAAAATTAACGATCCTATTTATTTTAAAATGTAATTCAAACCATATACAGTATAAGTTTAAATTTTTGTAAATAAAACACAATGAGAATGTTCCTTTTTTATTTTTAAGGCTTTTCTCGTGATACCGTATAATAATAATGTTGCCTTTAGAAAGCATCTCAGACAGAAACCATTAACATTCGGGTAGTACCCGCCTAATTTAGTTTTATCTGAACAATTTCTGTTAACTTTAAAGAAAAATGTACCATACAAAACCCAAAGTACGTTACACCTTATTGGCGAATTGTAGATTTTTATTACCTACAAGTTTTATAAACTGAAACAAGGACGCTAATTTTTCTTATCGTTGATGTATTTAATTACTGTAAGTACTAGTCGTATGTTGTTATTTTTGACGACAACTTTCGGTGGCAAGAGTAATTGTTATAAAAGTTTGTTTTAGTACAATATAAATCAAAATAATTGGTTGAACGAGTTAAAGCTAACAGCCAAATAAAGTAACCAGACAGTTTATTTTTAGGAAAAAACATTAATGTATAGAAGCCACTAATGAAATTAAGGCCTAGAGTTTCCATAGCTTGTTAGCCTATCAACAAAGGAAATGCCTCCTTTATAGCGCACTAGACACTTCACGACAAAATTGGTTTCAAACCTTTGTGGTTTTGTAGTGCCCTTTCAACAAGTTAGTGATTATAATAGGCTGCCAAGCGTTAAATTCGAGTGATATAAATTTGTATACCTAAACATACGACATTTTCGGCGGCGTAATTATACGGGCCATCAGAAAAAATCTAAAATGGCGAATTCGTGTCCACAATTAAGAATGTGCGTAGTTTTTCGTGAATGCAACCCCAAATAATAATAGCGAGACCATCTCCTGTCAGCTATAAACTCTCCAGACCGCAGACCAGTGCCGGATTTACCAATAGGCCAACTAGGCCCTGGCCTAAGGCCCTAAGACGTTGGGGGCCCAAAACGGCTTTTTCAAATCTAAACGACAAGGCCGGACCATCAGGGGCAGATTCTGCTACCGGGCGAGAGCCCAGTGCGCCGCTGGTAGTTTAAGAAAATGGGCTCCAATGATTGCAAAAATTTTAAAGCACTTTCACTCGAATAATACAGTTCTTCATGAACGTGTACGTCTGTACTTGTTCGTAGAACTTATAGCTTATAGCCTCTTGGCAATAATTTATGAAAATTGTCAAATAACGTTTTTTGCTATAAAAAATTGCTAAGCCCTGTTGACCTTGAAAATAAATAAAAAAAGTTGCCTGCGGCGCTAGGGGACCCGTGGGAAATCAAAATTGAAAAAATTAAGAAAACAAATTTTTTCAGAACTCTTCTGAGAACCAAATAGGCGCTACAGGGCGCTGGATATGTAACTACACCATTGAACATGATGCTGTTAAAAAACAGAAAAATATTTTAAAGTAAATTAGCAATTAATTGGGGGCCTACACTATTTAATTCGTCCGGGCCATTCTCATTTCTTCTCCAGAATCCGTTCTTGGGTCGGACCACCTTATTAAAGGGCTCATTCTGTTTTTTTGGCCTAGGGCCTATGAAAACCGTAGACCGGCACTGCCGCAGACCATCGGAATCGAAGGTTGGTGTAGTGCAGGCAACACGAATATTAGAGAGAGTGGTACTTGATAGTAAGACCAAAATAGCGAAACTAAGCAGAAACGCCGGAATAGTAGAGAGTGCGAACCCTTCTATTAAAAATCGCCACCCTAGAAATTTTAGCAATGCTGATGTGCTGCGTGAAACAATGTTGAAGTTCGCGAAGTTCACAACATGTGAAAAGAACACTTCA
Source organism: Malthinus flaveolus (assembly GCA_950108345.1). Taxonomy (NCBI): domain Eukaryota; kingdom Metazoa; phylum Arthropoda; class Insecta; order Coleoptera; family Cantharidae; genus Malthinus; species Malthinus flaveolus. The sequence continues at coordinate 4,929,464 of OX467287.1, read as the reverse complement.
CGACATGGACGGTTATCGACGTTAACATTTAACATATCAGTGTAGACGCCTCTTTACTCTTTTAACGACTATTCCGCCGCACGCCTTTTCCAAGTTTCTGTCGCTTTGGCAACCGTTTGTACTTTCTAGTTCCTAGCTACTTAAAAATTTATAATAAATTGAACCAATTACGTCTTAAGTTGCAATTACGTCTAGTGTCAAGTTTTAATAATTCCAGTTCTACCAGCCGCCAATTATTTTGCAGTCATAAATTTTACTACTACTGACGACAGTCGAATAAGTTTATATAGATTCGACACTATAAAAAACTTTTAACTTTAGTTTTTTGGCAACTGCAAAAGTTAATTACGTAGCAAAACGTGCTAAAATTTTCAACACAGTAATTAACATTCAAGTAAGGTTAAATGAAAATTCTTGTTATAGAATTACTGAAAGAGTCCAAGCTAGAACGACGTTTCCTTACTGAAAGCTGAAAGCTACTTTACGTTATTAAATCAAGATTCAATTTCGATAAAAAATAATAATATAGTTGTGACATGGGCAGATGGGCACGTTCAACTTTTATCTAATAGAAACTCTTTTACTTTAAAAGCGTTTGGAATTGTAAATGATAAATTTGAATTTTGTCACATTTCTTGAGTGCTTCGGTGGATGCCAACAAATTCCGTGAGTAACAGTTACTCCGTTACAGAATTCACCAGGACGTGTATAGGGTAAAAATATTGTTACAAATTAATTAAGAGTTATTAACAGGAAAAAATATATATAAAACAAGTGCTAATCGAACAGTTAATTTGCCAAATCATCAAAATCTCATTAATCAATAATGGCGAAGACATCGGATTGTTTGATGTGATAATATTAGATCCATTATATTTAATGCGTTTTCTAATCATTCTTAACCGAATATCGAATTACCTTCAAACACGCCTATACCTACATAGAGACTGATAACTAAGCTGAAATTGAATGCAGAATGCACATAGCATATAGTCTTGCGTCTTGCGGCAAAAAATTTTAATTTGCCACAATGAGACTTGAATGTTGATTACTTTGCATATTACGACAAAGGTGTCCACTTAGCACCACAATTTGTTCAGAAGTACATAGTAAGCTGAATCATAGTTATTTGAAACATTAAAAAAACAGAATAGTTTAGCGGAACTTGATAAATAATGTCTACTCATTGAAAACGGACCAAACTTTATTTCTTTAAAATTTACTAAATTTTAGTTTGAAGTTTGAATGGCCGGCTACAATCCCGGTTTCTCATCCAAATTAGTATCCGCACGTGCAGACTTTCTAAGAGTTTAATTTTTGGGATTCAGGATTCAGGGGGCCCAAAACTTAAATTAAATAAAATAAAATACAATTTTTTTTCCAACTAAACAAAAAAGTAAAAGTAGTAAGTAAAAAATTCTAACCATTCATGAAGTAGCGAAAATTTCTTGCACAACGTCCTAAACTTTGGTCCTAAACAGCAAAAGATAATTCCAAACGCGACTGAGCACTTCACCACTTCACTTCACCGAATTCAATATTACACTAAAATATTAAAAATTCGAGTCAATAGTTTAACTAATTTGATGATTATCTTGTATATCTTATATATCTTGTATAACATTTTAAAATCGTATCGCATTCGCGTGCAAAAATTCTTATCGAAGTAAAACAAATGGTATATTTGATAAAGACTAAACTACATATTAAAACGAACCAAAGTTTTATTTAAATCAAATAAATATTCTCGAATACGTCTAAATTATAAAAGATAATTTGTAAATATCGCCAAGTGGAAAATATTCAGAGTTTTAAAAATGAAAAATTATTTGAAAAATATTCTGCAACTATTATACTCTCAAATGTTTAACTATTAAAACCTGTAACTGTAATTAGTTCTTGTTAACTAGTGCCCTAACTACAGCACTTTTAGTATGGAAGTAAAAATTAAAAGTATTACAGAAATTCAAAATTATTTTAAAAGGTTTCTTGCGCGCAATTAGAGCGCAAAAATATTTCATAAATTTATGAAAAGTGCTCTTCAAGAAAATTTATTGAATAAATTAGTGCAAAAAGTTGCAATTATAAATTTGAATTACAAAATAAATTATAAATTTTTGAAATTTTGAGCTTCAAAAAATAATAACTCCGAATGTGGCCCACACATCTGCCCAACTACAGCTATTCAAAGTTGACAAAATAAAAATTGCTAAAATTGTACTAAATATTATTCAAGGTTTCACCACTCAGAAGACAATGGCGAACCAAAGATAATTTGTCTATGGTCTCGTTACTCGTTACTGAATTAGTAGACAGGCACAACTACTCCGTAACAAACGTAACCTGAGTAACTTGCAGGGCATCAGGTGCTTTGACAAATTTATACGAATTTCTCTTCGATAACTAACTAACTAACTTCTAGCTTGCAAGTCTCTCCCAATGACACAAAAGATTTCTAAATTCACGTGTCGATCACGCATTTTTAGTGCTTCACATACACAGTTTCAGTAACAAGATTATATAGTAACCCAATTCGAGTTGGTTTAGATCCCACGTGTTGATGTTTTTATATTATACGGCGCTCAAACACGAATAGATGTAAGAAAATTGCCACACAAACGGCAAAAGCACTTAAAGAAGAGTGTTAAATTGAATGAAGTATGAAAAGAGTTCCTATAGAATACCACTCCGCCACGTAATCATCTGGTTGCTTTAAAAGCGACGATTTCATTTTAAATATTCTAACGGCTTGTTTAAATGTGTTTGGCCAGCACAAAGCAACCCGTGTATCCCTAAAGAACGCACCACTGGTTATTTAAAACGATGTTGCCTATACATATACGTGAAAGCAGTGTTGTTCGTTTAATGTTTAATAGTCAATTAGTCTTATAGTCAATCATTTTCAGTAACACGGTAACACTCGTTACCGTTTGATGAATGTTGGAGTTGACAACAACGTTTGGCCGAAACGTTTAAACGCACCACTACAGATTTTTAGAATTTAATAAAATACCAAAATTTAAAAAGCAATTTTTTGAGCAGGTATTTTAATAATAAATTTAATTATTATTTAAAAAGTTCTTAAATATTTGTCTAAATGAAATTTACAATTTTTTGTTAATTAACTACAAAACTTTCACGAATTTAATATGTAAAAATGTGAAAAATTTTCTTCCTAAAAAGGCCCCTTTATAAATACGGATTCAGTTAAAATAACTGTGTAAACATTCATTTCCACTTATCCCCGTAACGTTAATGATGCTATTTTCTCATGCTAAAATGTGGACAAGTTTGAAAGTTTTTATAATTAATAGATGGTAACAATGTTGACACCATAATATTTTCTTTTCAAAAAGTGATTAATGTTAACTTACATTTAGAAACAGTTTTCTATGATTTTTCTTTTCAAACAAGTGTAATGCTCAGGTATCGTGTTTTTTTTAAACAAAAAAAGTCTTTCTGCAAAACGTAGACGGTACGAATAGGTATACTATTTCTACCGGATTTCTTTTAGTCTGTATAGCTTCTGTTTCTTTTATTATTAAATTAAAAATTTGTAATAAGGCAGAATTAAAAAAAACATTAACTAAAAGTATACAAGACATTTATTATAGGTAAATGAAAAGCTTTTAGAAATAACTATTCTGATACTTCATCCTTAATCGAGTTACAAGCTCTATTTTGGGTCATAATTCTGTACGAAATATGAAATTGCTCAAAAACCAATAACTTAGTAAAACAACCATTTTTTTAAATCCAGTTTTTACTTCTAAATCTTTTAGTATAGTACCTACGTCAAAAACGGTTTTTCATGTAATATAGCATTTAGTATTTCAGTCGTTTTTCCGACATCGTGGACACTAATAATTATTGCTCACCCCACAAAAGTAAGAAACTCTCTGTGTTTAAGAACATTTTTTATTACAAAAATATTCATTTCGAAATATTCGGTATCCAAAAATTTAAACTTCTACGTAAAAATGCCCGACTGCCGGTGTAAGCATAACACTAGAATGAAACCGCAAGATTCTAAAACTCTTGTCATTAGACGAATGTTTTGTTACGCAAAGCCTGGCATTCAATCTCCTCTTCTAAGCTATGACATTCTTTTGAAAGAGCAAAAGGTAGAAATCCAGTCAGTTGATTCAAAAATTATCGCATTTCATTAGTGGCGCTAAAGATTTTTGTCCTGGGTCTTAAAGCTTGCATGGCTCGTCTAAAACTCTATAAAATAACATAAAAGTCATCTACTGTAAACAGTATTTTCTAAATAAAAAAAACTAAATAAAGTCGGTAGTTGGTAGTACTATAAAATACCTAAATAGTTAATAAATACGTACTGTGGTTATTTAAAATTTAAATAAAATGAACATTTCTATTTAAAAGACGAGAAAAACTTACATTTCTTTACTTAATAGTGAACAAAAACCTTGATTAAGTCTGGAAAACGAGTGAAGAAAATCCAACTTTTTTAAACGGACCGAAAAATGTTAGTTCTTGTTGGAAACTGAGTTAAATTTAAATCGACGCTTACATACAGTGCGTTCGAAAAGTAGTAGGCATTTTAATCGAATAAAATATTTAGAAAACTATTTTTACATTTCAAACCACACACTTGTGATATCGAGCGGTAATTAATTACAATTTTCTACTCCTAAGGACTGTTCACAAAATAAAGTAGCCACAAAAAATTTCAAAAATAATATAGGTAGGTATGTATACATATAATTTTTTTTAGCGTAATTAAAACTTTAGATATTAATAAGCTGACAAATTTATTTGGTTTTACAAATTAATTTGAATTGGCGAACTCTCGCACTTTTTGGGGGACACCTGTCATCAGCACTCGAACCGCTGCATTGGTGACTCTTTGGGATGCTGCGTTCCAAATCTTCTTAAAACCGTTAATGTCCTTATTCGCAATTCGCAACGGCGCCCTTCTTCAACAAGTCGCGCTTAATGGTAGCCCAATACCTTTCAATAGGGCGGAGTTCCGGACAATTTGGTGGATTCATTTCCTTTGAGATGAATTCGATCTTCTCCTTATCGAGGAAATTCAAAGTATCGCGAGCGTAGTGGGCTGACGCTAAATCTGGCCAAAATATTGGAGGAAATTCATGTTTTCGATAAAACGGCAGCAAACGCTTCTGAACACACTCCTTTATGTAATTATCGCTGTTGATTGTGTCTGATGTGAAAAAAGTCAAACTATTTAGACCACAAGAGCAAATAGCTTGCCACACTAAAATCTTATTGCCAAATTTTTCAATTTCCGCAGTTTTTTCCTCATCAGGAACATCCTCGCCAGCTTCAAACGTGTAAAATTGGGGCCCTGGTAAAGTCCGCATGTCTTTTTTGACGTAAGTTTCATCGTTCATCAAGATGCATCTTTCACGGTTATTGAAAAAAAATCTGTTTAGCAAAACAGCACGAGATTTCGCCCTTTCCAATTGAACAGCGCTTCGTTTTGGAATTTTTTGTTTTTTACGGGTTAGGTAGTAAGCTATTCCTTTTTTAGCGTTTTGCACATTTCCGATTGATGTTCACAATCTCCTAGCTACATCTCGTGTTGATATCGATCGATTTTTGCGAAATTGCGAAACAATCTTACCATCCAATATTGGATCCAGACAGCCTTTTCTGCGTCCTCTTCCTGGCAGATTCTCCAAGGTATTATGTTCCCCAAACTTCTTACTAACTTTTCGGACACCATCATTTGACACATTATGCCGTTTTGCAATTTTGCGCAGTGAAATGCGTTTTTCTTTACAATAAATTGCAATAATTGATTTACGAACTGCCGCACTGGTCGTCGGCATTGTTAACCCCTCGACTTTTAAAAACAAAATTAATTTGTATATGACAATTGAAATATTGACTTATAACTCAAAGCCTACCTCAATATTTATTTGTTATTTCTTGGTGGCAAAAAAGTAAATTTTCCATGGCTACTTTATTTCGTGACAGTCCTTATTAGTTTAAGAAACACACCTTTACTTTAAGTATGCTCATCACGAATTATCTTAGTCAATAGATCATTAATATTATATTCAAACGCTTGTAAGGACTAGAATTTCCATTTGTAACACTCTTGTTGAATTCACGGTTTGAGAATATTTTATGCTTCACACCTATTTCAGTAAAATTACAATTGAACGTGCAAAGAGAACATTTAAAAGGTAGCTCATTTTCAATGAGGCAAATTGAATTTTCTTAAGACATTTTCAACTTAAAAAAATCACTAAAAGTCAGATTTATAACAGCCACTATATCACAAACAGTAGAAAACTTGTTAAGAAGTGGCTCTTTTTTTACAAATTTTTTTCCTCGCGTCACTTTTAGGATGGACTGTATGTTTCATTTAATGGAAATTTTATCGATCGCACCAGGTTGAATTTATAGACCTGCACCCATCTATTTTTCTCTTAGTAGATTTACTGACAAAAGACAAAAAAATGCGCCTGTTTATTACTTTAACATTTATAGATTGTATCCACATTAACATGACCATTTTTGGCTTAATGAACACGAGTTACGAGTAACGTAAAATGTATTTTACGATATTATACAATACAGAATAAAGACATATTTAATGCCGGTCTATAAAATGTTTCTTTAACGCATTTACTCGTGAGGCGAGCTATAAATTTCATAATTTTCCTAATATTGTTTAACCAATAAATCAGTGGTCGCCCAACGTTTTTGTACCGTCGAACCATTCGCAACTACCGGCAGTACGACGTACGACAACTTTATAGTGAGGCGTAATATTAATAGTTCGTAATACAATACACAAAAAGACACATTGTCACAAGAAGATTTAAATTTAAAGCTAAAAGTAGGTTCAAACAGACTCAGCACTAAACGATGTCCGCGAGCAGAGGATTGAGTAGTGAGTAGTGAGCAGTGAGCACCCCTGCCTGTTCCTTATAAGTAAACGACTTTTTGAGTAAAAACCAAAGAACAGTTTGTCATAGAAAATTATTTATTTATTCGCTTATACGATTTTCAACACTGCAAAGGTTTCAGTTTTTCGACCAACATTTTGTTTTTTAATTTTGATATAAATTATGAATCGCCTAAAGCAAAAACATCGAAATTAAATATTATGTAAAATCGGGAAACTTATATTATTGTTTAAAAGGCGTACAATATGAAACAACAACCAAAAATAACATTCATCAAAATTTGAATATTTAATTTCCTTGCTCAATTTTTAAGTAAAACTGAATAAATGAATGATTTTAAGTTCAAATTTTAAAAAATTATTCCTATGTAAATCCTCGTAAAAGCCTTTCATTTAAAAATTCACATCTCTGTAAGGTGTAAGTACTTTTAAATCCTCGAACATTTCGATCAAATATTCAAGTTTAATTTTATGAAAGAGTAAATATTTAAATTTATTTACAGGGCGTTCTAAACTACGTATCCACAACTATTGCCAGTGTTTGGGGTCGTTGTGCGACACTTAGCGTGAAAATCACGTTTCGTTACAAACAGTATGTATAATTTTCAAGTTGTAATAAGCCTAATTTGTATTACTTTTTCAAAATAAAAATCTTGAAATTAAAGCTTCATTTAGCACCATTGTTTAGTGTTAAATTTGCATATAAATAAAAAAGAAAAGAAGAATATTCAAATAAAAGTACAAAGAGAAGAGTGACAATAAACAACAGCTCAATTTAAAATTACACTCTGCTTTTGAGCTTTAAAGTTAAAGATATCCCAGTTTTAAAGCTTCACTACCACCGTCCAGCTTTCTATTAGATATTTCGCAGACATGTTTTTCCTCTTCAACTTTTGTTCATCCCGGGGATATTAGAAACTAAACGAGAGATAAATTTTCGATTATATAAAAAAAGTGACGCCCTTTCACGACCTCTCAAAACCACCTTTCCGACTGTTCCTAAAATAGCCTAAAAATGAAAATAACGATTTTTTTCTAAATCTACAATGCTATGTTTATCTATAAAGATGAGTATAACTGGTGCAGACGTATTTTTATATGTACTGAATTCAAAAGGGGCATCAAAATTCACACTGCGAACTTATTTTTGAGATACGAGTTATTTTTATAAAATATGCGATTTGCTAAGTGAGGTGCCTACTAAATTTTACGTGGCCTTCCGTTATTTAATAAAAGCTACTTCTTCAAAACGACGATACCTAATTACAGCCACGCCATAAAATGGCGATCAGAATTTTGTAGAAAAACAAAAAGATTGGCCTTCGAGTTTAGCCAAGGTTTGTAAACTGTCGAATTGGCGTTTTAAGACTTTCTGAAGATACTGAAAGGATCACAATCTGATGATGATTCTGATGGGGTAGTTGTAGAGTACATTATGTAGGATCTTCCCTTAGAGAATTTCGTATTTCGTCTTGAGACACTATACAAAGTTTAGAATTGACATCTTTTAATTTAAAAGTTATTCACAACGAAAGGTTTCGATATAAACGCCTCCGATTATTTTCAAATACAAAAGCTCGAGGGGCTTCGAATTTACTATTAAGGTGGTGCCGTCTATTATAACATTTCTATTTCAAGTTTCAGTAAATTAATTTCTTCGTAAATCGATAATTTTGATGAGTTAACATTGAATTTTTTTGTTATAAAATCGATAATAATTTTTGTTTTGTTGAAACATAAATTTATAAACATTCAAAAAATACACTCGCAATAATGTAGTTTACCTCGTTTAATATATTAGCGTTTGACAGTGAAGCATGTCGGCTACAAATTAGGCATTGGAAATGCTGAAAATATTTATATTTTCAAAACGTATCCGTCCGCTGCTTTTATCATGTTTTCGAATTAGTAGAGTATTTTTTTGTTATTATGTCCAAATTATGTCAAACATTGGAACTCGAGCTTTTATGTGTTGGGTTTTCGTTAATAATTCAGCTCTCTTATTCGAGAAATTATTTATAGTCAAATTTTGTCAAAAAACTATCAAATATGTAAAATCATCTAGTATACCTACTCAAACTTCAAGTAAACGAAATAAAAATAGCGAAATACTTAAAAAAGAGCAAAAACACACCTTTTTCGAACCTCCTCTAAGTTAATACTGCCAATTAGGAGCGGCAGACGGGCAGTTTTGTTATTAATTTTCAATGTTCTTTCACCCTGCATTGTTAAAAGTTGTTACTAATTGCTTTATAATACACTCAAAGGCACAAAATTCGATCCACAGACAATTTTCATCAAAGCTTGTTTATTTTTACTTTTTTTTAGCTGCAGTTCACGCTGCAAGACGTGTATCAAATTCTAATTTAAGTAAACTAACACGGATATTTTTATTTCCTCAATTACAAAAGCAATGCGATATTTCTTCACAACTGATAAAATCGAAAATTTTTTTTTATAAATTCAAGAATCAAAATTTTTATAAACACAATTAATAACGCGTATTACCCCCCCTTGCATGAATTACGGCATTCATTCGTCTTGGCATGCTCACAATAAGGCGTCTAATGTCATGCTGGTCGATTTCTTCCAATTCTTGTACTACTGCTGCACTTAGCTGTTGTAAGTTTGCAGGAGCAGGTATTTGGGATCTAACTCGTCTTCCTACCATGTCCCAGACATGTTCGATGGGGTTCAGATCGGGACTTCTTGCAGGCCATATCATACGGGGTATTTCAACTTCATCCAAGGACTCGTGAACGATTCTAGCAATGTGTGGACGGGCATTATCATGCATCAGCATGAAATCGCCTCTTACAAATGGGGCAAAAGGTACCACATGTGGTTCGAGGATGTCCCTAATGTACCTGTCTCCAGTCATAGATCCTCCATTTACGACGACTAATTCAGTACGAGCTGTTAAAGTTATCCCACCCCATACCATAGTTGACCCACCATCAAAATTAAGCTTTGGCACAATATTACATTGAGCAAACCTTTCACCAGTCCTTCGCCATATTCTTTGACGGCCATCTGAAGATTTTAGGCAAAACCTGGACTCGTCGGTGAAAAGGATATGTCCCCATTCTTGAATACCCCAGTTTTGGTGTTCACGAGCAAAGAGCATTCGCTTCACTCGATGTTCCCTGGTCAGTTCCGGACCATTTGCAGGTCTTCTTGCGCTCAATCCGTATTCCTGCAACCTTCTTCTCACGGTTCTTTCACTAACTGCTACTCCTCGTACATCTTGCAACTCATCACGGACACTAACCGCAGTAGTGCCTCTGTTTCGTAAAACTCTCAGACGAATAAAATAGTTGTCTTGAGCAGTTGTACACTTTTTTCTGCCTGATCCAACTCTCCTGGTGTAGCCTCCAGTTTCTCGAAACCTTTCTACAGCTCTTTGAATGCTGCATCTGGTAACACCAAGAACTTGAGCCGCGTAGTACTGAGATCGCCCATCTTCAATTAAAGCAATGGCTTTGGCAGTATCGGTTGGGTTCAAAACCATATTTAATTTCTTCAGGCACCAATTAAAAACAGTATTCAGTACGACGGCTAACAACCTGACGTTTGATAGAGCAAAAATTATTCATACAAATGCAACGAAAATTAATCAAATTTTAAGATATTTTCTAATTTTATCAACTTTAATGCGATTAACAAATCGTTTGACTTTCATTTGTTGACAATAACTCTACAAATGTGTACCTACTCGATAATAAAGTACAATAAAACCGTTAAATTAAAAAATAAGCACATTTTGATCGAAATTGTCGATGGATCGAATTTTGTGCCTTTGAGTGTATTTGCACACTGCCTCGCAACCAACTTACGCGCTGCCAGCTGCAGAAGTCGTTATCTTTAACAGCTTCTGGCGGACAAACGCGCCCGTCTGCCCAAATTCTGTTTCGACAGAACGTTTCGTTATTCTTTTCTTTTTTTATGACAATTTCAATCTGGAATAAGTCAAGTATTTTACGATATTTTTTGGAAATTTAAATAAGTGCCCTTCTGTAACGCAGTTAATAAAGTACTTTTTTTCTTATTATTGATATAAGCGTCAGCAATAAAACTAATGAATCTTTGGAATAATATCAAGTGGTATAATGTTTGCTAGTTTGTTCTTGACTAAAAGATTCACCGCAGCTCTACCTTTAATTAAATAATCCTACAAATGAAATAACCTAAATTTGAAGGGCAACTCGTCCCAGAGACTTTATATGTCTCAAACAGTGAATGAATTAGTTAAGTGGTTGCTGCGATGAACAGAAGTATAGAAGAATAATAAAGAACAAGAGAGAGTTAATGTTAATAATTGGAATTATACATAGGCACAGTTCCAACGAGTTTGTATATGGAGTTTAGTTAATTTTTTCCTAAATTTTTCGTACAAATTAATAGAATAAGAACTGAAAGATTTGTATAAAAGCGAAGTCATAGAAATGCTCGAGTTGTCGGGCCACCCGGTATACTTTAATTAAATAAAACAAAGTTGGAAATTGTTTTAAACTGTTTTAAGCTTAAGGCTAAAATTAGTTCCAATTACAAGGAATTAAATAGAATTAATTAAATTTAAATTATCTCCAAAATGTAATGCGATAATAATTATTTATTACGACAATAACAGACCTTGTTAAATGTACCTAATCATCGATCGGGTTTAAATTTTTCTAAATAAAATTGCGCATTCATGGTCCGTTTAATGAGCTTCAATAGTGAAATTTCTATAACAAATCAAATTTTGGTATCAATTTTGGATCAAAAGAATGAAAATTCAAGTGGAAACTTAGCTTTCGTTCCAATCTTTTTCCTTCATCCTTCAATTACGAAGCAGATACATTTAAACCAACTTTTCACTTTATTTACCGCTTTAAAAGAAAATCTAATTAAGACACCAACTTAAAGACAATCTTGTGTAATGGCAATTGATTAAGAATTACTTTTATCTCGGTATAGCGTTACTTAAGTAATTTCGACGTAATACAATTGAGTCTCGGTAAGTGATTCTTTTAGGATCAAAATTATTTTCTTTTTTTTTAATGTTAATTAGAAATAAAGTTTAACGCGAAGCAGCGTCAAAGTTCTTTCCGCTTATTTCACGTCAATAACAAAGTAAGCAATTTATGAGCAATTAACTATTTGGTTGATAAGTTTCTAACAAGTTTTCTCGTTAAATGTTTTTCAATACTAAGTGTAAAGAGTAAAGACCCTTTTCGTATAGAAAAAAAATGTGACAGCGACTGGAAGTTATAATTGCCTTCGTAAGTAACTTAAATAATTAATTAGAACAAATTATAACTTTGAAAATATTATGGCGTCCGTGGTATTAAATGTAGAAAATTTTGTTATTTTAAATAACACTGTAAATGGTTCTCCGCTTGATAATTCTTCTGTAAATTTTCCATTCTTTCAGCACACCTTCACATACAAATCTATCGTTCTTAACGTGAATTCCTCATTCGTTTTAAAATTATAAAATACCTTAACTTACTGCAATATTAGTCGACGTATTTACCTGATATACAAATCTTTTTAAAATAAAATTTTCTTCTAGAAGACGATCAAAGAAGTAATGTTTTGTACGTTTTCAATCATGTACGCTTATAAACTCATATTCAATGAACAAATTCACCTTTTAGTTATTCAAAGACATTTTAGAGCGCGGGTAATAAAATATTTTAAAGACGCGGAAGCCGATAGGTACAAAATATTTTCTAAAATAAAATTTCTATTCAAAAACCACGTTTCTAAAACCCATTTAATATTTTTTTAAATCCGCGACGACCACGATATTTATTAAAGGAGCTTATGCCACTGCCATTAGGAAATCCTCTTAGAGGAATTTCCTATCGCGCTTTCGTTAACGAGAATTACCCGACTTATAAACGTCGAAGTATACTCTGTTGCATTTGCATGCAAGTTATTAAGGACGTGTTCATCCGAATTCTCGACGGATGGTTAGACTGACATGAATTATAAGCAATCTTGCATCATTCGAGTGGAATAAAGTAAGTAAACGCCGTTATTTACGAAACGTGCAGTTTGATTAAATTATCTTTTTTCCAGTTTCAGACACAAAAAGAGACTAAACTCAATTACGGTATCTCGCCACCTACTACAATTGCGCAAGATTAAAACATACGTACATTTGTACGGGTATCTTGGATACGCCATAAAAACGCCAACAAAAAGAAACTTTAAGAAAAGAAATGGTAAACAATAAAATTTATTTGTACAAAGAACAATAGATACGGTAGAGTAATGAAAGAAGAAGACGTCTATGCAAAAGCTTAACGAAAAATCTACACGAGTCCGAGCTTTGTTCTTCTCGTAAAACCTCATAATTAAATTTTTTTGAAAACTGCACCACAATTTTGGACTTTTATTGACCGCTCTTGATAACCAATTAAAAATTTTAATTGTTTTTAAAATTTTCCCAAAGTTAGTTAATAACTCTAAAATAAAAGTACTTAAAATTTCTATCAAACTTTTGCTTTATTTTCAATCACGACCCATTGTTCACCCTTTATTTTAAAATTTAGTTAATTTTTGAGAGGTTATTTTAAAAGTATTAAATCTAATTTGGGAAAATTCGAGCTAAATTCGTTTCAACCGAGTTATTTTCGCTTTCTTGTTTATTTTGAATCCACTCTGGACTGTTATTTCTTTCGATAATTCGATTGACTTCGTTTAGCTCGAGAAAATTTTTAATTTAATAAATACGTTCTTAACTCCTTAAAAGTGCCAGCTTCTATACAGTGCGTTCAAATTACGGTTGTACTACCACGTACACGTTTTAATCCACATTACCAATATTCGGCTTTCCGAATTGCTTCCTAGAATAGCAAAAAGCTATACTTCGATTCGTCGCCGTGGTGTTGAAAAGAATTCGCCTTCCATGCATTATACATCATCAACAAGTTAATTTTATGTTTTCAAAAAGGATAAAAATGAAACTTTAAATTACTTTTCCGAACATTATACCTTATCGCTATCATATTATAGGATAAATTAACTTGGAAACTATCAGTTTACTTTTATAGTTCGATAAGACCTCTCGAGATACTCTTATTTTTAGCAAAATAAATTGAAGCGAAAACTCTTTAATTTTACAATTTACCAAAGCTTTTTAGAGTGTTAAATAAACGTAAAATATGAGAAAGTTCAATATTCGAGAATTAACTTTTCGCACAGACTCATAATTAGAAAGAAAGCCAACATTTATCTACATTTTAACTGCCATAATTCTTGCAGTTAGCTTTGGTTTAATGAAATTTAATACACCAAATTTAAACAAAAATGTACAACGCCAAATAGGGTAAGTTAAAAAAGTTTTTAGTTTGATAAAATGTATGCTGTTGTTGTAAATAGGGTGTGTGATTCAAATCGTCATTAATCCTATGTGAAAAAAGTAATGGATCTTTGATTGATTTCAAATCGATGGGTGCCTTGGCATAGGTAGGTACGTTTCAAAGAAAAAAAATGTATAGTGCCACTTAACACCTTCGCGACACGTACAATAAATTTTGCAATTTACAAAAATGTTACAATTTGTGTGAAAAACGCACTTACCCTCAAATCCAAAGAAATCGGGTAATTTTTCAGAATCGCTGCTGATGACAATCTGAAAATAAAACTAATTTTTAATATTATTCGCTCCTTGACAGTTTAAAAGTAAAAAAAAAAGTCTACTGATGACTCTATTGTTTGAAAATAGTTGCCAGTAAAAATCTATACAATGGATACAATCGCCGTAATAAAATTCCACTCAAAAATAAAGCAATTAGGACCTTTTCGAGCTGCTTTTAAAATCTTTTTCATTTACGCGAGTTTTATGCTCACCAACAGACACAAAATATAAAAATTAATATCGAATCAGTTACCTAGCGGGGAAAATAGAAAAATTAGAAAATAGAAGAGTTACGAACTAGTAAAACTTAACAGCTGTTAAAGCGATTTCGACATTTTTAATAAAGCCATGCACTACTATGCGCATAGATAAACTTAATTTAAAATTTCAATTATAAACTTCAGCAAAATAAAGTCTCCACTACAAATTTATACAAACTCGTAAAATAATTAATTTTACAGAACGAAAGATTGGTTTTCTAGTAACAAAAATTTAAAATGTTCGATTATTTTCTTGCTTAATTCATGAAAGCGGATAAAACGTGTGTAGAGTACGAAACTCGTTCCGTAACTTTTTATTAAGTTATTGTAAATTTTCCTGATGTTTTCCGAGAAAATAGTCCATGTTTTAGTTTCTTTGCAATTTTTAACAAAATGAGTAATGATGGCGAACATGGTATTTCTGATGCTCTTCAGGAAATCCGAAAGCAAACAAATGTTGCAATTCTAGATTTAATACGAGGAAAATCGAGAGAATTGCACGAAAAAGAATATGACTTACTTATGAATCGATGTAGTAAGCAAAACACTGTGAGTAACATGCCAAAATATGTTACTTATTTTTATGTCGTTTATTTGTCTGAAAAAGCAAAAACTCTCAAAATTATTTACAGAACCATTATTCC
The DNA here is from genome assembly GCA_950108345.1 of Malthinus flaveolus. NCBI lineage: Eukaryota > Metazoa > Arthropoda > Insecta > Coleoptera > Cantharidae > Malthinus > Malthinus flaveolus. Next base: position 4,914,020 of record OX467287.1, on the reverse strand, counting down.
TCATGCTATAGGGACTACTTCAGAACGACAAATTTGACCAAAGTATTGGAAATTTCGAAAAGTAATAAAATTTTTAATGCGCGATTCATGGGATATACACATATACAGTGTGTCCGCGAATGGTCTTTCACTATACTCACTTTTATTTATTTTTATTTTTCATTTTTAGAGAAAATGTTCTTCTTTATAAAGTTTTACGTCTTCCTAAAAGCCATTTATCATAATTAAATCAGATCAGAATTGGTGATGAGTGATAAAAGTAAAATACCAAAAATTATTAATGTAAAAAAAATGTTAGAAGAAAAAGTTTGCTCTAATCTTACTTGAAGTTCAAATATCAAATTTTGACATTGTTCAACTTAACTTAACCTAACCCACAATTTTATTATTATTGTCATCATATTAATAAAAGCAAATAACTGCACTACTCTTGCCATTTAGGAGCGAGTTCTCCACTAATAGCGAAGATATTCGTTTTATCTTTTATCCCACGTCTCGTGAGACATATTGTACGATTTCAATTATTTCGATTCCCCATTGAATTTCCTCTACAATAGAACAGATCACAAAGTATTCCTATTCGAAAAATTGAATTTATCTTTAGAATCTTAAAATTTTCCCTAACACTTTTAGAACTTTGGTCGAGAGTCGGTTTTTTCAAGAAATAAAAACCATTAATCTAAATTTGATCAAGCTAAAAGTTAAAATTTACCAAAATTTCTCCAGAGACACATTAACAATTTGTTAAGTAATTTCAACTTAAATAAAACGCTAAAATTCTATTCCATTTTAGTATGGTGATAACTGATAACACTTCAAACTTGCTTAAATTGGCTTATATTCAACACCGTAATTATATAACGTTAATGCTAACCAAGATTAACCTAGAAGACGTGTACGTACGATAACATATTATGTACCGTATTTCCTAAAACTTCGAAGCAATTGAACAAACTTTTACTATATTAATACACATTAATAAATAAACTATTCTTTATTTATAGACGGGCAGTTATTAGTTTAATATAATAAGGAAATCTGCAGTTAGGGAAAAAACACGCAATAAATATAGCTTCGACGAGTAGAACGAGTTAGTTTATAGCACCACTAGGATTGTCGAGAATAATAGATAAACCCTTATCAAGACGTCGAATGTTATAAACTACAATTGCATTTTGCTAATTACACAATGCTAATGAAACCTCTTAAGGGGATAGGCCAAGTCTTGCTACACAAATTTACCAAAATCTTCCTTATTTTCAATGCAATTTTAATGCAGTTTGTAAGGTAATTCTTGAAAGTCGTCCCTGAACAGCGCAGCCGAATTTTTTCTTTTTAAATCGCCAAAAAAAGTATTATTCACCAGTGTTCTGAAAAGTAATTTCCCATAATCTTCTTTATTCGTAATCTAATTAAAATTAAAGTATTAAGCTCAATTTCGTTTTTGGTTCGTATATAAACTAAAGGGTACGTTCTGTAGCCTAACCCGCCAGTGAAATAATCACGTGGTGTATTATGCTCTTAATAAAGTACAAGAGGGGGATTTGTCATCACAGGAACTTCCAATTTACATAGCCTTACATGAATACTACACTAACGGACAAAAATATTGCATATTTTTTTTACTTTTCTGTATCATTTATATGGTTTTTAGTATTTCATGCAATATGTTGAAGTACCCTTCATAGTTTTATAATCAAGTACTTGACATTTTATAGTGCTAGTTAGTGGACGATTCAATAAAATGCTGTAATTTTGCTTATAATATTGAATTCTAAACATCAACAATACATTAACATAGCATTATTTTAGGTTAAAATAAAAATTAATTAATATCGGGTATTTCCTCCGCTAGCTCTAATTACAGCTTCCATCCTTCTGGGCATGCTTCATAGAAGATCTCTAATAGATTCTTGTGGAATTCGAACCACTCTTCCTGAGCTGCGATTCGCAGCTCTGCAATTGAGTCAGGAGCCGGCGGTTAAGAAAATCCCATAGATGTTCTATGAGGTTTACATCTGAGCTTAATGGTGGCCAATCCAACGACTCGATACCGGCATTCTCAAGATATTGAAGCACTACTTCAGCCACATGTGCCCGGGCATTATCGTGCATTAGCATAAAGCTATCGTATCCACAATAAGTATGAGCTCCTGCAAACTGCAGTCGACCGATTTTGTGATATGGGCAAAGATGTACTTTTGCAGGACGTTTTGGGTTCAAACCGCATTCCTTTAGCCTTCTCGTTACTGTTTTTGTACTTGCATTGACTTGCCTTGCATTCGGTAGTTCATTTTTCAGTTGCCTCTGTATATGTGTGCGATTTCGGAAAGAACGCATTTGCAAATATCGGTCGTCTCTAAGCGTTGTACACCTTTTCCGCCCTTGACCAGGTCGCCTTTTGTATTCACCGGTCTCGTCATATCGTTTAAGAACCCGAGAAACTGTTGATTGGTGAAGTGTTAGCATCACGATAGAAGTTAATGCAAGTTATAGTATTTTCTAATTTAGTAATTAATTATAAATTAACAAATAAAGAGTAAATTTTAATATTTTTAGGTTAAGAAAATCATAAAGTCAAAGATAGCGGTACAGTATCCTTTTTTTAAAATTATTAGTATTAATTAATTAATTAAATATTTTTAAGACGGGTGCATTATTAATTATAGAAAAATGTATGCAATGAATCTTGGACGGAGCGGAACGAATTAATTTATAGTAACAGCAGCCGCAACTAGGATTGTCGAGAATAATATACAGATAGAAAATGGCTTATCAAGATGTAGAACGTAATTAGTAATTATAAATTATAATTATATTTCGTTAATTACATTCATCTAATGAAACTAAGTATTTAAAATAGTTTTGTACGAGTTTAAGATGGCAGTTTTAGTTCTGGTTTGCTGGAATAAAATATTGTAAGCCAAGTGTATTAAGAATACTCCAAAACATTCGAAAAAAAACCTCCTCCAGCCCGCGGGACAAAAAACAAATATTTGATCTATAGCATTAGAATGTCTTTTAAAGTCGCAAGTTAGTACTGTAGTCATACAGGATGAATCAAATTTCGTGTTAAGTACAGGGATCTCGCTTATTGGCGTAGATAGAGAGTTGGTTAAATGAAAACGATCCTCGAGTTATGCCTACACTAAATCAGCATTTTTTTCTCTATCCGATGACATAAAATTTTTAAATGACTCCCATATGAAAAACAATAGTAGGTATCAATTATACAGTAAAGTAATAATGATAACGAAAATTCATTGACGTCCTCTGAAAGAACAGAAAAACTGCTCTTAACACTATATTCCATTCAAATTCAAGGTGCAGTAAATGTGAACAGTTATCATATCATCATGTAACGACTGCAATTGACTGCAGATACTATTCAAAGTCCCTAATATCTAGAAACCTCCGAGCCCCTACTCAAAATCTAAAAAAAATTTTCATTTCGTAATTTACCAAGATAACTGCATGTATGTGTTGACGTTTACTGCACCTTGAATTTGAATGGACTATATAGTGCTCAAACTAAAAGTCATTCATAAATCGCTAGTATAATGCATACATTTAGTTCAGAGGAGTGGAAAGTTTTTATTATGAAAATTACGAGAAAACTGTGTTCCCTCCTTCCACTCATCTATTACTCTACTAAACTAACTCCCGTGACACTTTTATCACTACGGTGGTAACATAAATACCTAACTATTTTGTCGCCTTCACAAGAAATTGTAGCAATTTTTTTAGGTGCAAATAATGCTTAACTACGCCTTTGCTTGCTGTTATCAAAAACGTTCATTAGCCGAAACGAGCTTTATGTAATAAGATTATGAGATTTCCGCCAAGTAAGTGTAAATAATAAATGATAGTCTATTTATAGTGCTTTTAAGATCCGCATTTTAACATTTGTTACCTTTTTTGTTGCTATTATTTCACATAGTTAATGTTTGTTCTATTTTAGAGAAGGGTGGATAACAACCAAACAGTTTATTATTTGCTGTAATAAAATATTATCTTCCGTTACATAGGTATTAGTCTTTCACAAAACTAAAATTTTTAGTTAGGTGCTTCTGCCAAAAGATGCAGACCAGTCTGCGTCCCTTTTAATTGTCGGGAGATGTTTATTTATTTCAATTAATCAATTATTTCCACTCACAACTTCTGAAAGGGGTTTCACTAAGCTAAACTGAATTATTAAATTTATGTTGTATAATTTATTCATGAGGAACGAGGTAGACTCTTACATATCCGGTCCGCCAAAGTTCAGTTTTAGTTTCCACGCCACACCGCTCAGTGTCAGTCTTGGATCCGGTCAGTGTTTTCATAAGAGAGGATAAAATAAAGACATATTTACTCCATGCAAATTTGAATTGTATGCTTATTTTATAGTGGAATAAAAACAAAGAGTTCCAAATGTTGATTTTTAACTTAGCAAGAAGTCAAATTTTGATAACCTCCAATCAATTTAACTGTCTCTGTGCGCTAGACAATAACATAATATCAGCAAATTGAATTTGAATATGATTCCTATATCTGAATTACTTTTACTAAGTTTGGTATTTTAGTATTCGTGTGGTCTACAAATTTTCAAAAATCTTTTAAATACTCCGGAGAGATGGCTTGCTCCAGGGACAGCCCTAAGTGTTTGTGTTTCAATATTTAAACAATGTTTTCATTTGCTTACGAATTAATTACATCGTTTTTTTCTCATTTACACTTGTTTGTTGTATAAAACGTGTGATTTAATTAAAAATGTTTCGTCGACTGGACAGTGTCCGGTCCTAATATAATTTTTTTAAATGTAAATTAAAAAATTGTTTAATAATTCCAAAAGCCACTTGTAAAAGCATCTCAACATTAAAGCAATATTTTTTCATTAAACTCGCAAGCTTTCGAAATAAAGTTTCACGACTAAAAACAATTGTATAAAAAAGTGTTAATTCATATTTATTAATCTGAAACTTTTTTTAATTATCGGAAGCATCTCGTGAACTGAAGAAACATTTAAGTAAGTACATAATTTCTTAAAAAAAAAAGAATTGTTGAAAACTGACTGGCGTTAAAAAATTTGTTGAAAAACGACGAATTTTAAATGAACCTTTAAAAATGTAAGCTTGAAGTAAAGAAAGTACAAATTTAAAGGCAGTTCATATGCATTATGGAGGTGGGGAAAAGCCTTCAAAATTTAAAGATAGCCAATTCTTGTTTTAATTGGTGACTTTTCTACGTTTCCATGTATTATTTCTAACAAAGTGTGAAAATTGCAAATTCGTTTTGAAAACCCAAGGGTATGAATCTTATAAAAAATTTCCAATTGTACCTATACCGATACCTTTCTTATTCTTAAAAATATACCGCCGAAAGAACAAACCTTCACCTTTGACATCATTTTTAAATTTTTAATCTTGATCATTGCTCAATTGTCTTCAGAAGTTCAGTCGAGATATTAAAAAATAATGTAAACAGACGAATTGTTTACTACGCTAATATAGTGGGTATTTCTAAATGGAGTAGCACAAACACACAAACTATACAAGTCGATCTTGAAAATAAAATGAACATGTCCAAATATTGTTCTCTTCCGTTGTTCCGTTCAAAATTCACAAACGTGTACGAACTGTTTCCGGTGAGTCTCCCTGCATAAAACTTTTTACTAATTATTTACTTTTGAATTTGCATTTCCCGTACATTATTTTTGCATTCGATAGTTTCTACTACCACGTCGTTTTCGTCACTCCGTCGTACTTCAGCGCTCCATTGCGCTTTCTATCCAAGTTGGAACTTCCTCATTTACCACCCGGCCAACATTTTTAAACCACTATTGTTCGGTATTGGCGGGTTTTAAGTCTCTTTATGTCACTTCGCGTGATGATCCAGATTCCACAAGAGTAGATTCCATACGTAGATATCTTCAAAAGAGTTGCTAGCAATGCCAGTATCGTCAGCAAATGTAACCTGTTCCGATTTCGATTAATGGTCATTTCATTTAACTCGAATAATGTAACGACTGCTACCAAAAATACATTTTTTGATATGCAAATTTACGGAATTAATTTTTAAATAACTCCGGAGATTAATCCTTTTTCCGAAGATTTGAATACATCAATTTTTGTCAGGTTTAACGTAATGGATGGAGCCGAATTACCATAACACAGGATTACTTTGTTGCTACATTACAAAATTCATTCTTGCATTCTAACAATTCTAATACCTTTTCGCTTCAAACGTGGCTCGTTTTAAAAAGCACACATCACATGCACTCATTCTGCCGACAAGCAGATAGAAAAATATTCCACAGGACTCGATAGGAAAAATTTCTTCTATTAGAGTAACGTACAACCTTGAATGGTATTTTTGTCGGGAGTTCGAGTAAACATTTGTTTTGAATTTGTAGTTTCGATCGGAAAATTTATTACGATAGGTCAACACTGAGTATCACTTACGTTCGTGTAAATCTCGTTCAAGCTGTTCAAACATGAGGATTATAAGTAACTCGTTTTGCACAAATTTATTCCACCCACAATTGTCACTTCTGAATGTCTAATCATGTTCTGGACTCCTAATGCAATGTAAACTCCTAAATAACGCAAACTTGGCTAAATTTTGTAAAGACACGACCAAATTACTTTGAAGTGTCGCAAATTGTTTACGTTCTACTCTATTCAATACTATATTAAAGACTAAAGAGCACCCTTACCCTTAATAGTAATAAATGTTTTTGTTTTTATTCGAGTGTGGATTGTAAACTTAATTAACAACATTTTAGTAAATAATAGGAAAGCGTGAATGGAGTCGAAAAACTGGAGGAAAATTGAATGGGAGCTTATTTCAGGTAGTTAAAAATGCATTAGCATAATACTTTCGCTGAGCTTTCGAGTTTTATGCATACAAAGTAATAAAATCGCGATTTCGTGTTACGATTCTTTGTTATACATTCATTTTTAATAAGCTCCATATAGCGGCTTTATATTTATGGTAAAAGCTCCGTTTTGCGCATTCAAATAAATATTTAAAAAATAGTACAAATTAAATAAACAAAAAATTTTCCACTTTATTTTTTATAACTTTGCGAAAAACGACGCCACCGCAAAACAATTGTGGCAATAATCATTAAACTTGCCGAAATTTTAACCACGCCTGTTGTAAATTATTACATAATTCCAAACTTTTGTGTAATAATTCTATGCGAAATACTTTTATTGTATTAGTTAAAACTCGCTAACTTTTTTTTTAAAACTCATTTAGAACTGAACTAAATTGTTGAATGCACTTTACGTTAAAAGCCACCCCGTAAATTTTCTATCATTTTAAATTGGACGCGAAAATATGGAAATTAACCAAATTATGTATAGAAATGAGGCGAAAATTGATAAAATTATGTAGCAATATGCGAGTTTTAGTTGCTATTCCAATTACACCACAACCGACTAAATGTGGATGCAAACAACATAATAATCGTTGATTTTAAATAAGGGTTACATGTTAATTACTTTTGTTTTTGTTACTTCCCCTACGAATTGTTTGGTAATTGAAAGTGGCTCTCATTTTACGTTCTAAAAGGAAACAATTTTCCCCACAAAAAAAACAATTGACTGCTATTAGTGAAGTAGTACTTAGTAAATTATTTATTTTTTTAATTAAAACGTAGGTAAATGCATCATCGCGAGAGTAAGCTCTGAAAGTTTAAAAATAACAAATTACAAACTAATGGATCTAAAACAATGTAACGTGGAAAATCTGCGCATACAAGTATTTAGTCAATTACAAACAGAAACCATCGGTAATACGTTACGCAAAGAGGGGCTATAATTTATTGTCTACATAACGGTGAACATCAAGACAATTTGGAAAGAATAAGTGGGTTAGCTGACCTTTTAGTAAGAAGATAAATGCCATTCAATTTACGCACTTTGGAACGTATATTTCACGATGAAAACTATCAGAAGTAGATATTGGCGTATTCTCGGCTAGAAATGACAAAATTTTTAGCTTTAGATCTACCATTGGCGCGAACATGTCGAGAAGTCGAGAGTCTTCAACAAAAACTACACTAAACTTGAATCACGCCTCTCCCGAAGTACTTAAAAGAATGTTTCGCTTGTCTATAAAGTTAACAGAACAACAAACAGTATATCCGACTTAAAAGTAACTACTTACTTATTTCCACAAAGTTTCGTCTCATTTTCGCGTTATTTTTGTATAAGAGCAAAATAATGGTTTTCGTGAAAATTTCTGCTTTCATAGGCGAGTATAGAACCTCTGATTTATTACAACAAAGCTTTTGATTCGAGAATATAAAGCATAGCGACAAGTGATAAATATAGCCGGTTTTTAAAAGCTTTGCAAGTTGAAAACTATACAATTTCTCGATGTGTAGAAGGTATGTCTATTGTTATTCGTTTATTACTAGCAATTTATTACCTTATCGACGTCTACTTAAATTCGAGCGTATGCTATATTATTGAATCAACCGCATCGGTAGTAAACTTTGAATTTTAATGCCACCGACGAATGTAACAAAATACACTTTTCTAAATTTAAAGGTGGTAAAAGATCGAGATTGGGGATGTACGGAATATCAAATTTAAATAGTTAAGCGAATATCAAAATTGTATTTCATGTAAGAACATAAAAATAAAAATTTATATGTAAATTGAAAAGTATGACAACGTATAGAGTATAGAGCTCTCATGTAATCAAAATTTTACAAAAGCTCTATAAAGCAAATGTTTGATCGATTCTTTCATTTTGGAGACAATATTAAATTTTTAATTAATTTATATAATATCGATGGTCAAATACTTCAAGAGCTAATCGGCTCAAGGTTTTGTTTTTATTAGGTTGATACATAATTATCCACCGCGGAAGAGTTAGGTCGGATGGGGAGCAAATCCCATCTTGTGTTAGCGCTTTGTATTAGATCACATGGCGTTCGATATGAGAATGAGCATTGTCGTAGTGGAAAACGAATGGATGTTTTTAGCCGAGTCACAGAGTAAAGTAAATCCAGTTGGACCAGAAAACAAGCCGCTGTTGACTGCCGTTTTACTGCTTTGGCCATTTTGGTCAAGGATTCGCTACTTCTGACGCTCCTCATTGCCATTCCACCAGTGGCGGTGGCTATTAGAGACGATCTCCTAGTGAATGATTCTTATCTGATCCCATCAAGCACATCTCCACATAGTCTTCTTGTAGTGCACAACCTCTGGAATTTGCTGCCGGGCGGCTGACACAAAACTTTCTTTCTGTTCGCGTTTTTGTAAGAGGAGCCAAAACTCGCCTCCTGTGACGAGTGACGAGTTTATTGAGGAACAAATTTTGTCCATTTTGCTGGCGCAATGGTAGAAATTCGAACTTCGGCGGCCTTGTTGTTGTCCTCCGAAAGCTTGTAAGAAACCCATCCGGCCAATTTCCACTCCTTGCCGAGTTTTCTGAGTGACGAACAATTCTGAATTGGTTTCATCCGGTGTCCTGGTGGAGCAATTTGTGTTCTCTTCTTGACTTATCTTCTAAACTGGTATCACCATCTTTGAAGCCAACAAATCACTCTCGGCATGCCCGAGATTGTTGAGATCGCCAAATGACTCAGCAGGTTTCCATCCTTTCTCGAAGTGGTATACAGCATAATATGGCGCATATGTGTATGGATTTCGATTCGCATTTTAGTTAACTAACCGTATTGAAAATTATATTATAACAAATGTCAATTAACAGTCAAATTCAAACAACAGAACGAGGCAAGAAAAACGGCGGAGAATTCAAAACCTAATAGTAGCTTTGGTGCTGCTAGATCTCATGAGGGCATATAATTAGATGAATAATGAGTGCTGAAATGAAAAACTTCGTGTTCAAGTTCAAAAGAATCAATTAAAAACTTTTAAAATAGAAACTGATTCGCTAGGTATTTTACGTCTTTTAGAAAGTTAGGCACCGATAGAAACTAAAAGTTTTCGAGACAAACCACAAGCCTCGACGAAACATTTAATTAAATTTGATACTAGGAACACTTTCATTTATTCCGTCATTAGGATTTAACATATCTTTCTACTATTTAACCAAGTGTTACAACTTTAATAATAAACTTTTCTTAGAGACATCAGCTAGTAGTAGTAACGCGCGACACATACGTATAGCAACTTGTGCCAAAATGTAAATTCAAACGGTTGGCATATGGCTTTTAATGCTTTGTTGTTTGTTTGTTATAGAAATTCGTTTGTTAAACTTTAAGCAAACAAGACGTTAGCTTATGCTTCCGTGCGCAGAAGTAATGAACAAGAAACATTCACGCAACTAACGGCACAAGAGCCATTTGTCACAAACCGAAACCAATTCTATGTAACTATGCGTTTAGAAATTTCTCTGGGTGTACTAATCTAAATTACATTACAATTTGCAGTCGATAAATTATACGAATAACTATTGCAATTAAATGACCCTCATATACTTAAACAACAGTAGAAAGTTAAGGAAAATCATTAAAAAGTGCAGAAATAGTTAACACAAGTAGATCTATAGGCGACAAAGTTTAGTCATAAATTACTGTAAGATTTTGAGTCTGAACCTGTAATTAACGAGCCCTTTACAAATGGAATAAATTATTCAGGCACCCATAACCTTCGAGTGTACTGTCGCTCTTTGAACGGGCAAATACTAACCTAAAAGTGGGTCCTTTCTGTTTGCAAACCGCGAATTGTGACAGATCACACGCAGCTTCCTATCGTAAATTTCATCCTCTCTGTTTGAAATTATTTGAGCTGCGAATTCTAAATATGAAGCTGTTTATTTACCCGTGCCGTTTAAATCCTAACATGCAACAGCGTAATTACTACCGATAATTATTCTGGTTACTTTCGAACGAAAACTAAAGTTTGCGAATTTAAATCCGGGGACCTCGACAGCCTGGCCGCTAAAATCTCGAACTTTGTTCAACTTTTTATACTGCAGGTTGTTTTCCAAAGTTTCATTTGGCTATGTCCGAAGTTTCAAGTAAACCATCCAATATGGGTCAACAAAATTAGTGTTAATTCCTATCAAATCAACCAAATCGATGTAGACATAACTTCGGTGTTTACGTTGAAATTTAGTTCCGCCGACGTATTCGGCTTAAGGTTCGGTAGTTATGTATCACGCTCCAATAGATTTTTGTTTATACAACTGCAACTAACATTGTGTTTAACTTGTTCTAGAATCCCCAAATTTTATTTTTTAAGTTCCCTTATATGCCAGTTTTACCATATCTATTAATTGACTCCAAATACCCGTGTCCGTAAAGATCAACTTGACCTAATACTTTACTACACCGAATTTTATCTGCAATTCCTAGAAATAAATTATAACGAACTGACTTAATTGGTATAATTAATTTGAAGATGGCTACTAGATTAAAGTTAAAATAACTTAATTACATCTTCTTAAAAGATAATCCCGAAAGGAAAGATATTATTTGAATCTCGTTTGATTTACTAAGCAAAATTGATCAAAATTCCACCCTCGTCACATTCCATTCGAGTCGCGTATAAGTAATATTTTGATAATAACGCGAGCCTAGCATACTTTCAAAAGAATTTTTTCAGAAGCGGGATATTTTTGTCATACGTGGGGTAACTATAACTCCGATTATTCAATCTACGGAGCAGTTCGTGCATCAAAAAATCCGCTCTATTATTGGAATCATGGCAAACTTGAAGTTAATTTTACCTCGCTATTGGATCAGAGGATCAGTAGCAGGGATCATTTATAAAAATGAAGGCAAGGAGAATTTTTAAGTACCCATCTGACCGTCGTTGCAGCGGGCATGACAGGAATATTTAGGAGCATGTAGGTACTATGTAGAGGTAAGGGATGTCTTTGAATTTATGATCCAAGAGAAAATTAGACATCGCTAATTTACTATTGAAATGTCACCAAAGGATTGCTGATTTATGCATACAACATTTTAGTAATGTTTCACCAAGAATACACGGTAACTAGTCAAATTATTCTGGGTACTGCTCTCAAACCGAGTTCTACCCCAAGTTTGTAATTTAAATCTACCGTTCGTAATGTGATCAAGAATAAATTGGTAATCACTATTTTAACAACAGAAATTTACAAAAAAATTATTAAACGACAAAAAACGTGTTTGAAAACCAAAAAGAAGTATGAATATCTGAATATAACAATTTAGGTAAGACAATTTACGTAAGGATTGTTCAACGTCGAGACTACCCGTTATTTTCTTTGTTACCAAACTCAAATTTTTGTTCATAAACGCATTTTTATGCTAATTAAAGGCATCTTTTCTCGAGTAGTACATTCAATATAATTATTTAGGTAAAACGACTCCAATTAAAATAAATTCCTTTACAAGTTCTTTCATCATTTTTCAATTATCCTTTGCTTACCGTACAAAGATATTTTGAAATAAACTCTTTCTTATTCTTTATGTCGCTTCTTTTTGCTTTTATTACTTCGCCATTATCTACACCCTTTTCATTTATGTTCTTTTTATTTATCTACTGTAATTGTAACACGTAGAATGACGTTTATAAAAATATCTGCTACCCTAATTGCTTTGAGGGAAAAATGAAAAAGGAAAAATTGTGCAGAATTCAACAAGATCTCGTAGGTGGTTTATATAATAAAAAAAACATTCCCAGTACTATCGACTATTCAAAGAGCAATTGATAACCAAAATCAATACGGAGCTGTAAGCCACAAACACCCTGTAGAAAATAAAAATTAAATTGAACTTCTTTTTTCAACTACTCAAAAATTTGCTTAAAAACTGTAAGCATAATTCAGCAGCTTATCGATTATTATCGTTAGCAATAATCACATTGCTAATTGCTATCCTGATTAATGAAAATTCTAGTAACTTTTCAACACTTTTTTTTCTCTTTATCTAAAAGGAAGATAAAGAGCAATATCATTTTTAATTTTTAATTGTGATCTCTTTCATTTTTGCCTTAAAACAATTACCTATTAGGAAAGCAGGAACTTTTTAAAACACGTGTTATTTCCCTATGCACGGGCAGGTCATTCAACACCCGGTATAACAAAAAACTCGGATTTGCGTAAGATTAGCATTTAGTTCTGCGAGTAGCCATTTCGTAAGGTTTCTTTATAATGACATTGTAAAAAATTCCAAGAGCTGGGTCGGGGCATCTTAATGCTCTCTGAGTCTCATACAGCTAGCCCGCCTAACTATCGTCTCTTTAATTTCCTAGTGATTGATAAACACAGATTTGTGCTCTGAAACTTATGGAAAACTACATTTCCACCTATACTGCACTGCATGCTTTTTATACCGTTTTATAGATTACCTGGACGCCTCGAAGACGTCTTATTGGGTTCCTTTGTAACTTTAGCAAGACTCCTAGCTGTGTTGATCTTGATGTGGAGTGTCACGCAGTATATTGCAGTCGAGCAATTGACTTATATTTCTTCTAATCTAATGTAACTATGGCGTTTCTTTCAATTCTTTATGAATACGACCTGCTTAAATGGGTGTCCTATGCAAACCGGCGATACCTCCTAGCTAATAGCAAGGTTGATAATGCACTTAGCTATTTTCAGATACGGCTATGTAGGTGTGTAGTGAAGTTTTCGCAGTATAAAGGTGCCGATAGACTGGCAAAAAAACTTGCGCGATTTGCTGTCCGACAGCAGTGTCACTAATGTAAATAGCACTGCGAGTCCCTGCGAGTGTATTCATTAGAACTTGCGACACTGCTGTCGGACAACACATCGCGCGAGTTTCTCGCCAGTCTATAGGCACCTTAACTTTAAAAAAAAAAAACGTTTTAAACAATTAATAAAACCCCGGGTTTCTCTTGTGTGAGAAAGCAAAACGCCTAGCAATTAATAAATTTACAAGGAAACGCTTTTTTAATATAAACGTAAAAAGGCCAATTAAAGGTAAGAGATGTAAAAGCAAAGAAATTGTATACTTCTTTGAAGTATATTAAAATGTTTGTAACAAACGTTGTTTCGCATTTTAAACGGAGTAGTAACTACGTTTTTAAGAGAATAGGCTGTTTCCTCCCTTCTTTGAGTCCGCACGTCTATAAAATTGCAAAAATATAACTTTATTATTTGATAAAAGAGCAGCACTCTCCTCACGCGATTAAAATGGTCAAACTTCCCCTATTTCAATTATTTAATAGTATTAGGTATAGGCTGTGTTTTTAACGAAATTTCACCTTTATTAATAAAAAGAGCATTTAAGGGTAGATTTCGTAATTAAAAATTTTCAAATTAAACGAATTATTATACAATTTGAATATCAGAAGTGTGCTTACACGCTTTTAAATGCGTTAATTAAAATTAATTTCTTCTTGACCTCTTTACAGCCCTCCAGATTCCAACTTTACAAGAGTATTTAAAACAAACTTGCGGAGCACGATAAATTATAATAATAATCCGCAAAAATTTACCCAATTGGTCGAGTTTCTTTATTAATTTTTAATTATCATTTTAAATTTGCTTCGGAAAGTTACTTTTTCATTAAGGGGTAAATAACCCTTCTTGCATGAATTACGAGACTTTTTTAATTGGTAGTTGAGACTCGTTTTAATTCCACTAAATTTACAATGCAAATTATACATTATACACAAAATATAAACAATAACGTCCATAAGAACGACGCTTTAATTCAATTTTTTTTAAAGAAACGCCACCTACATTATTAATAGACAAACAAAAGCGCCACGTTCAGTATTTTTTATAGAGGTAATAAATTTTACCTAATAATAAATCGCTATTTCAAAAAAGAAGCCCAAACTCCTTTTGTCAGTTTTCGTTCCTTTGAGAAAATTTGAAGGCATAATAACGCCAGTAAACGGTTTACATTTTACATATTATTAAAAAATTTCCTTTTAGGACAAACTGTCATTTTCACCGAATCAAAATATAGGTGTGTAGTAATTTTCTACGTCTTATTACCTTATTAGCCAAAACATTTTGTACTAACCAGGTAGGCTTCGTTAAGTTTTCTTTTGTATTTCGTGAATTTTCTTTTCAACCGATATGATCGGCGGTCATATTTTATACTAACATAACAATTGCGATCATTTTTGTAGTCATGTTCAATAGTTAACTAACTATTTTAAGTTATTACAGCTTGTTTACACGAATAGTGAATAAAGCAACTCATACGTACAATGTTTTGAGCAGTTTTATATAGGGCGACAATTTGTCTTACTTACATGTGCTAGATAAAAATTTACGACGAAGACATCGTATACTACGTGTTGTATTAAAAATAATATTTTTATAATTCAATGTTGAGGAAAATTTTTGTGTAACTACTGACAAATGGCAACATTGCTAAGTAGCCCTAGTATGTGTATAATTTGGAACTTTATATCGATTTCCAGTTTTAGAAAGCCTGTGAGTATATTGGAGATATCATTAATGGATATAAAGTGAATGGAATAAAACTTAGTTGCTTTACTTTATATCTTAACTTAAGCCATCAAACCGGCATATTCTTAAAATGTCGAGCAATTTTCGAATGAAATGTGCACTTACGATGATAACTGACAAAGACACGAAATTGGATACGGACGATTATTAGATATTATTCGGCAAATTCAGACCAGAAATGCTACATTTTGTGCTAGAGGCTCTCAGATGAAGTAAACGATCCGAAATTTAGAGGTTGCGTGGCTTTCTGTAATTCTGATAGTAGTGCGTGGGATATGTCGATGTCGAAGAACTTTGACTTTACGAAAAATATGCCCAGTAGCATTTACCTGTTGTCTATTTTCTCCTGATTACTTTAGACCAGTTTATTCCTAAAATTTATATTATTTGTTAGTTTTGATTTAAAAAATACTTCTGGTTAAACCGAAAATTAGCCAAAACAATAAGCGAAATTTCCATTAGAGAAAAAGAAAAATAATTCACCCTGTATAATATAGTCTCATCAGTAAGCCTTTACCTCTGATGCCCAATAACTTCACTATCTACTCCGAAAGTTTACAGTACATTGTTGAATTTATAACAAAATATTTCGTTTCTGTCGACTTGGTGAAAACTACAAAGCTTTCGTAATTATTAATACGTGAGAAATATCAGCTACAGATTGCAAATAAAGAAAGGATATAAGCTAAGTAAGCCGAACTACAAAAGGAAAACTATACGATTTTCCGAATGCGTACGATACTTGAGAAAGCCCATAACGTTTTCGGAACTAACAATATTGTAAGTGCCCACCTAGTTATAACCAAATTTATGTTGCGTTTTATTATTTAAAACATAAAGCTGGTATTATAGCTAAACGGCCGTTTTGGTTCCTGTGGGTATACCGTGTAAGCATAAATTTGTCGAGGTCCAATTTATAGTTGCTTTTAAGTCCCTTTTTGTTGCTCTTAAAACTAAACTTGCTGGTAAGAAAATTTCAACAAAAATTACATACATCAAAATGAAAAGCACCGACTATAAACAACAAAATTTTGTTACAGGAATATCAACATAAAACGACCTCACCTCTCTGAATTAATTACTAGAGTAACATATTCATGTGCTTCTAGGGTCAGGTATGACAAGGGTTTTTGTAAAGAAACGCCCTAAACCTATCTTTATTGTTTTATCAAAGAACCGCTTAAATGTTTATACAAGGCCGTTTATTTATAATCTACGTACTGAGCTTTTTCGCACAAAAAATATTTATTCGTTATACCCGCGAGGCTTTTCTATTGTTATCGAATCGCGAACAAACATTTCATGAAAGAAAAGCTCGTGTTCGGTTAGTAGTTGAAATATGAAAAATAAATAAACTTCGCTAAACTGTTAAGAACGTCGGGGAACCAGAGTTGGCTCTCGTTTTGAAACGAGCCAACAATTTAAACAGTAATAATCAAGAGACTCTCCACAACTAAACCACAATAGGTCGGACATCACAGACACCCTTTTGTTGATTACTCCGAGTATGGAAATTACACGATAAATTTAATTATAATTAATTGTATTAACGCAAACCAATAAAAACAGAACTTAAACGTCATTTACACAAACTATTCCACAACAACTACAACTGCCCTAATATTAGGTAATTAACTGTTGAAAATGTTTATTTCGTAACGGAAATTAAAGTTGCCCTTAAAAAGGAAATTTAGGTAATTAATTTTTTTTTTCTTCTATCTACGTATACTCGAGCGAATTTATATTATTTCATCAAACCAATATCCACACTAACTTTTAACGAACTCCCAGAGTAATTTAAAATTGATTGGGTGTGTAGGTTGATTAGATATCATTGTCCTCGAACCTATTATTGTGCTCGAGCAAATACTAAAAAATTGAGGCGGAACCTTCAAAAATATACTTACGGAAATCGAGAAAATGTTGTATTCGGGTAATCTGAAAACCGACACGAAACATTTTCCAAACTCCGATAGCCATCTTTAAAAGGTGTTGCGTGTTTCTCGTCTGTCGGCCTTTCATTCAAGTTTCCTCGGTTGACGTTGGCAGTAACGAAGCTCGTAAACCATGCCCTCTTTGCATTATGTTTATGTTGTGCTTCGAAGTATTTATAATGTTCATTATCATTGTGGGAATGCGTAGTTCAAATCTTAACACATTCCAAATTTGAGTAGTAAAATAGAATCGCGGAGTTACAAACACATAGGGTTTATCGTGTCTCTCTATAAATTCTAATAGTGGCTGAGCATTTAACTCTGGTTGAAATTTACTATCAGCACACTTACACCGATTGCTTCTCCGAGTTTATTTATTTTGTAAATAAACGTCTTCGATGGCCACATTTCTACCTGTTGCAATTAAACCGAGCTCTAAAAGATGGTAATTTACATCCGATAGCGAGAACTCGGATAGAAACTAGTTATAATTTAAATTGGCTGGCAAACAGTTAAAATGTCAAACCTCGCGTAATGGGATTTGGGCGAAATAAACATATCAGCGTGTGATTTCGCCGATTTACATTTAACCTTCTATTCAGATAATGTATTCGTAAAAATACAAAACGCTACGAGCAAAATCGTGCAAAACAGGAAATAAATCAACTTAGCTAAAAGCCCTGTTTAAAATAGATTTAAAAATGTTACACCGTAGTGAAAATGCAAAAGAGATGTATAATAAACATAAAGTCTGAAATGTTTATGAATGTATGTTTGGAGCTTAAATTACCTGTATATTTGGTGCGCGAGCACAAGCCTAGAGATATACAGAAGCTTCTATAAAGTACTCTATTTATCCCGTTTTGGTTGCTTTAAAAACGGTCCATTTATCTAAGAAATGCCGTATATTTTTCAATCTACTTCGTGAATAACAAAGAAACGACTTACTAAACTTTAATACCTAATACTGTTTAGCTTTTACAAAAAACATAAACATAACACGAGAAGGGGGTACATTTCACCAATTAGGCGACAAGTCTGTACGTCTGTAGTCGATATCAAGCGGTTTCATTCTCGTATCGTCGGGGATTCACGCACTAACGTACCAATTTATTAAACTTAAAGCTGCAGTTACACTTGAGATTTATTACAATAAATACATTTCTCTCGGAGATAAATTATATTAAGTGTAAACCTTGATGACAGAAACTATCAGAGATCTATTTATATATCCGATATATCTATCTATATTTATGTCTGAGATATCTATCATGATATAAATCTCAAGTGTAACTGCAGCTTTACATAATTGCCATTTTTTAAATAATATTAATGAAAACTTACAAACAAAAATTGAAAACAATGGAATTAATGGATTATTAACATCATACATTTTGTTCTCCTCTAGCAGTGTCGGATTTTCAGAAGAGGCTAGGGAGGCTGAGCCTCCCTAACCAAAAACAGAAAAAGAATGAAAAACAGAAAATTTACAGTTATTTGAAATTAAAAACCAACTTGACTATTTCCATAAAAACTAAATTAGGCCACGCCCGCTTTTGCCTGCAGCGCGCTCTTTGCCTCGCTCCGCTCAGTGGGTTTTCTATAGCCTTCTCAATCTTGAAATCGATAGACAGCCACTGTTCTCTACAACTCAATACCGCATTCATGGATTTCGACACGCTATAAATGAAACTTTCCATAACTTTCCGAGACATAAGTCTCCAATTCTGCAATTACTGCATCTACAAGTTGATTGTAGTTGACAGGCCGGGGTGCATGACTTCGAACCTTCTTTTTAAGAGCGTTCCATAGATGTTCAATAGAATTGAAATCGGGACCATTAGGTGGCCACTCTATTAACGGAATTAAAGTAGTCGATAACCTGTCTAGCTACGTAGGGACGAACTTTATCTTGCATGAATAAAAAATCGAGTCGTACAAAAGGGGCAAAAACGCAAAAATAATTCTGATTCATAGACCTTGCACGTACTGGAATCAACTCTGTGCGACCTTCGAAGTAGATTCCACCCCAAAACATAACAGGATCCCAAAAGGGATCCCTGGAGAGATGTAGCTCTTTCTATCCGTCAGTGAGTTACAGTGCTTTCGAAAACTGGTGTTCGAGAGCCTGGCCAGTAGCTCACAAAAACTGAACAAAAGTCTAATCAGATCCAACTATTCTACTAAATTAGGGAGTAAGCCTAGCACCCCAGCAGTGAGGGATTTATTCAGCTAGTATTAGTCGTTCCACCAGCGCGCTTTAAATTCACGGAAAATTACTTAACTCTCAAGAATTAAGAATTAATGCGACGAGAAAAAAATATAATGCGAGCAAAGACAAACTTCCTCAACAAGTTATTTTCCCTGCGCCTTTTACACCGCCTTTCTAAGTTTAAATTTGAGTTTAGGTACTAACACCAATCTCTCATTTTAGACAGCGTCATCACTTAAAACAACCACCCACACCAAGTAAGCAAATGTATCCTGTTTTAATTGTAACGATGTTTATTAACGCTCTTTTTTTATTAAAAAATTTTTTTTTCAACAAATTAATAAGAGAAAACTCAAGTTAGAAACTTAATACAAACGTATGATATTTTAAATGAAATTAAATTAGTGGTGGTGGTTTACCCCATCGTTGTATTTTACAAGCTTTATTAAACTTAATGATATTAAAACAAGCAACGAGCTACGAGTTTTAGCTTATACCACCTTGCATTCGCGTAGCTATTCTACCTAATAGTTAATTTAGTAGGTATTAAGTAGAAATGCAGTTTTTACTTTGTAGTTAATGTAAAACGATACGAAATATTTCCCCAGGCAATTATAATCCCGTACATAAACTCGCTCGAAGCGAATATACAAATCGAATTTATAAAGTTATAAATAATTCCAAGTAAACCAAAACGTAATAAAAGCGTTTGCTAATATTAAAACTTTTCCATTTAGTTCCTCCTAACTTGGGCTCAAATATTAAAAAATATAAATATATGCGATTCCTTTCATCAGAAAAGTAGGAATTGGTAAAATATTCACTCTCGATGAACCAACCGGAAAAATTGGTGGTTATGCCGCCATTTTAATAATAATAATATTCCTGTTCTCATAGCACACAAAGTTTAGTTGCATAATATTCACTTCGATAAATAAATTATTGTTAATTCCAGCGAAGTGACATAGACTAACCATAGATCCTGATGCCAAAAAAATAGTTGCTTATGAACAAAAGGTACCTATGCTAGACATGAAAATTTCCCATCGAGGTTTAGCCAAAATAAAAAAATGAATATGTCGAGTGGTAATGAGATACTTGCATCTCGCGTTTCATACATAAGCGAAAAAGTGATATCCAGACTTTCCCGATAAAAAGAGTTTATTTACTAACTAGTTATAAACTTAATGTCAAAGTGTCACTTTTACAACTTGTGACGAAAAGCAAAAACTTTTCAAAACTGAAATGACGTTCAAAAAGTTATCACTTTTGCAATAAGATTAGAAAAAAAGTTGTTTTCCGGGGTATGGGAGAAATTTCCATAATTTACTAAATTTAAAAGCGCTTTTAACGACCAAGCATTTGTTATTTTAAGGCGAACATAAATATAAAGTCAGAAACGAATCCCATTTTTGTTCATTAAAACAACATTTTTTTGAATATTCCAAAGATAAACTTTTGGATTGAATTCAATTATTTGCTCGACAATATTTGAAACCTTTTTCAACTGGAACTATATTGTGACAAACTGAAAAATTCGATTACTTTCATACAAAGATATGATGAAATGTTTTTGTTAAAACGACACAATTTGTCTTTGAAGGGCTTTATAAAAATGCAAGTATTGAAATTGTGTGCGCCAAAAGAAAAATAAATAAAATAATTCTAGATAGGTATTGTGAGAATTTAAGCGAAATGCAACTTTACTAAAAGTTTGGAGAGTGCTACAATAGATTATTGCATCCGCCTGTCACAATTTTCATATTAATGGATGAAACTCGTTACATTTCCAAATTTCAACCAATCGGAAACGGATACAGAGTTAATTGTACTATAAATACAACAGTAGAAAGGTAAACGATTGAGTTAGCGTGACATTTCATTACAATTTGGTCTATTTTGTCTTTAAAAATTCGACAATTAATTGACATTGACGACACATAATTCAAAATATCGAGAACATTGTCAATCATTTGTTTTTAACAGAACCATTTTGATATAGGATCCTAAACGCTACATGATTTTGCCTAAAATGAAAAAAGTTGAAGTGAATTATCTTCTACTGAAGAGGCAGTAGAAATTGGGACGAGTTGTTTTGGATGACAAGCAGAAACGTGTTCCCAACGTATTTTAAAAAATAAACCGCAACATTTCCAGTTTAACATTAAAGTTTTCAAAGAACCATAAGAAACACAATCAAATGGTTTTGTTTTCAAAAAATCAAATCAAATTTTAATAATAGGTATCCTTCGAGGATCGATCGATTTTTATGCCTAACAGAACACTGCTTTAAAAGTGAAGGTGTATAGTGTATACGTATACTATGTATAGAATTGTTATGGTACACAATAGAGATTAAACGAGAGACGTGCGAAAGAAACAAATTAAATTTGTGCCGCCTCCTGTCAATTTGTGGCTTTTCAATTGAAAGGGTCTTATTATAAAACTATAAGTTGGAATTAATTTTCATTTCCAATTATTACTGGAATTGAATAAGCAATCGAGAACATAATTAAATGTATGTAATATTAAGTGAAAATTGTAGTATTAATTTCATTTTATGCTTTATTTGCAGACTAATCCAAGGTTTTCGTCTTTTAATCTGGGTTAGACTCAACCAATGGCTTGACGTTAACGTCTAATAATGTCTCATATCATCCCTATTATAATAGTGCTCTTATTGGAATAACACCGATACCTTTTGTGCGCTATCCAACAATCCAACGAGCCAATATGATGGATCTATCAATCACACGCTAAACTTTAGCTACAACTACTTTAGCTACTGAAGACCAAAAATCTGAACTTCAGTTTTTAAAAGTTCCCATTCAATACATATAAGACTCTGTCTTTCCAGTATTTACTTACATCATTCGTTTGGGATGGTACACAGCAAATAAAACAAAAAACAGTAGACTCAATATTGGAGAGGTATCAGACCGAGAGCTATAATATTGTGACCACCTGTAGGATACCGCTCCACTTCGTTATCGCTCAGTTGTGCGCTAAACAACAGACAAATGCACGAGTATCGAGAGTGGATCTATAATATAGTGTGAGACGACCTTTAAAGTGCCATCTACGAGTACGAGTTTCCAGGACCTGCATCAGATGGTTCAAGTTTTATTAAAGAAATTTTAAAAACATCCAGATTGGACGTTCTTTTAAGCGGAAAAATTTTTTTTGACGATTGCATTAGTAATTTTGGAAGAGAAATGACATCAAACTTACAAAAACTTAATTTGCCATAGTAAGGTATTTAAAATTACTCTGTTTTTGTTTGTTGCCTCAAAGTGTTTAAGACAAAACATAAACTTCCTTTGAATATTTTTTGTCGTGTTCGCGCATAATGAGCCTAAAAGATGGATGACTTTTCATGGTAGCAGAGCCTACCAAAAATAAACGAAAATTTATCAACAAAAGCGACATTTAATGTAAATCGTTTTAAGAGTATCGGCATTGTAAAATTTATAAGTTACTTTCCGGCGGACGTACTGTATAAAAAAAAGAGGAAAAAGTAAATACATAGATTAAGAAATTCTAAACACAATAAAAGAAAAAAAGAATCGACTTTTATCTAACGAAAGAGAGAGCTTAAACGAGCGACGATAGAAAATATAGGTTATATGAAGTTTCCAATCATCTCGTGTTTTCGTCTCCTCGCATCTCTTGAAGCGGCACGCGAAAAATTTACTTTTACCTTAACACCTTAACAATCTCCCAAAATGATGTACTGTTAGACGATTGGGAAATTTAAATTGGGGAAGTTTGCGATGTAGGTATGTTCTGATGTGCTCTGTTGGTAAGGCTCCAATTAATTTATATCTTTCGCACAATTTCATCTTTTATATTTTAAATTTTTTTCAAAAACTCGTAAGCAAAAAAGAATAATGAATGTAACTTTTTTTACTCTGCAAGAAGACAAATTTTAAAAAGTTAATTTTATTTTCTGAATAACCGATTAAAATGATAAATTAGGGAACTTTTTAAGCTTTCGTTTTTTACACAAAATCCCTGTGCGTAATGCCATTTTTAGACAATATGGCATTTATTTATTCATTTAGGTGCAGAACGGAAAAATATGCACAGACAAAATATTATTATAATTATTTATTAAACTAAATTAAAATTCATCGTATTTCTTGTAAGGATCTCTTTAAAAATTTATTAATTTTTCATAAAACGCCGCGCAACTTAATGGAAATTTATTGTAATTTATCATTTTTATTACTTATTTCACAAACGGTACATTTTATTTATAATTTAGATGAATCTAAAGTCGAAATTGATAGTGAGCACCACAGTTTCTCTATAAATATTCATATTTTCGACTACCCCTTTCGTGCAGTTAGCTCCCCTGTTTTATGCTTACAGCATTTCCGTTAAATATTAAATTGACTCATAAATTTCTCCCACCGTATAATTTATTACGAATGGAAGAAGTTTTCATTTTTTAAGCAGACCAAGATACAATTCACTTTTAATATTTCTATCCACGTCACTTTACACCTCTTTCATAAAAGCGCACATTTAAATTTTTCTTCCATTCGCCTTTTATGTAAAATTGCGAAGCTCTTTTCAATTTTATTTTTCGTTAGTTTTGTTACATCAAATTATTTTGTATTTGTCCACGATAATTTATTCTTTTAATTCTGTTAAGTTTGTAAGAGATTAATTACAAAAAGCTCGACAAAGATTAATTGTGTATCAACTGCTATGATACAATTTTCGGTTGCTTTTAACCTTAATTGAGAGAAAATACAAATAATTTCCTTCACTCTCAAAACCTCCAGTCTTATCTCTTACCACATTATGAAAAAATAAAAGAGATACTTTTCAAGTTCACTTCATAATCTTTACTTCTTTAACAGCTGATGCGCTTTTTATGTTACACCCCTAAAAGATTTTCGTGCCAAAATGAGGAGATCGAATAAAATAAAGCTCGCGATAATCCTAAATAGAACTCTTCCGAAAGTATTTATTTTTAGGTTTAAAAAAAATCTTATACTTTCGCCATAGATTTATTTTTCGCATAATAAATGTTTACCCTTTTAGATTATCGTATATTTTCGTATAATATTCAAGCAGCTCAAGTTCAATAACGTAGCAAGATAAACACAATTTTTACAAAGATTCTAATCCATTATAATGGAAATACGAGATGTCTATTATATTTTTATATTAGTGCCGTAAGCTAGTTGACAGAACATCTCAACTTTCTTCTTATACATATAAGCAAATTTTAACAAGAAAGGCACCTTACGATTTTATTCTAATATAAATAGTTTAAACGTCAAATCAGTGCCGGATTTACCTATCGGCCAACTTGGCCCTGACCCAAGGTCCAAAGACGTTAGGAGCCCAAAACTCCAGCGGCCTTTTCAACTTTAAACGACAAGACCGGACCAGGGACGGATCCTTTTACGTTCTACCGGGCGATATTTTAGGAAAATGGGCTGCTAATGATTGCGAAAATTTGAAGGCACTTGCATTCGAACAATGCAGCTCTTCATTGAAGTACTTGACGTTCATAATAATTGTTATAGGTACGAATAGCGCTGCAGCGTTACAGTTACCTGAATGCGCCCAGTTCCGAAAGTGGAATATAACTTCAGTTGACCTTGAAAATTGAAAACAAATTTGCCTGCGGCGCTAGGTGGCCTGTGGGAAATAAAAATTGCCAAAATTAGGAAAACAAATTTCCCCAGAACTCTTCTGATTTTCCTTGCTTCCGGGCGCTGAATATGTCACTACACCACTGAACATGCTGTTACAAAACAGCAAAACATTTTAAAGTAAATTAGTAATTAATTGAGGGCCGCCACTATTTAATTCGCCCGGGCCGTTTCTTCTCTAGGATCCGACCCTGGACCGGATCACTTTTGCCAATTTTGTTCTTTTGGCCTAGAGCTTATGAAAACCGTAATCCGGCACTGCGTCAAATGCAGGCCTGTTGTTCGGACTTTGCGGTCGGCGTCGGCTCGAATAACAATTTAAGAAAAAAATGTCTAATAATTTAGAAAAAATTCATACATTATCTGAATACATACTAGAAGGAAACTTTGGCAAGAATTTCGAGTCATTTGCGATCATTTTTTATTTTAATCATCCCATAGATACGATAAAAATGAAAAGACTTCGAGCGGGACTAAATTCCAACTGAATTCGACAACTGCTGGCGTTTGAATCAAAGATGTGAGATAAATTTCGAAATTAAATTCTTTGTTCAAAACTCTATTTTTACACTTTTTCTACAGTAAAATTAAACGAACTAAAAAAATAAAATTACAAAACGATAAGAAGAATATAAAACGATTTGAAACAAATTTTCTTCTAAACTTAAGGTTTAGTTTAGAAATAACTTCATCATCTCGATATCCACAAAAGTAAAAATGGATTAACGTTGTTCGTTGTCAAAGCTAATTTAATCTTCTTTCTACGTCTTTACCTACGACTAGGGCACATATTATTATAGGAAAGTTACTTCTGTATACTTCAATCTCCAACTTCCAGAACTTAAATACGAGACTAATTACTTACAACAAATTCCAAACATCAAAATTTTAGTAATGAAAACGTTGAAATTTTATCACAACATGCTAAAATTTCCATATAATTTAAATATTAAACTACTAAATTAATAAAATGAAGTAGCTTACGCTTGTAATGGTACAAGTTTGATAATCACGTTTAATTCGATTAATTATTATAATACGCACAAAGTTGCTTGTGTATACTACTTCGTTCAATAATAAGTTCGTATAATCAAAATGGTATTAAAACAAAGGTATTCTCGGTATTAAACTTAGTGGGTTGTGTTGATCCACCATACAATTGAAACGAGAGATGATGTTGAAGACGAAAGTGTAAAGAGATTAAAATACGGCGTCCTGCGAAATTAAAATCAATTAACTCGATTGGAATTTTCTCGTTGTTCGAGTGAAAGCCTTTGAAAATTTTACGTTCTAAAGAACCTGTTTTGTGTTATAATAAAATAGGAATTGTGCCTAAGGCGCCCTTGCTGCGAAATTTGCTGGAATTAATATAAATACGTTTAAATTAAATTGTTCGGTTGAATATGAAGCTTTCTCAATCTTGCCCAAAGTGAATGAAGTTTCTTTAGAAATTATATCCATTTTAAGTGTGTACAGTGTAGTACACTTGTACAGTCTACAAGTCTTACCCACTAGGATGACAAAGAGCTACGTTAATTCCCTATGTTCGATATTGAGACAGGACACCCGGTATAATTACGTGTTTGGAGAACTTTGACTCAAAAAGCTAAATTATTATCATTTATCATATCTAATAGCGTGTCGTAATGATACAAATAAAATTTTGTGACTTTTTGCCTTTTTATTGATAATTAAATTTTTATTGTAAGGATGTCATAAAATGATTCTTCAAGCTAGCTGTTATTGATTATGTTTAGCGGTTACTTGCCAAGATTGTTAATGACATTTTCTAAATTAACAAGGTAGCGAATTTAATTTTAAGAACCATTAGGGTCGTGTCACACTATCGATACACTCTCGATACGCTCTCGGCCCGATTAAATGTTTTTACACAAGAAACAATGAGGGTAGTCACACTATCGCTCGACAGTGATAGTGTGACCACCTATACAATACCGCTCCACTCCGTATCGTATCAAGAGTGCATCTATTAGTGTGATACGACCTTTATATAGTTGCAGTCTCTATAAGGTAAAAATTTCAGAAAGAAATCAAATATATTCTTTCTCATTTGACTGAACTTTCACGAAGTAAATCTTATTTCAGTAGAAGAGTGACATCGAGAGACCTTAGAGGATACGCCTACCCCCTCTTCTATATAAAATCGCATTTATAGTCTGTAAGCCATGCAAACAAGATAAGGCCAGTAATAAATTATAAAAATATTACTTTATATTGATTTCTTCCAATTTAATTAAATCTGGGGGTCTTAAGTTACCGACCAATAATGTCTTGGTCATTGCAAAAGGATTTTTAAGTTTTCATAAAATAATTCCACAAGGAAGCGAACCCAACTACTTGAAACTAGAAAGGTTGAAGTTGTTATAAGAATAAATTCAAACATTTTTAGAATAGTAAACCAAGTGCACTTGTCAGATGCTTTAATTTTTTAATTTTAATTCAATACCTACATTTCATTAAGTCCTAAGAAAAAAGTTAAATTTAGAAACAATTATCCATTTCGGGTTCATGTACTATAAAAAAGCATTTTATTACTTTTTAATGGCATTTACTTCAATTACTTCACGGTTCTGTATGAAAGTACCTAATATACCGCCCTGAAGCAGCAACGTTAAACGAATGTAAATTACGTAATGAAATAGTAAAAGAGTAGTATCTAAAAGTCCCGGAGTATTTGCTTAACACGGGCATGTCAGGCCAACAGGGAAATAACAGAGGCCCACCTCCCTTTCACAATTCTATCTGCAATGTATTTTATTCAAAAACTTAAAAAAGACCACTCGCAATAACAGTTTTTTTTGTTATTGAGCGTACTGCGTCCACGTTGAAGTGACTTGAAATTTGGTAAAATCATGTTCTCAAAGAAGCATTAAACTTTTATACGTGATTGGAAAAAATATTTTCCTCATTGAAACTCAATCCAGGGACGTACTGATGTATGTTGATACTTGGAAAAATTTTTGATGTAGTCATGGATTACCCATATAAAGGGTGTTTACTGGGAACCGCATGGTTTTAAAAAAGCCACATATTTTTAAATGTTGAACAAAAACTTGATTTATTTTAAACAATGTAATCTACAAACTCTGAATTTTAAGAAAATTGTTACAAAAATTAATTAGCGAAACAACATTGCGTAGATGCGTCCTTCCGATTGAACACATGTTTTCAGACGTTCCTTGAAGTTACGCATTGCATTGCTAGTGAAATGGCTTGGATTTCTCTTCGGATGGCTTCCTTTAACCAAAGAATATCCAGTAAGAGAAATCCCAAGCAATGTAAATATATGAGCCATTTTAAAGCGTAGTACTATCCTGAGATCCAGGTGTCGCTACACATTGTACCACTCTTTTTTGGTATGCCTACGTAAGGGCAACAAAGAAAGGGATAAAAATAGATAAAACGTTTGTCCATTTTAAGCTTTCTTAGGTACCTGAAACAGGATTTTTACAATCTGTATTATATACGATTTACGGCAAAGTGCGGTAAACTTTGCTATTGTTTATTTATGGTTTTATTGCCAAGAAAGTTTTTGTACCTGCCTAAATTGACTGGTCGTCATACAAAAATATATTTAATACGTTGTAAATGAACCCCAACAAACACACATAAGTGAAAAAACTTTAAATGAGAAAATTTGTTTTCCAACAAGCGCCTCGGGAAACGAACCCAAGACTTTGCTATTTCCGGTAGCACGCCTATACCTAATACGCTACGGAGGTCAACATACTTTCACAAGCTATCCGGCATTGTTTAAATGCGTCGAGAAAGCGAAATATATATATATATAAATCAAATTAGTATGCATACAACAATCATACGTGAATAAATTACAAATTTTTAAATATTTAGGGTTAATTAGTTAGATAGATCTAATACGTTGTAAATGAATCCCAACAAACATTCCCGAGGCGCTTGGTGGAAAACAAATTTTCTCATTTAAAGTTTTTTCACTTATGTGTGTTTGTTGGGGCTCATTTACAACGTATTAGATCTATCTAACTAATTAACCCTAAATATTTAAAAATTTCAAAAATATATTATTTTCAATTATTGTTACAAGAGATTAAAATGCCGTTCGAGTACAGAAACCTTTAACTCAAGTTTGGACATACTAAAAATGAATGTTTCATCTTCTCACTCTCGATGTTACTACGTGTAAAAGAAGGCTCATCAGTCCCATAAGCTTAGGATTTCTATTACCTTTGCTTTAACTCTTGTAATGTGCGTGGTTTTGAGCGTAAACACGTGATTTCAAGAAACCCCAAAGAAAGAAGTCCGGGATCGTCAGATCAGAGGATCGTGGGGTTTCTTGAAATCACGTGTTTACGCTCAAAACCACGCACATTACAAGAGTTAAAGGAAGCCATCCGAAGAGAAATCCAAACCATTTCACGAGCAATGTTACAAGATGCAATGCGTAACTTCAAGGAACGTCTGGAAACATGTGTTCAATCGGAAGGACGCATCTACGCAATGTTATTTTCGCTAATTAATTTTTGTAACAATTTTCTTAAAATTCAGAGTTTGTAGATTACATTGTTTAAAATAAATCAAGTTTTTGTTCAACATTTAAAAATTTGTGGCTTTTTTAAAACCATGCGGTTCCCAGTAAACACCCTGTATTATTACCTACACACATTATTGTAAAATAAAATGAGTTAGCTAGATAATATACCTACACGTTTACGTTCTCAAATAAATTGTAAAAACGCGGTATAAAGAAAATTCGTCACTAAAATATTTGAAAAATTTTATAAGCTCCAAATAGCTTACAGTTGACCGAAACTTCGTAATAAATAGATTTCTTGTAGCTTGACAGCGAAACCTATACGGCTTTATATCAAACGCCCGGCTACAATTTTTGGAGATAAAAACTGTGCTCAAAAACAATTTGTAGCAATTTTAATTTCAACGTATAAAAATAAACGATACAGTTCTGTATTATAGCAAATTTTTCTTTATATTTCGTATTATAAATATTACGTTCTCTTTAAGCAACCCCAAGTCTCCTTTATCTAATATTACATTTTTCAATTAAAACTCTTCAAGTGAACTTAGCAAACCGTTCGACAAGTGGAAATGAAGTTAATGCCTTTCAGGTTCGATGAATTCTTTTCATTCAAAAATAATGAAACTTATAATTACTATACTTTATTTAGAAAAATTTTATAAAATACGAGGAAGTTGAACATAATGAAACTTTTTCCTTATAAAAAGCGCCTTATTTAATTTTGAAAAGTAAAAAGTAAGTCGAAAAGAACTAATTTAAAATTCATGTAAATACTAAAAAAGGAAAGCTTTTATTGTTTTTATTACCTTAGATTGGGTTTAAAACGTCAAGTTTGTCTTTCAAATACTATACCGAAACGAACAAAGTAAAGGGCAAAATACGTATCCAAACTGGCATTTGAAGGTAATTTGATACTTTAAAATGTAAATTTGCATGAAACTCGATAAAATATATAAATTTAGGGAAAAAGTGAAATTTACTTTAATACAGTGTCTCTAAATTAAATATTGTTTAAACAAAAACTTTCTTAGATTTTAGGCAATGGAATACGAACGTATAATTTACACTCGCTCGCCCTTTTTCGAAACTGTAAAAGAAGAAAAAGTTCAACTTTTATTACAGCATGTGCCCTTACACGGTAGTTAACTTCTTTTTGTATTCTCTTAATGTCACACTCAGGTGTAACTTAAGTGTTATATATTAAAAATTTTTCTTTTGCCTTAAATTTCTCTTCGTATATAGACATTTTCATTTCTTTAGTTGGATTTAAAAAGTTGAACGAACGAATCTCAAATTATCCCCAAAGTTTCTTTCGTTCATTCGCTTAATGAAAAAAAATTTAATTAAATTTTATATTAAGTATTAACCAACAGCCCTATAACCACCTCGTAAAATCACCCCCTGTAATAATGCATGTATCAGAACCGACTTTTTCATTTAAAAGATGTATATTTAAGAACTTTTAAAACTCGCTTTAGAAGATTTCCTAAGAAAAATTTTTAAGTCATTACTAAAACATGTAAAATCACTTACCACATCAGAAAGATCTATAGCAAGAAAGCTCGTGAGACCTGAAACAAAAATTGAATATTAAATTTTATACAAAAATGTTAATTTACGTCTACATCCCAAATAATAATATTTGAACTCCATTAAAAGTTACACGACCATTAGCTGTACTGTTTCGAACAAAGTTATTTTTGAGATCATTTTTAATAGCTCGTACAATTAAAAAAACAAACGAAATAATTAATATTTGCTGTAATAACATGAGAAAATGAATATACAATATGTGCCACGGGACGCGAGATAACATGGCATATACACATCGTTGTTAGATTAGCGGAGATACAAGACTAGTAGGGCAGTTTTTGGTGCCTATTAACGTTTTTCCGCCCGAAAGCAATTGAACTTAAAAATTACGATTTCGGTATTAGATAGTAATATCAACTTTCCAAACTAAGGGAAATTAATAAAACCTCATAAAGAGTGCAGTATATTCTTTTACCTCAAAAATAATTTAAATTCGACAATACAAAATAATACAATGTCACCATTTAATAGTGTCTATGTACGTTTTGATAGCTCTAAAATTGAAATATTTTAATAACAATACACAATACGTTTTATTGATCTCAAATAGCAGATACAAAACAGGATGTTGTTTCCATACCACATTCAACAGGTACCTGACAATTCGTTTCTAGTTTCTTTTTCTTTCAGAGATAAACACGCGCCCTCTTTATATGAGTCCTATATATATATCAATGCCTAATATTAATTGCAAATATATTGAACTGTAGTAAGCAAATTAGGCACAGCTAATACGTTAATATGTCATTGATAACTGATACGGATAACCACAGAACATCGATCGAGTACAATTTCAAAGCTACGAGAAAGCAAAATTACACAGGGGTTTCTAAATAAAATAACTTAAATTATACAGGTTAATTAGTTCTACAAATATGATGTTGTTTAGACATGCCTTAGTACAAAGTTACGCTCCTTATAGTCAAGGAGGCAGTGAGTACTTTTACTAAATGATAAAGTATAAAATTTTTAACGATTCAACTTGAAAAAGCATTCCAAATGACTACTATTAAACCCAACCGACTGCCCCTCCTAAGTGAGCAGCTAGCAGCTAAACTGTTCGTTTGGAGAAAAAAATCTAAGATACGTAATTTATAGAAAATGGAATGTACTTTATTTTTTTATAGAAACACCTTTCTCTAAAAATGCGTTGTTTTCGAGTTATAAGCAATAATTTTAAAAAATAGTTTTTAGGAAGATTTTGAAATTCTTGTCAAACTTAACGCGCTCTAGCGCCTAAATCGTTTGTCTGAGAAGAGAGCCTCCCAAAGATAATTTGTAGAAAATTTAATGTAATTTACTTTTTTATAAAATCACCCTTCTCATGAAGGGTGTCGTTTTCCAGTTATAAGCGATAATTTAAAAAAAAGTTCTTTTTGGCAGATTTTGGAATTTTTGTCAAACTTAAAGCGCTGTAGCGCTTAAACCGTTAGTCTGAAAAGAAAGCTCTCCAAAGATAATTTGTAGAAAATTTTATCTAGTTTACTTTTTTATAAAAGCACTTTTCTCATAAAGTGCGTAGTTTTCGAGTTATAAGCGATAAACCGAAAAAATTCCAAAAGTCCACTCTGCTTGAGCCACCCTCAAGTTAATACTGGCACTTTGAAGTAACATACGACTATTTCTATTACTATGTGAGACAGGCATAATTCGGTTCAATGAGCTACCACAGGAAACAAAAATACTACTTAAGAAAGAGCCTTTCTGAAAACATATCGTTAGTTCGGAAAATTTGCCAGAAAATGAGTATTTCTTACATTGGTAAACTACTATCCAACCAGTTCGTACTGTCAAACCACACTTCTAAAATTTGTTAGTTCTAAAACAAATTAGGTCCTAATAAATTAAATTAATAAAACGCAAAGCTGATGGCGTAACTTGAAATCGATAATTACAAATCCTTGCAGTTGTAATTGCATTAACTATCAACTTGTATTCGTTGCTGCATATTGCATGTTGGGTTTAACGTAATAAACACAGCACAAACGCCCATTTTCTTACATCTTAATTTAACATCACTCACCCTAATGTGAAAATAATTCAATTTATAAAAGCGAATTAGCTCTTTGGGTAAAATTTAACAGTAAGAGTATATAGAATCCTAAACATACGTTTTAGTGTTTTTAAAAAAATTACGTTTTGTTTATTAATTAACAGGAAAATTAATTATGAGTTCGGTCCTAAACAAAAAATTACAATGTGGAAAAAAATTGCGAAGACTTGTATTCATTCGTATTTAATTTGCATAAGCTTAATGAAATTTATGTACAATAAATACAACAAGCTTTTCTCTCTGGAATTCTCTTTTGATGCATTAAATTCTAACTCTGGCAAAATATTTTACCGGGCTCTCGTGTACCTACCTAATACCGTCTAATTTTAATAAACTCGAGTCGAGAGTGAACTTATTTGTGAAAAAGGCATCTACGCGTAGACTTTTTCATATAATATGAAGAAATCTTACTTTTAGATACAAGAGAGTGCTACATTTCATTAAGTAACCTACGCCTAATAATTTTATCTCTTAAAAGTTGTTATTATGAATATTATGCTGAAAGCAAAATTTTCCTAACTCAAATATGATGAAAATTTAGGAAAAATTCTGCCCAGTCCACGAGTAGACATCGCGGACTTTAAATTTATGTTATACATGAGTAAGATAAATATCGAGATACTCCTACACTACAGTGACAAAATGCCACTCTATTAATTGTAGTCTTTTGAATGGTAACCCACTAAAAGTGATTAATTTTATGAATTAAAGTACTGCCACTTGCCACAGGCGTCAAACAAGTACAATTTAAACAGCTCTTTAATTGGGTGGCGAGAAAAATTTTCTACTGTCTCTTTTTTTTAATATTATAACGGGTGGGCCATTTGTTGGTTTCTTTTTAAAGTGAGTGATATTTTGGCAGTTTGCAACGCTGATGATGCACTTGAAATCGGTAGATATAGTACTATAAGTGGCACACCTCCGCTGTAAGAAATTGATCGTTTTACGCTTAAGCAACGCTATGAAATATTAAAAAATTATTTCTAAAGTGAGTGCTGTTTAGAAGAAATTGTGCGAAATTTTGGTCCAAATGAAGCGCAGCTACGATTTGACTCAGTTGAACTTTTTTTATGAGGTTTATGTTTAGAACCGTTGGTTGTTACTCCAACGACCAATCACGAACAATTGATGCAATTGGAAAACATTATTATTATTATTAATCTTTACTGCTTATTACCATTTCTGGTGTACAGTTTTAAAACATCATGTGAATTCTATCAGAAAAAAAAACAAAAAATATACACACAGCAAGTACAAATATATATACACTATTCACTCTCCTCCCTCACAAACTTCTTCCATTCCCCTCTGCTTTTCGCTATCTCCTTCGCCTCCCTCCATGTCTTTCTCCTTTTTTCCAATATTCCCGCTATTGTTGCATCCCATGTTTTCCTTGGTCTTCCTCTTTTCCTATTTTTTTCTATTCGAGCTTCCCATATCTGTTTCACTGGCGTATCTTCCTTCATTCTTTGTAGGTGTCCCCACCAGCTTAGCTGCCTTTCTTCTATGTATTTTAATGTCGATTCCATTCCTAATTCTTTTCTTATTTCTGTATTTCTTATTCTGTCTCTCTTTGTTACTCCTTTGACTCTCCTCAAATATTTCATTTCTACTGCTTGTATTTTGCTTTTCTGTCTTTCATTCAGCACCCAAGACTCGCTACCATAGGTCAACACAGGGCGGTAGACTGCCTTGTATATCTTCATCTTTGTCTCTCTCGATATTTCTTTTCTATTTATAAAGTTCCTATTCATGGTGTAATATAGTTTCATTGTGTTCTCGAGTTTATTTCCGCCTCTTTTGTCCCCGTTTGGTGAATTGTTACTCCTAGGTATGGAAAACTATTTACTTGTTCTATTGTACTCTCTTCTATCCTTATTTCTATCTCTTGTTGCTCTTCCCCTATCACCATTACTTTAGTTTTTGTTTTGTTTATTTTCATCCCATGTTCTTTAAGAATTGCATTCCATATCTCTAAATTCCCTTGCAAGTCCCTCTCCTCCTCTGCGACCACTACGATATCGTCCGCGAATGCCCCTATGGACACCTCCACCCCCTGTAGCTTCCTGTGTCCGACTTTTAGTTTTTTTGTTTTTGCTTTGCAGGCTTTAATTATTACGTCCATAAACGTTATGAATAACAGTGGGCTTAGTTCTCCTCCCTGTCTTAATCCTGCATTGGTGCTGAAGGTATCCGACTGTCTATTGTTTCTTATAACCCTGTTAACATTATTTTTGTAAATATTTTGTATTAGTCTTATTATCTTGTCACTGACACCTCTCTCTCTCAACGTCTTCCATACTCTTTCTCTTGGTACTCTGTCGAAGGCTTTTTCCAAGTCGATAAACGCCACATATACTTTTCTTTTCTCTTTTATTGCCTTTTCCGTTATTTGTTTAATTGTGAAGATGTGGTCTTGCGCTGATTTTCCCCTTCTGAAACCGCTTTGTTCGCTATCTAGTGTTCGTTCTATTTTCTCCCTTACTCTTTTCTCTAATATTTGTTCGAACATCTTCATGCTTGTGTTTAGCAGTGTTAATCCTCTGTAATTACTGCACTCTGTCTTGTCCCCCTTTTTGTATATGGGCACTATTAGGGCTGTCTGCCAATCTTCTGGTATCTCCTCCTTCTGCCATATTTTATTAAAAATTTTCAATAGTAGTTCTGCTCCTTTTTGTCCCATATTCTCATGTTTCATATTTCTCCTGCTATTTTATCTGATCCTGGTGCTTTTCCATATTTCAGTCTTCTTATCGTATCTGTTAATTCCTCCATGGTTATTATTTCTTCATCGTCTTCTTCCTTTGTGCTTATTTGTTCATTGCTTGTGTTAGTGTCTGCTCCTTCATTCAGTAGTTTTTGAAAATATTCTTTCCACCTTTCCATTATTTCTGTCTCTTCTGTTATTGTGTTTCCTTCTTTATCTTTTATGTAATTTTCCGTTTGATTATTCTTATTTCTTACGTTTCTGAGTACTTTATAAAATAATTTTTGGTTACTTTTACTGTCTATTTCCATTTTTTCTCCAAACTTCCTCCATTTATCTCTTTTTTCTTTTTGCACTAGTTCTTTTACTTCCTTCCTTTTTTCCTTATACTTGTTGTAGTTTTGTTCCGTGCTTTCGCTTAGATATCTCTTCCATGCCTTCTTTTTTTCTTTCACTTGCATTTTTATATCTTCTGTCCACCATGCCGTCTGTTTATTCTTACTCCTTGTTGTGTTCATTCCACACACTTCTTTAGCTGCGTCTAGTAATGTGTTTTTGAAGACGTTCCATAGCTACATGATATCTTCGTCATTCTCCTGTCTTTCCAGTTTTTCTGTTACTAATTTCCCATACTTTTTAGCAGTAGCCTCTTCTCTAAGTTTGTATATTTTTATGTTAGCCTGCGTACTTACTGCCTTTCTTGTATTCGTACTTCTTTCCTTTTCTACACTTTCTTTAATTTTAGAAAACATACTTAGAGCTATTCTTGAGATAAGGCCACAAACGAGTCACGAAAGCACTGCAAAATTGAGTTAACACGATGGGTAGATGAGGTCCGTTCAATCCAGCGGCCGCAGCCATTTAAATGAAATGATTTTTGAAAAATAGTCTGAAGGTGATGTATTTTCTTCAATAGATCAACAATAAATTATCGTAAAATATTGAACGATACGGCTTTAATAGCCATTTCAAAAAGAAGTCAACCAATGACCAACTGGAAAGCTTTTAGTTTTCCCCTACCTAACAGACATTTTTTTAAATTGCTTTTATATGCTCTAAAGCAACCATCGACCAACTTACAATAAAAACTAAATGTAGTTACAGATTAATTACAGGTTTTCGTTATTAAAATGGCCAAGAAAGAGTTTAAAATTTAATTATTTGCAGACATTTCAATTATCGGGAACAAATTACGAAATTTTCGTCCATTAATGCAAAATCAAGTAGAAATATTCAAGTTTAAAGCCCTTTAGGATATTAAATAACGTAAAGCAACTTAACATTGTAACTTTGTAACGTTTTTTAACTAGCAATTTGTTTTTTAACTGCTAATTAAATTATAATTAACAATTTGATGAACAGGTAATCAATACAAAACGGATTTGCAAACAAAAAATTAATGATTGAACAATAAAAGGTTCTAGTTATTCTAATTTAATTATTTTCCAGTCCATTTACGCTGGTGCATGATTTATATAGCCTTACAGAATATTAAATTATTCATATTAAACGCATTTCTAAACTTAATGCAAGACTAGTTCAATTAGTATAAGTGTATTTGCTGCAAAATGTAAATAAAATAAATTTTAACACCAGCGTTTACGAAAATAACAGCAAGAAATTTAAAATTTTGCGTAGCAAAGAGCCATGCGCCACTTTATTTGGACTGGACCATAGTAACAGGTTATTTAATCTGCAGATTGAGTTTCTTTCATTAAAAAAGAAAAGTAGAGTCAAATTAAATAAAATAGAAGAGACAAAAATAATGAACGAATTTGATCTCTTTTGACTTACATCGACTGCCTTACTATTTCGCAACCATAAAATGGCCAATGCAGTTAAACATAACACTACTTTTACCCCGTTGTGTTGACATTTAATCACACAGCTTGTTAATTGTCAATTACATTTATTGCAGTGGCTTAATTAGAAAACCTAACTAAAATATCCCCTTAATTCGAACGGAATCCAATATTGTATTAAATTGGAAATTAAACTGTTTCCAAGTCGCTCGTATTCGAAATTGGATTCAAATAAATATTAATAAAGTCCGTGTGGTGCAAGACAAGTATAATGCGCTATAAAACAACAAAAAAGCATTAAAAGCGACATAAATAAAACTGTTAATTAATTAACGAGAAATTTTATTGTATTGCGCTCGGGGAGAATAATATGTTTTTGTCGAGAATTATGTTAGAAAGAATTTTCCTATTTGACGAAACAGAGTTAATTATACATTTACACTCATTAATAATAATACGTAATTATGAAATGTTCTGCTTCTTATATTTATACTGTATCAGAAGTGCACTTACAGAATAGCGGCGAGCGCAAAGCAGCCGAGTTGACTTTCATTAATTAAATGTAAATGGTTTTCCTCCCAAAATTAGTATCTAGGTTCATACGCATTTTTAGACCGATTGTGCTAACTAAATAATATGATATGTGTCAACCGTCGAGTTAGTGTTAGTTAGGTTACAAATATCGAATTGAACGATCAATTTTCAGCAAAAACTGACACCTAAACGCAATAGTTGTTCGCATTACAGTATTAATAAATTATTTTTTTAATTTCATAAAGTACAATTATTTATAATAAAACCCACATCTGTATTGTTAGGACGTAATAATATGATATTAACTTGGAAAACAGGAAATTTTCATTTATATTTCATTAAGTTTTAAATATCACATGAGGTTAATTTTCCGAATTATTTTAACTGTAAACGTAATAAACTTAAAATTTATTTTATAATGCTATTAGGATTTTAATACAGATCACGTAAGCGAATCCTTAAGTAGGGAATAAGGTAAGAAGACCTAAGAGAAATTTTATTTCAAAGCCCTTATCACATTATTACTCTGCAATAAATTTCTTCTTTTCTCGATTTTCCCTTCGCTTAACCGTCTTTTTTGCGTTTGGTTTGCAGTTTTTTTCTTCAATACTTAAAATACAATAAGATGGATTAAGAAGTGAAACCTACGCTATTTTTTCAGTAGCAATCTCACCCTCCATCATTCTCCAAAAAAGCGATTTATCACCAATCATTTCTTAGTGTTAAAAAAAGCAGCGAGGAACCTCCAGTATCTTTGAGAAGAGCTTTGGAATACAATAGACATTGTTTATTAGTTGTAAAATTATAAAGATATCGTATAGCACAATCCAGCCACTTTAACACGCCCTTTTATCCAATATAGAAGCGAATATTGATTTTTAAGCATTAAATTAAATTTTGAGTCGCCTTTCGTGATATTTTTTTTACGCTTACACCGTCAATTACACAAAACTTTCCTAATATTTAAAGTGCATCTTATAACCTCAAAACATAATTTGAAATTACAAATTTGTTGTTAACTTTGATTAGAACTTATTTAAGCAATGCTTTAGAATAAGTTAATGCAAAACCTGTTTTGTGCAACACAAAGTAGCTAAGCAGTACTCAAATATATGAAAATTGTACGAGGAAATTTATAATCATAGCAGACCAAGGAATTTTAAAAGGCATTATAACATATTGGAAAATAAGTTAATAAGTTGCATCAACTACGCTAATCGGTGAAGTGTGTCGGATATTTCTGACATCTCTCGAAGGTATAATATTGTAATATCTGCACGTACCTACTGACGTGGCATTAGCAACTGGCGACACGGAATAGCTGCACATGTCAACTTGTCAACCAACTAGACCCGCGTTTGTCAGATTTGATTTTTGCTTTGTATAAAAACAGACATAACGATCTAAACTGAAGACGGATTTTTTTACACTTCACATTTTTCTTAACCAAGACGAGGCCACCAATGCGATTAAGTTTGCCAAGCAGGTAATTATTGGCGCTTCAAAATAACCCTGTCTACTTGTGAACTTGTGTACTTTAGTAATGAATATTATTTTCTGTGTACTTATACCTTAGGAGCTGGCACTAAAGGTATAATACACTATTATTCATAGTTGCACCATACGCATTTCTAACAGAAGTAGTACTCATCAGTTGTTGATACAGTGCGTTCATTTGAAAACTTTCTACCTGAAATAACTCGAAATGTATTCGATACACAAACGCTTTTAATAAAAAAAACAGTTCGATGTAGATGCGGAAGGGGAACTTCAAAACCACCGTTGAATAATTTTTATGTTGCGTTCTTTCACCCCCAGCAACCCCTACTTGAAAATCTCTAATGTATTATACATCGTTTTAAAGACCACATTTCCGTGAAAATAAAATCGAAATCGGATCATAATTTTTTAAAATACAGAACAATATAAATGTGTTATTAAATTTTATCTAGCCATGTCATATTGATGTCAGATAGTGGCTCGTTGAAAACTTTCCTAGGCAATGGATTAGTAGAAGAGGTGCACTAAAGTAACCGGCAAGATCTCCGGATTTAAAGTGCCTTGATTTTTTTCTTTGGAGATATTTCAAGACTGGCGTTTTTAAAACTCGAATAGTAGACATTCAAAATCTTAAAACCAGAATAACTCTACCAAGCAGACAAACTACCGACGAAACATGAAATAAAGTTTGCAAAGAATTTAAAACTGCATTATTGTTTAGCAAACAACGGAAACCATTTGACCATTTAATATAATCATTTTCCGTTTTTGCAAAAACATTATATTTGTTCTCTATCTCAAGAAATTATGATCCGATTTCGATTTTATTTTCACGGAAAGGTGCCCTTTAAAACTTGTATCGTGTAGTGTATATCTATTAGATTTCGAATTATGCCTGTTGGAAAGTTTTCAAATGAACACACTGTATAAAACTATAGTTTTATATAAACTCCCCTCAGGTTGCACCAATGAAGTTGATTAAAATGTCATATTTCATTAATCAAGAAATTTAGGTCAACGTTCAGTCGTTCAGGTATTGACGAATTTTTATCGACTGTTACGTGATTTTAGTTTTTATGTTATTGGGCCTACTTTCTACAACCTGCCATGAGCCATGAGAGTGATATTAGTATTTCTTTTTTACTAGCCAAGAACCTTACACAAAAATTTTCTGTAATACTGTACTGTAATGCATACTATAGTAGTGCTTAATGACAGTTTCGTAATATTAACTAAGATTCGAGCTTTGTTTGAGCTGGTTGAAATCGGCATCATTTATGGTTATCACGTTATCAGTGAACCACCCTTAAACCGCGACTAATTATTCTCCCTTGGTTTGTAATTATTAGAAATAAGTGATCAAAAGCTGTATCCGTAGCTGTAGAAAATGTCAAAATATTTTAATTTGGAAACTTAGTACACTTGTATCTGAGACACCATTTAGGTCTACAAAGACCATTCTGGTCTCCAATTATTGTAGTAAACTAGTCTACTTGTAAAAAGTATAAGCGACTTTTGCAATTATGATAGTGAGTAAAAATCAAAATCTAGTGAGTGAAAAGTAGTTTTTACGTTTTATCATCAAATTTAATTACTTCTTCGTGAAAATCGTCATTTTGTATTTCGACACTAGACGGCTTAGCTACGTCATTGATGAAAATTAACAATACTTAAAGCAATTTGTAATTAAAGATTATATTGATATTTACAGTATTGCAAAGAAAAACCCAGCTATGCGTGCAAATTTAATTTGAAATAATATAAGAAAATTTGTAACAAAGTTCCATTAAGTTTGCTTGTCACAAATCACAAATGTCTTGAGCAAAGGAAATATACAAACAATAATAATTATAACGATGTCTTATAATTTAACATCAGAGTTGGTGATGTGAAACGAAAATTTTCTTATTATATCAGAATGATATTATTTCGAAGTGTACAAAAACAAGGTAAATAAATTTTGCAAACGCATATAATAATTTATTATAAAATAAATAAGCCTTTTTAATAACGTCGAGTTAAATTTTAAGGATTCAAAAGAAAAATCAAGACAATTTACGACACATAATTGCCAATATTGAAGGGCTAAAAAGTGTTTTTTAATGTTTACCTATTACGTGGGAACGCTGCAAGTTTAAGTGTTTTATCCTCTCATGCACGAATATTAATAAACTCTCGTTATTAACATTTTACAATGTTTAATTTAAAAAAAAAACCTAATAAAGTTAAAGCAAATTTCAATTAAATATAAATTTAATTTTTTTATAACTTCCTATTATAAAATTAACATGATATTGTGTACCTACTAACTACGCGAAAGTTTGTTTTTCGTGTAATTTAATCGAAGCATAAATCTTTTCATTAAGAAAACTAAACTTATTTTTCTTTTTACATCAGTAGAAGCACGTAGAAAAAAACAAAGCACTAGAAAATAAAAAAATAAGAGAAATCCCACTTGAGCTTCTGTTTTTCCTTTCATCAAAAACACAACCAATATTTTTTAAGATCGATGAAGCCGTTTAATTGGCTCGAAATGAGAAATAGGAGATACTTTAAATAGCAGTTAATTAAAATTTAATTACAAATTTATCAACAACCTTCGAGGAAATAACATGGCGTTTTACTAATCGATCTTTAAGTGTAACGTTGTTTTTTTGTTTTTGTTATAATCTGGAGCTAATGCTAATGCAATATTGCGAATTTTGAACTGATAAAATGAAATGAAAAATTTCAAACACGTTTCTAAGTGCTTTAAAGTATGAGCCTCTCATTCTTTTATTAATGCAACTGAACGTGAATCACGTCGATTGAAAAATGTTCTTAAAAATATCGTACATGTAGAGCATACTATGCTGAAATGCTGCTGCACTCTGAATTACGATTTATTTAACTAAGCTTTGAAAAGAGTTTCTTAAAGTTGCCCTTTTTGGGACGCTTCAACTGCAATGGTCCCTTAGCACCTTAAGGCAATGTCAAAAGTTACAGTTGGTTTAATCAAATATTTTATAGCAAATTGCACAAGTAGTCCAGTCAATGGGGGGTTTTGCCCTACAAAAAGTGGTGTAGTTCTGATTTTTGAATAAGTTATTGTGTTAGGCACCGTGATGTACAAATTTTAATCCCGCGTGTTATTCAAATGTTTTTCTTTTGGCTTGAGCCGTATAATATTAACTTAGAAAATACAAAAATTAATTTGAAACCGTAATTGAAATAGAGCTTTAGATAGAAAATGGATGCAGGTTAATTGTCGAATGAAAAATAATTGTTATCTCCTGACTATAAAAGGTTCTGTAGCAAATACAAAATGAAGTCCTCGGTATGAATCTCTTTCACATTGACGTGGTTAGTGCGTTACGTGCTAATCAGGCGTATTCTGTATCATAACCTTTAAGAATAATGGAAAACTTTTACGTTAAAATGACGTTATATCTCGTTCTGTCACAGCTAAATAAAAAGGATAGTACGTCAGTTTAACGTAAAAGTATCCCACTATTCTTAGAGGTTATGATACACAGAATAGGTCCGATTGTCTATCTTTAATAATAGTCCAGGCAATTAATACATAAAAATGGGCTTTCGCTACAAATGATCCAGGAGTATTGTAATTTGGTACACTTGTACAGTTTGATTTCCTAATTAATATTATATTCCGAGTTTTCAACCTTGAGCAACCGCCGCTCGCGCCGCTATAGTGGAAAAAAGGAGCCGAAAACAAGTGTTTCAAACATATCTTCTCTCTAACGCCACCTAGGGCAATAACGATTATAGAGCATGTAATTTCCTAAAACTTTTATAAGAAACATTTTTCAATCAGATGAATGGTGCAAGAGTACCAAACTTTGCAAATTTATCGTATTGTGCCATTTTTAGCGATACAGATTTCGACAAAAATCCCGATTATTTACCTTGCATCAAATAGAGTAGTTATGATATTTTGGTTTGTTGTTCATGATGAAAGCCCAGTGGTAAATCCAAGTTTTTGACCTCGGTGGATCTCCGGATCTTTGTCAAATCTTCAAAAAGATATACGATTTAGCTCTGCTATCGTGTTGAATT
The DNA here is from genome assembly GCA_950108345.1 of Malthinus flaveolus. Lineage (NCBI taxonomy): Eukaryota > Metazoa > Arthropoda > Insecta > Coleoptera > Cantharidae > Malthinus > Malthinus flaveolus. The sequence goes on along the minus strand of OX467287.1, from coordinate 4,870,012 downwards.
ATTGACAATGATCCGGAGTTCCGCCGAGGTCAAAAACTAAATTGCTCTTGAAGCTGAATAGCGCGCTTAATAAGTGTCACAATTTCGAACTATCTGTTTTTTAAATTTCTTTGCAATATGTCAAGACGAGACCTAACACCATTTTTACTTTCATAAATCTTTAATTACATCCTTTACTCAACTTCATACAGTGCCACATTATTTATCAGTCGGTAAGTTTAGTGGCTGACTCCTTTATAAGACTTACGCGTCTTACTCCGGGGTTTATCAATAACCAGAATTCGATCCTTCTCCGCGCTATATCTCGAAAAGGGTTAAGCTTATGAAAAAAATGTGTATAACCAATCTTGTAGCTAATAATGCTTTCTATAATTTTTATAATAACCTTCATCAACGTTCGATCTATAGAAGGCGAGTCATTTGCCAAAAACAATTTTTTTAGCCTTTGACCTTGAATATCTCAAATTGCTCCGCCAAAATTTTTCTGATTTTGTGATATACTTATTTGGAACATCTTAATGTACGTGTAGACCAATATCCAGCCTCGTAGAAATTATTCTGACCAAAAATCCTTATTCGACTGGACTATTTTCTTACTATACCAACTGCCGGACATCAGAATATTGCCAATTTGGGAGAGGTATGCTTGACCGAATTTAAAAATTTTAATACACATGAACGCAGAATTAGATGCTCTACAACTTTTATTTAATGAGTTTTTCTGTTAAAGTACTAATTTCTAAACAGCAGACTCATATATAATGCAATATGTCAGTTTTTGAAAAAGTTGGGAAAAATCGTCGTTTTTTGACCGCGGTTGGCGACCATACCGCTTGACCAAATTATTAAGTGTTAGTACTCATTCGACGCAGAGTTTAATGTTCTTTAATTTGTTATAGAAATACTTTTTCGTGAAGATGCTCCATTTAGGAGTTATAGGCGAAAAAACAAAGCAAGTCCTAAAATTTTGGGGTTTTTTGGCTGCCAAAAAGTCTCCCGAGGTCGCCGGTGTTAGCATTTTTGTTTTTTTACATGTTTACACCCATATAAACAATTTAAAAAAATAAAAACTTCTACCCCACTTATTGCATCATAGAAACCCTCTACTGACTGGCCTAATAGAGTAGTTATGATTATTTGGTTTGTTGTTCATGATGAAAACCCAATGATATATCCAAGTTTTCGACCTCGGTGGATCTCCGGATCTTAGTCAAATCTTCAAAAAGATATATACGATTTAGCTCTGCTTTCGTGTTGAATTTTTGACAAAGATCCGGAGTTCCGACGAGGTCGAAAACTTGGATTTATCATTGTGCTTTCATCATGTACAACATACCAAAAAATCAAAACTACCTGATTTGATGCAAGGTGTAGAATCCGGATCTAGATATATCCGATTTAATTGTGCTTTAGTGTTGGATTTTTGACAAATATCCGGATTATATACCTTTCATCAAATGAGATAGTTATGGTGCTTTGGTATGTTGTACATGATGAAAGCCGAATGATAAATCCAAGTTTTTAATCTCCGTGAACTTCTGGATCTTTGTCAAAAATCCAAAACTAACGGAAAACTACATTGTCTATATCGTATCATCGTATTAACATTCGTCCGAAGTATTTATCTTGCATCAAATGAGGTAGTTATGATTTTTGGTATGTTGTACATGATGAAAGCACAATGATAAATCCAAGTTTTTGACCTCGGCGGAACTCCGGATCATTGTCAATAATTGAACACGATAGCAGAGCTAAATCGTATATCTTTTTGAAGATTTGACAAAGATCCGGAGATCCACCGAGGTCAAAAACTTGGATTTACCACTGGGCTTTCATCATGAACAACAAACCAAAAAATCATAACTACTCCATTTGATGCAAGGTAAATATCGTAATTGGGATCTTTGGCGAACGCTGTATCGCTAAAAATGGCACAATACGATAAATTTGCAAACTTTTTTACTCGTCCACTATTCATCTGATTGAAAAATTTTTCATACAAAAGTTTTAGGAAATTACATGCTCTATAATCGTTGTAATATCTACTTATGCCCTAGGTGGAGCTAGAGAGAAGATATTTTTGAAGTACTCGTTTTCGGCCTCTTTTTTCCACTATAGCGGCGCGAGCGGCGGTCGCTCAAGGTCAAAATCTCAGAATATTAATTGGGACACCAAACTGTACAAGTGTACGAAATTACAACACTCCTGGACTATTTGCAAGTCAGAATCTACCCATTGCCTGGACTATAAGATGATACAGAATTTAATTGCCTTTTTCGCTTTACAGCTCTCGAAAAATTTTCAATTTTTCCGCATCGTTGAAAAATCCTATACGAGTTTCTGTGTATTTCAAATTACAACATTTTTCAAATTAGAGTAATGCGGCTGACAAAAAAATGCCCCAAATAAACCACTTACAGTAAATAGAAAAGCTTTATAGAAATTTTTCTCAAATTAAAATAAAGTGAAATTTATTTAATTTCGTGGAAAAATAAAATTTACTTATGTTCCACTAAAATCTCGTTTTCCGTGCTTACTCTACAGTGAAGTAGCTTATAGGGTCAAACTTCATGCTTTCGCTTAATTTTGTTAAAGCTTTACAGCAAATTTAATTCGACTCAAATACATTTCAGATTAAATAACAGCTCAATTGTGAATTTTACAAATGAACTTGGCTATACTAGAAAGAAAAACATTAAAATTCCCTCACTTTCAGCTTTCCTTAATTTTTATTGTAATTTATTTTATTTTTGTGAAAATCTTGTTAGACGCTTTTTCAAAGTAAGATAAGGAACTTCTTTTAGAAAACTCGCAAGCCAGAGAATTTTAATAGAATAGTCGTAACCACAGAACTCGGAAGATCTGATTTGTTTCAGACGGATAAACGACCCAAACTATTTATAGAATTAAGGTGACGGATGTCCGGTTCACCCAAATAGATTTTTACTTAGTACCAAACGATATTCTACTATGTACTTGGGTAATGCAATTACTAATTAAGAATTACCTTTCCTCGTTTGTAGCAAACAACACGAAATTAAAGCTCGAGAGTTTGTGTCGAGTTACAAAAGGCTTCGTAAACGAATTATACTGTAGATAGAGTAACAATCATTTGAACTTCAACCATCTAATAATATAATATTACGTATAACCACAGTGTATAACCATTTTGATTTAACACCACTTTCGCTCAAAACCTTCTCCAATAAACGCCAATGACAAATAGGACGATAGTAACTTTAAAAGGGCAATTGTTAGTTTTGGGGCATTGAAACTTTTAACCTTATCAAATGAGGGTCACTTTAACTGTTGGTAAACAAATTAATAGTGGCGTTACAATATTATTATTTTCAGTTTATTTACAGCCACAGTAACATGGTAAGGACAAGCTTACGGGCCTAAGACGATTTGGTTAATTTGTTGATGCAAACTTTATTAAAAATTGTGAGTTTATTTGGAATTTATTTTATCAGTGGGCATGCAAGATTCGTCTACTAATCGTACTCAGAATATAGGTTATCGCCTGTTGTTTGAATTCTTTGGAAACGCCGGCTTCACGCACCGATGCCAACGTTTGGGCCAAGGACGTTTGTCCAACGTGTATACCGATAAATCCGCTCCGGTTTTGATGCTAACTATGGTAGTTTTTTGTCGAATGTCGGTTTTTGAGAAGTGAGAGGTTTTGAGAGGGCCAAAGAAAGTCACGTTGACTCTGAGCGAAGCTCTGAGTTTGGTCCGAATGTGTGTACTTACATGCTTTCGCCAACTACATGATAATAATTGGCCCAAACATGTTTTGGCATCTAAAGTGTGGAGCCGACTTATAGAGGTCACGATGAAGGCAGGCTTCCATAAAATCCAAAACGTGACTAACTACGTCATCATTTAATCAGTCGCTGTTGACCACTATATTGTCTTCGACAAATTTAACTGAGCACAAAATCGTCTTCCAAAAGCAGAGCAATTCGAAGTTGTTGAGTCGCATGTCGCTACCTGTTCTATCGCTTTGCGGTGGACAGGATGTCGTTTGTCTCCCACAACATTATCTTCTACTTTCCACGACTACTCGCTCTCAACAATCGCTCGCCAATGTCTTCGCGTTCTCGCCTTCGTCGAACGCAAAGCTTAAGATCGCTCGTCTGCGTGCCCGAGCGCTTAGCAGGATAGGCGACTATCCAAGTGATTACCACCTTGCTTTGGAAGGCACATCTAGACATCGGTCTAGACTAACCTTTGATTAGAGAGAAAGTCCTCTTTATTAGTCTATAAATCGAATAAATAAAAGACATTCTTAGGCTTGTAATAAAATTCTAGATTCGTTAGCGAAAACAGTCATAAAAGAAGTAACCCAAACCAAACCGTAACTATATTTAAAGCGTGTACAAAGTACGGAGTTTTTGTAAAAGAAAACAAATTATTAAAAGACCGGAGGTTAAAGAAAATTCGACGACAAACACGTAGAGCAATGGATTTTGGGTGCAAATTGTCCAATCAAATGCTGCAGTAGATTTAATAGGGGTTTTTATCATCACAAGAATTTGTCTACCCAAGATAACATTTTAAGTATTTTTGACATAAAAACGAAATAGTGCACATAACTGTCGACAATATGTATAAATTTAAATTCTGTTAGGAAGTGCAGACAAATGTAGTTGTCATGGAGATTTTCGTTTATATATGTCCAGGGAAACATAAATTTACAACTTAAATTCGCGCATAAATAATGTTCAAAGTCCTCGCGCTAAATAAATCTCAGGTAAATAGAAAACTTGGACACAGTGTGCAAAATTTATTCAAAAGGCTCTGGAAATATTTAGATTTTAATATTAAAAATTAGAAAAACGGCGACTTTTTAACAAAAATGAGTAATGTAGAGCTTAAACTAAGGCGTGTCTATTAAAATTCACTTTTGGAACTTTCTCATAATTTTTTCCCGACTAAAGTATAAAACGTGAACGACAACAAAATAACACTTAAGCCGCAAAGTAACTTTCGTGTTTAACATACATTTTTACACCAGCAGAACTCAGCACGTATTTAGATAATTTCCTTTTGAGATGCTCTCAATTTGCTTCCAAGCTCCAAGAATAAAAGTTTCAATTGTCCCACTATAATTTAATTTTTTTGAGTAAATGATAAAATTATTCTAAAGTGATTCCCCGGAGTTAAATTTTCAACATTATTTTACATTAGCTAAAAGGCTTTAGTAATAAAAGGACGTGCATTTTTAATGCATTTAAAAAGGGTTCAACGTTGGTTACTTATTATAAGCTTTACTTTTAAAATAAATTTTGTAAAAAATTTCAGTTTTTAATTATTATTTTAACGACTAAAGCGAGCGTAGCGTTTTCCTAAAAAAAGAAGTTTTATTATATTATATTATTATATTATAAATCTCAACTTTGAAGTTTCAACCACAACTTTAAACACTATAGTACTACCAATAAAACAATTTTCTTGAAACTTTAGAAAAGTTTCGCAACTAAGTTTGTACATAAAAAAGTAAGCATGTACCTAATTTCCTATAGAAATCCTCAATAAACTTTTACTTATTACCAACACCAAGAGTGTCCACTGTCCAAAGTTATGTCGGCGATTTTTACATTAATGTTATTACAATAATTGCTGCTAAAAAATTGACGAAAAATAACCAGTAGGGGTAGGGAAAACCATCGCTAACATTTTTCTAAACTTACATCTCAGTCAATTAACGTATAAATGAAATTGTTGTAAAAATTTCTTTTAGATTTAACGAACGACTTATTAAAATACGTCTTTAACAGCTAACCAATTTAAACAACAAACTATATTTTTATTTCTTTACTAAATAAAAGCTTTTTGTTAAGTTATATTAGACGTCCACTTCAGCTCAACTATCTTCAAATCCTCTAACTTTTGGAGAGCTTTGAGCTTAACTCTTATAAACTCCTTTGTAAACTTATCGACTTTAAGGTAGAAAGTCAAAACTATTTAAACTTTAATCACTAATAGCACATATTAATTTGATACTACTTTCTATTTAAATATTAATTTACTTTACACAAGCATGTACTCTCCAGTAACTTAAAGCGCTTTAACTTGGCCGCCTTATTTGAATTATTCACAAAGTTAGGTTATGTACCTATATACGAAAAACCCTGCGTATAGTTGATGCAGAAAGATATTAGTTATGTGGGGAAAAATACGGCGACCCATCACTGTGTGTTTGTTGCTTTTACAAGGCATTTACTTCACGTATAGGTTCCCGATCCTATACTTACAGGCAAACTTACTTTTAGTTATGCGGAGCTATAAAACAAAGCTTCGAACTTTCGGGTACTTAACTAAACAAACGCTGATTGCTGATATTTTCTTGACTAGAAAACAGTATATGTATAGGCTAATTTGTATCTATTACGTGGAAACGTTCAGAATTTAAGTTATTTTATCGATTGGTGTAGCAGCTGTGACATGACTAATGTCGAAAATTATATTTGAAAAATAAAGTTCCTCATCTGGTATCTCCTACAGACTATTTTTACTGGCACACCTGTGTTAGTCTCCGCAATTTATAAATTACTTTCGTGACGCTCTATATGGACGTTTACCGAATACAATTCAGAAATTTTAAAGTTATTCAACCCGGAAAATTCTCTAACATCAAAAGCTTCGAAATTAAAAAAGAATGATATGAACATTTTACAGATAAGAGTGACTTGAATTCTGAATAGCACGTACCCTAAATTCTTATACGAGACATTTTTAAAATCCTCGCAAAGGGCTTTGAAATGGGTAGTATTGAAGAGGACGGATAGTTAAAAAAAAAGTCAAGTGGATATTTAAAAATGTCATTACGTTACTAATGAAAGAAAATTCGCATTTTTCTTTTTACGTTATTAATTGTGCGGCCGTAATTATTCGAGTTAAGTTAAACAATTGATCTTGTTTTGTTTAATTAAAGTTACCTGAAACTCATTAATTGCTTAATGGAAACAGGATTTGTATTGTCTATACTACATTCGATATTCAAAGACTACAGAAATTAAATCCTCAAGGAAAATACCCGTTCGACACGACTACACAATTTACTGCAAAACTATAAACAATAAACTGCAGGTCCGATTTTGTAAAGTTTGACATTTAATTTGAAAAGTTTAGTAATGATTCAAAAACTAAAACCATAACCGAGACTGTTTACGAGCTTTATTTTACAATAAATTAGTTCTTACAACGAGAAGTAGGTATTTTAGACAATTCAATTCTAACTAATTTTATTTTGAAAAAACTTTGCATAAAATCCGTCCTCTTGGGAAAAGCATAAAAGCTTATTCTAGCAAAATTTCGTCGAGTATTGATTGAGTACCAAATTTTATCTGAGTGAAAGCTTTCTAACTTCTAACAAATATTGTCAGTGCGACTAGTTTTTGCTCTTTCCAAATTATAATTGGAAAAACTTTTGTTTAAAGTTTTATTAAAAGCAATTCAAAAACAATTGTTTGTGGCTCTAGTTAAATTCCAGAAAAACGAAACACAATTTAATTTTAATTGAAAATTTATATTAAAAATTCCGTATGACATATTCATCATTTGCAAACATTTTAAAAACTTTTAAAAAGTTTAAAACTGATAATATAAACTTTTCAAAAATTCTCATTTTACTTTTGTTTTTCCGGTAGGTTGGTAGGTATTGTTCGTAAATAGTTATTAATAAATATTCAATTTTTCAAAATTTCGCCTTCAAATTGTACATTTTATCAGCGTGGATAAATATGATGAGAGTTGGTCGTCATTTATGAAGAAATGTGTGTGCGTGTGTTGTATGTTTGTACTTCCTAGAGGTTTTTCATTTGAAATAATAATTAAGTCTATCGCACTACATCATTTCCACGTCATTATTCTAAAATTTATTATAATTCTTAAAGTTCCGTCACAGTCGCTGCATCCCTCGCGTAAAATATTTAAAAATTTTGCTACGACGTCATAAAAAAGTGATTTTGTTTTGCTCATAAATTTTAACCAAGTCCTAATAAATTTCATATGCATATATTTTTTTAAATTAATAAATTTTCCCAATCGGTGAACCGTATGATACGTTAGGCAGACCTACGAAATTACACCGAAGTAAAAAATATCTTGTTTTTTCTTCTAAAAAATAGGATAAGGTACCATAAAAGGGAAGCAACTTGAATTGCTTTCAATTTACAATCCAATTATCTTGAGTTACCTGATTTTATTTTCTGTCTTGTATTTTTTACCCTCCACTGCGCCATTATAGTATTACATAGTGAAAATTTAAAAGATTGCTCTCTAAGGACACATCCAACAGAACAACATAGTCTCTACATTAGTAAACAAAAAGTTGACCAATGTCGTCACCGAATTAATTTTCTTTTCTAATAGAGACGCCAAAACACGTAAACTTGAAACAATTTCCACAATTTCCGGCTACATTTAAAAGTTGTTTGCTTACAATTTTCTCACAAATTCTTAGTTTTTAAAACAGTAGCAGCCTAAAGTAATAATAAGCAGCCTAGAGCTTCAGACGTAATGTCATTTTGCAAACATAAAGCAGACATTTGAGCTTGTGCATACAAATTTTGATTAAAACGTTCTATTTAGGTAAAAGCCGAGTGAAATTATTTACATAAGTCGCTTATGTTAATTCGTACAATAAAATTGATTGTTGTCCATGCATTGATTATTAAACATATTTAGGATCTATTCTACAAACTATAAACATCAACAATTTAGAAGAAATAAAAAGAGAAATGTCAAATGAGTTTTGCATTTTATAAACCCATTTTTATTCAAATTTCCGAAAATCGAGTGCCTAAATTTTTAAAATATTATTTACGGCGCCAAGATTTTTGTTACGGTATGTAATGCAGAGGAAACATTTTTACATAATCACTTCTCGTATTTGAAAAATATGTTTTTTAAGATATTTTATTATACTTTCTGTAAGGTGGATGAAAATACGTTCGCTTACCTCGTATTTTATTTAGAAAGTAAATTTTCTTGGTTTAGTCAAAAAAATTGCCGAATTAAATATTACACATCGTAACAAAAGCAAGAAAAGCTATTTAGGGATTTAGATAGTATACGGGTCGTTATTCATTCACGAGACTGGTCTTATAATGAAGATGGTATGGCCGGCACTAAGCTTCTAGGATTAGATGAATTATTGTATTTGTCTACACGAGAAAACGAGAACACCCATAGTATTAATTAGTAAATTCACTATAGACATAGAGATGACTATTGGATTCCTTTCGGTAACTGTATTTATTTATTTAACATGTAGACTAACCAACCAACCAACGGGATTTTTGCTCCCGTTGTAAGCGGCAGCTTAATCTGCCCTCCGATACGCACTATTCACAAAATATGTATATCTAGGTACGATGTTACCATATCTACAATTTTAATTTTTAATCTTCGTAAAAGTGAAAAAATAAATTTAAAAAAATCCCCGCATTTCCTAATCCTGAGAGGAAAATGCTCACTTGAGCTTTTTTAACAATTGCATGAATATAAAAAAACAGTTAACCCTCTAACCATAAACACTTAATAAAATTGGATAAAAGCATTTCCCTAACTCTAAAGTAAACGCTCTTGTAACATGCCACTTAAGAAAACGAAATAAACACGAAATTTACAATCTTCGCTTCTCGACTTATTTCATAAAAAACTAAAGTTTCCTGAACAAACATATATATCAAAAACTCATAAAATAAATCTTAAACGCTACTATATCGATGGAGGAACTAACACGCAATTTATGGAGTTTACGAAAAAAGATGTCTGAAATAATAAAAACGTTATTTGACGTAATTTTTAAAAAATAAATACAACGATCAAAAAGGTTTAGAAATGCTCGTGATGAGTGACTATCGTTTCATTCGGTGGGTAGTACATTAGTTCTGGAATGGTTCTGGTTAGGAGATATATTCTCAATTACAACAGTTGTGTACTCGAGGCTCAAGGCGTTTATTTCGTATACAATCTTCAGTTCTAAATCACAAATTAACATCACGTATGTACACTCAATAGATGACGATAATAAATGGGCACGTATCGATAACTACATCAAGTGCGTAATCTACAATTAAGCTTCTGATAATAAATATTTGAGCTTTTATAGAAATTTCCCAATTTTCGAGGGTTGGCAACCGAACCTCTTTTTAAATGAAAGAGGTACCCCCAAAAATTAAAGAAAAGCAATAAAATATTATTTTAGAAATTATTATGTAAACTAAAATTCTATAAATATGTAAAGTAAATAGCTAACTTTCAGCATTAACAACATTAAACAGGATATATTTTTTAGACACTGCAAAATTTTATACGTGTGGTTCAATATTGGCGTATCAAACGATAAAAATAAAAGCCAACGTTTTATTATCACACAACTAATAGAAATAAGTAGATAATTTTCGATAGTGTTCAAAATTATATTACTATATCGAAAACTTATGGTTACTTACGAATGGGTTTGAATTGGTAACAACAAGAGAAAACTTTAATTTTGGTTCACTGTCGTTATCGAGTTGATGAAGTAATAACTAAAAGCATTTCGGCATTTACATTAATGAAAATTAAACAGGCACAGATAAAATAATAGATCGTAGTTATTATCAGACACATGTGGGTTATTAAAAATATAGAATATTAATTAGTACTTCAATGTGCTTTATTAAAATATACAGGCTGTTCGAAATTAAGTGGGCAGTTTTATTAACTTTTTGTTTTTATTTATTTTCACATGGTGATTAGTGATTAGAGTAAAAAATATAAAACTACGCCAAGTTAACCGTATTAATTAAAATATTAACTAAGTTGGTATAGTGTTCAATTTGGATCAGCCGGTATACATACATATTATAGAGAATTATAGTAATATAAATTCGCTTTGGGTCGAGTCCTGATGATCAAAGCTGAAATATTCATGGTCGACGAGGATATTGAAATATCTTCTGTTTGCCATCGAGAAAAAAAGTTCCATATTGAATCTAGATTTAATAGATTTTTTTTCTACTTTGACCACTAATATTACATAAATATTTATGTGGGTATAATACTTCAAATATTTATTTATTGTGTGAATTAGTTTCGACGACCTCGCTCGAAAAAAATGATTTTTCTAAATTGTATTTTACCTCCGCTTCAGGCGTTAGAAGGGTACAAGCTCTACTATTAAATATTACAAGACAATATTTTAAGTTGTTAAAGAATTACTTCGTATACAGATATACAGACCGACCAAAAGCAAACAGATAGACATCGGCGACCTACAAGAAGACAGAAATAATGAGGAGGAAAACTAAAGATATGGGTGAGAGGATAAACCGTAGATGAACAGGTAGTAAATAGGTTCAAAAGAAGTTCGTGTTTTGACTTTTTAGATTTTTTTTTCTAATATTATGTATATGGTACTTTGTGTCTACTTCTAAGGCCCAGTTGTATAAACGAGCTAATCTGAAAGTCAGAGTTAACTCGGCGATTAACCTAAATTTAACATAAATAACAACTAATTCTGAGTTAAATTGAAATAGTATATTTGACTCTTAAAAATTGATGGGTTAACCCTGGACCAAGTGTCTACGAGCTAACCTAATCTAATCTACGCTAAGATTTAACCTTATATTCAGATCGTGGAGTTAACTCTGACTCCCAGATTAGCTCGTTTATACAACTGGGCCTTACTGTGTTAAACTAAAACGTCAACTTCCAATTATTTTTGGACATACTTTACATATTACGTTAATAAAGCCTTTTCTACCTAAAATGAGCAAGGAATACTCGTAATTTTCCTTCAATTTTTTGTATTTATTTGTTTAACATTCTTCCCGCGTTTTGCGATACAACCGTAAACAATGCATTTGGTGAATCCTTTCTTCGAATGACTTAACATCTACCCTACTTATGTTGTTAGTGAAGGGTATATATCCCATGCCATAACTAAGTTCCATTTATCGTTCACAATCGTTCTGTTACAAAATTAACACCTTTTATAATATAAAGTCTATTTGCTGTGCCTTTTGTAATAATTTAGTATCGATTCTTGAAAACTCAAAACTGCTAATAATTAGTGATATTAATTAGAGATTATGTACGCTAAATAGGAGTACACGGACAATAACCAATTTAAAAGTTAAATTAAAAATAAAATCGAAAATTAAACTAATTAATTACAACTAATTTGCAAAATTTTAACAACAAATTTACAAGTGAGTGTTTCGTCATTAATACAAATATAATGCTGAAAACCAATCATTTCAAAAGTACGTAAATTAAATTTATTAATCAACTCCAATTTCAATTATCTCATCTTTCTAATTTTGTTATGATAAGTTAATTTTATTTATTGGCAAAATTGAAATTCTAAATTCATTTTAAAGATATAACGAACATCGTAGAATAGAGATGGTCAGAGCTAAAAGTTCTAAATTAGGAATTTCATTTATACCAGCCTAAGAAAATGAGATTAAGGTTTAACCCGAGTCACGAACAATTTTAGAAATGATTCTCTATGGGCGGTTTATATTCGATATTTTATGATTTAATTTAGCAGTTCAGTTAACATTTAATTTATTGCGAACAGTTGTTGTTTATATTATGTTTAAAATATGGCAATTTGTATGAAAGATAGATCGCGTACGCGCAAAACTTTCTAGGAAAATTAATTAGTAAGGTTGGTATCCAAGTGGAGTCAAAGTGAGGTTGAGATTCTACTTTTTGAATTTACTTTTGCCGTTTAACTGGCATTAGTTAGTACTAATATTTCGTATTACTGAACGATTGTCTACCACAATAAACTAAAGTTGGCGAACTTAATAAATTTAATAGTAATTTAATAGTGTTTTTTAGTACATGCTCCCTAAAATGATTATTTTGCGAACTAATTTCAGTCCGCAAAATGTCACTTTAGCGGACCGAAGCTCATAATGGTAACTTAGCAACACTTTAAAGGACTGGACTTGATTTTTATTTAAGAATACATAATAGACCGGGATATAGTGACAGATTTTGGGCCACGATTTTATGGAGTATGTGTTTCAGAAGACACTATTCTACATGTATCCTGATGATATTATAAATCAAAAAATCATCTTGTGTTCTTCATGTTAATGAATTATAGATTATTCTTTTGCTCCAAAAAATAAACAATACTTGGGCATGCCATCTTGGCGTAGGCGCTTTTAGAACAAGAACTTGTATACTTATCAGTGGCAGTCAGATGGTGACAGATTTTGGACCACGATTTTATGCAGTGCGCCTTTCAGAAGACAGTGTTCTACGTGTATCCTGGTTATAATAATATTATAAATCAAAAAAGGCTGCCATGTGTTTGGTAATGAAATTTAAAATTAAAATTCCTCGGAAAACCATCTGACTACCACTGATAAGTATACAAGTTCTTGTTCTAAAAGTGCCTACGCCAAGATGGCATACCGATTGTGCATGCCCAAGTATTGTTTATCTCTTGGAGCAAAAGAATAATCAATAATTCATTAACATGATGAACACAAGATGATTTTTTGATTTATAATATTATCATCGGGATACATGTAGAATACTGTCTTCTGAAAGACATACTCCATAAAATCGTGGCCCAAAATCTGTCACTATATCCCGGTCTATTATGTATTCTTGAACAAAAATCAAGTCCAGTCCTTTAAAGTGTTGCTAAGTTACCATTATGAGCTTCGGTCCGCTAAAGTGACAATTTGCGGACTGAAATTAGTTCGCAAAATAATCATTTTAGGGAGCATATTCTAAAAATGAAATTAATAGAAACGTTACCATGGGATATCATTATTATATTAATTATGTTACATAATAAATGCTAAATTAAATCATAAAACATCGAATATAATAAACCCACTATTATCTATTGCAAAAGCTGGCAATCAAAATACAGTATAATATTTTAATAATAACTTCGTAAATTAATTAGAAGTTTCCAACCGAGTCTTAATAATAATTTTTAATCAATTACCAAGAAACTAACTCTTAGGCCATAAATAATTAAGCAATTAATGTAACTTAATTAGTAACTTTACACATTAGTGTGCAACAGATGATTCTTTTATTATAATTTTCTAACCCTCGTGATTATTCTTACTTTGGCAGTTTTCCAACTATTTGACACATGTCATATTATGTAAATATTATATTCATTTCATTCTGCGTTCCCATTAGAAAACTACAAATCAACGCAGTCTAATCAGTGACTCTTGTAGACGGTGCTCAAATAGTCGACTATTAACACCATTAAGTTTTTCACAATATTTTATAAATCACCCTGTATACAACAAATTACTTTAATACGTAAGCTATAAAAGCCTTAAAAATAAATGAAACAGAAAAATTTGTTAACTTTTTCACAGAAAGAGTTTCTGATAATCAAACAAAAATGCAAAATACAAAATTTTGAACAAAATTTAAAAACTGATCGATAAATTTGGTTAAAATTGAATTTATATCAAACGGAAATGAGTTTAGTGTTTACATTTTTGTCACAAATAAATCTCTTTTGAGACTGTGAAGACACCTTAGAACTCAAAACTTGCGAAGAAAACTTGCGAATTATACTTTAGTGAGAATGCTAAACTTTAATATAAATTTGTTTTCTTTTCCGAAGCTTACCCGGTAAGTTAAACTTTGTATTGGTTAGTTCGCAAATAACCAATATTAGATGAATATATCATTTTTGTTTTGAAACTCTAAAATTGATTTACTTATAAAAAATTAATTAATTACTTAAAAGTTAATAAAGAAACGTTTTCACCAGCTTTGTACTATAATTGAAACTTTTAATTAAATTTTAACGATAGGAAAAAATTTAAATTTTTTTATTTTGCGAAAGTTAAAAGTTTGGAATAATTAATGTTTACCACAATTTTGCAGAATTTGAGTGCTTTAGAGATTATTCTTTTAAACATTTAAAGCTTAGTTTTAGACAGGTTTATAATAGAAACGGTATAATAAATTGAAAACATTTTTAAACTTCTCATGTAGTTCGATACCAATAACAACAAAAACAAAAGAATTAAGAAAGTTGACGCGTGCCATGCATACACAGAAGAAAATTTGTACAAAATCTCACTTACATAACTTTTTTGAAGTCAGTAGAATGAAATTGTATGAAAAATAAAAATTTGAAAATATACGAAATTTTCTTTTCTCTTAAAAAACTATTTTTTGTAGTCGAAAAACTAATTAAAAAGTGAATTTTCTCAGATAAAATAAGGAGACATCAGATTGGAACTTTTTCCGTTTGAAAACGTGATTAAATTTGTAATTCCGTGTAAACAACCTGAACGTTTTAGGACAGACTAACAATTTTCTACGGAAAAGCAAGTTTCATTTCATAGATACTGAAATTTGCGCGCGCAATTTGCAATTTTCAGGGCGGGTCCTTGTTAATCGTTGCACTTTAAAGGTATTTATTTTATTTTTAACAAGTAATATTAGGAAATTTTCCCAAAAAATTGTTTAACCTTAACATTCTAAATGACATGATCTGATTCGTTCGGTCATTGACAAGCTGAAAAATAAATACTTTACTTTGGAAGAATAAAAAAATAAACTTTAAGTTTATGTCAGTTTAAAAAAAGAAGTTTCGGTTCAAAACAGATATTAAATGTTTATTGCAAATTTTTTCCTATTTCGTGCTTCTTTCGGATGCCGAAATCACGTTCAGGATGTAACTTTTAAGGAAATTTCAGAAATAGTTATCTCCATTGCGCAAGTTAAAAGTTTTTTTATAAAACGTTCATATTTTAAGCAAAGAGCTTCTTCATTTTAATTTTTTTGTCAAAATGAAGTATAGGTAGTACATTTTTCTGTTTTTAAAATTCACGTTAAAGCATAGCCGAAATATATCAGACTGCCAAAGCTTAACTAAAAATTGAGCGGCGTAGTAGAAATATTTTTTGAATACTTTTGTAAGGGCAACAAATTAAGGGATAAAAACATGGAAAACGTTTGTGTATTATCATGCCCAATTTTGGCCATTACGGTCTCGTATTTTGAAGTTTGGATAACCTTTTCCATTGTTCTTTTAATTGCTACAATATTATAACTAACCTTTTATTTTCCAAAAACTACCTATTGTAAGTAAATAGCGTTAAATTGGTTTTAAGGTTGCCATGGTGTTGGGCAAGTACCCCCGCAGTAGGGATGCTTGTTAACTAAAAGGATTAAAAAGTCGTAAAAAACTATTAGCAAATCAAACAAACTATACCTACTGGGTACTAGAGCAGGATGTTTTATTTTCGATAATTTGGGTGGTATTCTGTAAAATCTGTTAATTTTAACGCCTGTAATACTACAGAATTGATCCGTTGAAACTTAGCAATTTAACAAGAGATTAACTGATTTTTTTACAGAATACCCTATGGTCCAATTCCTCAGTTGTATGTTAAAAATAAGATTAACTAACCAAGGTTAAAATTTACCCCCAAAAATATACCTATTTCTGTTGTTCAGTATCCTAACTTAAATTAAAATAAACTCGTTGAGCCTTTTAGTAGTGAGGTGGGCGCGTCTGAAGCAATGGTGAATCTTAAAAAGTCCGTATTTTTTTAATTATTGAGAAATTGAAAGAATCCTTTTACCTAATCCTCATCTATAGTGTTAAGAACGTGCCTCTAGAATAGCCAATAGAATTTTGAAAAAACAAATTATAACGCCTTAGTTAGTAGCATTTGTGTAAGTGGATGTATAATTTAGAGCGGGTTGCTGCGCACTATTACGGTTACGATTTACGATACCCAGAGTTATCCATAAACTCTGGAATGAACACAGGTTAATCCACTGGATTTTTTAAGTTAACCTAGGACTGAACAACTGATGGGCATATGGTGGTATTCTGTAAAAATCAAATCGCATTCACTATTCAACGACCTGTCAAAATATTAACTTTTGAACAGGCTTTTAAAAATTAACAATTCAGGCGTTAAAATTAACAGATTTTACAAAATACCACCCTAGTATCGGTTAGTTAACTTACGTTGGATAACTTACAGTACGATTACATTATTATAAAATTAAATATTAAAAAAGAAACTAATTATAAACAAGTGCAAATAAATTACAATAAATAAACAGAATGTTAATGTAAATTGAAAACTTGTGTAAATAAACTCAACCGTAGTTTAAATATATTTACGTTGCAGTATCGTACATGTACACTTCAAATTAAACCAGAAAAAATGGCAGATATTATGTTATATTAATTCAACGCACTACTGTAGTATTTTGTTTTAATTACCTTTTTTTGGCTCTTATTTACTTTATTGCTGTGATATTATATTGCAACATGCAATAAACGCAAATAAAAACTGTTTGACGCAAACGAACTCGTTTATAGATTCAGAGTTGTTCAGCGCCACACACATTCGAATAACATATACATAAAACATTCTCTTAAATTTGGGAGTTGTCGAGAATATTTCTATGAAATTTTTACAATTTCGAAAATGTGAAAAACGATTACATTACAACGTTGTAGTACAGCAAAATAAAGTTTTTCCAATAATAGTACAATATCTTGCAAACAACGACAGATCCAAAAGCGTAGCTATAAATGAGTACCACACTTATGTTGCAA
The DNA here is from genome assembly GCA_950108345.1 of Malthinus flaveolus. Taxonomy (NCBI): domain Eukaryota; kingdom Metazoa; phylum Arthropoda; class Insecta; order Coleoptera; family Cantharidae; genus Malthinus; species Malthinus flaveolus. The sequence goes on along the minus strand of OX467287.1, from coordinate 4,852,413 downwards.
TTTTAGCAATAAAATAAAGTAGGTACCAACCAACCAACCAATTATAATTTACCAGATTAGCAGATTCGAGCTGCTAATATTCTATTACTATTGGCATTGAGTAATAAGATTGTTATTATATACTCAATGCTATTGGGTAGCATAATATACGCAATTTTCTATATCTGTCGCGTGCCGCGCGTATAAACGTCCCATCACACATTAAACATTAAAATGATCACAAAGCTGGACTTTTTAAGACTCTATTGAAAAGTACCGTTACTGAACGGGATTATAAATTTTATATAGAAGGATCGCTTAACCCAACTTTTTATCGTTTCAAATATAATCACGGTTCTTGCGTTACAGAACCTTATTTTCACCTTCAATTCCTCCCCAATTTATGAAAACGTATAAAACGAAAGCTTTTCTTATAGAGGCTTTTAGGCATGGTGTATTATCTTTGAATCTCGTTTAATCAATATTATGTCTGCCTCTTGTTCTCTTCACAACCTTTCTTGAGTCTACAGATTAGGGTAGGCTCTCTACCCTTCTCAAACTGTCACACAAGCAGTATAGAAAAATTTATCATTAGAAGCCCCCTATTATGGATGATAGATACAATATATTTATTATATTAATAAATCAGTTACTTATTTTTTAAATATGGGAATAGTATAGTAGTTAGTAACCTACTTCTATACTTGTACTAAACAAGTACTAATTGTGTACAAAATATACAATCTCCAGAGAGGTATTTTAAATTGGTGACTTATATCGTTCAGTGGAAATTTGTAGTGAAATTATCTGGTCGTTTCCTTGATTTACTGCATAAATGTATCGACCATTTTTCAGCTTTAAATTACAGATGATATTCAACTTGGTGTAATTGAGATAAATTTTAGTCTAAATATGGCACCAAAAACTGGAAAAATACATTAGCAGAACTGTCGCGCGAAGTTCATATTAAAAAAGCCGTAATAACTAAAATTTTCGTAACTAAAAGCTTATAAATTAATGATCCAAAAATTTGAAATCAGTATTGCCAAAAAAGTAATAACCGAATTTCAATAAAAGGATTAAAATTAAATAAATATTTTTTTATATCTAATATCTACATTATATTTGTACACGATTAACTAAAAATCTCATCGATTCATCAATAAGCTTTAATATTTGACATGGATATTAGTTCGAGCAGGATTATAAATGAGTGATAGATGACTTTATTATTCATTTATTTTCACTTACAAAATCAAGTACAAGTACGTGCCGAAAATTTACCAATGTTTCGAAATACGACTGGATAAGTTATAAGAAAATTAGAATTAAATTAGGTAATATGTATTTAAGTATAGCACAACAGTGGGTTTTTATATTAGACTTTATGTATTAGAAGCTTTAACAGCTCTTCATAGACGCGAAATAGACATATTAAACTCTCAAGCCGATTTGGAACAAAAGTAAAAAGTATCCAAAATTTTTATTTTCTACGGCGTTAGTTTCAATACTACTTAAATCACACTTTTTTTTTATTTTAACATGCCGAACCATCCCATTAATTTTTAAAGCATAGTTTTGAAACTCCCTATACCCTATACAATTCAACTTCTTCAAATATTTACGGAATCCAACTTCGAGTTGATAATATGAACGTATATGCGCCTAGGAAGTAGGCAACTACAATTACATTTTCTTATAAAAACTTGTAACTTGCTTGTAATTTTCTGTAATCGTTATTATCGCAATAATTTACACAGTTAGCAATTAGTAAATTAAAAAAAGAACTTTGTTTTTAAGTTAAACTTTTGGTGCTTAAAAACATATTTTTGTAGAGAAGAGTCAACAATAACAATATTATCCTACCGATTCCTTTACATAATCAGTCTGATATGTGGATTAATAATGTAGTAATCAGTAAACACTTCTCAACGGTGCTATTACAATTTACGTGATAAAAATATGCAGAAATAAACAATTGCCAAAAATGAGACTAGAATATGCGATGGTAAAAATAATTTCAAAATCTACCCAGACTTAATTTTGCAATGAAACATTAATACGTTTGTTAGAAGCAGCTCTGAATATTAATTACACAAAGGTGTAAACGTATAAATACTTTATTTTAAAGCAACTTATCAGTTTCTATTAAAATACTTAACCATGAAGGCTCAAGTTGTATTAGGTATGTTCGCTTTAGTAATGTCGGTCAAAACTGAAGCTCCTTATCCTCCGAGAGGTTTTAGACCACAAGGGCAACAGTTTCCTACGCCAAATCGAGTGCAACAAAATATAATACGTCAAAACCAATATCAGGCACCAACTACAAGCCAAAATAATTATAACTCCAACGGAAATCAATACGAAGTGTCGAGAATTCGAGAAGCAACCCAAAATCAAAACGCCTACAATACGATTGACGCGAGATATAGACAGCAGGAACAAAACTACGCACACCACGAAAATCCCAATACTCAATCAAATAATCAAAATTACATTTCAATTCCTCGCGATGAGTTCAGACAACGTGGTTATCCAGAACCGACCACGAAGAAGCCAAAAGTAGAAAATGTGAGTTTTGACGACTTTTTCGAGTTAAAAAATTAAAATTAAATTCTTTTAGGAACCCAGAAACGAAGATCCCGCTGATCCAAACGTCGCTATATCGACAGCAGTCGCAAACGGGCAAATTTATTATTTAAGCCCCAATGGACTTCTTCAGCGTGTTTTCAAAGCAAGAGAAAATGGCGAAGAAAGCGAAAGTGAAGGAAACGCGGCCGAAAGTGCCTACCAAAGTGCAAATCCTGCGCTAAGTCCGTTATTTGCGTACACCGCACCTTTAGTAAGAATTAATTAACTACGAGTACGTGGACTGTGAAGTCATTAGTCATTATATTGTTGTCTGTGGCGTGGAAAAACATTAGTAACACTACTTACGAAGAGGTATAAACTACCAATTAAATAAATGTTTTTAAAAAATTTGTAAAATTGTTTTTCTGTTTTTCATAAAAGTATTGTACGAAGGTAATCGAACTATAATAACCATAATGTGTAAAAAGAATAATGTTATCGAACTGTAGCTGGCTATGAGATTTTATAATTTCATGTTCATTACATTTTTATAACTAGACATGAAATAACCTTGGTTTTATCGAGTTAAGGCAAATTAGTTTGAATGAAAATAACCTAAAAATACGCATATAAATATTCATTTTTGCTAATATAATTTTTGAAACTTATAAACACAAAATAAAGGTTAAGTTTGTTTGGCGTTTGACCGTTACATGGCGTGATTTTTAATTTGTGCGCTACTTCGACCAAGTGATACACTATTACAATTATTTCAGTAGTATTAATTAAATATCTAATTATTATACACTCATTTTCCCAATCATTTAGTTAACAGTGTTGCATTTACAGTTTATCAATTTTATCAATTTCTTATAAAATAGGAGATAATTGTAAATTTGCATCGATTTCGTCATTTTACGTTGACAATAATTGGTGAGTAATTTCTAAATTTCTATTTAGTTGAGTAACAATTTTAATTTTCTTAAAAACAGTTAATTTCAAGCTTAATACTTGCATAATAATGCACGATTAGTTCTGTTTTGTGTTTAGTCCAATATACAGTGTGTCGTGTGTACAGATAGAGAAAAGAATTTTAAGCAGATTTTGAGTTTTTGCAATTTAAAACGGAAGTTTCACTAGGAGAAAGAAATATGACCTTTGTCAAATTTTTAAATAAAAAATATTGCAACCTCTTAAAATTTTACATACAGTAAACCCGCAAAATTAACGCACCTCTACTATCTTTGACTTTATTTTAATTTGTCTTTTTCACTTTTTCTATAGAAAATCATTACAATTTGTTATTTGACGTAGTATTCTGTATTCTTCGCGTAGTGTGTGTGCCTACTGCTTTTCAATTTGTATTAAGCCGTAGTAGCCATGGTTTTCAATTGTTTCTAGATTGACGCAACAATGAAACGCGTTACAAGAAAAAATTTAACCCTCTCAAAACTCAAAATATTATAGATTAAAGTAGATTTCACAAGTGGTGCATTAATTTTTCGGGTTAATGTATAATGGATCACAATTAATTATTCATTTGATTATCTTTGGAGGTCACCCATCACAGGCAACGTGTATAAAATTACAATTATTTCGTCAAAAACTAGTTTAAATAAAAAATGGGGGTTAAGGTTACCTTAAAATCACCTTCTGTTTTAGTCTAATAAATATTTGCACTGATATTTGCATGAAACCGATAAACTATTATACTACTTGGTATGTACAAAAGTTCATTACCTATTTCATTTAAATGAATGTATAAAAGAGCAATCAGAATTATAAATAAAGATATAAAAGTTTCAAAATGAAAACGGAAACTAGTAATTTCATGTGCTGACTGCGAGACCGTATAATTATCCCACAAGGGAAGTACGCGACTCTTGCATTCGTCAACTCAAATAATTCAAACTTTTAGGTAAATTTTAAATATCTTTTGAGCTAAAGCTAAAGGGGCCAAACGGGGGCCTAAATGATGCCAAGCAGAAACGCGATATTATATTACCGCTACAGAACCAGGAATAAAATCAGGGGCGCCTTCAAAAACATTGTAAACATCTTCATAGATTTATAATCATTTATTTAGTAACTTCGAAATTGAAACGAATATTGAATGTAATCGTTATATTTGTTGTATATCTTCGATTTGTAAGCTTAAATCTGATACAATGTCCTTAAAGTTAAAGTATATTCGTTAGCACTTGAAATCCTTGCTATATACAGGGTAAACACGGTATGCTGAAAGAGTTAAGAAAGTGATGCAGCTGCAATCGTGTTTGTTAATACGTCAACTTATAAGATCGTTCTTATTGTGCAAATTAAATAAGTTTGATGAACGGGGTATATTTTTATTATCAAAAATTCAAAATATTCCTTAACATAAGGACGGTGCGTCCAATTCTAGGGGCGGCCAAATTTCTTAGGTTGAATGAAGAAATTAAACAGTTAAAGTACAATAAAGAACGTTTTGAGCTTTTCAATGAATATCCTAAAATTTGGTATTAATTAGTTAACCCCACCAACCATTTTGAATTGTTTGAATTGTGATTTTGCAATTTCTTAATTATCACCTATAGAAAGTACATATTTTTTGGGGGCGAAACAACTTCTTTGAAGACCCTATCAATCGCTACTAATATTTCAGAACTTCATTTTAAGCTGTTTGGTCTTAAACAATTTAAAAATCGCATTTTCATTGAAAGATTTTTAGCCTAGGGCTTCCTGAAAGGTAAATCAGAGCCTGGTGGGGAAGGGGTTTCTTTAAATCTGCACACAGGCGGCCGTAGCCCTAAAAACGGCTGTCTCTTAGCTTAGGACACTGAACCCTGTCTATAGGTATTTTTAATTGAAATTACTTCAATTTGCAGATTGTAAAACAATAAAATCTGCCGGAATTTAATAGTTTTTATATGTTTTACTTTATTTCTATATATTTCTGTCGCTCTGTCCATTATTTTGTAGGAAAACCTCGAATTCGTTTGTTTATAACAAATTCAACAAATCAAATGATAAAATTAATGATGTGAACTTGAAATTTTAAAGTATTTGTTTCGTTAAGACTTTTCTTGAAAAATATTGGCCCTCGATGTACTACAAGTGAAACAGTGCAGCAGCTTATCAAAGTGGTCAACTGGTAATGCCAAATTCTTTCTATTTCTGACGTACATCGTAACCTACACTTGAAATTTAGTTGGCAAGCAAAAACTTCAAATTTGCCCAGCCTTCTGTAGTCTTAAAATCGCGAACAGAGTGTACATTATTATTGGATATGAGTTTGAACAGTTTCGTCTATAGTTTTATTTAGGAAAACTTAACCATATTTTTGTATATTTTAGTAAAACAATGAAGCATGAAGAAAATGAAGATGTCACTACATCAGAAAGCATTTTACCAAACATACCGTACATTTCAATTTTACCGAGTATTATCTTTGCTTTGTATATGTTTGATATGTAAGTATACATAATAGACACTAATCGACGAAATTTACGTAAACGTCAATAATAAAAAAGTTAATTGTGAAATGCACATAGTATTTAGGTATAATTATTTGTTTCAGAATTCTTCTCCACACCTTAAAGTTGTGGTTTTATTTCCTTTTTATAAGTTTAGTCATCGGGCCTTTAATTTTTAAAAGTTCGTACATTTTCCAAAGAAGTGTGATATTTTTAAATTTCGGTAAGTAGCACATACATTTGAAAAACAATGCTTTTCATTATAAGTGATACATTTTAAGTCAACATACCGAGTCAGGCCGAGTATTCAAATCCGTCTAAATATGGTATCGATGGAGTAAACAATTTCTATTTAACGACAAACGACGGAGTAAAATTGGGAGTGTGGCAAATTTTGCCCGAAGATCTCCTAAATAGTGTAGAAAAGAAAGATGATAATTATTACAGTCACGTTCTCGACAATGGACAGGATGTTATAATTTATAATCACGGAAATTCGAGTAATAGAGCTGCTCCACATAGAGTTGAACTATACAAGGTGTTACGTAAATATTTTCATGTTATTGCCTACGATTATAGAGGTAAAATTTTACTTAGACACGTCCGATTAAAGATGTTTCACTAATTCATTTAAGGATATGGAGATTCCTCTAGTACTCAACCTACAGAGACTGGTGTAGTTAGCGATAGTTTATTCGTTTACAAATGGCTTCGAAATAAAACAAACGCTAATATATTTATATGGGGTCATTCTTTGGGAACTGCAATATCAACACACACTTTATCTCTTTTATCCACGGAGAATAATACTCTAAGCACCACAGGTCTAATATTAGAAAGCCCTTTCACCAACTTACGCGAGGAAATTTTCGAACACCCTATAGCAAAAGTAATCTTAATTTACTAAACTTATTATACAGGGTTTTTGGGAATAACACCAAAAAACTTTGAGGGATGGGTGAGAATGTTTTTCGTTTGAGTTTGAGTTTGTCGATGTTATTCCCAAACACCATGTATGTATATCTAGGTATTTTAACGTTCATTTTCAGCCATTTCGACATTTACCTTGGTTCAATTATACAATAACAGGCGCGTTATATGAAAATAATTTTAAATTTGAATCGGATCGATATGTAAGGGATATCAATTGCCCGATTTTAATTTTGCACGCGAAAGATGACGGAGTTGTACCTTATAAACTTGGAAACAAGGTAACAGAATGCACATTTCCCATTGGGTAATATGTTAATTATTCAAAATTTCAGCTACACAAACTTGCTAAAAGGATTAGATCTTGCGATCAAGGAGATATTTATTTTAATGGTTTTGATGAAGATTTAAAGTATGGGCATAAATTTATTTGCAGAGCCCCGGAGCTCGATACGATAATTAGGTGTGTGATGTTAATTGATTTTTTATTTGTTGTAGTTAATACCGATCTATTTTAGAAACTTTATGTCCAACTGCATTCAATACAAAGAAACAAGATCTGCCATGTAATTAATTGTGTTGAAAACTTGAAAATAAATTTTGTGTCGCGCGTTACTACCTAATTTGTTTAGTTTTCTATATTTTTTTCATTCTCGAACAGCTACTATTAAGTAAATTAGCATTTATTTTTTAAATTACAATGTAACAACGAATTAACACTTAAAAACGTAATTTTTAAGTGTAGGATTCAGTGTCCAGTGACCAGTGTGATAGCACAGAATAATAAACTTCAAAATTTTTCTGTAGTGATAGTGTGATTCTTCTAGTAAAACTACTACTGTATTGATAATGAATATTACACAATTATAGTGAGCAAAAGTATTATAAAACCCTATTTAATAAATATTACTCTGATCAATTTTAAAATTATTTTTATGCGTACTAAGAATTAGTTCTAACGGAAATTGGAATATATGAGAATTTTATTTTAAATTGATTAATTCAATTGCGTGACAAGTGACACTTGCGAGGAAATAAAGAGAGAAGAAATCTCGAAGTGTCAAAATATGAAATTAAAATGTGAAAAAAATTCAAGTAAATTGTAATCAAATTTTAAGAAACAATACTAGCAGTCACAATTATTTTAATATTGGTAAATAGCATAACCTACTTTCAAACTAACTGTCAAAAATTAATCAAAATATTACCTCGATTTTAACCGCAATTAATTCAATTTTAACGGCAATTAATTCATTAATTTAACAGCAATTCGACGTGTTCTTAATTCAGCATCACTAAAATGTGCCAAATTTTTATATAAAATTATATGACTCAACAAGGGTAGATTAATCTAATGGTGACCATGTTATGAAATGAATCCTACGATAACAATTAACGTATAAAATGGGAAATGTAAGACCTCCGATTAATAGGGGTGGTGCTCAAAATCCCTTACTTCCGAATGGTGGATTAATGCAAGAAAGAAAAGAAACTAATACCTTATGCAGATTGTGCAGTATATTAGTAACAGTTATGTAAGAATCTATAAATGTTATAATTAAGTGTAATCACAAACGATTGTTTTAGACTAGGTTTACTGCTCTTAATTTTTATAATAATTTTTGTCGTGCTGCCCATATATTTCAAGAACTCTGTAGACTTTCAAAGAAGTTTCGTTTTTCAAAGTAAGTATCGATTCACTTTATTATAAAAATAAATTTGTAATACTTTTATAATTTTAGCCGAAGATTGGCCCTCCGAACCCGAGTACACAAATTATTCAAAATATGCTTTAGACGGCATACAAAATTTATACGTGAATGTTAACGAAAATGAAAATATTAATTTAGGAGTGTGGCACATTTTACCCGAAAGTGTAGCTTTTAATCACAGCGATAGTCCATTTAATTTTACTGCACTCTTAATCGAATCTGATTATCCAATTTTAATATATTTTCATGGAAATGCAGGAAATCGAATTGGAGGAATGAATATGTATTTAGTTTTGCGAAAATTTTTCCACATTATTGCTTTCGATTACAGAGGTATTTCACCAATAACTGCTAATCCTAAATTTAAAAAAATTTAAATTAAAGGTTACGCCGATTCTACTGGAGCTACTCCAACTGAAGAAGCAATAGTTAGAGATTCTATTCAACTGTATAAATGGGTACGTTCGCAAACAGATTTGGATATTTATTTTTGGGGACATTCTTTAGGAAGTGCATTAAGCGTGCACACAATTGCCAATTTACTCGACGAAAATATAGTGCCAATGGGTTTGTTTTTAGAAGCCCCGTTTACTACTTTAACGGAAGTGGTACTTGAGATGCCCCTTTCGAAGGTGGATTTTGTTTGAAATTTAAAACGACAAATTTTAAAAGGAATTTTTTAGGCTTTTTCGTGGCTACCTTGGTTTGACTCGACAGTAATAGATCCATTGCACGAAAATGGATTTATATTTAACAGTAGTGCAAATATTCTCAAAGTAGATTGTCCAATAATGATTATTCATGCAGCCGATGATGAAAGTATACCTCTTACATTAGGAGAGAAGGTTTTAAATTTTAATTAATCGCTATACTCGAGGCTCGCTTATTTTTTTTTAGTTGTATCGTATTGCTCAAGATGATCGTGATTTAGATAAGCAAGGGAATGTTTCTTTTACTTTGATACCTGAAAATTCACATTGCGGACATATGGAAATTTTTAGATTTCCCGACTTGCCAAAACATATTAGGTAAGAGTTGTTACGAACATTTGAATCAAATTACAATTGTGGCATTCTTTTAGTGAACATATTTCTATCTGTGAAGCATATAATACAGGAAGAGGATAGTGAGTCTCTAGATCTGAAGCTATTAAATAATATTTAGCGTGATATGTTGTGTGATTCTTAAGCTGTATGCTGTTTTAAGCCAAAATATTTTAACTTTTATTTATTATTTGATGTAAAGGCATTATTTTTATACACCAGTATTGAATATATAGATGAAGAAATATATTTATGTTTCATGTATTATATTTAGATGTTACAAAGTATTTTAGAATTAGGCTTGAATCTCGATTGTATTATTTATAGTAGTGATATTAAAAATAAATGTGAAATATTTAAGAATTATAACAATCTACCCTAATGTAACTATTTAGAAAAAAATTACTAGTTAAAGATATGACAAAATGCAATAAAAATCCAATGATAACTTCTCATAACTAAATAAAGCAAATTAAAGTTAGCAAAGTGATAATGATTATCTTGAAGACTTTCCTGATTTTGAAAACCTAAAATTGTACGGGGTGTTTCTATTTGAAATAGGAAAGCCAATCTTATTTCCTGCTGAATTAGAAGTCAATATAAAATGTTTGGTGTCACTACATCATTTTTTTTTTAAACCAGAGACGAGCTGAAATTCCAGACGTCTTTACGTACGTACGTACGTACATGCATAATACATACCACTAATGTTCCGTGTTCCGTGACCCCGTATTAGATGATGTTGGTTCATAATGCTGGCTCGACTCTCCAACATGCACGTAGGTACCCTAGAAAAGAAAGATTTTCATATTAACTACAATCAAAACGCAATGAAATGTAATTTTTACAGTTACATGTAAGACAAATCTTACATTGGCGCCCGATATTGTCAAAGAATCAAAAAGGTTACAATTGTAACCAACAGCAGTATAGCAATTGAACTCGTTTAGTTAGTTTTTCATTGATGTATTCACTGCAGGAACGTATTTTTCACAAATTTATCACCTAGAAAAATTAAAAATTGGCGCCAATATATTTGACCTTGGCAGCCAGAGCCCTCGTAGCGCGAGACACTCGCGTGTGACACACGTACGAATACGAAACAAGATACGAGTCTCGTGTTAGATGTTATTTAAAAACAAAAAAAGGACCGTTTAACTATTAAAAAAAGTAATTTCTAGATTTCATCATACGGATCATACCACTTTTAGTGAACCCGTGTTCCTGTGTTGAAAATAAAGAGCCGTATAAGTTGAACTTATTTGATATTTGATAGAGAAATATCGTAGTGGAAATGGAAATAACTATTAAAGAAGAACAAATTGAAGATACCACTTTTGGGTACTCTGAGGATTTAAGTAAGAATAATCTACGTGTATTAACAATGTAAATGTAATAAATATATTGTAGGCAAAGCCGTTAAAGAAGAATCTTCTTACGCTAGCCTATCGGACGTTGGTACGAATTTATTTACTACTAGTACCTAATATATACAAGTGTCACTATTTATAAATTTAAGGTTCAATTAAAATAGAAGAAAATAATGTGGAGGAATTAATTTGAAAGATTGTTAAAATAGAAGAAAATGAAACGAAACGAACGAACGAAGTATACTACTATAATAACTGTGACTATAAATCTTTTAAAAAACGAAGTTTAATTGTTCATGAGAAAGGTCATCTGGAAAAGCTTTTTAAATGTAACGTATGTGAATATACATGTACGCAGAAAACTCGTTTAAAGACAAAGACCCATTTATTGGTGCACACAGGTAAAAAGCGTTTCAAATGTAATGTTATGTACATGTGATTGTACCTTTACGCGCAAACATAGCTTAAAGAATCATAATATTATGTCACTCCACACAGGTGAAAGGCCTTTTAAATGTAAGGTATGTGATTATACATCCACGCGAAAAGGTAACTAAAGAGACATTTATTAGTCCACACAGGTGAAAAGCCTTTCAAATGTAGTGTATGTGATTTTACATTTGCGCTCAAATATGGCTTAAATAACCAATGTTTCAATGTAGTGTATGCAAGTGATTATACATTTTATACTGTATATACATCAATAGGTCTTAGATTATAGAATAAAATACCAAACTAAACTTAATAACGTGTTTTTAAATTGCAAAAATATAGGGAAGGCGAGTTGTTGGATATTTGACAAGAAGAACGAGACTGGAGAAATTATTAATATGTACATGTCTTTGGGAGAAATCCAAAAACGAAACACTTGCCGAGCAAGTGCAATATAACAATGGCCAAAAGGCCAACAACCGGTAAACATAAAAGAATAAAAAAATTTAAAACGTTCGAGAAGGGTTGTAGGCTATTTACACAATAGATCGGGTTGCAGAAAAGTCTGGTTAATGTAACAGTTGATTAAAATAATATTTTTCAACAATAATTAAGCCTACCATGCTGAGACAGTTAAAAAATTTCCTTCAGATATCTGCAGAAGTTTTTATTTTTTCCTAAATGGTAAAGTCTAAAATATCTTCCTTGCTCCAAAGACGATTTTCTTCAATCTTGTATACAGGGTGATTTTTAATGGGCGTAACAAACTTCGACAGCTTATTAATGACATTATTACATCTCACTTACATACAGACATCTCTATGCTCTGACAGATCTGGAGAGATACTGGGACAGAATTTCTCAAAACGGGACGGATGAGATTATAAATGAGATCAATCTTCTCTCTTAAATATTAAATACCTATTTATGTACTTAAAATCTAAAAGATTTAGATAACAAACTTTATCGTACACTTGATAAAAAAAAGTTGGCCTCGTCTCGAAATTGTTCTACGGAAAAGTGTACGAGTTTGACACTTAAAAAGGAAAACATGACTCGTAAAAAGTTAGTAAATAGTGTTCCTACACCTTTTGAAAATTCTCGTTACGATTATTACGAAGTTAACGAGCCTCCAAAAGAACGACGTACAAAGAAACAACAATTATGTCGCTGTTGTGCAATTTTTACAATAATCGCGTAATTAACCCTTTAATTATCTACAAAAATTAATTTTAATCCACGATCATTTTAGTTTTGTTATTGCTACTTTAACATTTACAACTCTGTTTATCGTTTTACCTATAACATTTATGAATTCGATTGAAATGCAACGTACTTTGGTGTTTGCTTCATGTAAGTATTAAAAAGAAATTATTCTAGAATTAAACTGTGGGATTAAGCGCTAGCCGATGACCAAGTAGAATACACTAATTTCCGAAAATATGGTATCGAAGGTGCTAGAAATTTATACGCCGATTTAATAAGCGACGGCCAAAATATAACCCTGGGCTTGTGGCAAATTATACCTTTGGGAGATGTTTGTACTTCGTACGATAACGACGAATTTAATTACGATTTTGCTCTACGATTCAGTTCAAAACCTGTCCTTTTGTACTTTCACGATACAAACGTTAACAGAAATGAAAATGTCAACGTATATCGCATCTTGAGAAGATTTTTTCACATTATTGCCTTCGACTACCGAGGTTTGTATTTAAACTAATATATAGGTACTTGATACTCATAAAGATAATGAATAATGACAAACTTGAAGGAAGTGGAGATTCTACGAGCGCGCCTACATCGGAACAAAATGTAGTTGATGATTCTGTCGAGCTGTACAAATGGTTACAAGGAAAAACAAACGCCGAAATATATATTTGGGGACATTCGCTTGGAGCAGCAATTAGTGCACACACGACTGTAAAATTACGAAAACAAAATATCGTTCCGATGGGAGTATTTTTAGAGGCGCCTTTTACGTCTTTAAGAAATCAGTTGCTCTACTCGCATCCAATTGCTAAGGTACGAAAATGTCGTTTCTTTAATTTTTAATTTATAACCAAAAGTTGCAGTATTTTTCGTGGATGCCATGGTTTGATAAAACCGTCTTAAACAGTTTGGAAGAAAGTGGATTTGAATTTAACACGGTCGCACATATACTTTCCATAGATTGCCCTATTATGATTATGCATGCCGAAGACGATGAAATCGTTCCTTATTTTCTCTCCGAGGAGGTTCGTACTATCAACTACTAGACGATAATATAGGTTAGACCTGATTCAAAACCTCACCGACCCTACATGCGCAGAAGAAGAAGTGAGAAAGAGGTAAAAAGAGATACCCAATCCGTGTGTTTAGGTTGGTGTGTAACCTTGGCTCTGGCGTTGTACGATATTTGGTTTTCTGCGCAGGTCGGTCAGGTTTTGAATCAGGTCTACCTCGATGGAAATGGAATTTCAGTATCCATCTTTTATACCCATACTGAAGAGCGATCAAAACTTGAATGAATTCAAGAAATTTAGTCAGATCAATAGTATTCTCCAACTTCTCTAATCTATCACAATTTTGATTGCTTATGTTTGTTCCTTTATCTTGCTTCGAGACTGGTAGATTATCGAATTTTGCAAATTCCTTTTCGGACACACTGTATAATAAAAGCACCACATAAGTCAGCATAATGTTAAGTTATCCCGAAAAGGGGGGCTAAACTTGAAATTGTAATAATGTTTTATTTTAGTTATACAGAGTTGCTCAAGATATGCGCGATCCAGAAACCAAAGGAACTATCACTCTGCACATTTTTCAAAAATCGTTAAAACTTGGACACAATCAAGTCTACGAAGCCCTTGAAATGCCCACGTACATACGGTATTCTAATATTTTGTTAATTATGCCTCAACCCTCAACTAATTACTTTAAAATTTCAGAAATCACATTGGAGTTTGTAAAGAGTTTAAACATAGAAACATCGAACCATGAATCATGATTTAAACGTTTTTGTTATCAATAAGCGCAATTTAATTTTCAATATTTATTAACGGTGTACTTTGTAAAGGTTTTGTGTATGTGAATATATAAATAAATTATTTATGTTTACATAGCAGAAAAAATATTACAATTAAAGTCAACGATGTTGAAAATTGTAATTACCGAATTCAAAACTATTTTAACAACTAAATAATTGCAATTGTATGAATTATTAACAATAACATAAAGAGCGGAGTTACCTATATGCACAATTTTTTAAACATTTTTTAACAACAGGGTGTCTCCGAAAAATGTGGCGCAAATGATATGGTATGATCCTGCGACAAAATAAAGAGGAATTACCCTCATATACCTATGCATATACAAAGTTGTGCAGTTTTTGAGATAGGGGCTCTTGAAAATATAAGAAGAAAGCTCGTTTTTTTTAATAATTGAGAAACGTGACAATATGGACAAATTAGGAGAACTGACAACATTTTCGTCAAGGGTGAAGAGTGAAGATAGACTTTGTTGAGAATAGGTGTCTCTTTTTTGAAAAACGTCAAATATGGTGTCTCAGCGTAGATCTAAAGCACCTAAAAACATCGGCTTCAACATTTGAAAACATCCCAAGTTTTTCCAAACAAAAAATATTAAACATCTTTCGCATAGTTTAGCGAAGAATATTTTGGAAAAACCTTCGCTGCCTAAAGATGGGTAAGTATCCAAATCGAACTAAAAAACAAAATCTCCTTGAATGTCATGGTCATGCTCGGCAAGAGCAAGCAGATTAGGTTGCACTTCTATATTTAAGGTTAAAGTCAAGATCAATTCTCTAAACCGTCAAATTAGGCCAAAAGTAGTTTTGGTAAAATTTCAAATTTAATAAGCGTTAAACTTTTGGACGAGTGCGTCTCAATTAAAAAAACAAAATTTGTAATGCACCCACCAAAATTAACTTGGCGCTTCATTAGACCATTTCACAAACATTTCATAGGAGACTTGAATCAAAAACCTGTTTTCAATCAAAAGTATAAATTAATTTGCGTTCCTTTTTTTTTGTTTGTGTGTATACAAATTCCAAAGTTCTCCATAATCGTACAGGTTACACCAACTTTTATTTTTTAAAACAGTCTAAGGCGGACCGTGCGCGAATACGGTTGTGTCAATTGTTCATTTAAATTTTTGTAAAATTACGGAAACGCGCTTTTAGTAAAAAAATAAAATTGATAGTATTTCCTATACTAGGTCATTAATACCATCTCGCTTTCTACAGCATGTAAAGAAATTATATAACATACATTCCTTTCACAATATTTTTCTGTTTATTAACTTTGCCATTCGGCATTTTTAAAAGTCAACAAAAGATTATTAAACAAACTAAAATAGTGTCACATAACATTTAAACATGGCTTATAGAAGTTCAAAGAAAAACAGGTTCGATTTAGAAAATTTAAGAAAAGGAAAATCAAGTTCTTGGACGAAAAGAATCCTAATTGCCATTTTACTGCTTTTGTAAGTATTTCGCATATTTAATAATTTAAAATTGTAATTAATTTATTTGAGGAAGCTATTTGTAAAAAATATGACTCGAATGAAATAGCAATTTCCTCAACTAAAGTCTAAATTAATCTCAAACTTTGTACTGTTTTAGAATAATTATGTTTCTCGGAGTTTTTGTCTTTTTCCCAATTGCCGTTGGTTGTTCTTTAGATTTGCAACGATTCCTCTTATTTAAACCCGGTGAGAATTATTTATTATTTTGTTTATACTTCATTATTATTAGTTATTAGGGTTAATTGGCTAGAAAGTTCATTAAATAGGTAACAATATCATCAATTATTATTTGGTAAAATTACACAATTTGCGTTTTTTCATTGTTCGTAAATTATGAAACTGTTTAGCACAACACATCAATTTCAACTTCCATTGAAGCAATATCCTCGAGTGCTCTTAAAAACACTTTGTTATTTACAGGCGATTTTCTACCAGAAAACTTAACTTACAAAAATGTGGAAACGGTAGTTCAAGGTTCAAGAAACTTTTACGTAAAAACAAACGAAGAACTAAATGTAACGTTAGGCGTCGTACATTTATTACCGGAAGCCCTAATAAATGAATCGATCAGTAACAAAAATTTTGACTACGAAGCCTCATTGAATCAAAGTACTTATCCAGTTCTACTTCACTGCCACGGAACTGGAGGAAATAGATTTACAGTGATGGAATCGCTAGAAAAATTGAGAAAAATATTTCACGTCATTGCTTTCGATTACAGAGGTGGATAATTTTCAAACTTTCATACTTCTCTAGATAATATATTTCTTCAAAGGTTACGGTGAATCGACAGTGGCCGAGTTAACAGAAGCAGGACTTGTTCAAGATTCGGTACAACTATACAAATGGTTAAGAGAGCGCACCGAAAATGATAATATTTATATTTGGGGACACTCTTTAGGCGCCGGCATTGCTGCTCATAGCCTCGCAGATATTTACGACGAAAACTCCAAAGTAAAAGGTTTAGTTTTAGAAGCCCCTTTTACTAATGTCCGAGATGAGCTTAAAGTACATCCTTTAGCAAAAGTAAGTCTCGTTTTTCAAAAAATCCATTTATTAAAGCATCCCTTTTTAGATCTTTTCGTGGGTGCCATGGTTTAAGATAACAGTACAAGATGGATATGAACGCAACAACATTATTTTTAAAACAACAGAAAATATCTTAAGAGTCAATTGTCCTGTTCTTATTTTACACGCTAGAGATGACGATTTAATACCATTCGAATTGGGCGAAAAAGTAAACACTCAAATTTCAAAACAAAATTCTTTTAATAAAGATACTTATATATTTGTTTTAGTTGTACAAAATTGCTAGCGAGAAACGAACTGTTAATCAAGGAAACGTCACATTTCGCGAATTTCCCGCGGAGTTAGATTTAAAACACGTTTATATTTATAAAGCACCCGAATTTCTAAAATATGTCAGGTAACGATATTGATAAATTTTATACTGATTAATTAATTTAATTTAAATTGATATTTTAGGAGCTTTGTAAGTGATTGTGAAGCGTACGACACAATAATGAGTAATGAAACAGATACCAAAGAAATTTAGTTTATAGGTATTTAATATCCTGTAACATTGTTATTAAATATTTTTGTTATTGTTCTTTATTGTTGATAAAAGAATTGGGGCAATTATATATCTAATTGCCGTTAGCCTATATTTTAAAAGGTTTTAAAATTAGTTTTATTATCGAACAATTAAAATATATCCCAAGGTTTCGTAAAAGCGTAAAAGTCATCACGCGAAAAATTAATACAAGTTAACTATTTATAAAGAATAGCGATTTGCATGATATTAAACGTTTTCAAATGTTCCCATCCTTCCCTTTGGCTATGAATAAGATCTAATCAACTCGGGACTATTTAACGAGTTCTATTTACTACTAAGACACCACCTTACACTCTTATTATTTATATTAAATTAAAGTTCCTTTGTAGGAAAAATCTCAAACGAATAGTTTTTGAAGAACCTGGTTTGTATAAAATGATTACAATAATTATTGAAAATCCCTGAATATCGCAAATTATTGGGCTGTGACAATATCACATTTGACGTCAACAGTTATGTAAACATTACGTATACTAATGACTGTGATATAGGTGCCCCACCCAATCAGGAATTTTTATAGAAGAAAGGTTTCGAAAGAAACGTTTTTTTACTACTATGATAATTACAAATTGCAGTAATTTAGCGTTTAATTTAGGGGATAAGGGAAAGAGTATCAATTTCCAAATTACATAATATTATGCATCATATACAGGAAAAGGAACCGATTTTTAAATTTCGTTGTGGAGATCTTGAATACTATCATAAAGTAAGTAATCTAAACTTAGTTACTCTATGATACTATTATAATTTTGTTGTAAGGGTTGTAAGTTTAAATGGGCCGAGAACTGCAATATTAAATTCAGAATTCAAAAGTATGCCCAATCTTTCATTTTGTGCATCAGTATTAAAATATGGAAAAAAGTGAAACGATGAAACTTTATTCAAATTTGAAAAAATCTTCCGCTGCTAATTTTTGAGATCCGACAGACCAATAGGCTTTAAAACACTGAACTAGTTTTATAAAATTTTTATTAAAAGTTTGTCATTACGTCTATTATTATTGATAAAAATGTTTTGAAGATAATAAAGCCACGTTTTGAAACAAAAATATATAATGACGCGTTTCGCCCTAAGGCTTCATCAGATAAAAAATAAAAAATTACAAAAAATTAAAAATAAAGCTTAAAAATTATTATAAAAAACGGAGATGTGTCTTGTAAAATTTTTGATATTCCCGCGTTAAATTAAATAAATTAAGGTTAAAAAATTTTTCAAGCAAATAAATGTGACTTTTATAGTGACGTTTATTTAGGGCGAAACGCGTCATTATATATTTTTGTTTCAAAACGTGGCTTTATTATCTTCAAAACATTTTTATCATTCACAAGAAAGCTAAAAAACTATTATAATTTATTATTATTGATGTTTACGTTATTGATGTTTACTTTTAAAACAGACATTTGAATTGGAATGGAACAAAATAATACATAATACAATTCATTAATTACAATAGATTTAATTTCCAATTAAAGAATCAATAATTTATTTAAATGCACCAGAAAGTTAACACATCAGAGAGATGCTAATAACTTCATATAAATTAGATCTCTCAAATTAGCTTTCTTGCGCAAAGTAATTTAGTCAAACCTTGGCATGAATTGTGGTGTAAGTGATGACTGATGACCCTACAGTTAATATACCGAAAGTTCGAGCTCCATTAGAGGAAGACAGGACCATTTTTCGAATTTGTCTCTATTAGTGTAATTTTTACAAACATAAAAGTTAAAAGCTTTTGGCGACGATTTAAAAAATCGTATAATTATTTATTTATTAGTAGTTTGGGATTTCCAGATAATTATCATATCATTGAACCAAATTTTAAGTCCCCTGCCAAGATTTTCACTGCCTCAGGTTTTCAGGTAGAATAGACGCTTGTTTTTATAGAATCTACGCTGTGCACTTAGAGACAGATTAAGCGTAAGCCCATAGGGCTCAGTTGTTTGGAAAGCCACATATTAACCGCTAAAAACGAATACATTTATTGATAATAACATTCTATCAAGTACATCGCTCCAAGATACTCGAACTTGGACCGACTAGAGAGCAAAATCTTCTTATAAGACATTTATCTCTAGATTGGGCTTTAGCTAGAGCTAAGTAAGCAAGTAAGCTTGTCTAGTACATGTTGTAAAATATTTGATGGCAGATGGCATGACAGTTGGTTGATTTGAACCAGGCACATATCGAGAAAACGCGATACCTAGATGGAAGAAGGAGGAAATCAAATTTCTTAGTAGGTACAAAATACGAAAAAGTAAGTTATAGAGGATTATTCTAAAAAAATGTCTCTAAAAGCTGAAGTCAATAATCAATATAATGTATATTTTAATTTTTTAATGAGTAATAATTGCTTAATTTAATTTTAATTGTAGTATTATTGTCGATTATGTTAATTAACTTGTTCTTAATTGAATTCTTGTGTTTGTATAATCTGTTTTTTAGGTATAGCATTGTCTGGCCTACGTAAGTCGCGTTGCAATCGGCACAATCAACTGATGAGTATTTATTAAAACTCAGATTGGGACATTTTTTATTCTTTTTTGTTTTTAGGGTTTGCGAAGAAAAGTTTTCAGATTGTATTTTGGTTTGTTTGAAGTTGTGATATCAATTTTTTAAAATTATTTTTCTATTTTCTGTGATAACCCCGTGGAAAAAAATTACAGACAAAACAATACCTAAAAAATAGATTATACCAGCACAAGAATTCAATTTAAAAAAGTTAATTAACATCGCCGATCAAAGTATACTGCACTTACTAATCACGCAATAACTTGCATTCTGTTAATTTTAATCAAAAACCATTAACGTTAATACACGTATAATAAACTCTAGAAATTACTAAATTAATTAATAGAAGAAAGGAAAAAGATTTTTTTAGAGTTGATGATGATGATCAATGATGATTAAATTACGTAGAATTTTAGGCAAGGGGCCTTCTCCTTCCGATCCATTTCACCATTCGATTTAGTTCTGGTACCTTGCGGTTTCGTTCGCTTGTTGTTTTGTTTAAACGTCGCCAGTGAGTATTTACAGGCAGACACAAAACGGAAATCTTTCACAAAATTATAGTGATTTTTAAGCGTAAAAAGACTAAAAAGTTTCACGATGAATATTTCCGTAACGTAAATTAAAATTTTTTAAGAAATACAAGCATACTTCCAGTCTTGCAATACTAATTGGAGTATTGCCTATCGTGCAGGCGAAATAATTTTCTCATAAAACTATTTACGTTTTTATTTCCGCAATTTCTTTAAATACTTCCAAGTTAGATACAAAAGAATCATTGAAATTATTTTGAGAATTATATAAATTTTGTTTAAAAATTTGGTTCGATTTAAATTTTACCACCATAAAGATAACATCGTCCGTGATTGGTTCAATGTCGGGCTGGTCAGAATAGTAAACATGGCTGATGTAGTGTTGTAGGGATGTCAATGTAAAGTGACGTTTAGTGAAGTTTTATCAGTTTTTTAAGTAATAATCACACAACAAATTTTAACCGGGAGCAGTTTTTCAATAAAAACCCATATGGGCACAATGTTTCATACATAAATGTAAAAAAATCAATGTATTTGCAGTGAACATCTCGAAGATGAGGTAGGTTTTCGACCGATATATCTCGTTATTTTATGTTAAGTTTCAAATTACTCCTAAATTTAAATTACGAACTTATCGGCTTATTTACTCAAACTCTTGAAAATTAATTTCTCGTAATTTGGAATTTAAATTTAAAGTGACGCGTAATTTTTGCAATATTGATGGAATTAAATCGTAAAAACCTGAAGGTAATTAAGAGAGGCGAATTAATTCAGGTGATTGTACTTGTTTTATCAAGGACTTTAAATGAAAAACAACATTTTCTAATCATTTGGTTACTTTTATCGATTTACTAAAACCATGGGTGTGTTGAACTCATTTTAATGAATTTTATTTTCACCCCTACGTAGTCTTCGGCTAAGGGTAAAAATTCTTTGGACTTTCTAATTTAGGTAAATTGCAGTTAAATGTTTACATCTGAATAAAGTTAATAATTCGCTAATTATTTTTGTCGTTTTTGTTTTATAACTTTAAATAATTCTGCAGAAGGTTCTGCACTAGTTGCATTTTTTCCCTAATTTAGACGACATATGGTTTTGTGTTTACATTAAAAAAGCGGACTGTTTTTCGATTTTTACCATGCGAGATAAATATCTTTTAAGTTTATGAAACATGAATGAAAACGAAAGGGAAAGTCGTTACACACGCCTAATTTAAAATAATCGAAAATTAAATGGACTGTATATACGACTCTTTTTTTTTACCTAAAAACAACAAAAAAATTAGTTGCGAATTAACGCCTTTATTACTTCCGGTTAATTAACCTAGTTGTCGAAGAACAAAATTTTAGCCAACTTTAATCAACCCTAAGTAATTTGTCTTTGTTCAAAATTCAAAAGACATTTCCTGTTTTTAAATTGTCGAGTAGTTGTAAATTATGGGAAGGGGGTTAAATTAGAAACAACAAGTAATCACAGAACAAAACATTCCATAAATATCCACGGATTACGTGGTGCAACTGCTTATCGGAGGTTATTTAAACGGTGCAATTTTAATCATACACCACAAAGAAAAGAATAATTGGTGCAAGTATAATGAAACATCTCCAACAAAACATTTATTTTTAAAACACAAATTCGAAAAGAGAAATTTTTAATACAGAAATAGAAAGAAATTGTTAAGCTATGACAAATTGGAATGTTGAAAACTCCGGAACTTAATGAAAACAGGAAAAAACAAAATAATTTTGATTTGATTTTCAAAACAAATTTATTTTTAATTTTATTGTGATTAACGTTTGCAAAAAAACAAAGTTTAAACTATTTTAGCCCAAACAAATTTAAAAGTATAGTAACGCATCCCATTGCAGATGTGATGAATATTTTAAAAGCTTTGGGTATTTTTAAATGGGAAAAGCGTTCTTTTATGTAACATTAAATTTTAATTTAGGAAGAAATTTAATTTTGACACTTGCAATTCCAGAAGACAGTTAGGGTGTCAAAAAACAGCAGGAGCTGCTAATTTTTGATTGTTCGTACAAAGGCGTGATTTGAGGTTCCCTTTTCAGGAATTCGTTTGCCTCAAATTTTAAATATATCCAACTGTTGTTATAAAGTTGTTTTTGGAAAAGCATTTTCAACTGTTTGTAGGTGTAGCACAGTGCCAGTACACAAAGCTAATAAATATGGCGACGACTCAAAAATCTTCGACACGCACGAGAGCGAAAGTTTTTTACGAGAGAGGCGAAGCGGGATCAAAAAATCATTCCATTTGCAAAAGAATCGAGCAGGTTTACCCCAAAAGCAATAATTTAAACCCCAATAGGGGTGTTAGTTCTTATCCAGTTTAAATACAATAATTTACCAAACTGAAGCAACAACCCTCTTTAATAAATTTCAATCCATAATCTTATTAACCGTAGGGCTCAAATTTAATTTTTTTATTCTAATAAATCGAAGTTTTAGTAAAATAAGTCCTTAACAATTTTGATAACGCGCAACATTTACGTAATGTGAGCAATAAAAAAAAATGAGAGTAGATGTTACATTATTTAAATTGATGTAGGATGTTCATTCGATTCCCACACAAACTTATAATTTTTATTTTTACCCACTTTAATTTAATTAACTTTCTAGCAAATATTAATTCTGTGATTATTTGATACCAAGTAGGTTTAATATTTTTATTTTGGAATGTATTTCCTGAGCTCCTCTTTGTTTTACTTAGACATCATGGGTTTGTATATAAAAGTTTAAATAATTTTGAATTGTGGTCACTGTCCGCATCACTTATTAGTTTCAAACTGCAAAACGTGACTTCCTGCTTTTAATTATTTTATGTCCCAATTTTTGCAGTTTTGCCGAAATGAACTCCAACCATGAAAGCCGTAGAAGGTACTTTAGTGGTTATATGTCTATGTCAATTTTTCTACTTATTCCTTAATCTCGCATGAGCATGTTTAATATAGACCACATCACTATGTGTAATACGTGTACTATGTATTTTTGCAATGTTATACTCTTTTTATCTGTTGAACAATGCACCATTTTTATTTAACTTTATGTTGTAGATATTAAGGTGAGTCAGGTAAGTCGGATTTGATTCAAATTCCAAAAACGAATTTAATGAGTCACATATTAATTATTGTGAACGAGATCAAAGAATAGAACAATTTCAATCGATTTCTTCAAGAGCAGCGAATAAAGTTTTCGAAGCGTAACATAACTTGCAAATAAAAAGAATTAAAATAACTGCTAAATATAAGGAACCTGATGTTTTTGAAATTATAAATTGTGACAATGTGAGGTGGTAATTTAACGTTGCAAAACCTGACAAAAAATCGATGAAGAACGTAACTAAATTACGGCTTAAATTATCCTTAGTTAGTATACAGGGTGTTTCAAGTCGAATATGCCAAGCTGTATCACATAATATTTTATCACAGTAAATGGAACTAACAAAAATTGTTACTCGACCTGAAACACCCTGTACACGTGTATACATCATGAAATACGAAAGTGATTTATTGAAGCACCGAGAATAGAATTGATGGAAGTGAGGAAAGTATTTTAATTCCTTCTCGAGAGTCGAGAGTTTAATATTTGCACTAGAGATCTTAAAGTTGATACATCAACTGGTCACAACAACAAACTTCTCCTGAGTTGAGAACCATTACCACAATCTTGTGCGAGTTGTGCTTAATAAAAGTAGAAACGAATCCAGAAGTTGTTCGAGATGTGGAGTTGTGGAGATATGAGTAGAATATCTAAATGCTCTGTGAAGCGAATTGTTTCTTAGAAGCTCAAGTTTCTACAGAAATACTAATATAATTTATTTCTAAAAAAGGCGATCCCTTTGAATGCGGATCCGCTCCTGCACTCCTCTGGATAAAATAAGGGATAATAAGTATCAGAAGTGAATGATAATTTCAAAGTACATTTCTGTTAGGGATCATTCCGAGCTTTTCACTTTCACTCCGATATGTTTCTCAAAGTTCACGATCAAATTAGAATTTACGGTAATCGATACAATTGTTGTGGTTGATACGTTAATTCGTTCACGATTAGCAAGCACTTCCCGATCTTCTGCCGCAGTGGAAACAAGCATGCGGTCAAATCATTTACGATGGCGAGCCGCGATAGCCTTTCTCCCATTGGTCGGTATTTTCTCTATTTTACCTCTAATTATCGTCTGGAGCAATCCATACTATTATTTGTTCTTCTGGCAATGCATTAATTCTTCAAATTTTTCCCATCGGGTGCGTCTTTTATAAAAATGTAATTAACCAACTCATTTTCGTCATTAGAGTTCGAAATTATTAATATTGGGGGTGCTGGTAGGTATGTAGTTAATAAGTAATTACTGAACAAAAGAACTACCATCACACACATGTATTACGTATCGATTTTTCAGTTTTGCGTAATTTCGAAGCGTGGGGAAAATGCACTCTGTAATAAATAATGACTTATCAAGCAAGCAGTAATTTTCTCGAACCCCTAAAGAACAACCTAATAAATAATTAAGATAAAGGTACTTTTAGGAAAGTTAATTTGTGTTATTTAAATTCCATCTTTTGAGGTTTTTTGTGTGTTAGTTTTGATAACTACCTTATCAAAGGGAAACAGATTGGTGGTATCACTTTGTTAAGAATTCTATTTTATGCTAGTGGCACATTTTAGAAAATTCGAGAGATACTCATATTGATTGGTTGCACAAAAAAAGTTTATTTTTACATATCGAGACCCAATAAATGACCAGTGGGGTAAAGCAGTAATTGAGTCGAGCTTATCGATTTGTGTACTTTTCAAATTAGACCTTAACCTTGACTGCTCCCTTTCAATAATAAGGTACATTTAACTGTGCAAAATGTCATCTAAAACTTATCACGTGTACCACGTGACTTAATGAAATTCTATAGGAAGTTTCCACAATAGGGGCGAAATTTTACCATTTTAGTAAGGAAGAAGTTAAAAGTGTGAAGTGTAAATTAAATCAATAATATTTGAATGGCGAAATATTGACAACTGATGGGAACTCAATCTTACATAATATTTGGGTCAAGTTTTTCTTGTCACACACACTATTTTCTTCTACCATTATCGCGCCCAGTATCTTCACTTTTTCAAATTAACTCAACTAATTGCATTTTTTTAAATTAACTATTGAAATAAATGTCTCCCATTTTTATTCTTTTTAAACTACTCTCGTTACTTAATTAGTTACTTTAGCCAAGTTTAATTAATGTTTAAGCATCGTCAGTTTTCACATACTCGGTTCATTTGTCTGCCATCTGACTAATTAATTTTTATAAGAATTTATGTAAGAATGTACGCAAGGACAGGTAATTTTGCTGATTATAAATTGATTTTTAAGTGACGTATTCGATTGCATGGACGTCTGGTAATTTCGAGAAAAACTAATGTCATTCTTTACTTCGCGGTACGAGTGAACCCCACACTGCTTCGTACAAATATTGAACTTTGCTACCCTACTTCCTGGTTTAATATAATTCGTGTCAGTGTGAATTTCAGTTAGTCATATGCTGTGTCCTTTTGTTTAAAGCCTCATTAGCGCGCTCGGTTATGAAGACGAGTCAATTTGTTGTTTTTGATTTATTGCTAATTTAAAGTTTGTTTTTATCGTTCGGTGTAAGTGGGCAGTGCAAAAGTTATAGTGCGGTTTTATCGTGGCAAAAATTACCATGGACGATTTGGAAAATATCTATCAGGAGCTTGAGGAACTTAACGTCGAATTAAGAGGTGGTCGCCAAAAAACATGGGAGGATTATTGGGCTTGGTTAGTTTTAATTATTTTTATTATTTGCAATTAAATTAACTATACCGGATGGCGCGCTAATCGACTCAATAGGTACTAAATATTTTGCAGGCCAATTTTTTCATTATTTAAATTATTTAAGTGACATTCTGAGCATTCTTGCGTTTGTGTTACTTAATTTCTAATTTAAAACGTGACCGTGAGCCTCATCAACTAACCATTCCGTCTATATTCAATTTTTAAATGTCAAAATAGGTGTTTACTTTTGAGTTTAAAGGGGAACCATTATAAATAGTAGGTAGTAAAACTGACCTTGAGTAAAATTTTGACTAATTTGAGGTTGTAGTTTTGCATCGTGAGTTAATTTTTCTCTGCACGGTCAATAAACACAAACTTCATAATTATGTAAAGCCACTGGCACGATTTGAAATTTATAAATTATGTATATTAGCGTTGGCATTAGAGTTAAAAAGTAACGATGAAATCTACAGTTTCCGTTTATTAATGAAATGATTTGAAGGGCTCCTTAGAGTAAAACATAATTCATAAATTCTCCAATTAAGAATTTGCTACCTTATTTGACAAATTTTCTTAAACAACGATAATCCCAACTGAATCCTTTTAGCAGTCATCAGAAAGTCTGCTGGGAACACGAGCTCATTAAATCACCAGAGCGAAAAAATTGCAGTAATATTATACTTGGTTTCGTCTATATTCCATATGCTAACTACTGTGATATAGATTTCAACGAGGGGCTTTAATTACATTTTTTTATTTGTAAAAAGTTTAAAAGGTGCATCAGCAAACTCATCGCGCGAAATTCCTTGTTATCGGTGACAACATTATTTGACATAGTAAACATAAAATTTTTTTGTATACCTCATGCTAACGTTATAACCATTCCTATCAATCTACTGGTAAATCCAACCATATCCAACTAAATTTGGTAGATAAGGAAGTTTGTATCATTTTATCTGAAGTATTTCTATATAAATAACAAAAATTTGGTATTGACATAACTATACATATAAAATAAGTGGCAATTTTTTTTATAATTGAAGATTAGACATTAATCAAACCGATGTAATAAATTATAATAATTACAGTTTGCCTATTAATTTGACCCACTTAAAACCTCGATAAAGACAGTTTTCCCATATAAATGAAAATTTCGTTCCATTCGAAGGTTCTCTCACTGAACACAATCGCATGAATTTTACCTTGCTTTTTACTTAATTCTTTTATTGCATGTTTAGTTCTTCATAAATAGATAGCAACTAATTTAGATGATATACTCTTTATATTTCTTAAATCATTATACGATTATGACTATAATTTAACAACGCCACTTCCATTAGAATCTTATTTTCAGGTACTTTTTAATTAAATAATTTACGTCTTCTTCGATTCATTTACACAATTAAAAATTCTCTTCGTTTTTAATGTATAAGGAGTTGAAGCTTCTCACGACGCTTTTAATTACAAATATAATAGTAGTTGGAAGAAGTCTTTAATCGAAAGAAGCGAATAACAAATATAACCATACCAAAATTTTCCTTCACATTGCATATTTTGGGTTGGACATTGAATAAATGACAACATACTACATTAAACTAATTTGTGTAATAATAAAAATTGCACGATCACGTTCACATTTTTTACTTTTTTGCACGTTATTTAACTTTATTGTGATTTAAAATCACGTCTTATTGCGACCTATACTCCTTTAATTAAATGTTTAGAATTAAGTGGCCTTTATTTTTTTGTAAACTGCAATAATTTTTTTTTTTCAAATTTTTAGTGAGCAGTCGATAGCCAGTGCTCGCGCGAGTGTTATGGTATACGATGATGTGAATAAAAAATGGGTACCATCTGGTTCTTCATCTGGTTTATCAAAAGTTCATATATATCAACATACGGTCCAACAAACGTTTCGTGTTGTTGGACGTAAACTTCAAGATCACGAGGTAATTTTTGACCAACCCAATATCTATAAATGTTTATTTGACTATTAGCTATTAGTCAGACAAAACCACAATCGACGGTTTTCCAACACGCAAGCCGATAAAGTTACAAATACACACATAGATATATAAATCATCTAACAAGTCGAGATTTCAGTTGAGTTATTTTGTAGGTTGTAATAAATTGTGCCATTTTAAAAGGACTGAAATATAATCAAGCAACACCCACGTTTCATCAATGGAGAGACAATAAACACGTTTATGGACTAAATTTTAGCTCTAAGGAAGATGCAGATCAATTTGCTAGAGCTATGTTTCATTCGTTAGAAGTAAGTATTAACAACGACCTAACCGATTTTCGAGACTAATTAAATTTTTTTTAGATACTTAGTAATGTAGTACGTCAATCTCAACCCCCTTCACAATCATACTCTCTACCAGTAACGCAACCACCACCACAACAACAACTGCAACCACTACCGCAACAACCTTACGACGAAGACATGGGTTATCGTACAATGACTCGTGAAGACGTCGCCAGTATTCAAGAACGTAGGATATCGACTTCACTAATGTCTCCGCAACAACAAACATCTCCGATGACGCCCCAAAATAATGTGCCTATAGCACCAGCATTGCCAATTATTACTGCCATAGCTCCCAGTCCTGTAACCCCACCGTCGGGTCCGGGAGGACATCAACGTACTGTTAGTGCCCCACCAGCACCACCACCACCCCCGGTAATGGGTGGCCCAGGACTGGTTCCAATGTGCCCACCGAATAATATGAACGGCCAAACTGGAGGAGGACCGCCACCACCTCCACCGCCTTTGCCTACAAATATGTCCCGGTCACAGAGTAACGACGGAGTCGAAATCAATTCCCTCGCTGCACAATTACAAAATGCCCGATTAAAACGCAACACCAAAGTAAGTAAACCATCACGCCTATAATTATGAATTACAAAAATAATTTCCTTCAAATTGTTAATAGAACACTCCACCTCCGACGGAAAACAGTGGCTCATCGACAAGTAGCGGAGGTAGTAGTAATTACGGTACAATTGGAAGAGGTGCAGGAGGTAGTATGGCTTCCATGATGGACGAGATGGCTAAAACGTTAGCAAGAAGAAGAGCCGCAGTAGAAAAGAAAAGCGCAGATATAGAAGAAGACGAAGAAAAAGCTGCTTGGGAGAAAACAAATACATTACCAAATAACTCGTCGAAATATGGCGATTCGGCAAAATGTATTAGAAAACGATTTGGATCGGCTTCCGAAGAAACTATTCTAAAAGTTAATGGCCTTTCCGATAGTATGAGTCTCGGACAAACCGAATTAGACAGTCTTAAAAACGAGATAGTTAAAGAAGTTAAAAAAGAAATGCACAAAATAAAACAAGATATTATAGACGGTAAGTACGACTAATAAAAAAAACAAACGACGCAAATTGTGAATTATTTATATTTTCAGCTATAAAATCAGAACTGAATCGAAGGTAATTTCTATCATCGCATCTATATTAAAATTTTGCCCAAAAATATCGTCATTGTGTTTACGTCGGAGCCACGTATGATTTTATTCCCTTAACATAAAAATATGTACGTTAATGTAAAAAATTAATGTTTCCTATTGGCTGTTCTGTATTTTAAAATTAAGTAAATTTTACTCTGTATTTCTTAGGATAATTATAATGGTTGGAACTTTTAAGATTTTATCTGATTTGTGTTTGTTTTTAAAAAGTTAAAATTCTGGTTGCTTAGTCATCGATTTTCTGTTATAATAATTTTCTTGACGCGATATTTATTTATTAAAACAGACACAGAACAGCTAAATTTTAATATAGTGCTATAATAGATGTCGTACGATAGAGCACGCAGTATATTAATAAGTTTTATTATTTATTTTATTATTAAGTTGTAATATTATAAAAAGCATTACAATTACGGTGATTCCTAAATAATATTAGCTTCCTGAAGATGGAACTGATTTATAATTAAATCGCTTCTACTTGTTACAACAGACTTGTTTAATTCTTAGATTACAATAGTTTAGTAATTATTTCATTATTTGTGATTCGTTTTTTATTAAGCAACTTGTATCTTCTATAATGCTAGAGATTCAAGAAAAAGTTTATAGCATAAACAAAAATAATAATTATATCTGTTTTTGGTTTTACAACTGGATTAGTATTCTTGATTTTTGGTCAGCATGACAATTATTTCGTTTTTGTTAGTGTATAAGAAGTCTCGATTCTCAGTCCAAGAGGAGAAAAAATGTCAAAATAATAAAACCAAAGAGATTGGCTATTTATTTCAGATCTAAACAGTTGTCACACAGCAGCGTTTAATGCTCTTTTTGACAGTATGTTAGCTCAAGTTTAGTTGTTTTTAGTAGTATTTTTGTGCCTTTATTCGGCATATTTGAAGGTGCTAAAATGACACGATAAGAAAAGTTAAGTTAGATTTGTTTGACATAAAATACACAGGGCGCCCCATTTGAAAAACCCAAGTTGGGTACTTTTCCCAAAAACCGATAGTTCAAAAAATATATTATTTTTGCTACGCTATAGATAAAGGAAAATTAAGCAATATTTTCCTTTGACCTTTTCTTGCATCTCCAATATTTTACAAAGATATAGACTGTTTCATGAAAACTGAACCACCTTGTATAAATATATTTGTTATTAGTCGCCAATCGGTCTATCTACAGGGAGCTTTTATTAATATTTGTACATAACTTGTAATTTAAAGGACTTCCAATTTTATTTATTAACATCGACATCCCAACTAGCGAAGTTTTTCTTTCTGTCGAATTTAATTTAATTATAAAAGGTTAATTTGCTCAAAATTTTAAAGGGTGGATTGAATCAAATGCGGCAGTAAGAAAACTTTGTTAAAATCAGAATCAGCTTGTAGTTAACCATTTACAACCATGAAATAGTTTTTAACATTTGAATTAACTAAAACCACTCACATTGATAGTGCATGGTGTTGGTTAAGTGTGTAACGAATGGATATCCTGTATTTCTACAAATTGTTGCACTTAGTGGTTTTTAAAAATTTGTTTGTATTCGCAAGAAGACAATATTAATTTGTGTGTTGCCTCTTTGGGCTTTTTAATAAAATCAAAAGGTGACGATTTGTGCCAATCGACATGACCAGACTCGATCGCTCGATGCAAATTAAAAGTTGTTATACGGTGTAGAAATGCAAGGTATGCGGCCTAAAAAATGGTGTATAAAAACGCACTATCACATTTTGTTCTTGTGTACAAAAATACGAAAAGGGAAGGTGTAAGATGTGTCTGTTAATATAGGACTATGTCAAGTTAAATAGCTGCTTCAAATAGTATAGAATTCGCCCGCCATATATACATCGAAAAGGACAAATTTTACAACATTAGTAATTCATTCGAATTTTATACGAACCATTTTCATTACTTATAATAAATTAAAAATCGGAAATTTGTATAATGGAGTTGTAAATGTAAATGCCTGGTATACAAGAAGAAATTTATTTAAAACATAATCATTAACCAAAAACTGCTTTATTATGAATAGTATAATATCTTGATTCGTTTTTATGATAAAACTTTTGTGATATTTTATCGGCATTTATTTTACCGAAGTTTTAAATTTTTAAGTAATAATCAATGTGTGTTTTTTCTATAAACAATGTTTTTATATAATTTTGTATTGTGATCTCAAGTCAAAATTTTTGCACAATGTTTTATTATTTTTTAGGATAACAACATATTCAACATTGTGTTACAGATTTTACTATGTATTTAAAATAAATATATAAAAAGTATTATCAATTTTTTTCATTTTATTGTTTTTTGATTACAGGGTTATTCAATGCGCAACGTAGAAATTCTTTCCAATTCATAAACTGTGTAAACTGCAGTTAAGCAAAAGTGCAATAAATATAAAATTAATAAACTGGAGCTATTACGAGAATGTACATTGTACATGTACATAGCGTAAAGTGATCAAGAATTTTAGGTAAATAACTTGAGCAATAAAAGTTAAAAGGTTCTAGCAATAAAAACATGGAATTTTTTATGGTAAATTATCTTGATAAAACTATAAAATATTTACTTTTCCTGTTATTTCAAATAAGAGTAAAATTTCAATATTTTTGTGTAATTAAAATGATATTCTATTATTTATAAACAAAGCCTCCAAAAAGTAGCCCTATATTTACAAATTTGGATAACTATACAGGGTGAATCATTCAGCACAACTGATCAAAGGTGCTTTTCATTGAATGGAATTCGATGCATATTTTTGCATTTTCGGATTCACTGTCAAATTCTTAGTTTAGTAGTGCAGACCACCGCATGTGATAATGATAAATTAAATAAAAAGTTACAGATATAACTGAAAAATTCGGTGCCTTGGAATAACTAGGAACTGGTTCTTACAGCAATATGTGACCCATAAATCAACCTTTTTTATAACCAGGGTGAGTCATGAGTCTGGATGTAGGACCTATTAGATTTAAATCAAATTAGTTTCATAATTTATTTATATGTTAAATTTAAGTCGGAGCTCGCATTTTAGTATTACAACCACAAAATTTTAGTTCTGCTTTTTTTGCCTATAATGTCAATGTCAATTTATGTTCAAAATTACACTTGTACCAAAATAAATGGAAGTATTTGAAAGAAAAGAAAATTACTCATTAAACGTGGAAACAATTAGGGAGTTACGTTTTTAAAAACTCAAAAAATGACCTCAATTCAACACAAAATAAAGAGGTTCAGTGACTAACTAGATCTAGATGAACCAATTCAAGAAATTAGTATTGGAATTAGGTTAGCTGAAGGCTGCAGACATCGCTAAGTACCTACACCCAAAAAGTCATTTTCTTGGAGAAGAGAAGTTAAAATTTTCAACACAAGATAATCAGCGAACGATTGGTTTAGATAGTGCTTCTTTCTTCGTTTTATTTACTAAATTCTTATAAGAAAATTGTTACTTTTATTTTTAAAAGTGCAAAACTGTTCAGAAATCCCTTTTAGAGCTGCTTGCCAAAGATTTCGCAAAAATCACTTGATCACTCGAGCCAACTTGTTTGGATTATGTTATTTACATAAAGTCACATAGTTGAGGGCATTAATCGTTTTCAAATTTTAAAAAGCATTAGGTACACTAATAGTAATGTAATGTCGATCTTTTAATTTCTTTTAAATAAATACCCTTTGGATTTTGGATATTGTGTGTTTCTATTTCAAAATCTATTATCGTAGCTATATCGTATCATAAAGAATTGAAACCGATTATTTTGACTAATTAAGAAATTTGGCGCTTCAAACTAAGAGAAAGCGTAAATCGACTTAAATTATTTGGTTTAACTCAAATTTTTTAACTAATTAAGCAATTTTTTTAGTTTCTAATTGTGTTTTCTAAAGAGATAAAATTTTCAAAGGCGAAAAATGTGTAGAAGTAACAGTTTTGGAATCCCTGATAGGCACACTTACACCGAAAAGTGAAAAGAGGGGACTAAACACAAAGCAAAGCGCACAAAATTTATCGACCTCGGTATATTGTAAATAAAACCGTCAAACGAGGAGGTCGAGTTCGGTTGACTTGGCGTGTTTCCTTGCAGAAGAGTGTTTGGGTGCATCGATTTTTGAGTTTCATATTATAATTGCGTGTGTTATTGAGATAATCAATAAATAAATACAGGTGGGTGGTGTCTTTCTACTTGCACTTCTCATATTTGACGATATCGATCAATAACACTGCAAAAAATTACATTTACTTCAAAAAGTACCTACCCTGGTGCACAAAAATTTTGTTTATAAACTTTTAAAATTTGCTCGTAAATGTTTATTGTTTGCGAATTCAACAAAATATAACTTTGGGATCAAAAAATAACAATAGTTGATTGTTTTTTAAATAAGAAGTTAACAAAGTTTTTTTGAATTTTAAGTAATTTCCAAGTTGCTTAACCTTGGTAGTAACGAATTTATGCAATATTTAGGCCATTTATTAGTTGGTTTGGTAGTTTGTATTCGCCTATTGAATAACAATTTTGTAATAATTGAAGTATCCAATACATAATTATAAATTACTCAAAACTACCAATTTTTATTTTAACATTTACACCAATAAACACTTTGATTACTTTTGGCAACAAATTATAATCTTAATTTTTTTTCAAAAGGCAATAAGCAAATTTAATGGTGCCATAATTTTTTAAATATAATTTCAAGGCACACTTGAAGTATACCAGTTTAATTAAAAGTTACGTTGGAATTAAATTAAAAAATACAAGCAGGACCGGACTTACATGTTTCAGTTTCATTTAAATCGGCCCAGTGACAATCGGTGACAATAGAGTATTAATTTTTTAAAAATATCAATTTCTCGTACCCAAAAATATACCTAGTGTTCCAAATTCGAGACTCACCATTGGGATTTTGAAACTACAAAAGAGGTTTCAATTCAGTACTTAAAAAGTCAGGAGCATTTAAAGAAAATTCATTCATAATATCAGCAATAGTTTTCGAAATCCCAATATAGTGAGCCTTGGATCTGGGACACACTGTACACTAAAATTTCATTTTTAAATGCATTTTTTGTGTTGTGAGAAGTATGTAGACATTCATTGTACTTTAAAGTGATAATAATATTTTAACTTTTAACATTGTTGGCGCGGTATACTTTGGCACATTGGCACAATTGAACTAAGTAACAGTCAGTAATATAAAATACAATACTGTTAAAAATTATTTGCTTGTAGGCTTGTAAGTACCACACCGCAATTTTTAAATCAGCCAAAAAAACTGAGTAGTGCTCAAGAATATGTGTAACATTTAAAGTCTTTAGACGTCTGAAATTTTATGAATTTGTACGGTCTCTATTTTCACTTGTTACAACACATTTTAAATTTAAAGGATGTGTGTTATCATCGGCGTTATAAAACTATCTACAATCTGTTCCACGGAACGTGGGCTAACTAAGCTACCTTTGTTATTAGTGGTGATAGATAGTTGTTAAAATGGGCATAGTATTAGCGTAGGTTTTGGGTTTATTAATAGACCCAACAAAACAATAGAATGTTGTGACTGTCAGAAATTATTTATACAGAACTGTAAAATGCCAATTTCGATAGTTTCAATACTTCCTAAAAACATTCTGCATAAAAAAGAAACATTAAATTTAAATATTATAATGTAATTATTGTCCACAACGCTGGGGCTAACTATTGTAGTTTGTTATACATTTTATTATAGCATACTATTTTATATCTGTTTTGTTTGTTATCTATTATAATAGTAGCGTTGTGTCCT
Organism: Malthinus flaveolus; assembly: GCA_950108345.1. Classification (NCBI taxonomy): domain Eukaryota; kingdom Metazoa; phylum Arthropoda; class Insecta; order Coleoptera; family Cantharidae; genus Malthinus; species Malthinus flaveolus. The sequence continues at coordinate 4,816,702 of OX467287.1, read as the reverse complement.
AACCTTCTCAAAACTATTCGTATTTTATTCGCTGTAGGTACATTAATTAATTAATTATAAATCTGTGATAGTAGACCATGCTTTGTCCATTGATTACTTTCCAATAGAATGAATATTGTAATAGTAATTGATTGAATACGATGTGCTTTCAAGTTTCAAGTTACCGTTCTTAAAATATAATTCTTTCTTTTTATTAACATCAAATTTTTTAAATTAAATCAATTTTAATAATTGACATTCAATTGTGAATGTAATCAAATCAATTTTTATTATTATTCCTATTAAGAAAACTAATCGATAGATTCAAAATACTAGAGGCGCTAGTCTTAGTTTAACGTCTTTCCTTAAGGGGGCTCTACAGTGAAATTGTCAAGTCGCTGGCAGTATAGTAAAATCGCCAGGTAAAGTTCTTTTTGACTTACGCCACCAGCAGAGAGCTTCAATACAATCAATAGAAGAATAGAATAGAAAGAGATTATTATTCATTATTGTACCTCTCTGCTGGTGGTAAAGTTACCGACAACTTTACGGAGCGGACCTACCTTACCTATAGCGCTCTTGCCATAGAATTTTTCGAATGGATTTTTTTTTTCAAATGAAACTTCTTTCTTCTTATAGAAAAAGGTTCAACGTGTCTCGTAGTGTTTTTGTAAACTTTTTGTATAGGTACTGGATATTGAAAAAGAATTTTAAAAAAACACTAGGAGACGGACATACATTGAGTCTTTTTCTAAAAGAGGGAAAAAGTTTGATTAGAAAAAAAAAATCCCCCAAAAAATTATATGGCAAGAGGGGAGACTGCATCGGGTATATTCTTAAGACGTTTGCTATACGCTAGCGACTTTACAATTTCGTTTTCAACTTCCCTTAAAAGTAATTGATAGGTACTGCTCGCATGGCGCCACGAATTTTACAATAAAAATCCTTTGAACACAGGTTCTGTACCGTGCATCTCGTATATCTTTAATCTTTATAATCATGCTCAATTGCTCAACTTCTCCTTGTACCTATCAGGTTATAATTACGACATAATTATCTTGTATAATAATTGATAATTAACATAATGAAAATAATTTTGTTTTTCCAATCTATTTTTATAAAATTTGGCTAAATTCGTGCCTCCAACATGTGGTGGGAATATAAAAAATGACCCATTTTTAGTAATATGCTTGTTACAATAATTAGTAAAAGGTCAACAAATTACAAATATTATAAATTATAATAATGTTTTAACATTAAAAAATGTTGGATAAATAAAACAAGTTATTGCAATAATTATTTATGTGACTTTTAGTGTTAATACTAAAATTCTTACGGCGTTTTCCTAATATAACTTTCCAAAACATCCGAATGAAAATTTTTGAGTGAGTCATCGAAAAACTAATTTAATCTTTATTAGTTTCCTTTTTTTATCTACGATTAAAAAGGTATTAACATTATATGGCAAATAAATACGATAGTGTTAATGAATGAGTAAAGTACAATAGAAAATCACACATTCTCAACTTGTGTACCTACCCGAAAATTGGAGCAGAGATATATTTATAAAATAAAGATCTGGGAGAACTTATTTTTGGTTCACATAGTGTAGTCGAATTTTGAACAAGAAAATACTCTAATATCTTTATCTAACATACATAATGTTTGCAGACGGATTAAAAAAATCACCAAGATACACTGGCAGAGTATGAGGAGGATCCAAGTTAGAATGGCGCTGTCATGGAATTAACCCCGGATTTCGCGGAATATGTGGACGACTTAATTTGTACTTTTGACGGAACAGGTGACACAACAATGGATACCCTAGCAATGTTCGTTTTTGGCTGGATTCTGGCTGCATTATTCGTATTGTGGCTGGGAAAATTAATTTATTCCAAATTTATATTAAAAGGTGCATCGAACGATACGAAAACGAAAGTTGAACAAGTGAAAGCAATCGAAAAAAGCGGAGAAAAGGCGGCAACAAATGTGGATTTAGTGGATTCTAAAACTGCAAAAAGGACAATTAGTGCTCCAAAAAGTGGCGGTAAAAGTGCGGGTTACGTTCCACCCACACCACCGGTTCGTAAAAGGTTAACGCGACAATCGCCAGGTCCAGATTTGAAAAAATTAAAATATTTTCCTGCACCCCAATGTACGGGAGCCGATAATGTCAGTGTTTTGTGGGTCAACGATGTTTTTCAGTGGCTTTACAACGATTTAGTGATTGTCAACGAATTTCTCAACGTGTGGATACAATTTCTCAACGAGTATAGCAAGAAATCTGTAACCGAGGTAAGAATTTAAATTTTCATTATTTTTTTTAGAAATCGGTCCTCTAAAAAGTTTAACTTAGAGCCCAATCAATACATGTGTTTGTATGAGTCGCCAGTAAGGCGTGTCCCCTCTTTCGAAGTATATTCACCTACATGAATATTAAATTAAGTCTTTACACTTACAATCATTCACTTGCTCGTTACTCATTACTCATTACTCGTTACATTCTGAGAATGTGGGAAATGAAACTTGACAAAAGGAAGTAAATGCTTTTAATTTCCGCTATTTCCGCTGGACTGAATAATTCAGCGCAAATTATTTTTACAACTCGTCGCACGAATCTTCTTCAATAAGAAAAAAAAACAATTTCATAGTTTGTACAAATCTTTTAAGGGTTTTAGGATCGATCCTGAAGTTTCCTATTTTTGACTACTACTGTACACTTACTCACTGACTGCAACTAATCTATAGGAAACAAACAGTTGCAGCTAAAGTTTACTTTTGTTTCTATTAACCTATTTCTTAATACTAGTTATTGGTCTCGTTTAAACACGTCTTTAGATTGATATTTACATGCAGTAAAATGAATATTCAATAATACGTAGGTAAATCATTAGAGCGAATAACTTTTGTGAAAAAGCTTAAACTAAATTAATGTAGTCGTTTGTAACCGCAACATTCTTGAATTTCAACCATATCAGTTTCCTATATTTTTATATTTGATAAAAGTTTGCATCAATATTTTTCATTACATATTACATTTACAAATGACTCGCTGACTCGCTTGAGTTTGAAAGGGGGTTAAATAAAATCCCTCCATTTGTACGGGTTGACCGATTGGCAATACCTACTGAATTTGAAATATTTTAGTAAAATTTAGGAAAGCCTCACAACTGTTATTTCAATGTTTCATGTATGACAGAGTTCAGTATCGTGATGAAAAATTAATTTCACAGGTGTAATGAATGAGAGTGTATGCCAGACTAACTGTCAAAATTAATCTCTTGTTTTAAAGCACAATTCTCCACATCCCTGAAATGTTTTGTTTGACTTTTTAATAATTTCATAATTTCTCAACTGTTAACAAAAATTTCGAGTTAAAGTTGTCGAGAAGTAATAACCTAAATTTAGAGATGCAGTTCAACGATGACGTCAATGATGAGGTAATCGTTGGCACCTTACGTTTTGTGGATAGGAATCTATTAATAATAGGTATACGTAATAAACAATGCAGTTTATAGAAATCTATATCAAACTGCAAATGATTCTATTGAACTAACTGGGTCGTTCAACTTAAAAAATATATTGACTAACCAAGACGCCTAGTAACAAACTTAACGAGAAATTCTTAAAACACAATATTTAGTTGGACAACTTCCAAAAAAGGAATATAAACGTGATTTTGGTGGTGGTGGATTCACAGAAATGAAGTTTTATCTAAACGTGAGGAAATTACTCTATTTGGTTTTGATATATAGCCTCCGACTGCTGTAGGTGAAAACTTATCGAGTTTAGTATCTATCGGAAAGGTTCTGTTCTACCATCCTTAAAATCAAGGCATCGGCGAAGAATCGATAAGAATGCAATTTACTCGACCTCCAAAATGACAATTTCAGTTAAACGAGTTAACTGGCGTCTCTAAAGAGTTTAACGGAAAGATTTTCGTGTTACTTCTCAAAATCGATACATAAGCAGTATTTGCGGCATAATTTAAATTTTCCAGAAACTACCCTAAATATATGTATAAAGCGGCATACAGGGTGGTTTGCTTTTCATTAGCCACTCCATATCTTCGTTATATTTGAGAAACACGAAAAAGTTTTTAGATTTCGTTTAATCTATAATGTAGTAAAAATTGTCTTGCTGGTTCTAGGAAAAAGTCGGCAAAAAATTTTCAGCTTTGGTTTCTCAAGTGGAAACTGTAATAATTGCAATGTAGTTTTGAGTTTAGAACTAAAATCTGAAAGAGAGGAACAAAGAAACCTTCAAACCTTCTGTATATACGCAAAATTAATTGAAAACTTGTAATACCTATGAAAAATAGGCGCAGCTCTCAGTTTCCTGAAATAGAACTGTCATCATATTATACTATTTAGATAAGAGGGAGCAGCCAACAGGGATGGATTGAGCGATTAGGTACGATACTAATTCGTTGTTGACTCTAACTTTGTTAAAATTTGTCGAAAGGAAAAAAAATCTGAGTTATAACGTAGACTAATCTAAATTAGTATCAATCAATACTACAGCAACCGTGGGTTTTTTCTCATTACGTTTAATTGCCCCATCCGACTTATAAATAATTAGTTTGAATTAATTAATTAATAATCGAATTTATTATCGTTACGTGCAACTCGGTCGTGAATTATAAAAATTAAAAGCTGTTTTCATTTATAAAATGTTTATTATTTGTGGGTAGATTTATGATGTAAAAGTAAAATCCATTTCCACCCTTCTATAATGTCTGCCCCAAAAGATGATTTTAATCGATTTGACATAATAGCAACAAGACATCAAAGTTAAGTGAAATGGAAGTAATAAGCTGTGGCATTTATTCATTATTAGCTTTAGTCACATCAAGTATACCAATTGAGACGAAAATGTTTCGAAAAATATGATCTTGTAATCACAAAATTACATCAGGTAACCTTTCGATACATATACGTAAACCTTGACCTTAAAATCTTCACTGAGATTACTTTGGGATAGATTTGCCATAGGGAAGCTTCAAAAAAAAATTTTCTATGTCTAGTGTTACCGAGTGTTACTTAATATGAAGTACCTACTACAATAAACCTTCACTTTTTCAGAAATAAAATACTTTAAATTTAGAAACCAAAACTTACCCTAACACAGGATGTTGTGTTATTTTTGGTTTTCAAAATTAAAAATTTGTTTTTGATGTTATTCTGGGAAACGTTTTAGTTTATTAGGAAATTAATTTATAATTGATTTTAGATCATCATTAAAATTAAGCAAATAATCGAGTACATAATTTATTACTTTATTACTAATTTAATTCTAAATAGACCAGATACTGAGAAAATTCATATTTTGGGATTAAAATCGAGGTTGATGCTCGCGCAAAAAGATCGGTTTACTTGAGAACTTAAAAACATCGCTAATCAGATAGGTAAAGTTCTATTCTGCTCGAAAAATTTAATGATGATCCCCTAGCCCTAGGTTTTTTAAATTGTATTAACCATCTCAAACCGAACTGTTTTAGGCTTTCCCGATGTTATTTTCTCTAAACTTACCTACATGGCGTGATTACTAATTTATAGAAACTTAATGTGACTGACCGACCTTTCATGTAAAGATCCAATTATAAACCAAATTGGTGTTTAAAGGGCGTTTTATTCTATTGAACTCGATAGTAATGTAATGTATTAATTTGGGAACTAAAATAGAATTTTAAAGTGACCATAATATCATGTCTAACTTTATCATTATTACTAAATTTTTCACACCTAATGTGTTACGCTCGTGATAAGCTAATTCTGAATAAATCGTAATTTAGGTCATTACATATCGACACAAAACTACTTTGACTTGAAAATCAGTAGATTCATTGAATTAATGAGACAAAATGTAAATGATGTACAATCCTAAATCCACAACTATTACCTAATATAAATTAAATTGTTCTAATTGTGTGTATTTTCAGCAAGGAGTTGGAATTGAATTTGTACGAATACTTCCCGAGACACATCCACCCCAGCTCACTAATCTATTTTGCGAATGTGATACAAAAGACGACGTGGTAAGTTAAACATGGTTAAACATATATCTTCTTACTTTAAGTTGATGACAAAAAGAAATGGTTTCGGATGAATGGCAAATTAGAACCGTAACACAGAGTTAAACTTGAACTAGAAGAGTTACGAGTGGTTACACAACAGTGTTACACTTCACTGAATTATCTGTAAACCGTGTTGGGGGCAGTGCCGGATTACCCACTAGGCTAATGAGGCTGTAGCCTAGGGGCGCCAAGTCAAAAAGGGGCGCCAATTGCTAATGGTAAAATAAAATTACAATAATTAAATTATTGAGATAAAGGTTCCGGTAAATATTAACAAATAGCCCATTTTAAAAATTAGCAAATTATAGTAAGTACGGATAATATCTAAGTCGAGAAGAAGTGCCCTTCAACGATCTTTAAATTTATAATAACAAAATATAAATAAATATAAAATAAATTATTTGATAAGATTTTTACCTCAATTCTGGCCGGACTTTTTTATTGAACTTATTAACAAGTTATAAAGAGGAGGCAACAGTGTAGTGTCAAATGAAACTTTATTTCTACCCATTTAATTGTTTATTGGAAAATCCGTAAGATAGCTTTTTCACTCGGGTTTATCATTTAGATGTAAACTATTATATCAATTAAAATTGATACCTAATAAGGAAACAGGGTCCAGGCCTGGATTTAACATTAGTCTAATTAAGCTAAAGTCTAGGATTTTAGGATTCGCGGAACTCTTCAACAATATTTTGTGTGTATCTGAAATAATATAGTAATTTTTCTATTTTGTTTTTGTGAAACATCTTTTTAGGAGACACTATCAACTGCTACTAAAATTCCTAATCTACATTTTAAGCCCTTTGACCTTGAACAATAAAAAAATTGACCTGCGGCGCTATTTTATTCCATTTCCTTCTCAAATAGAAATTTAAAAAAGGGCACTAAGATTATTATAGCCTAGGGCGCCAAAGTTCGTTAATCCGCCGCTGGTTGGGGGCACAACTATTTTTTCCATGTACCAGCATGTATACAGTTGAAGATGAAAATCATTTTCAAATAACCTTTTGTGTAATTTCCAAAATTAGTTTGTTTGGGTTTGTGGGGTTAATAATAATTCATAATTTGATAACCTAATTAATTCATTTTAAAATACAAATGTAATACAAAATACTAATTAATTTACTTCAAAGATTATCGCATTTCTCAATGCTATCAAAGATACAAATAATTTTTTTCATGTAGTATACCACTGTTGATCAGCTCCAAAAGTATATCAAATCGCGAGCAGTAAATATTAAGTCAAGCATTACAAAATACTTTTGGTTTTTAACACGCTCGGTTTAAATCGTAAAATTGCCAATCTATGATCAATTTTATTACACGATGCAAACCGTTAATTTATCATTTCAATTGGATGGAATTAAATTATTTTGAATTCGCCACACTGCCAATGATAGATGTTAGTACCATCTAATTAAAGTCGGCGCAGACTTAGGTCAAAGAACAGCCTAAACATTTCTATCCATTTTAATTAATTCTTGGATTCTCCATTCCCTTAGTTTGGAAAGCGAAAAATGAGATAATCTACTTTTATTTAAATGAGAAAAGCCCAAAAATGCAATTATTCTAGATCTGAGATTTTTGTTCAATATTCGTGTATTGAGTAAGTGTGAGTATTAAAGCAAATATAATTTACGTAATAAAATAGCTCAATATATTTATCACTTGTGACCTTTCCAAAGTTTCTTTGAAAGTAGTTTTTACTACTGTTTCTGTTTAACCAATGGGATGCAATGTATACCTACAATAAAAGTTAATTATTGATCAATTTAATCCAGAATTAAACTGAATTACAACCATTACTATACAATAATTTAATTAATGTCTCATTGTTTCGTATAAAAAATAATTTAATATCCTCGCTGTTGCCAGCTATTATTATAATGAAGTTGCGATGATGTCACTTCTTATGTAATTAGCAAAATTTGTAATTTGTTCCTCATAAAAATTCAGGTACTTCATTAGCATTTTTATCAGCAAACGAATGCTAATTAGTTAGTTTCGGTTTTATCATAACTTGTTGTTTTAAAAACTTTGCACCAATTAAAAAAATTAATAAATATACCTATCGGCTTTTCTATTTTCATATTTTTACTTCTAAATTAATTATGAACCCCATCACAAATAAAGACTGTTCTCGCCCCATTTCGCCCAGTTGTATACGTCTCGAATTGTCATCAAGTAGAAATTGAATAATTTTAGTAAAAAAACTACAAAATATTTTTGATTTTCAGACAATAACGTGCGATTGCGAATCAACTCCGTCGTTTCAATTAAAATGTTTTCGTCAAAAAGGTGACAAAGTTGAGACATCTCATTACCGTGTCAACGTGAATCGTTTCAGAGCTCGTTTGAGTATATTTTGCATAAGCGAAAAACTTCAGACAGACCTTAAATGCGACGGATGGCCAGAAATTAAAGTATCGATAGCACCTGTTGGTAACATCAAAAACAACCTAGATGAAACCCATCTTCAAGAAGTTATTACGTAGGTGAAATTCATTTTTATCAATTTAAAAATAAAACGTAAGTTAAGTATTTCTGTTTGACGAAATTAGAAATGTATCCATAAGTTTATTTGGTCATTTATGTTTTTTGTTTTCAGGGACATTATTGTAACAGCCTTAAGAAATACTGATATCCATTTAAATCTAGGACAATATCCAACTTGCCCAAGGTTGATTCGACATTTGCCCACTCCGGGTCATACGCTTCCTGTGCATTACGACAGTATGGTAAGGTCACATCCTGTTTTTAAAATAACTTATTGTGTTTTTTTAAATTATCCCATCGTTAATTAAACAATGCCGAATTGAAAGGCCCAAATAACATTGTACATTTCACTTCAACTTTTGTCCAAAGTCTAATATCGCAGTCATAACTGGATTTAAATTTGTAGCTGTTTACAATAACGAAAATTTCTGTAGATAAATGCATTCACCTCAACACCAAACCACACTGGAGGTCACAACATAAGGATAGACAAACGCCTTTTAGTGAAAATAATTAAAGCCGCCGATTTAGGTTCCGAGCAAGGATGTAAAGAACCTTATTGTGTAGTAGAAATGGACGAACCACCGCAAAAAAATCAAACGTCGGTTCAAAGAAAAACAAATTCGCCTTTCTGGGACGAACATTTCCTATTGTAATTAAACCACCCTAAACATAACCGATGCGAAATAATAAAATTTATTTTAGCGACCTCTCACCAAACACGGCTGAACTATTATTTGAAATTTACGACCGCCCTACTAAACGTTTCTTAGGACTTGGTATAGTAGGAGTCGAAGAGCTACTAATTAATCCATCGCAAAGACAAATCATTTCGTTACAAAGCCGTCCTTATGAAAGTGATCCTGTTTCTGGAACTCTCACTGTCGAGGTACGAAATTGAAGAGTTTCAAATTTAACAGTTCAATAACTTTATATTTTTAGTTCTTATTTATTGAAGGAGCAGATATTCCAAACTTAGGCAATAGTCAACCGTATAAAATTAAAGAAACCTTAAGAAGTCCCTCTCCAATATCACCAACTAAACATGCTGTGTATCAAAATGGTGAGTTATTTATAACTCGATGCAACAAGTTAAAAACTTTTTTTTAATAGAATCCTTGATGAACGGCGATCATGTTACGAGTTATAACAACGTGGAGAATAATAGACACCAACTTAGTCCGAATAAAAATACTTTGGTAATACACAGCATACAAAGAGTAAGTTAAAGTGGTACAAAAAGGATTAGTAGTAAATCTAACATTTTTTGATTGAACAGAATCCGTCGCAAAGGCTAGTTAAGGTAAGAGAAATATTTTTAACTATCGACTCTTGTTTTTATTAAAATGATTTGAAATTTGGCTTGGTTTTCTTACTAATGATTACTAACATAGGTTGAGTTGAGTAAAGAAGGCGATTGGAAGGAAATTGAAAGAGTAGAAAAACTAATAGACACAGAACCGGATATTGCGGAAGTAAAAGACATCATTAATGGCGCTGTAGCAGTTGTTACCGAAGCTAATGGTAGTTCTAGTAAAGATTCGAGTGCCAGCAAGGTTGGTATTATAAATTTATAGTGTAACTTACTGCAAAAGATAAATTAAATTATGTGTGGAGGCATACGATAGCTATGCAGTTACAATCGTTAGTTCAAGTTTAGTATTAAATACGGTTCATTGATACTCGGGTACTTTTGAGAAGGCTTTGTAATGTTTATAATGTGTCTATGCACCAACTAGCAGAATGATAATAAAATGTTGGTAATGCAAGGTGTAACCATTACTTAGCCGTCTCATACTGATTGGATTAGTCATATACGTAAGTAAAAGGCCTTTGAATTTAATAGCAGATCTGTGTGAGTTTTTTTTTAAACATCTAACCCTTCAATCGAATGACTTTTAAATAATGTAAGCTCAAAGTTTCGTAATAACATTTTAAAATCCGTATTAAAAACAGTTTCAGTTTTGAAAATCTTTGTTAGTGTACTAAAAATTTTTTCTTTAGCCTGGGGACTATTCGACGACACCATCTGGTGCGATGCATCCACCTACTTCCTTACCGTTAGATCCACATACCGACTTCAGAGGAAGGCCAAGAAAAAGGCGAGACTTCTTTGGAACGATCAAGAGGAGGCTTAACAAATCAAAAGCGAGATCGAAATCGGCCGGACCTGGCGAAAATGATATCGGAAGAGACGAGTCTCTAAATAGATCAATTTCGGCTGATAGAAATCGAGGTGACGATAGTGAGTGTTTAAATAACATTTTTTCTGTTAGCCCAGTCAACTAACGGAATTTTATGCGAACCAGCTAACCTAATGAAATCTCTGCACGATGCAGCATAAGGATTTCAATGATAAATTTGTAATGTCCAAATAAATTCTTCCCTATTTTTTTGGAGATGAAATGTATCGATATTTTTTTTAAATGGAACAGGAAATGTAACAATATGAAGGTTCAAATTGGATGTGAAAATGTACCTTTTCTCAAAAACTATTGTATTTACTAGAAAACTCCAGACATTTTATTTTTTAATTTCCTCTCCTTTCTCATGGCAGATACCAGCTTTCTAGTTTCTTGTTCGCTTTTGAGATCGCGATAAAAAGGTCGCTTCGTTATAAAAATCGCCAAACTTTTGATAGTTATCGATGTTAACTTTTGTTTTCTTTCATCTACACGTCTGCACCCCAGCTACTACTTTCATTAAGTTAGCGATTTATTGTGTACCTAGTAAAAACCTTATTTGACTGGGCTATTTGTCGTATTTTGTGGTTTAAATAATCGAGTAATGCATCCAAAACGTTTAAAAATTTATAGTCGGTATGTGTTAACTGTTAAATTTTTATTACAACAATTTAACCATTTTTAAAGTTGTTTGTTGTTCTTGCTTCCCAATTAAAAAAAAATCAGGTGCGTACGATTTCAAGAGTAAAATGCTACGTTAAATTTAATGAAACTTCTAATTTAGGTCTACGACTCAATATTCCAGGAAGAGAGGAAACCTCAAGAAGATCTAGTTTATCGGAAGCGTCCGGACTTAGCAGCGCCTCTACAAGAACATACATTAACGAAGCAAGCACACTAGTTTTAGAAACTATCGAAAACGGAGTTAAAAAACACTACCTCGTACCATTATCCCTCGCACAAAAATCAAAATGGAGGAAAAAAGGCACCAAACTACACATTTATAACGACCATACGTTTATAGCTAAACATTTATCTGGGTAAAAAGGTTAATTTAAACCAATAAAATTAAAAATCTTACCTTTGTTAATTTGTAGCGGCATTACTTGTGAAGTCTGCGGCAAAAGTGTAGCGAGAAGAATCGGCAAACAAGGATACGAATGTCGAGATTGTCTTCTAAAATGTCACAAGCACTGCCACGTTAAAGTTAATGATACTTGTCTTAAGTCAACCATCCACAACATAGAATTGTAAGTATTTGTTGTCAAGTTTACAAAATTAGACCCACGACACGAATCCACGAACACCCGAAATTTTATTACATAATCGCGAAATTTTTTTTAATGAAACTATTTTAAACAGTCATCACCCCATCAATTAATGATTATTTGTTCATACCATAAGGTTTTTTTTGAGATTTTATGTTAAGTTGACTATTTAAGTGTGCGTGAAAAGTTTCAAAAATGGACGCGGACAATATTTTGTAAATTAAATGTTTAAAACTCGCGTACACACTTGAAATAATGCACCAGAGTGTTCTTATTTAGCTATAAATTACTTTTATTAACACTAAATTAAAATGCACTCCAAAAGGGCTTTACAAACTTAAAATGAAAATTTTTTGTACGGCATACAACCTTACATGTTCACCATTATTTTTTATCGCGAGCGTCTTCTACTGTCACTTGTTTTTAACCGTTGAATTTGAGCGCCAATTTAAATTAATTTTTTTAAATTAAAATTTTCTTTAATTGTAATCTTCTAACAAATTTATTTGTTTTATGGGTCTCTTCTACCTATTTTGAGTGAATAATGGGTAAGCTAAAATGTTTGTTGCGTGTTTTGGCTGCATTATTTATAATTTAATTTTGTCTTCCACTTTCCTACTTTTAGGGTTATGTTGGGGATAATTCAAAATTAACTTATTTTGGTAATAATAATTATTATGCAATAGGACAAAATAGAAATAAATTAGGTTTGTATACCTATAAGCCCATTTTTTCAATTTTGTATCTATTAAAATTTATTTTTTTAATTCAAAAATTATTGGTTTTATGAAAAAATTAAAAATTTGGGTTGTACTATTGTACAACTTATTAGATATGAAATTAAAAACACGCGCTACTACTCAACGATTATAGCTTGGCTCCTGAGATGCGCCAAGTTGAATGGAGTGCGTCGCTGTGCGACGTTCAGCTCCTGTTAGTTCGAGGGGTTTCGCCTACCTGTGCATACAATTCTCAAATGTCAAGCTATAATCATCAAGTAGTAGTTTGGGGTGATTTCTAATGTCTTAATCCTCTTCGAGAAGCACCAGTCTTTGTTCAAATGAATCAGTTGTTCGAGTAATAATTCATTTATGTACGTTTAAACTTTTTCGATGTCATCGATGAGTAGGTCTAACTTCTACTGTACCCACTGTACCTACTAAAAAGTTCCAAGGGTTCTGCTTTTTATTTTTAAGTTAGCCGAAATTGTTTTATGCCTTGAATTTATTTGCTACTGCTAATAGCTTTTGTTGTGGTAAATTTATAATTTCCTAAACTAATTTTGAAACATGTATTTTTTCAGATCGTACATCTCGAACCCGTACACAGATAAGAACATACGAATGCTATAATTTATTTATGATAGATATTATTAAAACAAACTTAATTTTTGTAAACGGGTAGATTAAACTCTTAAATTAGTACTTCAATTCGAGGTCTGCACTATTTGCTTTTTTTGGGCAACTCACTTAAAAGTTATATTTAAAACCATACCGGTTTATAAATAGTTTAATAATTTATTTTTTTTAACTACTTAAATAATTTATTTCTTAATAATTTGTTGTAAAATTTAGTATTTATTTACCATTTTCTTTTAAAGCATAATTTCAGTTTATTTCAATAAATTGAAAACTAAAGGCGCTTATCATAAAATTGATATTTTATCGAGATGGGGTAATAAATCGAGTGTGTCTACAATAAGATTTTACAAATTCAAAGCCCTATTATACCCACCTATCTTACCAGAAGAGTTTGGTATTCAAATCTGACTCGCCTTATATGGTTGTGTTTACACAGAGGAAAGTTTTTTGATTTATCGGTCTTTTTTAAAATCCTCGAATTATCTCTTCTCTTAAAAGATTATGAGAAATTATAAATGATGTTAAAATTGGGCACTAGTAATAAATAATAAACATTAATCCGTCTTAATCACTTTGTGCTGTTCTCGCTACTTATCGTCTCATTTTCAAAATGTTTCAACTCAAAATTTGTTTTTGAAATACATACCTATATCCAAGCAAAAATTTACGAGCTGTTCAATTCAAAAGCATGCCAAATGCGTCAAAAAGTTGGAGGGTAGCTTTCCCATTTGGATCAGTTGTTAAAGTGAAAATCTTATTTAGTTTGTTTTCGATACCTAAAACATTTTAATTCTGATGGAATTTTAAGTTATTTTGGGACATTGTTAGAAGGTATCGAATTAAACTTAATAGGGTATTATAAGTATTTCTGTGGAAAGGCTTAATGCTAATTGCTTTTATATAAAGTTATTGATAAAAAAAACAAATTATTGTAAGTATTTTAACCAAAATTGTTTAAATTTAAGAATAAAATATTTTTAAAAGTTCGACTTATTAAAAATTTTATATGTATGTAAAGTGCCTGTACATTTTGGTAGCTTTTATTTTATATATTTTATTTTTTGTTGTACTTATAATAAAACCTTTTTGTTATTAATTTGTATTAACTTATATGTTCAACATTGTGCTAATTTTTGTTAAATTTGTTCACAAAATATATAAACATTTAAAAAATTAGTGACTTTCTTAATTACTATAAAAGTAACTTTTGTAACTTCAAGCTTTTTTCAACCGACCCAATATTATCATTAAGAAGCTACCACTAATTCTCTCGCTGTAAATTTCCATTTTGTAATAGAATACGTAGATTCTTTCGCACTCTACGCTGGAACCAGGAGAGGCGACCAGATGAGGCCATAGCAAAATTCCTAGTTTCAGTTTTTAGTGACTCTCCCAGCTAATCTCACTCTGATATTAACTCGAGCTGCAGCTGGACGACAGTTATAATTTTTATTCAAGTTAAACTAAAAGCTAATGAGAGTAGAGAGTATCTGCGTGTTACAGAAACTAAGTTTTTTCTTAGAGCCTTCTATATAAAATCTGAAGGTAGGTACGTCATTTCTGGCAACGGCCCTGTGCATCTTTGGGCTCTATAGCTGTGGGCTTAGAGCTCTTATGGATAAGAGAGGGAAACAAAAAATGTCAATAGTAAAAACGTAGGAGGAGGAAAAATACATTTATATAATCAATCACTTCGGATTAGTTTGACTAATAAATTCAAATTAAACCATGTATAGTAGGTATCTACAGCATTGCGTAATTTTTCCATTGAAGGAAATTGGAGGATGAAATTAAAATTAGGAATGACCAGAACTGTAATAATGGATTTAAATATAATGAGTCATCCAGTCGATTACGTTATTGTGTTAGTGCAGGTATTATTAAGCAACTAATAAAAATTTGCAAATGCTCAGGGCAGGACTCTGAACAAAAATGTTATTTATGGACTAATGGTTTTAACATAAAATATTTATTCTAATTTGGTTCATTATTTAGTTAAAGTAAAATTTAAATTTCTCAACATGCGTTTCTGTGCGTTCTTGCGTAAACCTATTATATAAAATTTTATTATTTTTGCAAATTAGAGCGCGATTTTTTGTTGCAATCATTGTAAAATTTGAATATGTGGCTTTTCTTTAAAAAGCATTATTTATTTTCTCTCCACGAGTGCTTCAATTTGAAATTATACCTTGCCTTACACACGACAGGATGACATAGGTCCGTCCATCGGTGATATCTCCACCCATTTCGAAATTTATAGGAATTTTTATACAAAATCAAATTTTTGGGAACCAAAATTACGTTATATTTGAGTAGACAACTGGCAACACCGTATCATTTAATTATTAGAAATCAGATGGCAATTTTGGGCAAAAGAATCGCAGCCTATCTACTGGGATCTAAATGGAATGTAAGTTGTAGGTAACTAGCTCTCCTTTCTGAGTGAACTTATAATTAAATTAGGAAGAGAAATCTTTTTTAAAAATCGCAAGTAATTTTTTAATTCACTGCACAATTCGTGATTCGTAAAAAAATAGAAATCGCGTATTATACTGTATATTTTTGTCTTAGTTGAATAATTGATTCCACCTAGTAAACTGTTAAGTAATAAAGATAAATTTGAAATAAAAAGTTTCGAGCTTTATTCAACTGGCCATGAAATTAACAACAATAATATTGTAATAACAGTGTAATTAAAATATCGAACTTTTACTCATTGGAGTTTCTTTAATGAAATTAAAGTGTGTATTCGCATTTGCACATCACCGAATAATAATTACTAATATTATTTTTATTCTTTAATTTCTCCTACTATCACACATCCGCTACATACAATTAATGCTAATTACAAAGCTAGAGGAGGCTTTCTAAAATATTTGTATACATATTTTCAGTAATTCTATTTGTTTAACTTTGGCGAAGAACGAAAAACAAAAAATATCAAAAATGTTTTCGGGCATTTCAATACGACTTTGCATAAGCAGAAAACGTTCGTTCACCTGGTCGTTCTTAATTTCTAAATGGACATAATTTTACCGGAATGCTGATTGTGTCCATTTAACTGTTTATTAATTGGTTAATCTGTTGCGTGTTAAACAACGTGCTCTAATATTAATATTATTGAAATCGCGTAAAATAAAAACAATATGAATCTGCTTAAAGTGATGTTTATTTATTGTTACTTATAAATTACAGGAAATTTGTTGATTGTTACTGTTTTATCTTATCTTTCATCATCTCGACCAATTTACTAAAAATAATAAATTTTAAGTCGATTTGAACGAGTATGTGTGATGGTTTTGAAATTACCGTGTAAACGTAGTGACATTACATTGCATTCACTTGTCTGTTGTCCGCGCCTCCTACAACCTACAAGTCGAAAATGTGAGATAATGTCAGATTGTAACTTTTTTGTAATTTTCTTTAAGAAAATAGTGTAAATAGGATGTGTTTTTGTTGTAATCCGTATAAAGTGTTAATTAAAGTAAGTGTGTTACACTCCATTTTATTTTAATTGTTGTAAATAATTTCCAAAATTATTGTTTGTATTTTTAGGTTGCTTTGTTAAATATTTAAAAGTTGAGTCATGGATAAGAAAATAAACATCGTCGAACCCTCAGAACAGGATTTAAACGTACCAGAATCGCCTAAACCATTAGCTTTTACAATCGAGTTCGGTGGTGGTAAAACGATTGACGAGCAAAGACATAAAGCTCTAGTAGAAAAATTTCAAAACAGACATAAAAGGGGACAGTCTTTATCTAAACTTGACGATCTGCCAATATCATCGACGAGTAAACGACATCCATCTACAGGAAATTTACCACGAAAGTCAAATTTTCAAACTGAAGGAGGTTACTTTTCGTCGGACGAGAAGAGCGAAAAATCCGTACCTAAAAATGTAAGGTCAGCCGCTTCTACGATAAGATTAAAGAGCAATTTTACTTTACCACTGAAAAATGTTATAAGCGATAAAATGACCCAATCATATCCAAACGGTTGTTTTAATTTGAGCACCATCAGAAGTCCAGACGACGTCGAATCTAACGATATGTCGAGTCCCGACTTAATATTAGATAGTTCATTTAGTCCTAAGAAGCTTACTCCGAGTCCTGTTGTGACTGTAAATAATAAGAAGTTTTTATGTCAATTTTCTAGTCCTAGTGTTGAAAGTGAAAAGAGTGTAGATAAAGTTGGTGAAATTGAATCCGAATTTGATAAAGCCGATAATGTAAGTGATGCTGGTACTTATACAGTTGAAACCGACAATTATACAGAAGAACAGAAAGCGAGAATGAGTATTGATAAGGAATTTAACATCGAACAGGTGAGTTCAGTGACTTGTTTCAATAATAATTGTGAATTGATCAAAATAAAAGATTTCCCAAGTTGGAAATTGTGAAACTCATGTCACGGTCATAAATACGCGGAAAACGTCCTTCAGTATTTTAAATATTGTGGACCGTGTTTTTTCCTTAGAAATTTAAAGTACCTAAGTAGTCTTTTTAATCTGAATAGGGGGTCCCAGAAGCTATACGAAATATTTAAAGGGAATATTTTAGAATATTCTGAATCTCCGTATTATGTAAATTCAGTTTGTTGGATTATATAACTTTGAACATTAGTAACACATCGACGCAAAATCAAAAAGCGCAACATTTACGTAATTTAGGGAGGCTCAAGAGTATCCTGTAGCTGTAGAATGTTCTCTTCTAACATTTCGTATCGTCCCTGGCCTGTAATACCCATATCTGAGAATACATTAACTACATTATTTGATTAAGTGAAGGAAATTTGTATTTGCAGGTATCCGTCATGAAAAAGACTGAAGAATATATTGAAAGTTTAAATAAAAAAGAACGCCCAACAAAAAATGTTATAACAAGATCAAATAGTGCAGGACAAAGTCGTACAAAAGAAACTTGTAGCACAAAAACTCAAAAACAAAGTACCATTTTACCTAAATCTCCTAACATTCCACAATCTTCCTTCCCAAATAAACAAAAAATTGTCGAAGATCCAAGGCCAAAATTACTATCGCCGATTTTATCGCCGACCCAAAATTTATCTATTATCGATGTTACAACTAAGCCTATCAATGTAGAAGAAAAGAGCAAACCCGAAAATAAAATATTATATCCGAGTCCTAAAGCAAAAACCGGAATAAATTTAGTACAATCGTTGGATCAGGGTTCATTTACTTCGGTAACGTCGAGCGGCGCTTTTAGTAAAAAGAACGAAGGCAAAAAAGGTGGTCATTCGAGACAACCGAGTTTAACTAAATCCGAAATTCAAATTTTAACATACGTCGATGTTGGTTGTGACGACAAAGAGGAGCCCAAAGTTGAAACCCAAGCCGTCGAGCCTAATTTAAGTGCCGAAAAAATAATCAATTTACCTCCGGCCGTCGGTGGCATTTCGGGAATTATTTCGCCAACCAAAATTCCGTCGCCGGTTCACGCTTTGCTAACACGTCCTCGTAGTCGAAATAGTATAAGTTCGCTCAACATTGACTTATCCGATAGTAGCCTAGAAACGGAGTCATTTTTAAAACCAACTCAAAATTACATTAATTCGCTACAAAAACGGTTGTCGTTAGATAGCGATCCCGATAGTGATTATGATAGTAAATATAATAACTTACGACTGAATAATGAAACTCAAAAGTCTCTACATATTCGTCACAATTCGTTTGACGATAGAAGTTTAAAGATATCAAATAAGTTGGAACATTTTCAAAATAAAAATTTGCAAGGTATTGATCAAACTTACACCAATAAGTTTAATCAATATTCCCATTCAAAAATAACACATAAAATACAAAACTCACCAAATAATAGCCCAATACGTCGTTCTAGTAGTTTTTCTAATAAAAATCATTTTATTAATGTCGAACCAAAAGTTTCTAATTTAAATACCAGCAGAATACCTAAGGATAACAACTTAAGGTGAGTTAATTTGACGGATAAAGAATGGGGTTTAATTTGTTTTCTGCTATAGGAATTCTCCTAATCTCACTCGAAATGGATCTATACAACGATCGTCTTCTACGGCAAATATTAAGCCTAACGTGATGCAATTGAGACGTTCGAGCGTCAATTCCGAGCACTCAAAAATCGACAGAAGCCAATTTGCCGATACAGAATCGAGCTCCGAAGACGATTTCGAAAAAAATTTGCTAAAGAAGAAAGATTTTTCAAATTTAACCAACACTAGGTATAATAGAGCTTTCAGTTTGAGGCGTGCTCGTTTGGACTGTGAACAACCACAACCAAAATGTCCAAACACGCCAGAAATGCGCCGTAAATTTCAACCAACCGATCATCTACGCTCGGAACGTGCAATATCTGTAGATAGAAGACCTATAAAAAACGAAGTACCCAGTCGATACCTTCAAATATCGCGAGCCAAAAACCAGAACCCACCAGAAAAAATCGAAATAACTAAAAATGTGCCAAAAACAAATTCGAATGTTGTTAAATCAACTAAATCTCTTCCTGGTAAACCTCAAGTATTTTCACGGACAGATTCCGGTCGATTTAGTGTTCGCACCACAAAACCGCCTAATCAAAATACTCAAAAAGGTGGAAGAAAAGATGCTTCGGGTAAAAAACAGTCGAGCGGCAGAAGCAATTCGTCTTTATCGAGTAGAGAAGTAGAATTTCAAAATTGGAAACGACGCAAAAGTTACGATCCCATGAAAGCGGCGGCCGAAGGAAAAAAGAAAGCCGAATTGGCAAAAAAACAAAATTTGATGTCTCAATCGTATTTGATTCACAATCAAGACTGTGATAGTTCGCCCTCTCATTCGAGTTCGGTGCATAGGTCACAGGTGAGATGATTTTTTATTGTTTGCGAGAGGAAATTTAATTGGGAATTTACTGTTTTTAGCTGGAGTGGTGGGATTCTTAGTAAATTCAATTAAAAATTTTTGTAAGACAGTCTTTTGAGTGTAATTTTTGCTTTTTTATTCTTAACATTCTAAGGCTTCTTTAGTTTAATTTAAATTTTCATTTACTAACTTACTACCAAAGTAAATTCATCACAAAAGTTTTAATAAATGTTCGTTAACTTCTTTACACTAATTTATATTACTCGTGTGTTAAAAACTCCAGAATGCATCGGCTTTTTCGCATTATTGCTTGAAAGCACTCTTCACTTGCTCCTCCTTTCGAACTCATTTACAATTATTTCGTTAACTTGTGTCTTTTTAGAGTTTCCATGGAACGGCAGCTTTGGAACAGTTAATAAGCTCGGAAGAAGAAGAAGACGAGTTAACTTTATCTGCGGATGAAGGTTTTAGTCCTCCAACTCCGAGTCCATGTGAACTTAGTCCTGCTCGAACTGCCTGGCGAAACCGTCTGTTGCAGTAAAACAATTTCATTTACGTTTAATTATTTAAAATACGAATTTTTTACTTTATACAAAGTCTAATTCATGCCAAATTTTATCGTAGGTAGTTATTAACCATATGAATCGATTCAAAATTGTTTTGTTGTACCTGATATTTTACTAACCATTTTTTGGTGTTTAGTGTTATAAGTTTAAAGTGCAATTGCAAGTATATCTTTTAATTGTATGGTTTATCTACCTACCTAAATTTCACAACGAATTAGTGGTATTTTTTAATGTACGGGGTGTGTTTTGCTCAAACTTTGTGTAGAAATAAAAAAATGATGTAAACTGCCCAAGTACTTTTTAAGGCGTCGTTCAGTTTATATCACTTTTTATTAAATGTTGCCTCGCCCTGTATTTTCACATTTTAAGTTACTTTTTGCACATATCACATTTAAGTAAAATGCATGAGGCTTTTAGCTTTAAATAAATTTACAAGTTTTATAAAATAAAAAACTTGGTGGTAGAAGACAGAAATTTGTTAATTTTTTGCAGTTTAATTAAAAATTGGGCCAAGCCACAATTATTTGTTAAAATTTACGTCTTGTTAATTTAATTGATGGCGCATCTTAAAAGAAAACTATTTTGTAACAGCTAGTAATTTTTCAGTTAGCGAACCTGTTGTACTAATCTAAGATAGATAATAAAAAATGTGATTTTATATTATGAGATTAATCTTTAATCGTGCAGATATATTTAATGTTTAAGTTCTCTTACAAAGATTTTAGCGTTTAATGTAAGATACGAACGACTGTGCTGCTTCAATGTTTTCTACATACGTTAAGAAAGATGTATTTTTTATGAAGGAATTCGAGTGTCGGAAAAGTTATGATAATGTATTTATGCTAAAAAGCCTATTTTAATTGTTTCGCCTGTGTTTATTAAATAATTATTTTTCGTCAATAAATACTTGTGTTTTTTAAAGTTTTTATCTATTAATAGCCCAGTCAATGCATAAAAGTGGCATGGACCAACACAAACTAGAGGAAAGCTGTCAGTCCAAGAGCTGGCAAACATTATACCACTTGATATTATTCCAAAGACTCATTATTACCTTATCATCATACCTTGCCAGCAGGAGTCACGATGTTTTTGGTTTCAAAATTGCTTTTGTCTACCGACCACCCTGTACAAAATTAAAAACTTTACTAATTGTTAGAAAAGTTTATTAATCAATTATAAGTATGGCACTAACATTTTTACTACAAACTAACAACTTTTACTACAGCCACTGCTACAACTTATTTACTCTTTGGCTTCTCGAGCATCAAATTATTTACAAACCGTCCCAATATAATAATATTAGCGCAAAAGAACGAAACGCTTTGTACCCAAATAAATATAAACGTATTATAGCCTTGAAATTCTAAAAAGTACGCAGGTATCAACCAAGTTACTTGAGCAGCGAACCAAATTAAAATTAAAAACAAGGCAGACTTCTTACTAATTTTTATCTGCCAGAAAGATAAGGGCAAAATTGCGAGAATCCAAACGAAATATTGAGAAGTTACAACCGTGTTAAAAGTGACCATTACTATAGTCTCGGATAAAATAGCAAAATTCAGAGTCAGCTTGTTTAAGCCGTAACGAACCGAAAAAACTAATAATAAAATGATTTGAGGTAAAATTGTTAAAACTTTTTGCCAGAGACCTATATTTTTAATACCAGCAGTTAGATATTGTATGTAAAAGTATAAAGAAAAGTTGTGACGTGTATCCTTGCGTGCTAAATGATAGATGTAGGTTTCGTACAAAAACTGATAGCCGTATAGGAAATAAAAAAAACCTGTTAAAATAATTAAAGGAAGGACACAGCCAAAAATTAATTTCAGTTGATTTAAGTTAGGAACGACGTATAGCAAAAATTCTTTTTTAAATATAGTCTTTTTAGTTGCTTTACAACTTTTAGTCACCACACTTAACTCTTCCTCATTTTGCCTAAGTTTTTTTACTTTCTTTTTTTCTTTATCGTTCGCATCACAATTAGTTTTCAAACGATAATCGTTGGAATAAAAAGAATAGTTGCTTAAGTACATAAAGTATGCTAAGCTGTAACCAATCGGGTACAAACGAAAATGGACCGAAATGCCATGAAATAATCCCGCTAAAAAGGGCATAGGTGTACACTGTAAAAAATAAAGGGTGGTTAAAACTAATAATCCAGAAATGGAATCACAGTTACCCCTAGTGGCAATGCCGATAGTGAGAGGATTATAAATCCACGCTATCATAGCAATATTTGCTAGGCCATCAACTTTATTTACTTCGTCAACAAATTTACGTTTCTTTTTACGTTTTACATTCTGCTCGATGGGTAAAATTTTTAAATTTCGATTTTTCAAGTACGACTCGTATTCGAGAACATTATTTTTTACAATTGAACGGATTAGAAGAGCTACAATGATATCGACAATTGAAAATAATAATTTACCACAAGTTTCATGTAATAAAACGTTTGTTACTAACAAGTACGCGAGCAACGGGGTATAACGGTACGTGTGTCGATTATAAGGCGAAGTAAAATTGACGACATGCCTCGAAGCATCGGTAAATACTTGATAATCTACATCGGTGTAAGGAACCGCATACGTCACATCGTGATACCTTCCATACTGGATTATAACTAATCTCAATACAAAGGCCCCAAATAAGTGTTTTTTATAACTAACATTCTTAAACCAGTCCCACAATTTAAGCAACATTGCTCTTAAATTTTAGTTTTTAAACCAACCGCAGCCTTTTGTAAGCAATTCTTAAACTTCTGAAATTCTTCAGTACAGTCGTTGAGATTTACCGAGTCCGCTTTCAACACGCATCTCGCATAACTACCAGCTTCTTTTGTACACTTATTTAACAGAGATGGAAACTGACGAAATCTGTTCTTTGCACTTTTAACCGAATCCATTTAATGCCCTGCCCGTTCTCTGGCTTTAGCTAAGCCGGACTTTTCTAATTTTAATTCTTCGAGGGTTGGGTTATTACTGTTGAAAAAGATATCGTAAATTTGACGCGAGAATAATACAGATAACCCCAAAGTAGTACCTCCAATAACAAAGAGCCGTGGATTACGATGAACCCAATCGCGTTTTTTAATATACGGAGGTCTATTCATTGCAAGTTAATTCTGTTTCGGAGTATCGGTTTTTATACCCTGGCACACAAAACTTGCACTCGTCCACTTAATGCAACACTGGCGTAATTCCTCTAAAGCAGCTTGACACCTAGATTCTTGAAAACTGTTTTCTGAAATTGATTAATTGATTGATTTACTTTACATTACATAAGTATAAATTTGAGGTTATGAGGTTAGAAACTTACCTTCGAGACAGTCTTGAAGTCTGCATGCGAATCGTTTGCATGGATCTTTAGTTTTTGGCATATGTTGGCTAATTTTTATACATAACAATAATTATACTACAATGAGAAACACTTATGTTCTTATATATAATAATAATTATTCGAAATTATTTGACATTATGGCATTTGACAATTTGACATATACGAATATACCACGGAACATCCCAATATATATATATGAATATACGTCGTGCCACATCCAGTGGTCACATGTCTCATCAAAACAGTACAATGACTACTTCCTTGTAGAGGTGGCACTAGTGGTATTATAAAAGCTTTGGCGAATTTAAAAAATAGAAAAGATCTTGCCATCAAAGCTTTCTCGCACCGACCTTATTTATTTCATATCTTTTAATGATTACAATTTTGTAATTAACGTAAAACGTAAGTCTTCAAGTGTTTTAACTAAGCACACGTTTTCTTCAATGCTCAACTCGCTCTCTAGTTAAATATAACATTTATTTCATTCGAGCACAGTATTTTTCAATTTTTAACCCTCTGCGATCCAATGTCGGCCAATTTTCGAGTGTTTTCAAGCATTTTCGGTTGGTTCTTTAATTTTTAAAGACAAACGAATGAAATTGAAGAGTATTGCTATTTGTACGTTACCCTTCCGAGGAAAATATATTATTCTTAAGTAGGTGCAAAGAATAAGTGGGTAGGTAAGTTTTTTATAGTCGGCTATTTATTTTTATATCAATTTATCTCGTCTTAAGTCTAATCAAATACTTGACAAAACAAAACGTTCTGACGAACTAAGCTACTTATTATTAATTTGTGATATCTTTTAGCAAGATGTGGAAACTTTACGACAAAAGTTTTGAGATTCGCTCTGTTTTTGGTATAAAGTGGATTTTCAAATACACACTCCAAATTAATTAATGTTATAGGGCAAAATTCCCATAATAGTACAGGAGATATAGCCAAAAAATAGGTGCTAGGTGGAACTAATTCTCACAGAGACGCGGTTTGAATTTTTTAGTTCCTTGTTGATATCTCTTTGACATACTAAAAGTCTAGAAAAATCTAAGTGTGCGAAATGCGGTTTTTTGGCGTCGATCTTATGAAATTTTTCAACAATTATAAAAAAAATCGTGTGTGGTATCAAATTGCAGAAAATTGCATGCTGAAAAAGATTATGAAATTGGTTTTACAAAATCAAAATTAAAAAACAAAATGTTGGTCGAAAAGCCGAATCCTTTTGCAGTGTTGAAAATCGTATTTTTATTATCAAAATGAATTTTGGATTACAAATATTAGTCCAGTCACATTAGGCAAAAAATCGCTCTTTTGTCTGAATAATACCTACAAAACTGGATTTTTGTATTGTATACTACACGTACGTTTCGATATTACAAATAATTGATAAGTATTCTAGATAAATATGCATTTACAAGATAACTGCCAAGTATAGACGCGCAAATTTAATGAACGGGATCAGTCACTAAAGTTATCCATCCATGGATAATCCGGCACTGCATGAAGTAGCATAAAGATAACAAAAATTATGTTAGGTTTCCTCTTCAGCTAGGTATTAATTGTAAAGGAATTTTAAAAAAATATTGGAAATGGTAGCATTTAGTAAGCTCGCTATTGAACTATAAAAACTTCTTACTCGCAACTTGGAGGTACGATAATAATTTCCTATGCCACATCACTTAGAAAAAGGGCGTAGCTAACGATTTTTAAAAACCAAAGTGGTGCCAGATTTCGTCTTCACCTTTTGTAAAGAAGTTAAAAAATACTTTTTCCGAAATTATAAATTTAAGAAGCGCTCTATTGAACTTCAACAGCTTCTTATTCGCAATTTGGAGGTATAATACAGCTTTCTTACATATCGTCACATAGAATAAGGGCGTTGTTAAAATTTTTATAAAAACAAAAGTCGTGTCATGTTTTGTCTTCACTTTTTGTGAAGAAGTTAAAAAATACTTTTTTTCCAATTTGTAAAATTAAGAAGCGCGCTATTGAACTGCAATAGTTTCTTATTCACCACTTGGAGGCACGATAAAGATTTCCTATATTGCATCAGATAGAATAAAGACGTAGTTAAAGGTTTTTTAAAACCAAAGTAGTTCCAGGTTTCATCTGCACCTTTTGTGAAGAAGTTAAAAAACGCCTTTGTTGCAAATTGTAACATTAAGGAGTGCGCTATTGAACTTCAAGAGCTTTTTATTCACCACTTGGAGGCCCTATAAAGATTTAGTTTAAAAAATTTGTTAACTACGTTCTTATTCTATGTGATGTGATATAACAAATCTTTAACGTATCTCCAAGTCGTGCATAAAAAGCCCTTGAAGTTCAATAGCGCGCTTCTTAATTTTACAATTTCGAACAAAAGTGTTTTTTAACTTCTTCACAAAAGGTGCAGACGAAACTTGGCACGACTTTTGTTTTAAAAAACCTTTAACTGCGTCCTTATTCTATTTGATGCAACATAGGAAATCTTTATTGGACCTCCAAGTTGTGAATAAGAAGTTTTTGAAGTTAAATAGCGGGCTCCTGAATGTAACAATTTCGAAAAAATGTATTTTTTAACTTCTTCACAAAAGGTTAAGCCGAAACCTGGCATGGGCTTTTGTTTTAAAAAATTTTAACTACGCTTTTATTCAAGCATTGTATTATAAGAAATCATCTTCAAACCTCCAAGTTGGGAATAAGAACCTTCTGAAGTTTGATAGCGCAATACATTTCGTATAAAATTTAAAAAAAAATTCCTTCAGGTGAAGAGGACACACTTAACATGATTTCTGTTTTATAAATCTTTAATTATTATATTATCTTTATGCTACTTCATGCAGTGCCGGATTACCTATTGATGCATAACTTTAGTGCCTAATTCCGTTAATAAAACTTGCTCGTCTTACTTGACAGCTTATACAGTGTTATCTCGTAAATGAATATCTAAAATTTACCTACAGATATTTTGCGGATTTTGCCGTAATATACTTATTTATAACATCAAAACTAATTTTTCCGACAAAAAAGCGATTTTTTGTCTAATGTGACTGAACTAATATGCATTTGTAATACAAAACTAATTTTGATTAATAATACGATTTTCAACACCGCAAAATCTTTCAGTTTTTGGGCCAACGATTTGTTCTTTATTTGAATTTTGTAAAACGAATATCATAATCTTTTTCAGCATGAAATTTTCTGTAATTTGATACCACACACGATTTTTAAAAATTTTCTCAAGATCGACGCCAAAAAACGCATTTCGCACACTTGGATTTTTCTAGACTTTTAGTATGTCAAAGAGATATCAACAAGGAACTAAAAAATTCAAACCGCGTCTCTGTGGGAATTAGTTCCACCTAAAAACCTATTTCTCCTGTACTATAATGTGTCTTTGTCTTTACACACTCTGGCCGTGGTGGTACATCATGTCCCATTAGAGAGCTTCCTGTTTTTTAAACAGATCCGCAACTTTGGTGAAAACTGAGTTCCATTGAAACGCAGAAACTCAGTAACGCGATGCGTAGCAAGGAAGACACAAGGTGGCAGTTTATAGCACGTCGCTTGTGTGCTGTAGCTTCAATAACCACTAAGTGGATGGGTTCAAACTAAATTAATTCATCCATGGTTGCTGCCAGAGTATTGTTCATTCCACTTGTGACCTGTGACATAAAGACACGAATCTACGTTACCTACTCTTTTTTTGGATGGTATTGTGAAGAAAACAACTTTGTTTCAAAAACTTTGTTTTTCATTTTTATATTATTATGTAAACTTGAAAACTTCAAAACTATTGTAAATACTTACAACACACAATTGCAAACTTATGAAATTTCAATTGCTTCCATTGATAACTGTTTACGATAACAAAAGCAAAAATAGACTTACTAACGTGTATTATTTCATTTTATACTTTGTAGGTATTAATAGTTATATTACTTTGAGTTCCCTTTACGTAATTTTTTCATTACTCCATTATCTTTTCCGGTATACTAAAACGTTGAACAACGTTGAAAGTAGGATATAGGTAATATAAATTGAAGCGACTACGAATCATCGAGTGGCATAAATAACACGTTTTAAGTACAGTTACTTTACATTTATCTTTGTCGAGAAGCTCTTACCGTAATATCGCAGATTTTATCTCCACCTATATAAAAGCAACTACAAAGCAGAAATAACATTATTAGATATTTTGTTCTTGGAGCTTCTACATCTACTAGGTGAGTGAATTTTTTAAACAACCGAACGTCAATAAGCCATAAATTTTAAATTTCAGTACAATGAAAACTCTCATAGTATTAGCGTTGTTTGCAACAACCATTTGCCTCACCAAGTCCCAGGTTCGCTATGACGACTTTAAAGTATTTCGAGTGACACCAAAGAATATGATGCAATTGTCGAGCCTTCGTCAAATGCAAGAAACGCTCACCTCTTACAATTTTTGGACGGATGTAAATGGTTTGGATACTCCCGTTGACATTCTAGTTTCGCCTCAGCTTAAATACGACTTCCAAGACATTATCAAAAATTTAGACTTGGACGCGGAAGTCATGATCGAAAATGTTCAAGAACTCATCGAAGCGGAAAAAACGTCGAGTCCAAAAAGTGGAAGAGCATACGACTGGAAGCGTTACTTAACTCTAAATGAAGTAGGTTTCTTCAAAGTAATATTTTTCCGAAATAACTTATTGTTTATAGATTCACGACTGGTTAAGGTCATTTGCTGCCCAAAATCCAGATGTGGTAACCGTTGTAAAAGGAGGAAGTTCTTACGAAGGTAGAGAAATTTTAGGAGTTAAACTCACTTTCAATGCTGCTAACAAAGATGTGATTATCGAAGGTGGTATTCATGCACGCGAATGGTAAACATGTTCATAAGTTCGTAAAACAGTAATATAATAATAATTCAACTTGTTTAGGATTGCACCAGCAACTGTTACATACCTTGCTAATGAATTAGTCAACAGTAAAGACCCAGCAGTACGTAAAGTTGCAGAAAGCTTCAATTGGCATATCTTCCCTAGCGTAAATCCCGATGGCTATGTCTACACTCATACTACCGTAATTATTTACTTTAAACATTTTAATAAATTAATAAATCACTATATTTGAAGAACCGCATATGGCGAAAAACTAGGAAACCTTACGGTTTGTGCTATGGTGCTGATCCTAATCGTAACTGGGGTTACAAATGGTTACAAGGAGGAGCTAGTAGTAGCCCATGCTTTGATACCTACGCTGGAAGTTCCGCATTTTCAGAAATTGAAACTAAATCATTGTCCGAATATATTAGTAAAATAGTCGATAATGTTGAAGCGTACCTCGCATTCCATTCGTATTCACAACTTCTACTTATTCCTTATGGACACGCCGGTTTAGAAGTACCTGAGAACAACGATGAATTAGTAAGTTCTAGTACTTTGTCACTTAGCAAGGAAATAACAAACAATTTTAGCACACCGTTGGCAAGAATGCTGTTGCAGCATTGGCTCAACGTTATGGAACGCAGTACAAAGTAGGAAATATTCCTGAAGCGATTTGTAAGTTATTAGAAAAATTTTGAAATGTAATTTCATTTGTTTTTATATGTTAAGATGTCGCAAGTGGTGGAAGTATGGATTGGGCATTATCTACTAACAGGAATATGAGATTGGCTTATACTTACGAATTAAGAGATACGGGAAGACACGGATTCATATTACCACCAGAGCAAATTATTCCCAATTCGGAAGAAGTTTTAGATTCGTTAGTGAGCATGTTCCAACAGATTTTGTAAAAAGTTATGAATAAAAATTTTAAGAATATTAAAACGAGACGAGTTTCAATTCACGGTTTAAAATTCAATTTTTTCGATAATCAAAGGCTCTTATACCGTGTGTAAACGTTCAAAACTGGTCATAGGTAATTTCATAGACAACGTCCTATTTTTTATCATCGAAAAAAAACCACAAAAAGACGTGGTATTTTCAGTGTAATATTGAAAATTTAATGGATTTTCGAGAAGCAATTCGCTAAAGATATAGCCGTGGGAAGCATTGTGTTCTTGTTCTCGACGTTAAATCCATGGTCTCGCTCAGTACCGTCGTTTACATTTTTTCTTTATTTCTTTTGCCGCAATGTAAACTACTGCACTACCGAAAATAATATTAATTTAGACACTTCTCTTCAAGCTTCAAGTTCCAAGTTTCTATTTTATATCACTCAGACGAAGACCTCATTAAGATGTAAAAAAAATTATTGCAAGCCTTTAGCTAATAAATTTTTGAAAGAAAAACAAGTTTTGAGTCAGTTTTATTCGATTTTTTAAAATGTTCCAACCAGTAGGTGAGGAAACAATCAAAAATACTTCAAATTCCATTGAGAGCGTACTAAATACGTCTAAGACGCGAATGCGGTGGTGAACATCACATTACATAATATGGATAATGAAAAAGTCAACACAAACGATAATAATAGGTATTAGGTAGTGGTTTTAGGGTTAATGAACCGTGGTCGAAAGGTTCTATTTGCGATACCTTTTGACCACGACCCATTTAGCCCTAAAACATCTACATCTAATAACGGTGCCTACCGAGTTGTATGGTAACAAGACTATCCGATTTAATCCGACAGCGTCAAAAGTGGCACTTTTTGACCACATCACGGGATCGCCTAGGTGTGCCACGGTACATTAGCCCTACGCCCTACGGTCTAGTTGTACTTTCCACCGATTTTCTTGAGAGGAAACAGCTCACGAGTCCTGTTTCACATTTCACATGCGCTGTCCGAGTTAAAATTAGACGATTACTAATTTCTTTTTATTAAAATATTGTTAAAATAAGTTAAATGTATTTTTAAAAATCTTTGAACTAACATTTTATATACAGAGTAATTTATAATGGGCGTAAAAAACTTCCACAGCTTATTCTGACATAGTTTTTAGTAAACAATTTTATTTCCTTGTATGAATTGAACTTCCGTTGCTCGTGTTGACTGACGACTGACCACCTATCAAGACATCAAGACTATCAATAACAGCAAGCAACAGTCAGAATTGTTATCACCCCTCCAACCCCCAAGAAAGAGTCAAATTTTTTGGACAATTAACAATTACTCAAAAATACAAAATCTTTAAAAACTACCTGTTTTCGATTTTATGGTACAACTCGGTGGTCAAAAAAGGGTTAGACGTGGTGGAACCGTTAATCCCATGGAACTAGAAAATCTCTGGAATGGCTATAAGCTATACCTTAGTTTGAGAGTATCTAAAAGTGAAGCATCAGTAACGGAAGGGGATGTTAGTCCGTAAGTGAGCGCGGCCTAGTACTTCAGGGCAGTGTCACTTTCCCCTACTACGAAATTCTCGAAACTTCTTTATGTAACTGACAGCTTGTTCTTCTCCAGACGCTTCATGTTCTTGGCGCGTTCAACCGTTCCACTTATTTTCTAGTTCCATGGTTAATCCTCTCGAGAAAATCGATGGTACAATTAGACGGTAGGATTATATCTACCTGCTATCCAGTGGTACAACTCGGCAGTTCCGCTAATAACATCTTCTGATAGGGGCCTAAGGCATTGTTAAAACTGTTTAAAGTTTAAACTACGACTTGATAACCACGTATATCGTCAAGAAACTGACAGGGGGATCGCCACACGATAATATATCGTTGCAAAGTCGCTTAGAAGTCGCAACGTTATCTTATCGATGTACGAGTCTCTATTCAAATAGGTAATCTGTCCGACAACTGGGCTATTAACAAGTGACATTTTCCAATATCGAATCGCAGCAACGTTGGCCCGGTAAACTAAGGGTCTAAAAACAAACAATAATTTTGCGAAGCGACGGAAAAATATTCACCACCCTCCAGTAGTCGGTAAACCTCCGCTTAAATATTAATGTCCTGTTATAAGTTTAATAGATTTTTCTCAGGATATGCCCCATTAATTTTTAGTAGGTATTGAACTAAATCATTAAAATATGAATTAAAAATTGTTTGCCTAAACGCCATTCCATTGTAATAGTATTGGCCTATGTAAAAGCAATTATAAAGCAGAAATAACATCTTGTACATCTACTAAGTAAGTGAATTTCCTACACATACATAAAGTATCTACGCCAAAAATTCATATTTTAGTAAAATGGGAAATCTCATAATATTAGCGGTGTTTGTTACAACCGTTTGCCTCACCAAGTCTCAGGTTCGCTATGACGACTTCCAAGTATTTTGAGTGACACCAAAGAATACGATGCAATTGTCGAGCCTTCGTGAAATGCAAGAAACGCTCACCTCTTACGATTTTTGGACGGATGTAAATGATTTGAACCTACCCGTGGATATTTTAGTTCCGCCTCAACTTAAATACGACTTCCAAGACATTATCAAAAGTTTAGGCTTGCATGCGGAAATTATGATTCAAAATGTTCAAGAACTGATCGATACGGAAAAAAAGACGAGTTCAAAAAGTGGAAGAGCTTACGACTGGAAGAGATACTTAACTCTAAACGAAGTAGGTTTCTTCAAAAAAATATTTTTCCGAAGTAAATCATTTATTTTAGCTTCACGACTGGCTAATGTCATTAGCTGCCCAAAAACCAGACGTGGTAACCATTGTAAAAGGAGGAAGTTCTTACGAAGGTAGAGAAATTTTATAGGAGTTAAACTCACTTTCAATGCTTCCAACAAAGATGTGATTATCGAAGGTGGTATTCATGCACGTGAATGGTAAACATGTTCATAAGTTCGCAAAACAGTAATATAATAATAATTCAACTTGTTTAGGATTGCACCAGCAACTGTTACATACCTTGCTAATGAATTAGTCAACAGTAAAGACCCATCAGTACGTAAAGTTGCAGAAAGCTTTAATTGGCATCTCTTCCCTAACGTAAATCCCGATGGCTACGAGTATACACACACAACAGTAATTACTTAGTTTTGTTTTAAAACCGTAATAGTGGAGCGGATCGACAGTGAAAATGTGCACGTTTTTTTTCTGGAGTAGAATCATATGGCACCTTTACTATCTTATTAAGGAACCTCCAAAGCACCAGAATCTCGGCTTACATTTTCCCGTGGTACTGACAAAAGTTATGAGCCATCGAACCTGAAATATGGGTCTTTTTTCTCACGCGTTACATCTTTCAAAAACATTATTTTTCTCCGTCATTACTACACGCACAGGACTGTTTTTGGTCTCAATTAATAGAGTCACTATTGGGAAATAGAAAACGATTTATAGAGTTTAAAAACCATGATCAGTTTTGGCAGTATTAGTTTGTTTTTTGGAAATGTCGAGACAAAATGTGTAAAGTTCCGACTTTAAACACCCTCAACTTTTGATTTCACGATATGGAATTTAGTTTCTTGACTACATATAGCTGAATTAGAGCTTTGTCAACTTATGATCTCGCTTAACATATAGTCGCGTTTCAAAAATAAAGTCTCTAGGGCCATTTATAAGAAACGATGCAAATGAACTTATTTAGTATAATATTTTGCGAGAGAGAGACCGAGTCATACGGCAACACGGGCGTTAAACAAGGAGCACAATACATTTATAAAATTTCCGTAATTTTTCTGTTCTGTTGATATCCATTTGGACAACATTTAAGATGCACAAAATCTAAAAAATACTACCTAAGCCAAAAAGTAAGTCCTTATTTGTTGAAAAGTGAGTAAAATGATAAATAGTCTATTATTGAATGACTAGACTCTTAATACAATGTGCACGATAGTCTCTTAAAAACACTCCAGAAATCGCTTAAATTTGCTGACAAATTACTGTTAAGGGGACACTTCATACAGTTCTCTCAAGTCTTAAATCGTATTTTGAATTAATCCGTTCTAAACTAATTTATTTATTCCACAATATTACCCACCATGTAGAGCTTCTTAAATGAGACCTATAGATTGCTGTTGCCAAAAAAAGAAGGAACGCGGGATCTTTCTGGAGGCATCAATTGGTTTAAGGTTTTGCCTTATTAATTAATAATCCTTTGGCCTAGGATTTTATACGGCTTACGATGATGATTACACTGGAGGAAATATTTGTAACAAAAATTCCAAATTGCATCATTCAGTATTAATATTGTTATAGTGTCACAAATTTTTCCTGCAGTGTTAATCACGATCGTATACCGTATAAAATCCTAGGCATAAAGACTAATAATTAATTAGGCAACACCTTAAACCAATTGATGCCTCCAGAAAAGATAAAAATTCCCGTCGTGAATTCTATAAGAACAAAATAATTTAGTGTATATGTTAAGCTCCAAGATCGAAAACGGCCACTGAGCGAAAAAGACGACCCCAACGCGTTCTGGCAACAGTTTAAAGCTACAACACGAAATTCGTGTCGTGGCTATTGCCAAAACGCCCACAACGCGTTGTGGTCTCTACAAAAAGGTCACAAAGCGAAATTCCTGCTGTGGTTATTTTAAGAAAACATGCTCTCTCTAATTATGAATTGAGTGATGAAAATGCGGTGAATCCAAAGCTGAAACTAGCTTGTAGTGTTCTAGTGGCACCCCCTACCTACCATTAAGATTTCATCAAACTTCTAATTAACGCAATTTAAAAGTACTATTTGACTGGACTATTATTATTACACTATATTGTAAACATTCTTGATGCGTTGTGGCACTTTTTAATTCCAAAACGCGTTCTGGTCGGTTTCTAAAAGAACCACAACACAAATTTCGCTTGTGGCTGTTTCGGAGAGAGCACAACGCGTTGTGAGCGTATTTTTCGCTCAGTGGCCGTTTTCGGTCTTGAAGCCAAACATAATATAACCTAATTATTTTACCTAATTTTTAAGCAAAACCTTAACCAAAAGTGACACCGCGAGAAAGGTATAAGAAGTCCCGCACATCTAATACCTATAAGTACAAATATACACGATTCTTAATATTGTCTTTTTGCGGAATTAATAAATCAGTTTAAAAAAGATTAATTCTAAAGACGTTTTATTAGTACAGAGAACTCTATCGAGTCTACAACAATTTCTCACAACGATTATTAAAGTGTATAGATATTTTTGATTATCAAATGCTTAAAATCTGTTGTAAAGAAACCAAAAAATGAACAGTCTTAAAACATTTTGATGGGATTGTTGGACAAGACATGAAGAAAGAAGTGAACAATTTTTTTTCAATTTAACTGAATCGATAGACTATTTATATAATAGACTATTTATCATTTTACTCACTTTTCAACAAATAAGGACTTACTTACAACAGAACAGAAAAATTACGGAAATTTTATAAATGTATTGTGCTCCTTGTTTAACGCCCGTGTTGCCGTATGACTCGGTCTCTCTCTCGCAAAATATTATACTAAATAAGTTCATTTGCATCGTTTCTTATAAATGGCCCTAGAGACTTTATTTTTGAAACGCGACTATATGTTAAGCGAGATCATAAGTTGACAAAGCTCTAATTCAGCTATATGTAGTCAAGAAACTAAATTCCATATCGTGAAATCAAAAAAGTTGAGGGTGTTTAAAGTCGGAACTTTACACATTTTGTCTCGACATTTCCAAAAAACAAACTAATACTGCCAAAACTGATCATGGTTTTTAAACTCTATAAATCGTTTTCTATTTCCCAATAGTGACTCTATTAATTGAGACCAAAAACAGTCCTGTGCGTGTAGTAATGACGGAGAAAAATAATGTTTTTGAAAGATGTAACGCGTGAGAAAAAAGACCCATATTTCAGGTTCGATGGCTCATAACTTTTGTCAGTACCACGGGAAAATGTAAGCCGAGATTCTGGTGCTTTGGAGGTTCCTTAATAAGATAGTAAAGGTGCCATATGATTCTACTCCAGAAAAAAAACGTGCACATTTTCACTGTCGATCCGCTCCACTATTACGGTTTTAAAACAAAACTAAGTAATTACTGTTGTGTGTGTATACTCGTAGCCATCGGGATTTACGTTAGGGAAGAGATGCCAATTAAAGCTTTCTGCAACTTTACGTACTGATGGGTCTTTACTGTTGACTAATTCATTAGCAAGGTATGTAACAGTTGCTGGTGCAATCCTAAACAAGTTGAATTATTATTATATTACTGTTTTGCGAACTTATGAACATGTTTACCATTCACGTGCATGAATACCACCTTCGATAATCACATCTTTGTTGGAAGCATTGAAAGTGAGTTTAACTCCTATAAAATTTCTCTACCTTCGTAAGAACTTCCTCCTTTTACAATGGTTACCACGTCTGGTTTTTGGGCAGCTAATGACATTAGCCAGTCGTGAAGCTAAAATAAATGATTTACTTCGGAAAAATATTTTTTTGAAGAAACCTACTTCGTTTAGAGTTAAGTATCTCTTCCAGTCGTAAGCTCTTCCACTTTTTGAACTCGTCTTTTTTTCCGTATCGATCAGTTCTTGAACATTTTGAATCATAATTTCCGCATGCAAGCCTAAACTTTTGATAATGTCTTGGAAGTCGTATTTAAGTTGAGGCGGAACTAAAATATCCACGGGTAGGTTCAAATCATTTACATCCGTCCAAAAATCGTAAGAGGTGAGCGTTTCTTGCATTTCACGAAGGCTCGACAATTGCATCGTATTCTTTGGTGTCACTCAAAATACTTGGAAGTCGTCATAGCGAACCTGAGACTTGGTGAGGCAAACGGTTGTAACAAACACCGCTAATATTATGAGATTTCCCATTTTACTAAAATATGAATTTTTGGCGTAGATACTTTATGTATGTGTAGGAAATTCACTTACTTAGTAGATGTACAAGATGTTATTTCTGCTTTATAATTGCTTTTACATAGGCCAATACTATTACAATGGAATGGCGTTTAGGCAAACAATTTTTAATTCATATTTTAATGATTTAGTTCAATACCTACTAAAAATTAATGGGGCATATCCTGAGAAAAATCTATTAAACTTATAACAGGACATTAATATTTAAGCGGAGGTTTACCGACTACTGGAGGGTGGTGAATATTTTTCCGTCGCTTCGCAAAATTATTGTTTGTTTTTAGACCCTTAGTTTACCGGGCCAACGTTGCTGCGATTCGATATTGGAAAATGTCACTTGTTAATAGCCCAGTTGTCGGACAGATTACCTATTTGAATAGAGACTCGTACATCGATAAGATAACGTTGCGACTTCTAAGCGACTTTGCAACGATATATTATCGTGTGGCGATCCCCCTGTCAGTTTCTTGACGATATACGTGGTTATCAAGTCGTAGTTTAAACTTTAAACAGTTTTAACAATGCCTTAGGCCCCTATCAGAAGATGTTATTAGCGGAACTGCCGAGTTGTACCACTGGATAGCAGGTAGATATAATCCTACCGTCTAATTGTACCATCGATTTTCTCGAGAGGATTAACCATGGAACTAGAAAATAAGTGGAACGGTTGAACGCGCCAAGAACATGAAGCGTCTGGAGAAGAACAAGCTGTCAGTTACATAAAGAAGTTTCGAGAATTTCGTAGTAGGGGAAAGTGACACTGCCCTGAAGTACTAGGCCGCGCTCACTTACGGACTAACATCCCCTTCCGTTACTGATGCTTCACTTTTAGATACTCTCAAACTAAGGTATAGCTTATAGCCATTCCAGAGATTTTCTAGTTCCATGGGATTAACGGTTCCACCACGTCTAACCCTTTTTTGACCACCGAGTTGTACCATAAAATCGAAAACAGGTAGTTTTTAAAGATTTTGTATTTTTGAGTAATTGTTAATTGTCCAAAAAATTTGACTCTTTCTTGGGGGTTGGAGGGGTGATAACAATTCTGACTGTTGCTTGCTGTTATTGATAGTCTTGATGTCTTGATAGGTGGTCAGTCGTCAGTCAACACGAGCAACGGAAGTTCAATTCATACAAGCAAATAAAATTGTTTACTAAAAACTATGTCAGAATAAGCTGTGGAAGTTTTTTACGCCCATTATAAATTACTCTGTATATAAAATGTTAGTTCAAAGATTTTTAAAAATACATTTAACTTATTTTAACAATATTTTAATAAAAAGAAATTAGTAATCGTCTAATTTTAACTCGGACAGCGCATGTGAAATGTGAAACAGGACTCGTGAGCTGTTTCCTCTCAAGAAAATCGGTGGAAAGTACAACTAGACCGTAGGGCGTAGGGCTAATGTACCGTGGCACACCTAGGCGATCCCGTGATGTGGTCAAAAAGTGCCACTTTTGACGCTGTCGGATTAAATCGGATAGTCTTGTTACCATATAACTCGGTAGGCACCGTTATTAGATGTAGATGTTTTAGGGCTAAATGGGTCGTGGTCAAAAGGTATCGCAAATAGAACCTTTCGACCACGGTTCATTAACCCTAAAACCACTACCTAATACCTATTATTATCGTTTGTGTTGACTTTTTCATTATCCATATTATGTAATGTGATGTTCACCACCGCATTCGCGTCTTAGACGTATTTAGTACGCTCTCAATGGAATTTGAAGTATTTTTGATTGTTTCCTCACCTACTGGTTGGAACATTTTAAAAAATCGAATAAAACTGACTCAAAACTTGTTTTTCTTTCAAAAATCGTTTCTTATAAATGGCCCTAGAGACTTTATTTTTGAAACGCGACTATATGTTAAGCAAGATCATAGGTTGACAAAACTCTAATTCAGCTATATGTAGCCAAGAAACTAAATTCCATATCGTGAAATCAAAAGTTGAGGGTGTTTAAAGTCGGAACTTTACACATTTTGTCTCGACATTTCCAAAAAACAAACTAATACTGCCAAAACTGATCATGGTTTTTAAACTCTATAAATCGTTTTCTATTTCCCAATAGTGACTCTATTAATTGAGACCAAAAACAGTCCTGTGCGTGTAGTAATGACGGAGAAAAATAATGTTTTTGAAAGATGTAACGCGTGAGAAAAAAGACCCATATTTCAGGTTCGATGGCTCATAACTTTTGTCAGTACCACGGGAAAATGTAAGCCGAGATTCTGGTGCTTTGGAGGTTCCTTAATAAGATAGTAAAGGTGCCATATGATTCTACTCCGAAAAATTTTACTACACGAAATAAGCGACTTTTTACTGTCGATTCGCTCCACTATAAAGTACAGTGATAAATTACATTGTTTTAAGAATCGTCTGTGGCGCAAAACCAGAAAGCCTTACGGTATTTGTTATGGTGCTGATCCTAATCGTAACTGGGGTTACAAATGGAACCAAGGAGGCGCTAGTAATAAAACATGCCGGAGTAATTACGCTGGAAGCTCCGCATTTTCAGAAATTGAAACTAAATCATTTTCCGAATATATTAATAACATCGCCGGATCATGTTGAAGCGTACCTCGCATTCCATTCGTATTTGCAACTCCTACTTATTCCGTATGGGCATGACGGATTAGAAGTGCCTAATAATAATGATGAGTTGGTAAGTTCTAACGCATTCTCACGTAGCATGGGGAAGTAACAAACAATTTTAGCACACAGTTGGCAAGAATGCTGTTGCAGCTTTAGCTCAACGTTATGGAACGCAGTACATAGTTGGTACTATTCCTGAAGCAATTTGTTAGTTATTAGAACAATTTCTAAGCTTATTTTCATTTGTTATTATGATTTAAGATGTCGCAAGTGGTTCAAGTGTGGATTGGGCGTTATCTACTAACAGGAATATGAGATTGGCTTATACTTACGAATTAAGAGATACGGGAAGACACGGATTCATATTACCACCAGAACAAATTATCCCCAATTGTGAAGAAGTTGTAGATTCGTTTGTGAGCATGTTCCAACAAATTTTGTAGGAAGTCATCAATAAAAAATTTAAAAATGATATTAAAACGAAACCGAAGCTGGCTTAAGTTCTGTAAGGGCGCTATAATAAATATAATACGTACAAATGTACATGTTGTAAATTGTGCGAGTACGTACGTTTCGACGAAAAAAAGGGATCTACGATCTACCCGCTCTCCCCCCTGCACCTAGCTTTCGCTATATCAGGAGTTTTAGAGAGCGGTGTGATTGGTATCTCTCACTTACCAGGAAGCCATTAGCCCCTGCGAATCCAACCTCATCAGAAGTCTTTAGACGTCTGCCCGCAGTACCAGTTTAACCAGACTGGTCACAGGTTCGGGGGTAGCTACTCCCCAAACCTTCCACCAGCAGCCACTTAATCGCCTCCGAATTATCCGTTACGGCCTATTGCAAATCAGTTACCATGAGGGAGAGCACTCGGTGTCCCTCTATCGCACGCCAACAGGGGGACCTTGCTACCATGAAGGCGCACTCGTGAATCATCACCTTGCACTCCCCAGCAGCGGGGCTGTGTCTGCAACAGGGATTAGGTAGATAGCGGAGAGCCTAGACACGCACTGGTGGTGCCCACGTGCCTAACATTTAGAGCATGCATTCTACGGAAGTACGAGAACTTCCTACCTGACCTCTCGTCTTCTCGTTGCTACATAAAGTACAACTGCAGATAGACTAGTCCACAGCTCCTCTGGTGCAGAGACTGCAGCAGCCAATTTGATCCGAGTTTCCCTTATGGCTCCGGTGAGCGCTTCACTGCACCGGTATAGCGGGTATAGTTAAATTGACCATATACCGCATACGTGTCGACACTCTACTTCCAGTTTATTACGTCAGTACTTTTCCCCTTCCCGCATCCAATCGTGCACGGGACGGAGCTAAGCAGCTGCCGTTTTATGGGCTGGCCCCGGGAAGTACTAAACCAGCCCAGAATTGTGCGAGTAGTCCAAAAATATTAACGTGCCAAAATATCCTATATCCTAGACCTAGACGTCCATGCTGCACTACTTCTCCAAGGAAAAAATTGAGTCTTGCCGGTGTCGCTCCGAGTAATCTACCACTAATGTATACTTAGGGAGTCTAAATCTATATGCTGTATTAGTTGCTAAAAACAATGTACCTATGTAATTTAGAAATAGCTGGTGCTAATATAGTTGTTATTAAGTTTAAGTTATTGTTCATTGTTCTAGTAGCTCAAATTATTATGAGAAACGAGAAACTATATTTATTAACATTTGGTTATTAAATTTTTACGTAACTGGTAACGAGGGCCACAAATACAAAATGAAGCCATTATACACATTAACTCTCAAGAAATAGGGAAGAATGAAAGTTATAAGTAAAATTTTATCATTTTTACAAGCAAAAGTTTTGGGTAGGTAGTGCGTGCTTACCACCTCCAGTAAGCGGCTGCTGATTGAATTCGTATTACCAACATCTTATCGAGTTCGTAATAAATCAAACAATGTATTATTTTTCATTATACGAGTATAATATTTTCAAAAAACTATTATATCAACAATTTACAATCTATAATATAAGCAAATCACAAACAAAAAGTACTAAAGTACTATTTTAAGTTCTATCAGGTAAGTGGATACGCTTAAAATGGAACAATTATTACAAACTTTGCAATTTTAGGAATATGAAATTTCTCGCAATATTAGCGTTGTTTGCGACAAGTTGTTCCACCAAATCGGAAGTTCGGTACGATGGCTTCGAACTGTATAGAGTGGTACCAACAAACGCGTTCCAATTAACAAATCTTCAAGTAATACAAGACACAAAGGATTCTTATAAATTTTGGACAAATTTACGAGGTGCAAATAAAACAGTTGACATTTTAGTACCACCCCACCTTAAACAACACTTCCAAGATCTCGTAAAACGTTTAAGCTTAAACGCCCAGGTTCAGATTGAAAATGTTCAAAATCTGATCGATAGAGAAAAAGGAGTTATCTTAAGAAGAGGACATGATTACAATTGGGAGACGTACTTGACTCTTGAAAAAGTTCTCTTCCTTCCAGGTACTACTCTTTCGAACTAATTTTCTACTTTTTTGTAGCTTTACAAGTGGCTTAGGTTATTAGCTGCTCGCCATCCAGACCTAGTGACTGTTGTAAAAGGAGGTAGTACTTACGAGGGTAGAGAAATTCTAGGAGTTAAACTCACTTTCAACGCTTCGAACAAAGATGTGATTATCGAAGGCGGTATTCATGCTCGTGAATGGTAAAAACGTCTCAAACTTTATAAAACTACTATCGAATTTTACTTGTTTAGGATTTCAACAGCAACCGTTACTTACATTGCTAATGAATTAGTCAACAGTCAAAACGCAACAGTACGAAAAATTGCAGAAAGTTTCAATTGGCATCTTTTCCCGAGTATAAATCCTGACGGCTACGTTTACACCCATACAAGTGTAATTATTTCATTTACAAAATTTCCTGATTTGATAAATAATCGTATTTCTAGGACCGGCTGTGGCGAAAAAACAGAAAGCCTTACGGTAAGTGCACTGGTGTTGATCTCAATCGTAACTGGGGTTACAAATGGTTAGAAGGAGGCGCAAGTACTAACCCATGCTTGGACACGTTCGCAGGAAGTTCTGCGTTTTCAGAAATTGAATCTAAATCATTCTCTCAATACATTAGTAAAATAGTCGATAATGTTGAAGCATACATATCATTCCATTCCTATTCTCAACTACTGCTTATGCCATTTGGACATGGCGGTTTAGAAGTACCTAACAACAATGACGAATTAGTAAGTTAAAGATTCTTCTGTGCAACGATATAATAACCGACGAGTTTTAGAACACAATTGGCAAGGAAGCTATTGCAGCTTTGGCTAAACGTTACGGAACAGTCTACAAATTCGGACATATTCCTAAAGTCGTTTGTAAGTTGTAAATTAAAACATGATGTGTACCTCTCACTTTTATGATTTTAGATGTAGCTAGTGGTGGAAGTACTGATTGGGTACTATCTTCTAATCGAAATATCAAATTGGTTTATACTTACGAATTAAGAGACCAGGGAAAATACGGCTTCAGTTTACCACCAGAACAAATTATTCCTAACTGTGAAGAAGTATTTGATTCGCTTGTAGTCATGTTTCAACAAATTTTATAAAAGTTATCAATTACTCAACTAATGTAACCAATTAATCATACGACTGCATGGATTCTCTTTTCCCTAGTAGTAGTAGTAATAATATGTAGTTTGTTATTGCGCCATTGCGTAACTTACATTTTCCAAGTTCCTCAATCCTTTACGACGTGAATTTTTCTAAAAAGGGGTGGAGTTATAAAAAATATTTTTCCACGAAAGTTGCTGATTTTTGAAACACCTTCTGAACAGTACCAGTTTCTACTTGAATTCTGAAATAGAGAAGAAGCAAACGGCGTATCATTTAATGCGAGTCTCGATATTCTGGAGCAAACTTTTCTGGAATCGATTGTCATTGTTTAATTGGAACATTTTTCCGAGACATATGTTTCGATCAGCTCAGTAGGTTTGTGTTTATAATTACGCCTAAGTCAATATGTGACTGCACCTTTCAAACTACAACCGTTGATATAAAACAGTTTCGGGTTACATCTTTCAATTTAAAGCTCAACATACTTACTAATGTTCAGTGAAAGCATCCAATCGTCATGCCAGGAAAAATTGAATGGAGATCATTCTGAAGTTGTCTGTGGTGGATCCAATATGAAACTGAATGTCGTTTGAATAAACTAAAAAAAATAAGAGGCTTAAGACGGATCTTTGCGCAAGTCCCCTAAACACTGGTCTCTTTCTCTCGAAAACTACTCTCTCCAATTCTTGACCCGGCAGCTCTTACTAGAGAGAAAAACGGAGTTCTAGTTTATACAAAAGTCTGGGTAGTGGCACCTTTCCAACGCTTTGGAGAACTCTAAATAGACCATTATCCAGGGATCTCGTCCAATCGCCAACACATTGTAGCAAATTAGTTACAGCAGACTATCCCTTCACAAAACCATGTTCTGTTGAGATGAGATAATGTTCTCCCTCATCAGAAAATCCCCCATATGTTCGTTAATTATGGATTCCATAACTTTGCAAATAACTGGTGTAAGACTTATAAGGGGATAATTATAAATTAGTTTAATATGGTTACTGCTTTTATAATCGTTTAAACTGGTAGGGCGATACTGTCGGAGCTTTTCTTCAAATGTAATGGAGAGAGGCCATCCAATCTAGGCAAGCACTGCAAGGAGTTACTTTTTAGTTTTTGAACATGTCTTAACAAAATCGGTAAAATCTAACTCGACGAGAGACGCTGAAACTCCGAGAGCTAGAACAGCAGACCAAGTCGTAGCGTTAGGCTCATCGGAGAAGACGGTCAAAAAGGCTTCGGAAGCTCTTCGGCGATGTCCAAAATGTCAACGCACAGGATGTCAAGTTGTTCTTCTTAAAAGCGGATTTGAAACCTTAGAACCAAGGGAAGCACGGATGTGTTTAAAAAGATTTTTATTATTATTCGCCTGGCCTTACATATTTTATGTAGAGAACTTATATTTGTTTTTGTTATATCGCATGTAGTCGGTGAATTGTATGTATAAATTATAAATGATATCTTCGGCATTCATATTTTACGTTATTTGAGTAGTAGTTTATGTTGTTTTCAAAAATTAGGTATACAACATTGAATTAATCAACTCA
This sequence comes from Malthinus flaveolus, assembly GCA_950108345.1. Lineage (NCBI taxonomy): Eukaryota > Metazoa > Arthropoda > Insecta > Coleoptera > Cantharidae > Malthinus > Malthinus flaveolus. The sequence goes on along the minus strand of OX467287.1, from coordinate 4,772,182 downwards.
CCTACTATGGTGTAAGCTGATACGGAAACGAGTGTTTCATGATGATAAGAACTGTTTGCGATTTACCGTCTGGGCACACAATTTACTATAAATTGATTATAATAATACTAATTATAACTTGATTTATGTAATTTATTGTAGCGCTTAAAACACGCATTGACTTGGTGAATCTACTATTAATAGTCATTTATTATTTGAAATAACTTGGGAGGACAAAAATTAAATAAAATGTCCTAAATGCCCACTTTTCATTATCTTTGTCGAGAAGCTCTTACCGTAATAATATCGACGCTTTTATCTCTACCTACATAAAAGCAATTACAAAGCAGAAATAACATTATTAGAAATTTTGTTTTTGGAACTTCTACATCTAACAATAGGTAAGTAAATTTTTACAACTAAATACCAATAAGCCCAAATATTTATATTTCAGTACAATGAGAAATCTCATAATATTAGCGTTGTTGACAACAACCTTATGCCTCACCAAGTCTCAGGTTCGCTATGACGACTTTCAAGTATTTCGAGTGACACCAAAGAATATTATGCAATTGTCGAGCCTGCGTCAATTGCAAGAAACGCTCAATTCTTACACTTTTTGGACGGACGTTAATGGTGTGGATCGACCAGTAGATATTTTAGTTCCACCTCAACTTAAATACGACTTCCAAGATATTATCAAAAATTTAGACTTGGATGCGGAAGTTATGATTGAAAATGTTCAAGAACTGATCGATGCGGAACAAAGAGCGAGTCCAAAAAGTGGAAGAGCTTACGACTGGAAGAGATACTTACCTCTAAATGAAGTAGGCTTTTTCAAAAAAATATTTTTCCGAAATAAATCTTTTTTTTTAGCTTCACGACTGGTTAAGGTCATTAGCTGCCCAAAATCCAGACGTGGTAACCGTTGTAAAAGGAGGAAGTTCTTACGAATGTAGAGAAATTTTAGGAGTTAAACTCACTTTCAATGCTTCCAACAAAGATGTGATTATCGAAGGTGGTATTCATGCACGTGAATGGTAAATATGTTCCTAAGTTTATATAAACATTTATAATAATTTGACCTGTTTAGGATTGCACCAGCAACTGTTACATACCTTGCTAATGAATTAGTCAACAGTAAAGATCCAGCAATACGTAAAGTGGCAGAAAACTTTAATTGGCACATTTTCCCCAGTATAAATCCTGATGGCTACGTTTATACACACACAACAGTAACTATTATTTTTTTTAACTATCTAAGGGTAGATTCTACATTACTCGCTCAAAGCAAGCTCAACAGTAAATCAAGCTTATCATTGTCCTGAATTTTCCTATTTTAAGAATCGTCTGTGGCGCAAAACTAGAAAGCCTTACGGCTTTTGCTATGGTGTTGATCTTAATCGTAACTGGGGTTACAAATGGTTAGAAGGAGGTGCAAGTATTGATCCATGCTCACAAAATTTTGCCGGAAGTTCTCCATTTTCTGAAATTGAAGCTAAATCATTGTCCGACTATATTGGGATAATCGTCGATAATGTTGAAGCGTACATCTCATTCCATTCCTATTCTCAACTACTGCTTATTCCATTTGGGCATGCCGGTTTAGAAGTACCTAACAATAATGATGAATTAGTAAGTTCTAAATTAATACCTTCTCATGTAACATGGAAGTAAGAAACTGTTTTAGCACACAATTGGTAAGAATGCTGCTGCAGCTATAGCTAAACGTTATGGAACGCAATATAAAGTTGGAAATTGGCCTGAAGCACTTTGTAAGTTATTCGAAAAATTAAGATTGAAACATTGTCACTGTTACAATTTATTTTAGATGTAGCAAGTGGTTTGAGTGCTGATTGGGTTTTATCTCGCAATCGAAATGTGACTCTGGTTTATACGTATGAATTAAGAGATCAGGGAAGACACGGCTTCATTTTACCACCAGAACAAATTATCCCTAACTGTGAGGAAGTTTTAGACGGGTTTGTGACCATGTTTCAACAAATTTTGTAAAGATATAGATGGTAGAGTCACTATCAATTAGAAATATACTTAGTAAGCACCTATGTAGTCCTATACTTCTTCTTCAGGCGCTTCATGTTCTTGGAGCTTTCAACCCTTCCACTTATTTTTAAGTTTCATAATTAATCCTATTGAGAACATCGGTGGTACAACTAGACGGTAAGATTCAATCTACCTGCTGTCCCGTGGTACAACTCGGCAATTCCGCTATTAGTAATATCTTCTGACAGCAGTGCCGGATTACGGTTTTCATTGGCCCTGGGCCAAAAGAACAGAATGGGCTCCTTAAAAAGGCGATCCGACCCAGGAACGGATTCTGGTGTAGAAACGGCAAACGGCTCGGACGAATTAAATAGTTGCGGCCCCCAATTAATTGCTAATTTACTTTAAAATATTTTGCTGTTTTCTAACAGCATGTTCAGTGGTGTAGTTAATACATATTCAGCTACCTGGAGCAAAAAAATCGGTGCGTCTATTTGGTTCTCAGAAGAGTTCTGGGGAAACTTGTTAAAATCGAGGTAGGTACTCAGGCGCGAATGCGCAAAGCATCCTTATCTGAAATGCAACCTTAGAACATACGATACCTCCAACTTAAATCTTCCGTCGGCAATAGTTTTTCTAAAGCTATCCTGACACTTACTACGCTAACCAAACCCGCTGTACATATTTCTGACGCATTACGTAAAAATTTTAAATAGAAATAATCATCTCCCACAACGATTTGAATTCTGTAACGTTTATCAACATTTTTAATGGCCAAAGGTCTTTCCTCGGCGACTTGCAAACCGTGTTTAGCAAGTCTACGACCAACATATTAAATCGAATTTTCAACAAATGAACACTTTTCTTTTTTTAACTTTAGACGATTATCTTTTAAAAACAAATGTGTCGAAACGGTTATTATAGTCTATTCGAGTCCTCCGTTAAAACTATTTGCGTATAAGCGTCAGACAGATCGAAAAATATTTTTAATATAATTTATTTAATTTTCCAGAAATATGCATGATGCGCAAAATCTTTAAAACGTTAGCTATAATTTCACGTAGAAACTCCAGGTGAAATTGGTTTCCGCGTCTGGAGATTTCAACGATGAGTCGAACAATAAACCAACAGTTTTTACAACATAAAACTAAGAAAAACGTCCCCAGTTGCGCTTTCGAGGTCTCATTAAACAAGAAAAACGAACTTTTACCAAATAAAGTCTCTCACGAGCTTCGTTAATTAATACTAATACCTACTACCCATTACTCGCAGAGTGCAGACACACTTCATCTTCTAGAATCTCTTTTTCTCTGATTTAGGTTCGAGAAGTTTACAACAAGAAGCAGCATTTTCAGCAGGACTTTCTTTAAACGTATAATATACGGTCTGCAGTACAAATACTGGAGGACATTTAACCACAACGTGAGTGTGTAAAAATAGATTGTTTAGTATCAACTTAGTATAAAATTTCTAGAAATAAGTCAAAGTTACAAGTGAAACTTTCTGTGGCTTGCGTGGGATAAACTTGTCAGACAGTTTATCTGAATTATCCTCGTGAGCCATGAGTTATGAGAGTGAAATCATGAATCGTCGCAGAGACAAGAGCACAAGAGTGGTCTATAAGTATAAGAGTAGACTCTGAAATTGTAAATCGTACTCTGTTGGGTCCGCTATAGATAGATGGAAAATTCTCTAAAGAGTTACATATTTATGAAAGTGCTGTAAAGCTGCGTTGAAACCGTACTAGGCCACAGCATAAATTTCGACTACATCTGAACCAGTCTTAAGGAGAAGTTAATGAGTGCTTTTTGTCCAGTAACGTATTATCTCCACTCAAGTAGCTATTCGCACACTAACATTATTTCCAATCGTCATCTTGGGCGATCGGAAAACTATTAGCTCGAACGAGGCGTAGAAGTTTTTTTTGAGATATCATCTACTGTATTTAAACTTCAACGGTTATTCAAGAAGTTCTCTTTCGCAAACCGAAGAAAAGCTTCAGATAAACAGGTAACAATCAAGCCACTAAAAGATAAGTCACACACAACATTTCGTATTGTTTTTTATACATTAATTCATTACCTAATACATACCATCTTTAGCACGTAAAAAGCAAAGCCAAGAGTCATTTTTTGAATTTGTTTTCTTAGCATCGGTGTTTTAACTTTATTTTTTGAATTTGCTTGCTAGTCTATTTAGCTTTATTTTTACAAACTGAAAAAACATTAAAAACGTAATCATTTTCGCAGTAGAGGCCAATGCAGTTGTCTCGATTTGCACAAAGTAAAAGCCAAATCTATTCAATGCCAATGCAGTTGTTATAAACACAGAAAATGCATTGAAAACTGCACTTGAAAATAAAGCCCACTTAAGAATATGCTAGAAATAAAGTCCGAGCCTTACTTTCAGAAATTCGTCTGAAAGTTAAATGTATTATATTCATTTACCGGCGGCATAACCCAACTTTCTTCCAGCTTGCATTTTCAGCGACAAATAGTACCTATAATATACCAAAGACTTAAACATTTTAAATAAATTAAAAAGAAATTTTATGCAAAGCAACTCGAAATAGTTTTTTCTGCGATTTTATCCCTTTTCTATCGTTATCAGCACTGCTGGTAACAGGTGTGAGCTCGCAAACTTGTAAATTAATTTAGTATTTTGCTGCGAAATATAAAAGCGGGGCTTCATTTCTTATTTTCCGGTGAGCTTTATTGCCCTCTAGCTCCTTACAAGTAGTTACTAATCAGTGCCTAATTATTAGCAATTAATTTCATTTCATTTCATTTCGCTGAAAGAACAATTCAAATGAAACGTGGGGGCGCAATTTTATAAACGTCCCGCAATTTTACTTTTATCGGTTTTCATTTATATTTATTTTCCTAATTTTTTGCACGATATTAATTTACAGTTTGTAATCTAATGTAATTTAATGTAATTTGTAATGTAAAAATTTTTGTTAAGAAACGATCTGCAAACATTAAAATTACATAGTGATTATTTCTATTGGGTTTTTCCATTTGCACCTTATGGCAGTAGTGACGATTGATGACGGGGACCTTTTTCGACAAAAGAGCATCGCCAATCGCCACGTCGTAAGCCATAAGCACTAGTAGGTGTCCATACGTCTTCGGCGGTATACGATTTTCCATTCCATTTTCCAATCTTTATAAAACTAATTAGTTATTGCCTATACAAATAGTTCGAGTGATTGTTGTTACTTTATAATAGTTAACAACAAATTGAAATAGACTATTCAATAATTATTGTTTATGGGGTGTTGTGAAAATTTTTCACACTAGGACAAGATGGCCGCTGAATAGTTACCAAGTTGTTTCAGAGTTAATTTGTGAGGTGAGTAATTTTTCACTTCTAATCTTGAAATTATGTACATTTATTGCATATTCGTTACTATTACATCGCATTACCAAATTTGATCGCCCCCTCTCCCCCAGGGGGTGAAACTTGAAAATTACAGCGTATTTAACAACTTGGAAAATAGTTTGTTTCAATGAGACAAAATTAACTGCATCACATGCAGTTTTTTATATTTGTACGCAAATAACTATTAGAATAACCACCTAAAATTGTTTAAACAGCACCGGGGCGGCCACCTGCCCCCCGTGACTTAAAAATAGAAATTAGAAAAAGTTTAGAAATTAAATTAAGGATAAATGTGTGTGAGGGTATCTTATTTCAGATAACACCAAAAAATTCGCTTAATCCGGTACAGGGGGTTGTAGCACTACAACCCCTTGTACCTAATTAAACGAATTTTTAGATGCCATCTAAAAGATAGCGATCTTACAAAGATTTTTGGGTGTCATCTGAAAGACGATGCTCTTAGTAAAGTACGTACTAAATTTAATAATTTAACTTAATAAAATTTGTCCATTAAAGGAGCTACGATTTTTTTAAGTTCTGGAGTAGTAATTGCTACAATCTCCCAGTACAGGATTTAACGAATTTTTGGTATTATCTGAAAGATGACATCCTCATACTTAATTTAATTTATAAAGTTTTTATTATAAGGAACCTACGATTTTTTTAAGCCAGGAGGGCTGAGTGGCTGCCTCAGTGTTATGTAAACTATTTAAGGTGGTCTCGTTAAAACTATTTTCTAAGTTGTTAAATGAGTTGTATGCACGAGAGGAGGGGCAAATTTGGAATTTAATTTAGTTCTATTATTATAACGGCGATATTAAATTATTAATTTTCGTGTAGTTATTGCTAAAAGTACCCGCTTTCTCTTTAGGTCATACGTAGTAATCAGTAATCAGATTAGGTTAAATAATACTAATGTGGTATTACTGCAGAGCTTTTGTTTATCATAATCGTGAAGTTTTTACCAAATTTTTCATAAATTAAATGCGTTTCTAACTAGCTTTGATAATCGATTTCATGTCTATTACATCCATTGGTTGAACTAAAGCAAAGATGTGACGAATTTCTTCCTCTTGAGAAAAATTATGAGTAAAATTGAAATTCTAGATCGGAATCGTATTATTTTTGAAACTAATATTTTAAATCGAGCAAATTTATTTTAGATGGTTAATACATTCGGAAATTGTTTCAAAAATTTTAATTTAATAAAATTTAGGAATTCAACGAAAGGCCTCTCCCTGCTATCAACAATACACGGCTTGCGTCTTTATCTTTTTGCGAGTTTCGACGTGAATAATAGTTGTGTTTAATAATTCATTTCGTCACGTATTTAAAATTTAATCATCGATAGTCGAAGTTTGGTGTTTTAATTAATTTAAAGGTAATTTTTAACTTATTTTTTTGTGAATTCAAAATGTCTTTTGTAAATTGAAACCGCTTTCTTTCTCGCCGATGACTTATACCGACGTTGCTAAAAACGTTTTGGGAAAAAATTTCCAAATCGTTCATTAAACTAATTTTTTTAGTTTATCATTTATAACTCGAAAACTACGCACTTTTAGATTACAGTGTTCTTATAGAAAAATAAAGCGTACTATTATATTTACTTCAAATTATAATTTTTTTTGTTGGGGGAGCGGTTTAGGTTTAGTGTTAGAGAACAGCAGGACTTGAGTTTTTTTCAGCTCCAAAGGCGTTTCTTATATGCTGGTCACTTAAGGCCGTTTGCCATAGTATATTCAAACTACACAAAAATGCAATTTGTTGGTATTTTAATTTTGCGTGTTCCTACCTACCCCACGGTAAAGTTTCATCCCAAAAACCCACGTTTGTCGAGTCGCCCTAAACAACTCGTCCGATAAAACACTTTTATTTCTAAAATTTAATTTAATAAAATCTAGAAATATGCATAACGAAAGGCCTGTACCTGTTATCGACGATACGCGGCTAGCGTCTTATCTTTTTGCAAGTTTACGCCCCATCTGCCTTTTTGATTTGAACATTCGACGAGAACAGTTGTGTTTAAGAATTAATTTTTGTCTCGTATTTTTAATTTAATCCTTGTAAATTAAGGGTCGTAGTGCCGCTTGGTGTTGTAACTAATTTAAAGGTAAATTTTAAGCTTTCTTTTTTTGCAAATTCGAAATGTAGTGTAACCGTGTTCACTTACAGCAATGAATATGAGATAAATAAAACCACAAAAGTTTTAATCGGAGCTAAACCTTTAATTAACTCTTATTCATTATTAATTGTATAACCCTGCTGATGGTACAAGTCACCAGCGTCATGAGAAGACTGCTTCGCTAATGTCTTATTTCATTAGCTCGTAACTGTTGAAAATTATTTTATCAATGCCATTTTAAACCTCCAAATCGTTCAATAGGTTCCCACATTTTCCCTATTTTTTTTTTTCAATTTGTCCGCTGTTTACGGACTGGATTGAGTTACAAAGAGGCCAAATATATTTATATTTTATTTCTCGAAAAAATCCACCTTTCATAAAAACCCCTGCTTTTCTTGAAACTCTCGTACCTGTAAGATGATTTATAGTATAAAGTACAATTTTACCGAATATAATTAATAGTATTATTAATGTGTTAACGAGAGCGACGGGTGCTATTTAGCACCAAACGCATTTATGGCTATTTAGTGTTTATAAGTCATCGATACGAGTACTTTAAGCTTAATTCATTATTAGATTGAGTTTCAAAGTGTGAACATCTCAATAGAACCATCGTCAATATTATAGTGCCTTTTGTCCAAGCCATTAACTAAGTAATTATTATATTAAATATTAACGTTGTTTTATTGTTTTCCTGACGTACCACAAATTATTTATTGTTTAACCATCTTCTACAGGAAAGTAAATTTTACTACTTTTGGGGCACTTTGATTTAAAAAATTTGTGAGTTAAAAATAATTACAATTTAATGAATATTTACTTTCCTGTTAAATATGGACAAAAAATAATTTGTGGCACGTGAGTTTGAAAACGAGCAGGGGTTTTTATTAAGAGAGATTTTTTTTGAAGAATCATCGCAAAATCAAATTTTTGACTCTTTGTAAATTAATCCGCGAGCACTCGTATTTCTGGAGAAGAAGCCTAAATAATGAGATTTTCTTTTAGTAGGGAAACAACACGAAAATCGTGAGTGTTTTCTTTAGAAACCCACCAGAACACGTTTTGGAATTAAAAGTGCTACAACGCGTTAAGAATGTTACTATAATGTAGAATTCAAGTCGGTTTCTAAAAGAATCACAACACGAATTTTGCTTTGAGGCGTTTTCGTAGATCCCAACGCGTTGTGGTCGTCTTTTTTCTCAGTGGCTGTTTTCGGCCTTAGATGGTATTTTAGATTTTGCTCAAACTTTGTCAGAATCTTCATTAGGGTTCCTAAGAAGGAAATTCGCTGTCATTTAATTTTTACATTCGTCAGTTTCCCTCTGTTTTTGACTGTACTCAGTGTCTCAACCGTTGAATGCAATCAGCTAATATTTTTCAGTGCAGCAGTTCAAGTGCACATATCGTTGAAGAAATAAAACCTACAATTGACTTATTCAGACTTTATTGAAAAATTAGAAATAAATATTTTCTCCCTCTTATGTAACTCGATCCGAGGACATACTGTATATTAATACCTTCGCTATTCTATTTTACTAAAACAATTCTGTAACTTAGCCATTTTATTTCTAGAAAACCATCTCAATAAAAATTAAGATACATGGCAACAAGTTTGAGTTATGAAGCAGACAAACAACTGCGAACGAGCTTTAGAGGCTCAGGGATTACAAGAGTAAAGGTACACGCCCGTTTATTGTCCATATTTATTAAATTTGATTTAATTCTTGCTATTTGTTTTACAGCTTTACCACCAAAACGTAAGCCAAAATACGATGTCCTCGCCTACGGTATCGAAATCCCAACAGAAACTTAAAAGAATTTTGAATTTTGGGGAAAATTAGTGAAGGAGTTTGTTAATTGGAATAGATAAACCTACCTACATCATCCCATCACAGACCACCATTACCAATGTACCTTATATTTCATCTATGGTATGGAACCATATCAGGGAACCAGGAGAAATTACAAAGCAAGTTTGGGCTATGGGGGAGATAAGAAACAGCGAACGAGCTTTAAATGCAAAAGGACTACGAGAGTAAAGGTAAATCCGCGTTTATTGTTCATTTATTCAATTGGTACTGATTCTTATGTTTCTTTGTAGGTAGGGTCCACTTCAGGGATTTTGGGAAGAGAGAAGAGGGGTGAGTCATTTATACTTTATCTTCAAGTGATGCAGTGACAGTGGAGTGAAGTGAGGGTTAGGTACCTAATTAGGTAAGAACAATATTTTCGGCCGTCGATCCAAGAAATGAAAACCAGCTAATTGTCTATTTTTTCTTTTCAGGTTAGAGGACCAGGTGCACCGTCACAGAACTTGTTTATTTTTTAAATTAATTTTTTGTAATAGTATCAATGATGAAACTTATTCTGTGCTCTGTGGTTATAGATTGGGAGATCCAACATCGGCGTAATCGGGAAACAACCGCTTAATCCACTAGTAAACAATCAGGTAAGGATCAGTGTTTTAATACCTTTTACTGTTCTAAAATGTGTGCAAAACATTTTGATATCTGGGCCATTGACTAATTTCATTTTCTTCTAGCGATCGACGTAAATAAACAAATTGGTCCCACACATTCGCGTTATGGATTAAAGGACTACACCTGGACTACTACAAGACTACAACTAGAAATCTTAAAGTGTAGGATTTCTAAATTGGATGACTCTTAACACTACATGTTCTGGAGCGACAACGAAGATGACATTGAAGCTCGACAAACTCAAGTGATTGCAGCTCACTGCATGGATCATTATAAGCCAATGGCTCATTAAGGAGGGAAGGTACCCGATAATTTTAGAACTTAAAAATTTTTTTTCTAGCTTATAAAAAACTTATTTTCAGAAATCGATGATGTGGGGAATATTAGCTAGGGCTGTAGTTAATATCTGTGTAATATAAAAGTCATAATCATTCTAGTTTAAAAGATAGATTTTTAGATATTCACGGACTTAATATCAGTTTAATTAAATCGGCGTTTAAACCATGTTATAGAGAATCCCTTACTCCAGGGTATGACATATTTAAAATTTTGTTTATTATTTTGATACTTGTACAATTCAACTTTATTAGAGTTGTAATATGTCTCACTAACACAAAAGTAGTCATATTATCTAACCTAATTGCCCAATTTCCTTCAAATTTTGTTATACCCTGAACTGAATCACGATGATAAGATATACTTTTAAAATTTTATATTCGATAGGTAATTAAAGCTGTACTTATCTAAAATAATTTAGTAAAATATTGCAGAGTAAGTGCGGTAGAGCCCAGAAAAGGATAGAGAAGTACACGAATTTCGGCACTTTACCTGCGACATAAAAGACACAACCCTTCTCGCCCGGGGTCATTTTCTCAGTTTTTGAAGAATTACAACAAAAATGTATTTTATGAGACTACGAGACTTCCAATTTCATATTAAATGAAATTAGATTTCTAGCATATTTTTTTTTCATTTTTTAAACCTTTATGCTAATTTCATTTATCGTGCTATTTTGATGTATTCTAATGAATCGCATTTTCTTACTTTCTTACTGACTAATGACTAAAAGTCTACTCTCAACAGCTAATCAAACTACTCAAAAACAATGATAATAATACAAATATTAAAAACCTGAGCAGATGTTTCAAACGGATAGATTCTACTCTTAAAACTCTTAAAGACAATTAAAGATGATAACTATAATATGCCTTTGCTGCAAACAAGTGCATTGTTGAAGAGATTTGCAAAGTAATGACAACGTTGTTCAATCAAATCGTCTTTCTAGAAATGTCACTACCAATTATACGGAGAGTCTTTATACGAGTCTTGTGGCAAAATTTTCTAGTGAAAATTTTATGGTAGAACACACGAAAATGTTGCTATAGAAAAATATGAGGAAATCAAGAAAGTGGAAAGTCAAGTCAAGCGGCTTTTTTATACCTAAAGGATACCCTCACTTATGTTGTAGCCCTGATGGACTAGTGAATGATAATGGATTGGTGGAAGTCAAGTGTTTGTATTCGATAAGAACCCAAAAAATTAAGGAAAGTTAAAAAAATAAGCAAAACAATATGTGTGTGAAACTTGAGCGAGGTAAATTGGATTTTTAAAAAACTACCAATATTTTTATCAAATTCAAGGTCAATTAAATATATTAGATCGAACTTGTGATTTAATTTTGAGAGATTTAATTTTTTAATTTAATGAGATTAAAGTGCTAGTAGTAAAAATAATCGTGTATACACTACCGTTGCGAAGACTATTATAGACCACGCGTCTTGTAACCCTAGACCTTTAGGCTACAATCCTGGCGCTAAATCTATAATAGTACGTATATAAATTAGGAAACGTAAATACATGTATAAAATGATAATTTGATAATAAATACAATAATATGGTATCATTCAGCGTTCTTGGCGTATGCGTCATTATATATTATCGGGCATAATTCATAAAATACGGAAAAATAAGGGAACTGACATACATAAAATCAAAAACGTATGTCATTTATTGTATCAACGCACTTCTAATGCTAAGTAACGTTGGGATGAGAGTGGAAACAATAATGAAACTCATAAATTGATACATATACGCGCCAAGATTGCTGAATAATACTATAACAACTAGGTAATCTTTGCTATTGGCATAAGTACTTGGCACTTTTACTGTTCTTATTCAATGCAACGAAAAGTCGCCACCTGTTTGGACATACAAAAGATTATGTGTACCTGCTTGTCGATTTTATTTTCTTCATTGTTATCGGTAAAGTTGGCTATTTCTTTTATATTTTATGCTACTTAGCCTTACACGATGTATACGTAGGCTTAAATAAAGCAAGTAAGTTGGGTTGCCTATTTAAAATGTTTCGAATTTAGCTAGGGTACCTTCCACCCTTAAGGGTACATATTTAGCTCCAAAATTGACTAAACTCGGACTAAGTTAATTCTTTTCAGGTAGTTATTAGTCATATACTGAAACTTGGAGAACTACAGAAGAAGATGAATATTTTAAACCATTTTGAACAATGATAGCGATACTGTGTACAGTACGAGTATAATTGAAATACTTGGACAACGAGGTACAAAATATTTATTTGCTTTGCTTTTTCATATTCTAAGATGCATTTTTTTTTGTAGGTTTCACCACTCAATTATGAGGTTTAAGCTTTCACCATCCAGTTATGGTTTTAATGTAACTATACTCATACTATTTTATCGCTTTTACGACAAAATATGATCTCATTTAGTACTATCGAAATCGTAATAAGACCAGAAGTATACTCGGATATTCCGGAAAATTTGTGAACACGTTATAGTCTAAGGTGAGGATCAGTGTTTGAATACTTTTTATTGTAATAAAATTAGTGCCGAAAATTACGCTTGTTGACTAATTTTATTTTCTTGTAGCGATCGACATACTTATCTAGACAAACTAGTTAAACAAATTGGTTCTGAGCTTTCGCGTTAAGAATGGAAAGACTGCAGCTGGACTGTTGCAAGAATAATGCTGGAAAGTGTAAGATTTTCTAAATGGATAGAGAATAACACACAACATAAATATATGTTCTGAAGCGACAACGAAGATGATAACGAAGCTCAACAAATATGAAAGTGATTGCAGTTCACTCTATGAATTATTATAAGGCAATGGCTCATTAAAGGTACGCATTTCGCTTCAAAATTTATTGAATTTGGATTAAATTTCGTTAATTTGTTTCAGGTAGTAATTATTTATGTAAAACTTGACGAGTTACAGATGAAGATGAATATTTTAAACCATTTTAAACAATGATAGAGTACTATGTACAGTATAATTATTGGAATACTTGGACAACGAGGTAAGATTATTCATTTTATTGTACTTTTTCCTATTCTAATATGCATTTTATTTACATTTGCAGATTTTACAGCCCAGTTATGGTTATAAAGCAACTGAAGCCACACCATTTCATCGCGTGTACGACAAAACATAATGACCGAACTCATAATAGGACCATGAAGATTCCTAAGAATGTTTTAAGTAGCGGTTGTAGTTGTAGATTTGCCTCTTTGAGAACGAAATTTAAAAGTATCTTTTTCCAAGGTACGATTTATTTCATCTATTTTATTAAACCAACTTACCCAACAGTATGTTGTAATTTTTAAGGTGAAATTACCCAGCAAGTTTGATTTATGGGGGAGATAGGAAACAGCGAACGAGCTTTAAAAGCTAAAGAACTACAAGAGTAAAGGTACAGGCTGTTTTACTGTTCAAATTAATTCAATTTGTACTAATTCATATTTTTACTTATTTTTTCAGTTGTACCACCCAGTTACGGTTTTATTGCAACTCGACCAATATCAATATTTCTTCGATCAAGTTGATTTTAACTTTTAATGACACAATATGACGCACTTTGGTATCCAAATCGTAACAAGAATCCAGGAACGGGGAGAAAGTATATATTAGTAAGTACCTATATGTAGTCGATGATCGAATTTTAAGTTTCATATTTTAATGTCTTTCTATTTTCAACATCTCCCAAAATCTTCATACTACTACTACGTTTTGATGCATCGTTTTCAAACTATAATGTCATTCCCCAGTTATAAATAATCGCAACAAGCATGTTTTAAAGTTTATTAAACAAATTATAAACCCATCTAAAGGTAACGATTACTTATATACTACTAATGTGGAAATTTAAGTTATTTTTTCTTCAACAACTCTTCATCCTGCATCGAAAGTTGGCCTAGTTTTTTACCAATACGTTCGTGCACGTCTAAAAATTTCGCAACACATCTATCCAAACAGACAGCTTCGCCTTTAGCAATCTCCGAGTCACCATAAATTGGAGGAATACACTTTTTATGACAAACGGCTGTTAAACGATTGTACATATCGGCCATCATTTCAATTTCGAGTTCTTGAATTAGTTGTAATTTTTGTTGTTCTAGTAGAGCCATCGTTTTAAGTTGCGGTTTTAAAATTTGCGTGGACTCGGTTCGTATTCACCAGTATTTGATAATCGTATACGTTCGCGAACTTTCATATGTTCGACACGCTTCGAAACTATGCTTTCTTTCGCTAAGTAGAAACCGTAGACTCCTAATGCAACAGTTATAGCCCTAAAATTTTAAAGTGTTATCGACACAAACGTGACGGAACTTATTAGCGAATTATAATAAAATTTACCAACTTATTCCAACTTTTGTACTAACTCCAACTGGCATATTAAATAAAGCAAATAGGTGTTAAAATAACTTGCAATTCGCATGCAATCGATAGACTAAAAAGTAAATAATGTGAGGTTATGTTACGTTACCTAGTTTGTTCGTTTTTTGAAGGTTACCCATTATCTATTATACTATTCGCTTGTAGATGGCGACAGTGGTACGAAGTTTGAAATTATTTCAAAATTCCCAATATTATTTCCCCAATAATGCGTTTTGAATGTAGAAAAGTTATTGCAAATACCCCGTTTGAAAGATCGTAATAAAATCTATCTAATAATATCCATTTCAATTTTCACTTCCGGTCGAGTCGGAAATCATTAACTTTCCTATTTTTAATCTTTTAATAGAGCACCCAGTATAATTTTACATTTGAATGATACTATTTTCTGGATTATTTTGAGAGTTTGTTGAAATGAAAAAGTCTTGTTATGGCCACAGCGGTGTTCTTGTTCTCAATGAAAACCTAGAAAGGAAACTAAAATGTAGGTACGGTTTAACCGTATAAATTTTAGAAACTAAATGGAACGCTCGAGCAACTTTTGATAATCTTTACAGATTTGCTTAGGGATAGACCTTAGTCATAAGCGTGGAAATAAGTAATTTTAAAAGCGTTTTAAATTTATAATTGATTAAACGATTAAATAGTACAAACAGGAAGGAAATAACAATTAATAATTAGCTCAATGTTGGAAAATTTATATTAGTGTACACAGTTTCATCGCATATAAACAAACTAAACGTTTGTTTGTAGAAGTTGAGAGTGTGGGTGTACAAGTGTACATAGCTAATATTGTTGTTCTATTACCGAACCATTTATTTGGTTGAGGAAAATGGTTAGATTTGCAACAACGGATGCATGCAAGTGACATATTGTTTAGGAAGTTTCAAAATGTTTGCTCAACAAGACAAGTTGGTGCATGTGATTCTATATTAACTTGTTGGGAATCGATATCACCTTAACAGGAACGTACTCATGTACTAAATTCATCTTTGCAAAAGTTGAGTACGTCGTATC
The DNA here is from genome assembly GCA_950108345.1 of Malthinus flaveolus. Classification (NCBI taxonomy): domain Eukaryota; kingdom Metazoa; phylum Arthropoda; class Insecta; order Coleoptera; family Cantharidae; genus Malthinus; species Malthinus flaveolus. Next base: position 4,756,483 of record OX467287.1, on the reverse strand, counting down.
GTTATACGCGGAGTTATAACATTTTGGTTTTCTCTCAGAAAAGTTGCTTCCCAACAAAACGTTTTGTAAGCACAAAGCACAATTTAATAGGTAGGTATTAGAACTATTTTCCTTTTCGACTAATACGTACCCTAAGCTACCCCTGTTAGAGTCGAGAAGATGGCACAGAAGCGCAGTATGTACATAATGGATTTTGAAATCCTGATGAAACTTATTAATCACTTTCGTAGTTGTAAGTACACAATGTCGATTGCTTGTTGTAACATCTTCATAAATTTCCCGCAAAATTACAAAAGTAGTCCCCCTTTAATAATTTACTTGTTAATTTTTAAGCACCTCTACGTACTTGGACGATTATTTACTTTAAATATTTAAACCGTAGAAACTATGTTCGTCGCAAATTATAGTTTTGTTCAATTATTGCTTTGAGAGATTTCACTTTATAAGTTAAATTTCTGTAATCAAACAAAGCGCATATACCACAGAATAATTAATAATCCACCAACTGCTTTTGCTAATGCAGTGTTTGCAACTATAAATACATTAGAGAAAGTTGCCATTAGTAATTAATTTCTATTATTTTGTTTTGTTGCATTTTCGTGACTTTAATTTGATTTATTAAGATGTTAAAGGATGCATTAAATATTAGTAAATTCGATGGCTTTTATCTCGACAGGGAAATTTATTTTGCCACTCAAATTACTCGCTTTTCGTAAATGTTTAGTTTGTCCAATATTTCAAATTTCAAAATTAAATTTTAATGCAGTCTGTACCCACCTATATTTTTTTCCTTTTTCAATAATATAACTATACTAATATATAAATGGACTTATACGTCGTCATAACTCATAACTTCATTTTACTCGTCTGTGGCCACGATAAGTCTCAATTTTACTCTTTACTTTGATAAATCACCACGTCTTCTTGTTCTGAAATTCAGTGCTGGCTGGTTAGCGTGCTCGTTTTTCTTTCTAAACTTCTCAGGTACCTATAAGGTATTGTTGTATCAAGCAAAATATCTAAGCTCACGCTTTTTTGACAAATTTTCTTTTTTTGAGTGTATGTGAGTTCGTAGTACATAGGTATGCTGTATTATTATGTTTGTGAACATAAACGGCTAAACGAAGTAACATAAAGAAACCAATCCAAACTTTGAATTTCAGCTTTGGTCTGCTCTGACAGGAAGCATATTGAAAATGAGTGAAATCGCCTACAGGGAAAGGGCGGTTGAGTGGTTTATTTGAAGCAGTGACGACATGATACATCACAACTTCGGAAAGAAATAACCACGATTTGATTTTATTTATTTTTAATTTGCTTTATCTAATAGTAATAGCATCTCATTAATCAAAATACGCACTATTCGACACAACGTTGCATTAGAAAAATGCCAGTAGGTCTAGATGTAAAGTGCTTACTTAGCTCTCAAAATGTTTAAACGAAGGTTTCACCAAAAAATATCTTTTTAGTTTACAGTTTAGACGGCACTTACAGCCTCTTTCAACAATCACCGTGAAGAGCAAAAGAAAATTCTGAAATACTTATAAAAGAGCTAACATTTTATTTTTAATGCAACGATTTTTAAAAGAGCCTTCTCGTGCCCCCCTAATCAGTATTGGGCGAATTCGAATTTTTATTCGTCTTTCATTTATACCAAAATAGCTTGTAGTACTTTATTTTTAACGAATTTAAAAACATCCGTTTAAATGTGTGGATGTTCGCTGTTGGAATTTTACGCTGTGGTCTTTTAGCACGTTTTAGAAGTTTTAAGTTTTAGCTAATTAAACGACACGAAGGGGAAAGGCGCGAATAACCGCCGTGAAACAAATTAAAATCGCAAGCAAAACTCTCGACTCATTTTTATTAACAATTCTTATCCACGTACACACGTACACAGAATTTCACGAGAGAACTCGAATCAAAATAAATACGAAAATGTTTTCTTAAGCTTAAGTCTGATGGAAGGCAAGCACGATCTTCTTTACAATGTAAGACAGTAGAGACTATGTCCTGAATTTTCTAACACGTGCCTTATCATGGGATGTTGATGCAGGAGCGGATCTAGTAGTTTTTCGAAAGAAGAGGAAATCTAAAAATGTTTTATTTTGTCAGTGGCACAGCTACTTATATAAAGAGCTTAATGCTGATTCTGATTAGCTAGTAACCGGAAGTGGAGTACATTTTTGCACAGGAAAAAATATAGAAGTTTTTTTCTCAATCGTTCTTTATGCATTTTGGGACCTCGTAAAAGTAATCCGTTCTGAGAAAATAGCGAGAGATTGCAAAAACGCTCTTTTTAAGTTTTTCGCTTATAACTTGAAAACTACGCACTGTTTGAGGAAATTGGTTCCGTTAAAAATAAACTAGGTACATCTAATTTTCTACAAATTATGTTTGTCTTCTTAAAATTGAACGGTATAGGCGATAGCGCGCGTTAAAGTTTTCATAATTCCCAAATGAGTTAACTTTACTGAACTTCAACGCGTTTTACTGCCTAACCTAAACCGCATGGTTTGATATAAAAAAGCTGAGATAATTATGTAGGAAATTTAATGCACTTTATTTTTGCATAGAAACACTTTTCTCTAAAAGTGCGTAGTTTCCGAGTTATGAGCGATAAACAAAAAAGCAGCTTTTTGGCCAATTTTGGAATTTTCTTCAAACTTCAACGCACTCTAGCGGCTAAACTGTTTATTTATGCAAAAGTTACGAGAGATAATTTGTAGAAAATTGAATGTGCTTTATTTTTATATAGAAACACATTTCTCTAAAAGTGCGTAGTTTCCGAGTTATGAGCAAAAAACAAAAAAACAGCTTTATGGCCAATCTTGGAATTTTCGTCAAACTTTAACGCGCTTTAGAGGCTAAACGGTTTGTTTAAAAGATAAAGTTAAGAGACATAATTTGTACAAAACTTAATGAACTTTATTTTATTATAGAAACACTTTTCTCTAAAAGTGCGTAGTTCCGAGTTATAAGCGAGAAACTAAAAAACAGCTTTATGGCCAATTTGGGAATTTTTGTCAAACTTTAACGCGCTCTAGCGACTAAACTGTTTGTTTAAAAGAAAACAACCAAGATATATAATTTGTAGAAAATTCGATGTTGTTTACTTTTTAATAGAAAAAATTTGCTCAAAAAGTGCGCAGTTTTCAAGTTATGAACCAAAAACTAAAAAATAGCATTGTTTCTCAGTTTTTTTGCAATTTTCTCCAAACGCATCACTGTTACGAGGCGGCATAGTTAAAATTAGGATTCAGCATCCCAAAATATATAAAAAACGATAGATAACAAAACTTCTATACTTTTTCTTGAATTCGCTTCTCATTTATCCCATAGTGACTGGATTAGTTTGATATTTTTGGGATTGAGGTTTGAAGTACCCGATATTTCTGGAAGTCGATTGCTAGTCGTTTCTTCGAGGTGGTTTTCATGTTTTCACCATAAAACTTAGTAAAATTAAATTAATCATACCCTTTTCTCAATTTTTCGAAAACAAAACGTCGGCTACTGCTAAGTATACAGAAAATTAATTAATTGGTTGCGGAAATATACGGACATTTAATATATCTTTCAAATTATAATTTATGAACTGACTTACAATTTATTGTGTTTTTAATTAAATTGAGGCTAAATTATTTTAGTATAATCTATTTATCGACTCCTCATTTTAAATAACGTTAAACAAGAAATTTATTTTAAGCCCTTTCGTATTGACTTTTATCGTAGGAACGTCTTAATTTCAAAAATGATCAAAGCTGAGCGTAAATTTTTAAATTGGTTTATATCAGATTTAATTGCGCTATCGGTGAAGTGTAAATTTTCTGATTGAAACCTAAAAAAGCGCCTTTAAACTTCACCTTTTAGATTTAAAAAAAAATCATCTTTTCAGCCAATTCGGTTAACAATAAATTTGTGTCGACTTTTTGAGAAAAAAAAGGCCAAAATTTTTGTCGAAGCGACGAATTCCGAAACGGCGCGAAGTTCAATGAAATGAAAATGAAGGCGTCGCGCCGCATGACTTTTAGTCGAACGCGTCGCGTTGTGTAACAAGGTAGTAGTGACTCTATTCCTCACCATTGTTGCGATGTCGCTTCGCGCGATGTTTTTAAAATAAGTTTCTCGAAGAACATTTTTTTGGAAATTAATTAATTACGATTTGAGAGACTTTGAATAATATTTTTGAAACTAATTAAGATGGTTTTGTGGAAGTTTCTTTTGTTTTTGTAAATCTTCTTCTAAAAGTGGCTCATTTGTTTTAAACTTATGTTTTGTAAAGTGTGCAGTGTTTTTCTTTCGTGAGTGAACAATTTGCTCTATTTTACTGGAAAATGGCGAGAAAAGTACATTTTGGAATTTTGATTTTCTTCAATGTTTTACAAGGTCGGTAGTTCACTAACTTTAACAACTAATTATAGCTCATGTCTTTTTTTAAACACCAAATTAATTACGCCAATGTAAATTTTTTAAAATTGTAGTACCTAAGTACTTTTAAATTTGTTTTTGAATTATTAAAATATATTATTTGCTTTTTTGACACCAAAAATACAAATTAAATAAATAATTTATGGGTTTTGAAGCAAACTTTGTTATTTGGGTTAACGTTCTATCTCTAACCCTTATCTATACCTACCTCAATTTGATAAAAAAGTCATTTTTTAAATATTTTCATGACTACCATCAGTTTATTTTTATATTACAAAGAAGGAACTTCCCGGTCTTTAAAAATAAATACCTCGTATAGTCCAATATCATTTGAAAAGCAGAGTAATTTACATAGTCATTAGGTGATTGCTAGGATGGTCATAAATTGGTAAAATAAAAACTCACATTGTCCTCTTTGTTTAAGTGAACGTGAAGAGCGCAAATTTAAGAAAAGCGCGTTAAAGTCGTTTAAGATTGCCTCTAGGGTTTACAATTAGGAACACGCAAATCATTTTTGGTATACTATAGACAATATTTTCGAAACGAACCAATTCAGTTTTCGATATCTGTTAAACTAAGCGAGATATAACGTTTAAAGTTAGGCTATCTATAAGACCAATTTCCTGAAAGATGAAACAAAAATTGTTGAAAAACCTTTCAGTCGTTTTATAGTAACCGCTCTTTTAAAACTTTTACGCGTATAGGTATCTACTTTTGTTTTTTAACAATTTTATCATTGTTATATTAAGCTGTTGTAGATTTTTTTACTATAAGTACTGCTTTTTATTTCGTAAAAATTAGAGTACCTACCTAATTTGGGTTGTTTTACGTTCATTTAAATACCTTAAAGTTAATTTTTATTTTTTGTGCTTTTCTTTTTTCTTCTTAAGTAGTTTCAATATTTGCCCTGGTATTATTCCGCACACAAATTAACTAAAACAATATTTTACTAACTTACCACAGCAATTAATTATTACAGTGACGCCTTTTAAAATTAATAAGTACTTTAATCCGAAAATTCGTTAATTTAAAGTTTCTTTTTTGTTATGTTTTCAAAACTCTCATTTGGAAGGGGGCATTTTGTATATTTTAATTTTTAAAATTAGGAACAAAACAATGCATTTTTACTTTCAATACATTGTGTACCTATAGCAGAAAAATTTATTCGTAATTATTCGTACCTACAACCAATTTAATGAGCTATGGTGAACACCCACACTGATTTATTCTCCTTTCTTTTTTCCTCTTTTGGCTATTTAGGTTACAGGGTCTTATTATATGGATTGGTCATTACATATTTCGAAAACGATTTTTTAGATTTGTGGGTTATTTATTTATTTTTACATTTAATTGCATCAATCAACATTATAACATTATTGTTCTTGGAATACATTTCCATTTACATGAGTAAATAATAAAGTAATCGATATCGCACTCACAAATTATATAAAAGAACAATTTAAATTACTTAAACGATATTAATGTACAAACTAATTACTTTTTCGTCGATTTCGTCTACTTACTCTAAATGTAATATAATAGTTGATATGATCAAAAACAATTTTGTATAATTTCTTATTTTATTTCTCGACGGTTTTGGCCTCCCTGAAACCGAAATCGAGCCGGAGTGGCCCAAAATAAGGGGGCTCGGAAAGTCTTGACCCGTATTATTTCCACTCATTTATAAGTTAGTCGACTTCGGCTTTAATCTGAATCTAGACTTGAATTATTTAAGATGGGGGAGTAAGTTTCTCACACAGACTACTTAATCGGCCCCCATTGAACTTCTTTCAAGCGGCCTCTCTGTGCCTATCAGATCTCTAGCCATTTTACTTGTAAGATATACTCCAGGATTTTGGTGGGAGAGGTGGTGCTTATTCTGACCATGTCGAGCCAGAAGTTACCCAACACGGATCTTCATATCGACGTTATTAGAGTTGGACAGTAACAAAGCACATGTTCAGCGGTTTCGTCTTCTGGTTTGCATCCACGACATATGGAATTATCTGCCAAGCCCAGAGTGTAGAGATGTTTGTGTAGTGTCCTGTGAGTGTCCCTGTAATTGTTCGGGATAGCTCTGCTGTAGACAATATTTTGCCAGCTTTTTAGAAGGAGCCGGTAAAGCCTCTTTGCTTTGACGGCAACTTACGTTTCTTGTCCGTCTTTCAGTCTATAATTGATGGGTTTTATAATTGGCTCAGGGCCACAAAGAAAGCTGCTTGAACCTTTCTTGTTCAGCTCGTCTGCTTTATCGTTACCTTCATTTCTTTAATGTCCGTTGATCCATCAGAGTGTAAAAACATTGTTTTCGGATAATATCTAGTTGTGCAACTCTATGAACTCCAGCAGGAGAGCAGCGGAAGAGAGCGGAGACAGCTTTACTGTCCGCCGATATCAGTATTTTCTTGTTCAGGATTTTGTTAGCGCTGTGTAATATTTCCATCAGTTCAGTTGGAAAAACTGAGGGATATTTTCCCAGCGGTAGGCTGCTATCTCAGGCAAGCTCTCCAGATTTGATTTTTTTGATTTTTAGATCCATCAGTAAAGACAGTTCTGTCCGCTTTGAGGTACTTAATTGAATCCATTAAAGTTTGAAAGCCCCTGTTGAATGTATATTTTAGAGAAATACGATCTGCATCCATCTCCAGAAGAAGTAGGTGTGATTTTGGTGTCTATAAATTCCGTATCTGACAGACCACAGTCCCCTTCCCTGCAGTCGAAGAGCTGCTTTTGTTGCCATCTCCTCCAGATCTATATAGATCTAGTGGAGGAAGGCATATCAGCAGTTCTAGTGCTGCTAACAGTGTGGTTCTTATGGCTTCTATGACCATGAGACAAAAGAGTCTCTGTGTTTTGTCTAGTAGACTTTTCTTAGTGGTCTGTCTGGTTTTGGGCCACCAGAAAAGAGCTCTATAGCAAATTATAGGTCTAATAATGACAGTGTATAGCCAAAGTGAGATTTTAAGAGAAAAACCCCACGTCTTTTCCACCGCTCTGATGCGGCACTGCCAGAAAGCCAGACTGTGTAATTTGTTTTTGATGTGGTTACCCCAATTAAGCTTGTGGTCTAGACTAATTCCCATATAGATTTAGGGAAATTTCATTCAAAGTAGGCAAAATTATTTTGCTTAGTTTCTTTTTTCTGGTGAAAAGAAGCAGCTCAGTTTTGTTCGAATTTACCGTCAAGGAGTGTTTTCTGTTTTCTGTAATTTTAAGAGCTTCTCTTAGTCTATCGCATATAGTGCCCTCAAATTTGGAAATGAAATTAGTCTTCCTATTTAAAATAGAACACCTCGTATAATTTTAGATTTTCAAAACCATGGAAGCTTTTGAGCATTCTTTTTAAATATTTTGAGAGCTTGTAATATTAGCTTCAACGCGTATACGAAATATGTAGTCCTGTTATGGCCACATCAGCGATTATTAATTACAATTTTTATTTATTGCGTAATTATTTAAACAAAATTATTTTAATTTTAGCGAAGTATATCACTGATCCTTTTTGCATTTTATCACAATTGTTGCGGTCGGAATTTATCCTTTTGTCCAGTATTTTTAATCCTTATGCAGTCGGTAGTCGTCATGGCGTGTTTACCTACAATTAAATTTCAGATGCTTTTATGATGATTACAATTATTACCAACGAACCTTTTTAATTTTTCATACGAGTTTGTCTTAATGTCTGTATTACGGTAAAAGTATACGCTTCGTAAATGATGAAATTGAGTGTATGACTAGAAAATTGCATATTTTCATTTTCTGAATACTAAAACCAGTATAAAATAATACCCGGTGTAAACTGATACAGAGTCGTCGCCCCGCAACTTTTTCTTTTTACCTTTAGAGTGTTCAATCTACTAAAGTTTCAGGAGATTAAATTAAATTATGAACAATTATTTTAAATTTACACTCTGTTGTAATAGCACGTAATAGTAAACTGTTGTGCCATTTACGGTTTTATCCAAAGAGGGTCGAATGGAACACCTTGTATATACATATTTATTTATTTTATAAAGAATGTGTTTTTTCTAAATAACTTGTATACTTTTCCACAATTTCAACAATTCTTTCTTTACTAAAGAAGCCCAAAATTTTAATTTTAATAACAGAAGTATTTTTTTAATATAAGAAAGAAGTGATTCATAATCAAATACACACGCACGAAACCGACCAAATTGCTTTCAAAAATGCCAAAAATTTTAATTAAATAAATAAATATTTAAAAAAACTGTTATTCGAGCTTTTACGAATATTATTTTTATTAATTTTGAGTTCGTAATAGCATTAAAGTGTGCATCATTATCATTATTCATCATCCAGGTCCTGTGCAACACTTACGCGCTATTAGGAGTTCACCTTGTTTTGGTATTATTTACAACAAACCGTGCCATCATAATGAGTTTAGTAATTAATATTAAAAACCTTTTAAGCACCAGTGCTAGTTTCATCATTGAACTAATTTGCTCGATGATTAGTCGTTAGTGATTAATGTTTTGTCACATTTTCAGTTCACAGATTGTGAATTAATCATAAAACGACACACTTTATTAATTTATAAATACTAAATAGGTACACATGTACACAATTTCGCCATTTTTTGTGCGTCTAGAAAAATTATACAGAGTTGAAATAATAAAACTCGATGTGAAGAAACTTAAAAAATGTTTTCATCGCCTCCAAATTTTTTTTATCGCGTTATCTTAATCCAATTTTTTGAACAGACAAACGTGCTGTCAAAACGATTTTTGCAAGTAACAAATTTTTTATCTAACTCCGTTTGACGCGAGAAAATTTGAAACTTGGAGGAAATTTGTATTGTGCTAGAGCTGTATTGGAGAAAATTTGTTAGTGGGGGAGACACGCAGTTCGAGTTTACTATTTGAAATTACACGGAATAATTAAACAAACACATTCAACTAGGCAAATAAAATGAGATTGTATCGAGAAGCTTTTAACGTGTTTACTACTATTTGAGCCATTAAACAAATGCGCGCGTTTAGTATCCCACCTCTGTTTTGTTGTAAATCGACTTTTTTAAGTTTTTTCTTTTTGCGAAGAAAATACTTTTTAGGCAAACCCCGTCGCTTGAAAGCACGTTGACTCGCAATTATTTACACCACATGTAAGCAGCAAGTCTCTTGTTAAAATATGCTATAAAATAGTCTTGTACGGCCAATCCTCCTACACTTCAGTACCACTCCACCTCACCTGCTAACTCAAGTTGGGCGGAAGATGCGATGCTGCAAAAGACGTACTACTTCAGACTTAGTTTTCCCTAAGTTTGCTGTTTTGTTATTGTTCTCTAATTTATTTGTTGTCAAAGTGTGTAGACTGTCACGACACTTCCGCTTCGATGCCACTGCCTATCATATATTTTATCTAAATAATTGTTTTAATCACAATTCTGAAGTAAATGACGAAGAATAAAAAAATCGAATAAAAGTTTTAAGCTCCAATCGGTAATTTAATCAAGATTTCCTAAATATATTCTTTGGATTGAAAGTTTCATTAAAATTTGAGAAAACTTGAGCCAAGTTTAACAAAGCTATTCGTAAAGTTTATCCTTCGTGCTTCGTCCTTCGTGTTATTATTCTAATACTTAGTTGTTTTTGGGCAATTTTGAACGTACGTTCAAAATACACGTATGCTATAACTCATCACTCATCAATATGAAAATTTTTTCCCCTAAATGCAAATTTATGTTTTTTGTGCCTAATTTAAAATTTAATTATTATTAATTTAACGTCAAATTTTTTCCACCTTTCATTTTTGATGAAATTTATACTAATTTGACATTTCAAATAAGATTAAATTACAAACATGTTTTGATGTTAATTTCGACCCATGTCATGTTTAAATTGTAACCAACTTTAATTTGTTCATCAACTAACACATAAGCTTCAGAAGTTTGCTTTTGTTGGTAATTAAATATCTCTAAATTATATAATCTATCAACATTAAATGCTAATTAGGAATATTAGAAGATTAATTAAATTAATTATTTCAAATCTACATCTTCGGTTAGATGCTAGAAAATTTATTTTGTCAAATAATTGGAAAGTGTCGATTAAATTCGCTGATGCGCGTGAAAAAGGTGATAATAAGTCAAAATTTTGAGCAAATGGGGTAAAGTTCTTTCCAGAACCTGCATGCTATTATCTTTGTTTGTGTAAACGAAGATAAGTCATACAAACTTGATTATTGCAGTTGACGTAAATGTACTAATGGTTAAGTCACAAGAATTGTTAAACATTTTGTGGAAAAAGAGTCAGATCAATTTGTTTCTTTATGCACAAAAGAAAACTTTCAGTTTTTAATGTGGTATGGAGACAACTCGACCAGGGCCGTCTTTAACCTAGGAGGCTCTGGGGACATGAGGATATTGGGGCCCCTATGACCTTAACAAAGCACTATTTTGTTAGAATAGACATATAAAGTAGATAAGCAAGGTTCTAGATTTATTTTTATTTCATTCCAGTCACATTAAATTAATAGATTCTAAATTTGAAATGGGCAAAATCGTTAATCGCTTCCTCAAAATTTATGTTTTTGAGTATATCACATTCTATGGACATCAGCGACACACTGTTTAATCTCTATTGAAGCATTGTACTTACTTCTTAATCCATTTTTTATTCGTTTCAATTTGGAGAAGGAGCATTCTCCCCTGCAGTTAGTTACCATCATGCTTAAAAAGATTCTCAATGCGATTTCTACATTTGGAAATGTGACTTCAATTTTATTTTCTTTCAAAAGATGGTATATTTCCAATATACTATTAGTTCCTTCATTTCCAGTATGAACAATTTTCAAGTATTCTGTTAAATACAGACATTCCATTTTTTACTCTTTCCCATATTAATGTCTTCATAATAGATTTCAGCAAATTCTTTGCAACTTTGTCTCAACTCTTCGGGATTTAAAGTCTTAAAACGAAAAAATAAACCAAAACGTTGACTAATGTTCTTATACGAACTTAATCGCTGTTTTAGATGAACGCTCAAGGTATCAATTTATCAATTATGGGAAGAAAGGTTTCTACCTTGAATATCTCTTTTCCATTCAGTTGGACTGACAAACTCTGGCCTGAGCTTCTACGACTTGTTCTTTGAGATGGGTCTCTGTAATCGGATTTCTGCTTTTTTCTTTGGCAGATGATTCGAAGTAATCCAATTTCCCTCGTTTTAAAACGCGGTACAGTTGGTAATCGTTCCAAAAATCATCGATCCCAAGGTGCGAATTTCCAATAAAGTGAGAAATTTACATGTGGAATAAGAGACGTAGAAAATAAACCATGAAAAACTTTTTTGCGCATCGTTTGATTTGTTCGAAGTAAATATGTTTTTCGCTAATAAATATCGGTTCTCGTTAGGTGATCTGGCAGGAACAAAGAGGCCCCTATCGATTGCAGGGCTCTGGGCACGTTCCCAGGGTGCCCAGTGGGAAAGAGGAGCCTGAACTGGACTTAATTTAAACTTAAAACTTAAATTAGATGTTTCAAAGAAAACGATTAGCTTCGGTTTACAACAGTGTTTACTAACACCAGATCTACAAAGCAGTGAAACTTTTTATAAGCGCCGACTATGGACTTATAATCTTAAAGTTCATGACTGTGATGATGCTGAAGCATAATGTTATGTTTGGTACGAAACATTAGCTAAAAGAAGTGGCAATGAAATAGAATCACGTATTTATCGCTATTTCACTAAGGACCTCCATTCCACAGTTTCGCATGTTGTTATGTATTATGTACTCCGATTCTTTGGAAGCCAAAATAAAAACTCGTTTATTTTAGCTGCCTTGTTGTTTAGTTGCCTTACAAGACTGCAAAAATCTTGAAGTTATCGACCCCAAATTTCATGTGTTAGTGCGACACCGATCATAGCCTTATCGAGAAGAAGAAGAAAACGTGCAATCTTAAAATCGAGCAACCCCACGATTAGGCTCAGCTCATTTGCTTAGTTGGGAAAAAGAAACCTTTTCGTGTTTGTGAATTAGAAACAATAGACTTTCTAAATTTGTCAGGATTGTGTTCTGGTTCTTTCGTAAACCAAAAACTAAACACAGAAGGGAGAAAATTAAATTGGAGAGAGGTGCGATGGATTAGATATAAAAAAACACTAAGATTTTATTTTATAAAAATCTTTTAGATAAAAATGATACCTTCAAACTTGTGGATTTAAAAAAGAAGGAACGAACATGTTAAAACATAAACTTAATTCCAAAAAAGGCATAAGATGAACCACTTGCTATAAGCACGGGAAAAAAGAAAAATTTCATGGATCTTCTTCCTTACATATCAGAAGGGAACTGTGATTTTTATATAAATTCAAAAACTAATAACAACCAAATTGATTTATATCCAGATGCATCTTCTGAAGACGAATTAATTTTCACATTTTCTAAATAAAATGGTTTAAAGAAAGTAGTGTCTGATTAATTCCATACACTTGTCAATAATGACAAAGGGTATAAGTCGTACAACAGAAAATTGTTTAAAGATCTGATTTACTTACCATTTTATTTTACGTAATTAAGTACCTAATTGAAATAAAAGTACTTTCAGCCTTAAGTTACTGACGACAAAATACAGTTCAGCTCACATTTGTAGCCGTTACAAAATAGTATTGAAAGTGGATGGCTAACGGCGTGTGACATGCTGACAAGGGCTAGCGAACTTGGTTTTCAGTGTACAATTACATTTATTTTTATGCTTCTTATTGTTCTTCTTGCAAAATGTCTTTATAAAATTATTTATTTCCGTAAGTTCTTTCTTACATTTTTCGTACAATTTTCTTGTTTGTTTCCACAATTTTATCTTTTTTCTTTTCACCACACTGTAAACTGAACATTGCAGGTTAATTTGTACACATTTTCTTCAAATGAAAGTATTATCTGTCTGCCTAATGTCTATTCATTTTTGTATTTATTTCTCTCTCTACATGCCCACACGTGCTTCTCTACTCTCTCACCTGCTTCTCACTATTTCCCTGTTAGCTTATTTTTTGTTTGCCTGCCTGTCTGCAATTTAACGACCCCTATCGCTACCAGATACCTTAATGCCAGTTGTGCTCAATTTGTTGAAGTTTCTGCCTTTCTGGTCTGTCTAGATGTGTGTATTTATTATTTATAGTCAAAACAACTCTCTAATGTGAATACCTTGGCCAGTTGACCTGTGCCTTTTTCGCTGCTCAAGCTCACAAAATCATTTTCTTCTAAAAGTATTAAGGGCGCGTACTACAACCGCTACCGTACAGGATTAACCCAAGTTCTTTTTAAAAATGCCTACCATAGTAGTAGGCGAAACCTCAGGTATCGCAAATAGAACCTTTCGACCACGGCCTATTAGCTCTATAGGACTTCTACCTCTTTTGCTTCTGTTTGTCTATCTGGAATCTTGATATGCTTACGTAGTACCTGGACTTTGTCCTACCTTCTTTATCGGTTGAATCTGAAACATAAAAACATGGTTAATTAGAAAATTACTGGAGTGTGAAGTGCGACGTAGTTTGCCGGAGACGAACGTTTACATTGCCGGTTCTCTTGATATAAGACTACTCTTGGTAGAATGCTAACTTGGGTCTCATTGACGATGTTCTCAAGCGATCCTCGTATGGTGGGGTTATCGTGTTCCAGCGCCACTTTGTGAAACTTGGTGTGGCGGCTCTCTGATGAAATCATACAGGCTGAACATGTGGAGATGGAGATCTTTTTAGGTGTTTCGGCACGCACGATAATGTGTTGTCAATTGTTCTCAGAACCTTGTTCGGAGTACCTGCATCTTCTTGATACGAGACGGAGCAGCATAGCCTCGTGCGGGAGCGGCGTAGATCATGACGGGTCAAACGACCGTTTAGTCTTGTAAGTAGCAGCTTGTCCTGGAGACCCAAGATTTTTCCTGAGAAGAGGCATGTGAGGTCTTTGTCAATGATGAGTCCCCAGTATCGAGTATCGTCTTTCTAAAGATATTGGGATTCGCTTCGAAAAAAAGATGGTTGAACTTCTCATCGCGTTGAAGGTGATCCTCAATCTCTTGAACCAATTCTCCAGGTCATCGGCAGCATTTTGTAACCTGTGCAGTCGACAAAGATGAAGAGGCTCGTGATGTCTCGGTGTGGACTTCTTGTCTTCGGTCTCGACCATAAAAATACGACGAGTTAGAAATTAGCCTATTAACTTTCCCAAAGATAATGGATATCGGACGGTTGTTTGTTTTTTGTGTATCTGTAAGCCAGATAGCTTATTGTATTTATAGCAAGGATTACTCCCGAAAACACTACTAACTTTACCAGTTGAAATCAAATTTCATTTTCTACATTGAAGCTTACGGAGCTTCTTTTGTTTTTGTCTGTCTATATCAACTCGTGCTCGTCTACGTGTATTTATAACCATACAATTCCTAAATGATGAGAATACCGTGTTCTTTCGAGCTCAGATGCTTGTATTCAAATACACATTTTGGTTTATTTTATGCTTTAAGCTTAGGTAATTACCAAAGCAATTATTTAATTACGTGAATGAAAGGCATCCCTTTAAAAGTTTCAAAGAAAGTGAACGTAGCGATGCGTGTGCTGTTAGTATAAATGTATAAACTATAAAGATCTCGAATAATGTTATTTTGAAAAATTGAAGCAGAAGTAAGTTTAATTAGGCATCATTATACAGAAAGCTCGATGACCGTATTACTAAGTACCGTACCTATATACACTATCGAAGTTTACGGATAAACGTCCTGCTGCACCTACTCAACTCTATTCTTTCGAAACAGAAACTTCCGAATGTGGATTAGAATGGCTTAAGAAGTGATTTTCTATTTTGGCAATAGTACCGATAGCATTTAAGCCGGTACAGGTCCGAATTCATCGCAATTTTGCAAGGTATTTTGCGTTTTTGGCATTTGGTCAAGTAGGGGACTCACAATTTGAATTTTATCGGCGTCGATTTTTTAAAAACTATAGCTCTGTTGCTTGGCTTTTAGTTGCTTAAGAAAAGCTTTCAGAATTAACCCTTTTTCTCAAATTTTAAGTAAAAGCAAGGTTTCATCAAATATTCATAATTGCGTGCACGAATATCTAATTAATAAAGGTTTGTTTAAAATTAACTTTCTACTAAAATTAAGTATGCACTTTATTAAACTCAGATTATTCCTTATTAAATATAACAGGCGAAAAAGGGTTGTTTAAAATTAAATTTATACTTAATAATATTTTTAACAAGATTAAGATAATAAACTTGATAAAATTTCCACATTAAAACTAAAATGGGGTTGTGAAAAACAAGACCCTCTTTTAACGTCTAAAATAACTTTAAATTGTCTTTAATGACACATTAAAACTTGTAGAAAATTAAGAAAAGCCTTACAAAATTAACTGTAATTTTATCGCTTTAAGTATAATTTTCTTATTAGTAATCTCGAGGATTTTGTTTCAAGTATTCTTTCTTAATTGCTATTACCTACAAACTTTTCAAAATTCTCAGATTAAATTGAAAATTAACAGACAAACTTCATTAGCTCACTAACAGAAAATAAAAATTTATTTCTGTCGCACTTCCGGTTACTTTTAGACATAATTTTGAACCGTCTTACGTAGTATAGGCCATGGTTTTAGTTTAATTCCGAGCACTACATACATAAAGTTTTAATGTGTTTCTAAATCCAAATTTTGGGTTAATTTCTAAACTAACAAGAACAACCCGTTTAGTTAAAATATTAGGGTGTAAGTTTTAATAAGTAGTAGTAAACTATTATCGATTATAGCAGAGCATTTGACGTGGCCAATTGCCTCGCTAAACACTAAACTGCCGAAGAGTTCGCCGTCTCAAATGGTTTGATAATAATTATCTTGCCACTGTCAGTTAACTTTAAAGTGCCTCGGGACAGAACTACTGACCGAGTGTCGTTACTAGTTTACGATATTGTCTGTTGGCCTTTCTAGTGTTCTATGGGACAAACTAAGTAAGCACTTTTATCAATCGTGATTGGGCGAGAGTTCCAATGAAGAAGAAACCATCTCTTAACTTTGAAGTTTTAACGTTACTTCGCGTTGTTTGCTTCGTGCTACCAGGACACCGACTAGTGGACTTTCGTTCTTTCAAAAACTGCCAAAAACTTGGGAGGACTCATTTTTACAGTTTTCATAAAAACAAGTTCAAATACTTCGAATTTTTTCTTAAATAATTTGAAAGGGTGGAGCCACCCTGTATAATGTAATAAGACTTAACCGCAACTTAAAATTAAATTTGCAGTACTTTACTTCGTAAAACAAAGCAGTTCTAAATTTAATTTCGCCATTGCAACCTTCTGAACGACTATATTTCGACAGCCCCCCTACTTGGTTTTTAATAAATTTGTCGTATTTTTATACACGAGTTCATCTCGAGCATTGACTGTTAAGTAAAAATAAAAACGTGATCTTGGTCAAATTAAATTTTTATTTTATTTAGTATTTAATAAAATCAACGCACGTACAAACGAAAAACGACAAGCGAAAACATAAACGAACGCGGAGGAAGAGAGGTGCCGTTTTTAATTTAATTATTTGACGCGAAATGTACAACAGTGACACATTTTATAGATGAATCATATAATTGAATTTCAATTTAATAATTTTCGCACATAAATTTTTGAAAAGGCAAGGCGAATCAATTTTTTTAAATCGATTGTTGATTTTTCTCCATCAGTTGCGTGATAATGTGATAATATATACATTTTACGTGTAATTAACTTGTCGTTTGGGAAAATTGAATTTTTTTTCCGTAGGTATTAATAGGTGTTTTCTAGTAAATATTCAGTTTATAACATAATTATGTACCTATACACACTATACATAATAGAATGCAATGTAATTAATGTGCATTCATAAATAATTCAGATAGTTTGCTCGTACTTTAGTTTAATTAATATATCAGGTGAACAGTATAAGAAGCAATACAATTACACTGTAAAGTACTAATTGATATAAGAAAAGTTGGAAATGTTTGCTTCTTAATTAAAGTTATATAAAAACCGTTCTTTGGGGTACTAATTTTGGTTTTTGTCTAATTTGAAAATTTTGGCGTCGAAACGAATAGAAAATAATTGATAGTAAGAGATTTCATGTATTGTAAGTGGTATTAAGGCAGACGTTTGCGTGCCTGTGGTGATATAAGTTACCACACAACATGCATTCACAAGGCCTACAATTTAACATTTTGACTTATCGTAAATGTATGTTACAAAAATAGCCGTGTTAATATTAGATTGCGTCAAATTAATATTCACACGTTATTAGGAATTATTAATTTACTTTTTGTGTGAGTTGAACGTGATAAAAACTACATCTTTTACATTATACGAGGGGCAAGCTGAATTTATTAGGAATGGGAAAATTTAGTAGGCTATGAAAACAAAATTTTTAATGGTTTAGGTTCAAAGAACATTGCAAAAATCGACCGTCTCTGTCACTCCTAAGTGGCAGCACTAAACTTTGGGGTGTCTCGAGAAGGGTGGGTATTTTCTTATATTGCTGGTTTTTGCCCATACCTTCAAACCTACAAACTTTTTGAAAAAAGTTCTACTACATAAAAGTAAACTACATTAAATTTCCTACACATTATATCTGGAAAGTTTTTTCCTCAGATAAAAAGTTTAGGCGCTAAAGCGCGTTAAAGTTCCAAAAATTCCAAAATCATCCCGAAAAACTTTGTTTGTTTATTGCTTATAACTCGAAAATTACTCACTTTTAGAAAAAAGTGGACTTATAGAAAAATAAAATACAATAAATTTCCTACAAATTCTATTTGGAAGATATTGCTCTCCGACAATGGATTTAGGTGATAGAATGCGTTATAGTTTGACAAAATATCTAAAACTGCCCCAAAAAACTGTTTTTTATGTTTATTGCTTATAACTCGAAAATTACGCTGTTTGAAGAAAAGTGAACCTACAAAAAATAAAATAAATTAAATTGTCTACAAACTTTAATTTAAAGGATTTTTTGTTAGACAAACTTTTTAGACGCTAGAGCGCGTTAAAGTTTGACAAAAATTCTAAAATCGCTCCCAAAAATTGCTTTTTTGTTTATCGCTTATAACTCAAAAATTACGCACTTTTAGAAAGAAGTAAATTTATAGAAAAATAAAATGCATTCAATTCTCTACAAATTACGTCTAGAAGATTATGTTCTGCGACAATTGATTAAGGTGATAGAGTGCGATAAGTTTGAGAAAATAATCAAAATTAACCCAAATAACTGTATTTTTGGTTTAGCGCTGATAACACATAAATTACGCACTTTTATAACAGTGTGACTTTCAAAAAAATGAAGTACATTAAATTTTCTACAAATTATATCCAAAATAGTTTTTATTTAAGCAAACAGTTTAGGCGCTAGAGTGCGTGAAAGTTTTAGAAAAATTCCAAAATCGCCCCCAAAAATTGTTTTTTTGTTTATCGCTTATAACTCAAAAATTACGCAGTTTTAGAAAAAAGTAAATCTGTAGAAAAATAAAATGCATTCAATTCTCTACAAATTACGTCTATAAGGTTTTATTCTGCGACAATCGATTTAGGTGACAGAGTGCGTTAAAGTTTGACAAAATAACCAAAATCAACCCAAAAAACTGTTTTTTTGGTTTAGCGCCGATAACACATAAATTACGCACTTTTATAAAAAAGCGAACCTGTAGAAAAATGACGTACAATAAATTTCTTACAAATTATATTCGAAAGAGTTTTTCCTTAAATAAATATTTCAGGCGCTAGAGTGCGGTAAAGTTTGACAAAAATTCTAAAATCGACCCAAAAAATTGTTTTTGTGTTTTTTACTTATAATTCGAAAATTACGCACTTTTAGAAAAAAGTGCACCTAAAAAAATTAAATACATTAAATTTTAAACAAATTATATCTGAAAGTTGTTTTTCTTAACCAAACGGTTCAGGCGCTAGAGTGCATTGAAGTTTGATAAAAATTTCAAAATCCACCCCAAAAATTGTTTTTTTGATTGTCGTTTAGAAAAAAGTGACCTATTGAAAAATTACGTCTCAGTAGATTTTCAAAAAAATTTATCTGGAAGGTTTTTTCCTCAGACAAGTGGTTGAGGCGGAAGAGCGCGTTAAATTATGACAAAAATATCAAAATCGACCCAAAAAAGTTTATAAATTTGGCGCTCGGACTCAATTGATGCAAAGTATAAATATCTTTCTATTTAGTGTCAATGTACACTCGAATTTTGTTACTTAATGGATTTTTGATAAAATATTTCGAATCTTTTGAACTCTTGTTACACAGACGTGCTGAGTATCCTTTTGGGTTTACCGGGTTATTCATCGGAATTCTCTGTGGTGTTGAAATCGTCTTACTTATTGCAATGTTGAACTTTATTTTCTTTAAAGTTTAGATATTTTCCTTTTAATATTATCTCGGGTTGCCGTGTTTCTACTTTTCTTACGTAATTTGTTCTAGTTTTGTCGACTCTTTCGTGATTTCGAATTTTAGACCAAACCTTGCTGAATCAATTGCGCAATTTATTGTTTGAAATGATCGCAAAAGTTTTCTTTTCAAATAACGTAGTAGCAAAGTACTTAATTTTCGTACTTATTATAATTATTTTTCTACGATTCGTACGCCAATTAACAGCACTTTTCCAAACACTCTGGACACTTAAAGCCTAACGGCTTTCTAAATTACTTTACATTTTTTAATTTTAAGTAGTAGCTATATTATGCACGATTTTCCAACTGCAAGGATGAGCAAATTGCTGCAGTTGTAAGACTTAACTGTTAAAGAAACTCAGAAGTGGGATCGTACTCAATTCAAACCTATTAGTTACGTGTAGTTTATAAAAAAAATCGTAATAAGGCTTTTTATTTACCTTTTATCTACGCCCGTTGTTTGAACGTGATTACATTTTACAAAACGAGCGCCTAATAAAGAAAATCAATAGGTATCTAGTTACTAAAACATTGCTTTTATGCAAAATCTCATTTATTTTTGAAATAGTCGAAGCTTGCGAACGTATTCAAAGTAGAAACTTTAAGAACCTCTTAAAAAATTCCATCAAGTTTTATTGTGCGCTCTTTTGACCGTGAATGTTTCAGACAAAATTTATGTCGTTATTTGCTCTTTGGAGGATTTTGAACTATCCATGCCCTTGAATTAATTAAAGCCATATGCTAAAACTTTTGGGTAGGTCGCAAAAGTTTTCGTACAATTTATTATGTTTTTCAAAGGGTTACTATTTCGGTCGTCGTGGGTCTGTATCTGTTCTCGACCGGAGAAAAAACAAAACCCAATTAAGTTGGCTTATTTGGAGTATTTTTATGTTCCGGTCCGTTTTGTTGTGTCATTGTTTGCTACGGTTGAATTTGAAATATTGCTAATCAGACAAATTTTCGGAGAGCCCCGAAGATTTTGTTTTTGATATATTCGAGTAATTAATTAAAAAATTTGATTGATATATCGCCAAGCATTTGAAGTGGGAAATCGCCGTCATAAATTCCTATGGATAATTTATTTAAAACGCGGTTGATAGGCAACTGGGCATAGCTACTATTCCCCACTGCGCATTACTAATATGTCCATATTGAAATTGAATGAAAATGATTACTTATTTATATCAACGAGTAAGTAGTTACACAAATGGCTCGTATTTGAATAGATTATCTTTCATATTATTAAACGGTTTGTAAGTTTTACACAATAGCATAATGATAGGCGAGCGAGGGATTTGTTTAATTTCTTCCATGACTTTGAACCAGAACCGAGGCGTGTGTCATTTCCGCTTCATGCATGCTGCATGGCTTAAGAACAACACATGGTGCTTCTATATCTCGGTCGGTTATTTTTAGTTGCATTAACAGACAAGTTCAATGTGAACTGAAAAGAAAACATCGAAATGATGTACGCTTTTAAGTAGCTGGTAGCGATAATTGTTATTGTAATCTATTTTAAATATTTAAAATTTAGTACCTACGCTCCTTGGAGAAAGTTCTCGTGTATCGCGTGCTCTCGCGAAGAGAAAATTTTTCAATCGAGACCTTTTTAAATAGAAGTTTTATGAAAATTTTATTCGATCGTGAATAAATTGCAAAAAGATTATTGAAAGTTGATTAAGTTTTGTCAAGTGTTAAATATACTTGGCAAACGTTTAAAACTTGCTTTAAAAGTTGGAAAATGCTAAACAATATAAAAACTTGGGATCGAAAAAAGTTTATGTTTTAATTTTTAATGTTTATATAAAATCCTACGTCAACATTTGAGCCGAGAAAATTGTTTTTGAAAATAAAATAAGTCTTTGAGTGTTTCTTCCGTAATTGAAACTGCTTTCTAAATTGATACCTTTGATCTACACAACAAAATAGTCGAATACCCCAACAAGAATGGAACTGGAATTTCTTTCTTTTTTAAATCAAAATCTTAATACATAGATACCTGGACTTTCAGGACTTTTGAGGGAATACTCTTGTAGAAAAGTTTGCGAATTTTAGCATAGCCAATACCTGCTCGTTTATAACGTGAGCTGCTTGTTATTCCGATATGATGTTCAATTAGAAACTTATTAATGATTTCGTAAAAAAGTTTTGTAAAATTAAAACGCTTTAAAAGCAGCGTTTGCATTCAAATTATTAGTTTTATGAGAGAAGTTATAGCCACGTTCTACAGAATCATCGATAGAATTAAAATATTGAAAAAGTTTTTAAAAATAGATTTACCTTTGTATAAAACTCTCGAGTTAGCTTATTAAATTTTCATTCAACTTAGAATTGTCAAGTTAATTAATAACAACACCCCTATATCAGGTCATTGATTTTTATGTATTTATTCGAGTCTCCAGTAATACATGGCTCTAAACATTTGGAGGAAACTTCAGTTGAACAGTACGGGGTGCGTTACCGCAGCTTACATCAGCCACTTTTAATTTGAAAATGCCGTAGAGAGTAGAGAGGGCACTATTTAACAAAAACTAATTTTAGTTTAGGGTTTATTAAGGGTATATTTGAGAGTACAACTATGCTTAATTTTTCAAAAAAAATTGGCATCATTTGGGCGCAGGGTTTTTAACTTTTACACTTCACCATTGAGAGTGCTGTAGTGAGGGCATTACGTACTTAACAATAACTAATTACTGTTAATGCACGGCAGTATAGCGTATAGGTGTATAATACTTTCTCATTACGTTGTGTCCTTTAGAGAACCCCCCACATGGGACATTTACTATGATTTTATTGGCATATTAGTATTTAAGGGTTAAAAATGGTGCTCGAATTGATTACTGAAAATTTCAATTTTTTGCCCTTTAATACTCTTTAGTGTTTCTCTTAATATAAATGAATTTCACCCTTTGTACACATTTTACGTCCATTCATTTAATTAAGAATACAAAATATTAAAACAATCAACTTATTATTTTTGTGGAATTAAAACTTTTATAAACGAAAATTTTGAAAACACACATGGCCGCGAATCAGGTGTTGATAAACGCGTCACTTATCGTAGTTTGAACTTGTATCTCGACGCATTTGAGTTCGATTCTTTACAATTTAATGTACATCAGTAATGACGCGAGTGGAGTGTTGTGAAAATCGTCGTATTTGGAGGGTTTAAAATACCCTATAAACTTTCAACTGTGTGTTTTAGAAAATATCGAGACGACTGATGAGTCCAGAAAATTTGGTAGCTTGAAGGTAATTTTAGAATTCTTATTAGTACATACCTGGTTATTTCTGCTTCGTTCGTAATCACATATTTTCAAAAATGGCCGTGGAAAGATTTTTGTTAATTTGGTTTCGAATATTAGTACCTACACCAATTTATTTCTGTTTTCTTGAATTTTTAGAAGATGAAGGAGGTAAATGCCGCAAAATTTGATATTTTGAAATTCGAACACGTCGTTTTTATGTAAAAACCTCCTGTAAACTCTTCTTGACAGATGTTTAAAATTTTTTTAATTTATTTTCGTAAGAACTATCTCGTATAATGAAAACCAGGAGAGGTGTCCTATGACTCATCGTTAAAATGACTTTAAAATGATGTATTCAAATATTCTGTTGCGTTCCCACAAAGTAAAAACAAACTTATAAACAAGGATAGCGTGATTCAAGTTACGTAGTGTTTTGGAATGAGTCATAGGACACCTCTCCTGGTTTTGATTTATATCAGATTTTAATACCACGTTTCTAGAAAACAGAGTCGTTACGGGCCCATGTTTATATGAACTTTTTGTCTTAAAATCCTTTATTAAAAGATTAAAAGCTGTACAGAGTACCTCAAAAATCCAAGAACCAAGAAACCGCGAAATTCTTTACCTTTTTTCAGTTTTTGTCAATTTTAACCTAGAAGGACTAATTTTTCGGCAAAGTGTGGGTTATACTAAATTTTCTACAATTAGAGACTAAAAGGGTCTCTGTAGGCCTAATGGTATCCGAGGTACAAGTGTACGAACGTTTGCAAAATATTCTCAATTTATTTGAAAATTTAAGCGTTCACGGCCGGCGTTCGTAGTGTGAGTGTTTTCTGGCCTAATGGACCATGGTCGAGAGGTTATTTGAGTCATCCCCGACGTTTCGTTGGCTGCTGTGGAAAGCATTTCCTTCTGAACCTTCGGTACGGTCACTTCGATTGTTACCTCTGAAGATGTTTGCCACAGCAGCCAACAAAACGTCAAGAATCTCTCAAATAACCTCTCGAGAACGGCCCATTAGCCCTGAAACCACATTTAACCAAAAATTGGCCAAATGTTGGCAAACACAGTGGCGTACCTATTTTTACCTTAAAAAAGCCACCTTACCCAATATTAATACAACAAATGGTAATGAAAGCGAGTTAGACCAGTAGGTACGTTCCTGGACTGAGTTACAAGAAGGGTAAACATTTTTTTATTTCTTATTTCTTTAAAAAACCACCAATTTGTATTACTTTATTAGTTTCCTTGTCTTTAGTAATTTCGATCAAAATTATTGTGATGCATCTGAAAACTGCTGGAAAGCAGCTTTCCCTACTTTATTCTGAAAAGCGATACAAAGATTGTTCAAATCTTCTAAAACGGCCGTCTTTATTTGTTCTACATTCTTCCAATTCGTTATATTATTTTATAAATTAATATACATTTTTTACAAGTACGAAAAGTACAAAAATATTTTTGAACTTTTGGTTCTGTGCGAGTTGAAAACTTCATATTCTTTTATCTTTTTTAACACGCTGCTAAAATTTAAAACTTTTATCATTTTATTTAGTACCTTGTAAACAGAAAATAAATTTTAATCTTCTATTTATTATGTGCGATACACTGATACGCAACTTTTTATTTTTAATTAGTTTTATTTACTGGTATTTCTTTCCTTTTTATACATTTCGATACAATTTTATCGATATTTTCCAATTCCTTTGTATAATATTGTTATGTATTTTTTACCTCTGAGACATTACTATACAGCGCTCTAAAGTTGTTTGTTACAAGTTTTTACGACACTAAACTGAGGTCTTTTACAGTAGGCAAATAGGTTAATCGATTTCCTACTCGAGTTCCGCCAATTATTTTGAGGCTTAAAGTATAAAATATAAGAAGCAACCACTCGTAAAGAATATTTTTTAGTTCAAAGGATTCTTATATTCTTTTGTTATACCACCAGCATATGCATAAGAAGGAACGTTCTTTATTTATTCCTTTCTGGAGCTTCTTTTCAAAGTTTTCGATTTCAAAGAAATTTACTTAGTTCACTAATTGAACTATTGCAATTACTAATGGTTAAAGTAAATGGGTGTTTGTAGACTACTGTTAAAATAACGCTTTCGTTGTTTATTCGACTGAAAATAAAGTTTGGAAAAATCTATTAGAGCCAACACACCTACTAGAGTATTAACAACTTCGAAGCAGTCAAAGTTTATAACTTCTTCGAGTACTAAATATTAATTAGGACCTTCGTTACGTTACATCGTATGTTTGTTTTGGAAACGTTTGAAAATTAAGCTTTTTGGATGCGATCTAATTAGGTTTAGTGCAAATTAAACTTGTAGCGGTTCTTGTAGTAGATCTTTACCGACGCCCTTGATTTAAAGTTTTAAAATTTTTGCTGCAAATTAGGACAGACATTAACAAGTCAAACAAAAGCGCGCATAAAGGTTAATTGAGCACTTTGATCTTCTGATTTTCTCTACCAAGATTTTGAAGTTATTTTAAACATTTTCATTTTTTAATTGTAAATACGAGGTGCTTTATAGTTAGTTACGATTGACTTTTACTGCCATTAATCAACTATCACTCTTCAGGGTTTTATCGCAGCTCCTTGGCGCAATTTTTTTACACTTTAACTTTTAAATTTTAATTTTGTACCCTCTGTGAAGATTTCTTACGTCATTTCCATTTAAACTACCGATTCTCTAGTGCAGAAGTGCCCTTAAAACCCCTTCAATAGTGTATTTTTCAATATGGCAAATAATTTCGAAACGCCTTGTATTTATAATAGAAATGAGGAGAGTATCTTTTTAAAGTTTGCGAATAATATGAAAACCCCACAAACTGTTACAATAATTCGACCAACAGTAGAACAGTATCGATTCCATTAGCCCTCGAATGAGACTTCTTGATTAATTTCCAATTAGTAACATTTGGATAATCATTTAAACGTCCAGTCGGCAGTAATTAACAGCAAATACATTCGACTAACTATCTCTAGTACTACTTAGTTGACAAATAACAGTATTTGGGTTGTTGTTAATATACATTTTGTATTGTTGTTAATAAAGTATTTTAGTGATAACCCCAAGTATTTTCCCCGTGTAGGTTGTAATTCAAAACGTAACCTCAAACATCAAGAGCCTTTAATTAACTTTAGAAATACCTACATGCTTTTGTTAGGTAATTCGTTATTAAAATTTTAGCTAAATTGTGTGTAACAATTTCCAAACAGAAACGAGATAATTTGATTAGTTGCTCGATTTAAATCGAATTAAGTTTTTAATTATGTTAAATTTTGAGGAAATTACTTTAGTGTTATATGTATGTAAGAGTAATGTTAAGTTCCGGTTCCGTTTACATAAAATTATTTATTCTGTACGATTGTTGGGATGTCGACATGTCGGGGAGAGAATATATTTCAATTTTTCGTATAATCGTAATAAAGTTTGTGATTTTCACTCTTTGGTGGTTGATCAAAAAATCTTTTATCATCAGAATGGTAAATCAAAACTTGCAAACTAAATTTTTGAAACTTTTTCTTAGCTAAAACTTTTTTATCCTATAAAATCAGTAATTCTCAAACTTTTTACTTTTACTTGTAAGGTACCTTTTTTAACTTTTAATGTATAACAAACTTTTTTATTCTAGTTTAGAAAAATTTTCTAAAAAATTGTTATTAAATTGATATTTTATATTCTTACTACCACTATATTTCGGAAGTTATTTTGGAAAAAATAAATAAATTACCGTTATTATAATGAACTAAATTTAATTACATCCAAAGCAATCTCATAATTTTTGATGGAATTTGTCTTTACTTTTGCTTTAATCCCTACAACTTGAGAAATTAATCTTCATTGTTCAATCGATTGCTTAAATAAACCTAATTTAATTATTAATTAAACCTAGATGAGAGATATTATTTATGTTTCAAAGGGACATCTTTTTCGAAAGTTGTCAGGACGGTCAGGACAAAGGCAATGCTATATCTAGATCTGTAAAGCTTCAGAATATTTATTTAAAACTTAGCTGCTTCTCTTAGGTAGACTTACTTTGTGCAATTAAACTAGAACAACTCTTGGATCTGCAAAGGACTACTTCGTAACCTTTATAAACCGAGAGCGTTTGATAGCTGATTTTTTTTGACTAAGAAAAGGTTTTTGACACTAAATGAAGATTTACAATTCTTCTGACACTATGCTGATAGGGTTGATAATCTGACTATTTTTGTGTTTTTAAGAATGTGAAAATTAGGCTAATTGCAGTTTTTTAGACTTCTGTGGTTGCTTGACTGTCTTAATGTTCGCTTTTACATCCACTGTCGACTGTCGATAGTTGCCCACTCACTCACCCACTAAAAAGCCCCTACTTTGAAAAGTGCCTATAGTGAATTTGAGGCGCGAATTTTAGCTCCATATCCATTTTTTACTTTGAAACTTTATGTTCTTACTTAGCCCGATCTTCCTACATAATGCTCTGAGAAATTGGAACTCAAGAATTCGTTTTTCTGATGGTATCGTCATTACGGTATTTTTAGTTTGGGAGGTATACAATAGGGTGTACTTTTACTAAAGGACAAATTACAAAATTTTTAACAATTTATACTAAAAGAACAAAGCAAATGAGTAACAAAACCGATCGTCTGTCGTTCCCAAGTAGAGCATTTACTTGGGGGTGGCTTGAGAGGCTTTTCGCGATATTTTCGGTTTATTGCTTATAACTCAAAAACTACGCACTTTATAAGAACAATTTGTCTACATGAATATAAACTATATAAATATAATTTAAATATAAACTTTAGCGCGCGCTAGCGCTTACACTGTTCGTCTGAAGAAGGAAATCTAAAACACATAATTTGTAGGAAATTGAATTGAATTTATTTTTGTATAGGTAGAGATTTCTCTAAAAATGCGTAATTTTCGAGCTATAATCGAAAAAACAATTTTTGATTTTATTTAGGAATTTTTACAAACTTTAACGCGCGCTAGCGCTTAAACCGTTTGCTTGAGGAAATAAATCTAAAAAACATAATTTTTTTGAAATTGAATTTAATTTATTTTTGTGTAGGTAGACATTTCTCTAAAAGTGCGTAATTTTCGAGTTATAATTGAAAAAACAATTTTTGATTTCATTTTGGAATTTTTACAAACTTTAGCGCGCGCTAGCTCTTAAACCGTTTGATTCAAGAAATAAATCTAAAACACATAATTTGTAGGAAATTGAATTTAATTTATTGTTGTATAGGTAGACGTTTCTCAAAAAGTGCGTAATTTTCGAGTTATTACCGAAAAAAGAATTTTTTATTTCATTTTGGAATTTTTATCAAACTTTATCGCGCGCTAGCGCTTAAACCGTTTGAATGAGGAAGGAAATCTAAAACACATAATTTGTAGGAAATTGAATTTAATTTATTTTTGTATATGTAGACATTTCTCTAAAAGTGCGTAATTTTCGAGTTATAATCAAAAAAACAATTTTTGATTTTATTTTGGAATTTTTACAAACTAGAACGCGCGCTAGCGCTTAAACCGTTTGCCTGAGGAAATAAATCTAAAACACATAATTTTTTACAAATTCAAATTAATTTATTTTTGTATACTAGGTACACTTGTACACATTTCTCTAAAAGTGCGTAACTTTCGAGTTATTACCGAAAAAACAGTTGTTTAATTTCATTTTAGAATTTTTGTCAAACTTTAACGCGCGCTAGCGCCTAAACCGTTCGTACGAGGAAGGAAACCTAAGAAATATCAATTATAGAAAATTTAATGTAGTTTATTTTCATGTAGAACCATTTTTTGCATAAAATACGCAGTTTTCGAAACAAACCAAAAACAGAGCAGAAATTCTCTCTTCTCGAGCCATATCCAATCTCCAATGTTGCCACTTAGGGGTGACCGGTCGATTTTATTACTCATTTGAAATGATCTTTCTACCTAAACGGTTAAACATTTTGTATTTTATCGTTTAGTAAAAGTGCACGACTGCCTCCCGGACTATTTGGACGTGTGAGTTGTTCAATTTTGAATTATGTGCCCATGTTGATAGCTTTCCTTTTAGTAACTACCATTTCTCTCACTCTACTCTAGATCGATTATAGAAATTATTCAAAATTGCGCTTCTTCAATGTATTACCTACTGTTTGTAAACTAATGTTTATTTAGTTAATCGTTTACACTGCATTATCGTAAAAGCAACTTCGAACACAACTTTTAAATTCTGTCGTTATTTGGTTAATTTCTCTTTAGATCAAAGCGAAGATTGCTTTCAAGTTATAAATCAATTATTATAATACTAAATGGTTAAAAATATAAAGGTATACCGTTAGACCTATGTAAACCTATGTACATAGTTTTTTTTTGGTAAACATTATCTATAGTTCAATTTAACATGTAAACCCGTAAATACCACAAATTTTAATGAAACAACCATCACACAATGTAATTTAACGTATCATAAATCTATCTAAATTTTAGTAAATTATTTGTTAAATCGACGATATAATTAATGTATTACCCAACAACAAAATTGATTATTAACTATAATTTATAAGTTTGCACATCAACGAAATTTACGCGTTACGTGTTTGTGGGGCTGTTAAAGAAATGTTCTTCTCGTAGTGAACTCGTATGAACTTATATAAATTGTAATCACAATTCTATAGACAACTCTAAACAATATTGTATATGTTTACGACAAGCGTTAGCCATAAAACAAGTCTATATAAAGCTAAATTTTGCTTATGTGCTATAGCTACCGTATCTGACTGATATAGGATATATGCAACAGTAATTTTCACGGTTTACAACGTCATTGTAGTATAATACAGAATTTTGGTTATAGCGAGTTATAGGTTCCTTACCCATTAAAAAGTTTTTTATCTGTGTTAATAGGTTTTTCTAAAATACGTCTTGTGTAACTAACTATAGTTAAAAGGTTAACTACTAAATTGTTACTTATTTATCGTCTCGCGTTTTACTGCAAATTTTTAAGCTTCTGTCTATAAATTTGCTTTTAACTCGCCACAGTTTTAGTACAAAAATTACATTTGCTTAGTAAAGCAATTTTTATTCGTTTTTATTATTTTTGTTTAATTCCGAATCCAAACTGTTATACTTATAACTAGTATTGTGGAAAATCAAATGGTTTTACAACTTCCTCAATTTAATTTTTACAATTTGTCTGATAGCTCGCGACTCGCGAAATTAATAACAAACTTCCAGGTGATAATTTTCAAATTTTCTTGCAAGAATTCATAAAAATTGTAATATAAACCGAATATTCTGGAAATTTTGTTCTAAATAGCGTATCTTTTGTTTTATGTTATATTCTAGAGGGATGCATAAAATTTTATTACAACACAATCTCATAAGTATAAGGATACAAAAATACGTAAATCAAGAATTGTTATAATAAACGAAATAAGTTACAAAAAATTTATTTCTTTTTCTAAACATTAAATAAATTCGTCAAAATGCGCGTTTTTTGTAATCTTTTTTATATAGGTAAATAATAATCGTTTTACGATGAAAAAGTCGCAAGAAACTTTTTTTTTACAATTCCACAACATTTAACGTTTTTTACGAGTTTGGTTTTTCTACAAAACTCGAAAATGCGAAGATTTGTATTTCACAATCTTGAGGAAAATTCCTTAAAAGTAAAATCTCATATATACGCATCTCTCTCTCTCGAAATACTCTTTTTAAATCCTTCGAATGGACAAGACTTGTGAAAATATCTAAATCCCTCTGACCTTTGTCTTTGATATTTTTCCAACTGGACTCAGGTGGAAATCGGATTATAGAAAAGCGGATAAATGTTGTTACCCGATTGAATATTCAGCGAACCTTTATTAGCTCGTGTATTTCCTTTCCTAAATGTTCAATATATACCCAATTTTAGTAGTAATGCATTTACGAATATCCCAACAGATTGCTTTTCCGAGTACTAACACATTTTACATTTTAAGTTTTGTGTAAATTTGTAAACCATTTCATATACGACCAAATAATGCATTTTTAATGAATTTCAAATATAAAGCAAGATTTGCACAATATTTATTTTATTGATGGTGTACAGTTGGTTGCATATTTTAATACGTTAGGCGCTTTACGATAGAATTATCCTCGCGGCGTTTAGAATATTTTTTAATCTGCTAATTCATTGTGTGATATCAACTTTCCTCGTCTCATCGTAAACGAGTGCTTTTGAAATTTAAAGAAAGTGCTCTTACGCCATCTTTATAAATTTGCGGGCGCCGTTCCATTTTGTTGAAATTCACGTATGTTAAAGGCGATTTGTTTAAGAACGAGAGCGTACTGTAATAAACATAAAGCTCCGTTACGAACAGCAAGCGACGAAGCTTTCAGATGCACCGTGGACACGCAATATGAGTTATAACTATAAAAGAAAATTTTAAATGGTCTACTATTAGTCCAGTCAATCAGGGGTATTCTGTATCATAAACTTTGACGATAGCGATTAACCATTATGTTAAAATAAAGATTTTGGGTAAAATGGTATTCTGTATCATTTTTAAAAACCCTTATGTTAACGTAACCATGCAAACAAATATTTACGTCGGCCTTTAACGTGTGAAAATAAAATGCGCTGAAAATTTGATTTTAAGGATAGTGGTCGAGTGTTGTGAGTCAAAATTATAGACCGGGAGATAGTAACAGATTTTGGGCCACCATTTTATGCAGTATGCCTTTCAGAGGACAATATTATAAGTATATCCTCATGATAATAATGCGGGAATCAAATAATCATCCTGGGTTCTTCATGTTAAAAAATGATTATTCTTTCGCTCCAAAAGATAAACATTACTTGGGCATGCGCAATCGGTATGCCATCTTGGCGTAGACACTTTTACAACAAGAACTTGTATAGTTATCAGTGGCAGCCTGTTTAAAAATGCGGAAATCCTTCTTATTGAAATACAAATTCGCCTGACTGTGCCAGCCTTTGGGGCCCACCCTAACGATATACTAGTGGCTTTAAAAGAAATTTTTATTTTAAATTTCATTATCAAGTTCATGGCAGCCTGATTAAAATTCTACTAAAACCATTTTTTAACACGAAGAATCCAGGATGACTCTTAGATTCATGCATTATTATCATCAGAATACATGTAGAATACTGTCCTCTGAAAGGCGTACTGCATAAAATCGTGGCCCAAAATCTGCCACTATCTCCCGGTCTATTAGTAAAAATTTGTGACTCACTACCCTTTTCCACTGAACCGCGGATTTTAGAGTTACACAACGAATTTGCTATTTTATTGGCGAAGTTCTGCCACAAATTCTTAACACTGTTGGCCTCGAATGGTTTTGTCTTATCATTTAGGAGCACCCTATTGTTTTCCATGTAGGTAAGAAGCCTCTCATACTGTGCCCTCGTGTTCATTTGCCAATTGGCCATCCGGTGTTAATAAAAAGCAAACAATCAAAAATAACAATAAAAACAAACGTCCACACGTCAAACAACTACATAAATGAGCCATTAACGGAATTGAACAAAACTAAACAAATTATTAACCGAATTACTCGAATGTTAAAATAGTACTATCCTTTTCTGACACAGGCAGTTTATCCATGTTTTTCTCTTTTCAAGACGATTCAAAACTTATTACCTTTTTGACGTTTTAAAATAGCCTACGCTGTAACAGATGATTGAAAAGGTTGATACGGAATAAGATTTTTTTCAATAAGCGTCAAAACACCCGTTATTTTAAAACGTTGTTTTAACTTAATGGTTTATCGCTATCGTCAAAGTTTATGATACAGAATACCCCTGATTGAGTGCTCAAAAGAGGGGTGTAGAGTGCATGAAATATGCGACAATTTTTGACTTCGGGGCTTCGTTAGGAGTAGTTAGCAGGTAAACATACTAAAAGTCCCCGAGCCTGGGAGGTGAGCATACGGCGGGAGGGGGGGGGGAGATACAATTGAAATGTTGAGCGAATTTTTTCGTTTATATTGCCAACAACCTGTTTCACATGTCAATAATTATTCATTCTAACGTTTTGGAAAGTAGTGTTTGAGGAGAGATTGGGGGGGGGGGGGGGCTCATGTAACATTAAAATCGGTTCAAGGGCTTGCCAACCACACGTGTTCAAAGATTGGCTAACTTTCGGTAAGTCGCACTTCTCCATGAAACCTGGTTTGCCGGTACTCTTTTGGCTATAACTCCAAAAATATTTGTCCGATCCTCAATTTCTTTTTTCCATCTCAAAGCTGGTTAAATTTACTATCAGATCCTTTATATGAGATTGTGATTAAATCCCATAAAATACTAAAATACTAAAAATCGTCATATTTCGCAAAAACATACACATTTAGCGTGCTTGTGTGAGTATTTTACGGTATTTAATCAAAATTTTATATACAGGGTCCGATAGTAAATTTAACCAGCTTTTAGATGAAAAAATAAATTTTGGATCGGACAAATAGTTTCGGAGTTATTGAGAAAAATATACTAAAGAAACTTGGATCTCACAACAGTGTGCGGTTTTTAGCGTAATAGGATTTTTATTTTATGGGGCTTGATCAAAATTTCATATATGAAGTCTGATGGGAAATTTAACCAGCTTTCGGATAAAAAAATAAACTGCGGATCGGACAAATATTTTTGGAGTTATAGCCAAAAGAGTACCGGCAAACCTAGTTTCATGGAGAAGTGCGACTTACCGAAAGTTAGCCAATCTTTGAACGCGTGTAGTTGGCAAGCCCTTGAACCGATTTTAATGTTATATGAGATCGACCCCCCTCCCCTATCTGTCCTCAAACACTACTTTCCAAAACGTTAGAATGAATAATTCTTGACATGTGAAAAAGGTTGTTGGCAATATAAACGAGAAAATTCGCTCAACATTTCTACCCCCCCCATCTCCATTTTAAATTGAATTAATGTTGAAATGTGAGATAAATTGTGATGGGTTGATATGGAGGAAGGGGGGAGGGGTTGTAACGAAAACTTCGAGCTGCGAACACTCATGACTCATTTTTCGACATTTATAGGTTATCATAAAGCTGCTCTAACTTTAAATCTGGTTGAGCTAAAATATCAGTGATACGCTCAATTTGAAGGCAATTTAAAATCCTACAACTTTTGTTAAAACGAATTTCCTCTCAAATGAACGGTAAAAAAGTCCCAAGCGAAGTTTACCCAAAAAATTAAATTTTTTTTAAAATAGCTATTTTCTCCAGCTTATATCTCAGAAACCGTAACAGATAGGAACAAAATAAATAGACCAAGTATTGTAGCAAATTTAATTAGCTTTCATTTTTATTTAAAACATATTTATCTAGAGTGCACTGTTTCCGAGATATAATCGAAAAACCAAAAAATTGTATCTCCCTTTCCCCACCCCCGTATGCGCACCACCCAGGGTCGGGGACTTTTAGGATGTTTACTTACTAACTACTCCTAACGAAGCCCTGAAGTCAAAAATTCTTGCGTATTTCATGCACTCTACAATATGTTTATTGACTGGACTATAGGTCTTTATATAGTTACGAGTAAGGTACACTTGCGGACGTAAGTACTAGCCACACAACCTGCAGTGTGCAATTTTCCTATAAAGTTACTCCTGAAAGAGTGGACTTAATTTGGATAATGTCTCGTAAATGTTTTTTTAGTTGTTGGCACTATTTTTATTTATCGTCGAATAAAAATTCAAAAAGTGCGAATAAAAATCAAAACAGATTGAAAGAAAATTGACGTTGTAGTAGTCAATAGAAGAAATAAAACTTTCATGATCTGCTTCAACCACTCCCGTATTTTTAAAGAGAATACTTATTCTATTTTTAGTACATTTTCATTCAAGTACTATCCATGACTTGGAAATTCACCTCCGGTAGTAGGTAGTTATAGATTAGGTCAAAAAATAGCAAACCTAAACTTTAAAAAAGTTAATGTAAGTTTACATTAGCGATAAAGCTGGCATCGTGTGTATCGTTTGATGAAGATTTGAAAACAGAAAGGGTAAATTTAGAATTAAACAATTTTAATCTCCTAAGATTTTGCCTAAAATTTCGAACAAAATTGAGCTCTGGTTTATCGCGCCATAATTGAATTGAATATACGCGACACAAACGTGACTATGATTGATTAACGTTGATTCAAATTTTACATTTTAGTAATCTTCCATAAATTTACAACATGTAAATGGTGTCTAAATACGACCTTCGTGTTATTTTAATTGAGTTTGATGGTTTTATGAAAAATAAAACCAATTTATCGAGTTTAATGTTTGAAATTATTATCAATATTTAATTTTCCGCGAAAAAAGCGAGTTCTATATTTATTTATTCTCTTACATGATACTGAAGCAGTGGAGGCGAACGGTATAATTGTCCAATTATTTTTCGTATATCTTTGAGTCGCGGTAAACCGACTCGGTTCGTCGATGTTTTGTTTGTAAAATCGCATTTCTTCATTGTATCAATCTTTCGGTTGGTATTTTGCAAACAAAATCTTAATTATTAAGTATTTCGAATAGCGCACGCACAGAAACTAAAAATAATAATAAAAAGCATTCGGGGGTGTATAAATGTAGAAAATTTATCGTATTGCTTTTGCCGTCACGAAATCGATTTTAGATATCTCTAAATGAAACCAAACACTGTTAAATATCCATTTTATGGTGCCTAATAGATTATAGATGGCACGATATGGAATAACTTGTATTGTTATTAATATTTACACAAAAATCAAGATTTTTGCTCCTTATTGCATTTTTATATACATTTACAATTCATTTTTTATTTCCACTTAATAAATTTTCTTATTTTTGTTTTTCCTACTCCGAGATGAGCCTAAAAGAATTTTAAGATGGCTTTTAACCTATATTCTGTATAGATTTTTTTGTCTCGGTGGCCTTCTTGTTAAAAACAAAAGAAAATTTCTTATGTGAATATCTTAGTGGCCAAGTTTTATGAGCCGACTGCATAATATTCATACCATAACTTATAAATATAGTCCCTAAGTACCTAAGTGAAAGTATTTTGCTTTAGCTCTTCAAAATGGAGAGTGCTTCAAGAAATTAATTATTTTTTCTTTTACGCGAACTTATATCGAAAAAGGGGAAATAGAAAGATGAGATGTATTACCGATTAGGTATAATATGTGAAATATTAAAATAATTAATGAAAATTTCCGGATAACTAAGTGTAGAAGGCAGCTCCGCTAAAAGCCTTTCTATTCCGAAGGAAGAATTAATGTAGCACATATGCGACTCGTAAAGCTGGAAACGATTTTTTTTCAAATGCGAGATAAATGACAGACTCCCTTTAAAACAATTATAATAAATTAGAAAGATTGAGACGACTGTAATTTAGCTATGTTGAGGCAAAAAGGGGAAATTTGCTGGTTTTTCGCCAATTACAACTATTAAAATTAAGGCTGGAACAGGCTGAACGTTAGTGATACATTAAAGATATATTTGTCTAGTGGTAGCGACTTCCAAAAAACACTAAAATACTAGTCAATAGGACTGAAGTATTGTACTACTTGCTGAAATTTTTCTAGCAGTATATTTCGTTGATTTCGTGAGTATTAAGTCAGTTTATGTCAAGAACCTTAAACCTCAATGACCCGAACGTCATCGGTTTAACTCTTAATTTTTCTACTTTGTTTTTGTGAAACATCGGTTTGGAGAGACTATCAATTGCTACCAGTGGCGGCGTTACGACTTTTTTAAAGTGGGCAGAGAAGAGCACGGAAAACAATCAGTGGGGTAAGCACAGAAGGACAGAAGCTGCTCGGGAGGATACTTTGATAAAGTTCTTTTTAAAATTTCAGTTTCAGAAGTTCAAGAATCTTAGTAGCGATTGATAGTGTCTCCAGAAACGATGTTTCATAAAAACAAAGTAGGAAAATTAAGATTTAAATTACTACATTAGGTATTTCAGATAAACCAAAATATTGTTGGAGAATCTAGGAGCCCTAGGCTGGAGCTAATGGTAAATCCAGGCCTGTCCATTCTAATACGTAGTTATTTTACACAAATAATAAAATTGATGAAATTTAAATAAAAGTTTTTTGAAAAGCCTTGGCTTGCCTTAACTATGGGGCTCAGGACGTTCTAGCGCCCAGCTTTATAGCAATTTTTTAGAGTAAAATCAACTCTACAATTACAAAAACACCACAAGTATTAGATAGGTACGGGTTCTTCAATACTAAAGTGATGCCAATTCGGTGTTAATAAAAAATTCCAATAAATTTATCAAAGTGGACGATGGGGTGGGCATCTGGATTGGCATTAAAATTTCTGAATTTTAAGTCGTTTGGCCTTGAAAAACAAAAATTTTTCGTTCGCGGTGCTATTTCCGAGAGGTCGCCAAAAATAATGTTTATAATTTGGGGGTCCCGAACCAAAATGGTTAAGAAACGCTGCACTAAAGTGCGTGCGATTGCAGCTAATGGCTAGGCTATCAGAGGTTAGCGATCCTTTGACTACCATTATTAGCTGCGGTGGCCAGGATCAGCTTAGGCTTTCGTGGGACTGGGCACTACAAATGTTCATTGTATTAATCATTTTATTGTGCGAAATACATTTACAAATTGACGAGAACGCCTGGCTACCCTACGTCTCTACTTTATTATTTTCAAAATTATTTTATAAAACATCGCATAGAGCTCAAACCTCGTTTTGAACGATTTAGTTGTTCTATCCATGATTTAAAAAGAAATTAGTATTGAATTTTGGCCCCGTCCACATATTTCTTCTCTAGTCTCGATCTCTCTCTAGATCACTAGAACTCTAGTCATGTTTATAGATATTTCATAATTTAATCCACCCGTGTGCAGCTTACTTTAGCTATCCATCACACACTATGGGCGTGTGGACTTACATCTTTTGTAGTCTGCTAGTAGTCCGGCTGACAACGCGCCTCTCTGTTAACTGTAAAACGCTAGGACAGGAGACTGCCGCTCTATTGTTTGCAATATCTTTGAGAATACAGTAGTACCTAGACTATTAACTTGTCAGACCGTATATTAATTGCTTTCCTTTGTAATCATCGTATACTAGTGGTTAGACCCAGCCGATGAGACTCATGAAGTCGAAAAAGTTGTCCGGGGACGCTGTTAATGGATAGGTCACACACTTTTTTGATTTATTTAAAGTAAGATAAGAATGACAATGGTTAGGTTAGCCAGCAATCTGCAAAGAAATAAAAAAATAATGTCAATATTAGACAAGGCCTATATTTGAAGTTGATGGACAGTCGGCTAAGATCTAATATGAAAGAGTGAAACAGTGAGCGAATTTATGGCATTAATTAAATTAGTCCGTTTGAACTTATTAATGTGTAACTTTCTATAGAAAGTTATAGAGATACCTTTTCCGTTTGGCGCTGGTGACTTACGCCACCCGCAGAGGGGTTCAGAAGAATCAATAGAAGACTATTATTCACCATTATGCCTTTCTGCCGGTGGTAAAGTCACCAGCTCCAAAACAAGGCGGTACAGGAGAACAGGAGACATCAATAGATTAGTAAACCCACCAACAGAGCGATATATAAAATATGAAAATTTCTAGTTACTCTAAACATAGAGGGGGTTAAAACTTCTTCTGTCGTCCGTTGAGTTTTCGAAATATTTTAAAAAGAGCTAATCGTGCACGATGAGAGTTTCTTTAAATATTTAATTTATTCTCGGTTAAATGAAAAAAACAAAGTCATCCTCATACTACAATTAGAGGAAAATTACTACGTTCATTTCCACTTTACTAGAATATAATGTATGTGGGAAACTGCAATAAATTATCGTCTAAAGTAAAAAGAGCAACGAAAATTAAGCCGAATGAGAGTTTTTTTGCCATTTTAATGTATAGAAAAACCAAAATGGAAGAGTTCTCGAATCGTTTAAATCCAAGTAAAATCCATCATTCTTAATTTATTTACTTACACACTGGACGTAATCTCCAGTTGACTTAACTGACGTGAGAAAAAGCGACGTCTTAATAATTCGTATACTATAACCGTAATTAATTACCACAATTCAGAAAATTAATATATACAGTGTGTTTGAACTCGTTTTTAGTCAAAATTTCATTATCACTGACGTTTTAGTAATCCTTTTTCTAAAATAAAATATTTTAGCCCTTTCGTAGATCAAATTGCATTAATTTTTTTTAAATTTTAAGTAAATTTTTTTAAAGGAAACTTATTTTTTCGAGACTATCTGCTAACGTCGTCTCAAATTTGTTTGGAAATCATTACGCAAATTTTTATTTTATCGAACGAACTGAAGTTTTTCGAATTAAAGAGTTTCCTTTTACGAAAGCCGATATTTGAACAAATCAACATTTCAACTTAAATTTTCTTATACCCAAGAACCCAAAGTATATTTTCTAGAATTAATTTGAATTAAATAAATTTTCGCTCGAAAGATAATTCGGTATAAATAACGAATACGAATTTCTCTCTATCTTAAGATTTATTAAATGATTTTCTCGTGCCTTTATCTCTTTTAAAGATTATTAATAAGGTCGTAATCCCAAATATAATTAATGTCGTAAATTATCACCGATTTGTACGTTGTACGTAGTAATTTACTGTATGTGTAATTGATTTTTGTACACCCCTACTTTAAGTTGGTCTATTTTATTAATATTTTCCCAACTTTTTATTGTTATCTAATGGATTTTGGTGGTAAAATTACAAAACGCTACACTTTTAGATATTTAGTCCAAATTAAGCATAAAAACAAAGTTGTCCAATTTGTAAGAAGTTGGAACATTAGTATCGAGGGTTTTCCAGGTCGCCGATTCCGGCTTCGATATTAGTTCTGAAAAGCGTAGTAAAAAGCGGGTCAATGTTTGGTGATACTCTTTTCCTTTTCAAATTTCTTCTACCTTATTTATTTTCAAAATTGTCCACTTAGGTATGTATATAAAGATATATACGGGGCGGGTTTCGATAGAGGGCTAATTTAAGTTCGTAAAAATTATAAAAAATATAATATTTAAGCTAATGCTACAGAAGACTTTCGAAATTAAAATTACAGTGGTAAACTCCACCTAACAGTAACTCAAGTTAAAGTTAGGTTAAGTACGCCTTAAACGGAAGACTCGGTATATTTCCTAAATTTTCTTATTTGCGATAAAAGCACGCCGTATACAATACAAAATTAATTGCTTCTTTTCTTTTATATCAATTTTTATATCGATCGTGTGTGGTGGGTACATTTTATTCACGTACACAAAGTAGGTTAAAGCACGTTCTTATAAGCCGTCACCTATTCTATACTATGCTTCATCACGGCCTTTATCTAATACTTTAGTATATACCATATGTTACTTTCTACCCTATTTTTCATTTTGTTAGTTTATCTTTTTAAAACATCTTAAGACGTATGTGTGTGCAATCGTTTATATCTTAACTCGAATTTAAATACTTTGTTTATTTGATTAATAAGATCGACCGAACCCTAAGAAATAACAGAATAATTTTAATTACTTGCAGGGTTGCATGTTTTAAGTTTGTTTGTTTTAGATAGTAAAAAATTTATATTTACATTAAATGCTTTTCTAGTGTTGATGTGTTTATTCCATGTAGCAAATGTGAGCTATCCAAAAGAAACAAATAATACTTCTGGCGTAGCCCTACTGGGCGGGCAAATATAAATAGTCCGAAAACCGATAAAGTACAAAATTGTTAACGATGCATCCTGAAATAACATTATATATGATAAAACCGACCGTTTGCCATTCCAAAGCGGCAGCATTAACTTGAAGATGGCTCGAGAAGGGTGGATTGATTTAGTTTGACTCCCAAAACCCCATCATTCTCGAGACGCTATATTTCAACGCCTTCTACACCTAAACTATTCGTTTGACAAAAAATATCAAGGAAATAAAATTTATAGACAATTGAGTTTAATTTATTTTTGTGTAGAAGCACTTTTCTGCAAAAGTGTGTAGTTTCCGAGTTATAAGCGATAAACCAAAAGAAATAGTTTGTTTTGGAAATTTTTGTCAAACTGTAACGCGTTCTAGCGTCTAAACCGGTTATCTGAAAGAAAACAACATCGAGATGTAATTTGAAGTAAATTTAATGTAGTTTACTTTAGTAAAATATCACTTTTCGCATAAAGTGTGTAGTTTTGCCGTTAGAACCGAAAACCTGAAAAATGCAAAAAACACCTTTTCCAAGCAGTCTCCAATTAATGCTGCCACTTAGGAATGCCAAACGACTGGTTTTAGTACCTACTCCTTTGCTATGTTCTTTTAACCTATCGCAAACGGCAAAAATTTTGCATTTTAGTATATTATCTACACTCTGCCTCCAGGACACTCTACGTCTGATAACACTAAACTTCAACGTACTCTCATCTCAATTGTTAGTTTGACGAAAAAATCTATAACATGTAATGTGTAGCAAATTAAAATTTATTTATCTCTCTACAGATTCACTTTTTTCCAAAAGTGCGTAAATTTTGGATTATAAGCGATAACCAAAAATACAGTTTCTTGGGTCGATTTTGAAACTTTTATCAAACTTTAACGCGCTTTAGCGTCTAAACCACTTAAGGGAGGAAAAAATCTTTTTAATATAATTTGTAGGAAATTTAATGTATTTTATTTTTTATGAGTACTACCCTTATTTCGAAAAGTGCGTGATTTTGGAGTTATAGGCAATAAACAAAAAATAGTGTTTTGGGTCGATTTTGAAATTGTTGTTAAACTTTAACGCGCTCTAGCGTCTAAACCACTTAATGGAAGAACAGACTCTCCTGATATAATTTGTTGAAAATTAATTATATTTCGTTGTTTAATAGATCCACTTTTATCTTATTAAGTGCGTAATTTTGAGTTAGAAGCAAAAAACAAAAAAACAATTTTTGGAAATTTTGGAATTTTTGTTAAAATTTTAACGCGCGCTAGCACATAAACTGTTAATTCGACAAAGAATCCTTTTGAATATAATTTGTAGAAAACTTAATTTATTTCAATTTTTATAAGTTCTCTTTTTTTTAAAGTGCGTAAGTTTTGAGTTATCAGCAAAAAATAGAAAAAACTGTGCGATTTGAAATTTTTGTCAACCATCACTTAACGTAAGAAAAAACTTTCTTTACATAATTTGTAGGAAATTTAATATATTTCATTTTTTAATAGATTAAATTTTTTCTAAAAGTGCGTAATTTTTGAGTTATAAGCGATAAATCAAAACAAACTTTTTAGAGCGATTTTGAAACTTTTTTTAAACTTTAACGCGCTCTAGCGCCTAAACAGTTTATCGGAGCAACAAACCTTCCAGATATAATTTGTAGGAAATTGAATATAGTTTACTTTTATGTAGAAGCCCTTTTCCCAGAAGGCGTGTAGGTTTGAAAGTATTAGCGTAAAACTGCAGGAATAGCACAGACCTACTCTTCTCGAGTCATCCGCAAATTAATGCTGCCACTTTGGAGTGATAGAGACGGCAGATTTTATTACTCATTTGCAATGCTCTTTTAGCTTAAATCATTAAAAATTTTGTACTTTATCGTTTATTAATAGTTTTCGCTTCCTTCCGTACTATTAACAGACCGATAAAACAATTTTTTGGCTTATTTTTGGAATTTTTCTTAATCTTTTTAACGCACTCTAGCGTCGAACCGTTCATCTTAGGAAAAAAACCTACGAAATATAAATTGTAGGAAATTTTATGTAGTGTATGTTTACTTTGCTTATAAAGTGCGTAGCTTTTGAGCAATATGTGTAAAATCGATATATTAGCAAAAATCCATCCGTCTTGAGCCACCCACAAGTTAATGCTAAGAGTCGGCTTTATTATCTACCCATTTGCAATGTTCTTTTAGTCCAAGTCGTTAAAAATTTTGTACCTTTAAAACCTAACGATTTTTTATAAAAAAAGTACTTTAAATTACAACTCCCGCATTATTTTTACTTAAAGCCCACAATTCAATTATTCAAATACCATTTTATTCCACTTTTCGTCTCTAATATTTAAACATCATTCAAAGAAATTGGTTGAAACTTTTTCACGAATTTAATAT
Source organism: Malthinus flaveolus (assembly GCA_950108345.1). Taxonomy (NCBI): domain Eukaryota; kingdom Metazoa; phylum Arthropoda; class Insecta; order Coleoptera; family Cantharidae; genus Malthinus; species Malthinus flaveolus. Next base: position 4,713,394 of record OX467287.1, on the reverse strand, counting down.
CTTTTCTTTTATATTAATTTCGGCTCGAAAAATTCCCAACGAGGTTTGTCCCATTTTTGCGAAAAAAATTGAACAATTTTACGTAAACACCTTACTGTTAACACATTTGTTTGAGGAAATACATTTTCCTGTTTGATTAAAATCGTTGTAGCATAAATTTAATTACAAAGGGGGAATAAATAATTTGTAAAGTGAGTGGTCGACATTAAAAAAGTAATTAACAAGATAAACACGACTTTTTGTTATTAATACATTTTAAGCCTTACCGATCTTTTAAATCAATACGCCATCTTCTTTCTATTTTTCTTGGTTTCGTTTCAAACATTAAGTTCGAGTCTATTATTATTTTTTAACGTAGGATTTAGATGCCATTTTGGTTTTGAAAAAAGCTAAATTTGGCGTATTAGTTTATTTGTAATTAGGAAATATTACAGTGTTGCTATAAAGTTAATGCGATTAAATTGTAAGGGTTCTCCAGATAATAATGTACGTACAACAGGTGTATTATGATTGAACGCTTAGATAAGGGAGGGTGCGCACGTGAGCGTAAATATTTAAAATAAAAATTTTGATTTCATTACCTAGGGGTAAAACACACAAAAATTAAATTAGACCCTTTTTTATTAATGAGAAAAATTTTGTGCTGTGTCGAGTTAGACACGTTTTTGGTGTAAAATTTGGTACTAGCCCATCAAAAATCAAAAGCTTTCGAGAAAGGCACAATGCATCTCTACGTCAAGCTACCACAGCAAAGTGTGTTGCCTTTAAAATTACAACCATAAGGCCTTTTAAGACCTTATAAAGTTTGTTATCGGTAGATTATTTTCTAAATGTTTCCTAAATACGTAGTATAGTCAATTTCACAATCGCGTGCTTATTTTAGATTTTATAAAATATAAATGAATTTAATTTTAAACATTTGATTTCTGTAGTGCATTAGGGAAAGGTACGACGTTTCCCGTACAATAATTAAAATTCTCCCCGCTTTTAATTCAAAGCTAAAAATCAGTCACAAAAATAGCAAATTTTCCGGTGGTAAATAAAAACCCTCACACGAATGAAAATGGAATTAACCGGAGAGTATTTTCGAATAATGAGTTATTACGATTTAAAAAAAGGTTTAAGCGTTTATGAGTGTAACAAAAGTTCAGATTCAGGTTTTAGTAAAGAAGCACCTTCTTGGCTACAATAATTTAACTCTATTTAAGGAATATGAACGCAAAAGGGCTACTGTTCAGCATCAGAAATGAACAGAGCGTCCTTTTACGACTGTTAGCGATAAAAACATTGCTGTTGTTAAAACGATAATTGGGGACGATAATAAAGCAACTTATGCAGTGATAGAGCATCAATAACTCAATCTTGGATCTTCAGGTTGGTGTTGAAGCCATTATACACGATTACCTGCATTTAAAAGAAGTTGTCAACGTGCCGCATCAGCTCTCTGAGTTTCAAGAAACAGTGTCTCAATAATGGCGGACGGCAAATTTTTTCAAAAGTTGTGACAGGCGATGAAACTCATATTCTATTTTTTGACTTGCCTACCCATCAAGGGAGTCGTGAATGGATTCATAAAGGCGAGGAAACTCCGACGATGGTAAAAAAACCCAGAGAGCTGCGAAAAAGTTTTTAATGTGGTATTTATTAACGTCCGCTTCAACGGCACAGGTTTAATACAGACGGGACCTACTAACAGCTTTAGGTGGGTTCCGAACCACCCGGGACAAGGCATTTGACACATAGAAAAGTCTAGTGGTGTCAGCGAGTCGCGAACCGAGTAACATCCAGACCTGAATCCAATGCTCGGCCCGCTCGGCCACTCTTGCCCCTGTGAAAAGAGGGAAAAGTTATGTACTACGTAGTTTTCTTCAAAAGTAGCAACCTGGTACGGGTAGAAGACAGCTACAGCTAAATGGAGCATTGATAAATGTTTGCTTGAAGCCTGAAGTTTTCAGTCGAGTTCCAAAAATGGGATTTTGCTCCATCACGACACTGCATCGTCTCACACAGCATTAGCTTCGAAGGCTCAGTTTTCGACTAAAAAAAAAGATTGAAACAATAGAACATCCACCACACGGCCTAATTTACCAATGTGCAACTTTTGGTTGTTTTTTGGCACCAAGAAAAATTTTCGAGGTAGAAAGTTCTTGTCTGAGAAGAAGATTGATAATAGATACTATTCACGATTATTGTGCAAGATTGGTTTGTAGCTTTTACGCAGTGGAAAGAAATAATGGTGAAGTGCATCATTGCTGAAGCGAATTACTTTGAACATATTTCCAACGCAATTTTAGAAGATATAAACGATGTTCTTTACTCTCAATAAATTCAGCTTGACTCTAGTACCTCCATTACCTGTAATTTCATGCCAATGTGTCTATTTTTGTCTCCACGCAAAGTAATAAGCGACATATTTGTTAAATAGTGTCTTACTAACGATACAGCTAAGAGGGTTTAAGCGTAATATCAACATATTACGTTATTCTATCTAAAAAAGCCACATTCCAACTCTTGCCCAACATTTTCCAAACTGTTTTCGTTGCGATCGCTCTGTACAGAGAGATTAAAATTCCAACGTGTTCGGGAAGCGTAAAGAATGCCCATATTAGTACTACGGTCAGTAGTTTCATTTATGTTCTTTCATTTACTTCCATTGACAAATTGGAATCATCTAGTCTTCTCGAACACTTCAAACCTCTAACGACTCAATCGATACCAATTACAACACTTCTTCTTGTAATTAATTGAAGTCAAATGTTTGAATTTAAAAAATGGAGCTGTTAAGCGAAAAACAACGAATTTGAAGGAAGTGGCGCTTAATAACATTTTATGAAAGTTGTTCTTATTAATGAGTTTTATAACTGCACTTCAACAACGACGTCAAAGTAAATAAACTGTTTCATACGTTTGAACTAACTAAATACTATTATTACATCAAGTACATACGTGGTTAAAGAAAGCATTTCTAAACGTTATAACCGTTAAAATGTTTTTGTTTTATTACTTTTAAATAAACTACAACTCGTAATGTAAAAAAATTATTAATTTAGGCGCATGGCACACCATTATGAATAAGGAGGTAAAAATACATTTTTAAATCGATAATTTTGTCATTATCGTCGCCAAAAGTATTTTAGAAATGCCCATATCCATTTAGCGCCTTTTTAATACACCCTCAAATGCTTTTACGAAAGTCTTTAACGTTAAATTATAAACATAACTTGAAATATTGCACAATAAAATTAGTAATTTAAACTAAGGGAAAGGGACATTGGGGAATTTTAATGCACATACTTTGGAAACAAATATGTGAGCTTAAAATTTACGCTCAATTTTCTGTTTAGATTAAACCCTCGTAGGAAATATTTTAAAAAATTAAATAAGATTAAATTTTTAATTTGCTTATAATCCGCATTCTAATTTTCTTAAGCTTCCTTTTGCGAGAGCTTTTTAATCGTTAAATTATTGAAACTTTTTTGTGGAAATGACGCTTTTCGCGAAATGTAAAAGTTAAGAAAAAAAACGTAAGAGCATTCCTGCAGGTAAAACCGTGACAGAGTTTGCAATCGAACCCTTAAACCGTCAAAGATTGCCTGTAAGAACTCTTTTAAGTGCGAAGGATCAAGTGTTTACGGTTGTAACTTTTTAAGCCGCTCTTTTTAAAGGCAATTTTTTAAAAGGAATGAAAATTTCATATTTTTGTAACGAAAATGTTAACGAAAATTTGAGTTCGATGTATTTACTTACATGGGAGCTTATTATACAGAGTGAATATAATAAAGTACATTGGGGTGTCTTTGTTAGTACTAAAGCCTCATTGACACGGTGATATTTTTCGCGACAGTTTGTGAAAGTTACTGTCTCTCTGTCTCTGTCTCTCTGTCTCTGTCTCTGTCTCTGTCTCTGTCTCTGTCTCTGCCTCTGTCTCTGTCTCTGTCTCTGTCTCTCTCTGTCTCTCTCTCTGTCTTTCTGTCTCTTTCTGTCTCTCTCTGTCTGTCTCTCTCTGTCTCTGTGTCTCTCTCTGTGTCTCTCTGTGTCTCTCTCTCTGTGTCTCTCTCTCTCTCTCTCTCTCTCTCTCTCTCTCTATGCTATCGCTAGAAATACTATCACTGTGTATATTGCAATTAAAGTTGCTCTCACGACAGTAAAGCCTCATTGACACGGTGATAGTTTTTGCGATAGTTTGCGAGAGTTACTGTCATGATAGCAAATCTCACCAAAATTATCATCGTGTAAATAGACTACTATCGTACTATCACTATTATGATAGTTACTCTCAACTATCTAGTCAAGCTAGATAGTTCCGAGTAATTCTCACGATAGTTACCGACTATCTCGCTTAAACAACATTGTGTAAATTAAACTCTCTCTCTCTCTCTCTCTTTCTATGCTATCGCTAGAAATACTATCACTGTGTATGTTGAAATTAAAGTTGCTCTCACGACAGTTAGTAACTATCGTGCTTTACTCTCATGATATTTACTCTCCTAAAATACTATCACCGTGTCAATGAGGCTTATGAGTTGGTTAAACTAGCAAAATTGAACAAAAATGCAAGGCACTGTATTTTTATTCGTTTTTATCTTTGGCCAGTGTTGCTAAGTTTAAGCTAATTTTATAACTTTAAGGTTAAGTTAATGAGAAAGGCCTTTTTTTATGGATGTGGAAATCTTCAGAAAGACACCTCCACTTTCTGTGGAGGTAGTGTGAGGTTGGACAGTATGGTATTGTCCGACTTACTAAAACCACACCCGAACCCCCGCTATCAATGGGGGTTCTGTTCTGCGAGGTGATTGGGGATTCGCGTAAGCATTGCTTCCAATTCACCTCGCCAGAGTTTAGCTCTCCTCGTCTGCGCCGCTTTTCGGTCTTGTTCGAATGCACGTCTTTCTCCCGTGCCTTTTCTTTCAGTTTATCTGTTGTTCACGTTGTAGATTTTCTTTTTACCGCATGATGCTCGAGGCTAGCTCCAGTGCTCCAGTATCGTGACTCATTCTTCTCCTCCTCTGAGCATTATTTGGACGATGTTGTTAACGCTCAGAGTTTCTCCCACTTTGAGGGCTTCCGCGACTCTTTTTTGCTCCCATCGAACACAGCTGAACAGCAAGTGCTCAGCCATGTCGATTTCGTTGCAGTGGTCGCATTTGGGGGTGGCGAGTTTTCCAATCCGATGCTTGTATTGGTTAAAACACCCGTGACGCGTGAGGAGCTGCGTTAGGGGGTAGGTCAGCTCTCCCATGAAAAAGGCATGTGATGACCCATCATCACGTTTATTTACTTACCTTATAACTCTCCACAGAGCAGTTTTCTTTTATTTTGAATTAAATTTGTGTTATCGAAATTGTTTATAAAAACAATTTTTAAAAAATGCGGAAAATTTTGTAAATAATTATTAATTAGAGATTTAAAATGAGATTTTGTTATTTTTTCAATTTCTTTCTTTTTAATGCAGCTTTCGAGTTCCTTTGTTGCGTAATAACGATCCTCAATCTTCATCTGTCTTTAATTTCTTTTACTTCTCAATTTACTTTTATGTAATTTCCGTAAGCTCTCCATTACTTCATCAAACTATCGTTTTTTCGATCGTTTTATTTTACTTCATTTAAAAAGGTAAAATATCTCATTTCATTATTTAAGTGTAACACGAAAAGTTACAAATTAAACAGAAAATAAAATCATTATATTTTTGTTGGGACGAAGTTTCTTTGGAAATTAATTTCCAACTGTAAGATGGAAAATCGGTAGCTTTACTTTTCTCTCTTTAGCCTCGCTGAGTCGGTGACTGGGCAGGTTCGACGTTGAAATAAATTCACACATGTACCACAAATTCTTGTCCAAATAATTACACAATCACAAGCAACAGATATATCAAGGTAACAGCAGGGACAGCATATAGCAGGGGACAGGGGAAGGGGGCGAAGATGGCGGCCACATAGGTCCCACGACGGCTCTTGCGAGCCTCCACGAAACTATAACCACATGGAAGCTATGTAGATTTACTTGTCACTGGCATTCGCCCAGAAAATTGGGGAAAATCGAATACGTGACGGACACTCGCACTTCACGCTCACAAAGAAGACGGCTCACGGCTATTTATTAATTTTTCCCTCTTTTTGGAAAACTACTAATCACAACGCCGGACGGTACTAGTTTTTTAATAGTTTTTAGAATTAGCTTCAATGCGTTCAAACAAGTCATGCTACGGCTACATTGCAGTCTTTTAATTTTGAATATAATTTTCTTTAATTTCCATGGGAAAACAAAAGGCGAAAATATTGTAAAAGAAATATCACAATGCTTTATGTAAAGAACAATTATTAAACGAGATGAGCGAGCTTATCTCTAGTGTTAAATGCTTGAAGTGCAATTAGATGCAGCTTTGAAATTTGTGCAATAACCTCCATTTGAAAATAATATATTATACGTAGCAGTTGTTTAATGAGACGAAATGAAAATAAAATTTATTAGACAACTTTTGCATGGGCTGATTTATGTAACAAATAAAATGTAAAACAAGGAGTTTTGTGAATAAATTTACCGAGTGCGTTAAAAACAGCTAAGACAATAGAAAACACCTGAAGATAATAGGGGAAAAAGTTTAATAAATTCAGAAAAACGCGGGACAAAAGATCTTAACAAAAAGGAGAATTTTCAAATCTCTCAGGATAGAGCTTTTGTAAACCTAAATTCTTATTCTACCTTCGAACTTCTACAAAGTTCTAATCCTGTAAACCGAACGTTGTTTATGTATGTACTTATATATTTACTTTAAATCTCGTTGGAATTTCAAATAATGGTCTAGAGATGTTTTTTTGAATATAACTGTTGGGGCTTGTAAAAATTTAGGCCGGTTGTTTTTCTTCGACACAATTCGATGTTTTGTTTTCAACAAGAGATTTTTGATTTGCAATTATTCAAATTATTTCCAAATCTTCTTTCCACAAAAATAATAAAACCTTTCGATACAAATATTTAAATTTTTATTTTTGTAGTTTAGTTAAGCCTTTTATACGAGATTTGTAATAACAACGAGCGTTCGTTAACCGATTATTACAAAAATTCCAAAAGTGCGAAGAGGAAATTTTTGAATTTAACAAAACGATTGTAATTTTTAAAATAAGGCGAATAAAAATAAAAGCTTTTTCTATATGTTTAAACGCATTTTTGGAACTACCTTTGCAACAATGGCACAGGTAATAACAACTGAACCATGCACGTTTACCTTCAATAATTTTGTAAGCGAAAAATGAATGCATCGATCTACGGTGGGGAAAGACACTACTAGCCAATTGGCTGACGGATACACGATACATAACGCTTGGTGGTCAGATGCTTGGTACAAGATACGCAACATGTATCTTTGACAGGTTTCGTTTAGTTAAAACATCGAAAATATACTCTGGTCACACTGTATTATAGATTCTCAAAAAGATGAGTTTTATGAATAATATTTTATTATCTTTTAAGAAATTCATTTTAAAATAATTCAAATATCTGAAAACGCGGCATTTGGTTTAGAAAGTTAAGATTGATGCGTTTTAACATTTGGCCGAATGTGATAGAGATTTTTCAATAGTAGGTGGGACAGTAATAAACTAAATTAATATTTCTGTAAATACATTCGCTTTGATGAACGTAGTTAGTGGTTAATTTGTTGGTTTTTAGAATTTAATCAGGCTATACCTACCCTACCTTTCCAGTAAATAGCATCATCTTGAAAGATTTGATTGTTAGACAAGATTACTTTTTAAATTACAAATTAGCAACTTAATTTACTTTAATTGCTACCCTGTATAATAGTAAGGTTGCATTTATTTGCATATTGATACTCTCTCTAGGGATGTTTTTAAGATTTTTTTTACTACATCAGTCTTCAGTTTAGTCTCGCGTCTTTGTTATGTGTCTGAAGACCAAGAAAAGCCTCATTTATTTCTTCTAGTTCAGTTATTAGTCACTAGGGGAAAATAAACGGCAAATCCAAGAAGAAAATGTAGGAGTTTCTTTCTTTATCATTATTTATGTATGTACAAGTACAACGTACGTCTGACGTACAAAACTTGGAAGACATACTTCGGAGGAAATTAAATTTACTGTATTTTTCTCTAAAAGTGCGTACTTTTTGAGTTATTAGCGATAAACTAGGGAACATCCAGTTTTTTGCCAGATTTTGAAATTTTTTTTCTACTTTAAGGCGCTCTAGCGCCTAGACCGTTTATTAGGAGAAAAAAAGATAAGTGACATAATTTGTAGAAAATTTGATATAATTTACTTTTATACAGTACACATTTTTTCAAAAAGTGCGTTGTTTTTGAGTTATAAGCGAGAAACTAGGGAACATACAGTTTTTTGCCAGATTTTGAAATTTTTTTTCTACTTTAAGGCGCTCTAGCGCCTAGACCGTTTATTAGGAGAAAAAAAGATAAGTGACGTAATTTGTAGAAAATTTGATATAATTTACTTTTATACAGTACACATTTTTTCAAAAAGTGCGTTGTTTTTGAGTTATAAGCGAGAAACTAGGGAACATACAGTTTTTTGCCAGATTTTGAAATTTTTTTTCTACTTTAAGGCGCTCTAGCGCCTAGACCGTTTATTAGGAGAAAAAAAGATAAGTGACATAATTTGTAGAAAACTTGATATAATTTACTTTTATACAGTACACATTTTTTTAGAAAGTGCGTCGTTTTTGAGTTATAAGCGAGAAACTAGGAAACATACAGTTTTTTAGCCGATTAAAAATTTTTTTTTAAACTTTAAGGCGCTCTAGCGCCTAAACCGCTTATCTAGAGAAAAAGATATAAGTGACATAATTTGTAGAAAATTTGATATAGGTATGTAATTTACTTTTAAATATTAGTATTTTTCTAATACGTTGCAAATGAACCCCAACATACACACATAAATGAAAAACTTTAAATGCTTTCTCGACGCATTTAAACAATGCCGGATTGCTAAGAAAATTATGTTAACCGCCTGGCGTATTAGGTATAGGCGTGCTACCGGAAATAGCAAAGACTTGGGTTCGATTCCCGAGGCGTTAGGTGGAAAACAAATTTTCTCATTTAAAGTTTTTTCCCATATGTGTGTATGTTGGGGTTCATTTGCAACATATTAGAACTATCTAAATAATTAACCCTAAAAATTTAAAAATTAGTATTTATTTTAGAAACTGTGTTGTTTTTAATTTATACGCTAAAAAGTAAAAAAATATTATTTTAATTTAATTGCCGGGTGTAACTGATAAAAAACGATTCTGGTGTTTTTGAAAGAGTTCGCCTGTCATTGAGGAGAAGATTAGATTCTTGCATCCTAGCTAGAGGTAGTCACTTTGAACAGTTATTGTAGATTAAGAGGCTTTACATGTAATTTTTGATAACAAAATATTGTTTTTGTCAAGAATTTGTATCGCCCTGTATCTTCGAAACAAAACGGTTTTTCAAAAATCATCAAAGTACAAAATATTCTTAGCATAATCTAGGGAATAGAGAATAGCCTCTTTAATTTTTTCCGTTTGTTTCATAACCACTCTGTATACACTATACTTTGTCCGTTCTTCTTCAAGGTTATAAGTTTTCCAAAATTTTTGATAAGTGTACCCGATTGGCTTTTTGTTTTTGTAGATTTAATTTTACTTTTTAATAAAGTGCAGTATGTACTACCTGTAGGTTATAGGTAAAGCTTGAGTCGTTAGAGAAGAACCCGCTCCGTCATAAGCTCACATCAGAACTTGATTATAGTTATAAGGTTATAACGTTATAACTGCACAAAAGATACAACAGTGTGGCTGTTATACTGTGGCAGAGTGCATAGTGCAGTGCACAGATGACGTAGTAGACTCTTCTCTATTGAATTTATTGAAAAGTGAGGTTAAGTCACTACCTTAGTTGATAAATGAAGATTTTAATACGAAATAAGAAATTCGATGCCAAAAGATGTTTATTATTGTTTTTTTATCCACGTATTTTGTGTAGTAATATGCTTTTTTTGTGGAAATTAAGCCTTTTGTTATAACTAATTCATCTATAATAGGCCATTATTCAATTGTCATTAATAATACTTACTTTATATATTTCTTATTACTACTACTACTATATTTTATGTACGCCGCTATAATAATTATTTTTTATCAACTTCTTCCATTTTGATCCATCAAAGTTGTTATTACCAACTCTTATTTTAAGCGCTTTCTAGATACTTTCGTACTTTGTTATTCTTTTGTTATTGCGTTTTTGTTCGTATTGAATTCTGAAATCGAAAATATAGTGGCGTATGCAAGCACTAAAAGTATTCAACATATCTAATTGAAAAGTTGACTAACATATTGCTGATATACTATACTTAATTAGTAGCTGAACTATATTAATTTAATGAATAGACGACAGGTGTACACAGATACGGACTGTAAAGTAGCTACTGCTAAATTGCTCTACTAGCTATAGCTGGAATGAACTGTATTCTACTTCATCTCACTTGTAACCATTAGTAGGCCACTGGTAGCAGCTCAGCCCATAGTCTATTACGCTTGTATTTAATTTACGTTTGTGTTTTTCTGCTAAAACTGATAATTGCTGTATTAGAATTTAACATATTAGGTTTCCCACGGCGAATTTTAAATTCGGACGAATTGTGTTTTCAGCTGAAAAATCAGCAGCTTTAAACTGCCGTAATAAAATTACTTTTCTATAGTAGGATTATAACACACGAAAGAACTTTAATAATTTGTTTTGATTAAACTTTTTTTTATCTAAATTAAAAATAAAAGAACCGTAACGAATAAATCTAACATTTAATTAAATTCAGTTCCGCGTAATGGAGGTGGAAAAAATATATATAAAAAGGGTTAATTTTCGTCCGTCGAATAACACAAAGGAAAACTAGAATCTATTTCAAGATAGACACTTTTAGGTTCGGGTTTGGACTTTATTTGAAGAGCTCGCGAGGGATACAACCCAGTTAAGTATTTCATTAGTTACGTCAACAAAATGAACTCAAGAATTTACACCAACTCCAATCGTACTAACCACAATACTCTAAACAAAGGGTTAACTTCAGTTTAATTAATTTAAAAACAATTACATTTAAATATTTACATCGTAAACTTTTCTCTTATTAATAAGTGCGTGTTTGAATTTTAAGCGGTCGAGTATAGTAATATACTAAGGAGGGAGTAATCATATAGAGCTAACCTTCTAAGCAATTTCTCATGCGCTGAAAGGCTAAACCAAAGCCAGTTACTGCAACTGTGTGATTTCACGTCAGAAAACTAAAACTATTGCCGTATAATAAAACTTTAAAGAGAGTAGGTATGTCGAACGGGATTGAAACAAAACCTATAAATGTGGCGGACTCATGCAAAAAGACCGACTGGCATAAATACGAACTGCTCAAGTAATAAATAAATATTGTGCATGCCTAAAACAATAAAATAATTTAATATTCTAATTGGATTTGGCCACGCGTTTAGTGATTTCCATAAAACAATTATTAGGCGAGCCATTGGTAAATATTTAATTTTACGTGGTAAAATTCCGTGTTTCGGATTTCATCCAACACACGGTATGTGTGGCAATTTAAAAGTTTGCGAAATTCAATTAAAGTTTTTCCGAATAAATAAAACTGTTTTGGTAGTAACTAAATTATTTTAGCGGGTATATTTCATCTGTGAGAAATTTATTAAAAAAGGAGAAATTTGTGCCAATAGAAAATTAGGAAAAAGTAAAAAGCAGTAAGAACACACGAAAAATAAACCCCTAGTTTTGTCTTACAACGGATTATTAGTTTAAAGTTCAAAGATGAAATTATTAATTTATATCTCACATCAGTTGCTTTCTTTTGTAACTTATTATTTTATTTTTGAGGTGGTCTCATCGAATTTTTGTTTTATTTTATTTTGTCTGGTCTTACCAACTTAAAGTTAAATTGATTATTACAACTTTTTAAAAAGTTTTAAGAATGATAAAAGTTTTTATTATTATAATGCATTATAATAACAAGAAGTGAAATACATATTGGCAAAATTATATTTTTATAAATTGTAAACGAGGTCTTGAGAAAGTTGGGCTTTTATTAAAGTTTCTTGTATTTCCTAGAATGTTTTTAAAATTTGGTATTGGGGTAGTTTTATCATCCACTAAGCTTCCAACTTGTTTGTTATTTTTTCTCTTATTGCTGTATCTTCTATCGTCAGTGGGGTAGTTGAGTCCTCGATAGCTCCATTCTATCTCTAACATCAGTTTCTGCTCGACAGACGTTGGCTAAAACGGCCTCATTCAAAAAAACTTAAAAGTTTTACTACGATATATTTTTTAAACACTACCAATGCGTCGATAATAACAATTATCATCCTTCTGAGGTGTTAGATGCGCCCATAAAAACTTCTGTTGGTTAAAATGCATATCGAGTAACCTAGTATTTGAATTTTAGTTTACCGTGTCTTAAAATTTATTAGAAATAGGGGCGGTTTAGTAAAACTCACCACAAATTGTGCTTTATGATTGATCCTCAATTAAATTTTACTTACGGATAATCAAAACACGCTATTTTCCGACAGTTATGGCAGCGGCCTCGGGCTCGATGTTAATTTCTAAGACAAATTCAAACTTTCGCACAGTTCTACTCCATCTGTTTTGGTTTGTAGTAAAACTTAAAATTGCAAACTATTAAATTACCTACAAATTTTTTTGTGGTTATACACAGTGTTCTAGTGTTGAAAACGTGATTGTTCATGGGTCATCGTGACAAACGTCGTGAGTGAACCTCATGTTTGTCACGACAATCGATGAAAATCACGAGCTCTGTGGGCTCATCGGGCTTGAAAATCACGATCACCGACCACCGATGAACAACCACGAGGTCTGTGAGAGACCAGTGAGAGAGGCTCACCATCAGATAAGTTAGCCAATTGCCAATAGTCCGAAGGAGTGGATAGTCTATGCGGATTCTACCTCAATTTTTGCATTCACCGGAATCAACTTAAGCCGTGGTTTTCCGCGGGTTACCTGTTGAAAATCTGAAGCTGTCATTAATAAAAGTTACAAAATCAATCACACAATATCGTAACAATAATCATCACATTTTCGGTATTCGTAGATTGCGTATGCAAATTAGAAGACCCCATCGGGGCACATTCGACCTCCATTGAGTTTTCGTAGGCGGGTAATTTCGGTAAAAAAATTATTTTTACCAAATTTCAGCTTTAGGCTATTTGTGGTTAATTTGAACTTTTTGAAATTATTATTTTCTCGTGTTGGCAGCTCTTTCATTAAACCTTTTTAATCGAGCACTTTTTAAACAAAAAAAATTAGAACCGTAAGCTCTATAAACATTAATTTTATTACTTTCGTCAAAAGTTTTTTTAATCGTTATAACTTTTAAAAGTTCTGTTTGATTAAAATATGTCCATAATAATTTTACCTGAAACGAGGGTAGAATTGCTTTCTCATACAAAGTACCTGTTTAACAACCACATCTTATTTTAGATCAATATCGTAATTTATTTTTAAAGTTTTTCTTCTACCTATTTAATCCGGACGGAATCAAGTGTCATTAATTCAATTTTGTTTTTGCTTATTGACTAATTTTCAGTATTACGTAGATTTTAAAGAAATATACAGGGTGATTCACTGAATCTGCCAAAGTGATTTCTCTTAGGATGGTTTCTTTAAAACTCCGGTCCTACGGGGTCTTGCTCGAACCTGCGACCCTGTCCGTGCAATCTCTTCAAATTCGTTCATTTCACTTTTGTATCCAAGAGGGCCTTTTAACGTTAGACGTGAGTAAAGTAAGTTTATTATTTCTTTAAAGTAACTTAATAAGTTTAAAATGCTTTTTGAATCTTTTTCTTTTGACCCTTATCCGAGCCATGTTTAACCAGCAGAAAATTTTAAAATATTTAGTACGCGTTCTATAATAGAGCTGCGCGTTCTACTTTTCAAATAAATATTTTGAGTAAATTAGGACTTTTGTTAAAAATTTATTGTAAACGGGTGAAGGGCAAGTTAATAAAATATTTAAATTTGACAATTATATAAGCATTAGGCACTCAAACAAGTACTACTTCATGGCTGTTTGATTTAGGTATATTTAAAAAATATATAAATCGAAACATCCCTATACACCTTTTAAAGGGTTGAAAGCATCAACTTGTAATGGAAGTTTATACAGTAAGAAAAATATTTTACTAGCTCAATAATTAAAGTAGGTATTATGTAGCCGTTTTAAGTAATACTTTCTTGTTTTAGGCATAACAAATTTTCTTTTAAAAATGGAAATCTCTCAAAAGCACCCCTTAAAAGTACATTATTTTACATTCAAATGTAGTTTTAACGAGGCGCGCTTATAATAATAATTTTTTCTTCGCATTTTTGCGCTGTAGGTATATTAAAACAAAAACCTTAGCACTTACACGGGCATAACTCATAAATTTTAACGCAAAAATTAAAAAAACTAAATTATTCAAGTAGCGTTTCACTCGAACATTAATAAAAATTATTTTTCAGTCCCGTAAATCTCAAGACTATTACCAAGTACCTACTTTAACGAGAAAGCTAATTGCGTACTTTTTAGTATATTTTATTATGACAATTTAAAAAAATAATTTATTTGAACGTTAAAGAGAAGGCCTCTCTATTTATTCCAATTCAAAAATAATTAAAGTTTACGCCTTCAAATCTGCATAAGGCGAGAAGAAGTAATTCGCACGCTCTTTTGCTTAACTTTGGTCGTAAAGAGGTAAAATGTTTCTTTTTCAGTTTAAATTAAGACTTTTTTTATCATCTTTGCGATTATATTCCCTTTTTATATTTAAATTTTTTTAATAAGAGAAATTTCGAGAGTTCCGTCATTTTATTACAGCTTACTTGATTTATTTCCGGAGTGGAAATTTTATTGCAACAAGTACTTTATTACTTTAAAACACCTTATTCTTTTTAAAAAGGAGAAATAATAAGTTTATACCGTATACTTGGGGAAGTTACGGCTTCGTTTTGTAATTTAATCATTACTTTGTTACTATTTAATTTTTTTAAGAAGAACTCGATTAAACCGAACTTTTTTCATTTTGGTTTTAAATTTCATTCTCGATACTCAAACCAAATGATTGACAACCACTAAAAATGCTTATAAATTTCTAAATTTGTATCTGGTTAACGTAAGCATTGATATGATTGTCTATTACAGACGAGGATAGCTTTAAGAGGTTTTTAACCCAATTAGTCTATTATTCCCTAATAGGTGTCCATAAATCAGTTAAATCGACAATGAAAAGTTTTAAGAACTTTTAAATACTACTAATAGACCGACATAGATAGTGTCTAAACAGAAATTCTTACTTTATTTTTCAGATATTACTTATAATAGTTTATTTGGAATGTGGTTATAGTTCGTTTGTCTGGGTCGTGGGTCTATGGCCATCAAATCGTTATTTAAACTTAAAAATACTGATAATAGAAATCAGAAAGAGGTTTTCATCACTGATTTGCGCTTAGGCGCCGAGAAGCTCTAATTACGCCATTGCTTCTCTCATCAATTGAGAACTTGGATTTTATATAAAACAAAGAGCATCTCACTACTACCATCTACTACGTAAAAAGTAAGGTGGTGTAATTGAACTGTAAACTGGATTTAGACCAGACTAGATTTCGCCCAGCCAAAACCAAAAACAGGCATCACCTTCAAAAAATGTCACTTGTCTCGGTTTTTCGTATCTATATCACTATCTCAAAAACTATGAGTTGGAGCTAAAACATGATTCTATACAAACCTAAAGATGATAAAATTTTCTACAAAATTAGATGTATGCATGTTTTTAGCATTCCTAAAGGTTATCAAGTTATAAAGCATTAAAAATTGGCGATTTTGCCAAAATCACCAATGCAACAGCTCTAGCGTAGTTTTGGCAAAAACATCAATATTCAACGCTCTATAACTTGCTAAACTTTAGGAATACAAAAAAATACACCTATTCAATTTTGTAGAAAATTTTACCAGCTTTAATTTTGCATATAATTATGTTTGAGCCCCAACACATAGTTTTCGAGATATTTACGATAAACCGAAACAAGTAACATGTCTGATTCGTAAGGATTTTTTAGGGACATCCAAATAAGAATTTGAAGTTTCAAAACTATTGGATTTTTGAAGGTGAAACCCCGGCCACCAGAGGCGGGCTTTAAAGATAGCACGGGAGGGGGTCCACCCCAACATAACACTAAAAATAAAGAATTAAAAATAGATCCGACTAGAAATTTCAATTTCGCTTTTCACCAATCATTTTACCGCTTTTTACCACTGAAAACAATTGGGATATTATATTAGATGACTTGAGCAATGCATTACAAGCGAATGAATTGGACATTTCAAGTGTAACAGAAATTTGCAGATATTGCAAGTCTTGTCAAGATAGGGAAGGTCCTCTCCAGCAGAGATCTTAATAAGGAGACTGGATCCAGGCTTAGATTTACCGTTAGGTTAACGAACATTAGGACCCCGGGTTATAAGGGGCTCCGTAGTTTTCCAACCATATTTTTGGTTCATCTTAAATAATAAAATAATAAAATTCAGAATTTTACTTACTTTGATAATTCTAATACGTTGCAAATGAACCCCAACATACACACAAATGTGAAAAACTTTAAATGAGAAAATTTGTTTTCCACCAAACGCCTCGGGAGTCGAACCCAAAACTTTGCTATTTCCGGTAGCACGCCTATACCTAATACGCCAGGCGGTCAACATAATTTTCGTAGCAATCCGGCATTGTTTAAATGCGTCGAGAAAGCGAAATATATATAAATCAAATTAGTATGCATACCGGAAATAGCAAAGTCTTGGGTTCGATTCCCGAGGCGTTTGGTGAAAAACAAATTTTTGTCATTTAAAGTTTTTTTACATATGTGTGTATGTTGGGGTTCATTTGCAACGTATTAGAATTATCTAAATAATTAACCCTAAAAATTTAAAAATTTGTAATTCACTTACTTTGTTTTCGCGAAATATTTTTTGGAGACACTATCAATCGCTACTAAAATTCCTGAATTTAACTTCAAGCCATTTGAGCCTTGAGCAATATGAGAGTTTTGCCTACGGCGCCATCTATTCTCATTTTTCCCATTTAGTGGGCCTGTTTAGTGAAACCTTTAGTTGACTGCGCTAATTGAGGAAAATAATGGTACCCGAGGTTTATGTGTTTCGAGGTTCTATACTACTTCTATTACGGGTAATTGATTGGCCTATCTGCTTTAAGCAGATTTATTGATAGGCACTGAGAGGTAATTGCCTGCCCTAAATACTGGATGACGTTTATCTAAATTTTATCCATCAATCATCGCCCCCAGTCCAGTCTTGTTCAAATCGTCTTATCATGTACCGCATTATTTTGCATTGAGACAAACGCTGGCCATATTTGAGATGAAAAAATGTCCGCCGAGTTTCCCCAATCTACCAATAATGGTCGCGTGGTTGCTTTGCACTGATGGCGCTACGAAACAGAACGATTGACAGGACTGGTTCTAATTTGAACGACATTTATTGTTTGTTTTTTCTGGACATACCACAGTAGCTTTACGCTTTAGTTTCCTTGGGTTTCTACACTGTAATTTTCCGGTTACTATCACTCTATTATTTTATTTTTCAGAATCATTCAAAAGGTTAAATAACTATTATTAGTGATAATAGTGACAGCTTAGCACTTAATGTGCTTAAGCAAAGCATACGAATATAAGGAATTATTGACATAAACTTTATTAATTATAAACTATCGGATATCTGTAATATTATCCCCCGTGTATTAATTTAGTGTAGTTGAACTTAAATTACTTGTTTGATGTACTATATTATTAGGACCAGTGCACGAGATTAGAGGATTACACAAGTGTCTAACATTGTATTTGTGTATGTAAACTGTTGGTCTCGTGATCAAACTCAGATATTCGTTACCTATTGTATGTTCTACGTTACAAGATGATTTATAGTAGGACCCTTTAGTTTAATATAATGCTTTATTAGAATAGTTAAATTTTTTTTAGAAACTACCCACGAGATAAAGCCCGAACGCTTTTTTAAAAGTTGCCAAATAAGTGCTCGAGTAGTAGAAAGTTTCGTTAAGGCAAATAAAAAATTATGTGATCAAGGGTAGTCGTTGAGCCACTATCAAATCTTTTTTCTACTTTATTAATGCTTAAACGTCCAATTTCATGAAAAGGGTATGGTATCTTTAAAAATAGATAGGGTTTCTAAGGGAAATCACTACAAATTTCTCACTCTCGTGATATAGGCACTTTTGCAAAATTAAAAGAATTCATATTTTATGGATGTTTTAATTAAAAAAAAACTATTAGTACTCGCATAGGTCACCTGGTGTAATTACAAAGATCTTGAATAATAAATAAGTTAATAGATCCCAAAAAGAACTTTAAAGAAAAGGTCAAGACTATACCCAGCAACCCTTTCCGTTAGTTTAGAAACAATTTTCTTTTATTTTGTGAAAGTTGGAGATTCATTATTTATTGCTACACACAAATATTTCATTTTTTTGTTTCTAGTAAGTGACGTAAGTGGTTTACCTGTAAATTAAGCTTTCGTATGTCGTGTAGAAAAAAAATAATTAAACTTTCCCGTTGGAGGAAAACTAAAAAGTTTTTTTGGAGAATTTTTAAATAAAAATAAGTTGAAACAAAATTTTCATCTAAGTAACTTTGTTTTCTTTATTTAAATCAGTTTAATTAATAGTATAAACTTATTTCGAAGATGGAAATCGATATGACATTTAGTGGTATGTTTTTGGGGTGTTTGTGGTGTAAATAGAAATTGTAGATGTTAAAGAAGAGGCTGAAATCGAAGGACGTTGGGGAATTGGTGAAATTGGAAATGTTCACAGGGAGTTTGACGTTTGGGAATATCTTATGTAAGGACGTCTTTAGCGGCTTATCTGCGATTTTATTTCTTAAAGGATTGGTTTACTATTTTCTAGTATAACTATACATCAGAAGAATACGTTATTTTAACTTAAAAATAAATATTAAGGAACTCTTTACATACGAATGATCGCTTTTTAATGTAACGATTTAAAAATTGTCGAGGATTTGTGTGGAATCGCTTTTTAAAAGACTCGATAATACTATTTTTAGTACAAGTACTTTGTTTTCGTGCGATTTAAATTTTGAGTTCAAACTTTCAAATTGTTTTCCTCCTAAAGTATTAAAAATAGGTTGGGAAAGTTTCAGTTATTTTAGGTACGTGATCGCTTAATTACGAGCTTCGTATTTAAGATTGAGAGGGATTAATTAAAAATGCATGTTTTTAAAATTACAAAATTATTTAATAATTTTGTCTCGCAAATTATTTTATGTAAAATCCCAGATTAACTTCGTATTATAATAAATTTTAATAACTTTTAGTACAGTTTGTAAATAACAATAAACCTACTCTAATATCACTAGGGAAGACCTACGTCAAAGTAATGAGACATTAATGTGTTATAAAACATCTCTGTGACGCCGTTACTGAATGGAATTATATGCTCCAACAAAATAATAATTTAAACTCGAATCAATAAATATAGTTTTGCCAATTGTAGGTAAAATATCTTGTGACCAAAGAGACAAGACTGTTTCAGTATAATCAAAAAATACTTTTTTGAGTTGGGAAAGCTTTTGAATCGATTACTAACTGAGGTAGTCGAGTGGCATTCGATTAGATCGTTTCCTTCAGCAAATAGGTTATAAGACCACCTCATTACTTATTACTTCTTGCCATTGTTTCGTAGCTTATTTATATAGAGCTTATTTGAAACAAACAGCTGCCGACATCTCATAGCTTAGCTAATTTAAGTATCGAGTCCCAATAGCATTGATAAGTCAATGAATAGTTTGGAAGACCTGGAAGACTAAAACTTAAGATTACAGGTACCAAAAATAAGGGGGGGGGTAATTTAACTACTACTGATGAAGAGGCCTTCAATCTTCTTTTTCAGATCATGTTAGTCCTGAAGGATAGTTACGTTTCGACTACTATTGGGATCTATGATCCTCCTGCTCTCCCCCTTGCACCCAGCGTGTAGCTATCTATCAAGGGTTAAAGAGAGCAGGCTGTTTGGGACTTCCCAGGAAACCACTAGCTCCTGCGAATCCAACCTCATCAGAAGTCTTTAGACTTCTGCCCGCAGTACCAGTTGAAGCCAGACTGGTCACCGGTTCGGGGTTAGCTACACCCCTCAAACCAGCATCTACTTAACCACCTCCGGATCATCCGTTACGACCTATCACATACTAGTTACCATGAAGGCGAGCGCTCAGTGTTCCTCTATCACACGCCAACTGCGGGGCCAACCTACCATAATGGCGTGCTCGTGAACACCTTGCTACCCACCAACAGCAGGGCTGTGTCTGCAACAGGGATTAGGTAGATAGCAGAAAGCCTAGACACGCACTGGTGGCACCCACGTGTCTAACCATTTAGAGCATGGCTACTACAAAAGTGCAAGAACTCCCTACCAGAGATCGCGTCTTCCCGTTACTATTTAAAGTACAACTGCAAATAGACTAGCCCTCAGCTCCTCTGGTGGAGAGACTGCAGCAGCCAATTGATCCGAGGATCGCGTATAATTCCGCCGAGCGCTCCACTGTACCGGCATAGCGGGTATAGTTAAATTTACCATATGTCGCGTACGCGAAGACACTCTATTTCCAGTTTTATTCGTCAGTACTTTTCCTGTTACCCGCATGCAATAAAGTGCAGGATAGGGAGCAGACACTGCCGTTTTAGGGGCTGGACCCTGGAAGTACCAAACCAGCCCAGAGTACCAAACCAGCCTAGGATAGGCTGTCCTGGAGGATAGATCAAAAGTTCTGGGTGAGAAGCTGAGAGGAGTGCATTAATTGTCCCAAATTAAGACTTTCAGTCTTCCACTTTTGATTAAGGGCGCTGTGAATGGAGGATTAAAAGGTTTTGGTTTGAGTTAAGAGTAGCAAGGCTCAAAGATGTCACTAGATTTATTATGTCATCAATTGTTCACATCTTTTTCGATTATGGCAATCTTCGTGAAAACTGAAGCTCACTATGAAATTTTCATCCAATTTGGTAGAACAGTTGCGAAAAGTCTCGTTTCACTCCATTTTATCATTCTTGAAATTTTCAGACACTTCTTAAAATCGCCCTGTATATTGTGAATAAATTTATAAACGTAAATATTCAGTTGCTGAATATTTACAAGTTCGAGGTACGTTCATGCGTACGCATATGCGTATCGGCTTTGATCAGAATAATTTCTAACAGAATTAATAATGAATTGTATTCCAATGGGCTTATTTTGGCAAAGTTGCGTAATTTGGTGCTCAATAACACGCCATCGGTAAATTTACAAACATTTTATTTGTCTCGGGATTTAAAAAAACACAATCGCAGAAATAATTTATTTTTTAAAGTTTAACATTGAGCGTAACTTTTATTTTCTCGCACTTTTCAATTTAATAAAGGACGAAACTATACATTTGTTTACGTCTATACTCTATTCATATTCAGGGTGCAGTAAACGTCAACACATACACACAGATATCTTGGTAAATGACGGAAAGCAAAATTTTTATTTAGATTCTGAGTAGAGGCTCGGTGGTGTTGGAATAATATCTGCAGTCAATTGCAGTCGTTACGCGATGATCACTGTTGGTTGACATTTACTACACTTTGAATTTGAATGGACTATAGGATCTCTTCCAAATTGACCTTCATGATTTCCTTATCTAATTTGAAACTTTCTCTCAGTTTCTCTTTTTCAGGAATTTTGGAAGTTTGTCATCTTTCTGCCAGTACAAGACCTTTCATCCCCCTAATCTAATTTTAAGACATTTTATATTCAAGTTCTGTTTATTGACTTACTATTTCTATCTGCTCATTTTATATCTACCAATTACGACATATCCGACCAGATTTTTTTTTGTTCCTGTGCAGCATTTTTCTTTTTACAGCGTTTTCAAACAGTTCTTTTTATTAGCAGTTTTCCTACGATTTTATCATTACAATAATTCAGTCTTTAGAGTGCTCCTTACAATCCATCTGTAGGTATACGAAATATTAGCTCAAAAGATGGAGCCATTCGGAAGCTGTACAATAGCAGAAAGACACGATTTGCTTAAAAATAGTTTATTTCGTTTCAGAGGACCTCAAGAGTCGATGTAACCGCCGTTAAATCAATTTCTATTGCTTCGTAAAACGTGTTACTTAAAGAACGATTTCGAGGCAAGCGGTATGTTTAAAATTATAATGCCCTCGATTTAAATTACAACACTATCGCGTATAAAAATTGTATACATTCATTTTAAAGCTTTTGTATTATTTCACGCTACTGAGACGACTTATTATTCCCAATGGTAGAATGCGAATGTAGTGTTGACAAATTGACTAAATTTGTCATGTTCGTAAATTGCTCGAAACGTGTAATGCATATAAAACTAAAGGTTTCCTTTGATAACATCTTTTGTAGTGATTCATTGTTAACGACTTAAAACCAAATCGCATTAATCTTTTTAATTTAAATTATTTCTACTCAATTTAGGGTATTAAAATCGATTTTAATTTTTTTTATTTTGTTTCAGGTTAGTGCTACACATTTATGTCTTTTGGAAATAACAAAATTGTAAGTAAATTACCTATTCGATTTTTATAAATTAGGGTTACTAATCTAGCGTAATGCATTAGTCGACCATTGTTATTTTCGACGTTATTTTAGAGCACTCATTTAATCTAATTCGAGCGACTTTATAATACGTTCAACTGATTCAACTGCATTTAGATTCGCGTCGAAAGTGGATTCGTTCTAAGCAAATTAAATCAAAAATAATAGTTTAAAATAGGGCCCGATTAAAATGTGGGAAATATTTTATTATTTTAAGATTCCCCAACAACTCTAAAAGTTAACTTTAACCATTGAAGTTAGTAACCAAATTTACTATAAATTGCTGAAAATGAAAATTGAATTCGACTTCAAACAAAAAGTTGCTCTTTTGATAAATGTTACGTCAGGTAATATTATGTTTAAAAACGATTTAGAAAATACATTTTTTTTGATAAATGTTACAACATAATTTAATATTATTCTGTAAAATAGTAAGTGGACGACTTATAAGAAAATGAAAAATGGTTTACTTTGAGTGGTGAAGTTTAGCAAAAAGTATGGAAGTGACGTTATCGTAAACGTAACTGACCGTCGGTTCGCATGTAACTATTGATTTTATATGTTTGAGTTATAATCAAAAATATATTAAAAGAAATTTTAGATAAGAAATGTTATCGGAATTATTTTATAAATTCGTTGGAAGTTTAAAATATTTACGATAGATTTAATCCAGCCAGATAATTTGAAAACTCACTACATATACAGGGTAAAACATTTTTTATTTTGAATTGACGTATTTGAGTCTTTGAAGCTATTGGATTCAAAAATGTATCTTGTTAATTTCTTGTCAGGTTAACAGTTTTTGATGTAATCCCAAGCCAATGAAAATGAAAATCTTCTCTCTTAAATTAAAAATAACGTAAAAGTAGCGGCTCATTGGCTTTTAAATCTAAAACTGTTAATCTGACAAGAAATTAACAAGATACATTTTTGAATTCAATAGATATAAAGACTCGAATACGTATATTCAAAATAAAAAATGTTTACTCCTTCAAAAATTATTTAAAAAATAAGCCACTCGCACCCCAAACGAGCTGCCCATGAGCAAGACTTCAATTGATTTTCCAATATTTACGGTGCAATAGTTAGGTAACTCGTTGTGAAATTTTTATCCAAGTTGGTAGAGAAGTTTCTTAAATACGTGCGAAAAACTTCATTTCGTCCTTAAATTTGCAGAGAACAATAAGGGGGTTACGAAGCGCCGGTGACTCTTATAACATAGTGTAGGTAGGTAAAAGAAAATGATTGTATTGACTTAATTCTATCATCTCTGTAATTTTTTGACGTTGATTCAAAATCACCCTGTATATGAGTAGCGGGGCGGCTTTTCAAAGGAGGCTAAGAAGGCTCGCGAGCCGCTCTAACCAATAACAGAAGAAGACGGAGAAAACAGAAAATTTACAGTGAGTACAGCGCTCAGAAGTAAACATGAGCCCCGGAAAATATGTGAACTAATATTAAAAACTTGTAGTAGGAAACCATTCATCCAATCACAACAAGAAACAGTTCAAGGGTACAGGCGATAACAAAAGAATCCGTTTGTACCAAGAGAACTAACGCGCCAAACTAATTAGGCCACGCCCCTTTTGTCTGGGGCGCGTTCTTTGCCTCGCTCCTCTTGGTGGGGTTTCTTTAGTTTCCTTAATTTTGAAATTGAGGCTTTCCAGAGGAGGCAAGAAAATCTCAGCCTCCGTAACCAAAAAAGATAAAGCAGATAATTTAGAGTGAGTAGTGTTGTTTGAAATTAAACACCAACTCGACTATTTCCCCAAAACTAACCACGCCCACTTTTGTCTGCTGTGCGCTCTTTGTCTCGCTCCGCTCGGCGGGTTTTCTTTACAGTCTCTTCTATTTTGAAATTGATGCTTTTCAGAGGAGGCTAGGAAGACTCAGCCTCCCTAACCAAAAGCAGAAGAAGAAAGATAAAACCGAAAATTTACAGTGAGCAGTGTTATTTGAAATTAAAAACTAACTCGACTATTTTCACAGAAGCTAAATTAGTCCACGCCCCCTTTTGCATACGGTTAGCGCTTTGCCTCGCTCCGCTCGGCGGGTTTTCTTTAGCTTCCACAATTTTGGAATTGATGAGCCACCACCGATGAGTAGGGTTACTTCATAGGCTCGTAGAAAAAATACTAAACAGCACAAAAATAGACTTCAATGGACAGGGCCAACAGAACATTCCTACTATCTACAGCTACTATACTTCTGTAGCTTTCCAGTTCACTAAAACTTCTGTTATTGAAGTAACAAACACTTGTTGAAGTTACACGAACGTTTTGATTAAAATCCTAATTTATGTTTTAACGTTTTGGTCATTATTCAAAGATTGAAACTGAAATTTTTGCCTTAAATTCCTTTTAATTTTTAAATCTTCCTCAAAGTTTAACCTGATACCCTTCTCACTGCTAGTTTTATAAATATTTTACGGTCAAAACGCAATCATTCTCTAGTTGATGGCAGTGAGGAGAAATTACACAAATTTTTCTTCGGAATTTCACAAAATTTTCAGATCTGCTCTGTCATTTATTTAGCAAAAGTTTTTTAGAATGTCACCGCGTATTATACTGTAATGAACTCTGGTAGAGCATTTGTATTTGAATACGTTTTTCTTTTTTTTCCTTCATAAAAATCAAATGTGGACTCCAAACAGTATAAGCTATACGTACAAGGGGTAGCTAACGTACTCCCGGAGTAATGAAGAATCGCATCAATATACCTACCTGCCACGAAGTACCAGTTATGTAGTAAATATTCTGAAAATGTGTATTTCAACCCTCGAACTTCGTCGCTGGAAATTCTCAGCAGCAGAAATTTATATTTTTAGCAATTACCCCAAACCTCGTTTTACCCGCAACGCAAAAATTGTTAATTAAACTTTGGGAGTCCAAAGTATCATTTAAGAGCTTCCCCGGCCGTAAATTTAAATTCTGCCCACTTTTCATCAAAATCTTTTGCACAAAAATAAATATTTCTGTAAATAATATCGAATATTAGCAACTTTTTGGAGCTTCAGCTATACGGTTTTCAACATTTGTTTTTCTATATTTTCCCTTTCAGACTAATGGAATTTAAATTAAATACTTAATTAACTTTTGCTAATGTCTTCCAAAAGTACAAATTTTATTTTTAAGAGGAAAAAACATAACTCACAAGGAGGGCGAAAAGTGCAATAATTTTCGTAAAACGCTTTTAATAACATTAAGAAGCGCCGCTTTAAAAAATGTTTTTAATTCGTTTTACGTTTAACAATTATGATGGACTTATTACGATAAGCGTAACGAGCGAGTAACGAAAATTTGTTTTCCTTAAAACTTTTTATAATTTTATTTAAGACGCTCGTATAGTTTCACTAGAAATGTTCGTTTTGCCTCGAGACAATCACGATCTAATCTTGCGGTGCTTGATTTTATTTTTTATTTTTAGTCGAGATCTTGTTCAATTTCGTCTGAAGGGCTTTTGTGCTAACTTTTAAAAAAGTTATGGGTCAGTTATTAGCACTTAACTCTAAATAGTTGGAGAATTCTTCTTTGTTAGTTCTTATTAAATTTATGCCAAACTATTCAAACATCGTATTCCCATTATTATTTTTTAAGAAAGCCGAAAATGCTTTTAAGTGAGCACTCAAATTTTTATGAATTATTTAAAAGTATATTATCGCGCATAAGGGAGTTTTCGTCTAAGCTGTACCCTTTTAAATGTAATTGGTTGAGAAGGTAAGCTACAATAGATTACTTAAATCGAAGTAAGTACGTCGAATAGTAATGGTAGCGATTTCTATTTGATAGCTTCACTTTTTGTATAAATCAGGACATATTTATCTTGTATGTTGAAAAATCCTGTGGGAGTCGTTTCTATTCCCTGCCAAATTGATTGGTTTCATTTTACAATCAGTTTTCCACTACACTCGGTTTTGTTGTGTGACATTTTTCCGATCTTTTAATTTTTAACATTTACTAAGTAACTCTCTGTTCAACTAAATATACAGGGCGAGTCGGCACGGGTGGCCTAATTGGTTATTGGTTTTCACACCCCATGAGCCCACAAACCTTGTACTTTCATTGGTAATTGCTCATTGTGACCGTCTTGATTGAATCTCATGTTGTCACGAGGTAGGTATATTATGAACGCCATTACTTTTAGTCCAGTCAAATTGTACTTTGGCGGAGAAAAAATATAGTAGTTTTTTTCTATGTGGTTCTTTATGTATCTTGGGGCGCTGGATCCGAGTTTCGACTTTGTCACCTCGGATGCGTTCAGAGAAAATTACGGAAAACTCCAAAAAAACTGCCTGTTTTCAGTTTTTTGCTTAAACTGGAAAATAACCCACTTTTTGAAAATTATTTTTATATAAAAATAAACTACACTAAATTTTCTACAAATTATGTTTCTTGTTTTTTTTTCCACGATAAACGGTTTCGGCGCTAGAGCGTGCTAAAGTTTGCCACAAATTCCAAATTCGGATAAAAACTGTTTCTTTTTTAATTTTTTGTTTATAACTCGGAAACTACGCACTTTAAAACGATAGTCTTTTATACAAAAATAAAGTAAATTAAATTTACCGTAAATTTTGTGTCTTAAATTTTTATTATCAGGAAAACTAGGTAAAAACTGATATACTTTTTTCTTTAGTTTGTTATTTATTTTCTTATGGTGGCAGAACTATAGGACTAATATTAAACGCGCTCTAGAGTCTAAACCGTTTTTCTGATGAAAAAATTTTAAAAACATAATTTACGGGAAATTTAATTTACTTTATTTTTGTATAAAAGACCATTGTCTAAAAGTGCGTAGTTTCCAAGTTATAATCAAAAAATTTAAAAAATCCGATTTTAGAATTTATGGCAAATTTTAACAGGCTTTAACGCCAAAACCGTTTATGGTACAAAAAATAACAAGAAACATAATTTGTAGATAATGAAATTTAGTTTATTTTTGTATAAAAATAGTTTTCC
Source organism: Malthinus flaveolus (assembly GCA_950108345.1). Lineage (NCBI taxonomy): Eukaryota > Metazoa > Arthropoda > Insecta > Coleoptera > Cantharidae > Malthinus > Malthinus flaveolus. The sequence continues at coordinate 4,685,773 of OX467287.1, read as the reverse complement.
CAAAAAGTGCGTAGTTTTCTAGTTATTAGCGAAAAACTGAAAACAGAGCAGTTTCTCCGGAGTTTTGCGATTCTCAGAACGCATCACTTTTCCGAGGTGGCAAAGTTGAAATTCGGATTCAGCATCCCAAAATACATAAACCACATACTATATTTTCTTTCCTGTATTGGTTATTTATTTTCCGATAGTGACTGGACTATTTACTTTTGCCTATATTTTCTCTTAACTCTATTTTTAAGCAGATTTAAGTAGATTCTTTGTCTAGTAACCCACCGGGCTTCGCATGCATGCATTGTAAAAATCCAGATTGCCCTGTTCCGCTACTCGAAATTTCCCAAACAGCGGCAAATAGGCAATTAAATTTCTATTCAATTGATAATTGAATTTTTTTATCCCCAATCCTTGGTCATTTGGTTCTCGATACTTCAATTATGTTTGAATACCTCGCCGACTCTCCCTTCTCTATATTTTCTAAATTATTATTTTAAAAAATCGAGCTGATCGTATAATAATTTAAAAGCATTCTGTTTTCTGTTTACTATCACAAAAGTAAATTGTTTGCTTTATTATGATTTTTTTCGTCTTAAAAATTTTTACAAGAAAAATTAATGATCCAAAATGCCTTAACAACGCTTCTCAACAATGACGACAAAAAGCTTTTCAAATATAAACCTCCTTTATTGTTGTCTTTTAACATTACCCATCTTCCCATTATATAATATTTTATAAATTTAAAAAAAAAGTCTCGAAAAAAAAAAGTTTCGAATAAGAAAACTCTAAATATTCATAAACGTCCTCATTTAAGCTCTTTGTTTGAAGTGACAGTTTAATTTGTAATTACGTTCGATATTTTCAGCGCCATGGGCTTGTAATTAAAGCGAAATTAACTTTTTTTTAGACATTTTCACCTGAAGTTTTGAAAAATTTATGCCTTGTTTTGATATTAAATTGTTTGATGTTAGCATAAAATAATTAGTCTACTAAAAACTTTAGTTATAGCTTGTAGCTATGAAATTGCCTTTTTCAGATTTAACTTCTTCGTATTCCAAGTTTTAAATTGCAAATTAAATTTATTAAAATTTCGTCGTAAAAGAAGTAATCAAATCGAAATCTCTACCGCGTCCATACACGACGACTTCAAATTTAATATTTTACCATTTCTACTTAATTTGTGAAATGCTCCGTGCTGTATATCCGATAAAGTTCTTCTACGTGTCTGCGTAATGATTAAAAAGTTTTGTTTCTCGCCGATAATAATTTAAATGTAACGAGCGTTATTGTCCAGAAAAGTTAAGTGCAAAGATGAAGTGTGATTGAATATGTAGCGGGAAATGTTTCGGAATTTTCCGCAATCAAGCGGAAGAGCGCCGTTAAAAACTTTTTATAGTACGAGTACCTATATAATTTTCTCGCCTTTCCCTTAAACCTCTTAATAGAATTTTTGTTTACGTCAAAATGTCTAATCCTCAGTTGTACTACTTTTATTTTTGTTTTCTACATGTGAAGACTTAAAAGCGACAGAAGTCACTAGACCGGTAAATGTTAGACTAATTATCTAACAAAAGGACGAGCTTGGAGGGAAGTCCAGCGCAAAAACATTTAAAGTTTGTTTGAGCATAAAACAAGCGCCATATTGAAAACTATCTGTTCCGACTTTTTCTAAATTAAACTTTTTTCACAGACATTTTTCCGGTTAGTAGACTAATACAATGTTTTCCTTCAAATTAACGTTATCAATTTATCGTTTAGGATTCGGAAGGAAAATTGTTGGGGATTTGTACGAAATTTTAGTTTGCACTAAAATTAACTCCCTCGACTCTTGATTGAAGTTTGTACGCAAACTTCAATTAAATATAATCTCGTAAATCTAGAAAATGCTTATACCGCAGATGAAATACGTACTAAAAATTAGAACTGCCCTTTATTTGGATGCGAGTGTTGTTTTATGCTAAATCTGCAAAATGGCGTTGACGTTTTTGATAAGCTTTAGAAATTGTAATTACGTCCAATTTGTTATTTTCTAGATGAGATTCTAGTCAACTTTATAATTACTTTAACATTAAATAGCTAATTAAGTTTGCTTAAAGTTGAATGGATTTGTATTAAAAAGTAATAATAACTGAAATTTAAAGAGAACGTTCGCTTTCTCCAAAATCAAATGAAATCGGTAGATAGGGCATTTTGATTAATAGTATTTAACGCAATTCCAAAGATAATTTTCTTATATTTATTATTACTATTATCAATGGAAGTTTTATTAACGCAGCGTGCCTACCTAATGTTCTCTGGCTGCATTTTTCTTTGAGTCCACCTCACTCTTCAGCAAAATCTTGGTCCTCTTTCCTTTTTGCAGTTTTCTTATATGCTCTACCATTGCAATTTTTGTACTCGCATCTATGTGTTACGTTGATTATAATGTAGGTGCTCAGGTAGTAGGCTCCTTGGCTATTTTCCAGATCTGACTCTCTCGGACTATCTCTCCTAACCTAACCTTTTTTTCACGAAGACAGGTGGTCTTTCACGACGAAAGACCACCACCAGCATTCCGCACTGGTGGCTTCTCGAGGTACCATCGATCAATACCTGGGACAGCTCGCGCATTACATCAGACATTATCGGTAAAAGAGTTGATAAATCATTTTTTTTGAAGGATTTATAAAAGACGTTCAAGAACTCGAAGACCGACGCGGTTGTCCGTCGCCTTTTTGGCGTTTGCTATTACCGCTGGCATCGTCGTTTGCCGTTACACTTAAGGAAATAAAATTAACGATCCATGTTTCGTGAAAGCCTGAGTCGTGTGATAGTCTCACCGTATTTTCTATTTATCCATAGTTCTGTCCCTAATAAAGGTTTTGGTATACCCCCGGTATTCCGTTCAGATGTCTTGCCATTTTTTCAGTCTGTCCTTCCTAGCTACTTCTTTTTTATTGTGTTTTTGTACTTGGAGACTCTTTCCACCATAGGAGTGAGATGGGCGGAATCCCAGCTATTGCTAGCAGGGCCGTAGTTAGTGAGGTACCGAAGGCCCACGTTATCCTTAAGGCCATATTTCTTTGCTTCTTAAGTAGCATGTTTTTGTATTGTTTGTACCTCATGGTCGGTTTCCAGATCGGCGCCCCGTAAAGGACAATGGAGGAAACAACCGATGTGAGCACTTTTCTTTTGCTAGCTTTAGGTCCTGAGGTGTTAGGCATTATTCTCGCTAGTGCCGATATAGTTGTTGATGCTTTTTGGCAGGTCTCCTTAATGTGGGCTATCATCCTTAGATTCATATCCAGGTGTACTCCAGTCCTCTATGTACTTGATGGTTTCTTGACCTTGGAGAGCATTCCGTTCCACATCGTTCTCGAATTCTCTCAGTTTCCTTTCCCCAACTAAAATCAGCAGCTCGGTTTTACAAGTTGCCATTTTTATTTTTATTGCTGCTACAGACGTCGCTACTTGACCTATAGCGTATTTTGCTAGATTTTCTAGCGCTTCTCTGCTTTTCGCTTTGGTAATGATGGCGAGATCGTCGGCATAAGCTATTGTTGTTACCATTTTACCTAGGTTCAAATTTAAGATCTGATTGTAAAATCTATTTCATATGGTCGGTCCTAGTACTGTACTGTAACAGATATCTGCGGTACGCCGTATGACGTTTGTATTTTTTGCTTGTCTATCGGTGAGGTGGGATTGTGATCAGGTATTTACTTATGCCTGCTTGGTTCAAGTGCCGACCGGGTGGAACGCATTTTCTATATCAAGTGTTATCATGACACAGTATTTTCGATGTTCGTATATCTTTTTTCTTATTTTTTCGACTATTTCTACAACCCTTTGTAGAGCGTCTATGGTATACATATTTCAAAATCTCACCGACCCTAGATGCGCAGAAGGGGAAGTTAGAAAGCGGTTAAAAGAGATGCCAAATCCGTGTGTTTAGGTTGGTGTGTAACCTTGGTTACGTCGCTGTACAAAATTTGGTTGTTTGCGCAGGTCGGTGAGGTTTTGAAAGATGTATAGATCTGCCGCTTCTGAATCCAAACTGATTGTCGTAATTAATGGATTTGTCGTTAAGTTCCTCTTCGACGCGTTGTTTCAATAGCTTTCTCAATTTCTTCCCACTGACGTCTATGAGGCATATAGGGGTATAAGTAACCTACCCTAACCTAACCTAAAATACGAAGGGAACTGTTTTCGAGAATAAGAATAAATATTTTTTCTGATTAACGAACATTGCAGGATCGTTGTAATAAACTGTCTTGATTTCCACATAATTTTCAAGCGTTTTTGAAGTAAATAGGCTAACAATATACTAATGCCTACTCACTAATAGGTTTAGCTTATACTATAAAGGAAGTATAATTTATAGTAAATGATGGTCAGTAAAAAGAATTATTTTATTTTGATGCACTATTTATCGATTCTCATCAAGGCAGGAGGAGTCACTGGTAGACAATTCCAGATAATGCCTCTATAATGCGAACGGAACAAAAACAAATGTTAAAGTAGGGCATGAAAAGGCACGCTTTTCCAGAATGAGAAATTAAGGTGTAGAGAAATAAGTAATGTACGTGGTTTAAGGGTATGGTATACCCTTTTATGTAAAATCGAAATTTTCTTGTTAAAGGTTCGAATTGAACTTGCCATTGCACAAGAATAGAGTAAACATTAAATTTTTGCAAAAATGATTGAGTTGAGCATATTTTTCAATTTCGAAGAGGATTGAAAAAACTCTTCAATTAAAACTAGGAATTTGGTATAACAAATATATAGCTCATTAACTGCGCAAACAGTTTAGAACTGACGATTGGTTCAATAAATAATATGTAAAATTTTGCATACTTCACCAGTAGATAGATGTAGATTCAAGCTTTTATACGTTGAAAATACAAAGACACGCTTTGCTTTCATAACATTTTAACAAGAGGTTAGCTAGTACTATCGTTGAACATGAGCCACCCTTTGTAATGAAGGTAATGTGGCCAGCAATACGCTCATTATACGTTCTTGTAAAAGGAGAGTAGTTCAAACATAAACGATATACATCACGCAACTTCAGAATTAATATTCTTGCTCCTATAATAACAAACAATGCGTAAACATTACACAACTGTTTAGTTGTAAAGTTTGAATAACTATAAATACCCCATATAGACAACTTCTAGAGAGCAATAAGTTAATTATTAGAACAATACAATTGGAAAGTTTCTATTTGTATTTGTATACAAAACAAACTATAATCAAAGGTAGTCGAAAATTTATGCTACAGTGCCTCAAGTTGATGTTTTACGAGTTAAATCGTAGAATATATTTTGATGACTTACGAATTACGAATGGGTAACTTCGATTAGTAAAAGCGTGGTTTTCGTATTGGTCTGCGCCATACAAAGTATTTCAAAAGTGAGAAAAGTTTTACTATACTCCATTCAAATTCAAGGTGCAGCAAATGTCAACACATACATGCAGAATGTAATTTTTTTATATTTTTAGTAGGGGCTCGGCGGTGCCTAGATATTTAGGGAGTTGGAATAATATCTGCAGTCAATTGCAGTCGTTACGCGATGATCACTGTTAGTTGACATTTCCTGCACCTTAAATTTGACTATAGGAACATAATATTAGGATCGAAAAAAAGTATTTTAACTTAATCCTGCGTTGGTACTCTGAAGTATGAGATACCCAGTGACATGTTTACGAGCTTGGAACTTTGGCATCTTTTTAATTTTTAACGTGTGAGTCAGAGTCTCATAGTATCAAAAGTTGAGTCTTAATTTGTACTTTGTTTGAGTGACGTCAGTGTGAAAGTGTGGTTAGGTCGCATATAATATACTCTAGTGTACGATTTCCTTAATTTTTCTAACGGTTATTAACCATTAATTTTATATGTAAAATATTTTATATATTTCTATTTCTTTCTATTTCTTGTAAATATTTTCTAAATAAATTCACTCTAACATATTACTCTAAGAGTGGATCTTTTCACCTCCAGGTAAAGTCCCAGATAGCTTAACTTAAAAATAATTTACTTAGGTCTCAGATCCGTGTTGGGGTATATCTGGCTCTGCATGGTCAGAATAAGCACCACCCCTCCCGCTAGAATCCTGGAGTTCATCTTACCAGTAAGATGGCTCGATAACTGAAAACTTGTAATATTTATACCAAACCTAGAACAGTTTTACCTGAGTCTCTCCGTAACCCTGATGAAATTAACGAGTTTTTTATTAACTCTGTTCCATCTTCTAACTATAATGTCGGTGTATCGAGATTTTACGATAGCAATAAACTATGCGATGCCAGTTTCAATTTCTCCGTAGTTGATGAGTCTCATATCCTAAAGATCATTAACTGCATCAAAACTAAGGCTATTGGTGCGGACGATCTGAATGTGGATATAATTAAACTATGCTTGCCTCATATATTACCATTCGTGTGTCATATTATAAATTACTGTCTGCTAGAGGGGGTCTTTCCAGACTTGTGGAAAAAGGCCACTGTTGTTCCTGTCCCTAAAACCAAAATGCCAAGTGCTTTTGGGCACCTTCGTCCTATTAGTATACTGCCAGTACTTTCAAAGATTCTCGAGAGAGTGATCGACGAGCAGCTTCGAAGTTATCTTAATGTAAATAAAATATTGCCTGAAAGGCAATCGGGTTTTCGATCTGGATACAGTTGCTGTACTGCCCTATTGGATCTTATCGACGACATAGTTTCTAACACTGATCGGCATAAATTAACTCTTCTTGTACTTCTGGACTACAGCAAAGCGTTCGATACCATTAACCACGAGATCCTATTATCTATTTTAAAATATGTAGGACTAGAGTCTGTTCCATTAAAGCTGTTTCGAGATTATCTCAGCAATAGATCTCAAGCGGTTAGGGTTGCTGGTGACTTGTCGAGGCCCCTGAGAGTTGAGTCTGGTGTCCCGCAGGGGTCCATTCTTGGGCCTCTGCTTTTCACGTTATTCACAATAAATTTGAATAGGGCCTTACATCATTGCTGCTATCATCAATATGCTGATGACATGCAAATATATATATCTTTTTTGCCCGAAGACGTGAACCGGGCTTGCGAACGGGTTAATGAGGATCTTTGTCGTATTGTTGAGGAGTCTACTAGACATTCTCTGGTCATCAACGCAACTAAGACCCAGATGATCCTCTTTGGACCGGAGCGACTCCGGCGGGATGTGCGAGCCAGCGTCTCTATAGCTGTCAGTGGCGAAGCTGTTCAGCTGGTGAATTCTGTTAGGAACCTTGGCCTCACAATGGACCATGAGCTGCGCTTCACGGAACAAGTTTCCAAGATTGTTAAGATTGCTTACCTAAATTTAAGACTTTTATTTCCGTACAGGCACATGTTGTCCGTTGAGGCGAAAATTACATTATGTGAGGCATTGGTTTTGTCGCATTTTAATTTTTGTGATGTTGTGTACGGCCCGCACCTTGGTGTTTTTGACAGGAGGAGACTGCAGCAGGTTCAAAATTCATGTCTTCGCTACATTTATGGCATTCGAAAATTTGAGAGAATTTCATATAAGTTGAAGGATGCCGGGTGGCTGAATATATACAATAGACGGTTGCTGCACTCTGCCTCGATGTTTCATAAGATCGTTTTAACACACTGCCCTGGATATTTGAATAGGAAGATCACATATAGGTCGGATGTGCACAATGTGAATGTGCGTTCTAGGGGCCTATTGACAACTCCTAGACACTTCACGGAGAAATACAAATCTTCTTTTACTTATCAGATAAGTAGTGTTTACAATAGCTGCAGCAAACGCTGCAGACGCTTGTGCACCGACACTTTTAGATCGAAATATAAACTGTCCTTGTTCTCCGCTCAGTGATACTCTTGTCCTCAATATGCAACGTATTTGTTTTCTCTTTAGCGTAAAGCTCTTCCTGATAATACCTCTCTTCTAAATAAGGGACGTCTTTGTTCTCTTATTGATGGAAAACGTCCTTGTTATTTTCTCAGTAATGCGTTTCCTCTTAGTGCATCACGTCGTCTCTTTGCTTCCATACTTCTTCTTATATTTCTCTCCACTTAATAATGCCTACGTTTTTCTTGCACTTCGTTCATGCATCTGTAAACCAGTCAATTACCAGTCACGCTCTCGGTAATCCAAAATTTTGGACTTTAATTATGGTAACATTGTAGCATGCGTTGGCCAATGCAATTGTCGTATGTAATGCGGAGTACTGGCTCACTGTGGGGCTGCGCGTGTTTCATTAGCAAGTAAAGGTTAAGTGGAAGAGCAGCATTGCGCTGAACTTCGCCTTTTTTCCCAGTATGCAATTTCATGTACACTTGTTCTTTATTTTTGTTATAATATGTTGGGAAAATAAAGACATTTATTATTATTATTATTATTATTATATCTGATGGGAACGGGGAGGCCGCTTGGAGGTAGTAGAATGGGCTCGGGAGCTTGCTCCCCCTCCCTAAATAGTCCAGATGCAGCAGGTAGTCGAAGAGCTAGGCAAATACCAACTCTTCAGGCGTTATATGGTGCCTCGATGCCTTCTTTCGGCTTTTGCTTTGCAGTCAGTGATATTTATTAGATTGTTTTTGGAAAGGCAGTCGTTCAACTAGTCCTTTAGCTCCCGGATGCTACCTTGTTGTATAAATGTGTTAAAAATTGCAAAAATGGCAAATTGTTAAAAATAACTGACACTTAAACTGTTAATCTTGATATGTTGTATGTAGAATAGAGGACGCCAATAGCGGTAGACCGAGGCAAACTATTGCTTATTATCTTATTATATTTTTTACTTAGAAACTTATCACTTCCTCTTTTTCAGACACCCTGTATAAAATAAAAACAAATAATTATTATGTAGGTACGTACAAATGAAAAAATCGGCTTACGTATGCTAATTCGCAACCATTTTTAATATAATTTCAACTGATTAGCTTTATACCTCTGTCCAATAATAGAGCAACCGATCATTAATTAAAAAATTGATTGGAATTGTTTTAACATGTAAAATCAATTAGTATTGTAGCCGGACTTGGGGGATTTATAGTGTATACTTTAATTGGCAATTTATTTAACCTGCATACACATTTTGTAAGATTTTGCGGTTGTTGTATTTGTTTTCAAAATGGAATTTTAATACTAATTCCAACAAATTAGCATTTTAGGTAGGATTAATGCTCGAGATTCTTTAAGCTTCCGTATGGAGCTTCGTCGAAGGGTTTTCTAAAAGAAAAAATAACAAAAATTCCAACTACCTAAACTACATTTTATAACTAAAGTGCCTCTCGGACGAGATGCATCTAAAAGAAATAGTTGAAATTGATAAGTCATTGATTAGCGGTATTCTCTCGCTACAGTCGAGGATTCGATTTCCTTCATTAACTCGGCGTTACTACAGGTCGAGATTTTCCAATTCGATGTTTGTCTTAAAATTAGACGAAACGTACCTAAGTACCAAAAAACCTAATTTTTTGCCTAATTTGACTGGAATGTCGTACTATTTCATGGAGAATATCCGACTTGAACTCGTTGGGTCCAAAAAGATCGGATCTTCTCAAATCTTTTAGAGAGAAGCAGATAAAAATTTCGTACGCCTCGCTTTCCAAAATTTTGAACTTAGCATTAGGTTTTATTTTCAAAAACACAAATTATTAGTTAGTACGTATAGTATATTCAGTACGTAGCGAGCATAACATTTTTTCAGATGTGCGATGATAAATTTATTTGTTCGTTAATGCACACGGGAACAGTAATTTTGTTATTTCTGTTGTCCCCAAAAAGCAAATTTTTCAAGTGTAAATCTCGCCTCGTTTGCGGGCTCAAAATAAACAATTTTGAAAGCAACTTATACGAATATTTATTGTCGTTAATGATTAAACGTTAATTGAATTAATTAAATTTGTTCCGTGCCGAATTTTGAGCAAAATGGATAAAAATATTCGTCTAATTAATATAATTGTAATTAACGGACCGCATTGAAAATTAACGCCATTAAAATCATCAATATGCGTATTGGAAACGAATAAATAAATAAATTTTTTTAACAAATCGCCAGTTTAACGAATAGTTTCATTTGTGTTTGTTTAGTGATTCTCGCTATTGGCAAGCATTGACATAACATGTAATGTGATTAGGTAATTGTGCATTGTAGTGTAAAAATGCGCTGACCTCTATCGGGGAAAATTTCTGCTGAATCAAAGCGTAAATTTTTAATTAAACACTCCCTATACGTTTCATTACATTTGAAATTTTGCCAAATTATTATTATTATTATCATTAACGTCAAATTTTAATAAAAAGAATTTTTTGTGTGTGACAGTTTCGAGTTTGGAGAAGAGCGCACAAGGAGTATAATACGTTTAATGATGTTAAAAGGGAAATGCTCATCCCTTCGCTTTCACCCCATGCGTTTTAAATTCGGATCGTTATAGGTAAAAAAAACAGGAGCTTTGAGTAAATTAAATTTTTAATCACTACTACGTCTATTAAAGTTAGTTATAAAGCGTATCGTTAAAAAATAAAATTTTTTTCAAAAAACAATTTTCCAATTAATTAAATTTCATCGTATAAGTTAGACAGTTAAAACTTTAGGAAAATTTTAATATCGGAAAATTTCTAAATAGTTTCGCAAGTCATAAAAATGTACGTAGTTTCTTGGTACGTGACGTACCATTTGATATAAATCTGCAATTATATTGTAGCATTAAAGTATCAAAGTTGAGTTTCATCAAAAATAAAACTTGAAACATGAAAAATGAATTACAATTTCTTTTATAATAGGAATTGTTTTGTTATAAGAAATTCCGAAACAATACCTCCCTCGTCTTTATTTAAAATCAAGATAAGAGTATTTACGTTGAATATGGCAAGGCACGCAAACAATAAAATTGTTACTAAATACAAATATTATTATGCCGTAATTAAAAAGTTTTTACAAGGTTTGCCAAATTTTCAGGGGCGTCTCATGGCAAATGATCTTAAAATTTGTATATATATCGCCGTTACTACCAAATTGAACACCTTGTATAAATTCGCGGATATTTAGAAGAACAATTTCCAAGCTGCCTAAAGCTTGGAATAGCTTGTAAATGTGTGGTATTTTCTGCAAAGATGGATTAATGCAAAAGGGCAAATTCAATACGTAAATTAAACAGAATATTTAAATTCAACGCTTAAACTACTTAAAACACTGTCAAAGTTTATTAACAAAGTCGTTAAGGTATTTCACCGCTTCGGCATGGAGTATGGTTAATAGTAGAGGCCCTTTTATGTTGTCTAAATTCTTTATGAAGAACTGTAAGCGGGAAAATCGGTAGCTTACTAATACTCCCTTTAGCGTCGCTCAGTCGGTGAAGGGGGTAGGTTCGGCGTCGGAATAAAAGTTACACACATACCACAAATTAAAATATTTATTCACCCAAATAATAAATAAAGAATTCCAAAATATTAATATTCAATACAGTTCATATTTTAATTAATTCGCTAATTAACAAAATCTTCTAGAGGAAAAAAACAGCGTTAAATTACGTACAGGGGCAGGGACCTGGATCAGGTAAGGGGAAAGAGGGGAGGTGCGCCTATAAGGCACTACGACGGCCCTTGCGGACCACCACAGCACAGTAGCCACACGGAAGGGAATACGGCGGCTAGGGACAATTCCACAGCGGCTCTTGCGAACCACTACGAAATTCTAACCACTCGGAAGCTGGGGTATTTGGTTGTCAAACTGGAACCGCGGACAAGACAAGACTTCACACAGTTAACACGTAACGACTGATAGGGGACTACACAGGGACTACACGGAGACGACTGTCAAAACGCCAAGACTGCCAGGGACTGCCCAGACCTTTTGGTCGCACGGTTATTTATTAACTTTTCCCCTTCTTGGGAAACAGCCAATCACAGCGCTAGCTGTGATTGAGAGAATGGGGATAATAGTGGCGGACGGGCTATCATCCACTAGCTAATTATACTTCTAAAAATTCAACTAATGGCATTCGGGAAAAAAAATGATAACAGGAAAAATGCGCGGTTAAAAGGGCATTTGAAGGGTGTTTGTCTCGTCGTAATCGGGGAAAATTTGGGGATGCAAAAGGAAGAAAAATTATATTCAGGGCCAGTAATTAATAAAATTAATTATGGACCAGCAGGGGACGTAAACAGAAGATTAGGGGAGCAAAAGAAATGGGGGGAAAAATGAAGAATTTAATTTTTAGACAAAGCTAATTTAAAGTTTTGAAATTGTTAAATTTTATATATAAAGATCGGACGTTAAAATGCTTGACCTCGCGCGTATTCATTGAATACACACTAGATAATGTTCAGGTGTCGGTCTAATTTAACAATTGTTAATTTTTGTTAATAATTAACAACAGGGAAAATGAATAAGGGAGAAATATTTGGTCGTGGTTTAGGGGTAGGGAGTTGACAACCAAAACGGATGCGGATTTGGGACAAGCTCAAATCTGGAATCTTGGGATTCTTATCACTCTGAGCTGTATAAAAAATCCACATCGTTACAGAACAGTGCTTTGGTCTTAAAAACTTCTAAAGCTACGTGTTCCTAGAAGAAAACGGATGATGTGGCCATAATAGAATTTTTTCGTTACGTTAAAAATATATCAGAAATAGTACTCAACAATAGTATCCTCAGAAGCTCTCCCTGATTTCAAAAAACTATAATTCGATTTGAAATAGTAAGTTAATATCATTTCCGGTTGAACTGGAAGTAACTATTTAAAACGTTTGATATCATTTGACAGCTAATCTTACGATATTTTAAAAAATCAAAAAATATACGAGGTGTTTTCAAACACTCTTTTTGCTTGGCAAATTTATTGACCTTCAAAAAATCGTAGCTCCGGATCTGCTCATAGCAAATGAACCAAACAACGGTGATTAATTTAGAACTTCGATATCTACATCATATCCAAATATAGACAAATCGGCAGAAGCATATTTTGAGAAAGTCCGTTTTAAAATTTTAGTTAACTTTGGTCCTTTAACAGTAGCCATTTTGAATTAAAAACTTTGAAATATTTCTTTGGAATTATGGCCAATATGTACTAGATTATAGCAAGGATAAATACTGTGGATCAGGATTTTCCAAAATGCGACTAAAATAACTTCATTATTTTGGACCACCCTGTATGGATTTCGTTAAAAATCCTATTTTACCGATGAAATTTTGTTCAAGTGGTCGAATCCAAATTTCCACAAAATTGCTTTAGACAGGCAGACAGACAGAGAGACAGGCAGACAAACAGAGAGACATTTAAGAGTTTTTGTTCTGTTTTGAATTCAAGGGGCCCCCCTGACGTCAAAAACGCTTTTTTGCGATCATAATACTTTTTCAAAGTAGCCAAAGTCAACAAAAAAGTCAAAAATCTGTAGGTCGGGAATTTGAGTGGAGGTATTTTACGTGCCTCGTCGAAATTTCTTGTAAAATGATGGTTTAAGGTTAGAATAGTTCTAGAGGAATTTTTGATAGACAGTTTGATACCAAATATTCTATATTCCATCTACAAATAACAGACATAAGATTTTCTTTGTTTTTTTTAAATTAAAAAACGAATTATTTAAAAAAATTAGTTTCAAAATGTTCGAATGCTTACAAAACACAAAACACCCTATATTTGAGACAATAATTGTTAGTGCTTCTGGCCCAGTATTAAACTTGTTGAATATGTGTTTTTTTCAATGATAAAATAGATCCCAAACTACTTTCTGAATTCCAAAATATGATGAAAATACAGGGTGTTCTGAGTGAAAAACAACACTTACCGTAATTTCTAGCAAAACCAGCAGCGACACTACTTTATTTCTTCAACTCACGGTTCAAAATTATAAGTTTAGCCTGGTGGGAAGTGAATCTTTTTGTCCTGGGTGACGTAAAAAACAGAGCGGTCGCTAGTTAACGTTTAATCGGGAAACGAGTGTTTTAATTCTAAACGTCTATTTACGAACATAACTCAAAAGAAAATCTAAGATCGATTTTATAAAAGTGAGAAAATCTTTACGAGCTTTCAGTGAAAATGTGGAGTAATTTTAAAACAATGCAAAATCCTTTTGTTTGTTCTTTGAAGTTTAAAATATTAAAATTTTACTTTAAACTTGTTTGTTTGATGTGCTGTTTTTAAATCCGGTCCTGTTGGCTTTGTTTGATCTTTAAGCCCTCTTTATTAAAATTTAATCCATCACTGTCGCGATATGTTCAAAATATGAATGTTATACTGATTTACAACATAATTATTGTTGTCTTTCTCATTTTCTCAAAATTTTGGGCATATAAATGAAATAACGAACACACAGAGGCACAGACAATGCAATAAGTAAAGAATTTTGGTTTTATCAAACTATTTTTCAAAAAAAATTATTACCCAACTTGGCCTTATTTTACCGTTTTTCCACCCAAAGACTAATTAAGAGAGACGTATGCTTAATATACCTTCTACCTGTCTCGTACCTGCTCTCAACAAATTAAAATTTTTGCTACTTAAATAATTATTTCAATTGCGTCGAGTTACATTAGCTGATGCTCGAGACTAACAAGCTCGAGTTCTTTATTTGACGTACTCCCATTTCTGTATTAAAACTGAAACTTTTATATATTTTCCGGACGAAAAGTTTGGATATACTATTTCTAATTTAATTTTAGTTGTGAATTATTATTGAATGCTTTGGTATATCAATACTCTCGAGAGTCATTCTTTTACATTAAAAAGTATTTTGTGTGAAATATACTGACTGCATGATCTTTTTTTTTAATTTCATCTAAAAGTTTAAAATGCAAATAAATTATTTTCCACTAATCAATTTGGAAGCGTTTGGAAGAAACTTTGGGAGCATGCCTACAAAAACACAGTTTTTTAATTATTTGCCTAAATAGTTAGAAAATTACAGAACTCATTAGATGGTTTGGGGCTTGCAGGAGTTTTATCGAATTTATATAATAAAAATGTAGGTCTGTGAAGGTCTAATATTCACATTGGAAATTTCGATTTTTAAATACCCCATAATTTAGTGCTAATTTAGTGCAGTTTAATGCATTTAAAAAAATTTGTTCTCGCTTCATTGAGGAGTTACGAGGGTTGTAATTACGGGTATTGCAACCTCACGCATAATACCCGCCTTCACCGAAGACTTTGAAAATTGTTTTATAATTTAGTGCTAATTTAGTGCAGTTTAATGCATTTAAAAAATTTTGTGCTCGCTTCATTGAGGAGTTACGAGGGTTGTAATTACGGGTATTGCAACCTCACGCGTAATACTCACCTTCATCGAAGACTTTGAAAATGGTTTTATAATTTAGTGCTAATTTAGTGCAATTTAATGCCCCCAAAATAAAATTTTGTGCTTGCTTAGATTCTCTACACGAAAACGAATACATTTAAAATGGGGTCTGCTATAAAGCGTGAAGTTGTAACACCCTCCTTCACCGATGGCCTTGAAAATAGTCACATAATTTAGTGCTAATTTAGTGCAATAAATGTCTCAAAATTAAAATTTAGTGCTTGCTTAGATTCTCTACACGAATACATTTAAAATGAAGGTCTGCAATCTCCTTCACCGATAACCTTGAAAATAGTCTCATAATTTAGTGATACTTTAGTGCATTTTAATGCCTCAAATATGAAACTTAGTTCTTGTTTAGATTCTTTAGACTCTAGACGTATACATTTAAAATGGGGGCCTGCTATAAAGCGTGAAGTTGTAACACCCTCCTTCACCGATGGCCTTGAAAATAGTCACATAATTTAGTGCTAATTTAGTGCAATTAATGCCTCAGAAACAAAATTTAGTGCTTGCTTAGATTCTCTACACGAATACATTTAAAATGGAGGTCTGCAACCTCCTTCACCGATGACCTTGAAAATAGTCTCATAATTTAATGATACTTTAGTGCAATTTAATGCTTTAAAAATGGTGTATTTAAAAATCAAGAATTCCAATGTGGGTATTACAGCTTCACGGACCCTAAAAATGTTTAGTTTTCAAGAGTTTTTCTTAAAAATTTACACAAAATATCTGAAGTAGTTGTGGTAAATTTGGGAGGTGCATTTAGGGCCATAAGCTAATGGAATAGAGTTTACTTTAGTGTATTATTCAGTGGCAAATCTCGTATACTGTTTGTATCGCAACTATCACACTTTAGAGAGCATTCAAAAATGATTGCCGACGCTCTAATGGATGAGGACGACTAACGACGAATAGTTCTATAGTAAATTAAAAGTTGCGGAAACAACACTATAGTATAATAGTGAGTAAAGCAACAAAATATGCGCTTTAGAAACAACGCTTTTGTGATTTTTCAACTCTATCGGTTGACTTTCTAAAGGACCTTAAAAGGCTTGGGATGAAGTTTAGATTTGAATAGCAGTGTCTGAAGAACATTACTTCCATATTCCAGTCCTTTATCACGCAGTTTACAGTTCGCTCGCAATTGTTCCCTAACGTCTTGAATAAAAACGCCGTATAATATGTACACCTCTGCCATTAATGTAAATTAATAAAGATAAAAATAATGGTCGTGAAGCATGGCTTTAATAAAAGTGCTTTACTTCAAACGTTTAATTAATTAAACTTGATAATAAATTGTACGATATAATTGAAAGTTATGAATTTTAAAAAAGGTGGAAAAAAGGAAATTACGTTTTACTTTTATAAATAAAATTTCTCGAGACGCGTTTATAATTAGTAAAGCTGCAATCAAGAACTTGACAAATGTAAGGTTTTAAAAGTTGGTAAAGCTCACAATTAATTTAACGCTGCACTTGATCTTTATTAAAGCTTAAGCTTAATCTTGAGCTTTTTAGAATCTGATAATTCTTGTTTTTATTTAAAAGAGAAGGAACTCAAATTTTCTATTTTTGACCATCTTACTTCGTCACAGTTGGTAGTTTGTATGTTTTTCTATTATCATTGCTATTGTTTGACTCGTTATACGGCGTGTTCTATAGTTATGAAAAGGTAGTTGAATTTAAATGGTTCAGTTTTCCCGTTTCCTTGTTTCACATACTTTAACATTCATAAACCCTCTCAAAGTTGAGAAGCCACGTGAATACTTTTTTTGCAGCCAAAGCTTGAATTGTCCGAAATTTTGTAATTTATTCGTTTTTGAGCTTCAAAATACACTTTTGACCCCTCTGTTAAGCTTCTTGTCGTTAATAAGATTTCCATATAGGTACATATAAACAAATCTAAGAGAGACACCCTGTACAGTAAATTAGTGGAAAGTGACGAGAAGCTTTTTAAGTCGATTTAAACTAAGCTAAATAGATCCGTAGGTGAAAGATATTGAAATCAATTCGCTTTGAAATAAATGGTTCGTAAGTCGACACGCAGATTGCTGCAAATATATGCGCATAATTTGACAGGCTTGAATTTCAACTTAGTAAATTATTCACGAATAAACCACAAAATCTAACGTTAAACGAAATAAGCAAATCTACCTATATATAAGCCAACAATAAAGCAATACGCTCTAGATGAAAATTTCTAATTATCGTAAAAATGAAAAGTGTCGGGGATTCGAAGTAAATTAATTAGTTAAAAACAAATTAACATTTGTTGGCATAAAATTAGTTATTAGAAAAGTTTCAGTTCAGTTATCAAACGACCATCAATCTCATTATGTAAGATTACAAAGGGTATTATAATCCGATTAATTACGTCTTCGCTGTCGTTGTCACCAACGCGCGAGCCGAATCCAAAACTGAAAATAATAATGTCTTTGATATATTATAATGGACGTACAAAATCTTTAGCATATTAATTTTCCAAGATTAAATATAAGACTACTTAAAGTTAAATTAAATGAATAGTCGTCGAGTTGACGACGTCTGCGTTTTAAGAAAATTACTTTAATACCTTTAGTTTATGAGAGAATTTAACAAAGAACTTGGAGTATGTTCAAATTATTTTAATTAGTTATGATCGCGTAATGGAGTTCATAATTGTAATTAACTATTGGAAATTTACACGAAATATTATGAATTTTTGAAATACCTCCTTTTATTAACTTTCTTCTGCCGTTTTATTAACTTTAAATCGATTTACATAATTTACTCGTTTTTACAATAGCCGCACTAACGTTCGACGCAGATAGGACAGGATTAAAATTGAGTAACGGAGTCCTAGAATGATACTCCATAAAGGACCATCAAGCAACCCGACAAGAAGCAGCCTAGAGGGCTGTTCAATTTGATCATCGATTTGTACCTATCTAAGATAACGAACTAAGCACTTATTTTATATACAGTCCACTATCGAACAACGTCAAAACATATTTGGTCCTTCGAGCTGGGTCGATTTTCGCGTACACGCGCAGCGTTTTTGAAACTCTTCTGCTTTTACTCTTTACCATTGATTTCTCACATTTCGTTTTTGATCACATTATTTTTCACGTTGGCGTTTGTTTATTGTGTTTTTTTCTGTTAACGACGCGACTTTTCGCTTTTGTAGCATTTTGCAAGCATCTCCTATTGATTTACAGGTGTAGTCGAGTATGTTGTCTTTATTCCTTAAAGCGATTATCTACTTACTGATCTACTCGATAACCTCATCGGCAGTAACAACAATTTTAGCTACTACCAGAACACAAACATAAATTGTACATCGATGGCGTATTGGATTTTGCAAAAAAATTTTCATTCCATTAATTCGAAATTACTTTTGTAGGGAATTTATTTTTCGTGATTAAATTAGCGAAATTTTATTTGGCAGAATTCCATTAAAAAAGGATAAAGGTCAGTTCTAAATGTTTCAAACTTTAAATAATGATTGAGTAACCACAAGGGTCTACAAAGAGGGCTACACATTTTGTGGGAAATTTATTTTTCGGTGAATAAAAACGCTTTTACTCAACTATTTATTGATTTTGTCTTTAATAAATAACATAACAAAGTTACTAGGTCTTTCTTCATGATCATGAAGAATTAATATATTTACGTTTAGTACTGTACGGAGTGGGCAAAATTCGATGGTTCTTATGGAGAAATCGAGAACTAGAAGAGAGCGTTCCCTTTATTTGTAAGGAACTCAATGAAACTTCAAACTTCAAAAGCTTGAAGCTTCTTATTCACAACTTGGTAATGTGATAAAGATTTTGGTTAAAAAAATCTTTAACTAAATCTTTATTCTACCCGATTTGTTAAGTAAATCTTGATAGTACCTCCAAGTTGTGAATAAGAAGCTTTTGAAGTTCAATAGCACTCTCATAAGTGTTACAATTTTGAAAATGAAATTTTTAATTTCTTTACAATAGGTGAAGACGAGACCCAATACGATTTTTGTTTTCTGATTTCTTTAATTACATCATTATTCTACCTCATGTAGTACCGGATTATCCAGGAGTAGTTAATGTAGGATCTGTAGAAGACAAGTTATTTACACGAACAAGAAAAGGTCGCATTTAAACACCTCCCTCTCCCCTCCTCTTGCGCACACCCTTCGGGACTTTTAGTATGTTGTACTGCAGGCTATAACGAATAACCATAACAACTTTCAAAAATTCTGAATGGTTTTTCCTTAAATGGCATCCATTTATCTAATTTGATTGGGATAATATTGAGAGATATTTACAAAAAACAGATTTTTCGACCTTTGTCTTTGAATAAAATTTTTAGCACAAGTCAGATCGACGGTCTTTGAGGTCTTTAATGTCTGTACCAATTTTCAGCTTTATGCGAGTTTTTCCGAAGTTGAATGTCTATATTTTGACTATAAGCGTAAACATCGCTACATAAACGCTCTTTGGGTATACAAAGCAAATCACTCTGAAGAAAAAATAAACAGAAGCAAATTTATTCACAAATGTGCATGGGAGTTCATGCGGCCTGAAATCGAGTTCTGGGCCTCACAGGCCCAGGGGATTCAGGTTTAGGGGGTCTTACAATTGCCAGCTGAAATGAGACGGCGAGCGTTTTACTGGAAATTACTGAGAATATATTGCCCTATTGTCCCCTCCCCTGGCAGGCCCGCAAATTATGTTGGACGTTGCACTTTTTGTCCTCGATAAAGAAACAAGTCCAGTCAAAAGTTTTGTGCAAAATATTACAAATTTGCCTGCAAAGACCATACGAAAGACATATGAGCTTCGTATTTTAGTGAATAAAAACGAACAATTTTAGTCGATCACAGTTTTCTTTTGACTTTAGGAAATTTTAATTTTTTTATTTTTTTTATTACTTTAGGCTAAGTAGTACGAGTATAATAATAAATATTTGTTTATAAATAACTTTTAATGCGTTATAATAAATAAATTCCCAACACTTAATAAATTTACGTTAAGTGCCCATTCTGAGTATTTTGATTACATCTCTCAAAATAAACGCAATGTTGATGAAAAACTTACTTTGTACGATGGGCAATAGTCAAATGAACCATTTTCCTCAAAAATTTGTTTGAAAATGTTCAAAACCACTCTTTTATATAGATAATAAAATGGTCTACGATCGTAGACCACGCGCTTAAACACGTAAGTAAAGTGCACGCGCCTAACGTAGGGTTAAAAATCCCTTCTGCTCATTTTAGTGGTCTTAAAAAAGTGCATGAAGAACGTGCTAATATTTTTTTCGGTAACTTCACCACACCAAGATATCGACATTAATTTAGCAAAAAATTTAAAAATCGAACTTCGGCTTATAGCTCCAAAACAAAAGAAGATGGCGAATTCCGGTTTTTGCCATTGAGTTCCTCTCAAAAAAAAGAAAAATAGGATGCACCATGCATTTTTCATATCTCTTCTAGTTATCTATTTCTCCGTAAGAAGCATCGAATTTTGCCCTTCCTGTATACTATATTCGATAATTGAATTTAATTTTATAAATTTGGGTAAAATAGTCATTTACCATTTATTTTAGTCGATTTAATTATTGATACGGCCCTTTTAATTTGCAAAAGTACGAAAATATGATTAAGTGGACTGTACCTATTATTTTTATTATTTTTCCGAGTGAACGTTTGCGAATAGAAGAATTTGTTTTTCTTTTTATGTTTTTACTGTGATAAATTACACCAAATTTTTATAAAATAGGTAAAGGAGCAGGTTTCACGTTTCCGTGTAAGCTTTTTAGTACGTACATTTTTATGGAAATCTTATAAATTTGACGTGGATAAATTTCCTAAAGCAAATGTGATTTGAAAAATTTATTGTACCTATATGGTATATTTCCAAAATTTGTTTTCTTCGAAACTTTTTGTGTTATTTATTTTGAAAGCACATTTATTTTCAAAATATTTTAAAATATACAGGGTAGCTCTGAATCACCGAAGGAATAAAGTAGTTGACGAGTTTGGTTTACAATTTCTATAAAACAAAAGCCCACAGTCAAAACTGTCTAATTTCCTCATCAATTTTGTGTAACTTAAAAAGCCACTTTTCTAGGCCACTCGGTATACTGTATAGTGTATAGTTTGCTCTTATTTGTACTAAAATTTACTTTACGCTTCATCACTTTTACAATTAATTACTTGATGCAATGCCTTTCTGACTCAAATTGAATTTTTTAAATCTCAATTATAGTGGAGAGTGTACGGCCAGAAGGCACGAAACTTTCCCTAACAATATATTCTTGTTATATTTTTATTTTTTAAATAACAATCCTTATTTAGTTCCAAATGCTTGTTATTCCAAATTTAGGTTTATTATTAGGAAACATTTACCACAAATTTGTTAAAGCAGAACAAGATGGTTATTATGTTAACAGCTTGAAGCGTAAACAAAATTGACGTTCTCAGGAAAAATTAAGCAAAAATCGTTTCAAGTTAACTTCTTCATTTTATAACGTTTTTCTTTATCACGCCTCGCATTTACAAAAATTTTCTCAACGGCTCTTCACTAAATCTTATTAGTTATTAGAGTTTCTTTGCCATTCGTCCGTGCAACTCAGAGGAGTCCTTTGTTTCCCCATATCCTCATTTCTAGCTCTACTTGCCATTATAGATTGATACTCTAACCACAGTACATAAACTAGATAGTTTATGTACTGTGCTCTAACTCTAAAGCGTTTGCCAGTGAGTAGGCGTAGTCGATTCGGCTTATTTTTAAGTTCTGCATCGTTTATAATTTGTGCAATGTAGCCGTTTAATCGTAGCCAGGAGCTGAAACCTCCCCAAGCCATCTCCAAGCTTTCTTGTTTGATTTCTCTAGCTTATTGTTAAAAAAATTATTTTCTTCATCACTTTATATCATCCCTGTAAGCAATTACCGCTAAAATGGGATCATAAATTTAATTTGCGTTAAAAACACCTGCCCGAGTATAAATCTCAATTACTAGAGGAGAAAGTTAATGCATATAAATCCGCATTCTATAAATATTAATTATCTTCGTTAGTTTACGTAATTGCGCAAGGTATTGTAGTAATAACGTGTATTATAACTAGTAGGGGTTGCTACGCCCGCAATATTATTGTTATGTCCGAGTCACCAGATGCACAATAATAATCAGAGTGTTTGCACCAGATAATAATGCGTGATGGGATATTAGGATGAAAATTAAATTAGCCAGAGTAGTTACTTTGTATATTATTTGAATTAGTAGAGCTATGTACGTCTTAATTTGGTATATAATATGTACGTACCGTATCTTATACGGTAGGTATATTACAATCACGTTCTCGTGACATACTTGTATCTTTTGTCTAATCAAGCACTATGCACAAGATGTAGGAAATTTAAACAAGAATAATAAAATAATTGAATTTAGTCTCAATTTTAATTAGTTTAATTTTGAGTTCACAAAATTTAGGCTTTTTGTTTAATAAAGTGGCATTGTATTTTAACGTACGTACGAAAAAGCTTTTTGAGGGTGTAATTTTCAATTTTCTATTGTTCAGTTTGTTGTTTGCTTTTATTCTCCTCTGTTTTACTATATTTAGTTAAAGCTTCAACTATTTTTCACTTTTTCAACACAAATTAACAACTTGGCTGTGTTTCTTCACTCTTTAACATTATTGTATTGAAATTCAATTCTTTCGATGTAACAATTTTATAACTTTTTTTAATTAGCCAATTATAAGCCAAAGTTTATTGAACTAAAATCAAACTGTACTAAGCGACATTTAATATATTTAAGTCAATATAGCCTTTACGAACCATTTAATCGAAGGCGCTTTTAAACCCCCAAAAAGTGATCGTTAGGTAAATGGCAACATTTTTTACAATTCCAAACATATTTTCCTTATCTTTTTGTTTATTTTTCGTGACTATATCAGAAGGTGTAGCTTGCAAAAATTTGGCATATTAAAACCACAAAAATGTTTCACTTTCGAGCCTTCGGCCTCTTTGTATTTACGAGTACGTACGAAGCTGACGCCTTAACTACCCTCGCGATAGCTTAAGTGTACTACCTAACAACGTCATATGTCGATATAAAAGAAAATAAAAGATTAATAGTATGTTTATTTAAAAAAAATTGCAAAAACGTAGTTTTCGTATTTTTTACAATTCCCAATAGGTTCAGTCATGAGTGAAATGACTGGAAAAAGAGAAAATCGTGTAAAACGCAGCGTTAGTATTAATTCTGCTTGAGTAATGATTCGTAAAAATTTTCCCCAACTTTTCGTTTTGCCCAACTTTTTTTTCTTTATTTTATTTTCAATTTTTAAAAAGAAACTATTTGCTATCTGTTTTGCCTCAAGTTTAAAATTTGACATGAAAAATGTATACAGATGCGAAATATTTTCCGCCTCTTACGCGATGTAATCTATCACGTGGTTTAAAAACTTTTCTGGTTAACTGTGAGAAACTTTCAAGTTGTAAAGTTTATTTTTCAAGATGATTTGCTTACCAGTTTCTCTTTAATATTTCGCGCGAGATTTTCTATGGATCAGATGAAGTTCAACTTTTTCTTTGTTGTTGAGTTTTTAAAAAGTTTCTTTTTTGTGTGATGAAACGCCTTTTTAAATTTTAATACGATTTTTGTTACGGTTTATGAGAGGCGTGCTTTATATTTAAAGTTTTACGCTAAGTCTACTTTTAATTCGGATTTTTTGGGAACGGAACTTTGATAAATTGTGAAATGAGTATTAAATTGCTCGTATTTCAAGTAAGCGGCGTCTGAACAACCCATATAATCTGGGATCTTTGCCAAAATTTAAAAACAGCCGGAAGACCTTAGACCAGTTCCCTTTTTCAATTTTTGTTAATTTAAACAAAACTTTCACAAAATTTGTCAACAACGATTTGCAAAATCAATAATCGAACGAACTGAAAACTGATCAAACATTCAAATAATATGGGAATGCCTGAATAGGGCTACAAGCTGCAGAAAAACCTTTGTGTGGTTGTTTTAGAGTCATATTAACAAATCAAACTCAGCTCACACTCTTGTCTTGAGTTTTTGATAACTCTGCCCACAAATTTGGTAATAACCGAATAACGCACGAATGCCACATAATATTCTAGAGTACCTACCGAGTTTGCGAAAGAATCTTTTCGAATGCCCATTTTAACAAATGTTTAGCAGATGCACAACAGCTTCGGCGGTACCGAGTCGTTCTACCCTAGACTTGGTGCCAAGTTGAAACTTGAATGTCAATCACGACGTATAGTGCTCCGGTACTCTCATGCAGTGTATGGTCGATCTATGATAGGACACTGGCCAAATAATGGTCCCGCCTCGTTCATGTTTCTATCTGGCACGAAAAATCTAGGTTCTGATTTTCCGGAACCACTGAATTTACCAAATATGCAGGCTTGTAACTTTCTTTGAAAATGACGATAAAAGTGAATACAAGAGGCGATTCTTGCCTTGACAATATTTTAACAAACATCGATAATGAATTGTATCTTGCTGCGGTGGAAGATCCTTGTCTATCTGATCATTTTTTGGTTACGATTGGGGTAAGCATGGAGATATGTGAACCTGCAAAGAGTTTTGTATGTTTTAGGCAGATAACTCAGATGGAGAGGTGGGATCTTGATGATAGGTGTGGTTATTCTGTTGAGGACGTGCTTGATGGTTTTATCTTTGTCGCGATCTCATCTCATCGTACCTTCAGCATTGAAGCCAGAAAGTGTTTTTAATAATAAACGGTCACATTCAG
The DNA here is from genome assembly GCA_950108345.1 of Malthinus flaveolus. Lineage (NCBI taxonomy): Eukaryota > Metazoa > Arthropoda > Insecta > Coleoptera > Cantharidae > Malthinus > Malthinus flaveolus. The sequence continues at coordinate 4,660,752 of OX467287.1, read as the reverse complement.
AGCAAATTTTGAGAAGCGTCTCTCTCTGCTTTTTTTAGTTTATATTAACAGCCTGCCAGCGAACATTCCCTGTCTAAAGGTGGTTTTGTATGCCGACGACACGACATTTGCTACAGTCGGAAGATATGCAAGATATCGCTGATGGCTTATCGCGGGCTAAGCAATCGTTTGTGAGTTGGTTTGCTACTCATGATCTTTGTTTGAACGACACTAAAACGGCAACTATGACATTTGACTATAGGAGCGTTACTGGCAGCGCTGGGTTTCTAAGAGTTTTATTGGAGTTCTATTGGTTCTAGGAGTTATCAGCAACTCTTTCGAGAAACATCTTTGCTCTTCGAAATGTGGTGGAAATCGGAGTTGATCCAGAGACGTACCATGGACTTATACCATCTTTATATGCCATCCTGATGTGAGGTCTTTTGGCTCATTCTCAAAGAAACTTGGGATTACAGAGGAGGACTGTTAGGATCATTAGTCGTTTGGGGTACTGTGATGACTGCCGGGGGACTTATGTTACCAGGGGTGTTTTGACGATTCCAGCTATGTTTGTGTTGGAGTTCTTGTTGTATGTAAGAAAAAATTTAGGCAACTACCGTTGAGGTTGTGAATTTCATTACTATTCGACAAGATCGAATTTAGATCTCAATCTGCACTAATATGGCAGAATATATGGTGCACGTAGTAGTACATATTAATTATTACGCTCCATAGCCGAATTCAGTCAAGGCTCTAAAGTTTAAGGACTTTAAGACCACAGTCGAGAAAATGTTGGTAAGTCCTCCCACGAAGACTATCTTAGCGACACCTTGAGTTAATGCGTCTATTGCTCAATTTTGCTTGTTTATAATTTATTGTTGACGTGTGTAAATGGTTTATATGTACACACGTATAGCACTGGAATGCACATAATATGTAGAAGGATTTATTTTTATAAGAAACCCTCGGAGGAGGATGGCGTATATTGAAGATTGCCAGATGGTTTCCGAATAATAAAAAGAGAGGAGAAGAGAGACAACTTCTTTTCAACGACATGTCGTTAATATTTCTTAGTTTGACTTTACTATACCATTTGTCGTCTTTTCTGCCGGTAACGAAAATATGTTACAGTCAGAAAAATTATCATAGATTTTTCATTTCCTAAGAATGACACTTCTTAAGTTTTCATTTTATTTGTTTGATTAATATTGGAAAACTCGAATCTTTAACTCTTCTCCTAGGAATACCCGAAGTTATGACCTTGTAAAGTATGATTTATCAGCCTCTCCATTTTTCAGAGCCCCGTTTGATTCGTCTAATTGATTGATGGCAGGTTGCTTCTCTAGACTTTGTGTCAGACAGAAACATTGAACTATGCGAGATCGTTATCTGGCCAGTGCCCTATCATAGACCGTAGAAGAACAGTGTTAGAACCTTCGACATCTCGACATGCTGAAAAGAGCAATTAAAAGTGACATTTATTTAAAGCCTAAGAGTACATAGTAAATACGGCAAAAACTAAAGGACAGTACCACCACGTTCACCACCCAGAGTTTGAGGCTTTACAAATAAGTGCTTCTATAATAGGACGGATACTGAGAGGCCTAGCAACCCTTAAAGGTGCCCGAGGAAACAAATCGGACAATCGTTTGGACAGTCTTCGTGTTAAATTTTCAGCTGATTATCAATCTACTTAAGGTAACATCCAGCCTGGAATCTACTAGCTATATCCTAAAATTCTCTCAAAATTTAAATGTTTGACCATCCATACCAGAATGAACATTAGATGGCGCAAAGTGGTGAAAATAAAGCTTATAAATTTTACTTGATAGGGAACTCTGAAGTGGGATTAAAATTTAAGTTCTTGCCTTCTCAAATTGTTCGAGTTTGCATAACTATATATGAAACAAAAGTTTAATAAAATGCGAGGTTATAAAAATCGCGTGCATCCATAAAAAGGCCGAAATTTGACTTCGTATTTTACGATTGCACTGCACCGTGCACCGAAAGCAATCTATTTTGCGTTTTCCATTGAAAATCCTTAATGTGTTTTTGTACAAGATGTACTTGCTGGGATATATTTCCATTTCGGCATCATTCCTATTGCATTAAGAAAAGTTGGGTCCTTTTTTCTATTTTATTTGGAATCACATAACAAATCTTCGTACTTTTGTTGTGAATATTTATTATGTTGTTTATCGATGTTACGTTTAAGTGGAAAATGTGGGAAGATTTGTATTCGTTGTTTAATTAATAGATTAGGTAGGAAAACGAGACCCACAATGTAATTTTAAGGGGTCGACTTAAATTTTACAGTTGGCTTCTTTTTTTGCTAATTTGAATATTTTGTTTTTTGTTTTACTGGATAGGTTTTCTCTGTGTGTTTCAGTCAAATCCAGCACTATAAATTTGCTGCACAATAAGAGAGTGAGGTTTTGTGGTTTTAAGTATATCTAGCACATAAATATGTCTAGTAGGATTACGAGCGCACTTTTCCTACACTACTGTAATATTTACAACGGTTTTACTATTTTCGGACTTCTTTTTTTTTAATAAAAAGTAATTAAGCACACCAACCGTCTCCAAAGGTAATTTCTGTTAGTTTTGCTTAATTAGTTTTGACAATCCCCAGCTTTTTTCCCTACTCTTCGTAATTTAAATTTAATTCATTATTTTAATGGGAAGTGTGATGGTATTCGAGCGGAATCTGTTACTTTTTAAATCGAATTAACTAACTTGATTCTGTGAGTTAACATTGAGAAGTGCAATTTCTTATAATTTGATTACATTCTTTCTAAACCGTTATTGATTACAACCCTCATTTCAGGATTTAAACTGAGCCATTCTTTTTTTTTCTTTCGATGAGCATTGGGATTTTGCGATAGGGCAGAGTCGACCTTTTGTAATTTTTTTTATTTCACGAATAAATTTGACATTATAAAAAATTGCTCCCTCATTTATCTTATTTTTGGGCGTAAATTATTATTTAGGGTTCAAATATAGAAACGTACGCGGTACATTCGTATACATTAAAATTAGCAATAAATTTCTATAAGGTCAAAATCGAAATTTACTAGTGAATTAGTTAAGACTTAGGTCAAGTATAATTTGTAAAGTTGGTACGCGGTTTCTGAAAGTTATATTCGGTCATAAATCACAAATTTGAGCTCGAAATGACACCCCTTAATTGGGATACGATTTCGCTGCCAAGTTTTGATGCTTTTATTGTAAGTAACCATTAAATGGCCATGTTCACAAATCTTTGATGCTTTGATGTAAAACTTACCCCGATGGAACTTCTTAATTATTGTAAGTTATGAAAAATTGTATTTCTGAAAGTAATACCTACCATCTTCCCAAACTTCGTGAAATAAATATCAATGTATCTAATAGCAAACAGCTAACTAATAGACTTTAGCCGCAAGACATATAGTTTAAGGGTGCCGAGGGGAAAGGACTTTGCTTAACATGCATTTACTTGGTAATTAGTTCTAGGATTGAATTATCGACCTGTCAGAACACTACGTGTTTGAATCCGGCCCTGTTCTGTTTATTACTGTTAAAACGTCATCTACGGAATATAGGTTTTGGGATTTCATATTAGCATTTGAAGTAATTACTTAATTTCATTTATTTGCACCAAAACTAAATTACCTAATAAGTTGAAATAACTTAATTATTGTGAAATAATTAATTGTCGTTTTAGATAATTAATTAGAAAATCGCTCACCTATGATTCCATAGGGTTTATTTGAAGTTCTAATTATGCTTAGCGTCTTATTACTGCACGAAATAAGACTCACATTCGCTTAAATACACCCTGTCGCTTAAAGTTTTTTCCATTTCAGCAGCTAGCAGGTCAATTTTGGCCCAACCTATAACGTTCTTCTTTGACGCAATGTCAATTGATTACTAGAAGTATCACAAACGAGAGGAGAAAGAAATATCTATAGACCGATGCAGGATTTGCGGAGAACTTACCAACCGAATAAAAAACTTTCTTCTTGTTCAATGTACTAGGTATTTCGGGTCTTTCGGAGTGGGAAAAATGTGTTTTTTGGGGAGGGAGTCTCTTTTCTCTCCTCTATGCCCTCCCGTCTTTTTTCGGGCAAGACAGGGGGTGCGGGTACTATAATGGATATTTTATGCCAGAATCTCTATATAATATGCACTCCAACAGTCAGCCAAAGGTTACCTTGCAGGTGTTTAAAGCTTGTTGGAACATTTTTGGATTAACTTTGTCTATTCTGCTTGTGAAGAAGTGAAGATTCTGGATTGCTTAGGAAGGGGAAGCTAGATCCATGCACTTAGACCACTAAATTGGACTCAGCAGCTCTATGCACTCATACAGGCGACCAGAGGTTATCTTGCAGGTGTTTAACACTTATTGAGACTTTTTTGGATTAAATTTATCTAATCTGCTTGTGAAGATTCTCGATTCTGGATCCCTACACTAATCTGCTTTCGAGGGCAATCTCAAGTGAATGCACACCTGCTCTAGACTCTTTTTGATTTTTAGACCCATCGGTAAAGGCAGTTACTTCAGGTCTTTTGGAGTGGATAAGTTGGTTTCTATTTTTCGATGTCTCTGTTCTCTCCTCTATGTTCTCCCGTCTTTTCTTGGATGGAACTGGAGGTGCGGGTACTACATTGAACTTTTTATTCTACTGATTCTATTCTATTTAACCCTCGAACGGGCGCGCGGTGAGTCGTAACACTAGTGGGCGCGCGCGGACTGTGAGTCCGCAATCACTTTTAATTAAAATTTTGATATTTTAAGCAATATTTTCATCAAAATAATGACTAGGTGTTTTAGAAAAACTATTTAAGTAACTAAAAAAAATAGTTTTATTCTTCAAACAAAACAATAATCCTAGTATAAATAAATAAAATAAATTCGTCTATTAGAAGCTGACATTGTTTACCTTATTTTTAATTTAATTTTATTTATTATATTGTATGGAAAATTACTATTTTATTCTTAGGATGTTTATTACTAACCCAAATTTTATTATTTACTAATCAGGTATCAGAAAATTCGACACCTTCAACACACAAAACGCGAGTGGCGCGTGCGAATTGTGACTTCACAACGCCGTAAAAACATCACGGGCAGCGATTTTTTTGCTGAATGTTAATTATACTGTAGGGTATGCATATTTAGTAAGCTAGAATAAGTTACAAGTTGCTAAATTAAAATTTGGCAAAAGTACTAAATATACTCATAGTGATGATTAAAAGGCAAGGCGCTACAGACTTGTTAATGGGAAATATTAAGACTTTCTCGCCCCTTACTAGTCCTGTTAGTTTTGAAATTTCCAAAATCGGTAGCTTATTCGCTTTTGCTCTATCCTCCATATGTTAGTCCCCATCAGCGAACTAACTCACACATAGAAGTTTGAATGTTTGAAGAGGGGACATCTCAGTCAACGAGCCTCTAGATATGGTAGTAGTTGAAGAGAAATTTGGACTCATATTAAAGGAATGGTATGTGTATGTGTGGTACAGCGTCTATCAGAGGGTAAGAGGTAAGAGGGGGGGTAAGAGGCGCCCCAGATCTCCCAATATTAGAGGTCTCAACTTGAGTTAAACAAAAATAAAGGGGAAGGGGAATGTTTTTTGGGAAACATCTTTTTTGGGGACCCTATGACTTGCCACTAAAATTTCTGAACTTCATTTTTAGCAGTTTCACCTTGAATAATCAAAATTTCATTTATTTCTAACGCATGACACGAGCCCCTGTTTACTCACAATTTTTTTTAAACTTTGAAGGGCCCCTAAAATATCAGTTGCTCCGGGCCTCGCATTTTCTCTGAAAAGTCGTGTATGTAAAAAAAAGCGGTAAAGCCGTCAAATAAAAATTACTGAAGCGATTTTGTTCAAATTTGGTTTAGACCACTTATTATGTGTAAAACTTTACAATTTTGTGTAATTATTAGTCCGATTTGCTAAGAAAATGCAAATAAATGAACAATTAGTACGTTAAAAAATACGGCAACAATGCAAGTTTAGGAGATTTGGCATAGCATGACACGTCATCGCAAGCTCAGCTCGCTCTCGCTATCCAAATTCTGCACGCAACGGAACGAAAATTTTGTACCAAAGTTGGTCATTTTAACAATATTTTACTGTTAAAAAGTCTCAAATTGTCCACGATAAATCATAAATTAGTTTTATAATTATCATTTTAGAAAAAAATAACATTATTATCAAAGAACAAAATTGAATTAAGTAAATTTGTGCGTTGCGTGCAGTCCTGAACACAAAGTCTATTCAGCGCGGCACCTGCTTTTGGTTTTAAGCGGGTTAAGACAAGTCAACGCGAAGCGCTGAAATGAAAACACCGCACGATAATTCGGTGGTCGCGTATCTATTAAAATTAATTTAATTTACAAGTTTTCATATAAATTTTTAATTTAATTAGCCGTTGGTGTACGTTTTTTTCAATACGCGTTGTGTTAAATCTAGTTCTATGAGCAGACTTCTCTGTATAAGCAGATGTAGGTAATTACAAAATGGGAAAATGGCTACGTACCGTTTGGTCTTCCACAATTTAGAAGGTACGTAAAATTTCTTGTTATTTTAAAACTAAAGGAGATGTTCTACTTTATCGCATTTTTTGTAACAAATTAATATCGTTTGTTACTTTTTCGTTGAAATCGTATACGTACGTACTTTGAAAAAGTATTATATTATCGAAAAAAAATGTTTAGTTTAATTTTTGGGCGTTTGGGGCCCGGTCCCGGTAGAAAATGTCTGTGTAGGTGGGTGTGTGTGTATCTTTGACAAGGGATGTTAATAAAAAAATAGCTCCGCGTTGTGCGCCATTTGTAAGCCCAATATGTAGACTAACATAAATTTTGGGCGAAGGATGGTCGAGGCAAAAAAATTGGCAACGCCAAATTTTTAGAAAAGTTTTATTTTTTTACATATTGGCTAAGTTTACCTCTAACTGTGTAACGGCTGTAAGTTTTAACATTTTATCTAAAAAAGAGGCAGTTATCTGCTTACTAACGCGAACCCCCTGTATCCCTAAACTCATTTACCTACATGTACTAGTTGGAAAAACTTTATAATTAAAACTTTTCCAATGAAAATTGATTTTCTCCTTAATTTAGGTCAGCATTGACACTATTATCACCGAACTATTTACTTAACTCTCGAACGTAACTATTATTTACCGAAACAAGTATTTACAATTTATTTACACCACTCCAATCGCACCCTCGTTAATTGCTTTCGTAATTTTATTTTAATTTCAAAAATCGAAAACAGTCGAAAATCTTTTATTTGCAAAATCGAGAACAAACTCTAAGATAATTTACTCCTATAAACTTACACTTCATTACATTCGAGAGAAGAAAATTTTATGCCGACGAAGTGAGTTTTCTTTTTAGTGTGGAAAAGTGTCTTATTTCCCTCAACAACAAGAGCTCTTTTAAATAAAGGAATAAAGTTGCCTTTAATTTGGCCAATAAATTAAGCCCCAAACAGCTAATTTTAGTAATTTTAAACCGTAACAATCTAATTAAAAAGTTAACGATTAGAGTAAAATACTTTATGTAAGTGTTAATGACCAATTTAAGTAAATTACTCTAATTACCACACTTAAAAAGGAGAGTTTTGTATCAGCACTTAAACTCAAACGAGTCGGTGAGATATAATAGAATGGGTAAAGGACACTTCTATAGTACTTTGTATACGATGTATTTCACTTGTGGGTTGTTTAAATACGAAAGGGCTCTTACTACTTTGTGAAATACAACACTTGGTACGTAATTTATATGTTTACATTTGCGTTTGTAGTATATTATGCATACAAGTAGATGTGCTTTTCACTTACAAGTCGAATTGCTTTAGATGTTTGGATGTTATACCCAGTTTACTTGAAATATGTTTGTGATATACCAAACCGCTACACCGAGAGGTCTTAGACAATTAACAATAATTTAAATCTTAAGGCCTATGTGGTTGGCATAAGAAATGTAATTACACCCCGACTGGTAAAATGTTACGTTGTTATTCTAGGGAAATCCCTACGTCGGTGGCAGGCCTTGGTTAATGGACGAACTCTAAAGGCTAACCTCGTAGTTTGTTGTAGTCTGCCCCTAAGCATTTTAAAATGTTCGAGTTTTGTCACTTTGGAAGTTAGTTGGCTGTCTTAGATTAGTGCCTCTTCGTGGGAACCCCACAGCTTTCTTGCTTTGTGTCTGTTGATTTTTGATGCCGTAAGAATATTCTGGCATAGACTAAACTAAATAAGTTTTTCTAGTCCACCACTGCTTCATTAACTTTTGATAGTAAAGTTGCCACCCTTTCAGTTTTAGTTAAGATAAAAATTGCTATTTTCGTAAATTCGAAAAGGATGCTTTATGGGTGCTAAAATATTTAAATCTTTCTTTCTTACCCACCTTTTTCGTTTTCGAATGTTTTTTTAATAATTTCGAAAGGTCAGAGTAATAAAAGTCTAAACTTCCACCAATGATTAAATTTTATTTTAATTATTTGACAAACATTTTAAGTCGGGGACATTAATGTTTAATTATGACCTTTTTAAAAATAAATGTTTTATTACTCTCTAGACTTACAAAAATACAACATTTTTAAAAGGTCCACGAACATGCTTTTGTTGTTACTGTTAATAAAATATTAACAGCCAAAGCTTGTTTTCAGTCGGCTTTATTTTTTGTGGAACATTGTTATGCAATTTTTTGACAATTTGTTATTTTTTTTGTAAAGAGTGAATATATTCGCTTCATTTAAGGATAATTTGCTCAAATTTGAAACACAAGAATTGTAATATTTGGTAAGCTATTTATGTTTAAAATACAAAATCTAAAAATAAACTTTCCTAATATATGACGAAACGAATTCACAGAATGTAGGAGTCACAGAACTTACTGATATACCTCCCTTGTACGATGTTAGAACTTATTTGGATTCAATTTATCTAATCTGTTTGTCAAGATACTGGATTGTTTAGGAAGGGCACTTAGACCACTGTCCTATGCGTTCCAACAGGCGACCAGAGGTTACCTTGCAGTTGTTTAAGACTTCTTGGGACTTTTTTGGGTTAAATTTATCTGATATGCTTGTCAAGATTCTGGATTCTGGATTGTTTAGGAAGAAGACTCTGGATCTCTGCACTTAGACCAATGAATCGGGCCCAGCAGCTATGTGCACTCCAACAGGCGGTCAGAGGTTACTTTGAAGGCTTTTAGGGGTTGTTGATTGTTGTTTAGGGACTTTTTTGGTTTAAATTTATCTGATCTGCTTGTGAAGATTCCGTATTCTAGATTTTTTCGGAATCAGACTCTAGATCTCTGCACATAGACCACTTAATCGGACCCAGCAGCTTTGTGCACTCCAACAGGCAGCCAGAGGTACCTTGAAGGCGTTTAGGGCTTGTTGGGATTTTTTGGGGTTTAATTTATCTGATCTGCTTGTGAAGATTCTGGATTGTTTAGGAAGGGGAAGCTAGATCCCTGCACTTAAACCACTAAATCTTATAAATAATATAAATAAATAGCTAAATAGCTAAATAGCTAAATAGCACTAAATAGCTTATCTGCTTATCAAGATTCTGGATTCTGCATTGGTTTGAAAGGAGACTCTAGATCTCTGCGCTTAGACCACTGAATCGGGTCCAGCAGCTCTATACACTCTAACAGGCGGTCATAGGTTATCTGGCTTATGTTAGGACTTTTTTGAGTTTAGTTTATCTGATCTGCTTGTCAAGATTCTGGATTTTGGATTGCTAAAGGAGGAGACGCTAGATATCTCTGCACTTAGACTACTGAATCGGAATCAGCAGTCCTATGCACTCCAATAGGCTGCCAGAGGTTACCTTGCAGGTTAAAGTTGCGATATGCTAGAGTGAGAAAGGTATATTATGCTCATTTTGAAAAGTAAGCAACTTTAGGAATAACGACGACTGTTATCAAATAGCTACATTAAAATTGACATAGTTAGGCAAATTTATTCCCAATTTCAGAAGGCCCCTGTCCTTATAATAGAAATATAAAAATTCAAAAGCGTTTTACTGGAGCGATTGGTTCAGGTTCATTATGTTAATTATTCTTCAAAACTAAGTCTTAAAGTGAAGAAGAAAGTATAGAGTACGATATGTATATCTCAGAATTTTCATTTTTTATTTAAAAATGGCCCAAAAGTGGGTAAATAAAAGCAAGCAATTTTCCTCACATTCAGTAAGCCTTATCTCTATTAAATATCAACATTTCAGCAACAAAATTTAGCTTAAATTGTAGCCCAATCTTTCTACTTTATTTTTTATCTACATAATTTTTTTGTAACTTCAATAGGTTTCGCTGCTCAACCGCTCCAGTAAAGCACTATTTGCAAGATTTCTAACATGGGCAAAATCGCAACCTTAGGCTTATGTTAGGACTTTTTTGGATTCAGTTTATCTGATCTGCTTGAGAAGATTTTAGATTCTGGATTGCTTAGGGAGGGGAAGCTAGATTATTGCACTTAGACCACTGAATCCGTTTCCGCAGCTAGATGCACTCCAACAGGCGGTTAGAGGTTACTTTACAGGTGTTCAAGGCTTTCAATGCATTTTTACTGTCCGTCGATATCTGTTTAGGATTACATTGGCCATGTGTTTGGATTAAAGAGCTGAAGCATATTTTTCCAGTGGCGGGCTGCTGCTTTAGATGGCAAGCTCAAGTGAATACACGCCCACTCTTAGATTATCTTTGATTTTTAGACCCATAATCTCAGTTGGATCCATTTGAGCTTTAAAGTCTTTGTTGGATGTTAGCTCTAAGAGAGGTAGCTTCTTAGAGCAGTTTTGGAGGATTTTGGCTTTTCCGTAAATTTCGTATTTGATGGACGATAGTCCTATTCTTGGAGTCGCAGCGAAGAGCTGCTTTTGCTGCAATTTCCTCCACATATGAATTCATAAAGTTGTATTATGACAAAAATAAATTTAAAAAACTTAAAGTATACACGGTGTCCCACTTAAAATAAAGCGTTTGATAACTACTTTCAGTGTAGCTGCTTACACAGTGGGCCTACTAAACCCAAGTATGATGAAGCGTTATGAGCCTATTTGAATGGCTTATGCGTTCACGAAAGTTTGCACGAGCTTCACCCCCAAAATTATACGATTAAACCCAGTCTGACCCACCCTGTTGTAGTTTAGGATAAAAATGGTTTTATCCAACCATAACTCAGTGGGTATTTAATCGTCATTAAATTTGGCGATGGATTTGTAATGCCTTTTGAGTAATTGAGTAAAATTTTCAAAGTAAAATTGAATATCTACTTTTTACTCACCTTTTCGTATTTTCTTTTTTGTTCGTGCGGGCGTGGGATATTCGAATAGAATTTGTTTGACAAACAAAACTACCCTCCTCCACTTTCTTTGATGTTTACCAAGTTAAAGGACGTCAAATACAAGAAAAAAAGTTGCACAATTTAACAATAGCAGTAAACTAAATAGACGCCTATTTTTTCTAGTTTGATCACAAAGGTAAAGACATATTTCGACAAATAGTTATGCTACAAACCTCAGTTATGGTTTTAATAAGCCCGCTTAAATGTAACTCGTGTTTTCGCTCAACTTGCGGTTTGTTTAATCTCTCTAACAACCTACGAAAATATTTTGTCTGTTTCTAAACGTTATTAATGATTCAACTTAAATACATCAAAAGGATGTTCGAATTTAATCCCCATTGTTCAGTAGTTGTGAAGATATTACGACTTGACAATATATTTTTTTGTTTAAATTAGTGACAGATTTTAATACGTTAAATTAATGGTTTTGCAGTATTATTTAGAGGTTATAATGTGAGGGTGAAGAAAATCATTAAATTTAAGGATCGAATGAAAGAGTATTCCTGAAAATTTAACTTCTCATTTCATTCAATATCTTAAGGCGTATTTCCACGATAGTAGGCGACGTATTTCAAAGACTGACATACATAGTGTTGATATGAAAACATGGTAAAGGTCGCAAATTTGATTTACAAAAAATATAAAGTATAAAACGTACAGGATGAAATAAAATCGCATTTCATTAAAGAAATTTTCGCGAAAGTAACCCAAAGAGTGGAAGAAAAATTATTTGATTTTGTCGTAATTGTAATTTCGTGAGCTTTTCGTAAAATAAAACTTAATAAAAGTACGTAACATTATGTTTTTATTACCGTCTCATATAAGGGTTGTTAAATATAACTGCCTGGTATTTTGGAGACCTCTTATAACTTTACTAACTGCATTACCCTAACTACCGCACAAAGCATCAACGTTTTAGTTATTAAATGATTCTAGTTTGCTTTCTAGACGACGCCATAAATAAGTTCAGGTGTTTCAAATTCAATTTGAGCCTCACATTGCTTTGATAACCACGTCGTCGGATATAATACTTATAAACTTTTTAGTCGCCATTTAATTTTTAATAATCATAAAGTACGGAGTATTTATTACCTCCAGCCCTTTACGTAGAGCTTTAATAACTATAAAATAAAAAACTTAAGTGGAAAAAAGAATAGTAAAGTAATTGTTATTTAAACTAACGCGAAAAAAGCTAATTGGAAACGTTTGAACAGTAATAAGGTTAATTTAATACAAAATATTACTCCTCCCTAGACGATGAACTTAACTTTTCTTTTCTCGTTTTATTATTTTCGTTTTAAAAGATTATCAAACTTTGTAGCACGTTATATGTAGGAGAAAATTGACGGAGCAGAAAATAATTTAATCACGAAAGGTTGCTCCTTGCACTAGGTTTCAAAAATGTATTATTATCATCATCGTAGCATATCGAGTTAAATATTTATTGAAAGTGATTTACAATCTGAAAATTGCAAATTGCTTCGAGGTACAGTTAAAAAAACGAATAAAATGGCAACTTTATGAAAACTTGGGGTTTTCAAAGGAAAACTTGCAACTAATTTTAACGAAAAAAGTATGTAGGTATAAGAAACGGATAAAAGATCTTTCAACTATAATATTGTTTCAAAGCTCCTTCTCTAATAAAGTATCTGCTTGTTTTATACAGGAAATTGGTTTGAAACACCACTTTTCCCTCCTACGCTTTTCCCCCGAGGTGATTTGTCTCGAGTAATTTTTATGAGTTTGATGAAGTATTGATTGAAATGACGTTTAGTGTAACTTTTTAAATAATATTTTTTCGAAACCGTTTTTCCACATGGAAATAACTTTAAACTGATCTCTAGAACAACTAGGAGGAGTCCTACGTCCTACCGAATTAATTCAACAATAATTCCGAAGAGGGTAGTTCGTACGTAGAAATTCATATATCGTAACCCGTAACGTAACTGTTTGTAAGCGTAAACGTGGGCTAAAAAAAATTGGGCAAAGTGGGGAAAACTTGGGCAAAAGTCTAAATTCGGGGGTGTCAAAGCTACTCAAAAAAAGAGCCCCACGTTGGGCGCCAAATGTAACCCCGAACTTCGTCGATGAGCTATTATTCTGCCAGCGACTTAGCTCAAAGCCGAAGACGGGCAGGGTTCGAGGAAAAAAATAAAATAAATTAAACAGTCGCGGTGAATGGGGAAAAAAATGTTTATTCAAAACAAAAGTAAATAAAATATAATAAAAAAACTCTTCTTAAAAAAAAACCAACAAAAAATTTTTTTTTCTTTTCTTATCTTCACGGGGAAAAACACGGGAACAGCGGAAGCTTAGGCCCTACTGCGGCTCAGAAGGAACCACAGCAAAACGGCAACCACTCACGGACGAAGAGATGATATCAACTAACGCGGAAGCTTAGATTCCACTGCGGCTTAAAATAAAACCACGGCGGAAATCTACCACAAGAAGTTGATACCGATCTAATGCGGAAGCTTAGATTCCACAGCGGCTTAAATAAAACCACTGCAAAAAACTACCACAGAACAAGGGTTGATCGGGATGGTCAGTGTCACTGAAGGGTTGAAAAATGTAATGTTGGACGGGACAAACGCGGACTCTCAACAAGACAGAACTAGGACTCGGACCGGACTCGACTCGACTCCTAGAATGTTGCACCTCTATTTATAACTTCTCCACCACCGTACACGAGCACCAATCAGAGCTTACCCCGTGATGGCGGTACCAGTGGGGATTTCGAAGTTATCTAAATAGAGATGCAAGGGAAAATTCTTAGGGAGATCAAAATTTGGGAAAACTAATATTGGGACGAGAAGCGCTCTTAAATGGGGACCACGTGAATATAAATTTTAAAATAAGGAGCAATACTTAAGAGCGGAGAATAATTAAATAAATGACAAAAGATTAAAGACTAATGACTAAAAATTAACAGGGAGTGATAACGCAAAAAATTACAAGGGCTGACTAGAAAATTCAAAAAAACAAATTTAAAATTTTAAACGTTAACTGAAAGTGAAATTAAAATTGAATTACAAGCGTGCAAGGTCGCGAATAAATCACATATCGACGTTTGCACTTGGGACGATATCTAAAACACGGTTATTTAAATCTAAATGACAATTAAAATTAAGGGGAAAAAATGACGAAAGGGGCCAAAATTTAGAAATCGTAAAGGTTGGGGATATTTACTGAATTTAAAAACAAGAAAAATCTCAGTGACTACTGAATAACCCCAGAGATAGCGTACAAACGATGCTGATTTTGATAGTTCGGAGCCAGAATCGCAGGATTCATAACTACTCCGAACCATCCCAAAATCCACATCGTTACATGTTAAGTTGAAAAGATCTCAATGCATTGTCTTAGGCTTGTAGATCTCGATTGAAGGATCATCAATCATTCAAGGACAGTTCGGGGTGCTTCGATTGCAATTTAATTGCACTTATTTTGCCTGATAGACGCAGTCAATCAAACAGATTTATGAGGGCGATATTAAATAAATTGATTTCGGAAAATTTTTTGTTTTACCTCAATATTTTCGTAGTGGGCGAAATATAATACTTTTAATAAAAAAAACTCTACGTGTAGGAAGGCGTTGAAATTAATAGAAGTTATTAGGTTACCTATACCCAAACAAAATATACTGTTTACTATTTTAGTCTCGGCTTCAAAGTCAATATTAAATGAAAATAAAATTATGTACGATACGTTTAATATTAGACAACATTTTCAATTAAATAACACATTTCACATTTCTCTGTGGTAACCGTAATTAACCTGTGAGGTAATCTATTCCAGTTGTATCAATAATCTTTAATTTATATGCCACATGGTAGGTCAATGGAGTAGATAAAGCACGTTCTTTGTTCATTTGGTTACCTTAAGATTGAGGTTAAAGTAGGCGTCTGCCATCATGAATGCTTAACTTAAGACCCTTTGCCGTAGACACAATTTTTTGGTGTATAAAGTTTTGGTGTACCCAATGGTTTAGTTTGACCCCAGAAACTCACTTTTATCGACCTTTTCTTGTCCTAAATCGTCCGCCTGACAAAGAAACCTAATAGACATCATTTGTAGAAAATTTAATATAATTTCTTTTTGTATAGAAAAATTTTTCTCAAAAAGTGCGTAGTTTCGAGTTACTGGCAATAAACTAAAAAATAAGTTTTTGGCCGATTTTGAAATCTTTGTAAAACTTAAACGCGCTCTAGCGCCTAATACGCTTGTCTGAAGAAAAAAACCTAACGGATATAATTTATAGACAATTTGATGAAGTTTATTTTTATATAGACGCACTTTTCTCAAAAAACACGTAGTTTTCAAGTTATGAGCAAAACTGAAAAAACAGCAGACACCCACTTTTTCAAGTCTTCCCTAAGTTAATGCCGCTTGGAATGCCAATGTTCTTTCATCCTGCACTGTCAAAAATAATATTTGCTAGCCCTTGGGCTATTACGTACTAAGCACAGGAATTATTAGAAATTTCCAGGTTCATAGTTTAAATCGTTACGTTATCAAAAATTTCCAAATTCGATGAGATTTAACTCGCGTCAATAATCGTGAAGTAGCGTAAGACATACAACAGCAAAAAACGCACAAAAAGGCGTAGATTCGCGGGTAATTCAAGAAATTTTCTGTGCTTTTAAGATTTAATGAAATCGAAATGCCTAAAATCCGGGCTCTTCTGGTTCTGGCAGAGCTAAAAATATGGGTTAGTATGGAATAATTACTTTTAGGGAGCTCAACAAAATTTTGTTAAATTGTTAGCATTTGGGGAATTTGGTCGGGTTCGAAATGTCTACCAAACTGTCAAAGTTTAATGTAGCGAGTTTAAGATACCACAAGACAAACAGTGATACATTGCTGTGGTTAGTGAGTGGTTGATAATTAGAACACGTCAATAAGCCGGAAAATTGATCGCGAATACAATTTTATTCGGTTTTATTTTGAAAAAAAAAAGATCAATTTTACATATTTGCACTTTATGCATATTTTGCTAACTCTTCGTTATTATTACAAACACAATCCTTCTTTTTTATCTCTTTCAAATGCATAATACGAGACACATTTAAATTAATTTTGTGTGACAATTTGTCATATTTTTAAACAAATTGCCCCCTTTATTAATATTAAAATTAATTAAGAAACGTTTTACGTTATTAAGCAAAAACTTCCACCTTTTCTCTCAAAAAAAGTTGAATTTTAGCATAAAAACAACACAAAAGCTTAACTTGAACTTTGATGAGAGTTTTATATAAAGTTGTTAATAAGTTTTTAAGCATAATTTCTCGAGTTTCCGACCTAACAAAATTATTTACCGAGGGGTCACAATGTATTTTA
Organism: Malthinus flaveolus; assembly: GCA_950108345.1. NCBI lineage: Eukaryota > Metazoa > Arthropoda > Insecta > Coleoptera > Cantharidae > Malthinus > Malthinus flaveolus. The sequence continues at coordinate 4,644,072 of OX467287.1, read as the reverse complement.
ATGTTTTTTTATTAATAAAAGTTTTGATGAAAAATTTTAAATATAAATTTAAAAAAAAGTTTACCTTTAAAAAGTTATAAATTATGTAATTTAATTTAGGTAAAGGATGTAATTTAAATCCATAATCCTAAGACATTTTTCCCATAAAAACCTTAAATCGAATTTATTTAGATGTGGATTTATTTTACATCAAAGAGGGAAAGAAACTCTAATGTATGCTATGTGTCTCAATTTTTATTACTCGATACTATATAAATTGAATCTGTTTCCATAATATACATCGTTTTCAAGTTTTTATTAAGCAACCTCTTGCAAAAATATGCCAGGAAATGCATATTCGCTTTCGGTTGTTTCTCGTCTCTTCTCCCGTCAACTACACGAAACTTGGGTTTGCTAATTTAAATTACGAAATGGAACCGCTGAAACGATAGACGAGGCAAGAGGCGAGGCTTTCGTTTACCGCTTCATTGTTGTCACAATTTATTAGCAGATATCTACTATTGTTAAACTTAAAACAATGTGTTCTTTTTAAACTAAACATTGTTTTGGTCTTGAAAAATATGATCGAATTGCTAAAACTTATAAGTACATATTTTAGACGCATTCTCTTATATTTTCGAGCGCGCCGACAGAGTAAAAGTAACTAATAGAGGAACAATACTAAAATGACTGATGTGGTCATAACATAAAATATTTAAAAAGATACCAGAAATGGTACCTATCAATAGTATGCCCAGAAGCTCTCCCTGGTTTCTAAAAACTAAAATTATACGGGTTGTTTCTATTTGAAATAGGAAGCTAATCTGATTTCCGGTTAAACCGAAAACCCAAATTTTAAATGTTTTCTATCACTAGATAGCTAATTTTATAGTTTTCTAAACCACTTAAATTATACAGGGTGTTGCGATAAAAATATAAAATCTAACCCCATTTCCGGTTAAACTGGGCGTGAAGACTTAATATGTCTAGTACAATTAGACAGCTAAGTTTACGATATTTAAGAAAATCGTTAAATATACAGGGTGTTTTTAAAAACTTTTTTTGCTTGGCTAATTTCCAGTTTAACCGGAAGTGTTTTTTAAACAAAAATTTTAAAAAATAATAGAAATTTATGGAATAAATCAATTTATCAACTTTTAATTAGAAATTTTGATTACAAAAGAAACGACTTCAGTAGGTTTTGCGAAAATCCGTTTTAAAATTTTAGTCAACTATGGTCCTTCAAAAGTAGGCAATTTTGAACTTATTTTAAAAATCGACTATACCAAAGCTGAAGCTCTATATTTTGGCTATATATCCCTATTTTTAGATTTTTATAAGAATAATTATCTCCAAAGTTGCAATAAAAATACTAGAAAATGAGCCGATCGTTATACTGGTCGCCATTTTGAATAAAAAAATTTAAAAAAGCATTTTTTTTTCAATTTGGGCTAATGTGTACTAACTTATAACCGAGTATAAGTGATGTGGATCAAGATTTTCCGAAATGCGATCAAAGTAACCCCCTTATTTTAGGCCACTCTGCATCGATTTTGCTTAAAAGCTTAGTTTGTTGCTTGTTGTGTTGATTTTAAACACCTGGCCGACTACCTACAATATGAAGACATACTCGATTGTATAAAATATTGACGAATATTGATGAGAAGAAGAAAACTGCAAGGGCTGCGAGACGCGCGCCGTGTTCGTTTAGAAGTTTTCAAAGTTGCGTGCGACATGGCCAGCCGCTAGCGCAACTTTGGGCTAATCGAATTATTTCTTATATCAAAATACGCATAATTGAGTCTTCTTTAAAAATCATTATATTCATCAACAGCTCCAAAGTACCATAAGAAAATGACTCGCAAAAAACCGCCCAAAAATTTGAAAGAACAACACTAACGAGCCCAACAACCCCAAAACCATAGAGTGGTAATGGATAAAACGCGAGATATGGGCTACAACGCATTTTCCAAGATGGCGGCGAAAGGGGTAATTTCGCGAATACTCAAAATGAGGGTTAAGGTCTCGGATCAACCCTCTATCGAATAAAAAAATGACAGTGCCACAACTTTTAGGCCACACTGGACTAGTTGTGGTTTGAAACTAAAAAAGTCTCCTGTGGCGCACATTTCATTTGTTAAACGAAATTACAAATTTTTATTCAAAGTTTAAGTTTTAAAAATTATCACAGTTCTTATACATATTCAATGCAAACGAATGGGGGAAAGTTAATGGTTATGTACCAAGCAGTTACTTCAATTTTTGGCAACACCTGACACTTGAACCTGCCTCCTACATGAAAATTTATAAATTTAGCTGCATAAATTTTCGTTCAAAATTACAAATTTATGTGCCTAACTCAACTTTATTGTAAATAGCAATAAAAAAGTAATTTTAATATGAGTAATGATATAATAAAGCGCGTAACATTAAATTTGATTGAAAGCTTACACCGAAAGAAAATGATCAAATATTTACGACGTATTTCAATAATGGAAAATATAAAAAAAAGTCTACTGAAAATCGACGACCTAAATAAAAGAAAAATTCTTAATTCGAGCTCGGAATAAAAAATCGTGCAAGGAGCTTCTTATTTTGCAAACAAATGTATACCGGGTGTTCTAACCGGATTTGTGCGAGTGTCTCCCGAGACGTTGGATAACATGGTCATGTTTTCGCATCTGCCGCTTATTTCCGTCGGTACAACGGCGTATTATATTTTATTTCCGGTCCTATCAAACGACCTTAGACATTTTGAGGCAAATGCCGCAATTTTCGGTTATAAACTTGCACAGATTTTCCTTTAGGGCATTTTAGGATTGCAGGATTGATTAGGAAGTGCAGAAATATTTTAAGAATTTAGTGGACATACGGTATAGTGAATGGTAGCCGTGTTAGAGAAAAACTGCGACATAAAAATAATTGCTATTTCGTGTAACTATTCTAGACACGGATTTGATTTTAGTTTTTTCTAATAAAAAATTAATACCCGGTCCATTTAATTTCGTAACTCAAAATTTAATTAAAATAGGAATTGTGCGAGGATTTTGTTATTTGATAATTGGTACGTGTAAATTACATACTAAGGTACTGAATGTCGAGAATGTGATCTTTACTGTTATATTATTGGGGTGTCGTATTTGATTGTAACGTATCGTATTATTACATTATCAAGAAGGAAGCAAGCAAAATTTATTTGACAAGTGGAAAATTCAATATAGTCACCTCCGAACTCAAGAGAAAAACCATAACCCTTACTCTTATATTAAATTTATCCCAAAACGACTATTTTATATCTTTAACTTTGTTAAATTAATAATAATTAAGGCATTTTCATTTCTATTTTAACGCAACGTTGATTTTGTCTGTAATTGACTTAAATATTATTACGCGAATTCATAAACTACGCGATTATTTAGAATTTTCTTCGTTATTTACGTAAATTCTTAATGTTAAGATTAATAATTTGCATTTTCGTGAAGTGGAGTTGTTTATTTCCCTTAAAAGGGCACTCAAATGGGCTTTGTACGAGAGCTTAGCAAAAATGTCACTTTATGATGATACGTTCTCACTTACGTTCGCTCGACAAAATTATTAGAAAAAGTCGATGAATAATTTCGGGGGATTTATTGAATCGCCGGCTCTAAAATCGCCATTTGTTAACCTAAACAAGTTATATGGGTTATCTGTGTGAAACAAATCATAACTTTTTAGATGTAAAATTCATTCGTAAAATTGCCCCAATTTACGATCGCCTGTAAGCATCTACAATTCTCTCGGTAGTAGCTTTAATCTAAACGCAATATTTCGCTTGCACCGTAAGATCGTAACGTACACGCGGATAAGAAAAGGTAATGAGAAACTAGGCGAAAAGGTTGATCCGAAGCAGATACGAAACTACCGAAATTTACCCCAAGACAAGCGTATAATGTGATAAATTCAGCAAGATTGAGAAATTATGGTCTTAGTTGAGCGTACACTGCAAGAAAAACGCTTTAGTAGTTCTAAACAATTTATATTAAACCAAAAATTGGTGATGTAGAACATGTTGTGTGTCATTTGGTTCTTTAATAGGTGTTTCTTTCCAAAAAGATTTATCACCCCCATATTCGAGCAAACTCGCTCGAGACGGACTTATTTTACGTTGCCTCTTAAAGACTCCATCAAATAAACGCCACTTTATCTTTTTAAAACAATCTCCGCAATTAATAAGTACTTTGAGAGTTTCTCCCCCTTATTTTAGACATTTCTTATTAAATTCGAGCACTACCTAAAATAACACACACCTCAAGCACTTAACAAAAGTGTAATCAAAATGACGGGAAGTACAATAGGAAGTGTTCAGAGGGAAAATTGTAAATTTTAGAGCTTTAGTTCTTCTAAAGTTATATTAAAGGGAATAATGGAAAGCTCTTGCTTTAAACTTTAAACAGTTGAAATTGATGTTTTAAGATTAAAATTTTAAATTTTACTTAAATTAAAATTTACTGCACTTCTCATTTTACAACCGCACACAAAATAAAGAGAACACAAAGAAAATTTTAATTTAATACCTGCTTTAGCTTCGGATTAATCTTGCAATTAAAATTAAAATTTGCAACCGTTTCTTGATTTTCTTCAATTCAGGAACGCGAACGCTTTAAATTTTATCCGCAATCAATTGCGATTGTACAGCTTCAGTTTGGGGGTGCTTCTGTTTCTGATGATGTGACTACGTGTGCTACTTTTTAAGCCGTGTAAACACATCCAAATGTTTGGCACGTAAAGGCTTGCCGTCTCGTAGAAGCAAGCGAGAGCGTCCCACGAGTCTTCTAATTCACACAACGTCACAGGTGACAAACATTTGAGTATACTCTAGCGTCTAGTGTCTAGTATATTCTATATGCGGTTTCAATCATATTAATGTCGAGGATTATTTAATGATGCTATAAACTTAGACATATTTATTGGCTTATATTTCGAGCCGTAACTCTAACTTTTCATATTAACCCCGAGTTGCACAAAAGTGCGATTAGTAGTGCTGGACTGCCTGTTCCACAATTTCACCAATCTATTTGAGAAGAAAGTACTTCTTAGCAACAGTTTACACCTTTTCATTTGCAGTCGAAGATCATGATCACGAAAATGTGTATTTGAGGACCGCTAGTACAAAGGACCCGATTAAGTGGCCTAAGTACGGCCCTCTCTAAATAATCCAAAGGACCGCTTTGAGAAGTTGTTATAGGATAGGCGATAGGAATATCTTCTGTCAATCATTATTTTATACCATTCTACAAGATCACATCTGACGCTACGCGTGTTTAAGGTGGTACGGTTCAGAATTGCGAGTTTTTCCTCATAAGGCTCATGTTTTAATGAGTGATGAAGCTTTATAATTCTTCTTTGAACCTTTCGAAAAGATCGTTGTATTTGACAAAGTTCAGACTCCACACCACACTCGTAAACCATTGCTCTATATCCTACAGATCACCACAGTCAGGTTGTTAAAAGTAGTAAAAATATAAACAGAGTCGGTCTTAGAACGGAACCCTAAGGTACCCCATTGGCTACGGATTGATCTTCAGAAAATTTTTTGCATATTTTTACGTAGAATCTCTTATGCCCGTATTTATAGTCGATGCTCAAGCACGAGCTCGGTCTCAAGCACGAGATTCTCACCAGTTTCTGTTCTATAATCGATGCTCAAGCTCTGGCCTGTACTCAGGTCGACAAAATGCGCGTATTGCGCATGCTAGACTCAAGCAAGTCTCAAGCACAGTTCCTACCTATCTTGAGACCGACTTAAGACTGTTTTGTTACCAGAAGTTTTATTTTTCCAGCTAATTATATTTTTTTAAATTAAATTAAAGAAAGTTTTTCTTTCAAAAACAAATTCACGAATACATATTATATGATTTTATTGAAGCAGAAAACCATCAAGAACTATGTCGGAAAAAGATAATGTATCCGCGATGTTGAAAATCCGATGGAATTTTATGATAGAGAAGGGTTAAGGAGACATTATAGGTTTCAAGAAGAAACGGTTGAGCCAACCTGATAGCTGATTACCGTGGTATACCTACACCCCTGTAATTTCACAATTTCTTGCTTACGATTTTATGCTACCTTTATGCTAGTTAGTCAATGTACCTACACATTAGTAAATATTGGATTAGTATAAAATTCATTTTATTGGCTAATGAACATGGGGTATACTTTTTTACTTTTGTTGTAATTCATATAACTCTTTGTAAAGGTATGTGGTATGTGTGAACTAAATACGCGGAGTTTCCCTTTAAATAAATTTTTTCTTCTTGTAATCAATATAATGGGCATTTATTTATTAATTGATTACCTACAATATTATTTATTTCACTAGTAAAAATACACAGTAGCATAACTGACGTAATATTTGGTTAAGTCATTATTATCATTATTATTGAAACCTACCCCCATTGAGCTCGACATTATATTCGAGCTCGATGCCTACCGCTAGTCCACACTCACGTACATTTACGAAAATTCAACATAACCGTAAACAAGAAATAGCGCGCGCAAAAGTTAAATAAGGGTCAAAGTCGCATGTAGAACTAAAAATCACCAAAAATCCCCTAGTTTCAACACCCAAGTTGACTCAAGTCTAAGCTCGAGCGAGAACACCCGAAGTTCCGTTTATAGAACAGGGCTCGTACTTGAGACGAACTTGAAAAAAACTCGTGCTTGGCGAAGTCGACTCCGAGCTCGTGCTTGAGCATCGACTATAAATACGGGCATTAGAAAGCCAGCAATTCAATTCAAAGGCCTCCACTAGCTTCATTAGTCTTCCGATAGGCATTGATCGAAGGCCTATACTATACATTCAAGGACGCCGTCGTTCATTCGTTGAACGTGGCTAGTGGCTATACACACAACTGCAAGCTTGATAACTATGCATGTACAATAATTTTGTTGCATAATTTTCCGTAGCCATCCTTACGGTAGAAGCATGCTTGAACAAGCATCACTTTGTGCTGGGAAAATGTCTAGGTCTAGGTCTAAGACTGGGGACTGCTTTCTGTCATGAAAGTCTGATGATTTAATTTGCCAAAGACAACGGCTCATTTTGGTATGTATGAATAAGCTCTTCCAATAATTCTCGGTCGACCTTCTTCAGATCGCTAGACATGATGACCGTTCGTAGAGTTCACGCGACTGACGTTTGTTTGTACAAGCCGGCAGTTCTCGGTTTACCTTGTGCAAGCTCGGCTTGTTCAAGTTTGCATGATTCAAATTCAATCCATCATCGAACGACTTGTACAATTAAAACGCTTGTGCAAACTTTTCTTACGGGCGCTAAAGTCTGCTTGTACAAAATGATTGTACATGCATGCTTGTCAATCTTGCAGTTGTGTGTGTAGCCACTTTTAGTTAGTGAGTTTGTAGTCACGGATCTTTCCGGTAAGAAACCGTGCTGATAATTGTGCTGGGCTTGTAACAAGAACTGTGTAATTCGCTTAACAATGTTACATTCTATGCATTTTATTATAATTGAGGTGATGCTAATCGGTCGGTAATTTGCAAGATTCGTCCTGTTCCCTTTTTATAAATCGGTAGACAGCTTTAAAAACTTTACCGACCCTAGATGCGCAGAAGGAGAAGTGAGAAAGCCGTAAAAACACGCTCAATCCGTGTGTTTAGGTTGGTGTGTAACCTTGGTTATAGCTTTCTACGAACGTTGGCTTTCTGCGCACGTCGATGAGGTTTTGAATCAGGTCTGCTATTGCTTAGAGTTTCCAGTCTTCCAGTAATGTGATTGGGGAAAAAGATTGTTGAAAAAGTTGGGTTTGAGTTTGGCCAAAGCGATAGTGGTATTTTTAATTAAATGAAGAAAGAAGAAATGAAGAACATCTAGAACAGAGACCAATCTCGGATTAAGACTCACCTATACCTTTTCCGAAGCTTCCTTTTTTAGTTTATTTTATGTAGATATTATCATTGGCTTGTTGCTACAGCGCTTAGCCGCTTTCGTAGGTACAAACATATGACAGTCTTTCAATATAGCCTTTGTAAGGCATTCCCAATTCATCTGAAGACTAAACTTCTGTTTGGAGTTCTAATAATGGTGTCTTTATACAATTAACTGTAAATTTATTTCACTAAGATCCAGTTGTATAAACGAGCTAAACTCGGAGTCAGAGTTAACTCCACGTTCAACCTAAATCAACAACAATTCTGAGTTAAATTGAAATATATTTGACTCGAGAAAATTGGTGGGTTAACCCTGAACCGAGTGCCTACGATTTAACCTAATCTAATCCACGCTAAGATCTAACTTTATATTTAGATCTAAATTTATATTTAGATCGTGGAGTTAACTCTAACTCCAAGACTATCTCGTTTATACAACTGGGCCTTATTTACGCATTTTAAGCAATCTTTCGATTTTTTTAATTTTTTTCAATTGTGTAGGACATCGGTTCAGCCGCTCTCACAAATTTCTTATTTTTAAAATTACGTTCTTTATGCCCTGCAAGTTGCGGCCTCCCACTACTCAACCATCCAAATTTATCGCGACCCCTCGAAATATTCGAATTTTCTTGCTGGATATTCTCTCTAGGTACGATGAAAAAAAAATGACTCAAAACCGCCCGCAACCTCCTCTAACTCGCCCACTTTGCTTAAAATCAAAAAGGGCCTTTTAACGTTGTAAGTGAGTTAGGTAAGTTTATATAACAAAATTCTTACTCTCTGACGTACTTCGAAAACATCACTTGGTTACTAACCATATTTTGCTAGCTAGTTTGTATAAATATGAGCAGACAGGGGTTTCTTTTGGCTTTTTATATGTATTAAAACCAAACCTGAAAGTTTGATTTTCATCTCCCCATCTCCGCCTCTTCCAATAGCATTTTCACTCGTTGTACAAAGTCCCGCTTTTATGAACTTCGAATCAGTAAAATTTGCATATCTGCATCGCTTGATGTGATCGTACGTATTTAAGTCATTAAGTGAGTATTTTTTTCTGCCAAGTCAATGAGTATGCTACGGTTCTATTCTAACACCTTTCGTGCTCTTCTATACCGAAGTAAATTTCTAGTGATTAAAACGGGATTATCTCAAAGAGATAATTTAAGCTTAAATTTATCGTCTTTTTAAGAAGAGTGGGTGCATTTCAATTCTCCAAATTGTCTTTAAATTTGGTCTATACGTATATTTTTTTAAATCCATCACCATTACGGGCGGGCGCCTTTTCTCCTCCGAATAAAAAGTATCGATAGCCTGAAAGAGAAATTGTGTCCTCGTTTAATTATTACCTGCGGTAATTTGAATTTTGCGAGTTAATTATAGGAACATAGCTAATTTGTGGTATATTTATTAGCCCCTTTTCATGCTTAAGTGCGGATGTGCTGCACATTACTAGTGCTGGCAATTCGAACCGGTTTTTCGGTTAACCGGTTATCCGGTTTTCGGTTAACCGCGGTTTTTAGTGTAACCGAAAACCGGTTATCCGGGTAACCGGTTTTAAAAACCGGTTTTTTATTCGGTTTTAAAAACCAGTTTTTAGTCGTTTTTAAAAACCGGTTTTTTTATTCGGTTTTAAAAACCGGTTTTTTTCTTTCTGTTTTACAAACCGGTTTTTATATTAGGTTTTAAAAACTGGATTTTAATTCAGCATATTATTTATTTTATATTTTGCAATGTGAACGACTTGGAGCTGCTATTTGTTTTTGGATAAGGTTAGCTAATAATATAGGTACCTAATGCCGTTTTCCCGTTTTTCGGGGGTAGATAAAATACACAAGAGGTTGACTTTGTGCTGGACTTAGTTGTTTTTAATAAAAGCTTGGTTGCCTCGCAAATTTCTCAAAAATCAAGCAAGTGATTTGAGAGAAATTGCCAAGTGGCAACCAAGCTTGAATTTTAGAAAAACAACTGAATCCGAGGAAAAGGTCAAATCTCGAGTGTAATTTAGGAAGATTAATAAAGGACTCAAATACAACATCTGGGTTTTACTGTCATTCATTTTAAGAAATTTTGATTTTTAGCGTTGTTATTTTGTTAGGTTGTGGATTGTGGGATTACTCTTTTAGTAGATAAAGTTTGTATTCATTTGTGGAAAACACATTTAATTTGCTATTATTTTATTTTACGAGAGCAAAATGTTCGTTATTAATAGCGCTTTTATGTCTACATATTAATATTTAGTTTAAAAAACCTTTGTTTTATTTGGCAAAACCGGTTTATTCGGTTTTAGAAACCGGTTCTTTATTCGGTTTAAAAAATCGGTTTTTAATTCCGTTTAAAAAAACGTTTTTTTCGGTTTTAAAAACCGGTTTTTTTGTTCGGTTTTAAAAACCGGTTTTTTAGTTCGGTTTTAAAAACCGGTTTTCGGCTCGGTTTTAAAACCGGTTTTTAAAAACCGGTTTATTATTCGTTTGCCGGTTTCTATGAACAAACCGGTTACCCGGTTTTTATCCGAACCGGTTTTTTTACAAACCGGTTAACCGGTTCGTAAAAAAAACGGTTTTTGCCAGCACTACACATTACATTGATATATGGCGATTAAATTCTTCATTTAAAGCGTTCTAAGGAAAATCTTCCGCTTTTATTATTTTGTACTAGTAGATACAATAAAATTTTCCACCACTTTAATTTCATTTGAAGGAAACTTTAGTAGCACGTTGATAGTTTCGTTTGAATGTTCTTTTTCGAAACGTTGAGTTTTAGTGACACTATAATATGAAGTATATAATTAACCGTCACCTCGTTGTAAAAAAACCAAAATGAACTTTCACCGAGTTTTCCAACAAAAAAAATAAATTTCGTTTAAAACTCATCTTAAACTAAATTTAAATTTTCCGAATTGATTTGAATTTCTTGTCGTTTAATTTAGCGCGAAATTTTTGTTTTAGTTTGTTTTGCCTCTTTTTTGTATACTCCGTATAGTAAGCCACGATACGTCGAAAGCCAACTTTTTTGCGAGAGCAATTTAAAAGTCAATTTAAGTTTTATTTTAGTTTTGGCGTGTGTATGTACACAAAGGTTTTATGTGACGTCACGATTATGCGAATAGCAAAACAGAGTGTTGAGGTGGCGAAGGTGAACAAATTAATTGGTGCATGAAGCTGAATTACGGAGGAACAAGAGGAACAATAGCTGGAGATATTAAATGGTAACACGTACTTGACACGAGAACAGATGGCAACGTATACCTCTTAATTAATGAGCATCTAGTCTAAAACTATCGTGTCGTATAACCAGCAATGAATTGATTAATATAGCAACCCCGTCGTTTTTCCTAAATCCCCCAGTTATGTCTCGATAGTTGAGTTTTATTGTTGTTTCCTTTGTCGAAAAGTCTTTCAGAACTTGTTTTTCTATCCGTTTCGATGTTAGTTACAGCCACTACGAGTTAGGTGGTACAAATAAAATAATACGTTTTAGAAGGAAAACTCTAATGGAAATTTGCTATTTTTTTCTTTATTTATTAGGGTCTCGGATTTTACTTTTTCTACAACTTCTTAGATATTTTTTTTATAGAAGCTCTTCTGTTAAGAGTGATAGATGAAATTCTTATATCAGTTTATCGATAAAACATCACGAGGCATTTTAATTCGGCATAAAAAAACAACCAAAATTGTTATTTGTGGAGAAAAACTTGATCTTTTATTTATTTAATCCTAAATGGCTCTTTCGATACTTTTAGGATCGTCGTTTGTTGCGCAATTATATTATTCTGTTTTTTGAGGGGGATTTGTTTTTCCCAAAACAATTTGAAAATTCGACCACCAAATTTGATATTTGCATAAAAAAGTTGTCTCTTTCGAATTTTCGGCAGCTGCTATAAAAGTTAACATCCTTAGGCGCAATTAAATTTAATTAAAAATGAAGAGAAGAGGGTTATTTATTATCGCAAACTTTTAAAAGTGCGATGGCAAAAAAGGAAAATTTAGAAAGTAATAAACGACCATTTTACGTCCGTTAAAAAAAATTTTTGAAGTCAATTCTCTTTAACATGAGTAAATGGAACTAAAATCTCAAAAATTGCCGTTATATCACTTCTACAATATAAGACAGTAACAAAGAAATCCTTTCTGAAACGACTGTACAATGTCAGTCAACGAGAAGACAAATGTTCCTTCGGCAAAAAGGACAGGATGATGCATGAAACTTAACTCGGACAAAGATAGCGTTTGTGTACAGGTATAACATACGTCATTGTGATGGATTCCCTTAACCTCGTCCGCTATTTTACAATTTGGGACACGTAGGAATTTACTGGAAACAAGAAATATTGGTTTAAAAATGAACTAAACAAGGACACCCTAATTTAAAGAGTTAAATAAATTGATTTACTAACGCCGAAGATAAAGAGAGTTTAAGTCAGTTTAAAAAGTTGAGCGAAACAAATAAAATTTAAGGTCCCAACCTTTTAGTTTCAACAAAAGAGTTTTGTTTTTTTAATTAAAATAAATTATCCTCTCATGTTTTTTTTCGTTCAAAGTTTCTAAGCGACATTGTTGCCTTATTAGAAATACAATTTGCCATTTCCAAGTGTTTGTTTCAGAACATGAAATAATTTTGAATAAGTGACAGAAAAGGGGGGTATTTTCTAACTCCAAATTGTTCTAAAATACTAGTAAAATGTGTGTTTGAGCCGTAATCAAAAATTCAATCAACCGTGTTATCATGTACCGTGATATGGGGTTAGCTCTCGTAATGATCATGATTTTCGTCTTTGAAAAAAGAGCTCAGAATGAGCTCAAGAGAAAGCGTGAAAGCTCGATACAAAAAATACTTTTCCCAGTATTTAAAATTCGGTATCCGGAGAGGAAATTTTGTTCTCTGGTCTTCGCAGGCACGTAACTAGATCATTTTTTTAAGGTGGGCAACGGGAAGGCTCGCCAAAAACTGAGAGGGGGGGGTCACAAAAATATATGTTTGCCAGTAGATTTTAACTTCGTATTGAGTTTTCATAGAAGAGCGCTTTAACTTTATATGTCTTTATACGTCATATCAACATATTATCAAGGCTGTAGTCGAGGATGGGGAGAGATGAGCGGGGTTTGAACCCTTTACAAAAATTTTCAGAAGTTAGAAGAACGCCATTGGTAAAGCAGTAAAAGAAATAGTTACTGTTTCTCTACCAATTTGCCAAATTAGTGTTCGGCGTACAGAGATGGACTCCGCAGATTCTCCCGCAATGAGGAGGGATCCATAGAGAAAACTTCGTCTCAAAACCCTTCATACTAGAGGAACTATAGGTGGCCAAGAGGAACCTGAATGTAGAGACTGCGGACTATGCAGAGAAAAGAATTAACCTTGTCAATGCATTATAAGCAGATGCCCAGTTTTTGCGGCATTGAGAGAATCTACACTAAGGTCTGTTTCTCTCACTGCCTTTATAAAAACTTGGTGCAAGGAACTAATTATGGAACTAGAAAATAAGTGGAAGAAGAAGTTTCGAGAATTTCGTAGTAGGGATCACGGAGCGGAATGGCTCGGAACAGAATGGAACGGAACGGCAATTTCCAAAATCATAGACCAGCGGGTCATAACAGCTCGGAATGGATGGGAAGGGAACGGAACCACTTGGATTGCTCACTGAGCGAATTTTTCCGTAGTTCCGCAGTCCCTTCCATCTTTAAGCACTTTGCTTGTACATTCGGAACTACTTGAACAATTTGTGATCGTCTTCTAAAAGGTCTAGAAATAGATGATGAAATCCCTCACAACGCTACAAACTCTTCGTCTGACGTGTCTATTGTTGCACAACCAACTTTAATCACTCCGTATACCACCAATTTAAGTAGGTATTGACTTAGTACTTTGCATTTTAATATTTTTTGAACCAGTGCCAACATAGGAGTAGTTATTCCTGATGCAGTAAATGCACAGCATTAAAAATTACTGAAGTCATTGTTTTAGAAAAATCAATTAGTTAGCCAAATAGTGCACTGCAAATGATCATTAATAAATTTTCAAATATAATTTTTAATAATTGAACAATTTTATCATTTCTCGCATTTTTGTTTATTGCTATTATTTATTATTTATTAAATTCCGAAAACAAATTATTTTTTTATTAGGTATACAAAAGAGCCAAAGCACACCGAGGCGCAAAATTGGCGTCAAAAGGAAAAAACAAAAAATTTTAATGTCCGTCGACTACATTACCAAAACGTTAAAATTATCTCGATCTAATTTCAAACTCATTATGTGTTGGCAAAAAGCATTTTTGGGCAAAAATAGTTAAAATTTAGCTTGTCGTTATTTTACGCGTATTTAAAGTTGAGTCTACTTGAATTGGTTGACTTTTAATAGCATTTTTAAGGAAATTTTTAAGGTTATATCGGTTAACTTAATTCACGATTCAAAGATTCGTGTTCGTGTTTAATTAATTTTGCGTCGAAAATAATTATTTTCTTTCTTTTTCATTATTATTAATAATTATTTAATGGCGAGACCTTATTGAGTTTTGTAATAAATGGCAATATAATGATTATTACATAAAAGATTAACTTTTAACGGTTGCGTATAAAGGGCGGTTCATGAAAAGGCTCGTGCAGCCCGACTATTCGATTTTGACTTATTGGGACTTAATTAATGTTTATTTAGGGCGTATTTTTGTATCTTCATCAAAGTTTTCAATTCTTTTTCATACTGCTATAGAAGGAACTCCCCTCTTTTTCGTCTTTGTTTCCATCAAAATTCCAATAAATTAATGTTCATTATGGTTTCATTTCGAGTCTACAAACATTCTGCATTTTTCTAAAATGCCACACCCTGTATGTATACTGTATGTATACGTATAGTCAGATTTTTAGAAAGATTTTAAGCGTCAGCTATAATACCATTTTAAACAAACTTGAACTTATAAAAATAGTTGATTTAGACACCTCTTTGTACTCCTTTAATTAACTTTAGATACCTATGTGTTACTTCGGAAAGCAACAGATTGTTGAAAATTTTATTTTTCAACATATCCAGTGTCATATTAAAAATTAATTGTAAGTACTCGTGTTGCTTTTGAGAGTTTTATATTAATTTTCTTAACCGCAAAATTTAAGAACTTCGCCCAGCCGTTTTCTAAGAAATTTCATAATTAATAAAGAACTAAGTAAGTTAATTATCAAGCAGCTAATTGATTTAATTAATTGCTTATAAAAGTTTAATTACATGTCATCACAAAAGGAAGTTTTGAATGGTTTTATTACTTTTGAAATTTCGAGGTCTAGTCAAGTATACGTTAAAAAGTTTGGGCAAATGAAAAGAAAATTCTCTTAGCTCGGTTAAATCGCGGAAAATGGGATGACTTGTTTTTTCGTGACTTCCGTTGTTTTTGTCTCTTTGAAACGCATTTTCTTAATTTACAATTTTACTACTAATTACTTTTTTTTTAATATTTTCTTCAAGTGTTCAAACGACGCTTGAGTCGCTACCTACTGTTTCGTTTGTTTAATATAGGACTTACCGACTAACTACACTTTCTATAACCCCACTTTTACTAAACGACAAAGCACAAGACATTGCAAATGTGTAATAAAACTGACCGTCTACCACTTCAAAGTGACAGCATTACCTTGGGAGTGTCCCGAGAAGGGTAGATACTTGCTTTTTTTGGTTTATCGCTTATAACTCAAAAACTACGCACTTTATGAGAAAAGTGCTCCTATATGACTATAAGCTACATAAAATTTCCTATAAATTATATCTCTTACGTTTTTTTCTTCAGACAAATAGTGTACGCGCTAAAGCGCTTTAAAATTTCACAAATATTTCAAAGTCGGCCAAACAACTGCTTTCTCGAAAGCTGCGCACTTTTAGAGAAATGTATTTCTACATATTATTAAAGTATACATTCGATTTCCTACAAATTATTTCTCCTAGATTTTTTTCATTAAACAAAGAGTTTAAGTTGTAGGGCGCCTTGAAATATAGCGCCGCTAATGCAGCCTTCGCGGTGGCACACGCCTTTGTAGTCCAAAGACCGAATTTTCTTCAATGCGGTCTAGCGCCTGATTAGTTTGTCTGAGGAAAAATACATGAGATATATAATTTGTAGACAATTTGATGTAGATTTATTTATATAGAAACACTTTTCTCATAAACTGCGTAGTTTTTGAGTTATATCTACGCAAAAAACGAAAGAGAAGCAAAAATCCACTCCACTAGCTAATGCTGCCACTGTGGAGTGCCATATGGTTGGTTTTATTGCTCATTTGCAAGTTTCTTGCAGCCTGCATCTTCAAAAATTTTGTACTATATCGTTTAGTAAAAGTTTTTGCTGTCTCCTGGACTATTATAAATTATAACGACTGATACGAGACAACTACATAACCTGGATGTTCTAGAATCTAGACCGTGCGGGGTTTTACAGGATTGCTATGGCTTGGAAGCATCTTTAAAGACACCCAGTATTCAGACAAAAGATACTTTTTGCTTGCTTAACATAAACACCGTAAAATAGAATTGTAGTCTTGTACCTATCCAGGTATCCGGATTATCCAGTTTCAACTATAGAGTGAAATACATTTTGTTCCATACGAATGCAATTACAGTCGTTGAACTCTTTTCTGCGAGTTTGCCGAACACTAATTTGGCCTTTGAAAATTTAAAAATGTAAAAAGTGAAACTTATAATTAAACCCTCGTGGAGAGAGGGTAGGTACTATTTAATTAATTGGCTATTTTGCCTTTTAAAAAGTTGCTCAATAAACGTAAACAAGTTAAAAACGCAAGTTTTTACAAGGTTTCATTACACAAAATATTAATTACAGTTTTTTTTTTCAGGTACGTCCATCTTTTAATTATGTTCACGAGTTAATGAACTAGGAATATGCAAATAAAAAGGCAAGTGCTTAATTAAGTTTTATTTAATTTTTTAATAAAAATTCGCCCTGGTTATTTTGCCGTACGAAAAACGATAATTTTGAAGAATAACTATTTTTCCTTTTTGTTTATTTTGTAAGCTTTCGAAAACAATTAATAGGTAGATACAATAATAAAGTTTGCGAATCGGTTTTGGCAAGCGAACGATGTATTTACAAGGGATTTAATCTAGTCCTGTTTCGGAAAATGTTTGAACAACGCTTCGGGCATCGAATCCGCACTTCAATCAAGGCTCTTGGATGTTGCACACTTAGTCCAAAGCTTTACTTTTCATTATTATAAGGCTTCGATTTTTATTTATAATTTAGTTCTGGGCTCGTAGTGATTTTATCAAAGCATTCCTTAGTGTTACATGTTGAAGTTAAACACGAGACTATGATTAAAATATAAATTTAAATTAATTGTTCACGTTCTGACACGTCAATTTGCTACTGTTGTCTAACTAAACAAAGGAATTACCAGTGTGTTTTATTAAAGTCGTTGGGATGTTACATTTCTCCAAAATTTTGGAATATTATTAAATATTCATGTCTGACCTTTCTAACAATTAAACCCACCAAATTATCCGCTTTGTGTAATGGTGTTGTTATTTAAACGTAGTTAAAAATCGATTTAGAAAAGCCTAGTTGTATATTCGGCCGTCAGGCCATCATTCCGAGCTCCTGGCTTGCTTACTCTGAGCCTCTTAAGTTTGGAGAAGTTTTTACTCAATTATTAGACACTAAAGTCGTTAAAATGCATAAAAAAATTTGTGTGCAAAGTATTGATATTCATTCGAGAACGAGCTGCCCTAGAAAAAGAAAGAATTGCTACGAGTGCTTGTACCTTACGTAACTTTGCGAAACGTTTCAAATGCGTTATTTTGATAATTCTCTTTCTAAAACGATTGGTTTTTTGGGTGTCGGCTTTATATTATCTAGCATGCCGGATAATATTAGGAAAAAAATGTTTTGAAAGCCGATTGCTATCTATTGTTTTATATTCAACTTATCAAAAAAGTAACAATTTTGGCAGTTTTATGGTTTTATCCGTCCGCATGTCAGTTAATCCAGAATATGCAATTTTTCAAATGTTTAAAAGTACGACATTTTGTTAGAAAAATGAGTTCTAGTTGAAATTATAGCATTTTTATGAAGCTTGAAATTTAATCAACTAAAATAAAACTTGAGTATTCGAATTATAACTCATTTTATCTTCATTTTTACTGTTGGGCCCACAAAGACAAACTGATGTTATTAATTCTGCATCTTAAAGCCAAGTAATCTTGGCAAAGTAACCGAATGGTGGTGAGCACTTTTACTACACGATAAAAGCCAAAATTTTGGTCCGACTAGCAAATTTTCTTCAACTTTTATAAGGCGCCTGACATCACGAAAGCTGTACTTAAAACCATCTGCCCCAATATATTCAAAATCTACACAAAAAATGTAGTTTTTCAGTAAGTAGGTACTTATATAAATTTTTTGTTTACCTTATGGTTTAGTTAGACCTCCAAAAACTCCCCCTTTTCGGAGCTCTATACTTTAACGCGTTCTAGCATCTAAACTGCTTGTTTCAAGAACAAAATCTAAGAGAGATAATTGTTAGAAAATTGACTTGAATTTATTTTTGTATGCTTTATTTGTCTCTAAACGTGCGTAGTTTTCAAGTTGTAAGCGATAAATTAAAAACTCTTTTGGGCAGATTTGAGAATTTTTGTCAAATTTTAGCGCGCTATAGTGCCTAAACCGTTTGTCTGAGGGACAAAACCTTAAAAATATCATTTGTAGGAAATTTAATGTAGCTTATTTTTATATTAAAAAAATTTTCTCAAAAAGCGTAGTTTTTGAGTTATAAGCGATAAATTAAAAAATCGTTTTCGCAGATTTTGGAATTTTTGTCAAACTTTAGCGCGCTATAGTGCCTAAACCGTTTATCTGAGGAACAAAACGTTACATATATAATTTGTAGGAGATTTAATGTAGCTTATTTTCATATCTTATAATTTTTTTCAAGAAGTGCGTAGTTTTCGAGTTATAAGTCATAGACTAAAAAAATTCGATTTTTACCTATTTCGGAATGTTAGTTAAAGTTTAACGGACTCTAGTGCGTAAACCGTTAACGTGATGAAAAAACCTAACCGACGTAATTTGTAGAAAATTTGATGTAGCTTGTTTAATATCCGAAAATTTTTCTAAAAAAATGCGTAGTTTTCGAATTATAAGCGATAGACTTAAAAAATCAGTTTTTTTGTTAATTGTTAACTTCTTGGCAGATTTGGGAATTTTATCAAACTTCAGGGCGCTATAGTGCCTAAATCGTTTGTCTGAGAAACAAAATCTTGGAGATATAATTTGTAGAAAATTTGATGTAGCTTATTTTTTTGAAAAAGTGCGTAGCTTTCGAGTTATAAACGATTGACTAGAAAATCAGTTTTTTAGGACGATTTTGGAATTGTTGTCAAATTTTAACGCGCTCTAGCTCCTAAACCGTTTACCTGACAAAAGAAACCTAGACATAACATAGTACAACTTGTGGGAGATTTGATGTAGCTTATTTTAATATCCAAGAACTTTTCTCAAAAAGTGCGTAGTTTTCAAGTTATAAGTGATAGACTTAAAAAATCAGTTTTTTGTTAATTGTTAATTTCGGCATCGACCAATCAGAAAATTTCATTATCTCTATATTTCAACGCGCTCTAGCATCTAACCTGCTTGTTTTGCAAAAAATATCTAAGAAAGATAATTGTTAGGAATTTAATTTAATTTATTTTTGTTTGAGGACACTTTTTTCTAAACGTGCATAGTTTTCGATTTATAAGCGATAATCTAAAAAAATTTTTTTGGCAGATTTGGGAATTTTTGTCAAACTTTAGCGCACTGTAGTGCCTAAACCATTTGTCTGAAGAACTAATTTGTGGAGATATAATTTGTAGGAAATTTGAGGTAGTTTACTTTTATATTAAAACTTTTTTCTCAAAAAGTGCGATTTTTGAAGTTATAAGCGAACAACTGAAAAGAGCAAAAATCCACTCGTCTGGAGCCGCTTCCAAGTTACTGCTGCTACTTTGGAATGGTGGACGACCGGTTTATTTTCTTCACTATGTTTTATCAACTTGTATCGTCAAACGTCAAAATTTTTGTATTTTAGTGTATCGACACCCTGTCTCCAGCGTACACGCTACGTCCGATATGTACCAAACTTCAACACGCTCGAGCATCTAAACTCTTCCTTTGAAAAAAAAATATGAGACATGATTTGTAGAGACTTGAATTTACTTTCTTTTTGTGTAGAAACACTTTTCTCTTAAAGTGCGTAGGTAGTTTTCGAGTTATTAGCAATAGGGCAGTTTTTTGACCATTTTTAGAATTTTTGTAAAATCTTAACGCTCTCTATCGCCTAAACCGTTTCCAATCATCGTTGTCAAATTCATCATCGATAAAACTTAATGCACTCCCGAAATGGCTAACCGATTTCAAAGTTTAAAAAAATCCAACATTTGAGTGACATTATTTGACATTTACGTGGGTGAACTTTACCAAAAAATAAGGGAAAGTTAATTTTAGGCGAAACACAAAATAAAACGTTCTCGAGATAAGATGTTTTATAAATCTTGATAATATAACTTATAACTTCTTCTAAACCGATTAATCAAGACAAAGAAGTTTTAAACAGTTTCTAGTTGGGTTTTATTATCTTGGAAAAACATTAAACAAGGTATAATTACCAATAAAGTCTGTTCTAGCGTGTAATCCAAGATTAATTTACATCTAAAGCAATTTTACATGAGAATTAAAAATTTTACTGAGTAAACAATTTACTTTCTACGTCTAATTACTAATTGCATTTCATGTAATAATCCAAAGTTACCCATTAGTTTTAAAATTCAACTGGAGCCGAATATTTGTAAGTAAATCAAAGAGATAACAGATCGATTGCCCGAGTAGTACAAATTAGTGCAACTGCCGGTAATTGCTTCCGCTCGATGAAATTAAAATTTCTTTTTGTTTAATTATACCATTTTTGAGATGAAAGTAAACTTTACGTATAAAACCCACTCTTCGATATAGACGGGGTGTGTTGGAAAATTTGTCCGAAAGCTCTTTTCAACTTGTCTAAAATCTTTTGTTAGCATAAGACACTTGATTTTTGTTACAATAGGCTTTTATGTTTAAATTATTTGTTTGTATTTGCTTTCTTTTATTGTAGAGTTTGTTTGCGCGTAACATTTTCATTTTTCTCTATAAGGTGTCGTATTTTATAAAGGACGTAATTTAACTTTCGGAACTAAATTAGAATGGATTTTGTGCAAAAGTTTTCCTAAAGTGGCAAATTCGTTAAAATTAATTTCTAGAACTTTCCCTTATTTTACGTGTTTGTAAAATAGTTTAACTAATTAGGTGGTTTTCTCCATTATTCTTTAAGTTTAATGTATTTGGCGACGATCATAGGAAAGCCGATGATGAATCTTGCTACAGCAACCCATTAGTCAACTGTTCGTTTTTCTCTCTAAATTTAGTTTTAGTTGCAATGGAAAAGCAACTGATTAGGCTTTGATGGTTCTTCAATCACAACGGAAATCTCCCAAAGCTTCAACCTAGCACCTAAACTGTTTCTTTGACGAAAAACATTGAAGAGGAGTAATTTCTATAAAATTGAATTTACTTCATTTTTATATAGAAACACTTTTTTCTCAAAGTGAGCTGTTGTGAAGTTATAAGCGATAAACAGTATTTTGGTAGATTTTGGAATTTCTGTCAAACTTTCACGCGCTCTAGCGCCTAAACTGTTTCTTTAACGAGAAAAATTGAAGAAGAATAATTTGTATAAGATTGAATGTACTCATTTTTGTATAGAAACACTTTCTCAAAGTGAGCTGTTTTTGAGTTACAAGCGATAAACAGTATTTTGGTAGATTTTGGAATTTCTGTCAAACTTTCACGCGCTCTAGCGCCTAAACTGCTTGTCTGAAGAAAAGAATCCTAGAGGCAAAATTTGTAGAAAATTTGATGTAGTTTAGATTCATATAAAAGAATTTTGCTCAAAATGTACATAATTTTCGAGTTACAAGCTACAAACCTAAAAAAGAACAGAAATCTACTCTTCTCGAGTCACCTCCATGTTAATGCTGTCAGTAGTGATGTATTGTATTGTGCTCAGGGGTTGATTGGCTACGTAAGCCTTACAGAACTGCGACCAGCATTGATCTTTTGTTCATAACCCTACTCGTATTATATTCTCAGGAATTCGATCTTGTCAACGAAGCCTAGAGTGTCCCTGAGAGGCTTTTTTTTCATTTCTTCAGGCGTTAGTTGTGCCTGTCCTAAGTGTTTCAACCTAAGTCGAGCTAGTGCATCGCAATTGCAGAGAATGTGCTCGGCGGATTCGACCTCCGTTTCACATAACCTGCATGTGTCACTATCTTCCAATCCCAGTTTTTTGAGGTGGTACCTCACTGGGCAGTGCTCAGTAAGCAGAGCTGTGATAAGTCTGATTTTGTTCTTTGATAGAAGAAAAAGCTTTTTAGCATTCGTAGACGAGTACTCAATGAATTTCTATGTCTCTGTCTATGTCCTGGTATATTATGCCAGTGAGATTTTTTGTTCTCAGTTTTTTTACTTTACTCTTTACAGTTCAGATATTTACTGTTTTGTGTGTTTTGGATAGCCCACAGAAGGGTTCTGGTCCAATTGGGATAGCTTTTGAGCCTGCTCTAGCTAGTTCATCAGCTATTTCATTTCCTATAATTCCCTCATGCCCTGGCACCCAGTGCAGGGCAACAAAGTTTTTTAAGGGACTGTCTGCATTCCCAAGTGGATAGGGATTCATAGCTGTTGGCTTTGAGTGCCTTCAGCACGGCTTGACTGTCAGACATTATATAAACCTTTTTACCCTTTATACGCCTGCGTAGGCATTCCTGGGCGCTTATGTCTATTGCAAGTGTTTCAGCTTGCATAATTGTGGGGAAGGTTCCTAAGGCTATCGATGTCCTATATTTTGAGCCATATATTCCTATACCTGTTCCCTGTTCAGTTTTAGATCCATCCGAGTACGACATGGAGGAATTTGGTTCCTGTTGTATTATTTGACTTCTAGCCATGTCGCGGTCCCGAATGACCACTTCGAAAGGTGTCTGGAAGTCAAATACCCTTGGAATGACATCCAAGGGTTTTTCAAAGAGTTCAGGCTGTAAGAAGTCCAGAATCTTTAAGTGGCCTGTTTTGTCACCCGGTTTGAATTTCCTGATTTGGGTTATTTTTAAGACGGCCTGTAGGCTTTCCCTCTTCACCCGCAATTGCAGGGACGGCAGGTCCAGAAGTGCCTCAATAGCCGCAGTCGGGGTTGTGCTCATAGCCCCTGTTATACCCAAACACGCTAGCCGCTGCAGTTTCTGCTGCTTGCGTTGTGTCGTGATTTCATTAGTTTTTGTCCACTACACGAGCGAAGCGTATGTGACAATGGGTCTAATCACCGATATATATAACCAGTATATCATCTTCGGTTTTAGCCCCCAGGTCTTTCCGAATAGTTTGCGACAAGCCCAAAAGGCTCCCGTCGCTTTGGAAATGCTTTTATCTATGTGTGATTTCCAGGTGAGTTTTGTATCTAGAGTTACCCTTAGGTACTTTACCTCCCTGGAGAATTGTATCGATAGTCCCTGTAACTGTGGAGCTTTCAGATTTAGCTTCCTGCGGTTAGTAAATGGGACGATGGTGGTTTTTGTAAGGTTTTCATTTAGTTCCTCCTTTACACACCATCCTCTTATTTTGTTTAGGGCATTCTGCATTTGGTTTGAAATTATACCGTCATGCTTGCCCTTAATCAAAATGACGATGTCATCTGCATATCCTAGTACGCAGTATCCCTCGTTAGTAATTTTCCTCAGTAGGTCATTCACCACAATAGACCACAGCAGGGGCGATAGAACCCCACCTTGTGGGCATCACTTTGCTGTGGCCATCGAAGCTTCTTCCCCTGCTAGGGAAGCCGTTACTATTCGACTTTCTAGCATTGAATCTATCCAGGTTGTTGTAGATATGTAGATGGTTCAATGCCATGTCTTGCGGCGGCAGTTTTTATGGACTTGTAAGAGGTGTTATCGAAGGCACCCTCTATATCTATAAATATGCCAACAGCTATTTCCTTTGCAGCAATGGATTTTTCCACTTTTCTCACTAGGTGATGAAGCGCACCCACTGTGCCTTTGCCTGGTTGGTAAGCAAATTGATTATCGTGAAGCGGCGCTTCTTTTAGAGGTATGCTTCTTATGTGATTATCGATGATTTTCTCCATTGCAGTAGTGATGTAACGGGAATATTAATGTGGTTTTCCGGAAGATAGGCAGACAGCATTTTCTCGCAAAGTTTAAACCAAGTTAAATATGGAGAAGTTTTTATTAATCAAAAAATTTCACAGCTCCAACCTCTTTTGAAATTATTTTTCTTAGCCGTAGATTTTTGGGCGGTTCCATTTCTGTTGCAAACAAATAGTTCACAAATTAAACTTTGTTAATGTAAGAACGTTGTACAACGATAAGTTAAGATATAAGAAATTTTTACATAGTTACGGTTCAAAATCTACAAAAATTAATTAGAAAGTTTTTAAATTATGAACGAGTTTTCCGTAAGGTTTTCTTAAATTTTTATCAAAAGAACTGCTCTTAATCTCCATTTTAGAAACTACCCATTCGAGTGCTTGTCTGTTTTATGCAGTAATATTTAATAAGCGATACTGCGGACAATAAAAATTTAAAGAGATAAAAAGTATGAAATTAAATTTTAAAGATAAAAGTTGAGCTAAACTTCTTTCTGTTAGGCGTCGTAGGTTACATTATTGCGAAGAGAAGAAAAAAGGCAGGTTACGAATTCCCATCTTCATAAATCGATGGGGAAATAAATTTACAATTTTAGTAATTAGTTTTTTAAAGTTGAGCAACAATCAGAGGGTGGGTTAGCGTAACTCTAGATAATTAATTAAGCCAAGATTCTAAAATGCGAAACATGAATTTGCAAAAAAAATGAAAAGAATTCAACAAAAAAGTTGGTAATTAACTTTTGTTCTATAAACTCATTTTTGAAGTGATTCCGACGAAAAGTCGAGCGTGGGTGGTCCATTCCAGCATCCGCTAAAAACTGTGAATATCTAATTAAAGGTGCAATAAACCGTAAAATTAAGAATAAACTCAAATAGACGGAAAGAAATTAAACTTTTAACAAAAACTTTTTAATTTTTGTCAAAATTACAATTCTCAAGAGTACCAGTACGAAGTGAAAAGGTGGGCTCATTCCAACGTTCGTGGCAGGAAAACACACCCACGTAGTTTTCTAATTTTGGACCTCCAATAAGAGTAACCTGATGATGTTTCGATTAGAATCCGCTTAAGAGAATTCTCGTGAGACTCGAGAAACTAATACTTTTCACGCGATTTAGAATTTTTTTTAACTTTTGGTTCAGTTTTTTAAGAATAAACAGTAATTGTTTATTTAGTCTTTTTCAAACTCGAAAACTTGGTACGATTTCTTATGTGTCAGTCAGTATCGGGAAACCTTTTTTTATACAAGATAAGACAAGTGACAAGACGAATGTATTCAGGCAGAGCAAGGTACAAAGTTACACTCATTTATATCCCTTTAAATACGTGGCAATATTTTAAAGAAAATAAGAACATTTTCTATTTCTATTCTATTTCTAAGGGCTTTCAAGACGAGCGTCCAATAGTTGTTTATTGATGGGAACGATTAAGAATGCAAATATTAAACCGGCAAAACGATTAAAAATAGTTTGGGCAAAAGCTGTTCTACCGACTTTACCTGTTTTCCTATATTCTTGAAATTTTTTGCAACAAAACCAAAATGGCTGCTTAACTGGCATGGCATACTTATTTTTCAAACGCTAAAAATTTGTTTAAAATTCTTTTCAAATCAAACAGGGCCGAATACTAGTAAGTCATGTGGTGAACTCGATCCAGGAGGGTCACACTGTATAAATTTAACAAAAAGAATATTTAATTTATTTGTAATTAAAACTTTTTAACCGCAAATTTGTACAACGGATATAAACGCGAGCTTAAAATATTATAAAATTGACGTTCGCGATAAGAAAGAGCACACTAGCACACAGGTATTAAATATGGGGAAAATTAATAACAAGAAAAGTTTTTCTAATAATAACTTTCATGGTGTTCAGCACAAAGTTATAAATTACATAGCAAACAATATCGTCCATTTCCATTTCTCAAGTTGGTTTATACAACGCAAATGCCGTATAGGAATAAAATCAATTGAAAAATGTGCAATTTAAGGAGTTGTATGTTCTATATATCGTATCCTATAGGCACTTTAAAAGTAATCAAAAATAATATACCTCTTGAGAACGCTCATTCACTTTATTTAAATAAATTGTTACCGTTCTAAAAAGTCATTAAATTTTATAGTAGTACTCATGTAAGGGGTATTCAAAACTGAAATGTTTCGAGAAGGCAGTTAAATTGTCAAGGTGTGACTATATTTGGGGTAAATATCCCAACTTAACAAATAACAGTCTTTGGGTGTTTTCGAAAACACGATGTGAGCAAATTTCGCATTTATAAATTTTTCAAGTTGGGTATTTTGAAAATCTCTTTTTAATTAACTAAAAAAGAAGTAACTGGTTCAATATTGAGTTCATTTTTTGGTTACATTTTGATTGAGCGGGAGAGTAGTTGTCGTTTATAGTTCAGTATCCGTTTACAAAACAAAGAAATTTGCAAAAACCACAAAGAACTATCGATTTTCTAAAGAGTCTAGTTGGAGGTTTTCAATTACAATACTTCGTTTTTGTTTAAACGAGCCGGGAAGAAGTATATACAGAGTGAGTTAGGATCCAGGGCTGCTAATAATAGGATTATTACAAGATCAGAAAATTGTATTGTATTCTCTTCTGAACTCTATGTAGAATGGGCAAATAATTTCCCATCGATTCCACCCCTTTGTTTATACCTTGAAAAAAATTAATGAAAACCCAATAATAATTATTAATTAGGGAGAGTAGGGGCGTTTTGCACGATTTTGGAGCTTTTCTGAAAACTAAGTTGCCATTTTTCTTAGAGACAGAGTTGAATAAATTAGCAAAACTTCCAATTTGGCGCCCCAAAAAAATTAAGTACCAAACTACGTTTAAAACAGTTGTGTTTAATTAAGTTTTCTGATCGTTTACACGAGATGATCTTAACGGCGTTAAATAAGACGTGTCTTGCCTAAAATAGGAGCTTGTGTTGTTACAGGAAGAAGTAACAAAAACACTATTATTTTTAGGGTTGAGATAAGATAAACCTCGATTAGCTAGTTTTAAAGTCCCTTTTGTGGTAGTTTGGGATACTCTAAGCTCATCGTAAAGAACCCTCT
This sequence comes from Malthinus flaveolus, assembly GCA_950108345.1. Lineage (NCBI taxonomy): Eukaryota > Metazoa > Arthropoda > Insecta > Coleoptera > Cantharidae > Malthinus > Malthinus flaveolus. The sequence goes on along the minus strand of OX467287.1, from coordinate 4,616,882 downwards.
ATGTGTGTATAGGGTAGATTCATACTTGATGTTTTCTTTACATTTCTGTTTATTTTACATTTCAAATTTGCCGAAAACGTCCATTTAACACTGCCCATTTATATTTTGAAATACAAGAAATTATTTTAATACAAATTTGGGCTGCTCTATTAAAAATCCAAGACGAAACGGTACGATGAATACAACATAACCATCAATTCGTCAATATCTTTGAGTCTTCAGTTTAATTGACTTTATTATCGGATCTTCGCATTCGAATTTAATGTATAATTCAACGGTACAAAACTAAATTTGTTAAGGACACACGAAATTTGATTTGTTTTTCAAAACGAGCCATTAAATTAATTTCATTGTTTGCAGTAAAAGCGCGTAGCTACCAGCCACGGATTTAGTAACTGTTACTTAGGTATACAATTTTGTTTTCTTTCCACGAAAATTCTTACGATTGAGAACTTGCGAAACTTTATATAAATAACAGACTTCTTCATCTTCAATTCACATCAGCTGTTTTTAATTTGATTACGCCGTAGAGCGTAGCACTTGATTCGAGTTATTTAGAGGGTTGACGTATATTTTAGAGTCATTAGCGTAACATTTAAAAAAGTAAAGGTCCGAGCACCAAGCCTTGCGGGACTCCTCTAAGGACTGGCTTAAAAACTGACCACTCGATTTCGATTCTTGCGCAATACAGTATGTAAAAAAATCCGACATCCAAGTGTGTATCTCTCCACGGATTCCAAATTTTTTCAATTTGGCCAATAACCTTCTCGTGGGCACTTGATCAAAGACCTTGGCAAAATCGAAAGAGGCCACAGCTGCTATCGGATTCCTCCCATCGGCGGCAGTTGTCCAGTCGTCCGGCACTTCAGAAGGTTTGACAATTACCAACATTCCTTGAGAAGTTTTGCACCTATGCCGTTCAGTCCCGGGGCGGTATCTGTCTTCGAGTTTCTTATGACTACCTCAACTCTTTGAGATGAAGAAATTGGTTCCGCAATCGATATGGGGTTGCGTGGAATGGTAATTTTGGGTATTGCGTCATCTACAGGTTCCACCGAAAACACTTCAGAGGAAAAAGTGGTGAAAATTTTCGCGACTTCCGGACTTGATGTGCAGAACAGGTTGTAGCTTGTCTTGAGTAGGGGATGCCCACTTTAGAACTTAAGGACGAACGGATGAGTTTGTATTAAATATTCCTATTATTGCGCCTGATGAGACTAAAAGGATTCTTGTATTTAGATCGTTCTTCGTGGGTCTTCCGGTGCGGCGATACCTTCTCCACAAATCCCTCTTCCGTTTCGTTATTTTGAGAATTTTGTTGTTGATCCAGGGCTTGGTTGTGCGTTCTTTTAGTGTTCTATGACGTGTATAAGTATTTTTTGACCGAGGACCGTTTGATGAAAGAAAATCCACATTTTGTTGCTAGATTCGAAGTTGCTCATTGCCTCTTTCCACTCAATTTGTTGAAGATCGGAAATTTTTTTAATTTTTACCCTTTTCTGGACTGAAAGTGCTCTAGTTAGGGCACTAGTTAACAAGAACTAATTTTAGTTACAGGTAATTGAGTATTTGAGAGCACAATGATCAAAGTATATTTTTTAAATAAGTTTTGGTTTCCGGAAATTCTCCACTTGGGTATGTCTAAGTGATACTTGTTTATTTTTTTTCGGCGTTTCTGGTCTCCTGAAATGAAATATCTGGGTGTACGACGTAAGTGCAAAGATCACTCTGTATAACTTTCTAAAAATAATTTTATGGAGAAACATAAAAGCGAACTGTAGCTACTTCTAAAATGTTGAAAAAATAAAATGATATATCGATAAATGTTTAAAAATTTGTGGAAATTTAGCTAACGTATATGTGATATTTTCAGTTCTTTCAGTTGCAAAAGGAAATGGTAAATTTTCAATTTAGTGTATGTGTCGCCATTTTTTTAACGCTGCTCACGAAACTAACGACGTTTCGTTTATTTTTATAATTTAAAGTAAGTTGTTTGCTTTGTTTATTGCTATAAAATGAAAAAGCACGAACAGATTCCGTATATATATAGTCAAAAACTTTATACCACCCTCATAATTTTGTTGTTTATGTTGGTTATAAAAAGCAAATTGGATTTCTTCAACCGTCGCATTCTATTTGTTGGTCTCAGGTGTAATGAAACTTATTTTTATTGATATTTTTACAATGAACCAAGACGTTAATAAAACAATTCACTAAAAACACATATTTTTATGTTTTGTTTCCAAAAAAAAATAATAACAATTTGTAATTTTATCCATTTTTCAAACGCAAATTGCCTCTTTTAAAAAAATATAAAAATTCGGTGTCGTCTCTTGCACCTCAAGTGTAAACTTTACGTCTTATTATTTCTAGTATAAAATCTAATTGAGTACTAGATTGGCACTCAAAGTAATTTGCTCTTCTTCTTCAACATGGAATTTTAAATAGAGCCTCAGCGATGCAAACAAAAATAAAATATTCAAATTTTTTAAAAGCATTAGACGCACTTTTGAAATAAAATTTCTTCGATCTCAAATAATTTTATTAGTTTTAAATATTTAATTCGAAATACTATACTGGGTGGCCACCTTAGCATTTGAAACCTCAATATTGAAAAATAGGCTCAATTTGTAGTCCAAGAAGCTCTTTCCGGTGATGTACGTCAGAGTGTACGTCGATGAGATGGGAGGAAAAAACTAAGAATAAGGTCGGGTGAAACTATGATTGACGAGGGTGGTTTCTTAAATCAAAAACTGTTACATAATATATGGCAAGAATTATTAGTTATTTAATTCTCTATAAATTTGGTTTTCACATATTTATTTATTCGGGCTAAGGTAAGACTAGAAAAGGGGCGCTAAAGTGGCTCGCTTTAAAAATTAAGTGACTCTTTTAGTGTTTTTACAGTTCTCGATGTTTTGGAGGCTGCAGTTGAGGCATTAAACAGCTTACTACAGTTTTGCCTTTTTGTTTATAGTGATATACTTATCGTTTGATAATTTTACAATTTTTTCCATAATTTAGAGAGCTTTTACAAGGAAATACCCGCAAAATGAAATAAACACACAAAATCGTAACGTTTTTGATATTTATGTAATCCATTTATTTTTTTTATTGCGAATCTTAGCCAATACGCGTTTGGAAACAAAATAAAGTTTTCACGTAATAAATAGGTGAAGGTAGCTTTTATTTACACGACATAGTAAAACCAAAAATTTTTTTAAGTAAGTAAGTTGACACGCCACTAATATTCAATTCTGTTTCAATTTCCACAAAATTACCGACACTTAAAGTATAATTAACAATTTACAATTCTAACTTTTCGCGTTTACACGCCAATGTTTAAAGGAAATTTAGTAACAAAATTTATAATTATGTATGCAATATGTAAATATAGTATTGGTTCGTATTTATAATACGATTTTAGCATGCGAAAGCCGTAAAAAAATTTTATTCTGATTTGGATACTTTTGCTTTAAAACCTAATAAGAAATATCCGCACAAGAAGAAAATTTTCCGACGCTAACCTTAACCGTAAAAAAATAATACTAACACATATATTTTGAAATGATTTATACTCCAAGTGTACAGTGAATTTATTAATATTCATATCACGAAGCACTTTGTATAAAATGCTATGCTAATGTAGAAAATACATCCAGAGCCCCTGCTTATATAAGGTGATATAAAGCAAGCAGGTTTGGTACTTTCTAACAAAATATAGTTGAAGGATGAGTACAAGTTTTATATTTTTAAGCCTTTTATAAAAGAATTTACTGAAATAACACTAAAAATTAGATAAGAGTGGTGATTTTGAATATTCAAAACTTTTTGTTAAATAACAACGCAAAGCTCATTATTGTCCTCAATAAGAGTCGTCTAGGCGAGTCTGACAAAAAAACGTAAGAGACATAATTTGTAGGAAATTTAGTATATTTTATGTTTCTGTACAAACACTTTTATCTAAAAATGCGCAATTTTTGAGTTATAAGCGATAAAGTAAAAAAATCAGTTTTTGGCCTATTTTGGAATTTTTGTCAAACTTTAACGCCCTCTGGTGTTTACACCGCTTGCTTGAAGAAAAAACTTAGCATACATAGTTTGTAGAAAATTTTATGTAGCTTATTTTTATACTCAAGAACTTTTCTCAAAAAATGCGTAGTTTTCGAGTTATAAGCGATTGACTAGAAAAATCAGTTTTTTGGCCGATTTTTGTAATTTTTGTCAAATTTTAACGCGCTTTAGCGCCTAAACCTACTGTAACGATGTGGATTTTGGGATGGTTTGGAGTAGTTATGAATCCTGAGATTCTGGCTCCGAACTACCAAAATCATCTCTAGGTTAGTCCGATAGTCACTGAGATTTTCCTTGTTTTTAAATTCAGTAAATGTCCCCACCTTTTTGATTTCTAAATTTTGGTCCTTTTCGTCATTTTTTTCCCTTGTTTCAATTTAAATTTAAATAACTTCCACCGTGTTGTAGATATCGTTCCATGTGCAAGCGTTCGATACGTGATTTACTCGCGACCTAGCACGCTTTTAATTCAATTTTAATTTCACTTTTAGTTAACGTTCAAAATTTTCAATTTGTTTTTTAAATTTTCTAGTCAGCCCTTGTAATTTAATTTGTGTCTTAGCCCTTATAATTTTTTGTCATCAATCTTTAATTTTTTTAGTCATTCATTTAATTATTCTCCGCTCTTAATTTTTGCTCTTTAATTTTAAAATTTATATTCACGCGGTCCCCATTTAAGAGCGCTTTTGGTCCCAACATTAGTTTTCTCAAATTTTGATCTCCTTAAGAATTTTCCCTTGCATCTCTATTTAGATAACATCGAAATCCCCACTGGTACCGCCACCACGAGGTAAGCTCTGATTGGTGCTCGTGTACGGTGGTGGAGAAGTGATAAATAGAGGTGCAACATTCTTAGAGAGGGAGTTCCGTATTAACTGGTCAGGCTCTCGCGTCCCTTCTTGTATTCAATTTTCAATTAATTTTTCTTACCCCTCAGTGAAGTCCATCCCTTGCACCAACTTCGATCGGTTGTGGTAGTGTTTCGCAGTGGTTTTATTTTAAGCCGCTGTGGAATCTAAACTGCCGCGTCAGATTTTTGGTAGGAATTTGCGGTAGCGTTTCGCAGTGGTTTCTAGTGAGCCGCTGTGGAATCGAAGCTTCCGCAGTTTCTGCTAGCCCGAAAAAAGTCCTCCCAGTCATTACCCGAGGAGATTTTTTTCTGCGATTTATTTTTTTAATACTTTTTTTTAAAATTTTTTTATATTTTTTAATAAGAAGAGTTTCTTTATATTTTTTTATGTTGGTTTATTTTTGAATAATTTTTTTTCCATTCACCGTGATATTTTATTTTTTTTCCTCGAACCCTGCCCGTCTTCGGCTTTGAGCTAAGTCGCTGACAGAATAATAGCTCATCGACGAAGTTCGGGGTTACAAACCGTCTGCCTAACAAAAAACATAAGAGACATAATTGGTAGGAAATTTGGTGTAGCTTATTTATATATCTAAAAACTTTTTTCAAAACTTGCGTAGTTTTCGAGTTATAAGCGATAGACTAAAAAAAGCAGTTTCTTTGTCCGGTTTTGAAATTTTCGTCAAAATTTAATGCGCTCTAGCGCCTAAACCGTTTGCCTGACGAAAAAACCTTAGAGACATAATTTGTAGGAAATTTGATGTATCTTATTTTCATATCCAAAAACTTCTCTCAAAAAGTTCGTAGTTTCGAGTTATAAGCGAAAAACTTAAGAATGAGCCCAAACCTATCCATTTCGAACCTCTCGTACGTTAGTCCTGCCATTTAGGAGTGGCAGACGGTCGATTTTATTACTTATTTGCAATGTTATTTTAGCCTGCAATGTCAACAAGTTTCTACTAATTTTTTTAGCGTATTTGTACACCGCCTCTCAACTAATTCGCGCGCTGTTCTCTACAGACGTCTAACAGCGTCCGGAAAAACGTGCCCATGTGCCTAAATTCTATTTTGACACAACGTTTCGTTATTATTTTCTCTCTTTTCTATTTATACTTTTTTCAAAGTGTTGATGATTGGCCAAGAATGGAGAAGTGGAAAAATAGTGGTAGTTTCAAAACATTTTGAGATATAAATATAACTTTTTTGGAAATCCGCTCTTAAACTGAAGTTATGGTAATAGCGGGCTTATCCTCCGTAATTGGAACTAGCACACGATATTTACTCGCTTAGGTAAGTCGCATTATAAGTGTCTTCATAACTACGCGATCGAGTCTCATTTCGATGGCCGTGCATATAACTTTTTCTTTTCAATCTTCTAATTTTTCCTCCACTACCAATAATTGAAATTAATAATGAAACAATTTAATTATTTAACTAAATTGCTCGTTGGAACAACCTCATTATTTATCTATTCTGTACGTCTGTAGGCACTTGAAAAAAAAACTGGACGATAATGCTTTAGTTTTCCACTAAACTTACGACTCACGAGCAAACTACGATATAAATTCTTTATTTTTCCAACAACCATAGGGGTCGTTTAAGTAGTAAATTTGATGTGGAAACTCGACAAAAGTACTATCGCAAGAAATTTTATTATTTAATATTTTAATGGTAGTATCGAAATAATTCACATTGGTTAGTGGAAACTTTACTATTCATTTATATTTGAAATGCCAATAAATAAACCTTTAATATCGCCATAAATCCACAAACTAAATTAAATTTACCTGACGTAACAAAACGATACGAAGGGCTATTTTTCATAAGTTTATCAACGGAATTTAAACTGAATTAAAATTAATTTACCAGCTAAACATTCGCAAAATTAAAAAATGTTTGTAGGAGCAAATTAAATTAGTTTTGTAGAATGTAATTCAACGTTTGGATTTGGAACTAAACATGATTGTAATTCTTGTTGGTTCCCACGGGAGAGCATAAACAGAATCATACTATATTTCTTTATAAACATTAATTAGTTTTAGTTTTTCCGACCTAAACTGTAGTAAATTTGTTTTTAGTTTACAGTCTACAACAATTTAATTGAAAATGAAAAATGCACCGGCAATTAAAAATTTTAATATGAAAATGGGGAATAATTGGGCCTTGTATTTTGTTCGTGATGGATAAAAATGTTCAGTTTTGTATTATGGACATTATAATAGTCGAGTTTAATCATTTCAAAAATGTTTTAATCAAAATGATATTACGCCTAACAGAAGATAATTTAAAAAATTATATTTTTCCATAGTGAAAAGAATCTAGAAAATGTATTGGCGTGGGAGTTGTGTACTTAATGATGTACACAAGAGATAAACACGAGTATACTTATGATAAATTTGATAAAAAGAAGAAGAAAAAATGACATTTTTTCCGTCTTTTGCTTTAATGAGACATTTTTGTGATTTTTTTACTTATCTCTTCTGTGTGACTATTTGAGTTCTTTCTTTGTATGTATTTGAATTACAAACGTTAAAAAATGGGAAATGCAAGATGTATAATTTGAGATATTTCACAGTATAAAGCTTTGATACATTTTTAAAGGGACTATTGGGAATACTTCGAGTACAGGGTATATGAACGATGCGACAAAACAAGATAATGCCTTTATAAAGGAGCGATAAGTTCGCTCCAAATTTTTGGTAGTTTTCAAATATATTTTCGAGGCGGTTAATTTGTATTTTTAGGTCTCGGAGTGGCCTCTAGTGGTTCATCCGTTCCAATTTCAAGATGCTAACCCGTCGCTTGTCGCTATGCTATAAGTATGAGCAAACTGCTCATATATTTGATATAGTAGTCATACTACGATAACGCCCGCTGGTTCAATCATCTCCTTCCGTCTAGCTGAGTGTTTGGACTTCAGACTTCAGGTTTCAGACTTTAGGTTTCAAGCTTCAGATTTCAAGCTAGAGCCTTCAGATTTCAGACTTTAGGCTTCAGATTTTAGACTTCTGACTTTATGTTTCTAACTTCCGACTTCAAGCTAGAGACGTTAGACTTCCGACTTCCGATTTCAGACTTCCGACTGCAGACTTCAGACTTCAAACTTCAGACTCTAGACTTCCGGTTTCAGATTTCAGGCTTCAGGTTCAGCCTATCGCTGGGGAAATATTCCTCAGTTTTTTAAACTGATATAATGAGAATATTACACAGCGCTAAAAATCCTGAACAGGAAAATACTGAACAAGAAAATACTGATATGGACGGACAGTAAAACTGCTTTGCAAGCCCCAAACACCTACAAGGTAACCTCTGGTCTCCTGCTGAAGTGAATATAGCTGCTGAACCAGATATCAAAAAACACTGTTTTCACACTCTGTTGGTTCCAAAGACATCAAGGAAATGAGGGTAACGATAAAGCAGACGAACTGGCCAAGAAAAGTTCAAACAGCCTTCCCTATGACCCTGAGCCAATCATCAAACCAGCCGTAACAACTGTTAATACTTCAGGTTTCCGAGTTTAGGTTTCAAGCTTCAGACTTCAATCTACAGACTTCAGATTTTAGGTTTCCAACTTCAGGTTTCAGGTTGAGACTTTAGGTTTTAAGCTTCAGACTTTAAGCTAGAGAGTTCATATTTCAGACGTCAGGTTTCAGACTTTAGACTCTAGACTTCAGGTTTCAGACTTCAAGTTTCAAGCTTCAGACTTCAGACTTTACACAGACTTCAGCTTTAGGCTTCAGACTTCCGACTTCCGGTTTTAGACTTTAGATTTCAGACTTCATATTTCAAGCTTCAGATTTCTGACTTTAAACTTCAGACTTTAAACTTCAGGTTTCAGACTTTAGGTTTTAAGCTTTGTAACGATGTGGATTTCGTATACAGCTCAGAGTGATATGAATCCCAAGATTCTAGCTCTGAGCTGGTCCAAATCCGCATCCGTTTTGGTTGTCCACCTACTACCCTTAAACCACGACCCAATATTTCTCCCTTGTTCATTTTCCCCGTTGTTAATTATTAACAAAAATTAACAATTATTAAATTATACCGACATCTGACCATTATCTTGCGTACGTTCGTTCAAGGCGCGCGAGGTCTATCATTTTAACGTCCGACCTTCGTATACAAAATTTAATAATTTAACAACTTTGATTTAATTTTGTCCAAAAATTAAATTCTGAACTTCGCCCCCCATTTCTATTGCTCCCCTACTCTTCCCTTGACATCCCCCGATGGCCCATAATTAATTTTATTAATTACTGGCCCTGAATTTAATTTTTATTTCTCTTACGTCCCCAAATTATTCCCGATTACGACGAGACAAACACCATTCGAATGCCCTTTTTACAGCGCATTTTTCCCGAGTCCTAATTTTTCCCAAAGGCCAATAATTACATTTTTATAATTATAATTAGTTGGTGGATGATAGCCCGTCCGCCAATACTATCCCCATTCTTTCAATAGCGCAGTGATTGGTTGGTTCCCAAGAAGGGGAAAATTTAATAAATAGCCGTGCGCCGGAAGAATCTGGAAGTCCTATAGTAGTTGGTGTAAAGTCTCGTCTTGTCCGTGGTCCCAAGTGTGGCAACCAAATACATCCCTCCCGAGTGGTTAGAATTTCGAAGTGGTTCGCAAGAGCCGCTGTGGAATTTTCCCTAGCCGCCGTATTCCCTTTCGAGTGGCTACTGCTTTGTGGTGGCCCGCAAGGCCGTAGAGCCATATAGCCGCCGTCTTTGTCACTTTTCCCCTGTTCCCTGCCCGTGCTACTGTAAATTTGTATATATCCTGTATTGCTTGTAATTATTACATTTTATTTATTATTTGGGTTTACAATAAAACATTTTTCATTTGTGGTATGTGTGTACATTTTATTTCAACGCCGAACCTACCCCTCAACCGACTGAGCGACGCTCCAGGGAAAATAAGTAAGCTACCGGTTTCCGGCCTTACAGCTTCTGGTTTCACATTTCTGACTTCAGGTTTCAGACTTTAAACTTCGATTTCAGACTTTAGGTTTCAAACTTCAGACTTTAGACTTTTGGTTTCAGACTTCACACTTCAGGCTTCAGGTTGCAGACTTAAGGTTTTAAGCTTCAGACTTCAAGCTAGAGACTTCAGACTTTAGTCTTCAGATTTCAGACTTCAGGTGCCAAACTTTAGGTGTCAGACTTCAAACTTCAGACTTCAGGTTTCAAACCCCATCTTAAATTTTATTTCCGGAAACCTAGGGAGATGTTGCATCAAAAATGTTCCGACTATGTGTGTATAACGGTCTGCAGTAACATTTATGGTGATTCCGGAGCAATCGTTTTACAAAACCCGCACAGTCACGATTTTTATAAAACGATTTTATGCAGAAACCACGCTGTACACCGGACCACTGCTCCATGTTTAAACCAAACCCTACACGACCCCTTGTGAGCAGAAAATGAACTATTGGACCTTCAAAGTTTTCCACTTGACTGGCGGATTCACGTACTAGTGTCCAATAAATTGTTCTGTTGCTGTACACATCTATTTCTTTCGATTTTTCTAAAACATTCCAGGTCCAAAATAACTTCCAGTAATATGCCAAAAAAATTTTACAAATGGTCCTGATTTAGTTTTCACCCGGTATATTGCACTCACGATTGTGTGAATACAACAGTTAATCGATGTTTTTGTGTTAAAAGGATAGAAAGTGTGTAAATCAAGGGGTTGGTCTCTCTACGCAGGCCAATACTTTAGGTCAGTCGTCAGTAACGGCGCTAGTGGACGCTGGTGCTGATATAACGACTATAAAAAGACGCATTGGGTGGAGACGCACAACTTTGACTGAGAGCTAACTGGAAATTTTCGAGGAAAACAAAATTAGCGTAGCAAATAAAATCCTCGGGGAAGGCAGTAGTTCCCAAAGAGATATAAATCAACATGAAAGTGTTGCAATTTCGGAACATGTTTCTCTAGATAAGTTCCTATTACCCAAAAAAATTTACTTCCCTTAGGTTATTTTAGGTATATTATCAAATAGAGAGGGTGTAGTAGTAATGTGCGTATTTAATTTCTTTCTTTTGTTTGTTTTGCTGTTTGTAACCAAAGTGGCCGACTTTTTAACGTGTCGATTTGGGTAGTTTTTCGACAGCCACAATCAATCAAGCTCAATAATTTAAGTCATTTCGCGCATTTTTCTACGATTTCAATAAATCAAAAAAACAAAATTTAAATTGTGGTGAAAAATTTTAAGTTTTATACCTCGTTCTACCTTTCAACTTAATTATAAATTCACGTAAAGTACCTAAACGAAAATTACTACCATGAGATCAAAGGGTTAAAATTTGTACGCCGAACGTCGTTTAATTTTGAAAAAGCTAAAGTAGACAAAAAGGGGCAAATCGAGCGCTTAGATAATAGTTAATTTTAACATTTTTAATTAATCCCGTTTTAATAACATTTACGTAATAAATATTATTTTGTCAACACACGCATTAGTTATTTAAGGTTCAAATATATATAGGAATACGCTTTGCAAATAAGGGCGAAACTGCTAAAAGCTCGAGCGTCCCGTTTAAATCCCTTAGGCTCTTTAATGTATGTTTCAAAAGGATTCATCCTCACACATTTATTCAACCGAATACGGACAAAAAATTTTGTTTTTGAGTACCTTAGAAAATGTAAATATTGAATGTATTCGTTAACGAATAAAATAAAAATTTGGGATTCGCCAATTTTTAGTCGCGCACTAATTTTTCAGCATATAAATGTTGGGTCGTTGGTAAATTTGATAAAATTTAAGGTCAATTAACATGCGGTTGTTGTGTTGTGTAAGCGTTAAATTGATGCAGTAATGTTGTGAAGTACACTTTTGTTAACATTTTAAAGGAGAGAGGTGTTCGACATTAAAAAATTTTTTTTGTACAAAATATTTTTGTGACTTTAATGAAAGCAATTTTTTCTCTAAAGGTTTATAAAAGTCGTTAAAACTTTTTTTTTGGATCGTGGTATATATTTTTAAAAGCGTCTTTTTTACAAATGACTAAAAAATCGACTTTCTAAGCGTTCTTCAATCACGAACCCACCATCGAGGTATTGATGGAAGCGTTTCTTTCTGTCGAGTTATCGCGAGATGTTTCGATACACATGTTTTTTACGAAATAAAAATAAATCGACCAAATTTAATCTTGCCGCAGTAGTCTAAGCGTTATTAACTGCTTCAGTTGGAAAGCAAGCGCTGAAAGATGTTCTGCGGAGTCGTTCAGTGGAATTTTAAATATTAGAAGAGCATAAGTACATTACCTATCTCCTTAGTCCAGTCAACTAAGGATTTTACCGTCAAAAATATCCAATAGTTTTGACACTTTACATCCTCGTATTTTCAACCCCTATAACTCAGTAAACTTTAGAAACACTAAAAAATGCTTATAATCAATTTTATAGAGAATTTTATCAGCTTTAATTTTTTATATAATTATGTCTCAGCTCCAGGCTATCGTTTTCGAGAAAAACGGAAAAAAGTGGATCGTGCTAAAGCTTACCTCTGCTGCATCAGGGCTTTTAGACTAGGGCTAAGGATATTTATTATAAGGTGCCAATAAATGAGTATGTGAAGTTTCAAAATCATTGGATTTTGGATTTTTTGAATCACAGAATTTGCACTGCTTTACACCTTTGGCACACTATACATTATCAACGTCGGTTCTGCGCTGATTATCCAAGGGAGAAACTTCGACCGCGATCGGGGATTGAACCCGAGACTTGCCAGTGTCGCGTCGGGCTCTCTACTACTAAGCTACCTTGATCTTTGCAATCCTCTTGTATTTCACGTGTGCCTACGTTGGTCTTGAAATCTCATGTTTGCATGTATCCGAGCTGGGTCTTCCTTACGACCGTTGATTGGACCCCCTCCCTCAACTAGGGCGACGAAAGGCTGCAAACATGCATGTAAAGTAGTTGGGTGAAAGCACTGACTAATAACGTCGGAGTCACCACTTGGGTACGCGTTCCGTTATCGTAGACGGTAGACGTCAGTGCTGGGCCAATTATCTAAGGAAAAATTTTGACCGCGATCGGGGATCGAACCCGAGACTCCATGATGTCGTGTTGGGTACTACTTTCAGTCCCCTTGTATTTCACTCGTGCTCACGTTGGTCTGCCGTCGCTACAGTACTCCCCTACCAGATTACCCTCTACGTCTCGATTCTATATGTGCATGTATCCGGGCTGCGTCTTCCTTTCTTACGTCCGTTGATTAACACATCCCCCTCTCAGCTAAGGCGACGAAAGGATGCGAACATGAGTGTACAGCAGTTGGGTGGTAGCACTAGTGGCTAATAACGTCAGTCACCACTTTGGCACGCGCTACATTATCTCAGAGGGTAGGCGTCAGTGTTGGGCTGATTATCCAAGGAAAAAACTTCCGCAATCGGGGATCGAACCCGGGTCTCCCTGGTGTCGTGCCGGGTGCTCTACTACTAAGCTACCTCGGTTATTAATATTAATTTTACAAATTATTTACTCTAGTTTTTCCGCTTGAAGACCGTAGTGGGGAGCGGGGCTTAAAGACTCTATTTACACCGGCATTTCACTAAACGTTTAACTAACTTCCCGCTATAACTTTCACTTCTTCCATTTCATATTTCATGTTTCGAGTTATAAGCGTTAGACTAAAAAAATTAGTTTTTTGGCCGATTTTGAAATTTTACTTAAAGTTTAACGGACTCTAGCGCCTAAACCGTTAGCTTGCCAAAAAATCTTAGCAGACATAATTTGTTGGAAATTTTCTGTAGCTTATTTCTAAATTTAAAACTTTTTCAAAAAGTGCGTAGTTTTCGAGTTGTAAGCGTTAGACTAAACAATTAGTTTTTTTGTCCGATTTTGGAATTTTTGGCAAATTTCAACGCGCTCTAGCGCCTAAACCGTTTGCTTGAAGAGTATAAAATCTTGCAAACATAATTTGTAGGAGATTTGATGTAGCTTATTTTCATTTCTAAGAATTTTTCTCAAAAAGTGCGTAGTTTTAGAGTTATAAGCGATAGACTAAAAAATTAGTTTTTTGTCCGATTTTGGAATTTTTGGCAAATTTCAACGCGCTCTAGCGCCTAAACCGTTTGCTTGAAGAGTATAAAACCTTGCAAACATAATTTGTAGAAGATTTGATGTAGCTTATTTTCATTTCCAAGAATTTTTCTCAAAAAGTGCATAGTTTTCGAATTATAAGCGATATACTGAAAAATTGTTTTTTTTATCTGATTTTGGAATTTTTGTCAAATATGAACGCGCTGTAACGCTTAAACCGTTTGCCTGACGAAAAAACCTAACAGATATAATTTGTAGGAGATTTTATATAGCTTGTTTCATTTTGAAGAATTTTTTTCAAAAGTGCGTAGTTTTTGAGTAGTGGTGGGCGGGGTTTAAAGACCCGATTTAAACTAAACAGGCATCTCGCTCAACGTTCGACTAACTTCCGGCTATAAGCTTTCACTTCTTCCATTTCATATTTCATATTTCGTAGGTAAAAATTTACTATTTTACTTAACTATGAGAAAATATGAGTATAGTTTAATTGTGCATCTACTTGGCCTTTCATCCGAGCAGAAAGCGATCAAATTCGCTTCCTATTTACCCTACCCTATGTCAGCGCTATCGTTATAGTTTTAACAACGTACCATAACCCAATTTTTCATTGTTAAAAATTGTTTATCCAAAATCCTCCAACACTCTGCTTTTTTTTCTGTGATTGATGTAAGACAGTTAAAGTGTATGAAATGATATTTTGACTTCAAAAATGTTGTCTTTTCAGCAGGAGCTTTTTACGTCGTTCATTGCAATAATGTTAGATTTTTTTAACAATTTTTCTCGTGTTCTAAAAAGACAGACAAAAATGCCAAAACGTGTCTAGAATATTACGGAAATGTATAATAAAATATTCGTTTTGTACCTACACCTTGTCAGGCTCGCTCAAAAGCGCTAGTAACAAATGATAAAAATTGTGTTACAAAGTGTAGTAGGTACCTGTCAACTTTTCTTTAAAAATTTTTTTATTAAAACTTGATTTTAATATATTTTTGGGGCAAAAAGGAAAAATTTATAATAAAACGCTTAAAATAAAACCGAGATTAATTATAATACCCAAGAGGATAATATAAGCTTTAAAAAAGCCTTTGTAGTAAATTAACTTGCTCAGGTGAATTAAATGAAGTTATCTGTAAATCTGCTTCATTTATATAACGAAGCATTAATTAGAGCTTGTTATCAGACATTTCTATATAATTTGTCTATTTTATCGGCACATAACTGGAGTCGAGAGTAACTGCGTGTACTGTACAGCGTGCTGGGGGGCAGTTATCGGTTAGTACTAAAAGTTAAAACGTTAAAACTGCCTAATTACGATTTTATGCAATTTTATGAAAGGTCGGAAACGTTCGATAATAGATACAACCGAAACGACGTTAGTAAAGTTAGGAAAAAAATTTTTATTCGTTCAAAAACTTACGATTTTTCGGGTATGCTATTGTTATCTAAATATGCATTTACATAATTTTCACCTTTGTTCCAGGAGCGCTACTAGTTCAACGGTTCGAACAGCAACCCGCTTACACGGAAGTAAATCCAGGTCAAAATGCGCTACTGGCGTGCAAAGTGTTTAACAAAAAAGGATTCTGTTCCTGGCAAAAGGATAATAAGGTACGTCTTTCTCATACATACCCTACCTATAATGCGTCGTGCCAAAAATGCTGAAAACTGTATCAATTTCGACGCTTTGCAAACAAAATAAAAATTAATAACTTCCACGGTAAAAAAAAATATTTTAAACCAGTTTTCAAAACAAAGTAATTAGGTATTTTAATTAACGAAAATATGAACAAAATAAATATCATCAAAATTGGGCTTAAAGGCAACTTTATTGTGTTTTTTAAATTTTTTTGTGATGGGAAATTTTAAATTAAAAATAATGTGTTTTGATCTCGGTAGTTAATTTTGAAAATAAATAGGTTGATCACAATGTTTAAGTACAAAAGCTCTCTTAATTAAACTTAAAAAAATGCATTCGCAATTTATTTAATTTTTTCATTTTTAAATAAATTGCCGAATTTAAACTGGTTCCGAACTAATTTTCCAAGAGCAATCTTTTTTTACATTTTCTTGCTTTTACTATTGTCAAATAGAGGAGAATGCTGATATTTATCTTTCACCCCCACCTCACCCCTTCCATAACATATTCGTTATACGTTATACCAAGAGACTACTACCAATCTCACACACCTTCTCGGCCCCACCTCGACAATTTTCCATTGCTTTTTCTTTTAGTCTGCTGTGTAGCGCACAGCGTTTTTACCCTATTATTATGGAACGTTTAAACAATTTAAAACCACCTTTTATCGTTACGCGCTCTAATTTGATTTAATCAACATCATAATTTATTTGAAGCGAATTTTCGCCTGTTAAAAAAATATTAATAATTTGAGAAAGAAAATAAAGTAAATTTCGGTAATAATTTTTCTCGTTTAATTTGTTTACTGGTCGCTTATCTCGACTTGGAAAAATTTATTCGTTGCCGACATTTTTTATTTTGTATTCGTATCAAGATTTTTGTTTATTGTAACATTTATTAATTATTTTATATATGAACGATAGTACGAGACGATTATAAAGTTTGTATCGCTTAATTATTTTCTATTAAATTTATTTTTTATTAGATTAGACTCGTAGGAAAATGTCCAAGGAAATTTTTCCAAGGAACAATTGTGCTATTCTTTGGATTTTTTAAAATTTGAAGCCCCAGTTGCTGTTGTTATATTTTTTAGTTGAAAATTTCTTAATATTTCCTAACAATAGAAAAAGATGAGCGTTTGTTTCTAATGTCGTTGTTACTTCACGATTTAAACGACATAAATTTTTCGTGGACCGTTCTTCCTTACCAAAATTGTTTCCTGCGACAACCTCTTTAATGCTTGAAAAGCACATTTTTGTATGAAGCGCTCCACATTGAAACCTTTAGAAATATCTAAATAGCAATTCTACATAAAAGTAGATCTTAAGCGAAAACTTCTCTTAAAGCGCGCAGCAAGTAGGTACCTAATACACAATTCATTTTGTTATAAAATAAATAAAGGGTTAAAACTCTTTACCTTTTAACCTTGGCTTATGAATTAATAAAAAAATTAAACTTTGACGAAGGTAATACGTACAACGCTTTAAAACAAAAGCTTTTTGCCTTTGACGGTTTATTTATCTCAAATTCGCTCTTTAGCGCGGGACTTTAGTTTCGTAAAAGTGAACACTCGTAATTTAGACGTACCTAATTAAAATTGATATTTCAAATTTTTGTTACATCAGTATCACGTTTTAGTTCTCATTTTTTAAATAAAATTCAACAACCTCAAAACTACGTCTACCTAAGCGAATTTCAAAATTTATTTTCCCAATTTACGTGCTTCAATAAACAAAAATAAATTTGTCTAAAAGGTAAATTGTAAAATTTTATTTGTAGCCCTAAGCATCAAATCGCAACACTTCGATTGACTCTTTTATACAGATGAGCTCAAGGGAATAACAACTTAAGGGTGATTGTTTACAACATTGAGTATTCCATGTACGACTTGTATCTCATCGCTCAACCCTACATTAGTATTCCTTGACAGGATAGCAAATCCTCGCGGAAAACCAACCTAGCGATGATTTCGCATGAATGTGTTTTCTTCATTTCTTTTAAATCTCGTAGCGCCTTTTCCATTAGTGTCAGGTTAAATATAAAATTTTATTTACATAATGACAACCTTTGCTTTTCTTCTTACAAAACTTATTTTTCTTACGGCTACGAAAACGCCCAATATCCGACGAAGGAGAATTAAGAAAAACATTCTTAAAATGGGAAAAAATGCTTCGGTAAAATATTGGGAAAAATCTATTAAATTTAAATAATACATAATATAAATAATTGAAGATTCGGTCGACATAACTAAAATTTGCATGTCATCAATCAAGCATTGGGATATTATGCTTAACCAAATAATGTATTAATAAACCATAAATCATAAAGATCATATTTCATACAATAAATTTGCTTTCATCTATACAAATAGTATTTTTCATGGGGTTAAATTGAACAGGAAAAATATGCGCCCCAACAAATCTAGACGAGACTTCTTCTTGTAAACTCTTTCATTATTTTTCGCCTACGTTTTCAACATTGATATAATTTTTCTTGCAGATATTACATCGGGAAAAAATTGTAAAAGGTCAGCGAAAGGAGAAATCGTTATGTGAAATGTAATTCGTTCTAAAAATAATAATGCGCTTTTATTGATCCTCATTTTCTACGACATAATAGATTTATTCATTCCAATATGTCCATTTTTATCCTGTGAAATATTACAAATTTTTACTAAACCCCTCAACTTTCATTTTAGTTTAACCCTACTCATTTCTATTTTTTTGTAAATCACTTATGTCACAGACGAACTAACTTTTGACGCTAAAAAAACGATGGCAGGACATTCGTTAGTTTTCTTTGCTCCCAGTCTCGTTTACGTTCGATGATTGGCCACAAAAAGACTTAGAGCTGTTCGATTCTAATATGTGACGGTTAAAGTTTGTATTTTCAGGAAGTTGTGATATTGGCAATTAAATGGATTTTTTATTAAATCTCTAGGTTTTTGGGTGGTTTTCAACAAACTGAGCCAACTTTTCTACTTCTTTATTTTGATACAGCAGTACTAGATCTCGTCCAAAATAGAAACATGTATGCTAATCTTTTCTACTTGTAGCCCTATTGATGCAACAGAGGCACATGACACATGGCTGTTAAGCCCCCCCCCCCCCTAAGATCTCGTGATTTTTTATTTATCATCTTCGCAAACTATCGTGATTAAACCTTATGTTTGTCACGATGACCGATTACCGATAGGTTCAATGGGCGTGAAATCCAATCGCAAGCCGTTCACAGGCCTCGTAGTTTTTCATCAGTCATCTGTGATTGTGACAAACCTTTAGGATTAAATTGCAAGCCCGAAGAGCCAACCTTCGTGATTGAACCTTATGTTTGTCACGATGACCGATGACCGATCAAAACCACAAAGCCGTCCACAAACCTCGTGAATTACCATTGATCATCCTGCCAAACTATCGTGATTACAACTTATGTTTGGAATGATGACCGATTACCGATGGGTTCATTGGGCGTGAATTCCAATCAATCACAATCCGTTCACAGGCCTCGTAGTTTTTCATCAGTCATCTGTGATTGTGACAAACCTTCGTGATTGAATTTCAAGCCCGAAAAGCACACATACCTTGAGGCTTTTTATTGGTCATCATGAACAACCTTCGTGATTGAACCTTATGTTTGTGACGATGACCGATGAAAACCGCGAGATCTATAGACTCACCGCTGCCCACACAATTACAAAGCCACTCACAGACACATTTTTCATCGGTCATCTGTGATTGTAACAAGCGGTCGTGATTGCATTTCAAACCTGCGGACCCCACATATCTCGTCATTTTTCATTAACCATCGTGGCCACCCATCGTGATTAAACCTTATGTTTGTCCCGATTCACAATGACTGATGAAATCTACTAGGTCTGTGGACTCATCGCCACCCACACCATCACCAAGCCGCCCACAGACTTCGTGAGTTTTCTTTGGTCATCTGTGATTGTGACAAACCTTCATGATTGAATTTCAAACCCGAAGAGCCCACGTAACTCGTGATTTTTTATAGATTATCGTGACAAGCCATCGTGATTGAACCTTATATTTGTCATGATGGCCGATGAAAACCACGAGATCTGTGAGCTCGTCATGCGTTAAATTCAATCATAAACCGCTCACAGACCTCGTGATATTTCATCGGCAATTTGTGATCGTGACAAGCAGTCGCGATCAAATTTTAAGCCTGAAAAACCCACAAACTTCATGGTTTTTTATTTATCATCGTGACAAACCATCGTGATTGAACCTTATGTTTGTCCCGATGACCGAAGAAAACCACGAGATCTATGGGCTCGTCGGGTGTGAAATACAATTATAAACCAGTCCACAAACCTTGTGAGTTTTCACCGGCCATCTGTGATCGTGACAAGCCATCGTAATCAAATTTAAAGCCCGAAAAGCCTACAAACCTTGTGATTTTTCATTGATCATCGTGATTGAACTTTATGTTAGTCACGATTCACGATGGCTGATGAAAACCAAGAGGTATGTGATCTCACCGGTGAGCGGTCACCGGCCGGACGTGAAATTCAATCACAAAACCGCCCACATACCTCGTTCTTTTTCATCGGTCATCGTGACAAACCTCGTGATTTTGAACCTTATGAAAACCACGAGATCTGTGGGCTCATCGGGCGTGAAATTCAATCACAAAGCCGCTCACAGAGTATATGATTTTTTACCGGTTATTATGAGGGTGCCTCATGATAAAACCGAATTTTTGTGGGGCAAAAACTGTCACGACGCACCGTGAGAACATCGCTTGATTTTCTTGGCGACGGTGCATCGTGCTCTGCGAAAAAACCGAGAGATGTGTGGGGATTTGCTTTCAACGTGACAGTGTAAGTGGGGTCTAGTCTTTTCTCAACTGTGACTTTTACATGAGGTTCAATTACGACGACTCCTCACGATGATGATGACGATGCGGACAAGTGAAAGAACTTCAAAACTTCATTATCAACAGATTTTTGCTTTCAGTTACGATCAAACCATTGATCAATCAATTAAGAACCCTCGTCGTACATTTTAGAAATTCAATTCTTTCCCCTTCAAGTAAAGTGTCTGAAATAAAATTTAAAACCTAATAAACTGCTTTTACTGTAAAAGGAAATTTGGGTTCATTTTGAGGAGAAAAATCATTTCTATGTGGGAAACATAAAAAAAGTGATGGTTTTTAATTTATTAATAAAATTTTAAAACGTAATCTATTTGAACCGAAAGAAAATAAAAATAAATGATGCATTAGGATGTCAAAATTTATTATTTTTATGATATGCAAGAGACCGCTTATGATGAATATGAATGAGATTTAGGTAGTAAGCTCTTCCAACATTACAACTAAAACAGTCCTTTAGAAAATTGATGGATATATTTTTCATTTAAAAAAAAATTTGTCCTTCCATTTTGTAGAAGAGAAAAACAATAGTTATTTTTATTTCTTTTGTTATTTTTGAAGAACCATTTTAGTACAAGTCTGAAATTTATATTGTTTACTGCACATAGTTGATTGAAATACCAATAAAATAAAGCATTTGTTATATGCTAACCACTTACAGCTAAAAACATCACAAATGGCTTGTAAAACAATGAAAGTCGTTCGTCAAATTAGAAAGGGGGGAAAACTCGTAAAGTCATCCAACAAGCACTAGTAGTTCATTTTGCATAATTTTCCAGATTCATCTATGCATTGTTTTTTAAAGTCACTAGGGTGCTACTTGATCAACTGATGTACGCATAACACAAACAAAGAGGCGTTTGTTCTTTTTTTTTAAACAAAACATTGATACTAAACGATCCGGGCAAATTAAAAGTTTTTTTGAAAGATTATTCTGAAATTTAAGTAATTTGGTCTTTTGTAGTGAGCTTCGTTTGTAAAGGAGCGCCTACACTATGTTAATCGACAAAATCGGGCGAGAAGCTAATTAGCTCTTGGCACTTTTACACTTTCCTGATTAGCTAGTTGGCACGTGTATTAGAGGAGAGTGTACGTAAAACCACTTAAGTTTTTCTACTGCACCATTAGTGTTAAAGTGACCCTCTTGTACTTTTATTGCGCGCAAATTTATTTTCTAATCCGAAATTTTTCGTACGACTGTATCTGGTACTAAAAATAGTGAAAAAATAATTTAAAAATGTAACGTCCAGAATATAAAGTGAGTGGAAACGAAGTTAAAAGCTCAATATGTGAAAATATTAAAGTGGACGTCGGCTACGACGGTAACATATTTGGTGGCAGTTTGTGACGAGTGTACAATTTCTCGTCAATTTCCCTGATAGTCTTTCAAGGAAAACCCTGATCGTAAAAAGCTCGATTGCGTTTCATAACTTTTCTACTCTAAACTTAAAGTTTGCAGTTTCCGTACTTTTTTCTACCGAAAATGTTACAATTTTTCACTCGAATTCTCCAAAAGCTCCTGAAGGAAAACTTTTAATTGCCGAAAGCGCGAATAATTAGTGAAAATGTAACAATAATAATTTGTCGCGTAAATGAAAAAAATATCCGATAACTCTGATGTCTTAAGAAAATGAAACAATGAAATGCAAATATCGTAAACAAATTCTATTATTTTATGTAAATATTCGCGTATAATAATAACTCGATAACCCATTTCAAGTTATCTTTCTCCTTCTTTCTCCCTCTCTATTTGGAGCTTTATTTTGGGTTAAAATTCAACTTTGTTAATAACGTGAAAATTCAATCCTTTGTTCTTGTATACGTTATTTAACTTATTTGTTAAGGCCAAGATACACATTTATAATACTAAGCTTGTAATTTACGTACGTTTTACGTCGGTCGTGTTTATTCTCCTAAAGGAGTATTTATTTTAGTTTCTACTGTAGAAAGCAGAAATATTATCTAATATGTAATAACTTTTATTTCGCCTTATTTATCCATTAAAATAAATTGTTCTTACTTTAATTTTATTAAGTTGTCACATTCACAATTTTCTTTTGAAAGTAGAATGAAAGTTTGAGAGGCAAACGAATATTTCAATGACGTGCTTTTTATTATTTTCGTTAAATTCTTATAGAGCTGTATTCCTAGATAGTATAGGCTAGGAAGCTCTACGTATATCCCTCTTCCTCTCTATCAACTCTTTCTATCGCTCTTTGTTTTTGGCATTTTTTGGATATATTTGTATACAGTACGAGGAATTTATAATGACTCTTTTGTTGTATATGGTATAGAAATGCATTGAACTTTTGTATGTCTCGAAATTAATTCACCACACTCTGTATACTCTAAATCTTCTGACTGCAATTTCAAAATACAGTTCACTACCATTTGACATTTTTTGAACAATCTTAAAAAACAGCAGCGACTCCTACCAGCTTGTCTAACCTTGCCTGACCAGTACCCTTCTATCGTATTATTACTTTTAGTATGGACAAACAACAGAGTAATGAAATGAAATAAAAGTACAAGCTTCACCTATTCACTTCCATGTTACAGCCTCTATACGTAGGACCACCTACTAGTTCCTAGTCTGTTACGGTTTAAATAGAGAAGTAGTATTTATAGTACCGATAATGTTTGGTTTTCAAATTTATTTATTCGAAAATTTATTCAAACTTATAGATTATTCACTGAGATGGCGTAGGCCTTCGGTATTTTAATTTTATTTTTGTTATCGCTATCTCGGTAAATTGATGGAAAAATTTAGAGGAATCAGGTTAAAACCTTCACGTTGAAATTTTCGTTTGAGTAAACTTATTTGATATTTAGTTAATCAGCCGTGTCCGTTTAACACCTCTAGGCTTTTTGGGCTAGTTCGAGCCTGTTTGAGTATTTTTTTTTGATTGTTGGGGACTTATAGACGAATTCGAGTCTTGGTCTTGGTCTTGGTCTTGCTGACGCAGTCGTGGGCCTTGGTCTTGGTATTACATAAAGTGCAAGACCAAGACCAGTCTCGCTCATCACTAATCGTGTTGTAAAATACGGGCACGACTGAGCTCAGTCATTCCTATTAACGTAGAGGAAATTTCCTCATTACAAATTATTTTGAATTATACGAGTATATAAATTCGCATATTACCTAATATTATCATCATATTATCAACAGTTTTCTTAAAAGACAAAAAGCCTATGATCTTCGAATCGTTTGGATAGTATATATATTTGTGTTTATTGGGGTACGATATTTACCCATTTGTTATTTGTTACCTTTTATCGGTACTGCTACTAATCGCATCATCTATTTTCGCTATTTTTTTGTGTACAATAAGTTCAAATATATAGTGTGGTCATTAAATAGCGTGGCGCCTAAAACTTCGATCTTTTATTATACCCACCCCTTACATCGATACTGAGTAGCCAGGGCACACGTGTATATTTTGTTTTGCCACCGATAGTTGAGGTGTGTAACGTTTGTTGAAGTTGTAGGTAGTTAGCAAGTCCAACGGTTAAAACTTTTTATCTGGCCACTCATTAAACTTAAAATGATTCCTCTGGATTCCTCTAATCAGTCTGTAGTGACATTGAGAATCTCACACAACTACCAGTACGGATTGCAGCTGGTGATGGTATTAGTGCGTGAAGATATTTCTCCTACCTTCGCAAAAAAGTTAGGTTAGGTTAGGTTAGGAAGATAAGAAAAATAGAAAATGAAAGATGCTAGTATTGTGAGGAAAGAGACACTCCGGAACACGCGCTATTTTAATGCCCTGAATTCGGAAACGCCAAGGTCTCTATCGAACGGGAGCTGAACAGCGAGTTGAGCAAGCACACAGTTGTGGAACTTCTAGTAAGAAGCGAGCAAACTGTCAGGTTGACAACTCAATTTAACTTAAACACCCAAGCCTGTCTATGATAAGTCCACCGCACTCCTCTTTAGTGTAATATCTTATTCGGATGAGTTCTAAGGAGACCACCAAATTAATGGCGCACATCAGAGGGGTTTTAGTGGGTAAGGGACTAGGACCTTTTTCTAGTCGAGTCCCACACTATCTCATTATCACATAAACTTTTTCGTTGAGTGGTTTCTGACGTTTTTGCCATTTTTTATATTTTCATCAACTTTGAAGCATCAACTGTGACAGCTGTTGGATAATATTTAGAAATATATAATTGTAAATTATTATTTATACGCACTTTCTCTTAGTTTTTAATTTTTTTAAATTTTTGGGTTGAGAAATTTTGGAGAAAATGTCCTTTTATCAATGTACGTTTTTGATGTTTCCAAAAATTTGAATTATCCAGGCAGTTTTTGGGTTACACGTAGAAGCTAATAGATAATAATAATAATTCTAGGCTTTAGTTTCTTCCAACCCCTGAGAGTTTAATGTATTAGTAAAAACTATCGTTAGACGTTCCATTTGTTGTTTGAATGCAATTCAGAGCTACTCTGCTATTGGTTAGTTTTAGAGTTATTACATTTTGAACCCACTTCCCACTTTAGAACTTTTTCTAATGGTGGAAGAAGCTCTCGACGTGATCAACACATGCAGGCGGCCTGGCCGGCCTGTCTACGCACTGAAGTCAACGGAATCCTCTCTTTCAGCTCAGCTTAGTGCACAAGTGCACTATCGACAAACGTGATAGTTTAGCAGCTGTAACGTATGCTAAATGATCTAATGAAAAGAGGAAGAAATCTTCAACGCGTTAGTCAAAAATAAAGAGCACTGGTGTCTTTTTCTTTCAATTTATCTACTAATTTCTCATACTCATACATGCTCTTTTTGTTTCTGTCACTATAGTCTTTTGATTTAATTTTCCCCAAACATGGATTTTCTCGATAAACTTAAATAAACTCTTCTATAAAAAGATCGCCTCTTTTCTCCAGTTGAAAATGCCTTGGAATGCGAATTAAGATAAATGGTTGATTTTTTGGCTAAAAAACATTAGACACATACCTACGCAACTTAAAATGAACTGGATCACTGGCCTGAATGACCATCTACGCGTGAAGTTCGCTCCGTCCCTGCAATCCAAATTTCAAACGATTAGAGAAATCATTCAGTTCAGTCCGTTTGATTTTAATTGTCTGTACATGCCGTCAGTTTGTGCTACACACGCTCGTGTTTCTTGCACAGTTCATACCTGAGCAGGAAAGCTGAATGGACTGCTGAGAATCTGCTCATTATGATTGTGGGGTTTTTGGAGAACGCATTTGAAATTTCAACTCAGAGCATTTTTAGTCTTCTTTTGTATCACGTAACTGCTATCGTGTGAGTAATAGTTCTCTTTTCGTTTTCTGGCCTTCAAAAGTCAGTGCATAAGCTTATAACGAGAGTGGTCTTGATTAGTAGTAGTAAAAAATAGTTTTCTACCACAACAGTGATAAACTCTTTACTGTATCTTAAGAAACAATTACTGCTGAACTTAATTTTACCAAGGAAAACCTAGGAATATTTATAGTATAGAAGCTTAAATGGCCTTTATTCAGTTTACATAAATAAAATTTTTTTTTCTATTTCCATTAGCGTTTATAAGTACGCGAGGAAACTCTTGTTGTGAAAAATGAACGTAAAAAGGAAATTTTTTATCAACGAAATAAATTTAACACGTTGTAAAAGGAAATCCATTCTTTTTTCTCCAAATCCTATATATCTATACCTTTTAGTGTTGATACGTGGTCAAGCATTTAAAAAAAATCAATCATTCTTTAACATAAGAAAAAAAACCTAAGCTAAAGTGTTATAGAATCTTAGTGCTGAATCATCGTCTTTTGCTTTATTGTAAGCACGAACGAAACCTACATTTTCCTAACTCCCTTATTTCAGGTATTGAAGAAGAGTGTACGCTCTGCATACAAAATACGGTAGATAAAACGTAAAATAGTTAACTGAACTTTTCTTCTCTCACTTAGACGTCTTTTTTTAAAAAAACGAACAGGCAATTTAAAAAATAATAATTTCTTAATCGATTATGAATAAAATTTAAACGAAAAAAGTTTGAAAACTACATATTATGCCGTACAATAACCTATAAAATTCTTTTCTTACGTCGGGTTTAGCAATTCTGGTTTTTGCGATCAACCCCAAACATCTCAACTTCACTACTTCACATATTGGATACCGGCATTAATAATCTCTCTCCCTTTACTAAATGTAGTGCATTATAGCGAGCACTAAAGTCCAAGAAGTATTCGGCTTTTACGCATTTTCCCATCTGTAAGTAACTACTTATTTTCAAAGCCATTTCGTCATTTCTTTGTGTTGACTGCTTCCAAATTTCGTCTTATCATAATATAGAAATAACTTTTACGACCCCTAATTTAACATTATTTTTTCCAATTGATTTTTTATACTACTCAAAATGTAAATGGCGTCAAATTATTTTACCAAATATAATTCGATTGCCGACTTTACCGCTAAGTATAAAAGGGGAAAAAGGCAAAAAAATTAAATTGTAGCTGTGATGTTAAGACGAATTATTCTCGAGAACAACAAGGGTTAACTGTTAAAATGCAACTCGTAACTTTCTTATCCTTTTTGCGATACATTAGTTTAAAAGCGTAGACCCAAAACAGATTAATTCTATACACTTTTTCGACATGTTCCGGTTCGATTCAGAATTTTGCTTTAGGGCGGACAAATCACGTTACACCACTCAGATAGTTTGTTAAATCAACGATATTTTTCTACATAAAGCTGCAGGATAAACATATGATTTATGCCGTCAAATAGACGAATATTCCGAAAATATATATTTTTTTCGACACATAAATATATCAATGTATCCTTCTATTAGTTAAATAGATCAATTTCGCGCATTGACGTGTACCGAGTGATGTATTCAAATTATTCCCGTGGGTTGCTTTTCAAGGCGAGGCTTGCATCTAGCGTTTATATGCAAAAGTAGGTACAGTTGCATTTATATGCAGAAGCAACACCTATTTTATCAAGATATGTTTTGTAACAGTCTGTGTAGGAATAAATTTGCAAACCGCAGGAATATTGCCAGTTTTTATTATAAAATCGATCGTTAAAGCACTCGGAATTGTTTAAAACAGTGATCATTAAACTTTAACGTTTGCTGTAGTTTTTAGCGCAAATTTCTGTAATGAACTAGAGATTAATCGCTTTTAGAACAAAAAGCAGAGCATTATCACTCTAATTTTCCAAAGTTGACTTGTGTGGTCGTTAAAATTCTAAAATGAAGTATTTTTAACATTATTGCTCTTTAGCGGTGGTTTTGCGATTTTTTGGCCTTAAAGAAATTTTATTCGCTCTTATCCTGCTCTCAGATCTCAATTTTTTGTTTTTTACAATGTTTTTAACTATTTTGCAGTTTTATCACACTCTGTATCACACTTTGAGGCGTGGTCAAGGTATTCCCTTCCAGAATCTTTTCAAGTTTCTATCTCAGCTTCTTCTTTTTTTCACTAGATAAAGGATGACTTAAGTCTAGCGTCTCTCTTCTTCTTTCTTCAATCTATCCATTAGTCTAAAATAGGACTGGCGAAAGAGTCATTTATGAGAAATTTTTACTGCAATATACACTCAAAGGCAGAAAATTCGATCCATCGACAATTTCGATCAAAATGTGCTTATTTTTTAATTTAACGGTTTTATTGTACTTTATTATCGAGTAGGTACACATTTGTAGAGTTTTTGTCAACAAATGAAAGTCAAACGATTTGTTAATCGCATTAAAGTTGATAAAATTAGAAATATTTTAAAATTTGATTAATTTTCGTTGCATTAGTATCAATAATTTTTGCTCTATCAAACGTCAGGTTGTTAGCCGTCGTACTGAATACTGTTTTTAATTGGTGCCTGAAGAAATTAAATATGGTTTTGAATCCAACCGATACTGCCAAAGCCATTGCTTTAATTGAAGATGGGCGATCTCAGTACTACGCGGCTCAAGTTCTTGGTGTTACCAGATGCAGCGTTCAAAGAGCTGTAGAAAGGTTTCGGGAAACTGGAGGCTACACCAGGAGAGTTGGATCAGGCAGAGAAAGGTGTACAACTGTTCAAGACGACCATTTTATTCGTATGAGAGTTTTACGAAACAGAGGCACTACTGCGGTTAGTGTCCGTAATGAGTTGCAAGATGTACGAGGAGTAGCAGTTAGTGAAAGAACCGTGAGAAGAAGGTTGCAGGAATACGGATTGAGCGCAAGAAGACCTGCAAATGGTCCGGAACTGACCAGGGAACATCGAGTGAAGCGAATGCTCTTTGCTCGTGAACACCAAAACTGGGGTATTCAAGAATGGGGACATATCCTTTTCACCGACGGGTCCAGGTTTTGCCTAAAATTTTCAGATGGCCGTCAAAGAGTATGGCGAAAGACTGGTGAAAGGTTTGCCCAATGTAATATTGTGCCAAAGCTTAGTTTTGGTGGTGGGTCAACTATGGTATGGGGTGGGATAACTTTAATAGCTCGTACTGAATTAGTCGTCGTAAATGGAGGATCTATGACTGGAGACAGGTACATTAGGGACATCCTCGAACCACATGTGGTACCTTTTGCCCCATTTGTAGGAGGCGATTTCATGCTGATGCATGATAATGCCCGTCCACACATTGCTAGAATCGTTCACGAGTACTTGGATGAAGTTGAAATACCCCGTATGATATGGCCTGCAAGAAGTCCCAATCTGAACCCTATCGAACATGTCTGGGATATGGTAGGAAGACGAGTTAGATCCCAAATACCTGCTCCTGCAAACTTACAACAGCTAAGTGCAGCAGTAGTACAAGAATGGGAAGAAATCGACCAGCATGACATTAGACGCCTTACTGTGAGCATGCCAAGACGAATGAATGCCGTAATTCATGCAAGGGGGGGTAATACGCGTTATTAATTGTGTTTATAAAACTTTTGATTCTTGAATTTATAAAAAAAAATTTTCGATTTTATCAGTTTTGAAGAAATATCGCATTGCTTTTGTAATTGAGGAAATAAAAATATCCGTGTTAGTTTACTTAAATTAGAATTTGATACACGTCTTGCAGCGTGAACTGCAGCTCAAAAAAAGTAAAAATAAACAAGCTTTGATGAAAATTGTCTGTGGATCGAATTTTGTGCCTTTGAGTGTATTAGAATAGTTTGATAGTATTCTGGAAGCTCGTCGTCTTGTCGTCTTCCTCCTTCCAGACTGTCATCAACACCCCAATGCTTTTGGTTAAAATGCGCGCGATTAATTGTGGAAATATCAAAGCCGTCTCGACAACTGAAGTGTAAGAGCAAACTCTGGAAGAAGTGGACGAATATTGTAAAAGTAGCGTCTGAAGAATCGCATCTCAATCGTTTTACGCTTCGAGTTATTGCACCCATATCGCGTCCAGCAGACTCAAGCACTCGTTCGTTCGGACCATGTCGTTACTTTTGTGGATGGGTTCTAGTCAGTTCTAATGGAACAGGGCTTGGCTACCAATATCGTCTTTTATCAAAGTGTCTTGGTGGGTTATTATAGCGAAGATGGAATTGTTTGCTCCCATAACACTCTTACTTGATGGGACTTTTTGCTATTATTTACTCCATTGTTTGATAAGTGTGGTAAACTTCTACGAGATGGCACCACTATTCAATCGTAACTGTTACGACTGCCAAGTATCACTCTTTAAACTAGCCCAATCCAAACTTCAGCAAATAGCGACCAACTTTTCACGTCTTACAGAAGCTTTGAGCAGGCATTGTAACCAGTTGTTGCAAAAATGGAAAAAGTGAATTCCGTGCAGTATCGAGCATTTACATTTAGAGCAGTGGACGACCTCCCAAATCAAAACTGGGATGAAAGAAACTCAGGGGGGTTCTGCACTATTGTTAAATACCATTTATTTTTGGATAAATAAAACAGACACAGACACGATTGCCTAGGAAAAATTGTTTGACAACAAATCGACTGTTTCAATGGCAAAATTTCATGAATTCGGTTGCGATTTAATTTCTCAGTCACCACACTTTCTTGACCTGGCCCCGTGCAACTTCTTTCTGTTTTTATACTTGAAAATTTGGCTTAGGAGGGGGGGGGGATCGTCATCGAATGAAGATGTTCTTGAAGCCGTTACGAGTATTTTTCAGCCTTTGATAAAACAGACTTTCAGACGGTATCAAAAAATAGGAAATTTGCTGGACGAAATGTGTGGGCCTGAATGGAGGCTACTACGCAACGATTATAGCTTGGCCCCTGAGAGGCGCCAAGTTGAACGGAGAGCGTCAGTGTAGGACGTTTGGCACCCGTTAGTGTGAGGGGTTTCATCTACTGCGCATACAATTCGCAGGGGCCAGACTACAATCGTCAAGATGTAGTTGAAAAGTCACAAAGATTTTTTCCAAAATGTTTTGTTTAATTTCACAATCTCATGCAACAGTCTTAGACCGTATACTTGTTGTATTGAGGACTGTTTTGGAAACGCTGACTTAATTTCGCTATTAGCAAAATAATTTGCTTATAAACACGGCAATTTTGCAATTAAAACTGTGGAAATGCAAATAACAACAATAATTTTATTCAACGCGGAGCACGAAATTTATAATTTAAATAAAAAACCGTAAATTAAATATAAATGTTTATTAGTACTCTGGTGTGTTGCATTTGAAATGAAAATCCATGTTACATGTTAGACAATTTTAATCCATTTTATCCGATCTAAAATAATGAATCCGCTTAGTTTGTTTGATTTAGATTAAGGAACATTTACGCGATCCTTTTAATTACTATTTTAATTTACTTCTTTCACTTTTTCCGAACAAATTTAAACAAATTAAATCGCCTACTGGATAATTCGGGAAAAAATCGTCGTTTTTTGTCTTGTTTCACACCAGCAAAATGGGTATGTTATTTAAACATGCAATTAACAAGGGTGACTTTATTTATGTAACTCTGATTCGTTAATTGTGTTTCGTAGATTACACAGTATTAATGCTCTTCGATCGAACGAACATTTGAAAGTTTTATGGTTCCTCGTTTAGCTTGTACATTAAAATTTTCTACATGAAACAGTTGAAACCGGCGAAATCAAATGTAGCTTGAAAATCAGTTGACCCTAAAATAACAGATATCTCGTCGAATTCAATCTCTTATCTGTTATATATATTTTTTTATCTATAGATACGCGTGCTTTCACGATCTATGTTATTGTGATCCTTGCAATCATTTAATAAATTTTGCCTTTTCTCTTTTTTTTTGAGCGGGCGAAATATTTGCTGATACTAGTGTTTGTTATCGCGTATATACTTAGCCGAATAATATTTGATGTGATAACTTTAGACTTTCTAAAATTTTGAACGTACAATATACCCAACACACAACAACTAGTGTATACTGTCACTCATTTATTTGTAATTAATCATACCCTAGAGCTCGCAATTAATGAAGCTCCGTGTGCATGCTCAGTATTTAATTGCTGACAAACGCAAATTATTTTCAACGGTTTGGCGCTACGAACTCCGTGTAATGTTTTATTGAATGTTTTAACATCTATTTCGAGTTTTAATTTAACCGGGAGTTATTAACTTAGTATTTAAATGTATTTTTCAACCTTTTAACCCAGTTTGCGTAATAAAAAATATACTTAGGTGTGCCCGGAGCTATTAGAATTCCATGAGAAAAGCGGTATACGTCAAAACGGGTGACAACCCTTAAAACATAAGTAAAGAATAAAAATGGGTAGGTAGTAAAAATGTTTTTTAAGACTTCAAAACATGGAAATATTGTGTGGGATTTTAATATTTTTAGGAATATTTACCATATTCACTTTTTTAAGGTGATACAATTTCTAACAGGTTGGCTCATCGGCCCTTCGGACTTCAATAGCGTCTACTATTACGAAGGCTGCACTTAAAACCGTTTGCCACAATATATTTAAATTTAAAATCTGCACAAAAAATGCTAATATTTAAAAATATAAATATTCGTGTCCAGTCTCTCCATTTGGTAAAGTTTAAACCACAAAAACCCACTCTTCTATACTTCAACACGCTCTCTAGCACCTAAACTGCTCGTTTGGCGCAGACTATCTATGAGATCTATTTTGTAGGAAATTCAATTTCTTCTAATTGCTTATATGTACATTTTTTGCCAAAAGTGCGCAGTTTTCGAGTTATAAGCGTTAAACCCAAAAAACTGTTTTTTGGCAGATTGTGAAATATTTTACAAACTTTAACACACTTTAGCGTCTAAACCGGTTGGCCGAGGAACAAAACCTTAAGAAGATAATATGTAGAAAATTTGAAGTAGTTTACTTTTGTATAGAAACACTTTTCTTTGAAAGTGCGTAGTTTTTGAGTTATGAGCGTTAAACTCAACAAACAGTTTTTTGGCCGATTTTGGAATTTTTTTTAAGTTTAACGCGCTCTAGTGCTTAAACCGTTTATCTGAGAAACAAAGCGTTGAAATATAATTTGTGGAAAATTTGATGTAGTTTCTTTTTGTATAGAAAGACTTTTCTTTGACAGTGCATGGTTTATGAGTTATGAGCGATAAAACAGTTTTTTGGCCGATTTTGAAATTCTTGTCAAATTTCAATGCACTATCGTGCCTAAAGCGTTTATCTGAGCATAAAACCTAAGATACATAATTTGGCAAAAATAATTGCGAGGCCCATGTGACTGCGCCGCAGGCGATTTTTTAAAAAGGGGGCGTGGCCTAATTTAACGGCTTTTAGTGAAAACTAAGGCCGTGGTCAGAAAAAGTTTTTGAGGGGGGTTTACAAATAAATCCGAACAAAAAGCATATTATGCGAATTTTGCGTCAGTCGGCTTAAAAAAAATTAAATAGCGCCGCAAGCTAAAATTTTTGCTTGTTCAAGGTCAAACGGCTTAAAACAAAGTTCCGCAATTTTAATAGCGATTGATATTGTCTCCAAAAAAGATGTTTTATGACAAAATGTTTTGGATTTTCTAAGTGAAAATTTATTGGCAATATCTGAAAGAACAGGAAATGTTCTCGTACCTTTTCAAGTAACTATTGTAGAGCCAAAACGACTATTAAGAAAATTTTTCCTAAAGAATATGAGGGCGCGAGGCCCGGGACCTGGGCCCCACTCGCCCCCCCTAAGGGCGACCCTGAGTTTAATATAAGTTTTTTTGTCATTAATAATGCCAAAAAATCCACTCTTCTCGAGCCATTTCCCAAGTCAATGCTGCTTCTTATGAGTGGCAGACGGTCGGCTTGATTACTCATTTACAATGCTCTTTCAGCCTGCTTTTTGTAAAGTGTCATTTAGTAAAAGTGCGCACTGCCTTCCGGACTATTATTAATCGTAAAATAGAAAATTATCCACTTGGGAACAACTTAAAATGAAACCGCACTACACCTTTATACTAAAAGTGCTAATGAAAACCAATAAAAAATTCCAACAAATGGATAGCATTAGTAGTGAGTAGTGAGTCTTGGAACTTCACTAATTGATTTACAAAACCAACAGATGGAAATGTACATTCGAAAGTATAGAATAGTAATAGCAAAGGGCAAATTTGAAATTGTAATTTGTAAATAGATGTGGTTGGTAGTCTCTGAACTTGCAATTTACATACTTTAAGTAAACCACATTTATGAAATGTAAAATGTAATTGAAAATTTAAAGTAATTTCGTGTAATACTCATCGTAAAAACGTACCAGAGTAATATTTAATAATTGACTCGGAACAGTTCTTGTGAATTGAAGCGTA
Organism: Malthinus flaveolus; assembly: GCA_950108345.1. NCBI lineage: Eukaryota > Metazoa > Arthropoda > Insecta > Coleoptera > Cantharidae > Malthinus > Malthinus flaveolus. The sequence goes on along the minus strand of OX467287.1, from coordinate 4,582,703 downwards.
AAACGTGTCAAATGTTGTTGATTCTTCTCACGAAAGCAAGTAGAAACATCTTGACATAGCGGAAATATTTTGAGAGAAGGGTAAGAACAAAGGGAAACTTTTCGTGCTTCAATTGTTAGCTATCAGTTATAAAAATTGACCTTTTAATACATATAGCGAAAATGTCCGAAAACCCTTTGATATATCAACTTTTCAAACTTTTACGAATAGTAGAACTGCCTCCTTCTACAGCTTGTCAAAGATTTTATATATATTATCTCAATTCGGAAAGTTTTATTATATTTCTTTTTATCATTAAGATCGTGGAAATGGAAAAAGTAACAATTTCCTCGAGTAAAATGTCGATTGATTCAATTAAAGAGTTTCGAGATTGTATAAGTTTTGTTAAGTCAATCAAAAAAGTATCAAGCGAGATTTTATGTTTTTTCCAATTTTTTTAGTTTTAATATTTAAAGCGAAAACTGTTAATATAAAGTAGAGAATGGAGAATGGAGAGATGAGTTAACAATTGAACAATTTTTAAATAGTCAAAATATGAAAAATAAATCTTATTTTCTTTAAAACGCCACGCGAATATATGAATTATTTGTAAAATGTGCTGAATATGCTCAAGAATAAAAACTTATTCTATAACTGTTAAAACTTTCAACTCGTTTTGATTTATATCGTAATTTTGTAAACTAAAAATAATTTTCTACTGGACGATTCGAGTCTTTAAAAATTGCTTTCGGGGTTAATTTCGCATTTCAAGTAGAGGAATTTGTGCCGACGACTATCCGAGTGAACTTTATTTTATGTCCACTTTCTGAAATGTCCCTCGTCATCAACTGAACAATATTTCTTCGGAATAAAAGCTGTTCTGATAGCTTTTAGAACGATGAACTGTTGTATGTTAGAGCTTACGTCTCACAGAAGCATCCGTAATAGGGCTCAAATTTTAAAAAAGTCATCAAAAGGTTCGTAAAATGTTTCTCTCAAAATGTCAATTTGTGTAGCACACAGTGTTTGACGCTGAATCTCGATTATTAAGGAGAGGGTGCAAGCTCCCTGCACTTAGGCCACTTAATCGGACCCATTGTACTTTCTCCCAAGCGGCCTTCCCGTGCCCATCAGATCTCGAGCCATCCTACATGTAGGATCAACTCCAGAATTCTGGCGGGAGGGGTGGTGCTTATTCTGGCCATGTCGAGCCAGAAGTCCCCCAACACGGATTTTCTTATCGACGTTAAAGCTGGACAGTGACAGAGCACATGTTCAGCGGTTTCGTCTTCTTGTTCGCATCCCCGGCAAATGGGATTGTCTACCAAGCCCAGAGTGTGAAGATGTTTGTGTAGTCGACAGTGTCCCGTGAGTGTCCCTGCAACTATTCGTAGATTAGTTCGGGACAGCTGTAGACAGTATTTTGTTAGCTTCTTGGAAGGTGCCAGTAAAGCTCTTTTGCTTTGGCGGCACCCTTCTTTGCTTGTCCATCTTTTAGTCTGTACTTTATGGGTATTATTCTTAAGGAGAGTGTTAACAGTTGATACGGCTGGTTTGATGATTGGCTCAGGGCCACAGGGAAGGCTCTTTGAACCTTTCTTGGCCAGCTCGTCTGCTTTTTCGTTATCCTCATTTCCTTGATGTCCTTTGACCCAACAGAGTGTAAGAATATTGTTTTTTGATATCTGGTTCAGCAGCTCTATACATTCCAGCATGATACCAGAGGCTACCTTGCAGGTGTTTAAGGCTTGCAGGGCAGCTTTACTGTCCGTCGATATCTTTCGAGTCTTTAAAAATTGCTTTTGGGGTTAATTTCGCATTTCGAGCAGAGCAATTTGTGCCGACGACTATCCGAGTAAACTTTATTTTATGTCCACTTTCTGAAATGTCCCTCGTCATCAACTGAACAACATTTCTTCGGGATAAATGCTGTTCTGATAGCTTTTAGAACAATGAACTGTTGTATGTTAGAGCTTACGTCTCACAGAAGCATCCGTAATAGGGCTCAAATTTTAAAAAAGTCATCAAAAGGTTCGTAAAATGTTTCTCTCAAAATGTCAATTTGTGTAGCACACAGTGTTTGACGCTATACGATTACTTTTCAAAGTGTAATTAACCAGATTTACATTTGGATGCTATTTTCTTTCAATTTGAATTTCTTTTGCATTATTCCGATACAGAAGGAATGGTTTGGGTTGAAATAAACTGTTCACCTCTCGCCCTTTCACCTTTTCGTCTTTTAATCAAATATCGATTACTTATACTAGTGTATACCTAGTAAAAAACATAAATGTACAGTTTTTTAAGAAAGAAAACGTGGTGATGTATTTTTGCATACTTAATGGTACCTAAGGCATGATTTACAACGGTTGGCGCCAGAAAATTACTATATATTGAATTTTTTTCAAAAGTCTGCTTATTTATGTACTACCGATAAAAAGGATGCTGAATTTTTTATTACGATGGAAATAGAGTGAGTTTTCAACAAAACATTATACCACAAAATTAACATTTTAGCTTCGGGGAGATTTTCTAAAACCACCATTTTGTTAATTATCCGTCGATTTTATAATTTTAAGTTCGAACCAAATGCAACTAAAACGTTATAGATAACAACTTCTGTTGCTAAAGTTGGTAATGTATGTGGTGAGCAATGAGGAAAATTGACTTAATTATGTTCGACAATTGAAAATTGGTTCAAAATGTATTTCTTGTCTCTTGTAGTTCTTGCAGTAAATGTACGATGTAAATTTAAATGTAAATGTACTGGAAATACCTACTCTACGTTTTGTTTTAGAAAATATATTCCTAAAAAATAATTGATTTTTAAGCACCCTATATAAAGCACATTAGCATTTTCTTTTTTACGTAAATTCGCACGTGCTTAGAGGTGAGATATAGCTGGTCGAAGACATGTCACTTTTGTTGGTTTTTCGTTAATTCGTAAACTATGGATTGGAGCTGAAACGTTATTATAAACAAAATAAAGCTCATAAAATTGACTAACAAATTGAATATATACATGCTTCTTGTATCTTCAAAGTTTGTCAGTTATAGGGCGTTGAAAATTGATGTTTTTTTCCAAAACTATTATTTTAGCTCTTAAGCTTGCAAAAATTTCTTAAGAAATTATTTAAACAGTATAAATATGAGCAAAGTTCATTATAGAGGACGTGTACGACCTTGGTCGCACTATGGGCAATTGCAATGTATTTCCTTTCTCTGTTTTCTAACGTTTGCTTTCCTCGTAATCAAAGTGACCAGAAAAAGGTACAGAGTTATGAGAAATAAGCAGGCCCTCCTTTGAAGAAGTTATTACCTATACCTGAAGGGTGGTAGAGGGATTGTTCTGGATCCTATCGAACTATTTCTACATCTGCTTTCACGATTTTTAGATATGTACCTAATACTTTCATTTGTTTTCTTTTGTTTAACGTGATTGAAGTAGAGAGTTGTATTGGGGGTTGCGGCAAAAAGAAGACCTATTTTCAACGCCGTATAACTCGGTAAACTTAAGAAATACAGAAAACATGCATATATTCAATTTTGTAGCACATTTTATTAGCTGTTATTTTGTATATAATCACATTTCAGCTACAACCCATACTTTTCGAGATATTAACGAAAAACCGAAAAGAGTGACATGTCTTCGGCCACTACCTCTGATTCATCAAGACTTTTAAGATATTATCCACTGGACAAATTTATTAATTAATCGTTATAGTACCTACCTACTTACGTAGAAACAATTTGTGTTATTTTAACGAGTTTACGTTTTCATTAAATTAAAATCGTTATATGTATAATCCTGCGGCTAACATATAAAATCAAATTAAAATTACCCACGAGAGCATAACAAATTATTTACACTCTAGAAGTTCTTTTAAGTAGACGCTATAAACCTTTTGCAAAATTTACGTTTAAAGTTTAATTTTATTTCGTTTTTAACTGAAGTTTTGTTATAAATTACATTTATTATAAAACAATTTAAAATCGGAAAGAAAATTTTTTTTAAATCACGCGTCACACGGCATTAACGCCCTTTTTCAAAATTTTGATTACGTGCTATTATGCAGGATACTTTTAGAAACATCTTTTATCTAAAAATTTTTTCTCTCGAGCCAGTAATAAGCCGAACAGCCGTGATTTTATAAACGTCTGTTGTGGAGACTTCAACGGTAGGCTCGACGACTAACCCACATTAAAAAAAAATTTCATCACAATACTATATTTTCGTTTTTTTATAATAATTAGGTTTGATAACTTTAATTAAAGTTTAACATAGGTTTAACTTAAGTTCAGTTTTCGTTGTTAGTTTAGGTTTGTTGCCTGACTGGTGACTGTTAAAACAAACCGATAGTCTTGTTAATTATTGCAATTAATAATCTGTTCGTAGAATGTAAATTAGTATCACGTCCTACTATATTATTAAAAAATGTTTTTTATAAATAACGTGCTTTATATTCCCTAATACAACATTTTATAATAAAATAATTGCGTATTTTATGATTGATGGAATCGATATTTTGCGAGCGAGGTTTATGAGGTTTTAAAGTAGTCAATTTTGTTACTCTGTTATCGGTATTGTACGCATCTTTTTACCAGCGCCCTAATTTTATATTTAAGGCAACATTTTCTAATACAAAAAAGTGGTTTTGATGAATCTAGCACTAATTACATTTCAGGAATTATCTAAATTAATCAATTACAAGTTGTAGGTAACCTACGACCCACCTAAGTTTCCATTAATACGTTATGTTAATTTTAAGGGTCGCAGTTCCCTACTAATCCTCTCCTCCTAACTAACAATTGAAACAGCTTGTTTAAGTAATTTCGCTTCAATGGGTTTACTTAAAATTTTCTTCATTATCCAAGACCAAAAATTAATGAAAATTTTCTTTCTAGCCAATTAATTATGAATGTACAACTAATTAAGCTCCTTTAGGGAAAATCATTTATCATTAATTTTTTTTTAAATGCGCCCTCTTTAAAATAATCGATATTTTAATTAGATTGACTTGGTTTTTGTTAAACGATAAAAATAATTTATGAACTAAATTATTAAACGCTTCACAAAGGGGACTCTTCTAAGTCTTTTAGTGATGGAAATTATTTAAAGTTCAATATTCGATAGAGAGTTAAAGACTGAAGGAACGCGTATGGTATCAGGCAAGAGACGCAAATGATAATTCGTCCTGCACAAAGCAATAACAAATCGTTTGTGGCGAAAAGTCAAAAAAGACAGAAAAGAGTAAGAATTTTCTACTCTTCTTGAAATGAAAGCTTTCTGCGCAGTTTAATACAGGATGCTCTGGTGCATTTATTTCAAATTATTACTGCTTCGAAATGACTTCTATTTTACAGTGGATATAGTGAATTTAGTAAACAGGAAAAAATACTCTAAAAAATTACTTCCTCCACAAATGCATCCAAATCGACCATTTATATGCAATAGCGCTTAGATTGTTTACGAGCATCTGTATGGGGATGGAGGTATTAAATATCAACTTGATTCATTTTTTCATGAGTTAGAAATTGCCTAGTGCTATCGTGTTTTCGTCCTTATCCAAGATGTTGTGGGCACCTACAACAGTTATTATTCTGACGGTCTTAAATATCTCAGTTGGTACTCCGAACCTTGCAAACCTTCTGTCTAAAGTTATACTTTTCTAAAGACAGTTTGAAAATTTGTGTCTAATTAAATGTACTTTCAGTTCAATCAAAATGACTATAAAGTAAAATTTGAACGGGCAGAACTTGTGAGGTACGACCCCCTTATTGTCAAGCGCGCTAAAATCGTTACTTTTAAGTATAATCGCACAACGCCGCTTTGCAACGCCACATACGAATTTCGAAAAGATTTGGGATCTAATTTTGACGTAAGTTGGTGAATGTTTTAATAAAAATTAACAATATATGTAATATTTAGGTAGTGGTACAAGTGTATAAGCTCTCGAGTAATGAATATCGAACGTTTCCAGTGCGTTTTCGAGTAAACTATTGCGACGCTTTTAGTAACAATTGGGCAGGGATGCAAAATATACGAAAATGTGGAAATAATAGTGGATGTCCTCTAAATAAAGTATACTTAAGAATAATAGTAATTAGCGATGTGACGAGATTAATTTGCATTCTATAGGATATAGTTTATCACGCCTGTAATTTTTATCCAGATGGATCCAAGCTTCCGCCACATATTCCCAGTGGTTCGTATATGACCGAAATAAATTATACAATTGACCGTTTTGCCGAAAATTCCTTTATGACCTGGAAAACATACGGAGATGTTTATCGTCCAATTAGCTACTAGAAACGACATTGGTATTTAAATATCGGCCTAAGACTTCACCTTTGAATTAGTTTGAGTTGTAAAATATTTCAGCACCCCATCATTTGTTGTCTTTTCACCACTATCAAGCTTCACGCACACAATTTACTGGTTTTCTACTAATAAATAATGATTGAATCGAATATATTATTTTTATTTAGAATTGATAGCGTTTAAAAAAACTTGAAAAATCAACTTGAGACTAAAGCTTTGGTTTACAATCTTAAAATTCGCATATTAGACGCCACAGTTAATGCGAAAGACGCCGTATACAATCAATTCAATTGCACGTTTTTATTACTAGAAGTGCAAAAGCAATTAACCCGAGTTTCAGCACAAACTAGACACTGCATTTAATTATCTATAGTCCTACACCGTCTTTACAATTTAATTTTATTGAATTATTCTTGTACAAAGGACGTAAGAAACAGAGTAGGTAAAACAATCGAAATTTAATTCGCTCAAAACTGTTGTTGTTCACAGAACTCGATCCCTTTAATAAATTCCCAACAATAAATTCAAATTCATTATTTAAACTTTCCTAAAATTGCACTCTTTGTCGACTCGAGTTTACGACGTCGTTTTTTAAAACGATTATTATTTATTTGCACTACTTCAATTGCTCCGATTGGTCGAATGGAGTTTTTCGGTGTAACCATTTCATTACACACATTACTTTAGTCTTTGGTTTAGGTACGTTGAAATTCCTTTTAATACCCACCATTCAAACTTTTACTTGTTTTATTTCAGAAAGTTAAAGCTTTTCGTATAATACATTTGAATTTAAATTAATATTTTCATTTAGTAGGAAAGCTCTTGAAAAGAATTCGGTAACAAAATGTTTTTGCTACTTTTTGTGTAGCGTTTTAACCTTGTTACAGGAAAAAACCACAGAGTCCACTTAAGTCCCGAACCAGCTGTGTGGGAGTGGGTTTAGGTCTGACCAAAAAGGGCGCCAATTAGTTTTTTTTCCTTTACGGGAAAGAGGCTACTAATAACTTCGATATAAAAGCGATAAATTGTCCAAATAATTTCAACCTGATTTATTAGGCAAGACCTTGACAAAAAAAAAACGCCTAAAAATAAAAACAAACAAAAATTAATTACACATCAAGAACATCCTCCCCACCTACCTTCTCACAGAAGACGTTTCTTCACAACGGCTGCTATCCGCTTATTAACGTAAAATTTAACCGCAAAAAAAAAATTATTTAACGATAAGAAGATAAATACGGTTAAACACTAACTTTGAACTTGGCTTACACTACTTTATTAACAAGATAAAAAACCAACGCACTTCAAAATTATGCGTTCCACCAAGTTCAAAGTCAGCCACACAACAACTCGTCTCCGCCAGAAAAGTAGGGGAGGTCATGTCCTGATGTGCAATTACTCTTAATCTCTAAACACAAGTACATACCTACATTAAACTTACAAACTAACAATAAATTAATATTGAGAAACAAAAATCCTTTATTAAAAAAAAAACAACCAACTAATAACTCGAAAAACGTAACACTACCCCACCTAAAAAAAATAAAAAAAAATTTTTCAAAATAATATAGGTACAAAAAAAAATTTTTTTTTCCAAGTTTTCTTTTATTATATATTTTTTTTTTTTTTTTTTTAAATTAATCTACTTTTAGATCTTTTACGTGCCAGGTCCCCAATCTACGTCCCGTTACAAAATCACAGAGATCGTACAAATTCGTAGATACCTGTCGATCAACCCTACACTTGATAAATTTAGGGGCTAATTTAGCATTATAAAAGTCAGCAGCCGAAGATAACGTATAATTACGCTTCCATACTACCTGACCCTGCAACAACTGTAACGGTCTTTTTCGGAGATTATACCGGGCGGCACTATCATCATAAGCCTTATTTAAACGTTTTTTCACCTCCTCACAGACATCTTTTAAATTTTTTACATGCTCGGACAAACGATGACGAGAACCGACAGAAACTCGCGCGGAAACAGCATCATTTGGCAACGCTACACCTTGAAGGGTCAACTCTCTTCCAAAATTTAAATACGCCGGGGTATAACCAGTCACTTCGTGAACCGCGGTTCTTAAAGCAAAACCTATCTGGGGAAGTTTTACGTCCCACAGACGTTGATCGGCAGAAATATACGATCGCAACATAGTTTTAATCACACGATTAATCCTTTCAGTGGGATTGGCCGAAGGACTATACTGAGCGTTGTAAATAATTTTACAGCCGTATCCGGCTACTAAGGACTTAAATTGCCGTGAAATGTATTGGCGTCCATTATCGCAAATCAGCCTCTCAGGCACCCCAAATGTTAAAAAAACGTCGTTTTCTAAATGTTTAACAACCGATTGACTAGTAGCCGTTTTTAAAGGAAAAAGTAACGAATATTTTGTGAAACAGTCTGCGACCACCAAAATAAAGCGATTCCGCTTATAAGATAACGGCAATGGGCCAACTAGGTCTGTACATACTACCTGCCATGGACGATCTACCGACTTCCTCTCATTCATCCTACCGTACGGCAAGCGTTGCTCAGGTTTTTGAGACTTACAAACTTGGCAATTACTAACGTACCGAAGAACGTCAGACGACATACCAGACCAATAATAAAGAGAACCTACACGTTTGAGAGTCTTAAAGAAACCGAAGTGACCTGCTGTCGCAACGTCGTGACATTCAGACAATACCTCTGCCCGAAGGGGTTTTGGCACTACTAACTTCCAATCTAAACGCTCGTCAAATGATGGGCCACTAGGGGTTACATGTCGATATAACTGGTTGTTAAAAATTTGAAATCGTGGAAATTTGTTAGGGAAAACTTTAACGTTATCGAAAAGCTTAATATACCAGGGATCTCGATTATCTTGCGTTATCTCTAACAAACTCACTGCTCTCGACAGAGCGTCGGGCACGACATGCGACTTACCCTTACGGTGCGAGATAGAAAAATCGTAAGCTTGAAGTCGTAGCGACCACCGGGCCAGTCTACCGGAAGGATTTTTTAAATTGTGCAGCCACAATAACGAATAGTGGTCAGTTATTACAGAAAAACGGGTACCCTCGACGTAGGGCCGAAACTTTTCAATGCCGAACATGACTGCAAGACACTCAAGTTCGGTTGTCGAATACTTCGTTTCTTGAGGGGTGAGAGTCCTACTACAATACGAAATAACTTTCTCTCCATCATCAAATTCCTGCGTCAACACGCACCCCAAGCCTATCATAGACGCATCTGTCTGGATAGTAAATTCGCGGTCGAAATCCGGACGCGTCAAAATAGGAGCAGAAACCAGGCATTGTTTGATATCTACAAAAGCGCGCTCGCATTCGGGTGTCCAAACAAATTTAGAATTCTTTCGGGTTAAACCGGTAAGAGGAGTAATACGACTTGAAAAATTTTTTATAAATCGACGATACCAAGAAATCATGCCGATAAAACGGCGAACGTCTTTTACATTTTTAGGTTGAGGGTAATTTAACATACATTCTACCTTCGACGGATCGGTTTGCAGCCCGTTCCGATTCACTACATAACCCAAATACTTTAATTCCGATTTTACGAAATCACACTTTTCTCGATTGATAGTGAGTCCGGCTTTATGAACACGTTCCAACACCTTGCGTAGCACCGAAATATGGGTCTCAAAACTAGGGGTTGCGATAATAATATCATCAAGGTAAACGAAAACATAACCCTCTAAGTCTGCACCCAAGACATTGTCGATAAAACGCTGCCAAGTTGCTGGGCTGTTGTGCAAGCCAAAAGGCATCCGAGTGAACTGATATAATCCTCGACCGGGGACCGTAAACGCTGTTTTCTCTTTACTACTCGCTTCGAGTGGAATTTGGAAGTAAGCGCTTTTTAAGTCGACCGAAGATAGATACTTGGCTTGCCCCAGACGATCAAGAATAGCGTTCACATATGGCAAGGGATACGCGTCTTTGCGAGTGATCGCATTAACTCGTCGAAAATCGATGCAAAATCTGTATTCGCCGGAGGGTTTTTTAATCATTACTACTGGGGACGACCACGCCGATTGTGAAGGTTCGATCACTCCGTCTTTTAACATTTTAGACACCTCGTCGTGCATGATTTTTTGAATGTACGGAGAAACATTATAATAGCGTTGCTTAATAGGTGCACTATCCCCCGTGTCAATAATATGCTCAACCCCCTTAGCAATACCTAAACCATTACTCGAACTTTCAAACATAGGTTGTAAAATACTTTGAAGCGCTGACGTTTGATCCGCAGTGAGAGAGGTTGTCTGCGTTAAAGAGAATACCTCAGCGGGTGAGTCAAATTCCCATTGATTTTTAAGAAAATTGGTTACAAAGTTCATTTTTTGAATAAAGTCGATTCCAAATATGAAATCACAATCTAAATCTAATACTATAATACATTCAAACACTTTACAAGTCCCTTGTAAAACTATCGGCAAATCTAGTACCCCAAACGGAGTACACTGTTGTCCATTTGCAACGGTGACCGTATAATGAGTGGTCTTAACACATAAATTTAAGCTCTGTAATTTAGACCAACCCACTTTTCCTACAACGGTTTGAGTAGCTCCAGTATCTACCAATCCCACAAAACTAAGGTCATATATTTTGACTTTAAGATAAGGGCGCGGATCGCCTTCTTTAGAAGAAAATAGAAAATTAATTTGGGTTTTGAGATATTCGGTTTTGATAGTACTCAGCCACTCTCTCCAAGAAACTGATTCATTTACACAAACGGGTTTGTTTGTGGCCGGTCGCCCTCCAGGCGCCGGTTTCCTAATCCGTTTTTTGAACTACAGGAATGACATGCGGATTTAACGACATTAGGTCTACCACATCCGTAACAAAAAATTTTTAACGGCCTCCTACATTTCGGGTAAGTATGCCCTATCGTACCACAATTCCAACATTTTATACGTATGTCGGTGGTGTGTACAGGTCTAGAATACTGAGGTACTCTATTAATGTTCGACGATGGTGACGGACGGTAATCTAAATCGGGTTCTAAAGAACTTACACAACGAGTATCCGCCAAACGAGGTCTAATAGATAGTTCTCGGGAAGCTTCTAACTGTTTACAAACGTGTAATAGGTTTTCCACAGACTCAACAACAATCAAGCTGAGGCCCTGTATATAAAACGGTAGTAAGTTACGACGAATCATTTTAATTTGCTCGTCTTCAGAAGGAGGAGAAGATAGACGATTAAAGAAACCTATCATCGACGCAAAGAAATCTCCTACCCTTTCTTGCGAACCTTGTGAACGTGAACGAATAGCATTCCACAAATTTGATTCGTAATCATAAGGTAAATATTCTGCTCTTAAAGCGTCAACTAATTGCTTCCAATTATGAACTCGCGATCTGATTGATCTAAACCATCTTAAAGCATTTCCTGTCAATAAATCGTACACAGAAGAAAAAAGTTCATCCTCCGATACACCCCTCGCAACGCTCATTTCTATTACACTCTCTATGAACGAATTTATACTAATGATACTACCCTTCTCCCCATTGAACTGAAGGTTCCATTTATGCACGTCGTGTTTTTGAGAGCGGAGTGGGACATTTTGCGCGAAAGTTTGGTCAACGGGTGGTTCAGGAAGTCTGTACTCGAGATCAGGTATCAAGGGATGTGCATCATCCGCCTGAGCGGACAGTTTATGATTGAAATCGATGTCTACGGTGTCTAACCGACCTAACAAATTTTTTACACTATTCTTCTCTTCCGCTACCGTGGGCCGAAGTCGACATAACCTCTGCCGCAAGTGTACTAATTTAGTGGTAATAACTCTACACTCGTTACCGTTAGGGATCAGTATCCCTGCATTCTCGACTTTAACTTCAAGCTCTCTTACTTTGGGTAAACAAACCCCTAATTCGTCTAAACAATTCGGATCAAAATCCTCATTAGTACCCGGGTGTCCAAATGACTCACCAGATAAAGATTTACGCAGCTGCTTACGCATAGTGCCAATAGTTTCAAATTCCATCCCTTCGAACCCTCTACAACCTAATTCGTACTCGAGCTCATCTCTACTCAATCTATTAGGATCCATTGCAATCCTAATAAATAAGTCAATTTACATCAAACCGAAAAAAATAAAAATTATAACAAGATTTTTGTTTCTCTCTATTTTCTTTTTTTTTTTCCCTTTAGCGTCTTCGCTTAACGGTTTGACAACGATTTAAAACTAAAAAAAACTAACTAAAGCAAAAAGAATAATTTTGCTAATATTATTAAAGTATTACATTATGTTAATTGTTTTAAATCGCAATTCAACTTTATATTCGAAATTTAGTTTAATAAATTAAAATAAGATTCAATAGTGCTAAGATTACTATTCGTTCAGACCTTGAAAGTTTATAAACTTTTAAATTATAAATTTTTCAATAATTATTTATCTAGTCGACGAAACGAAACGATAATAAATGGCATCTAAAGACACCACCCCATCACAACACAAAAAAACCAAGTTCCAAATTAACTCAATGTATATACAAAAGTCAGACCTTCCGATGGCTGCAGGTGTTATCCAAAATTCGAGGCCGAAACGTTGGGCGCCAAAAACTCCTGTTACAGGAAAAAACCACAGAGTCCACTTAAGTCCCGAACCAGCTGTGTGGGAGTGGGTTTAGGTCTGACCAAAAAGGGCGCCAATTAGTTTTTTTTCCTTTACGGGAAAGAGGCTACTAATAACTTCGATATAAAAGCGATAAATTGTCCAAATAATTTCAACCTGATTTATTAGGCAAGACCTTGACAAAAAAAAAACGCCTAAAAATAAAAACAAACAAAAATTAATTACACATCAAGAACATCCTCCCCACCTACCTTCTCACAGAAGACGTTTCTTCACAACGGCTGCTATCCGCTTATTAACGTAAAATTTAACCGCAAAAAAAAAATTATTTAACGATAAGAAGATAAATACGGTTAAACACTAACTTTGAACTTGGCTTACACTACTTTATTAACAAGATAAAAAACCAACGCACTTCAAAATTATGCGTTCCACCAAGTTCAAAGTCAGCCACACAACAACTCGTCTCCGCCAGAAAAGTAGGGGAGGTCATGTCCTGATGTGCAATTACTCTTAATCTCTAAACACAAGTACATACCTACATTAAACTTACAAACTAACAATAAATTAATATTGAGAAACAAAAATCCTTTATTAAAAAAAAAACAACCAACTAATAACTCGAAAAACGTAACAACCTCAACGTGAAATCCTCTTTTGAAACGCGGCAAAAGTTTTAATAAATTTGAAGAGAAACTTACAAAGTGTGTACCTATTATATGAATTAAGTTTCAAATATTAGGTATAGTTTTCAGGGTTAAATCGGGTGACAAAACATTATATTTTTGTATAGTAACAATATCGTAAGTTATAGAAAATCACCGATAGCAATACAATACTTGCCAGCTGATAATAAAAATAAAATGTGTTAGCACCTGCATTGAAACCATCACGCGTAATTATTTTTAATATTCGACGTCATTTAACAAATGTGTTCTTATCCAAACTTCGTTTGTCTCTGATTGGCACAAATTTAATCGTACGAAATAAAAGGGCGTTCAATAATGTATTGCTAGCAAACAGTTTGTGGTTTGTGCTTGTTATTTTCAATCGAATCGTGTTAATTTAAAAATAATTAGTGTAATTGACGACAATTGTTGAATCATTAACGCGAGTGTTGTAAAATTGACTGTGTTTTTGGGTTTTTGAACAAAATCGCTCCATAAAACAAATAGAAAGGTAACAAATTGTATTTAATAAATATTGTAGATTCGAATTTTAGAATATTATACTACTTTTAATTGATAACCAATAACCATCCCCTTTCAGAGGGTGTAAGAGCACGAAATTCAAAAAAGTTATTTTAATGTTGCCTTCTTTGAAACAAAAGGCGTAGTAACAAGTGCTGCTATTATTATTAACCATGATAATTTTATAATAGTTTTCAAGGTTAGTCTAGTCACTAGGGGAAAATAAACAGCAAAATGGCATTTTAAGCAGATTTTTAATTTAAAAAAAATAAAGAGGGCCGTAACAATTAAGAAAAAACTATTTCCATTTTAAGTAAAGCGCCTTTTCGGTCAATAATACGACAAACTTTTATGTAAAAAAAGGTTTAAAATGCAATTAATCTTTGCCCTTTTTTCGGATTTTTGCTTATATAATAGACGAACTACGCATTTTATGAGGAAAGTGCTTTGATATGAAGATAAACTATTACATGAAATTTGCTACAAATTATCTCTTATCTTATCCTATCTTTATCTCTTAGGATTTTTTTCTTCAAATGAACCGTTCGGGCGTTAAAATACCTTAAAGTTAGACAGAAATTCTAAAATCTTTCTAAAAAACTTTTGTTTTAGTTTATTGCTCATAACTCGACAACTACGCCATTTTTCAAAAAAGTGTTTCTACATAAAAGTAATTTAACTCAAATTTTCTACAAATTTTATCTCTTAGGCTTTTTTCTTTACACAAACTGTTTAGGCGTTAGAACGCGTTAAAGTTTGACAAAAATTCAAAAATTTTCAAAATACTTACCTGTTTTTTAGTTTATTGTTTATAACTCGACAACTGCGCCCTTTTTCTAAAAAGTGCTTCTCGATTAGTAATTTACATAACATTTTCTACAAATTATATCTCTTAGGTTTTTTTCTTTACATAAACTGTTTAGGCGTTAGAACGCGTTAAAGTTTGACAAAAATTCAAAAATTTTAAAAATACTTACTTGTTTTTTAGTTTATTGTTTATAACTCGACAACTGCGCCCTTTTTCTAAAAAGTGCTTCTCGATTAGTAATTTACATAACATTTTCTACAAATTATATCTCTTAGGCTTTTTTCTCAAATAAACCGTTTAGGCGTTAGAACGCGTTAAAGTTTAACAAAAATTCAAAATTTTTTTAAATACTTACTTGTTTTTTAGTTTATTGTTTATAACTCGACAACTGCGCCCTTTTTCTAAAAAGTGCTTTTTAATTAGTAATTTACATAACATTTTCTACAAATTATATCTCTCAGGTTTTTTTCTCAAATAAACCGTTTAGGCGTTAGAACGCGTTAAAGTTTAACAAAAATTCAAAATTTTTTTAAATACTTACTTGTTTTTTAGTTTATTGTTTATAACTCGACAACTGCGCCCTTTTTCTAAAAAGTGCTTCTCGATTAGTAATTTACATAACATTTTCTACAAATTATATCTCTTAGGTTTTTTTCTCAAATAAACCGTTTAGGCGTTAGAACGCGTTAAAGTTAAACAAAAATTCAAAATTTTTTTAAATACTTACTTGTTTTTTAGTTTATTGTTTATAACTCGACAACTGCGCCCTTTTTCTAAAAAGTGCTTCTCGATTAGTAATTTACATAACATTTTCTACAAATTATATCTCTTAGGTTTTTTTCTCAAATAAACCGTTTAGGCGTTAGAACGCGTTAAAGTTTAACAAAAATTCAAAATTTTTTTAAATACTTACTTGTTTTTTAGTTTATTGTTTATAACTCGACAACTGCGCCATTTTTCTAAAAAGTGCTTCTCGATTAGTAATTTACATAACATTTTCTACAAATTATAGCTCTTAGGTTTTTTTCCTCAAATAAACCGTTTAGGCGTTAGAACGCGTTAAAGTTTGACAAAAATTCAAAAATTTTCAAAATACTTACTTACTTGTTTTTTAGTTTATTATTTATACCTCGACAACTGCGCCCTTTTTCTAAAAAGTGCTTTTCAATTAGTAATTTACATAACATTTTCTACAAATTATATCTCTTAGGTTTTTTTCTCAAATAAACCGTTTAGGCGTTAGAACGCGTTAAAGTTTAACAAAAATTCAAAATTTTTTTAAATACTTACTTGTTTTTTAGTTTATTGTTTATAACTCGACAACTGCGCCCTTTTTCTAAAAAGTGCTTCTCGATTAGTAATTTACATAACATTTTCTACAAATTATATCTCTTAGGTTTTTTTCTCAAATAAACCGTTTAGGCGTTAGAACGCGTTAAAGTTTAACAAAAATTCAAAATTTTTTTAAATACTTACTTGTTTTTTAGTTTATTGTTTATAACTCGACAACTGCGCCCTTTTTCTAAAAAGTGCTTCTCGATTAGTAATTTACATAACATTTTCTACAAATTATATCTCTTAGGTTTTTTTCTCAAATAAACCGTTTAGGCGTTAGAACGCGTTAAAGTTTAACAAAAATTCAAAATTTTTTTAAATACTTACTTGTTTTTTAGTTTATTGTTTATAACTCGACAACTGCGCCCTTTTTCTAAAAAGTGCTTCTCGATTAGTAATTTACATAACATTTTCTACAAATTATATCTCTTAGGTTTTTTTCTCAAATAAACCGTTTAGGCGTTAGAACGCGTTAAAGTTTAACAAAAATTCAAAATTTTTTTAAATACTTACTTGTTTTTTAGTTTATTGTTTATAACTCGACAACTGCGCCATTTTTCTAAAAAGTGCTTCTCGATTAGTAATTTACATAACATTTTCTACAAATTATAGCTCTTAGGTTTTTTTCCTCAAATAAACCGTTTAGGCGTTAGAACGCGTTACAGTTTGACAAAAATTCAAAAATTTTCAAAATACTTACTTACTTGTTTTTTAGTTTATTATTTATACCTCGACAACTGCGCCCTTTTTCTAAAAAGTGCTTTTCAATTAGTAATTTACATAACATTTTCTACAAATTATATCTCTTAGGTTTTTTTCTCAAATAAACCGTTTAGGCGTTAGAACGCGTTAAAGTTAAACAAAAATTCAAAATTTTTTTAAATACTTACTTGTTTTTTAGTTTATTGTTTATAACTCGACAACTGCGCCCTTTTTCTAAAAAGTGCTTCTCGATTAGTAATTTACATAACATTTTCTACAAATTATATCTCTTAGGTTTTTTTCTCAAATAAACCGTTTAGGCGTTAGAACGCGTTAAAGTTTAACAAAAATTCAAAATTTTTTTAAATACTTACTTGTTTTTTAGTTTATTGTTTATAACTCGACAACTGCGCCATTTTTCTAAAAAGTGCTTCTCGATTAGTAATTTACATAACATTTTCTACAAATTATAGCTCTTAGGTTTTTTTCCTCAAATAAACCGTTTAGGCGTTAGAACGCGTTAAAGTTTGACAAAAATTCAAAAATTTTCAAAATACTTACTTACTTGTTTTTTAGTTTATTATTTATACCTCGACAACTGCGCCCTTTTTCTAAAAAGTGCTTTTCAATTAGTAATTTACATAACATTTTCTACAAATTATATCTCTTAGGTTTTTTTCTCAAATAAACCGTTTAGGCGTTAGAACGCGTTAAAGTTTAACAAAAATTCAAAATTTTTTTAAATACTTACTTGTTTTTTAGTTTATTGTTTATAACTCGACAACTGCGCCCTTTTTCTAAAAAGTGCTTCTCGATTAGTAATTTACATAACATTTTCTACAAATTATATCTCTTAGGTTTTTTTCTCAAATAAACCGTTTAGGCGTTAGAACGCGTTAAAGTTTAACAAAAATTCAAAATTTTTTTAAATACTTACTTGTTTTTTAGTTTATTGTTTATAACTCGACAACTGCGCCCTTTTTCTAAAAAGTGCTTCTCGATTAGTAATTTACATAACATTTTCTACAAATTATATCTCTTAGGTTTTTTTCTCAAATAAACCGTTTAGGCGTTAGAACGCGTTAAAGTTTAACAAAAATTCAAAATTTTTTTAAATACTTACTTGTTTTTTAGTTTATTGTTTATAACTCGACAACTGCGCCCTTTTTCTAAAAAGTGCTTCTCGATTAGTAATTTACATAACATTTTCTACAAATTATATCTCTTAGGTTTTTTTCTCAAATAAACCGTTTAGGCGTTAGAACGCGTTAAAGTTTAACAAAAATTCAAAATTTTTTTAAATACTTACTTGTTTTTTAGTTTATTGTTTATAACTCGACAACTGCGCCATTTTTCTAAAAAGTGCTTCTCGATTAGTAATTTACATAACATTTTCTACAAATTATAGCTCTTAGGTTTTTTTCCTCAAATAAACCGTTTAGGCGTTAGAACGCGTTACAGTTTGACAAAAATTCAAAAATTTTCAAAATACTTACTTACTTGTTTTTTAGTTTATTATTTATACCTCGACAACTGCGCCCTTTTTCTAAAAAGTGCTTTTCAATTAGTAATTTACATAACATTTTCTACAAATTATATCTCTTAGGTTTTTTTCTCAAATAAACCGTTTAGGCGTTAGAACGCGTTAAAGTTAAACAAAAATTCAAAATTTTTTTAAATACTTACTTGTTTTTTAGTTTATTGTTTATAACTCGACAACTGCGCCCTTTTTCTAAAAAGTGCTTCTCGATTAGTAATTTACATAACATTTTCTACAAATTATATCTCTTAGGTTTTTTTCTCAAATAAACCGTTTAGGCGTTAGAACGCGTTAAAGTTTAACAAAAATTCAAAATTTTTTTAAATACTTACTTGTTTTTTAGTTTATTGTTTATAACTCGACAACTGCGCCATTTTTCTAAAAAGTGCTTCTCGATTAGTAATTTACATAACATTTTCTACAAATTATAGCTCTTAGGTTTTTTTCCTCAAATAAACCGTTTAGGCGTTAGAACGCGTTACAGTTTGACAAAAATATAAAAATTTTCAAAATACTTACTTGTTTTTTAGCTTATTGTTTATAACTCGACAACTGCGCCCTTTTTCTAAAAAGTGCTTTTTCATTAGTAATTTACATAACATTTTCTACAAATTATATCTCTTAGGTTTTTTTTCCTCAAATAAACCGTTTAGGCGTTAGAACGCGTTAAAGTTTAACAAAAATTCAAAATTTTTTTAAATACTTACTTGTTTTTTAGTTTATTGTTTATAACTCGACAACTGCGCCCTTTTTCTAAAAAGTGCTTCTCGATTAGTAATTTACATAACATTTTCTACAAATTATATCTCTTAGGTTTTTTTTCTCAAATAAACCGTTTAGGCGTTAGAACGCGTTAAAGTTTAACAAAAATTCAAAATTTTTTTAAATACTTACTTGTTTTTTAGTTTATTGTTTATAACTCGACAACTGCGCCCTTTTTCTAAAAAGTGCTTCTCGATTAGTAATTTACATAACATTTTCTACAAATTATATCTCTTAGGTTTTTTTCTCAAATAAACCGTTTAGGCGTTAGAACGCGTTAAAGTTTAACAAAAATTCAAAATTTTTTTAAATACTTACTTGTTTTTTAGTTTATTGTTTATAACTCGACAACTGCGCCATTTTTCTAAAAAGTGCTTCTCGATTAGTAATTTACATAACATTTTCTACAAATTATAGCTCTTAGGTTTTTTTCCTCAAATAAACCGTTTAGGCGTTAGAACGCGTTACAGTTTGACAAAAATTCAAAAATTTTCAAAATACTTACTTACTTGTTTTTTAGTTTATTATTTATACCTCGACAACTGCGCCCTTTTTCTAAAAAGTGCTTTTCAATTAGTAATTTACATAACATTTTCTACAAATTATATCTCTTAGGTTTTTTTCTCAAATAAACCGTTTAGGCGTTAGAACGCGTTAAAGTTTAACAAAAATTCAAAATTTTTTTAAATACTTACTTGTTTTTTAGTTTATTGTTTATAACTCGACAACTGCGCCCTTTTTCTAAAAAGTGCTTCTCGATTAGTAATTTACATAACATTTTCTACAAATTATATCTCTTAGGTTTTTTTCTCAAATAAACCGTTTAGGCGTTAGAACGCGTTAAAGTTTAACAAAAATTCAAAATTTTTTTAAATACTTACTTGTTTTTTAGTTTATTGTTTATAACTCGACAACTGCGCCATTTTTCTAAAAAGTGCTTCTCGATTAGTAATTTACATAACATTTTCTACAAATTATAGCTCTTAGGTTTTTTTCCTCAAATAAACCGTTTAGGCGTTAGAACGCGTTACAGTTTGACAAAAATATAAAAATTTTCAAAATACTTATTTGTTTTTTAGCTTATTGTTTATAACTCGACAACTGCGCCCTTTTTCTAAAAAGTGCTTTTTCATTAGTAATTTACATAACATTTTCTACAAATTATATCTCCTAGGTTTTTTTTCTTAAATAAACCGTTTAGGCGTTAGAACGCGTTAAAGTTTGACAAAAATTCAAAAATTTTTTAAATACTTACTTGTTTTTAGTTTATTGTTTATAACTCGACAACTGCGCCCTTTTTCTAAAAAGTGCTTCTCGATTAGTAATTTACATAACATTTTCTACAAATTAT
Organism: Malthinus flaveolus; assembly: GCA_950108345.1. NCBI lineage: Eukaryota > Metazoa > Arthropoda > Insecta > Coleoptera > Cantharidae > Malthinus > Malthinus flaveolus. The sequence goes on along the minus strand of OX467287.1, from coordinate 4,562,125 downwards.
ATCTCTTAGGTTTTTTTTCTCAAATAAACCGTTTAGGCGTTAGAGCGCGTTAAAGTTTAACAAAAATTCAAAATTTTTTTAAATACTTACTTGTTTTTTAGTTTATTGTTTATAACTCGACAACTGCGCCCTTTTTCTAAAAAGTGCTTCTCGATTAGTAATTTACATAACATTTTCTACAAATTATATCTCTTAGGTTTTTTTCTCAAATAAACCGTTTAGGCGTTAGAACGCGTTAAAGTTTAACAAAAATTCAAAATTTTATTAAATACTTACTTGTTTTTTAGTTTATTGTTTATAACTCGACAACTGCGCCATTTTTCTAAAAAGTGCTTCTCGATTAGTAATTTACATAACATTTTCTACAAATTATAGCTCTTAGGTTTTTTTCCTCAAATAAACCGTTTAGGCGTTAGAACGCGTTACAGTTTGACAAAAATATAAAAATTTTCAAAATACTTATTTGTTTTTTAGCTTATTGTTTATAACTCGACAACTGCGCCCTTTTTCTAAAAAGTGCTTTTTCATTAGTAATTTACATAACATTTTCTACAAATTATATCTCTTAGGTTTTTTTTCTCAAATAAACCGTTTAGGCGTTAGAACGCGTTAAAGTTTGACAAAAATTCAAAAATTTTCAAAATACTTACTTACTTGTTTTTTAGTTTATTATTTATACCTCGACAACTGCGCCCTTTTTCTAAAAAGTGCTTTTCAATTAGTAATTTACATAACATTTTCTACAAATTATATCTCTTAGGTTTTTTTTCCTCAAATAAACCGTTTAGGCGTTAGAATGCGTTAAAGTTTGACAAAAATTCAAAAATTTTCAAAATACTTTATACTTGTTTTTTAGTTTATTGTTCATAGCTCGACAACTACGCACTTTTTCAAAATATTGCTTTTATATAAAAGTAATTTAAATCAAATTTCCTACAAATTGGGTATCTTAGGTTTTGTCCTTTAAATAAACCGTTTATACGTTAGAATGCGTTAAAGTTTGACAGAAATTCTAAAATCTTTCAAAAAACTTTTTTTTTTTAGTTTATTGTTTATAACTCGACAGCTACACGCTTTTTCATAAAAGTGATTCTACATATAAAAGTAATTTTCAAAAATTTTCCACAAAAATTATATCTCTTCGGTTTTTTTTGTCAAATCATCCATTTAAGCGTTAGAATGCGTTAATAAAGTTTGACAAAAATTCGAAATACATTCAAAAAAACTTTTTTTAAATTTATAGTTTAGTGATAACTCGTAGCCTACGCAGTTTTACAGAAAAGTGTCTCAAAAATTTACAAAAATAAAGTTAATTTGATTTCCTACAAACTATATCTTTTATATATTTCTGTAAAACCAACAGTTTAGGCGCCAGAGCGCGAAAAAGTTTAGCGTATATCAGAGGTAACGCTCCCGGGACGCAAAGTGTAGGGTGAATCTTAAGTTGGAACTTTTCTTGAAACCCGAGATACTTACACATTATTTTGAATAATTTAGTCCCACTCGGTATGGTAAAAAGTTCTTAATGAGCGCGAAAAACCTTATCAAAGTTATTAAATACTTCTGATACGTTATACGTTTCTGTACATTTTTGTATAACAACTTATTAACGACGTAATAATGATAGAAGCAGCATCAAATGCCTACGTTATCATGTTATCATAATAAAATTAAAACTTTCTTTGATTTCTAATGCTTTTTAGACGCAGGATATAATATCGCTCTGAAATATTTAATTCCGATAAAGTTGTGAACATTTTACTATACCGACTTCGACTAAAATTATTGTTCAAACTAATGCGTAATATCTCGGGTTTCAAGAATAGTCCGAACTTAAATTTCACCCTGTATATTGGTAGTATAAAGTATTTATCGTTGACAATGCAGAATGAAAAAGCATAGCAAATGAGTAAAAAATCCAACCTTCTGTCATTCCTGGGTGGTATTAGCATTAACTTGGAGGCAGTTCGAGAAGAGCAGGTCTTTGTTCTTTTTTCAGTTTTCGATTAAAACTTCAAAACTACTAGAGTTTTGGGAAAATTATTTTATATAGAAGTAAACTACATAAAATTTTCTACAAATTATATTTCAAAAGTTTTTGTTCTCAGGCGAAAGGTTTAAACTCCAAAGCGCGTTAAAGTACGACAAAAAATCTAAAATCTAATAAAAAATGTGTTTTTGGTTTATTGCTTAGAACTGGAAAACTACGCAGTTTTAGAAAAAAGTGTGCCTATATAAAAATAAAGTGCATTTAATTTCCTACAAATTATATTTTATAGGCTTTTTTCCGCAGGCACCCGGTTTAGGCGCTAATGCGCGTTAAAGTGTGGAAAAAATTATAAAATCTAAAAACTATTGTTTTTGGTTTATCGCTTATAACTCTAAAACTACGCAGTTTGGGAAAAAAGTGTACCTATAGAAAAATAAAGTACATTAAGTTTCCAACAAATTATGTCTTCTTGATTTTTTTCAGCAAACGACCAGGTTAGGTGCTAAAGCGCGTTGAAGTAGGGAGAAGGGTGAATTTTTGGGGGTCCAACTAAACAATTAAACCATAGCGTACATGAAAAATTTATATACCAAAAAATTGCATTTTTTTGTGTATATTTTGAATATTATATTGATGCAGACGGTTTTAAGTGCAGTCTTTGTAGTGCAATTAGGTAATTAGGTTTTACGTAAGAATCTCCACCAGGTGTGTCGAATTGATTAGACAGTTTTCCATACAGGTGCAATTCGTGCAAGCCTTTCTCGTGCATACTACAAAAAAGTTATGTAATGACTCCAAAGTACTTTGAAATTTAAAATTGTCAAAAAGCGGTAAATACAATACAGTAATATAACACGAATACAATGCGTCGGTTATGTTTTGCAAACGCATCAGTTTGAATACGTGTCTTGAACATTTTAACAACCCTTTTGAGTACGATACTACGAATAATACTCCGATCGAATATCGGGAAGTCGTAGTTACATCAAGAATAGTACTAATAAAATCTCAAAGTGGCTGTCCCTGCCCTGTCATTTAAGAGTCGAGGCGAGTTATCCGTCTGATAAAAAAGGAAACTTAAAACTAAAATATTGAAAGGTTTTATCCACGTAATTTGTCCTATAAAATGATGAAGTTTTAACTCGTCGTTATATTTATTGTTGCAAGGGAAGACCTTACAATTTGCTGCATTTAACGAACATATTGGAAATGCAATTACTGTAAATAATAATGTCGTAGGTACTCATAATGTTATATCTTAAAAGCCATAGTTTTGAAGCAATTACAATTAGAACGTAAACGCTAGCACAAATTCGTAATTCCTAACTCAATTACGAGAACTAAACGCATTATTGTCCAGTTTCACTGCTTCATTTCGTTACTTTTGTTATAAATGAAATAAATATTAAGCTCTTTTGTGTCTCAATTTATTTTCTTCAACTTTTCATATACATTTCGTATACTGATTACCGGTATACTCCCTTTTTAAGAAGGTATTAGGTAAATTTTATTTATACAGCGCTTGCTTTATAAATTTAATTTCGACTTATTCTCCTGTTAATTAAAACCAAATCTTGTTTATTTTAATGCTTGCTCAGCGTGATTTACAATTTAATTTTATTCAAGATGTCCGTATTGTCGAGAAATTGTATTTCGAAAAGGGACGAAAATTCAGGTATTTACATTTTCTTTATAAATGTATTTTCCTTATACTACTAGAAAAAATTTGAGATTATTGATAAATGCAATAAAATTTTATTGTTTTAGGATTCAACTAAATTTCTTCTCTTTTTTATATGAGAATATTTTGCTGATTTTATTTACCTACCCTTGTATATTATTCGTATCTACGATTCTCGGTTATTTTGATAGAAATTTAAACGCTAATATTAGCCTTGAAGAAATTTAAAAACGTGACTGGATTTTCTCACGACTCCTCGCCAATTATTCGCTGAAATCGAATTTTAGATGTTTCAGGGGTTGTTTGTGACAATTGAAATCCAGCAATCGTTTTTACTGCCCTGGATCACGTTTCGTCAAATTCTCTTAATAATAGTGCAGATTATTAATTTCTACGTGCCCATTGGCTTTAGTCTGTAATCACCTCAGCAGTTGAGTTACATACGGACGTAAAACTTAAAACAAATAAATATAAATAGTGGTGTTACTTTGGTGACAGTACACTAACGATTCGAGGGAGGATAATTTGGCACTATTACTAATAGTCTAGGAGCCACGGATGTATGTAATTTGTAAAAAATTTAATGCACTTTTCTATTGCAATGCTTTTCTTTAAAAGTGCGTCGTTTTCGAGTTATAAGCGGTAAACTAATTTTTTGGCCGACTTTAGAATTTCTGTTAAATTTTAACGCATTGTAGCGTAGCGCCTAAACCGTACGTTTTTAGGAAAAAAACCAAGAAATATAATTTATAAGCAATTCAATGTGGATTATTTTTATATGGACAAAATTTTTTCAAAAAGTGCGTAGTTGGCGAGTTATTAACAAAAAACTAAAAAAAGAGTTTTTTGGCCAACTTTCGAATTTCTGTTAAATTTTAACGCATTGTAGCGCCTAAACCGTACGTTTTTAGAAGAAACCTAAGAGATATAATTTATAAGCAATTTAATGTAAATTATTTTTATATGTAACAACTTTTTTCAAAAAGTGCGTATTTGGCGAGTTATAAACAATAAACTAAAAAGAGAGTTTTTTGACCAATTTTAGAATTTCTGCTAAACTTTAACGCGTTGTAGCGCCTAAACCGTATGTTTTTAGAAAAAAATCTAAGAAATATAATTTATAAGCAATTCAATGTGGATTATTTTTATATGGACGAAATTTTTCAAAAAGTGCGTAGTTGGCGAGTTATTAACAAGAAACTAAAAAGAGAGTTTTTTGGCCGACTTTAGAATTTTTGTTAAATTTTAACGCATTGTAGCGCCTAAACCGTGTGTTTTTAGAAAAAAACCTAGGATATATAATTTATAAGCAACTCAATGTACATTATTTTTATATGTAACGACTTTTTTCTAAAAGTGCGTAGTTGGCGAGTTATAAACAATAAACTAAAAAGAGAGTTTTTTGACCAATTTTAGAATTTCTGTTAAACTTTAACGCGTTGTAGCGCCTAAACCGTGTGTTTTTAGAAAAAAACCTAAGATATATAATTTATAAGCAACTCAATGTACATTATTTTTATATGGACAAATTTTTTTCAAAAAGTGCGTAGTGGCGAGCTATAAACAATAAACTAAAAAAAGAGTTTTTTGGCCGACTTTAGAATTTTTGTTAAATTTTAACGCTTTCTAGCGCCTAAACCGTTTATTTGTCGAAAAAACTGAAGAGACAAAAGTTATAGGCAATTTGATGTAGATTAGTTTTCTTTAAAGTCACCTTTCTCAAAAACGCCGTAGTGTTCAAGTTATATGTGCAAAAGTGATAAAATAACAAAAAACCACTCTTCTCTATCCTCCGCTAAGTTAGTGCTGCTACTTACGAGTGCCTGGTGGTCGATTTTGTTACTCATTTGAAATGTTCTTTCAGCCTGCATTGTTAAAAATTTTGTACTAACTGTAAGCACGCTGCCTGCCAACTAACTCACGCGCTGCCCGCTGCAGACGTCTGGCTCTTTTGAATTATCTGAGATGAAATGCGAATCTGTAAGAGCGTCTGCCTCAAAAACGCTGCCATCTGCCTAAATTCTGGTTGTCTCACTTATCCAAAAAACTTGAAACTTTAAAGCACATTGGCGGTTCTGGCTCACTGGTGCTGCCATCTGTTGACAACGTAAATAACTGGGTGCTATTAGTATTCGCCCAACTCTCATATAATAAAAAAATTACGAACTTGTCGAACTAGGATAATATGATTGATTTGTCTAATTGCAATTTTTGTTTCAGCCCGTAGGAATGTACATGAATAAATACGAATGGGCAGGAACTCAAGAAACCGGGGACTGTTCGATAAGAATACGTGAGGGCCAATTAGAATTTGACGACGGAACTTGGGAATGTCAAGTAACTGCCAGTGATTTTCACACTCAAGATGCTCTTACAAGTTTACCAATAAGACTAGTTGTTAGAGGTAAGTGCCTAAGTGGGCAATTTATTGAATTTTCGCAAAATTATATTATTTTTATAAATATTTAATAGTTTCTACAAATTCTTAAGTAAGTACAAGTACCTACTACCCTATTCAAATCGCCTCCAGTTCTTTATAGTAATTGAACCAAACTTTAATGGCAAGTAACTGTTTCAAAACTTAAATTGATATTTTATTTCTTTTTATTACAACCGCAATTAATTTAATATTTCGCTGCATTAATTATGCAGGACTCGAGTCGTCGGACGATTTATTCTAAACTAGCTGTTTACATTTAATCAGCAAGAAAACTTAAAATTTACTTAAAAGCTAATTTAACGTATCTATCACATCCTCTTTTTCAAGCGCTTGTTCCACTAAAGTGTACCCCAAACTATCCAATTCTTCTTTAACTTTCTCGTTATTTTTAATATGTTCCACCCATCCTCTATAGCCGTAAGGTGGATGAACTCCACCCAAATTTTCTGGCAAATATTTGGGTCCTATATAATTGTGTAGTGATTTATAATCTGAGCCGTGAAAGTATATCCTTTTCTGAACGTCTTGACTTAAGAACGGCTTAACTATGGAGTATCCCGCCTTGAAAACCGTCGGTTGATTAACTACGTGAACTGCATGCGTCCGTAATGGATAAATTGACTGAAATAAACAGGCAAGATTGAGTTAGGTCATGGTTAAATTTTATGCAACGTTATTAAAAAATTTACTATTGTGTTCGCGTTGCGAGAGAAAGTTAAATGTTGCTTATTAAAAGCAAGCGGGTACTATAAATAGATCCATTTATTATTATAAAAGTCGGCTTTACAATTATTTAATCGTTTACAGATAAAATTGGTTGTTGTAATTAATAGAAACTCATTCAAGAGACATCATCGAAATCGACCCCATTTGTTATGTAATAAATATTGAAATTGAGAAATATCTTTTAGCTATTGCTAGTCTAATACCTACTATATTCTTCTTTCCCTGTTGTATTACAGGCTGCTTTGAAAATGTCCGCTTTTAATTTGATACCACCAGGGTCACCACTTCGAGTGTGCGAGTGTGAGTCCTTGCCCCAAACCCCGAGGTTAATTTAAATTGCCAAATTGATACTTACCACAATTATGTCTACAGCTAATTTAGCCATCTTAGGTGTTAAGTAGCGTATGTGGCTCATATTAATTCCTGACATATCAAAAATACAGATGCCGCCTAAAATTTGCGATCTTGGCTCGAGCATGCCCAATTCTAAAGCCAGTATTGTCGCTTGATACATTTCCAACAAAGAAATTTCTTTTGGGTCCCACAAGCCTTAAATAATTAATTTTAGCACTTTTGGTAAATCTCACTTAAGAGACAAACCTCCCCTATAATATAATATTCTACGACCATCCTCGTTGAGATAAGGCAAACTGGCCACGATTTGTGCATCTCCGATCGCGGTTAAGGTATCGAAAGTCACATTTGCGAAATATTCCGGGTGCTTTTCTTTGAACTCGTAATAGTTCACCATCTGAAATTAATTGTTGTAAATTTGTAAATGTTTGCAAATTTAACTTACTAATCTGTGAGCGTGTCTCACTATGTAGCTTCTCGCTCGTAAAAATCTTAATAAATATTCGTCGTCGAGTCTAACTGGCGAACATTGTCCACGTTCTGAAAATCGAGAGAAAAAGTTATTAAAAATCAACCTTTGTCAGGAGATGTCAAAGTTTTACGTGAGAGGTATTAGATTTTTTGTTGTCTATTGAAGGAAGTTGTGGTATGTTTGACGTATATTAAATCTAAGTTTGAAGTTACATATACAAATATTTAACATTTTTTTGCTCTTGGTTTCTGACATTTCTTGTATATTGGTTTTGAGATGCTTTATTTATTGAATTTTTACTTTTGTATACAACTTTACAAAATGCAGAAAACAAATGTCGCTTTTGAAAATTACATTAAGTTTGAAAAATTTTTCCTATTTTCTTTTTATTCGGTTACATCGGGGGTTCATTTTGTACCGTGACAAGGGAACATATTATTTTTGTTAGAAGTTATAACGTTATAACAGACGGGAATAAGAAAAAAACTGAAAAATTGTTGAAATTGAAAATTTTTATCTGAGCGACTCTCACTCTGTACGAAACGTTCGATCTTACGGGCTGGGCTATTCGATACAATACAAGGACCGCTTCGAAGATTTTATAAAAGTAAAATTAAACAAGAGCCCCCTCACCCCTCAAAATCTAAACTGAACAGTGTGGTAACCCACATAAAATTTGTTAAGACTATTATTTTTATAATTCTCATATACACAACCCTATATATTTGGTCCTTCGAACCGGATACAATTAAAAGTTGAAACTTTTTAAATTATTATGCCAACATTACGCCCCTCCTCACATTTTTATTGTTTTACTTATTATTGCCATTATAGTATTGACGCAAGACGCAAGGTTAAAATTAAACGTCTTTTTGTTAAATCCAAGGTTCATTTGTTGCGCTTTAGTTATTTTCTATTGTACATAAATAGAATTAAAATTAAATTAGCCGAGCTAATGTGCGCGCATTAAATATTTGGCTGCAGTCAGGACACTATTTTGACATTTTTTGGTGGGCTTTTCTTTCGCCGAGACCACTCTATTTTATCGTTTTAGCTGCATACTCACAAACACGTCGTTTTTCTACCCTTAGCTTCGCACCCAGACAAAAATGCGTAAAAACAAAATTTGTAGAGAATTAATTAAGGAACAATTTTTGTCTAAAAAGTTTTTTTTTGCGTTCAATACTTTTCGAGTTTTTTAAAAAATTAGGCGGGAGGTGCCGAAAGTACGATTTCATTTCTTAACTCATTTTGTTTCTTTAATTGTGGATCGTGTAAATGGGGGCCTTTAAAGTCCTCTTATTAAAAAATAGAGTAGAAAACGATAATAACGTATATTAAATAATTGCAGAAAACTAATTTTACATAACACGATCATTAAAATTCGAAAATCAAAAAATTATAATGTCATTTTCGTCACCTTCAACTAATGACGATTTCGCAATGTGCGCTGATATTTTGACAAATTGTTATATAAAAAATATATACCGCAATAAAGGATTCGCTTTCATTTTCTTTTGTGGTAAAAAAAAGTCGCCTAAAAGTATTAGACATGAGTTTTTGCAATAATCTACGCTGACATTGCGTTTTTAGACTAATCTGCGAGAGGTAATTATTATAAAGAACAAGGTTGTACCAAATATAATTTTTATATTGCATATCAAGTAGGTGCTTATACTTTAAAAATAAATTTTTTCAAACCTGTTCTTAAATAAATATTTGTAGAAGTATGTAAATCTACCGTGTGTTGACCCGAGACCCGAAACATAATTTTACCATATAAAATTAAATAGTTGCAAATATAGGCTCCTCTAATTATTTTAGAAGTATATAATACGAGCATATAATCATCTAATGCATGTCTACTTTATTTTACAACAAACTACTGATGCATGCAAAAACATGAAAATGGTTTCAGTAATAAATGATGTTGTAGCTGCGTTAGTTGCATTAACTCCCCTAATTAATTTAGACGAAAACATTCACTACAAATTTTTTTTTGCAATTTATGCACACGTTTCTTCAAAAATAATGAAAGATGCCCAATGCATCAAACTGTTCATATTTTTTGGCTTATTGTCAAATCAACAATTGTCTTAACGGTCGGTTAGCACAGAGATATGTGACTTCCCCCTTCTCATACACGTAAAAAACATTTTTTAAAGAAAATTCAGAAGAAACTAGTATTGAGCAGGAAATAAAAATGTAAAGAAGCACTCTCCTGAGCACAGGAAGCTTGTCATCTTGGTCTTCTCATTGCGTCACGTTTGGAAGACAAAAACAACTTTTTATCTCTTTCGCTGGCCCTGAGTAAGCATGAGCACATCTATGTCTGCATGCTAGTAGTAGATAATTCGCATGAAAATTTCTTAATGTAAAATTAACATTTAAAAGATATGTAACCTTCAAGTTATCTTAAGAGCACATGTTTTTGTTGCCAAAATTATAAGGAGGCCCTAGTGATAGCGTGATAACCTTTTCGTGGGACCTGTTAACATTTAAAATAGGCATGGAACAAAGTTATCGTCTTAAAAAAATTAGGAAACGAAGTTTAAATTAAACGCGTTAATTAGGCGTTTGTTAAGTATTTGAAATTGTAAAGAGTCTTGAGAAAATCGCAAGTTTAAATTATGAAAATTGCAACATTTAGATAATTAGCTCAATTTGGTCCAAATATTACCTAATTTTTCGTACCTATTGTTTAAATTTTGCTAACCAAGGTCGTGTAATTACTATTTTGATAATTATAGGAGACCGATTCCATAGATAGAATGTTTGTTTTATTTTTCGTAATGCAAATCGTGCGGTAAATATTGCGATTTTACATTTAACGCATTTAATTTTTGATAAATACAATTTATAAATAAACAACCTTCTCGTTTTATCCTTTTACGTATTTATTAAGGTGCGCTGATGCAATTCAAATAGCAATTATTTAGTGATGGATATCGTTTCCTGATGCAAAATTTCTACTTTCTGCAAAGGTACTTTCAAGCATTCCAATTCTGGAACAATTCTTACAAATAGAGAAAAAGTCGTTAGTAATACTTAAACTGGTTATTTTTCCCGAGTCCAGTGATAAATTAATATTGCATCGAATATTTAAATTTGCCATGGAAAACAATTGGATTTGATACTTCTCAAAGAAAACACCCTGTACATTGCAACACATAATATTAGTACTCTGCTTAACAACTTTTACGTGGTTTTATTATAATTTTTACGCAATTCAATTTAGACCTTGCTCTATCGAGAGACCCACCCTGTATAATTGCGCCATCCAACTCAACTTTTCTTATATTATTTGTAAAAAAAATGTTTCTTCATTAAGTACCTACTATTTTTGTTTTCAGATAGTTAATTTTGAAATGATAGTTATTTGTCAAGTATATTGTGCATGTGATGTGAGTTTGTTTAAAAAGTACAACATATTTTTAAAGTTTCACGCTCCAACAACTTTTAATGGCAATAAAGTTATAAATTGAAGACGGCTTCTGTGATCTACAATATACATTCTTTTTGGTAACTTCCAAAGATGCCATTTTACACAAAATCTTCTCTATTTTTATAACATAAATTACTTACCAAAAATTAAATTTCTGAATTCTTCGAGAAGTTGTACCTTATCGTCTGGATTTTCGTTAATATTCGCTTTGGCGTATTCCAATAATTCCTCATCTGGCTCACTAAGATCCATTTCGAACTTAACTTCTGCCATAATTTTTGTTCACACAGATTAAACCGAAATAAACAATTACTCTTTCTTTCACTTGTGCGGTACCAACTTATGTAATGAAATGTTCGCCGATGGCTTGTTGACTGTCTATAATTTCTGTGCAAAGCATGAACGTTCCGTTTTTAACCTTGGTATAGGTAAATGACTCTGTGTAATAGTTGTTGGTGTGTAAATAGATAACCAATCTGGACTGTTATTGTTTTGTCGCATTATCTCCGTATAATTGAATAATTACGAATTTAGGTTATCAAAAATTGTGGGCGTAATTGAAAGTATTAGGTAATTAGTAACAGTAACAAATAATGAAACGACGCGCTTGAAATTCAACATACACTGGTTTAAAAACAAAAGCGCATCTACCATGGCCTTTATCGAATTATCTGATTTCGAATTGAAGTAATTTAATACTTATTAGCAATAATAGGCCATGTAACGATTTAATAGAGCAAAACAGAGCACTTGAATGGATATTTTTATATTTTTATCTATTTACAAGTCTCTCCAGATAAAGGCTCTTCTTGTTCACAACTTAACTTTTATGGGTATAGCTCGGGCCTCCGAGGCCCGACCGATTTACTTTGGGTATTTAAAAAAAATTTGCGATTCCCCTTTTTCTGTGAAGCTTGACCCAAAAACTACGAGAATTCCCCCCTGTTGAAAATAAGTTTGAATACACCTCTGTAGATAATTTAAAGAAAATATTTCTGCAACTTAAATTAAGGCTACTGGGTTTCGACTGTAGGCGTCGCTGCGGTCAACTTTGGATTTCCTTAGGGACGCCTACAAGTTTCTTGCGTAAAATAATATAGAAATGAAGTGTAATTATACAAACGGAAACTTCTTTTGTTTCGTTTTCAATCTTACGATATCTTTTAGCAACTGAAGTAATATCAACAACTCGATAAGACCATAAGTTATAATTATTTGTGTGTACCGATCTTAGTTTATTTACTTCACTCAAGAAAAAGTGAAAGCAACGGCTGAATGTTGGGAAATATTTTTGGTAGGAAATTTCCACTCGCGTAGGATAGGCGTTCTTTAGAGTGGCCCAGCGGTTTTGCACTACTTAATAAAATTTGAAGGCGTCTAAGAAAACTAAAAGTCGGCGGTAGCGACGCCTGCCGTTGTAATTAAAAAAATAGAGTTTTTTTAGCAATTTGTGAATTTTCGGCAAACTTTAACGCGCTGTAGCGCCTAAGCCGTTTGGCTGACGAAAAAACCTAAGAGACTTAATTTGTAGGATATTTAATGTACTTTAATTTTTTCTAGACACACTTTTCTCTGAAAGTGCGTAATTTGCGAATTATAAGCCCTAAACCTAGAAAGCAATTTGTTTGGCAATTTGTGAATTTTTAGCAAACTTTAACGCGCTGTTGCGCCTAAGTCGTTTGGCTGACGAAAAAACCTAGCAGCTTAATTTGTAGGATATTTAATGTACTTTCGTTTTCTATAAACACATAGGGCGTAATTTGCGAGTTATACGAGGCTATATTGAAAAATTCTTAGCCTACTATAGAACCAAACAAAATTTCAATGTCAAAATATTTTATTACTCAACATATTCTCCTCTTAATTGGATACATTTATTACAGCGAACCTGCAACGTCTCTAGACCTTTCAAAAAAATGTTTCTTCTTGCTCTGCAAACCAGACCTCTACAGCTTTTATTACCTTCTCGTTGGAAGAAAATTTACGACCTTTTAAACTTTTTTTCAGTTGAGGAAAGAGATGATAGTCGGACGGAGCCAAATCTGGAGTATAAGGGGGGGTGTTCTAGTAATTCAAACCCTAAATCACGAATTTTTTGCATGGCAACATGAGATTTGTGTGCAGGGGCGTTGTCCTGCATAAACAAAACACCTTTGGATAGCTTTCCGCGTCTTTTCTCTTTAATTTTTTCCCGTAGAGTGGTCAGTAATGTCGAATAGTAATCTCCAGTTATTGTTCTACCTTTATCCAAAAAATCAATCATGATTACTCCATGGCAATTCCAAAAAACTGAAGCAAGAACTTTTTCAGCAGATTTTTGGACACGAAACTTCTTAGGTCTTGGAGAACCAGAGTGTCGCCATTCCATCGATTGTTGCTTTGTTTCTGGATCGTAGAAATATACCCAAGTCTCATCCATAGTAACAATTCGGTTTAAAAAGTCTACATCGTTTTCAAATCGAACACAGATCGAACGCGATGTTTCTACCCTTGCACGCTTTTGGTCAACATTCAAACATTTGGGGATCCATTTTGCAGAAATTTTTCTCATGTCCAAATTGACGTGAACTATATGATGAACGCGTTTGTATGAAATATTCAGTGCTTTAGATATCCGTTTTAGCCCAATTCGACGGTCTGATAAAATCATGTCATGAACTGCATCGATATTTTCGGGGACTGACACAGAAACTGGCCTTCCTGATCGGTCATCATCTTCAATTGAAAATTTACCTCTTTTGAAGCTTGCAGTCCAATTTTTCACGGTCGCATACGAAGGACATTGATCACCAAGGGTATTAACCATATCTTCGTAAATCTGCTTACCTCTTAACCCTTTCAAATACAGGTAGTACTTGATGATGGCTCGATACTACAATTTTTCGATTTTCCCAATTTCGGTGGACATCTTTTTTCTTTTAATTTATTGCTTAACTCTGGTTTACTTTTTTGACGTCAAACTTTACACTGACACTTCTAATAAGTTATTGTTCGTTGCTATGGTAACGCAATATTTTGTTTATGCATGGAACTGGTCTAGGCTAACTAGATATAAATACATCCTCGTAAGCATTAAACCTAGAAAACAATTTGTATGGCAATTTGTGAATTTTCAGCAAACTTTAACGCGCTCTTGCGGCTAAGCCGTTTGGCTGACGAAAAAACCTAGCAGACTTAATTTGTAGAATATTTAATGTACTTTTGTTTTCTATAGAATTAAATTACGTAGAATTAATAATAATAAATAAAACAATCCCGTTATACGCTCTTTTAAATATAACCTTCTGAACTAACAAGTGTCCGCAACAACGCAATATTTAGCAATAAGTAATTGGCAAAAAATTTAATTGTCTTTTATGAATTGTTAAAAAAAAATTTATGCCACAATAGGGTGCCTACTTTTTAATTAGTTTGAATATAATTTTTTTGCGGCTTACCAAAGTATAAATAGCTTTTTGATGAAGAAATGAAATTACAAAACTAATTATACCGGGCGCTGCTACTTTATGAAAACGCCACGTTTTAGAAACAACAGACTTTTTTATAATTAATTAATAATTACCGCAATTCAATCACAAGTTACTCTTTTTTTTAATATTCAATTTTAGCACGCGCCTATTTTTTACCAAAATTTAATTATTGAAGAATTGATGAGGCAAAATATTTTTTTTTATTTGAAGTTACTTTTGACCCACATTAAGGTGCATGAACCATACTGAATTAAGTGGCAATTCAATGCTTTCTAATGTAAAAATATTGACAAATTTATTGTTAAAAAAAAGTATTTGCTACTAAATTCAATTTGTTCGCTTACATTTTGCTATAGATTATCTCCTTTCGACATATTTGCGCCTATATTAAATGGAAGAAAAGGTCGATGTGTTGTCGCAGAACTTTTCTATTTACTTAACCTCAAAATTTTGCAAATTAGCTTACTATACAACAGACTTGCATCTCAATGGGGTAGCCACCCGGTATAAAGCATTTTTATAATTTTTTAATTGCTGCAGCTGCGATGACTTAAAAATTGAATAAATTGCGTATTTATTTACAATTTCTAATTCAAGGCTCATGCAAGTACAACTTTTAAGTTAATCTTTTGCGTCATCTGTTGGGTACGCTTTGTAAGGACGAAGCCAAACTTTCTTTGTCATCCCATCCTTATAAAGTGGACTGAAATCCGAGTCAGAAAAGTGGCAAAAAATTAGGTCACGAATAGTATTTTTTGATTTTAGGAATATGTACCTATTAGTTTTTATTTAAAGCTACCCCGCGTGAGAGATGTTAGAAGAACAAAACTGCATCAAACATATTTTTTTAATTTTTATCCCAACCTCACTGTCGCTTTTATGGGGAAGAGTGAAGAGTAAAAACTGAAAACAAACGTGTAGCACAGTTGTTGGGGAAGCACTGATGGCAATAATGCGCTTTTTTTCACTTTACTTTTTTCTATTACGAAGTAAATAGGAATTTTTAAATATATTGCCAAATTTCAAACCAAATGCAATCACTTATGACAATAAGCGTAGCACGCATGACTTAGCGAGTCAGTAGGTTACGATACGAAATACGTTGAAAGTTGATCACAAACCAATTACAGTAATTAAAATTTTATGCTCTTAAGAAACGTATAATGTTATGCGTGTGTGACAGTAAAGGTCAGTTACTAACGGAGATTTCCAAACTTTACCAGTAGTAGGTACCGCTGTCTTTCTAATATACACTTCTCGCGTGTACTGGATAGGTACTATTTGACTCTACTCAACACCTTGGCCTTGAGACACATATTTTTTTTACTACAAGCCCCATATAAAGTTTTTTGAACCGCTCGACTCGCTAATATGGAAAAAAACGAAATAATTATAATTGGAAACTCAATTTTTCAATTTTAGGAATGGGTAGTTGGGGAGCCGTGTGAAGAAAAACAAATAGTTCATTAATATGGGGGAAAAGTGAGAACCAAACAGTTTAATTGCATGAGATAAAAGTATTAACAAGACAACTAACAAATTTAGCAGTAAATACCTATAGTATAAGCCGTTGCGGAATATTTATCATCCCGCCCCTGTATTTTATTCGGGCAGAGTGATTTTATCGTAAAAATGAATAATTTAAAATTTTTAACACGCCTTCGACGATAAACATTCATTTAGGTGCAAAATTTCAATTTATCTACATTTACAAATGTAACATTTCTGTTATCGGCTATTTTATTAACAAATTACAAAAGGTTGTGTTTAGTCGTTCGTGAAAGTTGAAGGTGTTGAAATTAAAAGTGCCATAATTCCATTTTTGGGCGTTGTTACTAAGGTAGGGTTATTAGTTTTTGATATTTAAATTTTTTGCAAATTTGGACTTCAATTACAAAATAATTAATTAATTAATTAAATAAAATGTTTCGCACTAGAGCTGCCACTATGTGACCTGTAAAGTACCAGGGTTCGAGACGAAAAAGCCTGAAATAGTTGCTAAATTGCTAAAGAAAAAATATGAAATAAAAAAAAACATTAGGTAATAAGTAAAAATTAAAAACAAAATCGGGGCCTTCCAACTCCCAAGTGAGAGACATTTTAATTAAAACTGAATTGTGCGCTTGTGTCTAATATATTCTTATTCTTTCTACAGCAATTGCAAATTTTAATGATTCATACTCATTATCAAAATTTTACGTAACTATAATTTTTAAATTAACTACACTCTTTTGGCATTTAATTTTACTAATTATGTAAGAACACCCATCAATTGAATGAAACAATTGCTTGTCAAATATCGAATGATTTATGTAATGAAATTTGAAAGTAGGTACTTACCTACCTAATTGAAATTTTGGAACTATTTTGGAAAGAAAGCTAAAATACACCAACAAACACATTCCTGCAGTCCAACCTAGCAGAGTGAGATTGTGTAGGCTGCATACCTATTTTTAAAAATTTATCCCCCTAAAGGTAACCCCTTTTATAAACCTAAAAGATTAGTAAAGTTTCGCACCTTATATAAATTACATGGGCCAAATTTATTTATTTTCTACTTATACTATAGATTTAACTGCAGGGTAACCGACCGCTCGACGTGCCCTTTGAAGATCTGTTGGCCTCGTGAGAAAAGCCACTTGCGTGGTTACTCATCTAAATGTTTCAGCTACATCCAAAATTGTATTTAGGGCACTCTAAAACTAAAATACCCTATTTCTAACCGATTTCAATTCGAAAACGTTATTGAGCGATTTTTTACTTATAATAAATAGTATACGAACTTGTACATCCAAGATTTAAAGTTTCCGTCTTGTCTAACGAACACATTAAATCGAGCAATTACCAACCTGCGAAATAAATTAAAGCGTACATTGGGAACTTCTAATAACATGAAAATTCATGAAGTAGTTAAAGACAAAATTTCCCAACTTAATAAATGGGGAGCTTTTATATTATCTTTACGTTCTTATACAAAACGAACTTTAAAAACTTATTTTCTTGTTAAAAAAAGCATATTTCGTCAAAATTGCACTCGGGGAAATTGATTGCCCACGTTTAAATTACTCGTGTATTTTATTTCGGTGTTTCAAATTAAATAACTTTCAATTTTAATTACTGCGAATAATTTATAAAGTTAATGTACAAATTCGCGAGGTTTAGAACAAAATAATTTAATTTCTGTCGGTTAAAAAATATATAGGTATGTAGTATACGGTAGTGCCAACCTAAAACAACCAAAATCGCATTAAATTTTAACTCTCAATTATCCTTTCGAAACGACTGACTGAATTTTAATCTCATTTTGTAACTGATCCGTGACAAAATGCTAAATGAAAACCAAAATTATTTTTCAATGCAACTTTTGGTGTTTATTTACGTCGAATGGAGCACAACTGCTGTATTTTTCAAAATGGGCCTAGGAGTGTTGTAAGTTGTAACATATAAGTATAACGTGTAAGTAGGTAAAACGGTGCCTACTAAAATAGTCCAAGAGTTGACAAACATTATTACTCCTAATGAGATGGGTGTGGTTTTGCTCTTTGCTTATATTTTTGCTTGTAACTCGAAAACTACGCACTTTTTGAAAAAAATGCTTCTTTACAAAAATAAATCTTCTTGAATTTACTACAAATTGTATCCTTTAGGATTTTTCTTCAGCGGAACGGTTTAAGCGCGATAGCGCGTTAAAGTTAGTCAAAAACTCCAAAATCGGTTTATAAAACTGAGTTCCTTTTAGTTTATCCCTTGTAACTCGAAAACTACGCACTTTTTGAAAAAAATGCTTCTTTACAAAAATAAATCTTATTAAATTTACTACAAATTGTATCCTTTTGGTTTCTTCTTCAGACAAACGGTTTAAGCGCGATAGCGCGTTAAAATTTGTCAAAAACTCCACAATCGGCTTATGAAACTGAGTTTTTTAGTTTATCGCTTGTAACTCGAAAATACGCAGTTTTTGAGAAAGATGTTTCTATAAAAAAATGAAGCTTATTAAATTCATTACAAATTTTATATTTAGGTTTTTTCTTCTGAAGAACGGTTTAAGTCTGACAAAAACTCCAAAATCGACTTGTATCGCTTGTAACTCAAAACTACGTACTTACTCTCATACAAAAATTAAGCACATTAAATTTTCTTTAAATTAAGTGTCTTAGGTTTTTTTTGTGAAATCAACAGTTTGTCTGACAAAAGAATAGCCAATATACCTCCCCGACAGACGAGTGATTTTATATTGGCTATGGAAAGTCGCATTTCAAAGCTGTTCTATGTATTACTGAAGTGCAAATAGCTTTTTACTTCATGGGAACCTCAACGAAGATCAATTTTGGGGAGAGCCTTTTAGGCAGTAGACATGATAATTTATTTAGCAGAAATCAGAAGATCCAACTCTGTCTATTTTTGAAGAATTCTTTTTTTATTCCTAAGGCAAACGATATGAGCTAATATGATGCCTTTTTGATATTTTAAGCCATGCAAATGAATAAATGCGTACGAGGAAATTCTATTCGCTGTACTTTATTGTAATTTGAGCAGTTTTAACTGTTTTATGCGCTAACCTTTGTGGGTTTTTTTAATTGCGAATATTTCGGCACGAAATTGAAATGAGTTTTTGAGACAAATTATGGGCAGTTAATATTTTTATTTTCAACCATAATACATGTGATTAGTGTCGTTTTTTTAAGTTGGAAAGTAGATTTTTATTCAACGTTAGTTTCAACCTGGGTGGAAAGTTTTGACATTTTGACATTTTCGGGCAATAAACTTTCTTCCGCTCTTTCTGCGACCTTCCGTAAATCAGGTGGAGTACAACTAAGCTCCATATAATCGTTTTCTAAATCATTGTCCAACATTTTTCAAAAATTTTTCGCGAGACTGACAAATAACGTGATTACAACTAACGATTATTTGTTAATATTATTTATTCAAAATCACTATAGTAATACGCACATTACATATAATGTAAGAAGTAGGGGAAGTGCGTCATTCCCAAGGAGTAAGTAATAATTTATTACTGACCGGTTAGTAATATAGTCTGAAAAGGATTGCCAATTTTTAGTAAATTGTAAAGAAAAACACTGAAATGACTTGTTTTAAATATTTTGACAGATTAGGTTAAAACATAACGTGAATCTGTCACAATATTATTTGATATGAACTCATTAAAATAATGAACAATAATAATTGGAGGAACTTATTTAATTTAGAACATACTTATAATTATATTATAAAAAAGTACAAATAATAATAAATTAGGTATCTTTTTCTTTGGGATCCAAGTAATTAATGTTAATCGTAACTTTTGAATTATCGTGACTATTAACCGTAAGTGTTAAACCATGTTTCACATTTTCATGTGAAAATGTAATTTCATCTGAACAATATGGTACTGATGTACCTTGCTGATGAACTTCAGACAAAATACTAGCAATTTTTGTTTGTCCATCCAACGAACTCTCCACGTAACCCTCAGCAACTGCACTCGACTTCCAGTCTCCAAGTCTTTTCAATTGCAGAACATCTCCTCCTCTGTTAGCCAGTACAGTTGCTGCTGTACGTCTAAATGTGTGACCAGTATATGTCTCTACATTTTTCAAATTTAAAAACTTGCCTATTTTAATAGGAAATTTTGCTATGGAATTATGGCCATATGGCTGCTTAGTAACTTTTCCAAATCGTAATTGCATAAAAAACCTCTCATTATCGATGTCGAATTTTTTACGAAGATTTATGTATTGCTGGATGGTTGCAATCCATGTCGAATTTGTCACCACAAAAGCTCTTTGTTGGTATGTTTTAGTCTCAGGTATAATTATGCTTATTTTGTTATTTCAAATATCAATATCGCTTATCTTCATTTTGAATAGCTCGTCGGTTCTGCATGCGCCGGAAATTCCAATTATTAAAGCAATCTAAAGTAGATAAAAAATGTAAGAAATCGGACAAAGTACTAAACAAACCCAATTTTACCTTTTCAGGAAGATATTCTTCTGGGGCATTCTTTAGAAACATTTCAATTTGTTCAGTAGTAAATGTGCTGGATTTTTTTGCTTTATAACCAACGTTTTGCTTTTTTAGAAACGCTATCAACTTTGAATGTTTAGATATATCAGTTTTATCATATAAATTTAATGTTGACCGCAACATGGAATA
The DNA here is from genome assembly GCA_950108345.1 of Malthinus flaveolus. Taxonomy (NCBI): domain Eukaryota; kingdom Metazoa; phylum Arthropoda; class Insecta; order Coleoptera; family Cantharidae; genus Malthinus; species Malthinus flaveolus. The sequence continues at coordinate 4,541,394 of OX467287.1, read as the reverse complement.
AGTTGCCCATAATGTTGATGCTTTTTTAGTTTTAGCAATTTCGCTGAAATAAGCTAATATCACCCTTTCAGAATAAAAATTATTAGCCCCCTTTTCAGCACACCATTCCTTGTAGGCTTTATATACTTTTACATATCTTAATTTGCTTTTGTCCGGTAATAAATTTTCTACTGCTTCTTGGGCTTGCTTTTGAAGTTCTGGGGGGGTGCACATTACTCCATCGCTTTCTTCGTCACACATATTAACAAAATTATACTTCTATTTAAAAAATACAAGAATTAATTAGGTACAATTAATAACATAAACTTGCACGGTTCAAACTTACGTCGTTTTGTGATAGTTTTTCAGTTGTTGTTTGAAAAAATTTTAGTGACAGGTTGCCACTTTGATTAATTAATATAATTGTCAAAAATTTTTTATATGCAAATTAAATGTTTAAAACTAAAGGATTTTGAATAAAATAGTATACTTACCTCGATGGACGGCTTCATTACAGCGTCGAGCTATAGCTGACCTCTGTGCTTCGCACCTCGGTCAGCTACCAAATCTCTTCGCTGTAATGAAGCACTTCCCATCTCGGCATGTAATCTACTATTATTTTATTTATCCCCATGATAACAAAAATAAAAGTGTGCCAACTTGAATTTGATGGGTTATTTTTGTTTAAATATTAATCTTCTTTATTTTTACTCTCTATAGTTACATGTATGGTTGAAAATAAAATAGTATACAAACTTTGGTGGAAAGTTTCATTTTTGTCTTGAGCATTAACTGATCTCGGCGCTGCGCGCCTTGATCAGCTATTGTTGCTCTCGACAGAAATGAAACACTTTCCACCTCAATATGTAATATACTATTGAATGGAATAGAACGCTCTTGCTTTTAAATAAAAATCTCAATTTGGACCTCAACTTAATTATCTTATTATCTCTTATCATTTACAAGCCCCCAATTTAAAAAAAGTGACTGCCCTATTTAACAAGAAAGTAATTAATACTTTAAGGGGGCACTTTCAAACGAACTGGCTGGACGTCTAGGGAATGAAGTTTTGCGTACTCTTTACAGTTAGTACTAATTAGTTAGACAGTCTTTACAGTAAGGGCTAGGGCAAAATTTGCTTCTGAAAAGTAGGAAAATGTTCACTTAAAAATTGAACTATCTGTGGGAATGCGTCGTCGACTTCAAAGCTTTTAAAATAGAGGAATAGAGGATTTGCCTCTTTTAAGGGTCTCAAATGGGCCTAACTATTAATTATGCTTGTTTGCTCTTTTTGAGGTCAGTCAGCGCACAACCTGACGTAGTATGAAAACGTTAGAAGATCTGGAAAATAATAATTAATGTCTGATGTGGGTTGAGCATGGCGTACAAGACTATGTTTAAAAATTGCTCCTTAACATCCCGTCCAAAAATAAGTATTATTTATTAACAATTAATTTCGAGAGTATTTTTTACTTTCCCAATTACCGAAAGGTACTTTTTGTATCTAGGATATTATACATCAAATATTTAATGGTAAATGCCTTTAATGGAAAAGTATAATCATAATCATCGCTTTCAAATTACATACATTATATAGACAGTTTCATTAAGTTACAATAAATTGCTTGTGTTGGATGTTATTGTATATGTAGTCAATCCATAATTGTATAATCTCCTCTTACACACGTCTAAATTATTATTTTAAATTCTGCGAGTATTAACAAGTTTGGTATTAGGGCTTGTATTGAAAAAAGTTTAGCCCGTACGTCCAATAACTGGGCGAATAAATACTAACGCTTCAAGTATCAGAAAGGGCAATTTTTAAAAATTGCAGTGTAATTCTTTAAAAGAGCAATTTTTGGCAGCCTCAAACGAGTCCAAACGATCCATCTATTCATTCCAATGTAATTTTTTTACATGAAGCCCCTAAAACTTTTGCAATAACAGTCATTTGACTTGACTTTTCATAATATGTTAAATTACGAATAAAAAAATCAATGTATAACGCGTCATTGAATGTCCAGTAAAATATCTTTTGATGCGTAAACAAAATTTCGAAATATTAAATCATTAATTATAGTAAATTTGAATAGATAATGCCAATATCAAACAAATTTGTAACAACAAGCACAATAACAATGAAATGGATTGATCTAAAGCACGGCACGGATCCGGAAGTTGTGATTTATGTGACGTAAAGATATATGACGTCGCGGGGAAGTTCCTGTGGTCGACACTAACGGCACTTGCTGAAATAATGCAAAAACAAAATGCGCGAAATTCGCGAAGAGATTTTTGTACAATACAACAAACATAGAAAACGAGCACCTTCTCAAAAACAAATACGATTTATGCGTCTGCTACTAACGGCTTTAGAATACGTACCTCGCGTATACGTTCGATAAATTATTGTATTTTTGCCAAAGCTTAAATTTTGATTTGTTTTCTTGGTAGGTACATCTGACGAAAAGTGAAAATTTGTTTTTGGGGAAAATTAAAAAAATTTAATGTAACACTCGGGTAAATAAATAAAATGTTATCTGGAACTGACTATAAGGGTTGGCGATAAGACTATATTAGAGAAAATGGCTTTGTTGAAAATTTTATAGCTTGGAAAATATTTCTTTACACAAAATACGGAAACTATCTGTCTTCCTTGGCGTTTGGACGTTAGGACTAAATTAAGTAGTAAATTTTCTTTTACTTCATCGATTACATTTCAGTGTAAGGTTAATGCAAATGAAGAACAATTTTCGGGACCTTGTCGTGTTGAGCTTTTTTTAACCTTTCTAAATTAAGGGCTATATTTATCTTTTTATTTTGCAAATTTTACTAATTTATTTCGCAACTTTTTTGTTTTTTTGAAACGGCAGCCTGAAACTTTAGGGGCGTCGATAACGGACTATTACGCGTTGCAGTAGAGTGTTTGTGCCCGTTTCGTTTTCACCGAAAACCCGGTAAACTTTGGCTTTTTAAATACAACTTCTGTATATTACATTTTTGTTGTATTTCATTGTTGTGTTGTGTTTCGATGTCCTCGGGGTGCACGAAAAATTAAATCATAATGTTAATTTAACCAATTTTTGTTTTGTGAGCATTGAATCGTAGTTATGATTTGCAATACCTTGCCCGAGGGCAATATAAAGCGAACATATTATTATAGTAGTCAATTCCTAAAAAAAAATTTACAGCTCAGAATTCTTCTCCCTAGTTCTACTAATTACTTTCGCACCTTTAAACGGTTTTCTGCAATTTTCTCAAAACTGGCGAAACTGAAAAACAAAAGGGTTTCTATTTAGACCCTGCTCTCCAATAATATTGTATATGTGGTGGGGAAACTAGAAGACGTTCTTCCATCATTTATAGCAATGACTTCTCTTAAGCTGGTGGTGTTGATTGAGAGCCAGATGTGGCACTATTTCTTAATGTTCCTATGTGTAAAAGTTTCAGCGTTTTTGAACGGTCCGGTTGCCCCGAGCCTTAGCGTTCTCTCTGAAAGGCTTTGCTCTTGCGTTTCCTATTTAAGAGCCTGGGGATCCATTTTGAATGTTGCAAGCAGTTTCGGGTTTCGGGAAGCTATTTTAGGCCAAATCGAGAATCTTATGTTTTCGAGTCCCAAACTGCATCGGCACAACGGCCTTTCAGGTCGCTTGCAGCGCGCAATGGCAGAATTCTATCTTTTTTAGAACTTGCGACGCAGTTTATATAGTTCGTATGTGAAGTGGTTAATATTTTCCTAGTTAACCTTATCATTTTTTTAATGCGGGGACCTAGATAACCAGAGATCATCATCAGCAACTCCCAGTAAACAAAATAATGAGTAGTAACAGTTTCGCAAATATACCGTTCTGTAAACATTACCAATTTTTATTATAAAATCCCAACTATTTACACATAATTTAAAGCATTTTACCGGTAAAAATTAAAGCCCTTATTTGCATTAACAAAAATATTGTAAATACTGAAAGTTTACCTTGACTTGTATAATATTTAATTCAATTCCTATATTTGTATTTGATTTATATACAATTCAATGTAGTTAACAAACATTTGTTTAACATTGATTAATTAAACAAAAGGATAGCTTTGTGTAATTTTTTTTTTTAATTCGAAAACCCCCACCTGTAACTTTATTCAAGTAGGTGGGTACAACACGAGTATAGGTTTAGGTTACTAAACATAATAAATATTCGAAACTAAAATATTGACGAACTGATAGAACTTCATCATCTGTAATACGTAAGATAATAATTCTATTCAACATCCCTTAAGTTTCCCTTAGCATATCAGAAAGCGCTGATGCGTTATAACCTTAATTCAAACTAAAATGTGTGTTTAGCTCTTCATAAACAAAGCCGCAAAGTAGCATTGTCTTCACGCGATATCTTGGCCGACGCAATATTAGTTGAGTTTTACTTTGGGCCCCTTTGCATATCCCATTACTTGATCCTGTAAATATTATGGATAGCACGTTACTACAATAATTTTATAATGTAAATTAGTGCTCGTTTTACGTTTATAATTTTAAAAATCGTTAAGGGTTAAAAAAATATAAAGTATGCGTGTCTCGAGAGCAATTTTATAATAAAGTTTCAGTGCAGCGTAGTAGGAATATAATACATAAAATTAAATTTGATTAGCGTTTAAACATAATAATATATTATGGACCCAATATATACGAGCCATGTACTTCTATACTGGGTGAGATAATATAAGAGACGTTGCTTTGTGACAATACCAAAAACATCTTGTGCTCAAGAAATATTTATTCTGAGCTTAAAACCCTGCAACAATGTGTCGGGTGTGCTATATACTTAAAATTTTCCTTTTTCATTTTATTCATTCCTTATTAATATGAAATTTCTGTAATAAATTTTAAAATAATTTAATAAAGTGCATTCAGTAGGTGCTGCAGGCGAATCTCGTCATTTTAAATTTCCTGAGTATTTTCCAATAAACGACATTAAAATCGAGACAAGGCAATTCGAAAGAAAATTTTTAGGGGATAAATAATTTTTTTAAAGAAATACACAAGGAATATTTCAGTCATTCTGTCAGAATATTATTTTTAAAGCTTTTCAGACATTGCTAGCGATAGAAAAGTAGAATTCAGAGACGTTTTAAATGAAGTGGAAATTTATTATTTAACAATTTATAATCGTCAAAAGAAAAGTTTGGCGATTTATCTTTGGCTTCAAAATTTACAGTTTCTTGGAGTTATTAAATTACAGTGACCTAAAAGACACTTGAAGCTAATAAAAAAGTACTTACTTAAATAAGTTATTAGGGTTATTGTCTCAATTTTTTAAATTGTTAAAACCTAAAATGGGCGTTTTCTTCTTAGCAATCGATGCGCAAATAATTTTAGACTTTTAATCACAACAGTTAAAGTAAATGAAAAGTTATACAAATAAAAGTTATAGGCAGTGCAATTATTAATATTTTTGGCGAATAAAAATCTTTTAAATTTTGTTACTTAAATAATTTTACGGTGTTTCCAGCAGCCGAGTTTATCTTCGCAACTGCCAAGAAAATTTTGACTTCCAGACAAAGCGGTTGAAAAAAATGAACGATTATTAAAATAAAAGTTGTAGACAGGGTACCTATCAATATTTTTTGTTAATAAACTTTTTTTTGTAAAATAGCCCAGTTGTGGGATTTTCAGCAATTGAGTTTATTCTTAGCACCCGGTGAGCAAATTTCTGAACTTTTCGTAACAACAGTTGAAGGAAATGAAAAATTATTCAAATACAATTTGTTGATAGCACAATTCTAAATATTTTTGGTACATAAAGTTTTTAGAAATTATGTAAAATAACCCAGTTGTGGAATTTTCAGCATTTGAGTTTGTTCTTTACCGCATAGCAAATTTTTGCTTTCAGACAAAAAAGTTAAACAAATAAAAAATTATTTAAATAAAAATTGTAGACAGGACACCTATCAATATTTTTGCTAAATAAAGTTTTTCAAAATTTTGTAAAATAGCCCAGTTGTGGAAGTTTCAGCGGTTGGGTTTATTCTTAGCAATCGGTAAGCAAATTTCTGAAACTTTTCGTAACAACAGTTGAAGGAAATGAAAAACTATTTAAATAAAAGTTGTAGACAGGACACCTATCAATATTTTTGGTAAATAAAGTTTTTCAAAATTTTGTAAAATAGCCCAGTTGTGGCAGTTTCAGCGATTGGGTTTATTCTTAGCAACCGGTGAGCAAATTTCTGAAGCTTTTAGTAATAACAGTTGAAGGAAATGAAAAATTAGTCAAATAAAAGTTGTAGACAGGGCCCTTATCAATACTTTTTGTAAATAAAATTTTTGAGTTTTTTTCTTGAACATCAGTTATGGAGTTTTCATCAGCTACCAACGAGCCAATTTTTGACTTTTAGAAAAATCATTTTATAAAAAAGAAAATTTATTCAAATAAAAGTTATAGACAGGGCAAATATAAATACTTTTGGTAAATAGGTACCCATAATTTTTGGGAATTTTGTTAAATAGCCTAGTTTAGCGTCTATTCTTACAACACTGTAAAGTAGAATTTAGTTATTTATTTATTTATGATAGGTCTTATACAGACCAGAATGCCAAAAATTCCAGTACGAACGGGTGAAGTGGAGCACCCTGTATTGATTCTCAAAATCAATTATTTTTAATAAAGTAAAGTAAATTATGTGGTATAAGATTCCATGCTGATTTATTCCTTTTTGTAATTTTTAAGTGTCAAATAAATTTAAAATTTAGGGAAGATTAAACACGGAAAAGGTTTTATCATTAATGTACAATGTAGGGATATATTTTAATGAAGAATGCTGAAAAAATTACTGATAAATTTAATTTTTACGAAAGAGCTAATAAATAGCCCAATTTTCATAAAGATATTAAAATGGAATTTTTTTCCCAAAAATTCGTGGTTAATAAAAAATAAAATCCATTAATAAACCTATTTTCTAATATTAGAGACCTCGATGTTCTGTAAACTAAAGAACTCGACACGGACACCGAAGATGGATGCTCCCTTTGCGACCGCGTGATTCATGAGAACATTCTTTCAGTTCCTTCTTCTTAAATGTTTTGTATTCGACCCCGTTTTTACAAATGTAGACCCTAAAGATACGCACGACGTAGCCAACTTAGAGACGACTATTTTTTAAGCTTCGTTAATTTTATTACGCAATTTTTTTATTTAATCGGCTAATATAAAGCGCAATAAAAAAAAAGTTTACTTATTTTGCACTTTTGTCATTATTATTCCGAGTGACATTCCACGTTAACATATTCTTTCTTCCTCTCAAAAACGACTAAAAGTAAATTAAAAAGTTGGAGACAAGATGTATAACAAGGTCGTTATATAACTTACAATTACGTAAGGGTTTTCCTTTAACGAATCTCTCCTAGAAGCGCGGTATACAATTACTTTCGTTTATTAACTATAAGTACTCTCTTGAGATGGCGCGAGTGTAGGAAATTGGATATAAGAAAACTCGAAAAACAAATTTTTCGAAAATAAACTCTACAAAAGCTAATTTAACGATAACTAGAAAATTTTGAACTTTTCAACAAAAAGGTGCTCTCGGAAATAAAAATATTTTGTAAACTCTTCAAACTATTGTTGTATTTATTCTTTTATTATGGTATACGTTAAGTTCAACTTCGGGGTTTTTTTAACTTCATAATCGTAATATGTTGCTTTTATAGAGAAATGCCTTCGGGTTAATATTCTCTTTACATTTTTATTTTTATTTAAATTTTGCGATACGTATTTGGTTTGGAATTTCCTCGATAACGTAAATTGTGCATATAGTAAAGAAACGTAGATTTTATTTGATTTTTGATAACTACATGTCTGATTTTACCCTGTCTTATTTTTCTCATTTATTTATAAATTTCCACTTGACTTGTTGTTAGATTGAAAGACCTTTCGAGTTGAAAACTTTTTCTCTTACGTCATGGCTTTTCGCCAAAAATATGGTATTGAGTTTTATGTTGTTTGGAGAGGATTTAAAATTTTCTATTTCGCAGTTAAAAATTTGTATTTTAGTGTAAAATAAAGTGTCAAGTTATTAAAGGGATTCTTAAAGTTCGAAAAGAAAAATTAATTAACGAAATTTGAAATACTTTAGCAACTTTTTAAAGGTTTTGAAGTAATTAGCAAGGAAAATTTTCATTAGGATTTCTAAAATTGGTTTCATTTTTGTTTTACTAAAATTAATTTCGGTTCGTAGACACCTCAATGGTTTTTAAATCGAACAAAGTTTAGAGTAACAGTATAGTAAAATACCGGATGGCTATTGAGTTACTTGTAAATATTTTTTCTTTCTCGAATTCAAACTTGCAGACAACTATCAGATTTAGAGAAACTCTAAAAGCTATTTTGAGAAAGTTAGTTAATGCTTATTTCCATTATCGTTAGTAACAAGATCTAAAAGTCGATAGGTCAGTAGGTAGGATCACTTTTCCAGCATTGGCTCCTGATAGGTCCCTCTGTATAATGTCCAGACGTGCCTAATCTGAAGATTGCCTTAGCAATGTCGCCATTTCCCGACTACGCCTGTAAATCTTTTAAATGTTTATAAGAACTCACATCCGACAAAATAGCCCTTCTTTAAAGCTATAATTCGTTACAATAAGTACCTTTTTATAGTCGATTCTCAACTCGTCCTTTGTAAACCTATAAATCGACACATCTTTCGATGGTAGTAAATTTAAAAATATAAAAAAAATTTAAACCGATTCAGGTGACCTGACACAAATGGTTTAGGTAATAATTCAATAAGAATGTAGTTGGCTTTTATCGAGAACTTACAGTAGATATACAGTGTGTCTAATATGTGCTGAAACAACATTTTGTCTTCAGAATTCGTTTTTTACATGTCCTCGTCGAGTATTAGGCGTTTGTTGTCTAGAATTAAAGATGAAGTCGTAATGCCAGCTCTCTGATAATGGCACTCTGTCCAGAACAACTTAGTACGAAGAATTTCCACTTTAAAAGCCGGTAGACAAAAATGCAAATTTCCTGAAATAACCAAACAAAAGCAAATTAAAAATTTGTATAGTGTATACAGGGTGTCCCATCAGAAATGCGAAGTTACCGTTTATTTCTGAAGCAGCTGGCGACGATACAGTTGTCATCATTAAATTTCAAGTATTATGTAGCCTTTTAGAGCAGAACTTCAATCAAACCTGTCCAACCTTTTAAAAAATCGAAACAAAAGAATTTGTATTTACACGAAAACCGAAGAAGTCGGCGAGGTTTGCGATTAATAAAAGCCGCGTTTCAAATTGATTTTAGTTAAGCTTTGAATGAAAATTAAATTTTTTCGTGGTTTTCACTAATTACGTTATAATTAAATTTGGTCTAATTTAACTGTGGAAACGTTTTAAATTGTTTGTAACTTTCTCTAAATGTAAATTGGGGGTTTAGGCTAAAGTGAGGTATAGTGTGCCCACGAATAAAGTGAAAATTTGTTAGTAAAAGTGCCATTAGACATGATAAGGTCAAAAGGAGGATGTGCAAGAAAACAAAAGGTTCGAGACAAGGTCGTGTAACAATTTCCGACTCTCTACAAACCGGAACAATTAAATTTGTTCTGCCTTTGAATTCTAAGTGAACAATTAGATTTAGATTTGTCGCTATAATTAAGTGTATACTTGAGGTGTTAGACACAAGACGCATACGAATTGCACGAATTTATATGCTACGAATTTTCTCGGCATTTTCATTGCAGTGACAAAGTAGCACTTAATATCGATTTGTTTATTTGCATTTTCTTTGCCTTGATTATGACTCTTCTGTACCATATATTAGGATAGGTTTTCCCGTAGCGCCCTTCTCGAGAATTTTTTGTTCTGAAATGCGAGCCTCTTCTTATAGTAGTGTACCTAATTTGAATGAATAGACACATTTTTCAAAGCGTAGCAAAATTACGACCACTGGTGAGTTGTCCTGTATAACGAGACTTCAAACATGGAAAGAGAAGCCGTTTTCTTACTCCACTGTGCAAGTGTAAAGTCTAAAGTCGGATACTTCCTTTGTGACCACTTCTTGAATTGCTTTTTCACAGACTTTATATTTGAGAACTTCTTATCGAATAGTGTTTTTCTTGAACTCGACACTCAGGAAGACGGATGGTGCCTTAAAAACAGTTTGCAATTACGATCTTACTTTAGAACCCAACTTGAGCGCATGTGAAGTCATAGATTGACTTATTTTTGTGAAGATTGCGCAAAATTAGTGTTTCGTTCATTTGCGAATTTCTTCGACTACCGACAAAGTTAAGAAAAGCGATGGCAACTGACTGCATCTAATTTGTTTTTGTGTTTCTTTAAAAATGTCTGAATTTCCGAATTTTCATTTAGTAAAATCAAAGAAAAATTTCGTTGGAGTTAAATTCGACGTGTTAGAAGTAGACGTCAAAATTTAATTTAAGTAAAGTAGCACAGCGTGGTGTAAATGATACCACAAATGGCGCTAAATTGATTTAACATAAAGGATGATGGTTTTCGAGTAAATTTAGAACGCCTAAATGTTTCAGTTTGAGATTAATAATAAAAGTGACACATTTTACCCCTTTTTGTCTAGCGTCAATTAACTAAAATGTTTATATTTTATTATGAAAGGATTACTTATTTAAGATTTACGTTAGTTTTCATTTTGAAAGCTCTTTTTACTCTTTGTGGTTTTTGAATTATTACCCTAACGGAAATTACCTTAAAAGCGTAAATATTTTCAATGCGAAATTTGATAGTTTTGAAAAAGAAAAAGGAGGGCCAAAAGTTTATAGTAAAATTTGTAAGGTCGTTACTCTGTTAGTTTGAGAAAAGACATACTTAACCCACTTTTTAGTGGTGCATTTTACGGATTGTTTATAACCATAAATAATATAATTTTAGTTTTCTAAGTACTTGAGGCTAACCTCAAGTTATAGGAGACCCGCAAAGACGCCATATGATTTTTACGTTGTATAGGCTCAAAATTGTTTTTCAGAAACCTCGACTTTTGACAAGCCCCATATGAAAATGGTACGATAATTTTCAAAAATGGAATAAAATGAGTTTGTGTCGAGTCATGCACGTAATTTGCGTTACCTATATTTATCGATTAAACTTTCAACAGTTCCAAATTAGGTTAATTGTCCGAATACTTGAGGGTTAAAACGTTAAAAATGCAAATTGCCGCCGAAACGCCATCGACTGAATATTAATATAGAAAAAAAATGATCCATTTACATTTTGTAAGTCGGGCGTGTTTTAATTTAAAAAACTCTCCAAGTTTAGGATTAATTAATTACGTAACACGTAGCTATAAACCATTTGCCTCTGGTTATATTACACCGTATTATCTATGTAATTAAGTAAACCACCATTCCGCCGATCCAATCCGACCAAATTACAAATTACCTCTCACTACTACAACTACAAGCAAAAGCATCATTTCCACCCCATACCGTAGCGACTTCCAACCGAAGCGACGTGTAAATTAGAATTTATAGTGATCCTCCAATAAATCCCCAATGTTTGCAGCCATCCGAAAGCCGCTAAGAAAGGGATCATCAGGAATCCATCAGCTCGAGGACTACAGATACGCAAATTGAGTTTCTAAACAGAATAAAAGGAACAAGACGTAAACTATACCAAATTGAGCTTTTTTTGTTGTATTTACGTGCGTTCATAAATATTTCAGGATTTATACGTCTAAAAAAGTCCTTTTTTTTAATGGTCGCCGAAATATTAACGAAACTTACTTTCAAACCGTTTACAAAAAAAATGGATTCCATTTCAAATAAACGTTTGGTTGACGATAGAACGAAAAGAAAATTTACCACCTTTTCGTTATTTTTTAGGCTTTGATTATTTATTTTAATTTCGCGGTTATTTACGACAAACAAAATAAATGTAAGGAACGCTCTCGGGACTAACTTTTTGTGTCAAACGTTTTATTATATAAAACCTTTGAGATTATAATTATAAAAGCAGCTATTCTACGGGGCATTTTAAATTTAAATGACTTTTTTGTAAGATCAGCTTTAGCATTTCTCCACGTCCCCTAAACAAATTTTGCAGAACTTGAAACTTGATATATTTCATTCGCCATTTTACCTCGTCTTCCTGTTAAACTTGGGGCACATTGGACGACAAACTTTATGAATTGGTCCCAACGTGTGTCAATGCTTCCACAAACTACAAGCCAATGTTTGCTCCAATTTGTGGATCCGGACACTTGCCCATGGGCTTCAAGAGCCCGTTTCGTGCGCATTTAACGCCTGTATAGTTGTAGGAATTCAGAATAAAGCCTTAAATGCTTTATAAGGTCTTAAAATTTGCGCCAAAGCTTAGAATAACTACACGAAAAGAGAAAAATAAATGTTTATGCTCTTTTAAGTGCTATAAGAATTTTATATTCTCGTTTGCGTGATGACTCCGATCGTAGAATGACGACTTATGTCTGAATGAAGGGTTTATAAGTAAAGGAAATATTTAGATACAATTACTCGGGTTTATTACGGCACGGAATCATTTAAATTTTTTTTAACTATCAGAATTTTAGATTTAGCCCATGTTGCATGTTTAGAAACGAATTTCTTGTATCGTAATCGATGTAAATCGCACCATTTTCACAGCCACTTGGGTTGTCTCGAATCGGCAAATAAATTTAAACGCCCTAGTCCTTAAGAAGCCACATACAGAGATTAGCGTAATTCCTCGGTCACTTAATTGGTTCTCTAATTCTAATTCGAGACTAAGTTTCGAACCTTGCGGATAAATTACAAATTTGCGGTTAGGTGCGCATTTAAATAAACTAAACGAACTCGGAAAAGAAAAGCGTCGCTAATTTACACCATGTTGGAAAATTTTATAAAGAACGAATTTTGTCAAGAATAATGTTTATGTATTTATGGTAATTACCCAAAAAAGAATCTAGACAAAAAAACATTTTTCTACAAGTTTCGTCCAAGTCGAATAATTTCCGTTTCTTTAAATTCGCTTTTTCCGCAACTCGAAATTTACATATTATTTTACTAGTAATTTGAATTTCTAAAGATGCTAATTTGGTAATCAGTAATTTTTTGTTATGAAATTTGAGTTTCATAACTAACTACAACCAACGCCTATTAGCGAAAAAATTAATTTTTTCAATAAAAAACTTTTACATCGTAACAAAACTTTTAATGAAGAAAAGCTAATATGCTAACTTTGCGTCTAAGTATTAAGCGTCTATTTTTGATTAATGTTTGAAAATCAATTAAATTTAGTAATCGTGACTGAAATTGCTGTTAAAGCAAAAGTTTAGGAATTTTCTTTTTTTGTAATTTGATTAATTTAGACAACTCCTAATTTTGTTTGCAACGTTTCAAATTTGTCTACTTAGTTATCGTCAGGTTTGTTCAAAAAATCCTACATTTCTCTCTGTAGGAAGGTAGGATCTATCTATTATTAACTTACTTACGTCTGTCTGCCGCTCTGCCATGTTAATGTAAAGGTATCGCGTACCTTTAAACTGACCATACGCGCGCAGCAAATATATTTTAATAAATTTCCACTTAGAAAACCCCTTAACTTCATTTCCTTCTTAAGGGGACTCGAATGTGAAATTGTAAACTCGCTACTCGCTATTAGCGTAGTATAGCAAACGTCTAAGACTATACCCGATGCAATCTCCTCTCTTACTTTCGAATTTTCCTAAGGGTTTTCTTTAATTAAAAATTTTTTTTCTTATAGAAAAAGGTTTAAGGTATGTCCGTCTACTAGCGATTTTTCTCATTTTTTGTCAGTATTCGGGGAAATATAATTTTTATAAGTTGTGTGGAATACTTAAATTGCCGAGCTTCAACCCGCTCAAGCACCTAAACTGCTTGCTTGACGAAAAAAATCTAAGAAACTTAATTTATAGTAAATTGAACATACTTTATTTTTGTATAAGAACTCTTTTCTCTAAAAGTGCGTAGTTTTTGAGTTGTGAGCTATAAACAAACAACATACTTTTTTGGCTGATTTTGACATAAGTGAAAAAACTTTAAATGAGAAAATTTGTTTTCCACCGAGTGCCTCGGGAATCGAACCCAAGACTTTGCTATTTCCGGTAGCACGGTGTGTATGTTGGGGTTCATTTACAACGTATTAGATTTATCTAACTAATTAACCCTAAATATTTAAAAATTTGTAATTTATTCACGTATGATTGTTGTATCCATACTAATTTGATTTATATATATTTCGCTGTCTCGACGCATTTAAACAATGCCGGATGGCTTGTTGAAAGTATGTTGGCCTCCGTAGTGTATTGGGTATAGGCGTGCTACCGGAAATAGCAAAGTCTTGGGTTCGATTCCCGAGGCACTCGGTGGAAAACAAATTTTCTCATTTAAAGTTTTTTCACTTATGTGTGTATGTTGGGGTTCATTTACAACGTATTAGATTTATCTAACTAATTAACCCTAAATATTTAAAAATTTGTAATTTATTCACGTATGATTGTTGTATCCATACTAATTTGATTTATATATATTTCGCTGTCTCGACGCATTTAAACAATGCCGGATGGCTTGTTGAAAGTATGTTGGCCTCCGTAGTGTATTGGGTATAGGCGTGCTACCGGAAATAGCAAAGTCTTGGGTTCGATTCCCGAGGCACTCGGTGGAAAACAAATTTTCTCATTTAAAGTTTTTTCACTTATGTGTGTATGTTGGGGTTCATTTACAACGTATTAGATTTATCTAACTAATTAACCCTAAATATTTAAAAATTTGTAATAGTTTTTAGAGCGATTTTGAAATTTTTTCAAATTTTAACGCGGTCTAGCACCTAAACTAGTTATATGAGGAAAAAACCTGCCATACATAATTTGTAGTACTTTTTATGTAGTTTATTTTCATATAGTAGCACTTTTCTCATAAAGTGGATAGTTTTCGAGTTATAAGCTAAAAACAACAAACATAGTTTTATGAGCGATTTTGAAATTGTTGTCAAACTTTAACGCGGTCTAGCACCTAAACTAGTCAGATGAGGAAAAAACCTGCCATACATAATTTGTAGTACTTTTCATGTAGTTTATTTTCATATAGCAGCACTTTTCTCATAAAGTGGATAGTTTTCGAGTTATAAGCTAAAAACAACAAACATAGTTTTCAGAGCGATTTTGAAATTTTTTTAAATTTTAACGCGGTCTAGCACCTAAACTAGTCATATGAGGAAAAAACCTTCTATACATAATTTGTAGTACTTTTTATGTAGTTTATTTTCATATAGCAGCACTTTTCTCATAAAGTGGATAGTTTTCGAGTTATAAGCTAAAAACAACAAACATAGTTTTATGAGCGATTTTGAAATTGTTGTCAAACTTTAACGCGGTCTAGCGCTCAAACTAGTCATATGAGGAAAAAACCTGGCACATATAATTTGTAGGACTTTTTATGTAGTTTAGTTTCATATAGCAGCACTTTTCTCATAAAGTGGATAGTTTTCAAATTATAAGCTAAAAACAACAAACATAGTTTTCAGAGCGATTTTGAAATTTTTTCAAATTCTAACGCGGTCTAGCACCTAAACTAGTCATATGAGAAAAAAACCTGCCATACATAATTTGTAGTACTGTTCATGTAGTTTATTTTCATATAGCAGCACTTTTCTCATAAAGGGGATAGTTTTATAGTTATAAGCGAAAAACTGAAAAAAGATACTTCTCAAGCCTGCCTCAAGTTAATGCTGTCACTTTGGAATGCCAGACGGCCGATCTTATTATTTGTTACATTTGCAATGCTTTTTCAGCCTGCGTTATTAAAGTTTGCTGTCTCCCAGACTAAAATCGAGACTTTAGTGATCAGCTACTCGGAGTTCCTTTTAG
Source organism: Malthinus flaveolus (assembly GCA_950108345.1). Taxonomy (NCBI): domain Eukaryota; kingdom Metazoa; phylum Arthropoda; class Insecta; order Coleoptera; family Cantharidae; genus Malthinus; species Malthinus flaveolus. The sequence goes on along the minus strand of OX467287.1, from coordinate 4,525,579 downwards.
TACTAATCCGTTGCAAAATGAACGCCAACTTTCAAGTTTCAAATAGTTTGCAACTATCCTAGTGCAAAAAGCAATTTCTTTAGAAGTGGTAGTCACTTTATATTTCTTAATTGAAATTTTCGTTTCTAATTATATGTATAATTTGTTCTTGACACTTCAAGTACTGCAAGTAAGTACTACTTTGACATTTTCATCTAATTGAAGCTCTTTCTGTCTAGCAGCTGACTGAACAAACAGCTTACGTGTATGTAAACTGATCATGTCGTTCTCCTCGTAGACATTTCAATTTTTAGGGTGGATTACGGAACCTTCTTCAACCCTTGTAAATGGCAAACTAAAATACATCTTAAAAAGGCAAAAGAAATGTTTTAAAATACAAAAGAAGTATGTTCTACTCAAAGCTATACTTTTATATACTTCTGAAAGAAAAGCTCTTTGCTAATTTGCAGTTCGATCAAAAGATTCTATAGTCATTTAAACTACTTTGATTTCGTACTTTAGTGAGAATTCTTTAAAGATCTTTAAAGCAAGTTTCATTTCTCGCAAAGAAAATTGTAAATTAAACTAAGTACTTATTTTTATTCATACAAATCTACATCAAATGCTTGCCATAAAACTGTTTTTCATCTCTCCTCCTCTCTCTCTCTCTTTTATACATTAATGTCGAATCTTTTACATCAGAAAAAGGGAACAAGTGAAAAGACTTGTTCGAACTAAAGTGTACCCTTGTAAATGACTTTTAAACTACGCAAAAGAACTCTAACGTACTAAAAATGATAGACATATTCAATCGACAAAGTTACAAAAAAGAGAGTTCATTTTGTGTTGCTTCGAATTTAAAAAGAATTCGCGTTTAGATAATGTGGACTATTAAGAAGGCCATTTGGTGCTATTGTAGCTTGTAATTACAAGATAACGCGTAAATTATGTAAAAAATTAATAACTGCGGCAATTTAAATTAAGTTGCTTTTGAAACTTGTCGTCAGTTCGTAGCTCGAGAAGAGCTAAAGAAGTCCCGTTGCCTACTAGAGGAGCTTTAATTGAGATCGCTTGTTTAATTATAGCGCATATTTAACGTAAGTTACGTAATTAAATACTTAAGAGGTTACATTAAATTAATAAGACGCCTTAAAGCGTTATAAAAGTTTTTCCACGTTACAATAGTAAAGGTCCCGGGAATAATAATAATTAAAAGCGCCTAAAAGTTGCAAAACCAAACTGTGGCGTACTTATACGTTCGTTTTATTGTAAAAAAACTTTTTTTTTGTTAAACTTAAAACTTGTTAAAGTTATACCAAGCATAGTAAATATAAATCATACCTACAAACAGCAAAATACTACAATGAAACACAATTGAAATTTTATAGAAATTGTCTGAAAAACTTTATAACAACCTTATTATATGGACTCTAAAATTTTCTAAAGAAACTTTAACATGGCGTTATATTCTCCAGGGTAAGAAGAAATAAAATTTATGTTTACGAAAATATTCACGAAATGATTGCTTTATGCAAAAAGTTTATTTTTTCATTCAAATTAATGGAAATTAATCCTCGGCGCGGCGGTGAAGTATAATCAAGTGCTTAATTTGATCTTCAAATGATTATTAGAAAAGTTTTGATTTGGGCTTAGAAGGTTTATAAAACACTCGCCTGCAGCTCGTGTTACAATACCTATTCATTAGTAACAGCTTTATTTTTATTTCTATCGTTTTTTATATATTTTGGGGTGCTAAATCCGAATTTCAACTTTTTCACTTCGTTTAGAGAAAATTGAGAACAACGCGAAAATTTGCTTATATCTTGAAAACTACGCACTTTTTAAGAAAATGGCTGCTATATGAAAAAAACTGCAATAAATTACCTACAAATTAGGTTTCTTAAGTTTTTTTCAAATAAATGGTTTACGCGTTAGAGCGCGTTAAAGTTTGATGAAACTTTCTAAATCGGTTCAAAAGCTACTTTTTTAGTTTTTCGCTTATAACTTGAAAACTACGCACTTTTTGAGAAAATGGCTACTATATGAAAATAAACTGCTTTAAATTACCTAAAAATGAGGTATCTTAAGTTTTTGTTCTAAAATAAACCATTTACGCGCTAGAGCGCGTTAAAGTATGATAAAAATTTTTAAATCGGTTCGACAGCTGTTTTTTTAGTTTTTCGCTTATAACTTAAAAACTACGCACTTTTTGAGAAAATGGCTACTATATGAAAATAAACTGCATTAAATTGCTTACAAATTATATATCTTAAGTTTTTGTTCTAAAATAAACGGTTTAGGCTCTAGAGCCCGTTAAAGCTTGATTAAAATTCTAAAATCGGTTCAAAAGCTGGTTTTTTAGTTTTTCGCTTATAACTTGGAAACTACGCCCTTTTTTAGAAAATTGCTGCTGTATCAAAATAAGCTGCATTAAATTTACTACAAATTATATATCTTAAGTCTTTGTTTTAAAATAAACGGTATACGCGCTGGAGCGCGTTAAAGTTTTATGAAAATTTTTAAATCGATTCAAAAGCTGTTTTTTTAGTTCCTTGCTTATAACTTTGAAACTACGCACTTTTTTAGAAAATTTCTTCTGAATCAAAATAAACTGCATTAAATTTCTTACAAATTAAATATCTTAAGTTTTTGTTCTTAAATAAACGGTATACGCGCTGGAGCGCGTTAAAGTTTGATGAAAAGTCCAAAATCGGCTTAAAAGCTGTTTTTTAGTTTTTCGCTTATACGTCGGGAACTACGTACTCCTAGAAAACAATGTAGTCATAAAAAAATTAAGTAGTTTAAATTTCCTACAAATTATGCCTTTGAGATTTTTTACGTCAGACGTGCGCTTTAGGTTAGGCACTAGGCACTGCAACGCGTTGAAGTTTAGTATACATCTGACTTTTATCCCATCACAAGAAGGCATTTTCTAGACCCAATAAAACTTTTCTAGATAGTTGATCTGCTAAAGTAGTTGAGATGCTTAAAGGGCTGGTTAAAAAATGAACTAAAAAGCTTAATTTTAAACGCCTATTGGCATTATTGGATAACTACTATTTCTGAATAATTTTCATACGCAGTAAATTAATTTGGAACTAATTGTCGGATGGAGTATTTCTGAAATTATTGAAGAGAATCTGTTATACTATTGTGAACATGTTAAATTGTAGATGCCATTTGATTTACGTAATTTATTCACTTTCACAATGCGCGTCTTTTACGGGAGGATTAATTCCGATTTACTTTCTATATTTTACTGTTTGTATTACAGATGTAAAACAAATTACATAATTTTTCAGCTTCCAAAGTAAAAAGTTGCGGAGATTATACTTTTGTAGTTTGTACAATTTACTATTTTAATGTTTGGCTATAATTTTTAAAGTTAAAATTATGCAGTATGCAAATAACGAGCAATTATCTACGTATATGCGAAGTAAAATAGCAAAGCTCGGCTCGTGATATTCACTGATCCAGCTAAAGCCTCATGACTACAATATATCACTGTTGAATACAATAATATGAACAGCAATGATATAGTGGCACGAAGGACGCTTTACAAAATAAAATATACAACCTGGAAAATGCAATTGTAGAAGGCCTATTATAACTTGCACGCCACACCGCTTTTAGTCCTCCAAATAAAGTGTTCCTTGAATAACATAATTTTTTTGTAGGCGTCTTGCATAATTGGCGAAACCATCGAGGTTTTCTATTCTAAACGTGAAGTCTTTAAGCTTGGCAAATATTGCGCTGTTGCAATTTAAAAATTATTTAACGCAGAAACGTCCATATGCAATCTCCCGGTATGCAAATATTAAGAGAGAGCAGAGGACACGTCTTAGGAATAATCTAGACTTTACTGTTATCAATTTAGCTAGTATTTAGTAATTTTCTTAAACCACCCCTGTATACTATAATATAATCTTGATGTAGGCATACCATTAATGAGTTTCCTTTTCCTGTAAAATTTTAAAATAAGTATTAAATGATGAGATAGCGGTAACCCGATTGTCCTGCGCGCCCTCAAACTTTTTACTCGAAATGTTTCTGTCAAAACAGAAAGTTTCCACTAGAAGGGATGGAATTAAAATAAAATTTCATAAAAAGTTGTTAAAGCAGAAAATTCGATAATGAAAGACACCGAAACTAATGTAATTAACAAATCGTTCTTTGTAACGTTTAATTGATTAATAGATTTGTTCAGTTAACTTTCAACAGTTTCGGTAATTGTTTTTTGCCTCAAAAAAATTACCATAATTGAATAATGAACTTTAGAAATTTAAATTGAATGAAAATATTAGGAAGATTGCATTTCAAAATTACGTTACAACAAAACAAGAAGTTTGTGAGGTATAAATATTCATAAAGTCATTAGTATTGAAGCACTGAAAATTAATCACGTTTTAAGGTACTGCCGTGTACTGCGTCTTAATCTATTAGTTGTATTTCGCATAATTAACAATGAGTTTAGTCACCATTTTACTAAGATTTAAATGGGAAAGTTTCAAGAAATTTTGATGAAATTTGTAAACAATTAAAATTTCTAGTTTAGAGTAGGTGTCTACTTACCCCAACTATTTTCTAACAATGCAATGCACAATGCTAGAAGTGCGGTTTCTTTGTATATCCTTGAAATGCGTTTCAAAAGCTAAATAATGCATTTGTTTATTCTAGTGTATTTGTTCTGATTTCAGTCTTTTGCTTGATACGCTATGCACTGAAATTGAAATTAGGCGCATTCGGGAAGTGCGCTCATTGATACACTTAAGAAAATGGTAAATATCAACATTTACATGGCAGTGTATGATGCTGAATTATCAATATTTTATTTCGAGTGTATTAGACCTTATGTGTCTCAAAAGCTTATTTACATTTTCAAGAGATTAATAATGTAAGCAGATTTTCTAATATCCACGACACGTTGAAAGTCGCAACTCGTCGGGTTCAACCACTTTTTTTATACATAAAAAGAACATTCAAATTGTAATAGTAGTTTACTGATGTTGTGCATGCTGAAAATTTAGAAAAGCTTTTATACGAGTAAATTGTAACTTAAAATACTGCGCTATTTGTAATATTTTTGGGTATAATCAAGGAAAAACTGATAAACTTTACACAAAAGTGGAAATATTGCAATTTATAATGTAAATTGCAACTCGTTTGTAAAAATTTTCAGTCTCATCAAAATGATTTCGAAATTACTAGGATATAAATGCACTCGTTATGGATTAGAGGAATAATTTGTTTGCTACAGATCAAATAATACACTAGTACGGGGTAAGAATAAAAAAAATTGAGCTTATAAAACATGTTCAAGGTTTTTTTTTTGGAGCGTATTCTTGTTTTTCAAGTCGCACATTTTGTATATTTGTAGAGCGGAATTACTTGCAATACCTTCACTTTATATTTTTATTGCCGCCATAGAAATCTGCATGTGTCTCTTCCCAGGGATTTTTTTTATTATGAGAAATACCGGATTTTAACCACTGGAAAATGGCAGTATTTACTTGGGGGCGGCTAGAAAAGGATGTGTTTTTGATCTATTCAGTTTTTTGCTTATTACTTCAAAACTAAGCACTTTCTGTAAAAAGTGATTCTATATGAAAGTAAACTACATAAAAGTTCCTACAAATTATATCAGAACTATTTATATCCTCAGATCAACTGTTTAGGTGCTAGAGCGCGTTAAAGTTTGACAAAATTCAAAAATTGGTCAAAAAACTGTTTTATCGCTTATAACTCGAAAACTAGGCACTTTTTGAGAAAAGTGTTTCTATTATAGAAATGTAAAGTACCTACATTAAATTTCCTGAATTTATCTGAAAGGCTCATTTCCTGAGATTAACGGTTTAGGCACTAGAGCGCGTTAAAGTTTGTCAAAATTCAAAAATTTGCCAAAAAATTGTTGTTTTAGTTTGTCGCCCATAACTAGAAAACTACGGACTTTCTGTAAAAAATTCTTTTATATGAAAGTAAACTACATAAGATTTCCTACAAATTTTATCTAAAAGGCTCATTTCCTGAGGTTACGGTTTAGGCACTAGGGCGCGTTAAAGTTTGACAAAATTCAAAAATTAGCCAAAAAATTGCTTTTTGATTGATCGCCCATAACTCAAAAACTAGGCACTTTTGTAAAAAGTGCCTTTATATGAAAGTAAACTACATAAGATTTCCTACAAATTTTATTTGAAAGGCTCATTTCCTGAGATTACGGTTTATGCACTAGAGCGCGTTAAAGTTTGACAAAATTCAAAAATTAGCCAAAAAATAGCTTTTTGATTGATCGCCCATAACTCAAAAACTAGGCACTTATAGAAATGTAAAGTACCTACATTAAATTTCCTACAAATTACGTGTCTTAGATTTATTTCGTTAAACGAATAGTTTAGGTGCTAGATAGTTTCAAGTGCATCAGCCTTCGTACGACGTCTTGACGTCGAAGAAAATTCGTTCTGACGGACGTTCGTCTGGAGGAAAGGATTCCAAAAGATATGATTTGTAGATTTAAAAGACAATTTATTTTTGTATAGGAACGCTTTTTTATAAGTGCGCGGTTTTCAAGTTATAAGCGATAAACAAAAAAACAACGGTTTTTTGGCAGATTTTAGAATTTTTTTATCAAAATTTAAGGCGCTCTAGCGCCTAAACCGTTCGTCTGAGAAGAAAAATCTTCAAAATATAATTTGTAGGAAATTTAATGTAGCATGTTTTTATATGAGAGCACTTTTCTCATAAATTGCAAGGTTTTTGAGCAATTGACAAGAAACTGAAAATAGAGTAAACACCCATCCTTCTCGAGTTAATGCTGCCACTTTGGAGTGGCATACGCTCGATTTTATTACTCATTTGCAATGTTATTTCAGGCTGCATCGTTTTTGTACTTTCTAGTTTGGTTGCTCGCTGCCTCCCGAACTATTATTACTGAAAATACATAGTAAGATACATTGTGGGTATTTAACAGGTACCTAGGTGGCTAGCGATATGAGTATTGTAGTACGTACGTACGAACGGTGTTAAAACGTATATTTTAAATATATTAATGCAGATGGATTCAAAAATATGTGCCAGGCCAAAGTAGTATTGAGTAAAATAAAATTTAATGGCTAAAATTTATCATCTGGGTTAGGAAAATTGACCAACATAATGTACAATAATGAAGTTTGGGTAGTTCCACAACCTCAATAAAAACTTCTTTACGAAAATGACGTCGGTGTCGACCATAAACAATCGAAGTTAATAAAAATTTAAAGTAACCCCTAAGTGTTAAAAGTTAATGCTCAAAATTATAAAGTACTTTATGCAAAATCCCAAATTGATTTTACAATCACAACCCTTAACCCTTCTCAAAACTTTAGCTTTGTCCTTAATTAAAACTCGAAAGCTACTCTAAACGAGGATGTAAACATGATTTAGAACGCTAGTAAAAAAATTATGTGACATCGTTCATTCTTAATTATCCCAACTCAAAGAAAAACGTAAATGATATTTTTTACTTCTTCCGAATTCTAAACAGAAAATTAAATTATGAATGTTCTTCACGTTTATTTGTAGTAGTAAAGTAACTTAAATATGCTAACGAATAAAGGTTTAGAAAAATTACGTGAGAAAATAACACAAACAGATTAAAAAGGATAATGAGACTGACCAACAAAAACGAGGGCGTGATGAGAATGAACTTGCCTAATGGATCAAGTGGCCCTAGCAGGAAGTCATAGCGCGCACTACGTGCTTGGACCCTCGATTGTTTTTGCTACGGTATAAGAAATTTACGAAAATTGACCATTAAAAGGGTAGTAAAATTTTTTCTCAAAAACAACGATTACTTAAATCCTTAAATTAATGAAACTTTTTAACATTTAATTTTTTTGCGCAAACAAAAAAAGTCAAACTCCCCAAAACACAAAAATTGCAAGATGAAGTTTAAAATCTAATGCCAAGTTTTGAGATTTACGTTCAAACTTGGAACAGTTTGAAATCATAAATTAACTAAATCGATTAATCACACTTCAATATTAATTAATCTAATGTCACCTAATTACTTACAATGATTAATTGTGCGAGAAAGTTGCAAGACATTTTATTACATTTTGGACGTTCTTACAATTTCATAAATTAAATTTCTTTTTATGTTATCCGAGTGATGGGATAACAAAGAAGTAGACAAATTAAAATTTGAAAAAAACGTTTAATTTTGGGATAATTTGAAGAGGCGTGAGAACGAAACGCCGTGTAAACATGCGAAAGGGCTTTTAATAGTGGAAGGGTTCGAATCAATTTGGGCTCGATTATGATTGTAATTCGCGTTGCCCTTAACACGTATTCTATGCTAAAAATACCACTTTTTGTTGTAAATAATGCGCGACTCCTTTTTGACATTTTAACTCCTTGAATTACTAACGAATACGTTTTTACTCCTTATCCGAAAAGCGCGAGTTAAGTGATACGGAGATAAATTTTGAATGGCCTACCGAGAGTAAGCTCGGTTTTGGATGGCAAGCTAAAAATAATTTGAGTCTCTCCAAGATGAGTTTCGGAAGTCGATCTTCTCATTTTTTATCAGACCTAATATCGTAGTTTTTCTATTCTTTGCTTAGAGGAAGACTGTACTTGGAACTTGGAACTAACCTACTGAAGTAGAGATTTGAGCAAGCATTTTTCGTAATCGTAGCCTACTCATTTGTGTAGTAGTTGACATCTTCTATTCTAGTTTAGAATTTCACTTTGCCTAATTAGCACTACAACCCCCATTAACTAAAAAGTGTCTAAATTTTACGTAATTTAAATCACGTACTAAGAAAATAGCTTTGTTTTAGCAAATTGAATTACGAAACGAACATGACCATTTTACGATAAGCCCCGAATTCGAAACTGTTCGTTAAATTTTGTATTAAGCCAATTATTGGTCCCGAGGATATAATCTCTTATTATTTTACCTAAAACTTTTTAAGCGATAACTTATCCAATTTAAGTAAAAATAACAATACTAACAACAACCCAACAACAATATTAAATTTATTTTAATTTGAATATCTTTACTTTTGTGCTCAAATTTAAAATATTAAACATTTGTTTACTTTACAACCCCTAAGGACGTAGTGTCTCATTTCACATTCATTGAAATTTTGTGCAGACTTTAAACTATTTTTGCCTTCCATTTAGATTATTTATAATGAAATAAAAATAACGTTTTCGAAATTGACGTCTCTAGTACGTGGGTGGCAAAATGTTTGCAATAAAACTTTAATTTCGTTATGTTGGTCTAGAAAAAACAGATAAATGTAACTGTAAAACTAGGCGTAGAAGCGAAGAGTGATAAACATTCCCGGACCGACGGTACAAATGCTGGATGAGGCGCCAGTCGAGCCCACCAACCACAGGAGTCCGCGTTCTTTTCCTACAGGACAACCATAATATTTTTTCTTCATTAGATTAGCTCTAAATCCGTCAGATAAAATTGCAACTGTTGAGAAAACTAAAGACTACGCCGAAAAAGTTATTACTGTCTAACAACTACCACAATAATACGTCAGAAAAATATAACTTTACCACTGATCTATACGCGAATTTCCCGTGAAGGGCACACGAGCAGACAGAGCTCGCCGACTCGAAAAAGTCATTTCCAGAACCGATTGACCAATGCGAGACGGAATTGGCAAGTCATCACTCTTGGAGTGTCACAAATCGTAACAATTTTTTTTCCAAACTTTCGCTATATGAGGCGAGATACTGTTTTTGAGCCATTTTCACAGCCATTTTCTAAATTCTGTAGACGTTTAAATTTGAGCTAAATTCTAAAGGTGTGGGTGGTCTATTGCACACTACGAGTCCAACATTCAAAAAATCTTTAATTACCGATCAGATGCCTTACCGTGGAACCGAGTGCATTCGAAATAAGAAATGGAAACTGCGATGAAGCAAAGCATATCGTTTTCTATAGTGTGGATGCGGACGGGCCACCTAATGAGAGGAAAAAATGGGAAATAAAGTAGAAACCAAAAACTGCCGCAAGGAATAGAGGAAGCCCAAGAAGGTCAACAAGTCAACACAGCAAGAATAATTGAACGGACATGAATGGAAAAAGGGAGGTGTATACGCTGCTTTATAATGATAATGATGATACTAAAACTTGTACTTTCTCACCACCATAACCATGGAAGCTGGGTTTGTAAGACCGAAGATCGGTAGCTTATCTAATGCCCCTTGAGCTTCGCTCAGTCGGTGATGGGGTAGGTTCGACGTTAGAATAAATATACGCAAATGCCACAAATGAAAAATTGTTTATTCTCATCCAATAAACGAAATAAATAAAGTATAATAATTACAAGCAATAGATATATTCAAAAGCCCGGACGGGGAACAGGGGCAGGGGGTGAAAATGGCGGCTAGATAAGTCACACGGCGGCTCTTGCGAGCCACCACGAGACAGAAGCCACACGGGAGGAAATACGGCGAATAAATAGGTTCCACGACGGCCCCTGCGAGCCACCACGAAACTATAACCAGACGGAAGTCGTGAAGATTTGGTTGTCACTGGTATTCGCTCACACTATTGGGGAAAATCGAATATGTGACGAACACTCGTACTTCACAAGACCACAACTCTCGACAAGACCAGACTTTTGAAGACTCTACACAAGACGCTCCGACTCTTCGGTTTCACGGCTATTTAATAATTTTCCTCTTCTTGCGCAACAACCAATCACAGCGCCGGATGGGACTAAACGTAGGGAGAATAATTGGTGAATGGGTTATCACTCAATACATTAATTATAATTTTATACATAATTATAAAAATTCAGTTAATTGAATTTGGGAAAAATGATACGCAGGGAAAATGCGCTGTTAAACGGGCTTTCGAATGGCATCACTATCGTCGTGATATGGGAAAAATTTGTGCAGAAAATGAAAAAAAATTATACTAATTACAATTAATTGGCAAAATTAACCAAGAATCTTCAGGAGATATTAATTGAAGATTAGGAGAGCATAAGAAATGATGGACGAAATTTAGAATTTAATTTTTGGACAAAATTAATTCAATGTTTTGAAATCATTAAATTTTGTATAGAAAGGTTGGACGTGAAAATGATTGACCTTGCGCGTATTCAACAAATGTACACTAGATAACGGTCAGGTGTCAGTCTATTAATAGTAATTATTAAATTTGTTAATAATTAAAGCAGAAAAAATGACCAAAGCGTAAATATTGGTAGTGAGCTGACAACCAAAAAAGAATGCGGGTTTAAACCAGCTCAGAGCTAAAATCTTGGGATTCGTATCGCTCTGAGCCGTATAAAAAATCTACAGTGTTACAGACTGTTAAGAATTTCCATTCTAGATTTATTAATGGGAAGGGAGAGGCATTCCTAAAGTAGTTAGTTAAATATTTTGAAAGGGATGTGAGCTGTGGAGCAAAGAAGGGCAATGGTACGAAATAGTCCAATAAATGCTAATGGGGAACGATCGAACGATCGCTTCTATTGTATCCGCCAGTGATTTTGAGAGCAAACCTATGAGATTGATAGCAGCCAACGGCTACGTTTTGAAACGACAAAAATTGCCACTTTGCGCTCTAGAACTCCAGACCACACTTTAATGACCATTTATCCGAATAAAACGATTTTAACTGCAGAAACAATTTAAAGCCTTCAATTGAAATAAAACGAACACAAATTAAGTTGTTGGAAATTTCTCGTCTACGAGATCAAACAAAAAAGTTAAAAAAACACTAGTATAAAATTAGCTTAATTACCTTATTTAATTGCAAAAATGTAGGTACTTGATACACTTTGCATACCGAATAAGTTTTTGCACCGAAAAAAAAATGAAAATTATTCCAAGCACATTTTTAATTAAAAGTTTTTCTTCGAGCAATTAAACATAAAGAATTTTACTTTGAGGTACTTACATTTTGTTGACGAAAACTTTGTTTCTGTAAATGTGTTAATTGTACATTTATTGGTTGCAACAAATTTTTTTTTATATGTAAATTATACTTAAATTTTTGAAAAATACGAGTTTAATTAAGAGTTAATTAGTAGCTTGTGTGTAAGTAGCTCAGTGGTCAGAGCGCTTTCCACTGGATTAGAGTGATAGAGTGATACGTTCGATCCACGCTTTCAACGCTCATCGCAATTTCCCCATCCGGCTCGAGTTGCCCTGCTTGCCGATAGGCCAAAAGGCCGACAAACAATTATTTGGTCTATTATTAATATTTTTCGTTATAATAATCTAAATGCGCACTTATAATATATGAAAATATTTTAAAATGCACGTTACAAGCTCTTCTCTGCTGCTCTTCCGAGTAGAGTTTTCTAAATTTGCAAAAATGTTAATTTTTGATTTAAGTACTATTGTTCATTTTTTTAAATAAAGAAACGGCGGCATAAAGGAGTTATAAATTGAAAAGGAATAATTCAATTGAAACTACCCATTTTTCGTACACAATACGTTTACATCTTCACTTAAGTGTAAACTAAGAGAGCTCAATAAAGTTTTACTATTGTATAGTACTTTGGTGCATTACAGTACACAAAGCAAACAAATTCTATTTTGATGTAGTATTTCGTAGACTAAAATCAAACTTATACATCTGTCTATAAATAAGGGTACCTATATAAAGAAAATAGTTGATATCAACGCGCGGTTGAGTTGACACGAAACAGAAATGAGGAAATTGACAAAGTTTTGTTCATTTCAAACAGAGCATATAACTTAAAATCAAACTATTTTATGTGGCATAAGTTACGTGTCGTTAAGTTCAAAGTGACATTTAATAATTTTTTTCTTCTCGTTTATTTTTCAGTTTCGCCTCAAAAACCGAGAATTGAATTTAACGCTTCGCAAGTTTTACCTGGACGTAATTTAACTGCGCTTCACGGAGAAGTTGCTGCTATCAAATGCATATCTCATTATGGAAATCCACCTCCGGTACTTAAATGGTTTTTAGGTAAGTAATCTAATTAAAGTTTAACTTTCGACTAATTGGAAGGGTAGAAATATTAAAACAAAGCTTAGTGAAATGATATTATACGCAACCAGAGAGGAAGTTTGTTAGATCGAGCATGTAAATAACCGAAATTGGCACTTGCGTCATAATTTCGATTTTTGCAGGAGTGCGATTTGCAAAAATATGCATAAGTAATTCGAAAAACGCATAAAAAGCATAAAAGCCTTAAAGGAGCTTAAATAGTTTACATTTTTACCGACTTGTTTTGCAAAGATAACCTTCCTTCGTCCACTTTTGCACTAGGAGGCGAGATTCATTTTTGGTATTTAGCCCTCATAGCTATTGTTGTCATGGTGTATACCAGTTCCTAATAATTTTAACGGGTGCCTTTATATTCTGTTGCTGGAGGAGGGGACGAGTGGGGGAAGGTGCTGCTTAAAAGTGACTTTTCCTAGTTTTTTGCTTATATCTTCGTAACTATCAACCCTACAAAAAATTTCTTAGATAAACAATTAAAGTAGTCAAAATTTTCTACTAAAAAGGTCCTATACATTTTTTTTTGGCAGCAGTGATATTTTTTGAAAGTTTTAGGGTAGACAAAACATAGGCATTAAAAAAAAGCATTTATTGGCATTTCAAAAGTTTATTTATATCATTTACAGAAAATGTTGTGGATTTGAATTAAATTATAACAATTACCGACTCTAAGTAGAAACTAATTGTTATTGTGGAAAATCAAGTATCTGCGTCTTACGTTACATCTTCATCGAACTTCTCGTCATCTGGTGGAGAGGTATTTGTGCAGTTTCCCTCGCAATTTTCACAGACTAAATTGCATGCTATCTCGGCCTTACAACATACACGTTAAACCCCATAACCAGCTGTACATTTGCAAAATATGGATTTCATGATTGAGTCATTATAGGTCCACGTCTCGTTCTCATTCTCAGGCCTCAGGTGTCAGCTGATTTCCCAACCATATTTGCACTTGCAGACTTACAGAAATACTTTGTGTGCATACTGCTGTGGGCAGAAGCTTCAGCTTGTTAGGCGACCTTAAGAAATCGGAGTACCTGTGATTGTTCAAGTCTGTTTTACGAGTGTTGTACATTTTTTAAACCCTTATGTGGTTGACGGTGGTACCCGAGTACTTTTTACGCATAAACTGCGCATAAACAATTTGTGCTTCTATGGCATCTTTAAGTACATCGTTTTGCGTCACTTTTGAGAATTTCAGATGTGATGGGCTCATCAAGTAGCAGATTTTTGACCTTGAAGAAATGCCAACACATTCTGGCGGGTGGTGGTACCCGGGTACCACCGTCAATGAAGACATTTTGCCTTTTGGTTCTTGTTCTTGTGTTGAAGGTATACAATATTCATACAAGTGACACATACACGCTTTACGGTTTTCTCGTTTTCGATTCCCGTTGTTGCCAATGCCAGAAAAGGTTTTGATCACGGGAGAGGGCAAGTCATCTTCCCGTGGATAGAAATTAAGTCGAATAATATTACTTTTATTAAATTTATAAACATTTTTGTTTCTTTTCTTGTGGAGGTACTCAGGGTAGACTGTTTCAGTGCCGTTTTCTAATAATGTATTGAGAAGATTCATTCTTTTTTGTGAAGCTTTTACATATTATGCAAGATGTAAAGGACGCCTAATAATATGCAGGATTTTGAGATAGGAGCCCCTCTATTGAGCTCTCATCGCTAGACTGTTAGAATTTTTCTACTAATTGTGTTAGCGATTTTAGTTAGTGTGTTAGTTAGTTAGTTAGTTAGTAGTTAGTGAGGGACAAGGCTGAAATACAGTGGTGGGGGTCGTGTATTAAAAAATGTTTTAGAAAGGCACTTAATCCACGTAGATTAGAGATCAAGCCAGCCAGGACGTTGCACATGGATAAACCGTTTACGGTGTATTTATTCTTCTCAGAAACCTTTTACTTCCCCCAGATTTGTAATAGGCTACCCACATTCCGAACCTTTACACGGGGGTGGGGGTACGCTGTTATACAAATTACAACATAACATTGAAGTCTTTGATTAGGCATATGTCTGTCTGTGTGTCACTTCATAGCACATCGAAAACTAACCTCACACTAAACTTCGTAGAGAACGAGTAACTACTTCTTTTGATATACATAAATATATCAGTGGCATTTTCCTGACTTCTGCAAACTTGAGGCAGCCCCCCCCCCCCTTCCCCCCTCAGAACATATTTAAGTTTGCTTCAAATTTAAGCCTAAAACAATGTGAAACCCAAGCACCACCACTCGTCTTGTAGTATGTAATATTTTTTTATGCCGCCATATAAGGGTTAAACATCCGCTCAACTGATTGTAAAAACGCCCCAGGCGTTGATGAGTGGTTATAAAAAATATTTCGAATCTCTGTAGGCTTCCATCTTTCTCAAACGATTTAACGATCATTGCTTCACATTTTCTGTAGATAGATGAGGTGGTGGTGGTGTCGCATCTACTGAACCCATGAATGATGAGTGAGAATGATTTTCGCAAATCTCAGCTTCTGTAATGGTACGTTTAGATACCGTCGTTTCGACGTCGTCGTTTCGACTGCGCGCAGCTATAACGTCAAAACGCCAAAACGCCGGATTTTTGGTAACTATTTTCGACGTTTTTGCAGTGCAGCGTCATGGCGATGTATGCAGGCGGCAAATACAAATTCACTCGTGTGTATCTTTAAGTTAAGGAGTTAACAACTACGTACTATAAAACTGTTAATATTTTCAGTAAAACATAGTTAAACAAAATGGTTGAGTCTTCGTTATTAATTTGCGCTTATTTATATAAAAAATAAAAAATAAAATAAAACGAAAAGAAGAGTATGGGTGATTAATATAATAAAAAATCGAAATAGTCGATAATCTTCTTTCGGAATTGAATATTGATAACAGTAACTTGAAAGATATTTAAGAACAACAAACATAACCTCACAACGACGAAACGACGACGTCGAAAGTTGAACCAGATGAACTGTTCGTCGTCAAAGCAGCGTCGTGGTCACGCAGTTGTCCTTGAATATCCCAAATCGTATTCTGCGTTCTGATTGGTTAGTACAGAAAACGTCGTACTGCCGTACTGCCGAAACGACGGTATCTAAACGTACCATAACTTCAAGGAGAAATATTTTTTACTCTCCCTCCGTCTTCCTGATTTAACAATGAGTATATTACTTTGTGGTGGGGTTAATGTAGTTAATTGTTTACATGTTATACACTTTTGAAATAAAATTTTTTTCTTTATCCGATTGGATAAAACTTTAAAACGGCCTCCATATGAAAAACAAATGCTGGTGTCGGTATAGAATAAAAACTTATTGTCATTATGGCATCGTCTGGAAGAAAATAAATAGGTTTCTTAAGAAAATGTTCTCAGTTTTTTAATACCTTTACCATATTTCGGAAACGTTATGGAGGATGTTGTAGTTTCTCCGTTTGAGCTGGAACTTAAGTAACATGAAATTTTCTTTTCTTAGGCTTTACTTGTGCTTCAAAAAGGTATTTTTCTTAATTAATTTGTTTCTCGTAAAAAAGTTTGTTTTTTGCTACATACGAGTAGCTCGGCCCTTTACTGCCTGAAAATGATAAAAAATTCGTTTCTCTAAAAATTATTATTTTAACGAGGAGCGTGCGATGCAAGTATTTTACCCTAACCAGTCTCCTCTTAAATAAAGTAGGGCTGGTTGCTCGTACTTTTTGGGTTGGAGCGAAAGACCTTCTCTAGGTTAATTAATCAGTTTCAAGTGCTTTCTTTTATAATATAATACATCGTATGTAACTTAAAGTAATAGGATAGCAGAGATTGGACCCTTAACACCCTTTTAGGAGTTACGACACAAAATTTTAAACGAAAGTTTTGGGCTACAAACGTATAGTTTAAAATTGGAACACCAAACTTATTAAACAAAAAGTAAATATGTAAAATTAGTAAAGTTTGAAGTTAAAACGAGAGCTTTATTCGTTAAAATTACATACGGTTCAGTGAAACCGTGCAAAATTTCCAGAAAATTGTATGTAAATCAACAAACGTCGGAAATGGCAATTAATCAACTTTTATTCGACTCATCTCCTCTTATTGTATTTTTGCGTACAAACATAATATTTGTTTAATTATTTAATGTTTTATATGTAAATTTTTAATTTACACCCCTACGTGCGTATATACGGGTGCAATAATGAAAACTCGAGCACTCGTAAACTAACAATTTAACTTTGACTATTTATAAACTGCCCCACTTTATTTTCGCCCTGTATATTTATACAAGAATGTTTTTCTAGGCTTAATTAGATTGATTAAAGAAAACTAATTACATTTTTTTTCTCATTTAGACCAAAACGAAATAACTCCATCACGAAGACAGACCAATTCAACCGAATTGGATAATCCAAGAACGTGGATGGCAATTTCTGTGCTTGAATTAACGATATCTAAAGAAAATCACGGACGAACACTTAGATGCGTTGCTGTTCACGAATCTTATTCAACTAAATCAAGTAGTATTGAAGTTCGATTGGATGTTATGTGTAAGTTTTTAAATTACGTTTTCCCCTTCGTCAAGAAAAAATTCGACGAAGCGAAATATTCATTGAAGTTTTTTTTGTGAATGTACAAATGGGGATTAGCACGGTTCAAAACTTTTAACTAATAAATAATTTGTAATGAGTAATGAAGATTGATGATAAAGTTGAATTAACAGGATTATTAAAATTGAAATACACCGAAATGAAGAGCAGGCGGAGAGAGGGTTTGGGATAAACATAAAAACCGCTTTCAAAGTGTTTTGAGGGTTATCAATTTGGGTTTCTAACAGAAATAGAATTAATTTCGTCGTGTAACCGTTTGTTTATACGGAAATTGATTTTGAGTTTCAATTCATTAAATTCTACTTTGGAAAATGAAATAAAAAAGAATTATTTAAATAAAGATTTCAATTTGTAAAATTCGAGCGACGACTTAGTTAATTCCAGTTCTTTATGTCGTATAGTTGGAAATGTACACAGAAAATGTCTATTTTTCAGTTTTATTAAATTTTAAAAATGCAAGCACGGCAATCTTAAACGAACAGTTAAACTGAAAGGTTAAAGAAGTTCTAACGTTGAATTAAATTGATTAATTAATTACATTTGATTAAAGCATCTTCTCTAGTCGTCTTAAAATGTACACAAAGTTTTCTTTTAATGTTTTAATGTCAAATAGGAAATTTATATTGCGTTAATTAGAAGTTTTACGACATTTTAGAAGTTGGGGGGGGGGGGGACTAGAACGCTCCAGCCGAATTTCGCTCCTCGGATTGGGCAAGGTGATACCGCCATCTTGAACTTAAGGTACGAAATCTTATATCTCGGTAAATATTGGTTGTACGCGAAAAATTGTTATTACAAAAATTGTTAAGGGGGATGTATCCAACAACTTTTGTTTGAAACTTTTTTGAAATTTTTTACTGTTCCAAAGTTATACATTTTCAAAAATGACACTTTTGGGGGTGGGAACGTTTTTTCGAGTTTACAACAAAACGGCCACTCAGGGGCCAAAATCGTTATAACAAAAGTTGTAGCTCTTGAGTTTCTCTACAATATGCATGCGTTCAAAAAAATTTTTGAGTCATTTTGGAAAATGAATAACTTTTGAAAAATCAGAAATTTCAAAAAAAGTTTTAAACAAAAGTTGTTGGATACACCCTCCTTAACAATTTTTGCAATATTAATTTTTTACGTAAAACCAATATTTCCGAGATACACGATTTAATTCCTTAAATTCAAGATGGTGGCCGCGCAGCTTGCCCAATCCGAGGGGGCAAACTTAACTGAGTGTTCTAGTTGTACCCCCTATCTACCATTAAAATGTCATCAAACTTCTAATTAAAGCAATTCCAGTCTTGTTTTTGATACAAAGATGCAATTTTTAAAACACACGTCAGAGACCCATTCTGTTAGATGGAAACCGAGACGAGGACATCTGGCAACTCGCAAGAGCTCGCTAAATTTAATTTAACGAAGTTAGTTTTGAAAATGAACGTAAACGTCCTTTTGAAAAGTTAATGTAAGAATAAACGTTTGTAAGAAATGGTTGATTGGTATACAGAATGAATTTTAAAATTTATAGTCGCATTACGAAAATTATACCTTTTTGTTCTCAAATCGATTCGGCTATATCAAGTATTATGTCCCCTTACTCGAGTGATTTACCTTACTTTAAACCCTACAGAAATGACTTTAATTTCAATTCAGTCGGATTTTTACGTCAACGTCTCTTGAATTACGAAGCCACGATATATTTACGTATATTGCTTTAAAACAGAAGTTCTTAAAATGTGCATAGCAATTTTGTTTTAATTTCCACTACTTTTAAGTCATTTTTATCTCTTATTTACATAAGTTTTCTATTTCAAAATAGACTCTTCAAGGCGTAGTTTATAATAAAAAAAATTTTTCCATTACAAACGAAAATCGCCTGCGGACAAATGTTTCGAAACTGCCATTTAAGGATTTAAGGTTGCACAGACATTCATGAGATGCAGCTGATGCAAGTCAACATCCTGCATCTCCTAGATGTATTATGTTTACACATCATTTTTTGTTAAGTTGCACGATTTTGCATATTGAAGTGATCCAGAGCAGAGGAAACATTAAAAATATGCCGACGCCTCAAAAGTCGATTCAACTTTATTTTCCTTTCGTCAAAATGGAGACGCGCTATTATCGCCCTATTTATTTTACTTTTCCACCTTCTTTTCGTCCATTCCTCCCAAACTAAAATACGACGATATCGAACAAATCATCTAATACACAACAATGACCGAAATGTTATCTGACAGATGGTGGCGATGTAGAGAATATTGTTTCGTGCCATTTCCTTTGTTTGCTTGAGTTGGTAACACAATCCGAATAGCTCAAGATGAAAAGTTTGTTCTAAATTTTCGCATACGTCTTAATATTTCATTTGGTTTAAATTTATATCGAGTGTAACGCCGATAAAGCAAAAGGGATGAAAAAGTACGAAATGTTTTTATTTAAAGTTTTAAAACAGTTGCGATTACGTTAAATTGAAGTTTTGGGAAAGAATTCCGTAAAGTAATCTGACATTGTAACTTAAATAATTTCTCCAATTTAATCAATATCTAATTTATGCGCACTTATAACTAGAGCCCGGATTTATAAGCATTTATAATTTCAAAATAAGCTCTTAAAAAAGCTTCAAAAAAGAGGAAAAAAAGTTTTATGAAATTCAAATAAAGCACTAAAAATCAAACATCAAAATGCAATTTTTCTTCAATATCATTCGACTTCTAATTATAAAAATAATTAATTATCATATTTTTCCAAATTATCCATTGTGCAAGGTTGTTGCCTGTCCTTTAATTGCCTGTTTATGAACGGAAAAGCTTTTCTCTACATCTACAGACGTAAGTTGAGCAAATTTGTACTTACTATTGGTACATTCATATCAACATCGTGATCTATAGTATCTCAAAAAATTCTTCAAGTGTCTGGAATCTTAGGTTCTTGTTTAAGATGTCGTTTAGTTTAGTGTTTACAATTTTTCCCACACTTCCATGCACCTCCAGAGTTTTCTTTTTGAAATTTTTCTAGATTTTCACCAAATCTTTTTCAAATGTTCGTTCAATGACAAAACGTGTAGAAATTTGGTTTTGATATAGCCTCATAATTGTTGACGTAATTAGCACAATCACGATTAAAAATACGATGATCAATTCAAGAGTACTTACAAAAATTGTTCAAAGTGCCCAAAAACATTAAAAAAAAGCTCAAATAAGCAGGAACATGCGTTTTAAGCAAAATATTGAGAAAAAAGCAAAAAAAGCATTATTAACATTAGGTCAAATCACCGCAATTTTTAAGAAACGTAAAGATCCAAAAGGAATATCATCTGCTTATAATTTAAAGCTGTAAGCAAAAAGCTTAGAATCCGGGCTCTACTTATAACTAATTTATTTGCACTAACAAATGCATTTATTTATTTCAATTAATTCACCCGTTTTTCCAGTTTACCATAACGTATTAAAGTTAAAGAGAATCAATTATTACGCACTGTAGGCAGTGTATTAATATTCTCCAACGTTCTAGTCCGCATGGATTCGTATACGACTAGAAATACCTACTCCTTTATTATTGTTCCATCTCAAAGCAGATTGGGCGTGGGTCTAAAGTGACCGAAAATGCTTAATGAAGGGTTAGTCCTTGTCTCAATTCTCAATCACTTTGAGACAACTATTACAAACAACTTGTTTTCAATGCGGCGAATATAATTTTCTAAATTTTCACTTCCTGTTCACATGGAGTTTTCTTATTGGTGACCAAACTACTTAAAATAATTTGGCAGTTTGTCAGTTGTAAAGATTGGCATCGTGCCTATGGCAGGTATAGGTAGTGCAAAATTTAATGGACCGTAACCTTGAAAATGGGAAAATCAGTTTTTTTAATTAATCTAGAAGCATTTCATTGAATTCGTATAGATACGGATACTAAAGTTTTTCCGACTGTTAATATTTTATAAATAAAAAAGTAAATTTGATTTATATTAAACTCAAATACACTCGCAAATACATTAAATTGTGATGTAATCTGTTAAACACTCATGTATGATTGTTTTGAAGAGCTAATCCGTTTGAAAATACAATGTTCGATGGAAAAACGTTCGTTATTAATATTTTTCCGTAGCTGACACTTTTTTGCCCGAAAAAGTAGGTCATAAGTAGAAAAATTTTATAAATTACGTTCTCGGTGGTAATTTATATGCATTGAAAAACCAAATTTTACTATTTTTCTTTCAAAAAAATAAAATTAATTAGATTGTAGTTAATTTTGAACATTTTTTACTTATTAAACCGAAACTCGTTTCAGCATGATGGCTAACCATTAATGCATATTCATGCTCTTTACTTCTTTTTACTGTTCGTCTCAATGAGAAACTCTTTATGTCTGTCATATTCGCTTCATTCGATTCGGTTTCATACAATGCGTTTTTCTTTATTAATCATCACTGCTTTTCTTATAATAATGATAATAATAGTTCCATCTCTTTTGATTTTTACAGCTCCTGAGGCTTCCTGTCTTGAGCAGATTATTAAATGAAGCTAGTGTGGTCAGCACGCAGCTTATGTACTACCTGAGTTCTAGCCTATAGGGAAATAGAGTGCACTTTTACTAATCGATGATTTAGGCTAATGAGTAACAAAACCTCGACCGTGGATCGAGAAAAGTGTGATTTTGCTCTTTTTTCATGTTTTTCCTTATAACTCAAACACCATGTATTTTATAAGAAAAGCTCGTCTATATAAAAATAAGCTACATCAAATTTCCCGCAAATATTATCTTTCAGGTTTTTTACTCAGACGAACGGTTTAGGGGTTATAACGCGTTAAAGTTTGGAAAAAATTTCAAAATCGGTCAAAAGCTACTTATAACTCGCTTATAACTCGAAAAATACGTAGTTTTCGAGAAAAGTGTCGATATAAAAAAATAAATTACAACAAATTGTCCACGAATAGTATTTTTTAGGTTTCTTACTCAGACGAACGGTGTAGAGGCTATAGCGCGTTAAAGTTTGACAAAAATTCTAAAATCGGTCAAAAGCTACTATTTTTAGTTTTTCGCTTATAACTTAAAAAATACGCAGTTTTAGAGAAAAGTGTCTGTATAGAAAAATAAATTACATCAAATAGTATCTTTTTGGTTTTTTACTCAGACGAACGGTTTAGGGTCTATAGCGCGATAAAGTTTGATAAAAATTTCAAAATCGTCCAAGAAACTGTTTTAGTCAGATTTTTGTATCAGGCAAACAGTTTAGGTGCTAGAGCACGTTGAAGTTTAGTGCAATTTTGTCATTGATAATTAAGGCCTTACACGCATAAAACATAGTAAGGAAATATTAAAAACGGCTGTTTGCCACTTCAAAATGGCAGCATTAATTTTAGGACGCCTCGAGAAGGATGGGTTTTTGCTCTTTTTTCAGTTTTTCGCTTGTAACCTCAGAACTACGCACTTTTTGAGGAAAGTGCTGATACATAACAGTAAATTACAATATTTTCTACAAATTATACCCCAACAGTTTATTTCCTCAGATAAACGGCTTAGGCGCTATAGCGCGTTAAAGTTTGACTAACTTTTAAAATCGGCCAAAAAACTGTTCGATCGCGTATAACTCGAAAACTACGCACTTTTATAGAAAAGTGTTTATAAACAAAAATGAAGCACATTCAATTTCCTACCAAATATGTTTTTTAGATTATTTTTGTCACACGAACAGTTTAGGTGGTGGCAGACGCCTTTGAAGTCGAAGAAAATCCGCGGGACCGAATTTTCTTTGATTTTAAACAATTTTTGATGTGTACCAGAACCGTTTCCTGGGACATATCTTGGATTTTTTATGCTAACCACCTAAATTGTCCTTTATTAGGCTTCAGGTTAGACCCAGTGCCCCAGGTATTGACAATTCTGAGGCACCCCAGCTGAGTCGACTCTCTTCTTCAGCTCGTCTTGTGAGAGTCTTCTATTTTTTCTAATACCTAGCCTTCTTTGTATATCTTTTTCTCCGTTCCCGATTGTGAGAATATTCGAGGGCTTTAAGATCTCCATTTTCGCCATTGAAAAGTAAATATTTTCATTAGGCAACTTTGAAAAAACAAATTAACTTTACAATTGAATTTAATTACGTCACAGCTGTAAAGTACACGCGCGATTTAGTGATTGATTAAAAGGTCATACAAAAGCTCCAGCTTCAGACAATGAAACATTACTCACCAACTGTTTTAATTTATCTTTTAATTATTAAAAGTTTGGACAAGTTTAAACTCTTTTTTGTAAAAAATGTTGTAAGCGATACCTTAATAACGGAGTAGTGTGGCACTTGTATTTGTGGTAAGAGAATTGCAATTCCGACATACATCTTCCATTAGGAATTAATGGCGAAAGGCGAGATTCATCAGGTGTATAGTTACAACGTTACAAGTTACTTGTATATGTGGTGTATCTTGTTCTGTTAAAAAATTAACGCAATTAAATTGCCAGCACAGAAACTCGACCGCTTTCATTGCAAACGTTACTTATGGCATACCTAATACATTCTTCCGCATCTAGTAAAGTGACTATTGTTACAGACCAACAAGCCGTTTATTTTTTAATTCTCGGAAAAATGGTAAATTTTTGATAGTCGTGGGTTCGGTTCTGCTAACACGCCCTACAAAGATAGGCTTAATAATTCCACTTTAGTTTTCTTTCGAGCTCTAATATAAATTTTCCCAAGAGCAATTAAACGTTGTAAAATATTATTCACTAGAGGAATTTTTAATAAAATAATATAAATAAATTTCGTTTCGTGTTAAGCGGTAATCTTCATGGTTGTCTGACGTGCTATTCTTATATTTGTTTTGAGCAATCCTTGTTGAGCGAAGCATGCAACTATTGAAAAAAAAAGTTTACTCACAAACTCACAAAAAGGTATTTTTAAATCTTCAATTTACTTTACGAGAGGAAATTAAACGGCTTTTTAAATTGTAAAAATGTTTTTTTGAGGTTATGGTTTGGGAATATCAACAAATTAAGCTTATTAATGTATTTTTGTGAAGTTTAATACTTAATTTATTTATTTGGTTCGCAAATAGCACGGTGTCGTAAATTACTAATGTTTTTATATCACACTGGGGCGAATGAGTTTCCAACATGTATCTTCCATTAAAAATTGATGTTGACATAAGTTACATTTATCCACGTTGCAGATCTATGTAGTTTAAGGATAATATTTATTTTTTTCTAAACAAACATAAAGGATATATTTCAAATTAAATTAAATTTTTTTAATTTTCAGTTATTCCTGAAACGCGTTTAGTCGGAATTCCCACGACAGATGTTGAAGAACTAAAAGATTCAGTAGCAGTGCGTTGTATAGTAAATGGAAACCCTCGAGCTTCGGTGACGTGGAGGAGAGAAGGACAAAGTGTGGCTGCAAGCTTTCAAGAGCTTTTACAATTTAGCCCCGTTGTAAGACAACATGCGGGACTTTACACCTGTCACGCAAGAAATCAAGCTGGCGAATCTCAGCCACTCAGATTTCACTTAGATGTAAAATGTGAGTAGACAATCCCTTCCTATTTTTTTTGACAAAAATGGAAATTTACTGTGACATTAATTATTGTCATTTATAGTTTTCGGTTTAAAACGAATAAAATTATTGCCACTGTTTTGAAACATTAAAATCTGTATGCAGCGAGTTAAATTAAACAAGTATTGGAATATTATTGCGCAAACGGAAAAGGTCGTTTCATAATGCACATTTCACGGACTGAAATATACATTTATTTAATCCAAAATGAAGACCCAAGAGCACATTTATCAGATCCCTTGTAACCTCCAGCGGCCGACATATCATATTGTATTTATTTTACCACCTGTGTACCCATACGAGTTCATTACGACTTTCTTATTTTAGAACAACCAAAAAATAGAAATTTTCACCTGGGAAAATTATTACGCCAAATAATTTCGTGATAAGGTGTCCTCTCAGAGAGCACGTTAAGCCGCCGTTCCAGTTATTCTATATAGGTATATAGAGTCTAAATAAATAAATATAATTTGTGATTTATTACAAAAATTTTTGTGCTCCAGCAAAGGCAGTCTAAATAATAGACATGTGAAGCGATGTTAAAATGTAAGCCGTGCAATTGCATACCTTTTAGGCGTATTGTAAATAATACTTGAGTGCCTCATGAAATCTCTGCATCATTTATTAGTGAGTGCATATTCGCTTCATTAACGTTGCCATATTCTATACACTTTTGTTTATTTTTGCGAGTTTAATTTTAATTTAATTTGGAGCACCTCCTCGGAAGAGTAGAAAAGTAAAGGTTTAACGATAGCGTTTAGAATGGTAACTTTCGATGGGGAGTTCATCATGTACTTAATTTTCAAACTTAACCCCACTAAAAGTCATTTATTATAAGGAATGTGTACTTTGAACTCGAGTATTAAACTGAAAAGTCATAATACGTATGCGAGTAAAATTATGAAAACTGTGGGATTACCCAATCATAAACATTATTGGTATTTCTCTAAAAAGAAATAACAAAGGCTAACACAGCAGCGTGTTATGAGAATACATAAAGCTCGCATTTTTTTTTAGTTTAAACATTTTGAATAGATATGAATCTTAAATAAAAACCTACGTAAGTCAGAATTTATTTCGAGACTTAAATTATTGAACATTTTATATTAAACATTCTTCTTTCTTTATGACTATAAGAAAGACACAATTCACACTACTGCTCTCTTCCTTATAATATACTAAACAATATACCTACATATAAAAAGAAGCTTTTTTTTGAATTAGGTGTTGTTCTTTTATTAGTATAATAAATCAAGAAGGCGTTCTTAAATACGCCATTTTTCCAAAATAGCGAATAAGTTCGACAAATTATTTAAACAAAGTGAGAAACTTCTTCTTGAAAGAAGCTGGCATAAATTTTTTTAATGCAAACGTTAATTTTGGATTTTCTCATAGTAATTAGGTTAAACACCTCGAGTCGTTGTCTGGCCAAAAAAATTAAAAAAATTTCCCATTTAACGGAAAGCGAAATATTTCAGGCGAGTTAGAAAGTTGAAAGCAAACTGTCGGAGAAAACATTCCTAAATGGTTAATAATAAATCTGTATACTCGATGGAAGCAGACGAAGAATAAAACAGATAGTGGTGAAAGCAAAATTTAAGAAGATTAAGAGAGGCGCCAAGAAAGCTTATATTTTGTCACCAAACCGATTGAATATTTATAGCGAGGCGTTAAAGAATTATAAGGGAAAAAATGGGTTCGAAAAATCAATAGTTTTAAAGTACACAGATGATACAATTCACATCGCGGCGGAAGAAAAAATGAAATGGCGACAAAAGTGTCGTACAATTAAAAATAAACTTTTTGCATAATTGATTAAAGAAACTTTAAAATTATCATTTATAATTTGAAACATGAAAGCATTCGTGTCTTATTACTAAATATTTATATGCAAATTTCATAGTTTTCATTATCATTAGGCTTAATTAAGCCACGCAAAGTTATTTCAACTCGTTAAAGTTAAGATTAAGAATTAATATGCATTATACAAAACATATTATTTATTATTTTATACCTTTTAAGTCGCATGTGTCGTTTATTGTATTTACTATTGGCAAAAAAAAACATTTTATATTAATTTAAGAGGGCGCTTGCCGGGTTGCAAGCGTGTAAATTCGTTGGCCTAATTGAAAAACGCCACAAGAGAGAAGCGACGGATTTTAGTCTACCACGTTGAAACTAGTAGTTTTACAAAAATTATCACTAAACCATTTTTTAATATTATAAAATTTTCTTTAATTTGGTTTACTTTTTCTTCTCGCACGATAAAAACTGGTAGAGATAGAATTTTTTGAAAGTGCGGTCTTTTTCCACTGGGCTGCGTACGCTATTTTCGTGATTTATTCGAAAGTATAGGGTTTAACGTAAAAATATGTTTTATCAAGAAGAAAATAGGTTTAATTTTCTTCAATTTAGTTCTGTATTGCGTGTATGGTAAAAAAAAGTTGAGTTGTGGCCCAAAATTCCCCCAAAAATGCGTTTTGAAAAATAAAATAAAACAATACCCCATCACCTTAAATCCAACAATTTTCATCTTATAGAAATTCAAAATAAACCCAGTTGAACGACATTTTGAAGTTTTTAAAAATGTCTGATGACATTTTTTGGTGCTTTTTGAAAATGTTGCAAAAAACAATTTTTAACTTCCCTCCTCTTCTAACCTAACAAGTGCTGTAATAAAAGTGTTTGTTTTATAGAAAAGTGTTCCGAGGGGTCTGTGCTACAATGTAGCGGGATCAAAACTGTTTTTTGAAAATTATTGTTCCTCGGTTTTCTAAAACATTAATTGCAAAGTTAGCGCAACTTTAAACTTTCGTAGCACTCCGAAATCTACAACAGCTCGTCGGAAACGCGAGGGAATATTAACACCCATGTGCATATTGCTTTGTGAATTACGCAAATGCTTTCGTTCGACAACATTAGATAGCATAAAGTTGTTGCTAATTACTTTCTCGTACAAAGTAAGAAAACCCGTGCCTTCTTATTATTATTTTTTGTCAAAAAATATAACCGTAGCAGCTGACTGGTGTCAGATCTAACAATTCTTTGAAATCATAAATTATGTGCCGTCAGCAAAAATTCACTGCTCTCGAGCAGGCACGTATCAACGTAAGTAGATCATTGTTTTAGGGGGGAATCCCCGAAAACTGGACGGGCCATAAAAATATACTTATGTCAGTATTATATTTAAACTTTGTATCAAGTTTAACCTTATTACTTCTTGCTTCATATTATCAAGGCTGTAGTCCCTCCCCACTTCCCGGAGCCCTTTTTAAAAGTTTTTAGCTTTTCGTTGTATTTCAGCCTTACTTCAGTAACCAGCTGGTATAAATCGTCTTTTGGAGTCTTTTGGTAAGTGAAAACTTACCTATTTTCTTAAATTTTCCATGCTATAATAAGCTGTCCAAAAAGGCCCTGTATGGAGAGACTACGGGGTAAAGAATGAATCTTCTCAACGCATTATAATGATATGACCAGTTTTACCGCATTGAGAGAGTTCTGCTTCTCTTACTGTCTTTAAAAAGACAATACTAAGAGCAAGGAGCTACGGCGTTCCATCTTATCATAACAAGAGTTTGCGAGTAAATTGTAGATATTTTTAATTGCCTACATCAGAGTGAGCCAAACTTAAACCTCTCTTTTCCATCTGATAAATCTTAGCCATTGAATATTGTAATAATTACGGTTTTGTAGTGGGGTGGCCAGTTTGGGGATTTTCAGGTGGGCCAAGCCACCCCAGGCCTCCCCGTAGTTACGTACCTGCTCTCGAGATGCACAGTTGCACTTGTTACAAATGAGGCATCTCTAGTAGTGGCTCTATTCTTCTAATAAAGAAGGAACACCTTGCCGAAGACTTATGAAACATCTAAGAAGGCTCAAAAGAAACAAAAGCTTCAGTTTTGTCGCTTCTCGGGGATCGAGTAGGCCTTGCCTGGCAAACCGTGCCGAAGGATAGGGGATCGTTTCTTCTTGAGGGAGTTCTGAGTTTTTCAGAACGAGTTGTTCTGAGTGTTGAGCGTAAGTTACAAGTTTCTACCAAAAAAAGTTGCAGATGTGGTTGCGCTCTTTCCGCCACAAATTTTCTGTATGATATTAATACGGCCTTGAATATTGCCATGTGTAGCTCTGAAGATTTGTCATTGCGTTCTCAAATGACTCATTACTCACTCTTTACTATAAATAGAACAAATTTGTGGTAAATTCACCTCCAAAAGTAGAGTTGGAAGTAAATGTCTTACTTCGGACTTGGGTCCGTGATCCGCGGGTTCTTGGTTCGACTTCGACTGGCACCTGTAGATTTTTTCTACGTGCGAAATGCCTTGGCCTGAGTGACCCCTAGGACTCTCAAATCTGTAGATCCTCGTCTGTAATAATAATAACCTTAGCAGCTCAACGGGTGGGTGTAAAATAAAATATAAAAAAATCTCTTACTATTTAGGGCAGTATCACAAATCCTTTATTTACGACTTCTTAAATTACCGTTCTACTTTACATCATCTTTTTCTCTATTCATCGCTTTTTCTTCTTGTGGTGATGATCCATCATCCATCAGCCTCTTCCCGGATTCGAGAGTTCCCCACCACCCATACCTCGCCGAGTGGTTAGCCTAAACCAACACCTTATATGCCATACAAGTTGCATAACTTATGGGGGTTCACCATGGGTTCACTTAATAACTAAATTTTTTCGTGGAAAACTCGATAACGTATTTCACTACCTCATGGTAAATTATGCAAATGTGGAAATTATTTCCTTTATTGGACTGTTTAGCGCATACATGAGAATATTACGACATATTGAAAATGAATATTAATTTATTAAAATTGTAAATCAATGGTAGTCGTTAGTCATTAATTGCATTCGTGTCATGCACGAGGGAGTTACGTAGGAATTAAGTTAAGAGCATAACTTTCATGAATGCCGTAAAGTAATTAGACACACGTGCATTTAGAAACATTGTTTGTGTTGCACAGGAGGTAAAGTATCTTTTTTAATTAATCATCGATTTTTTAAATCTGCCTGGTGCTTTTATTGTATATACCGGGAGTATGTCTTAGTATGTGTTTGGGGACTATCCTTCTTGTACTCCCTATATCGGCGTTTCATTGCCTATTTTATTAAGATTGAAATTTTTTTAGTGTCTTTTACGTAAGTCGCTTTGTTTCACCCAATTTATTATTTTATTAATCTTTATTATGCGAGATGCATCGAATAATTCGCCCCTGCCACTTATGCAAGAAAGGGTGCAATCGTGTCCCTGACACTTTTATGTAGTATGTCATTCCTGTTTACGTGATTACATGAAGTGTAATTAATTAAAGAATATCGTATATTTATAGTTTGTACGTGTAAGGTAATACACGTAATACAACCTATCAGCCTAATTAATTAGTAACGACCTTTTAAAGTTATAGTAGTTTTGATCTTCTTAACGTACTTATAGCAAAGAAGCAGAAGTAAAAGCAACAAAGTAACGAATTTTAAGATAACTAAATATTTGATCAAGTTTTGAATTATAATTAATGTTTAATTATTAACTATCATTAAAGAATCAGATTATAAATCTCGCTAATTTAAACTTGTAGTCCTCACGAGTCTCTAAGTAACGTGCATAATCTTATATCAATTATATCGCCGATGTATAAAGTTTGGGAAATTAGTAAATCTCTAGTACGGATGTAATTTGTTCGTTAATTAGGGCAACTAATTTGATAACTGGACTAGCCGTTCCCGGCTTCGGTTCGACTTCAATCTCTACTTATAATCGGTCGAAATTTTCACTCTCGCTATACCACTCATGTTTGCATAGGAAACTGCTAAAGATGGGGGAAGTTTGCACACAATGTGCTTTTCTAACAGCTTAGGGAAGCGTCGTGAAATCAAGATAAAGATCTCGACAAAGCTGTTATTTCACAAAATGCCTAACAGTGATAAGAGAAAGTATTTTAGATCGGCGATTACAATACCTTTATAATGAAATTTTTTTTCTTCTCCTTTTTTTCAGATTCGCCAAAAATTTTAAGTGTGGGGCCCGATCGATTAACAACTGCGCCGTTATTTACTTCTGCTACATTTGAGTGTATGGCTGAAGGAAATCCACAACCTACTTATCAATGGTTACAGAGATATCCAACACCTTCAGACTACATTATTGAAAGGGGAAGAGAATCTAAATTACACATTTCAAACGTCACGTACGATTATCAAGGAGAATACGTTTGTAAAGTTACAAATATTATTGGCGGAATCGAGAGGACCGTACAAAGCGAATCGATAGCGCTTCAAGTCGTAGGTGAGTGAATTATTTTTCTATAGGAAAAAATTTTCTATTACAAAACAAAATCTCCAAAGTTAATTTTTAGTAAGAGTTTCGCTCTTTTCCTGTCGGTCTATCCGGTCTATCCGGGCCGTTAGCTACGCTGTATACCTAGCTGGTAGCTGGCTTCGGTTGTGTGCTAGTTCGTTTGCTGGCTGGTTATAGCTGTAGCTGACTGTCTACCAATGTGTTTTCGTTGAACTCATTATAAACTCCAGTTAGTATAGAGTTGCGCCACTAATACCAGCCCTTAACGTAATTTTGCTCCCTTTTTGTACTCTTTTAGCGAAGGAATTTAAACTAAACTCATATCGAAGTACTAAAATTTGTGCATTAAACTCGAGTGTTGTTTTAACAGCTGCATGCGGTGTGGTAATATTTAGAAACCCAAACTGCAATATACAGCGGAAGGAATTTAAATTATAATCTTGGCGTGTACCGCGTAGTTTGATATAGGGAAAATAAATTGAATTGAAAAGGTTTGGTAACGTTTTATACGGTAGTTATCTAAATATAGTACTATTTACAAAACAATCAACAAACGAATCAAAATATTCGCCATACCGAACGGAATATTTGCAAAATACGTCTGTGATAAAGAAATTGAATCAGTTAATTGAACAATTCGCAACAAAACTAAATACGTGCCATGTTAAATAATGCAGAATTTGATAACATTATTCTAAACTTAAAACTGAAATGGTCAAAAGTTTGCTCGTTTAACAATAAAATTTTAACCGCGTCCAGTGGCGGATATTTCTCACCGTGACGTTCTATGCATCGCACCAAGAACGTTACGAAGTAGAATGATTGACCCATTTCTGGTTCTGGATCTGGATCTGGATCAGGATTATTGCGGGGGGGCAAGCTTCATGCACATGATCGGGCCCATTGTACTTCCCCCAAGCGGCCTCTCCGTGTCCAGAGATCTGACCATCAGATCTCGAGATGAACTCCAGAATTTTGGCGGGAGGGGTGGTGCTTATTCTGGCCATGTCTTCCAACATGGATCTTCTTATCGACGTTAGGCCTGGACAGTAACAAAGCACATGTTTAGCGGTTTCGTCTTCTAGTTTGCATCTACGACATATGGGAGTGTGGAGATGTTTGTGTAGTCGACAGTGTCCCGTGAGTGTTCCTGCGATTGTTCGTAGATTAGTTTGGAACAGCTGTAGACAGTATTTTGCCAGCTATTTTGAAGGAG
The DNA here is from genome assembly GCA_950108345.1 of Malthinus flaveolus. Classification (NCBI taxonomy): domain Eukaryota; kingdom Metazoa; phylum Arthropoda; class Insecta; order Coleoptera; family Cantharidae; genus Malthinus; species Malthinus flaveolus. The sequence continues at coordinate 4,492,988 of OX467287.1, read as the reverse complement.
CCAATAAAGCTCTTTTGCTTTGGTGGCACCCTACGTTGCTTGTCTATCTTTCAGTCTGTAGTTGACGGGTATTATTTTTAAGGAGGATATTAACAGTAGTTACGGCTGGTTTGATGATTGGCTCGGGGCCACAGGGAAGGTTGTTTGAACCTTTCTTGTCCAGCTCGTCTGCTTTATTGTTACCCTCGATTCCTTTATGTCCTTTGACCCAGCAGAATGTAAGACCATTATTTTTGGATACCTGGTTCAGCAACTTTATGCACTCCAGCAGGAGACCATAAGTTACCTTGCAGGTGTTTAAGGCTTGCAAGGTTCGACATCAATATTTTCTTGTTCAGGATTTCGGTGGCTCTGTGTAATATTCCCATCAGTTCAGTTTGGAAAACTGAGGCATATTTCCTCAGCGGTGATTAACCCATTTATTTTTTTTTCGATATTAATTGATTTTTTCAAATATTTCACGAGTCGCTACTGTCTGGATGTAACTATACAGGAATACCACACCTTTTGTTAAATGTAAAGCTTTTATAAGGGTAAAATATATGTGTATCTGTTCTCTTTGCTGGTTTAACTCTAATTTTAACGGACATTAGTTTATGGAATGGAATGTGTATAATAGAACGATTTCGCAAAACTTAATAAAGTAATTCCTATCGCGTTACATTAAAGCTTAGAAAAGCTGTTTTAAATTATGTGTAGTCGTAATATTGGAATTTCTACCTTCATTTAGTGAGAAAAGCTTGTTTAGTGGGATTAATTCAGAATTTGTGATCGAACGACTAGACGATTTAAGCCGATATCGAATTTCAAGCGAAAATTCATTTTTGATCTCCGTAGATTTATTAGTTACTGAGTAATAATGTAATAATACGCCTTTTTGTCAAACAAACAAAGTTAGTTTATAGTTAGTAGGTACTAGCGTATAATTTCCAAAAAAACAACAACAGCTAAGTAGCGCATAGCGCACAGCTATAAAAGACGAATCTTCAACCAGGATTTAGCAACCGTAAAGTTTAAAGCCAGAAACCTTTCGCTCAGCACGCTTTTTTAGTTCTCACTCTTTCCACTGAACTTCGTTTATGTTGATGCATTAAACAATTTATTGATATTTAATACAAAGAACAGTGTAGAGTTAAGTTTACAGCTCGTAATTAAGCTCATTTCATTTTTATAGGCGCGCTTTTAATGTTTCATGAAGTAGCTATAAAATAAATTATATTTTATCAGTTAATTCAATCAAAATTTTTAATTTAAATTGTTTGCGTAGTTTTAACTGAAATTTCTTTTGTGTCAAAATCTCAACTTTTCAGGTTTAACCCTTACTCCGCAATTTATGAGAGAAGGTGCACCACCGTATTTAATAAAACTTCTAAATATTATTTACAATGCAGCAGGTTCTCGTTGGGTCAATATAAACTCTAATTATCACTGAGCTTGAAACCCTTTGAGAACTCGATAAAATTAAACGATATGATGTTAAAAGAGGGGGAACGAAACATAGAAATTGAAAAGAATGTGATTCAAGTAAGAATTTGTTCAGGTCTATCAACGTAATGTGGGCGCTGATAGATGGTTTGCGAAACAGACTTTCTAAGATTGTAGGTGTTGATGTGCCCCAAAAATTCGTCATATGAATGAAGAAACAAATAGCCCTCTTTTGAAATTTTGTCTAATCTCGTTCGTCTTTCTCTCTCAAGAGCCACCTCTTCCGTTAACTATGCAGCTCAATAAAATGATTTATGCTACGTGCAATTTAATTTAAATTTTAAAAGTTATAATTAAAACTTTATAAGCAATAAAATTGTCAACAATAAATTGTCTAAATTTGTTTGAGTAATTTTCTCTTCGGAAACTTTGAGAGAAGTTTATTACGTGTCGATAAATAGAAAATTATTCCTTAACAGCTTCTTATACTTAGTTCATGTCGTCTGGAAAGTTACTAACATTTTATTTGTTACTAAATGTTTGTGTTTATCTGTAACAGTTTGGAAGTTCTGAGATAAGTTCGTTTCCTATTATAAGTGTGTTACACATGTTACATATTACAAAATGTTGTGACACCTCGTATAATTAAATTTGTCCGCAAACGTATGTTTATGGGGTTGTAATTGTACTGGGTTTAGGTATGTGAGAGCGTGTGTATGTAGAGCCTTAAAAGGGCAATTTAGATGAAATTTAGTTTCAACCACTTGAAAAAATTTCATGGACGGAAAAGGGATGATAGTTTAAGGGTAATTTCAATAAAAAAAGGCAACCATGATTTAACCCTCATGGTACCATACAAATTTACAACTTATACCTATCGCACGGGGTACCCTGCATGTTTGATATGGAGAATGAGTAGTAATACAGCTAATTAGTTTATATTTGAGCGATATTAATTATTATTGCATCTTGCAAATGTATTATTTTTTAAATTATAATTTAAAAAAAAATAAAATAACAATTTTTGTTGTCAAATTGGAGCGGTTTTGTGAAGACATGGCGTCGTCGGCATTTACAACGGAGTTTATGTTATATTACACTGCAATATTTTTACAAATAAACCCTGTGTCGGCACGTGCTTTATTTCGACAGTGTCCAGAAGACAATTGTTAGTTTCCCACGCCTTTTTACATAATCCAAAATTTAGTTATAACAAAGAATATCTAGTAAGAGAAATCCTAAGCTTATGGAGTCTCATGCGCCTTCTTTTAAACGTAGTACACCGGTGAGATTCAGATGTCGCTCCTCATTTTAGCACAATTTTTCGTATACCTACGTAAGAGTAACAAAGAGAGGGACAAAAATACATAAAATGTTTGTCTATTCTTAACTAAGCAATGTTAGGTACCTACCTGAAAATAGGGTGTTTACGATTTATTTACGGCTTATTTTATGATGGTTATATTGTCACGAAAGTACATGACATGTACATTGTACAAGTACATTGTACTTATAACTTTTACACTCTGATAATGAGTGAAAACTAAACCAAAATTTTAAACTCCCTGTTTATATATTTTTTCAATTACAATAGGACTTTTTATTTTCTAATAAGTACCTATAATCTTGGGAAATTGTTAATTGTTTCTTAATGTTACGAAAAATAACTAAAGTTAAGGATTACTACTTTTAAGAAACCTCTTTATTATAAAGTACATAACTGTATTTTCTTAATGCCAAAATAAATGAAATTTTAGGGTGTATTGAAAATTTGTATTTTTGAACAATACCTACAGAAACACTTTTGTAAAAGGCAAAGAATTACTTATCAATTTTGGAAAACTTGATTTTTGTTAGTAATGTTGTTAAAAAAAATCTAAGTATCTATACACACACCTATTGTCTTTGTGTAGGTAGGTATTTGAAATTTACCCAATTTGGCCCAATTAAACAATAAGAAAATGTATTTGGTTTTTTAAGCTTTGAATCTTTTAATTTTTCATTTAATTACCTATTCGGTTATTTAAATAATTTTTTTTTTTTTTTTCCCCTTTGTTTATTTACAATCTGTCAGATAACAAACATTAAGCAAATTTTATGTTACATAGATAGAAGACATTGTTTATAATATAATTTGTATGGAAGGTTGTCCATCGACTTCCTTCTTCACTTTATGACTTTGGTATACAATAATAGAGTTTATACTGCTTAATTAACACTATTCACGAATCGGGTTTTTAGGTCTATTGGTTTAAGTCTTTTAAGTCTATTTTTTGAGGTACTTGATTTTGTTAAGTTTATGACTAGTTTGTTAGGATGTACACTCAATCTTTTAAAGTATTGATTAGTAGATATCACTATTTGTTCTTTTACCGTTTTTATATGTAAGTCTTTTTGTATTATTTTATTTGTCACAAACCATGGGGCTTGAACTATTAATCGTATTACTTTGTTTTGAAATCTTTCGATTATGTCTATGTTCGAGTTTGCGGCTGTGCCCCACAATTCAATTCCATAGCGCCACACTGGTTTAAGCACACTTTCGTACACTAATAATTTATTTTCTAAACTTAGTTGAGAATTTGGTCCCATAAGCCAATACATCTTGCTTAGTTTTGTTCTCAATTGTTTTTGTTTTAACCAGATATGGGTTCTCCAGTTTAATTTACGATCGAGGTGTATTCCTAAGTATTTTGCGGATTCTGCTTGAGGTATTATAGTATTTTTCAGCTTCACTGGTGGGCAGGTGTCGTGTTTTAGGGCAAAAGTTACTTGTACTGATTTTAGTTCGTTCGGTTTGATACGCCATCGTTGGAGCCAGACGCCAATTTTGTTTAGGTGTTCTTGTAAGTATTGCGATGCTACGTTGGGTTGCGTATGTGAAGCTACGAGTACCGTATCATCGGCAAAAGTAGCCGTCATGGTATTTTTTGATTTTGGCAAATCGGCGGTGTATAGTAGGTACAAAAGAGGTCCTAAAACACTTCCTTGCGGAACGCCTGAGTTTATTTGATGTAGTTCCGTGTACTCTTGTTGATGTTTTACCAGAAAATATCTATCACTAAGGTACGATTGAAGAATTTCATAGATTGTGTGAGGTAATAATTTCTTAATTTTGTACAGTAGTCCTGGATGCCAGACTTTATCGAATGCCTGACTAACGTCCAGGAATACGGCGCAGCAATATTTCTTGTCGTTAAAACTGTCATTAACGTGCTTCACTAGTCTATGAACCTGCTCTACTGTAGCGTGACTTTCTCTAAAACCGAATTGGTGATGTGGAATTATTTTTCTATCGTCCAGATAAGGTTTGATTCTTGTGGCTAGTAATTTTTCCACGACTTTGGATAGAACAGGTAATAGACTGATTGGCCGATATGATGCAACATCTTCGATATTTTTCCCAGGTTTAGGTATAAGTATAATCTCGGCGACTTTCCATTGGATCGGGAAGTAGTTCAACCTTAATACGGCATTGAAAAGATAAGTTACTAATAATACTGGGGGCAGTTCCTTTAGTATTTTACCTGTAATTAAGTCATATCCAGGTGATTTTTTTGCATTTACATTATTTTTTATAATATTAGTTATTTCGTGAGTTTTAAACTTTTTAATTGGTAGGCCCATTTGGAACGGTGCTTGCAGGTATTCGTGTATTTCAGCTTCACTTTGTTCTGATATCTCTCTAGGGAAGGGTGTAAAGACGTTCTTCAGGTGCTGGGCAAAAAGTTCAGCCTTTTCGCTGCCACTTCTAGCCCATTTACCGTTTTCTTTCTTCAGTGGCGGGCTGTGTTGTTGGGGTTGTTTAATAGACTTAGTGGCTTTCCACAATGAGTAGTCTGTTGTTTCGGTTGGCGTTAGCTGTTGTACGTATCTTGCTATGGCAGCATTTTTTTCTTCATTTATTAGTTTTTTGAGTTCTTTTATAGATTTGTTTAGTTTAGCTTTATCTTGTGGTGATCTTGTCTGTTGCCACTGTTTTCTTAAGGTTCGTTTTTCTTTAATTTTTTGTTTTATGTTTCTGGAGCATTTGTTTGTTTTGTCTTTTGGATTTTCGTGGGGTGTAACTTTCCAGGAAGCTTCTTGTACGCATCTGTTAAATTCATCGATCGCATTTTCCAGGTCTTCTTTTGTTTTCAGTGCTACTTGACAGTTCATTTGTTCAGATATGTGCGTCTTAAAACCTTCCCAGTTTGTGTTCTTGTTATAGAGTTTTGGTGCGTTGGTTTTCCTTATAAGTTGTGCACTTATAGTAGCTATTATTGGTGAATGGTCGGACGATAAATCAAGGCACGATTCGATTTTGGTACAGTCTTTTAAGATACCTTTTGTTACGCAAAAGTCAATGAGATCCGGTACTTTACGTCGGTCTGATGGCCAATATGTTGGTTCACCTGTCGAAAGGGGTTCTAGCTTGTTTTTTATCATAGTTAGATACAGTTGTCTGCCTTTAGGGTTTGAATTGTAGGATCTGGAGCCCCACCATTGATGCTTGGCATTGTAATCGCCACCGGCAACGAATCTACTGCCTAATGATTTAAAGAATTCTTCATACTGGTCTTGCTTGATTGTATGTTTTGGTGGGCTGTATACGGCTGCAATTGTTAAGGAGCCACGCCAGTCTTCCACCGTAACGCTTGTCGATTGTAGGTAGTCTTTTTCAAATTTTTCGTTTAGATGATGTTTTATTTTTGTTTTTATTAATATTGCCGTTCCCCCATGCGCGGTTCCATCAGGGTGTTGCGTGTCGTAGAAGGAATACTGTGGAATTTTGCAGTAGTTCTTGTTTGTGAAATGTGTTTCTGATACGAGCATAATATCGATGTTATGGTTAGCTAGAAATATTTTTAATTCTTGGCTTCTTTGTGCCAAGCCGTTGGCGTTCCAGATTCCTACCTTAAGTTCACTGAGCATTATTGGTTTACTTTGGCTATGAGGGCGGTGAGAATGTTTAACATTGTATCCATTCTTCCCATTAGTTGGAGTAACATGTCTTCTAGTTTATTAGTTTGTTGAGTTATTGTTACTGGTACGATTGGTTCTCCTTTTGTTAAACGTTGGTTTTGATTCTTGCTTGCCATTTGGGCATAAGGTATGTTTGGCTGTATATGATTATAAGGCTTTGGTTGGCTAGATTCATGAAGGATTTTTTCACGTAGTTTTGGAAATAGTTTTTGCTGCAATTGCTTTCTTATTAGGCAGCCTTTATAGCTTGCTGGATGATTGCCTTGGCAGTTTATGCATTTCACATTTTCATTGATTTTTCCTGTCCAAGTGCAGTCTTTAGTGTGATGATTCCCTGCACATTTAACACAGTTTGGGCTTCTGTGGCAGTAGTTTTTTGTATGTCCAAATGACTGGCATTTGTTGCATTGAACTATTTCTATCTTTTTATACGGTTGCTCGAAGCTTACTATTGTATTCAGTAACTTGCTGATTTTATAGATGTCCTTGTTATTCGCTTTTTGTTTTAATTCAATGTGGAATAACGGCAGCTTAGCCTTAGTCGTCGGTTGTAATACATTAGTTATTTTTAGTACGTCATGACCTTCTTCTTTCAATGCTATGGTAATGTCTTGCGGGTCAGTAGTTTGGTGCATACCCCTAAGATAGATCTTGAAATTTCTTTCATCTTTCCTTTGGTATGTGTAACATTGGGTATTTTTTGTTTTAAGTGCTTCCATGACAGGTAAGTATTTTTCAGTTTTGGTCAACTGCACTTTGACTTGGTTGTTATTAAGAACTTTTATTGTGTATAGATTTTCTGCTATTTCATTCAGCAGTTTCTTTAGGGGAGTCATGTTTTCTACCCCACTTATAAATATAGGTGGCACTTTTTCGTTTTTGGTTACCGTTATCGATATTGTGTTATCGGTGTTATCTTGGTCTGCCAGTCCAGCAAACGAATTTGCTGTTAGAATCTGATCCGACTCATTCAGCCAATACTCGCCGATTCTTGTTTGCCGTTTTGCTTTATTTGTTTCTTCTGGACTATTTTTATTTCTGCTACGTTTCCTATTATACTCGACCGTTTTCCAGGGCGGTTGATTTTGTGTTGACGTTGATGGAAACGCATCGCTTTGAGATGATTGTTGCAGAATTCTTAATTGTGATGGCATTGAGTTCATACTCAAAGGAATGAAGGTTTTAATTTTAACTTAATTTCGTAGGTATTAAGTTAAAATTATTTTTATAAATAACATTAGAAATTAATAATAAAGACCGCGAGGTCAGTGATAACTTACGATTTGCTTTGCTTTAAAGTTTGATTACAATTATACACGTCTGCACACTTCTAAAGACAAGACTATACTATATATTTAAATAATCAGAACCCAATGTATAATGCTTTAATTACAATAAAATTTTTACTGTACATAAGAAAAGAAACTTGCAAACAGTAAAACTACCTGGCTAAATTTACTGGGTCGTAAAAATATTACTGTTACAACAAAGGATTAAAATACCATTCGAATAGACCTTTTTTAAACCATTTAAACTCAAGTTTGGACATACTAAAATTGAATGTTTCATCTTCTCACACTCTCGAAAGTACTGTAAACTGAGCAGAGACATCTGGAGCTCAATTGTGTTACTACACTTTAAAAGGTTTTAAAATTTTACATTGGTTGCTTTTTCTGATAATTCTATGTTCTTTGGTTATAACCAGCAAATGACTATTTGCGTCTCAAAAGTAAAGCTGTTTTGTGAAGATAACATGCGCTTTCTGTGGGCATAGCGTCGTGGACATTTACAACAGGGTTTATTTTTATTTTGTACTGCAACATCTTTCCAAATAATCCGTGTCCAGAATCATAGAAATAATTTTTGTTGAAAATCACCCTATTAGCTGCCTTCAAAATCAAATCAACGTAGGGAAATTTTAAAAGATTTAGGAAAAACTCTTTGTATGCCATCCATACTAGATCGAAGTATATAGGATCTATACTAACTAAACTAGGGATTAGGGATTAAGGATTATGAACTAGAAAACTAAAGGATTAATTATTCAATTTTATTTTGATAAAAATTGCATTGTTATCATTTCTTGGCGTCAAAGTAAGCATTACAAAACCACAGCCACAAATAAACGATCAAGAACGGGATAAAACTGAACGACTGAGGGTAATTGGTTGTTGCATAGTTTGGAAGAATGGTGAAAAGATGCCAAACAGGAAAACGAGGAAGAGATGAGAGAGTTGTAAAAATTTTGTCTGTGATGGGCATATCTCACCGACTTCCATTAGATCTAACGATTGTGCAAGTACAAAAGTTCATCTTTTATACCTTTTGTAACTTTTTTTGCGATTTCTAATTAGTAACAATTACTGTTTATAATAATAATAATTATTTATAATATAAAAATGTGTAATATAAATGAATAATTCGAATCCTTCTACTTTTAATTGATTGATTCCCCATGAAATACAAGCAAATAACAGCGAGGTACCCGGGTACCCCATGCGGTAGGTTTATGGTGTAAGTTATTAAATTACAAAAATATCCCATCTCACTTAATTTTTTTGTGCCCCTCTAATATTTTCGTATAAAGAATTAAATTTTACAGGATGTCAAAGAGTCTCAAGAATATTCCTTTAAAATAAAAAAAGTTATAGGCTTTTAAACTCAAAAAAGTACCCGGGTACCCCGTACGGTAGCTTTAGGGTTAAATATTATTTTAGTACAATATTATACATACATATTATACAATATAATACGTTACAATATTATTATGATAGAATACATAAAATTTAAAACACAAGGCTTCGCCAGCTCTACTCAACCGATTTAGGCACTTGTTTTTGTATGAAAATTTTCGACCTATAGGTACTAGACCTATTTATTATGTTTTATATTTTTAATATCAAAATTCAAATTTATGATTTTTTCTCATTTTCAAATTTACGAATCCATTTGCCACGATCACTGTGGTAGTTGGTATGCTTTCTAAGTGGGATGTTACCTACTATTTCATCTCATAAGTCTCGCTACTCATATTACTTTATGATGGAAGACGAACAAAGATAAAAATATTTTTTCAGGATGATTCTTATACTATTACATAGCGATGACTCATGCGCCACCTTATTTAGGCTGGGGTATATATTATAGTTTCTACTAGTAATATTACTCGATCAACTCGATCAATTTTTTGTGTTATCATTTAATGACACAGTACCAACATCCGTTTTATCGAGCCGAAACGTATTTTTTATCCATAATTGATATATTTTACATTGACTTTGACTTTTAAGATAATGAGCACACTGTGAATTTGCTCGTACAGAGACAGTTCAGACAACGAATGCACATGAAATATGAGACGAGCCATATAACTTGTGTGTCTTTGGTGTTCTCTAAAAATTGCAAAGGGGTGCAGAAATGTGGGGGGTGTTAGTTGAAGCTGTCAAATAAGAAAGAGAAGTTTATCATATTTTCATACCTTTGGCCAAAAAGTTCATGTTCATGTAAATCTGTAACTACTTTTGGAAACATAAGTTTAGTGGAAACTATCTCAAAATATGTTCGTTTACGTTCACCATGATCATACCTATGCAAAAAAGATTAATGCGTTGTAAGATTGTAAGCTTATTTTTCAGCTTTCATTTTTACAACTTATCTATTCCTAAAAATATTATTTTGCTCTCAGCACCTACCTACAAAGTAGGAAAATCAATGATTAATGATTATTTTTACACTGTCATCTAATGATAACATCCGTGTTTACTATTCCAAAAACACTACTTTTAGTGGTATCATTTTATAGTACATTACCTATTATTTTTTATTACAGCACTATTTTGTCACAATAACGACATTAAACTTAGGTTCAATACGTTTATTTTTATTAGTATTTTTTTATATGTATTTTTTTAGTTTGGAAATTTTGTACCACACGACGAGATAAACAAAATTATAAGGTCACTTAGTCACCTCTAAAACTTATAGTTTCGATATCAATTGAAACTTCCCTTCCTCTTCTCTTCAGAGAACAAATGAGAGCAACGGATTGTAAACTTTTGTAGATGTTTATGTGGAAAGAACTCTTGATGGCTTTGATATAGTAAAATATTGCAGTTGTTGATTATTTTAAAAGGCCTTAATATTTTTAAAAATTTTTATAATTTTAAACATTACATAAGTGGTGAAAATTTCAAGAAATATTGCAATATTGTTTGGGCACTAGTACCTAACTCAAAACTTGTTACTTTAAAAATTTGAAAAATAAAATACAGTGGAGTCAATCCCTTCCACTTTGACCAGGTTGTAAAATACGATAAATACGTAGGTAGCAGTTTCCACTAAATAGAGTACTATATATTTTTGAAAAGATTCTAGCTTCAATTTTATATCTACCACTTGGAATCAGTGGTGGATAATGAGCTTCATCAACCAGATTATTACACGTAAAGTATCTGATATTCTAAAAGCACAATCACTTTAATACGTCTCGGCTACATTCTAATTACATATTTTTAACCTTTTTAAATGGACAAGAAGTAATATTTCCACATTGAAAAACACTTTCACTACCACCAATATTTTCTTCTAAACCTCTGCATAAATCCAATTGGAAATGGACAGGAAATATTCGATATTCGTTACTTAAAAATTTGTAAGCTTGAACTTCCACCTTAAATTTTTTTATTGTTCTTCATTTTTTTTATTTTTTAAAAGTTATTACCTTTAAATCGTTTCGGTTGTAATCGTGATATACTAAAAGCGACATATTGCTGGCTTTGATAGTTCGATTATATGGAAAAGTCTTCAAACTAGCTTCCCCTAAACTCTTATTTACATAAGACAACTCAGATCTCTCCAATTCAACTTTATATTCACTCTGATGAAACTAAGATACGAATTCATTATTTAGTTTTTATTTCAAATTACTGGGCAAATACGTACTTACTTTGGCATAAAAGTCTTTTGCTACAGAAGCATCTCCAGTGTTTACTAAATAAATGCAGCAAATTATGTAATGCGCAATTGCTTTGCCCATTTTCTAAAAGGCGAGTTCTGTGATATATACGCTGAAAAGTTTAAGCTAGTTTAGCACCTTCTTCTTCTTCCACTGCTTCACACAATACTGCTTAGCTTGTTTTCCTGAGAAGATCAGATATCAAAACAACACGTCACAGTAAAAAAATCGGAGTAGGGGAATGAGATGCGGGAAATGCCTCTAAAGTATCTGCCTATACAAATCCCCGACTGGAAAGATTGTAACACATTATACACTACCCTTATAAATACATCGCTTTTTCCTCTTTACCATGATGAACTATAGCCGTCGCTTACGGTGGATGAACGTATTAATTTTTCTGAGATTCTTCATAAAAATAAGCGGAGAATTTAGGAAATTTCACCGAGTGGCCCACGATGTCTATAACAAAAACTTGTGCGGCTTAAGTTTTTATTTGCTAAGCGACAGGGAACGTACCACCAAGCACATTTTAAGACCCACGTATATTTAACTTCCAAAGTAAATTTCATCTCGCGTCTCCCCAAAAAGTCGCACTTTGGGGTACTTGTGAAACGTTGATAGACACTATTCAACTAGTGCAAAAATTCATAAACAAATTATGTTGAAATACCTTTTCTAACATTCTACAACAATGTAGCTACTGACGTAATAACATAAAAATACATTGAGCGCCCCATTACGATATTTCAATGTCGCCCATTATCTTTTTCATAAAGATAAACCATTGAGTCGAATTATTGTAGTGGTCATCACGTTACTACATCATGTGTTTTTTTATGAAACAAATATTCCATCATCTGGTTTTATATTCCAAATATTTTATTAGTTGCAAAATAACTGAAAACTGTTTCGACTTCTTGATGACGTCTCCGTCTGAGTCCTCACGAGTATGACAAGTCACAAGTCACATTTATTCTCGTTTTAGAGATGGTATCGTATCCCTTCAAATATCTACAACTGTCTTCTTCAAAAGGGAATTTTAGGAGAACAAATGAGAGCACCTCTTTTGTAGATGTTTCTCCGACCCGTGGATTGTTTTAATTTTTTAAAATATTACATTTATCGATAATTTTAAGAATTATTTAATATTTTTTAATTTTAAAATACTAAATACAATAAGTTTTAATTATAACAATTATTTTGGAAGTACCCAATACAAATTTTAGTAAACATTTCAATTTTTTTTGTATCTTATACCCAACTGCTAACTTAAAGAGTGTTATTTCAAAAATTTGAGAAAAAAATACAACTAGTGGAGTCAATCCCTTCCACTTTGACCAGGTTGCAAAATACGATAAATACGTACGTAGGCATTTGCTATCAATAGAGTACTATGCATTTTTGAAAATACTCTAGTTTCAACTTTATATCTACCACTTGGAATCAGTGGTGGAAAATGTGTTTCATCAACCAAATTATTACACATAAAGTATCTGGTATTCTAAAAGCAGAAGCAATTGAGTAGGTCTCAGCTACACTCTAATTATAAATTTTTTACCTTTTTAAATGAACAAGAAGTAAGATTTCCACATTGAAGAGCAGTTTTAATACCACCAATATTTTCTTCTAAACTTCTGCATAAATCCAACTTGAAATTGACAGGAAACATACGATATTCGTTACTTAAAAATTTGTAAGCTTGAACTTCGATCTTAAATTTTTTTATTGGTTTTCTAAAAATGTTTTATTTTTTCACAATTACCTACCTTTAAATCATTTTTGTTGTAATTGTGATATACTAAAAACGACATATTGTTAGCTTTGATAGTTCGAGTATATGGAAAAGTCTTCAAACTAGCTTCTACTAAACTCTTGTTCACATAAGACAACTCACTTCTCTCCAATTCAACTTTATATTCACTCTGATGGAACTAAGATCCGAATTCATTATTTAGTTTTTAATTCAAATTATTACACAAATACATACTTTGTCATAAAAGTCTTTTGCTACAGAAGCATCTCCAGTGCTTACTAAATAAATGCAGCAAATTATGTAATGCACAAGTTCTTTGCCCATTTTCCAAAAAGGCGAGTTCTGTGACATACGCTGAAAAGTTAAGCTAGTTTAGCACCTTCTTCTTCTTCAACTGCTTCACACAATACTGTTTAGTTTGTTTTTCCTAAGAAGATCAGATATCAAAACAACACGTCACAGTAAAAAAATCGAAGTAGGGGAATGAGATGTGGGAAATGTACCTAAAGCTTTTGCGTATACAAAATCCCGACTTGAAGAATTGTAACTCATTATACACTACCCTTATAAATACTCTTAAAATACATCGATTGTAATCCTTTACAATGACGAACTGTAGCCGTTTCTTACGGTGGTAGAACGTATCCATTTTTTTAAGATTCTTCCTAAAATAAGCGTTGTAATTTAGGAAATCTCGCTGAGTGTCCCATCACGATGTTCATGACAAAAACTTGTGCGGTTTAGGTTTTCATTTCGTAAAAAAATGCGACCACCCGAAGACATTTTAAAGACCCACGTATATTTTACTTCGAAAATATAAGTCATCGCGCCTTCCTCCAAAAAGTGTATAGCTAAGTCGCACTTTGGTGTACTTGTGAAACGTTGATAAAACGCCCTTTGCAACTAGTGCAAAAATTAATAAAAACAATTATGTTGAAATAACTTTTTCTAACAGTCTACAACAATATAGCTACTGGCGGAATAACATAAAAAACATTGAGCGCCCCATTACGAAATTTCAATGTCGCAGATTATCTCTTTCATAAAGATAAACCATTGAGCCGAATTTTTATAGTAGTCATCACATCATATGATTTCGGAAACTAATATTATATCTGTTTTTTCTCTCCAAAAATTTTATTAGTTACAAAATATCTGACAATTTTTTCGATGCCTTAATGAGATCTTCGTCTGAGTACTCAGGCCAAGTACTCGATCTGATGTTAATGTCGACATCAACGATGGTTAATATAAAAAAAGAGCGCTGATTAAATAGTAGGTAATGCACAATTGAATGATTATTGGTATATTATTAGTCTATTTCTGCATGGCAATGATATTGAATGGAACTTTTGTAGATCGGAAGTGGTATCAATGTTATCATTATCAAATATTAGTGACGAACAAGTTTCTATTTCTTAAAAGTATAACAGAAGATTGAGGAATATTTTTTATTATATGGATGGTACCGTATCCGTTGGAATATCTACAGGAGTCTTCTTCAAAGCGGCATTTGAGAGACCAAAAGAGAGCAACTCTTTTGTAGATGTTTCTCCGACACGTGGATGGTTATAATTTTGTAAAATATTACATTTGTCGATAATTTCAAAAAGTTTTTAGTATTTTTTAATTTCAAACTACTAAATACAGTTACAAAGTTGTAATTATAATAATTATTTTGGAAATTACGTAAGTAGTGCCAATTTTAAGAAACGCTGTAATTTTTTTTATACGCTATACCTAACTCAAACAGTGTTGAATACTTCAAAAATTTAAAAAATAAGATCCAAATAGTGGAGTCAATCTCTTCCACTTTGACCTGGTTGCAAAATACGATAAATACGTATGTAGTAGTTTATAATAAATAGAGTACTATTATGCATTTCTGAAAAAAGTCTAGCTTCCATTTTAAATCTGCCACTTGGAATCAGTGGTGGAAAATGAGTTTCATCAACCAAATTATTACACGTAAAGTATCTGATATTCTAAAAGCACAATCAGTCAGTTTAATACGTCTCAGCTACATTCTAATTTGATATTTTTAACCTTCTTAAATGGACAAGAAGTAATATTTCCACGCTGAAAAACACTTTCACTACCACCAATATTTTCTTCTAAACCTCTGCATAAATCCATCTTGAAATTGATAGGAAACATTCGATATTCGTTACTTAAAAATTTGTAAGCTTGAATTTCCACCTTAAAACTTTATATTGGCTGTCTTGAATTTATTATTATTTTTTAATTACCTTTAAATCATTTCGGTTGTAATCGTGATATACTAAAAGCGACATATTACTGGCTTTGATAGTTCGATTATATGGAAAAGTCTTCAAACTAGCTTCCCCTAAACTCTTGTTTACATAAGACAACTCAGATCTCTCCAATTCAACTTTATATTCACTCTGATGGAACTAAGATACGAATTCATTATTTAGTTTTTAATTCAAATTATTACACAAATCCGTACTTTGTCATAAAAGTCTTTTGCTACAGAAGCATCTCCATTGCTTACTAAATAAATGCAGCAAATTATGTAAAGCACAATTTCTTTGCCCATTTTCCAAAAAAGCGGGTTCTGTGACATACGCCGAAAAGTTAAGCTAGTTAAGCACCTTCTTCTTCTTCAACTGCTTCACACAATACTGATTAGTTTGTTTTTCCTGAGAAGAACAGATATCAAAACATCACGTCACAATAAAAAAATCGAAGTAGGGGAACTAGATGGGGGAAATGTACCTAAAGCATCTGCTTATACAAAATCCCAACTCGATGAATTGTAACTCATTATACACTACCCTTATAAATACTCTTAAAATACATCGATTGTTTCCCTTTACCATGACGAACTGTAGCCGTCTCTTACGGTGGTAGAACGTATTCATTTTTCTAAGATTCTTTTTAAAATAAGCGTTGTAATTTAGGAAATCTCGCTGAGTGACCCACGATGTCCATGACAAAAACTTGTGCGGTTTAGGTTTTCATTTTCTAAAAAAATGCGACCACCTGAGGACATTTTCAAGGTCCACATATATTTTACTTCGAAATTAAAAGTCATCACGTCTTCCTCCAAGAAATGTATTACTAAGCCACACTTTGGTATATTTGTGAAACGTTGATGAAAACGCCCTTTGCAACTAGTGCAAAAATTAATTTAAAAAATGATGTTGAAATAACTTTTTTCTATTTCGGTACTTTAATCCACTCCTTAACGTACTGTTTTGGTCTCAAAACAGTGCGTTAAGAAGCTCTCTTAACGTACTGTTTCTGGTGGATTTTCTTCTGCTAAGTTCGCGTCAAGTTGAACTGACGTTTACAAATGTCAAATATAATTTTTTTAAATGTTTATTTTTTGAGCTTATTAGAATTGAAATGTAATAAAGAATAATGGTTTTACATATTCCATTCATTTTTATTTGTTAAAATTTAAATTATACAGACAGGAGTAGGTGCATTATTTAAATTTAAAAAAATAAACTTGCGACATCTATGAGTCATTGAACTAAATGATGTGACATCTCAGTCAGTGCCACCACAATTATTATAAAAAGAAAATCTCCATGATGTTAATTATTTAAATATTTTAACAAATTAATTTTATTAAAA
This sequence comes from Malthinus flaveolus, assembly GCA_950108345.1. Classification (NCBI taxonomy): domain Eukaryota; kingdom Metazoa; phylum Arthropoda; class Insecta; order Coleoptera; family Cantharidae; genus Malthinus; species Malthinus flaveolus. The sequence goes on along the minus strand of OX467287.1, from coordinate 4,476,282 downwards.
TGTGAAATAGAAAAAATAGTATAAATTACACGTTTCATAAGCCTTGTTAAGTACTCGTCCTTTTTAAAACTCGCCGCAAGCGGCTCATTTTCAAAACTTGGACTCGTACGTTAACACGGTGCCTTATGAAACTTGTACTTTAATATACTATTTTTGACATTCTATAACAATATAGCTACTGGCGAAATAACATAAAAAAACATTGTGTGCCCCATTACGAAATTTCAATGTCGCACATTATCTTTTTCATAACGATAAACCATTGAATCGAATTTTTATAGTGGTCATCAGATTATGTGATTTAGGAAACTAATAATAAATCTGTTTTTTTTCTTTACAAAAATTATATTAGTTACAATATATCTGACAATTGTTTCGACCCTTTAATGAGGTTTTCGTCTGAGTACTCCGGGGAAGTACTCGATCTGATGTTAATGTCGACATCAACGATGGTTAATATAAAAAAAGAGCACGAATAATTCTTGGTATATTAGTCTATTTCTGCATGTCAATGATATTGAATGAAAGTTTTGTAGATCGGAAGTGTTATCAATGTTATCATTATCAAATTTCAACTTCAACTTCGAACAAGTTGTAATTTCTAGAAAGTAAAACAGAAAATTGAAGAATATTTTTTATTGTCGTTATATGGATGGTACCGTAACGCCGTAACCGTTGGAATATCTTCAAGAGTCCTCTTCAAAAAGGCATTTGAGAGACCAAAAGAGAGCAACTCTTTTGTAGATGTTTCTCCGACACGTGGATAGGTTATAATTTTGTAAAATATTACTTTTGTCGATAATTTCAAAAAGTTTTTAGTATTTTTTAATTTCAAACTACTAAATACAGTTACAAAGTTGTAATTATAATAATTATTTTGGAAATTACGTAAGTAGTGCCAATTTTAAGAAACGCTGCGATTTTTTTTGTTCGCTATACCATAGAGTAAATAAGAACTTCTTCTTATTTCTTATTTACTCTATGGCTATATTTAACTCAAACAGTGTTAAATACTTCAAAAATTTAAAAAATAAAATCCAAATAGGGGAGTCAATTTCTTCCACTTTGACCAGGTTGCAAAATACGATAAATACGTATGTAGCAGATTCCGTTAAGTAGAGTACTATTATACATTTCTGAAAAAAGTCTAGCTTCCATTTTAAATCTGCCACTTGGAATCAGTGGTGGAAAATGAGTTTCATCAACCAAATTATTACACGTAAAGTATCTGATATTCTAAAAGAACAACCTATTGAGTACGCTTCAGCGCACATCATAATAATTATACTTTTCTCCTTCACAAATGTACAAGAAGTAAAATTTCCACACTGAAATACACTTTTAGTACCACCAAGATTTTCTTCTAAAGATCTGCATACATCCACTTGAAAATGTATAGGAAACATTCGATATTCGTTACTTAAAAATTTGTATGATTGAACTTGCGCCTTAAAATTATCTATTGGTTTTCTCAAATCTTTTTACTTTTTAAAAATTACCTTTAAATCGTTTTTGTTGTAATCGTTATAAACTAAAAACGACATATTGATAGCTTTGGTAGTTCGATTATATGGAAAAGTCTTCAAACTAGCCTCCCCTAAACTCTTGTTCACATAAGAAATCTCACATCTCTCCAATTCAATTTTATATTCACTCTGATTGAACTAAGATACGAATTCATTATTTAGTTTTTATTTCAAATTAGGTACTACACAAATACGTACGTTGGCATAAAAGTCTTTTGCTACAGAAGCATCTCCAGTGCTTACTAAATAAATGGAACAAATTGTGTAATGCACAATTTCTTTGCCCATTTTCCAAAAAAGCGAGTTTTGTGACAAATTAAGCTAGTTTAGCACCTTCTTCTTCTTCTTCTTCAACTGCTTCACACAATACTGTTTAGTTTGTTTTTCCTGAGAAGATCAGATATCAAAACAACACGTCACAGTAAAAAAATCGAAAACGAATGAGATGGGGATAAGGTGATAGGTACCACCCAAAGACACCTTCCTCTCAAAACAAATCTATGTAGTACTTTGGGGTAAATGCTACTTTGAGCCCAAATGCAACTTGTGCACTCCCAAAAAATTAATGTAGTAATCACTCTTTCTAACATTCAACTACACTAAGCTTGGGTAATAACAAAAAAATTGAGCGCCTCATTACGAAATTTCAATGCCGCACATTATCTTTTTCATAAAGATACAATACTGATTCGAATTTTTACTAGTCATCGTATATGATTTAGCCAACTGATTGTATATCTACTCGAGGCCTTTAAAAAAGAGAGAAAATATATCCTTCATATTTTTCGATGCAATTCGTGAGAAAAGTGAAATTGTCAGATTTTTGAAAATTGTGCAGAACTCTTAAGGTTTAGAGTTTAGAGGTTCCCCTCTAGTCTAAAGATTTTAACCACTTCGTAGTTTAACAAAAATTTCAATAAAAGTTTCAAGATAAGTGTATTGAAGCCTAACTTAATTTATGAATATTTCTTGTATTTTTCTAACATTCAACTACAATAAACTTGGGCAATAACAAAAAAACATTAGGCGTCCATTACAAAATTTCAATGTCGTACATTATCTTTTTCAATACTGATTTGAATTTTTATATTATATTGCCTTTACAATGTACACATGGCGGATTCATTTACGTGAATAAATGATTATTTGTCGGTGGTCTACGACCAAGTCGTAGTCTTGTAATTTCGATCTCGTCAGATCTTTTGAAAATAAGTTTGAGCCATTCGGGTCTTGAGGCTTCTTCTTTAATGTTTCTTAAGTGATTATATATTATAAATATATACATTACATATATATGCGTCCATTCATTTTGCCAATCTATTTTTAGTTTGATCTTCGTTCTAGAATTTTCGATTCGTAGAAATATCTACAACGATCCTCTTCAACACGGAATTTGAGAGGACAGCTCTTTTCAGGATATTTCTCCTTCTCGTAGATGGTTTAAATTTTGTATAATATTACATTTCCAAATAATTTCAAGGGTCTTTAATATTTTTTTATTTTCAACTACTAAATACAGTTAAAAAGTCTAAATTATGATAATTATCTTGAAAATTAGGTACGTAAGTACCTATATATAGTATATAGTGCAAATTTTAAGAAACGATGCCATTTTTGTTTGTAAACTAATAACTCCAAACTCGAAGAGTGTTACTTCAAAAATTTGAGAAGTAAAATACAAACAGAGGAGTCAATCCCTTCCACTTTGACCAGGTTTCAAAATACGATAAATGCGCAAATAACAGTTTTCGTTAAGTAGAGTACTATTATACATTTCTGAAAAAATTCTAGATTCAAATCTATATCGACCACTAGGAATCAGTGGTGGAAAACGAGTTTCATCAACCAAATTATTGCACGTAAAGTATCTGGTATTCTAAAAGCACAATAAATATTTGAGTACGTCGAAGCGTAGTACATCGTAATTATATTTTTTACTTTCTTAAACGGACAAGAAGTAAGATTTCCGCACTGAAAACTCATTCCACTACCAACAATATTTTCTTCTAAAGATCTGCATACATCCACTTGAAAATGAATAGGAAACATTCGATATTCGTTACTTAAAAATTTGTAAGCTTGAATTTCCACCTTGAAACTTTTTATTGGCTTTCTCAAATTATTTTTTTAATTAAATTACCTTTAAGTCGTTTTTTTTGTAATCGTTATATACCAAAAACGACATATTGCTGGCTTTGATAGTTCGATTATATGGAAAAGTCTTCAAACTAGCCTTCCCCAAACTCTTGTTCACATAAGAAATATCACATCTCTCCAATTCAACTTTATATTCATTCTGCTGGAACTAAGATATGAATTCCTTATTTAGTTTTTAATTCAAATTATTACACAAATACGTACTTGGGCATAAAAGTCTTTGGCTACAGATGCATCTCCAGTGCTTACTAAATAAATGCAGGAAATTATGTAATAAACAATTTCTTTCCCCATTTTCTAAAAGGCTAGTTCTTTGATAGGTATATATATGCTAAAAAGTTTAAGCTAGTTTAGCACCTCCTTCTTCAACTACTTCTAAAGAACTGCTTAGCTTGTTTTCCTGAGAGGACCTGATAACGAAACAACACGTCACAGGTGTTAGGTGGTACTTTGACCGAAATATTGCAACTCGTGCAAATACCCCAAAAAAATTAATGTAGTAATCACTCTTCCAAACACTCAACTACAATAAACTTGGATAATAACAAAAAAATTGAGCGCCTCATTACGAAATTTCAATGCCGCACATTATCTTTTTCATAAAAAACAATAGCTGATCCGAATTTTTGGTAGTCATGTAATGTGATTTAGCGAACTGATAGTTCTACTCGAAGCTATTTAAAAAAAGAAAAACTTTTCACTACTTTTTCTCTTCAGTTGCGAAAAAGATTTATTTAATTAATTATTATATATAATATATAATTATAATTATTTAATTAATTAAATTTAAATTAAATTAAATTATTTATTTATTTACGCAGGAAATCGACGAATAGTTGGCAGTAGAATATTGTTTAGAAGAACGTGCTTTGGGTACGGTATAGTAACTCGATCTAACAACTAACAAGTTTAATTGTCATTTTAAAGTTATAATTGTGTACTTTTAATATTAGTCCCGCACAATAATTTTACCTGTCCATTGGTGCTCTTAAAAGTTTTCAAGCAAAAAGTAAAAACGTTGGAAACGAACGTTTCCTTCGTTTGGTAGTTCTACATAATACACTGTAAGTCTCTTGAAAGCTACTTATAGCCTAGGTACCGCGGTCAACAATAAAAAAAATTATTTAGGAATGTTGTTTAAAATTCCGCGGAAGTCGCAGATTAAAATTTTGGTAGAAATATTAAAGTTGCAATAATTAACATTTAATTTAGTTTCTTTTATTTTTAAATGATGTCATTTACAAGTTAATAACAGTTTTAACCGCGTGGAGCTGATGCTGATGGTTTCAACTCTCTGTAAATTGATCCAAAGCAATGAATTATTGCTATAGTGTAAGTTTTTATTAGCCCCGTAATTTCTATCAAATATTCGCCACTAGGAATGAACGGAGGATAATGGGCTTCGTCTATTTGATTATTACAGCTCAAATACTTTTTGTCCTAGAAATTCAATTACGAGTTAGTCTTAAGAAGAAATAAAATCGAAAAGCATTTATAAAGATAGAAGTGGTGGAATATGTAGATATAATGTGCATGGGTGCATGTAAGATAGGTATTACCTTAATAATGGGACATCCTCTAAAATTTCCGCAATTGAAAGAATTTTGGAATCCAGCAATATTCTCTTTTATAGATTTGCACAAATCAATTTGAAAGTGAATGGGAAATACTCGATATTCGTTACTCAAAAATTTATAGCCCTGAACTAGCAACTGAATTTTTACAAATTAAACAAACTTATTTAAAATTAATTTCAACCTAATTAGTACCTTTATCTCGTCGTCTTTGTAATTATCATAAAACACAAACGACATGTTGAAAGCTTTAGCGGTTCTATTATACTTGAAAGATTTTACTACAAAATCTGCCAAACTCTTGTTAATGTAATGAGTATAAGACCTCTCAAATTTAATTCTGTAATCGCTCTGGTGAAACTGTAACGTGAAATTAATTATTAGGAATTATTAATTCCATTTAAAATATTCACTTTTGTATAGAAGTCGTCGACAATGTTTGTAAGTCCAAAACTAATCAAGTAGCACATACATAATATGCTAAACTTGTTCATAATTTCCACTTTAAGAAATTACTACTACCGGTCTCGTTACGGATACTTTCTCGTTTGAAGTAAAGTAATAAACTTATTGAGTTCATTACTTGACCAAAATTGTATCTATTACGTAACGGAAGTAGAAAAAGTAAATTGCCGTCCTGGTACCATCGATGACAAAAAAACATAATTTACTTCGGATGAAGAGAATATCGAAACTATTACAAACTACGTTCTACTTCCTCGGCACAATTACAGTTTCCAAAATACCCTATTCTACTATTTAGTCCTTTGCTAAGTAACCATCAAGAAACAGTACAGGAAAGTACACTTTTCCAGCCTAAGGCTCGGCTAGCGCATCCGCCAATATTTACAAAGTCGCATATTCACGCTATAACTATACACGTTCTCGTACGACTTATCATAACACCATAAGTAAGTCGTGTGATTAACTTAAAAATCATAAGACCAATAGTTTTTCTGTACAGACTAAGCAGCTTTGCTTCTTACTTTTCATAAGTTTGAAACTTCAAAACGTGGTAGAAACAAACAACCTAATGCGGGTTAACTTTTCTACTGTTGTGATTAAGCGAATCGTAAAATTAAAAAATGTACAATATCAAATCTAAAGTTAGCCGTTAGTTAGTTGCCGTTAAACTACCATTAAAATACGCCAAATTCCGCGCATAAAACAAAATTTAATGAACCGAAAAAATTGAAAACGCGCGAGATCAAAGCTAAAAGAATTTTACTTCTTTTTAAAAAATTTGAACAATTTTGGGTGGCTCATTTTTAAGTTAGTTGCCGTCAAACTTGGCGAGCGAATTATTAGGTTCCTACGGAATTCCGCGGTTCCTAAAAGAAAATCTAATGAACCGAAAAATTTTAAAACGTAGGTGATTAAAGCTAAAGGGGTACTACTTCTAGTCCATACAATCAGCTCAAATCGTGATCTAGAGTCCCAGTGTATTTTTACCGGTGATTCTAAAAATTTTGGGGGCTTTTAGTACAGAGTAGGGAAATCTATGTTTATATTTTACACTTTCATTAAAAAAATAGGTAGGTAGGTACATCAATAATAATTCTAATACGTTGCAAATGAACCCCAACATAAATACACACATATGTGAAAAAACTTAAAATGAGAAAATTTGTTTTCCACCAAACGCCTCGGGAATCGAACCCAAGACTTTGCTATTTCCGGCAGCACACCTATACCTAATACGCCAGGCGGTCAACATAATTTTCCTAGCAATCCGGCATTGTTTAAATACGTCGAGAAAGCGAAATATATATAAATCAAATTAGTATACATACAACAATCATACGTGAATAAATTACAAATTTTTAAATTATAATAATTATGTTGACCGCTTGGCGTATTAGGTATAGGCGTGCTACCGGAAATAGCAAAGTCTTGGGTTTGATTCCCGAGGCGTTTGGTGGAAAACAAATTTTCTCATTTAAAATTTTTTCACATATGTGTGTATGTTGGGGTTCATTTGCAACGTATTAGAATTATCTAAATAGTTAACCCTAAAAATTTAAAAATTTGTAATAAATAATAATATACTTACGTGCTTGTCATTCTACAAAATTATTATTTGAGTATCATTTTATTGTCAATACCTACTTTTTTTATAATAACGATTGTTGGTGTCGACATTAAAATCAAATTGAGAGCGTTTCTTTTTTTATTGTTATTATTTTTGGGGAAAATAGGTATCAAACGTAATAAAATAAATGCTAAGGTTACCGGGTCATGTCTGAAAGAAACTCCAGTTTTAGGTATTATATTATTATTCTGATACTTCGCTTCTTTAGTCTATTTCTGCGTATCATTGAAATTGAATGAAAATTTTCTAGATCGGAAGTGTTGTTATTATTAATAAATCATTAGTAATGGAAAGTTAAAAAGAAAATTTATCAACGGCTATTCTCGTTATTGAACAGAATTTGAGGGGAGACCAAATGATAGCAACTCTTTTGTAGATGTTTCTCTGACCTCTGTGTGGATGGTTTTAATTCAGTAAAATATTACGGTCGTTCATTATTTTAAGAAATCTTTAATATTAGTACAGTTAAAATATTTTAGAAATTACGTAGACAGTGCTGTAGTGCAAATTTTAAGAAAGGTTGCAATTTTTTTTGGACACTAATACCTAACTCGAAGTGATATTTCAAACATTTAAAAAATTAAATACAAACAGTGGAGTCAATCCCTTCCACTTTGACCAGGTTGCAAAATACGACAAATACGTATGTAGCCATTTGCTATAAATAGAGTACTATACATTTTTGAAAAGATTCTAGATTCAAATTTATATCGACCACTTGGAATCAGTGGTGGAAAATGTGTTTCGTCAACCAAATTATTACACGTAACGTATCTGATATTCTAAAAGCACAATAAACAATTGAGTACTAAGCGTACATCGTAATTATATTTTATACTTTCTTAAATGGACAAGAAGTAAGATTTCCACATTTAAAAGCCGTTTTAATACCACCAATATTTTCTTCTAGAGATCTGCATAAATTCAATTGGAAATGGATAGGAAACATTCGATATTCGTTACTTAAAAATTTGTAAGCTTGAATTTCCATCTTAAATTTTTTTATTGGTTTTCTAAAAATGTTTTATTTTTTCTCAATTACCTACCTTTAAATCATTTTTTTTGTAATCGTGATATACTAAAAACGACATATTGTTGGCTTTGATAGTTCGAGTATATGGAAAAGTCTTCAAACTAGCTTCTGCTAAACTCTTGTTCACATAAGACAACTCAGATCTTTCCAATTCTACTTTATATTCACTCTGATGGAACTAAAATACAAATTCATTATTTAGCTTTTATTTCAATTTGCTTACTTTGGCGTAGAAGTCTTCTGCTATAGATGCATTCCCAGTATTTATTAAATAAATGCAGCAAATTATGCAATGTGCAATTTCTTTTCCCATTTTCTAAAATACTCTGTGATGTACTCTAAAATTTTTAAGTCAGTTTAGCACCTCCATCTTCTTCAACTGCTTTACAAGTGACTGCTCAGTTTGTTTTCCTGAGGACCCGATAACGAAACAACACGTTGCAGTATAAAAATCGGAGTAGGAGAATGAGATGCGACAAAATGCGACAGGGAGCGTACCACCCAAGGACATTTTCAAGACCCACGTATATTTTATTTCGAAATTAAATTTCATCACGCCTTCCCCCAAAACATGTGTAGCTAAGTCGCACTTTGAGGTACTTATGAAACGTTGTTGGAAACGCCCTTATGCAACTAGTGCGAAAATTCAACAAAAAATTATGTAGAAATCACTTTTCCTAACGTGCTACAACAATATAGCCACTGGCGTAATAACAAAAGAAGCATTGAGCGCCTCATTAGGAAATTTCAATGTCGCAGATTATCTTTCTCATAAAGATAAACTACTGATTCGAATTTTTAGTAGTTATCACATATATCACGTGATTTAGCAATATAATACACTTTTCACAGTTCACAGTGCCCGGTACTTTAACTTTTTTGATGATTTCGTTTACAAAGGAGTATGATCGAAACAAAGTAATTTCTCGTCCCCCTGAAATTCAGAGCTGTAAAAAACTGAATATCTTAGAAACTAGAAACAGTTTACCTGGGTGACAGTGTACGAGGGCGGATTGATATATTTCCGGAAAAACAAAGAAGGCGCAACTTTTTTGCCAATTTTATTTTTTATTTTTCAACATAGTCTCCTTCTAGCTCAATACAGTTATTCCAGCGATGTTCCAACTTTTTGATGCCATCCGAATAATAAATCTGGTCAAACCTTTCAAAATAGGCACTTCATGCATCGATTACTTCAGCATTCGAAGAAAATTTCCGCCCACCAAACTATTTTTTTAAATATAGAAACAGAAAGTAATAGTACGTGGTCAAATATGAATAATATGGTGGATCTGCCAGAAATTCGAATCGTCGTTCAACCAATTTTGCCATCGCAATTTTCGATGAATGTGGAGGTACATTTGCATGATAAAACAGGACTGTTTTCTTTCTGAAATGTGGTCGATCCTTCTTTATTTCGTCACTCAATCGATCCAATAACGATGCATAGTATTGTCATGTTATTGTTTTTTCTGTTTCAAGATAGACAATCAATATTATGTCACGTGCATCCCAAAAAATAGTTGCCATAACCTTTCAAGCTGATTATATCGTCTTCGCTTTCATAGGGGCTCTTCCACCATCTTCTATCCATTCTTTAGTTTCGGGTGTATAGTGATGAATCCATGTTTCGTCAACAGTTATGAAAATGCACAAAAATTCATTAGGATTACGCCGAAACAAATCCAAAATCCAAACAAAGTTGTCAAACGAGTGAGTTTTTGATCGACTTTAAGCACACGCGATACCCATCTTGCTGATAGCTTTTTCATTTTTAAATGTTCGTGTATAATGTTGAAAACGCGTTCATATAAGATCCTCACAATGTCAGCAATCTCGCTCAACTTTACTCGGCAATCTTTTAATATAATATCATGGATTTTTTCACTTATTTCTGCGGTAGTCGCCTCTTTTGGTCGACCCGGACGTTCAACATCATTTGTGCTTGTACGACCACGTCTAAATTCAGCAAAACAAAAATAAATCTTAGATTTCGATAGAGCAGAGTCGCCAAAAACATTAGTGAGCTCAGAAAGAATTTCTTGTTATGCTAAGCCTTTCAAAAACAAATATTTAATCACTACACGATACTCAATTTTTTCCATTTCAATAAGAAATGTAAAATACTTTCATTCAAATGACTGTAGCGGGCAAATTAATAAAAAGAATGATTTGAAATTTTGAGAGCAGTCGACTTAAGGATTATACTTGCCAACTGTCATATTAGTATTTCGTTTTTGCTGCCATCTTTTTCAATTTCTGAAACTTATCAATCAGCCCTCACCTGCACACAGTGATGATTACTGAACGCGCAACGTCCACATCGGGTACTATATCTAAAGAAACTCTTGCACTCCACAACAAATTTTTTCCTAGACGTGGCTCCCGAACCCAGGTATAGGTTATTAAGGGCGACCGACGTCTGATAGAGGGGTGCTTGCGAGAGACAGGTTGTTTGCGCGACAGGGACAACTACTGGATCTCTAGTTCGGCTGTTTATGGTTCTCGGAACCCTCGCGTTAACGAAGCTAGGATAAGCTCCATTTTCTATCTTGTATAGAAATCTCAGTAAGCAATTCTGGACCTTCTCAATTTCGGTCTAAACTCTAAATTATCGAGCAATGCCTACGCTAGCTTTGGACGCACTATCGAGTTGAATACACATTTCAACGACTGTGGGTTGACAGCCTGCTAGCATATCCATACTTTATGCAGCTCAGTAAACACCACTTTAAGTAAACAGGTTCTCAAAAAGGGCAAAATGCCCTCACATAAGGAAACTTTCGTTTCGAGTGAAAAACGAATTTCATATCAAAATGAAGCTATATTTTTGAACTTTTGCGTTGAGTCATAATTTTATATTCTGAACAACTTTTCTCAATAACATTTTGTCATAACCGAAGTAGCACTTTTCCTAAGCAGAAACTAGATTTTCCTTAATGTCCACGACAGCCTTGATTTTTAAAAATTAAATATGTGCTTGAAAGTCTTTTCAGACCAAGCAGGGCGGGCGACATCCCAAAACATCAAAAAGAAATTAAAAAATTTTTGATCGATTATACCTACTATAAGAAACCTCATCACTTTACACACTGTATACAGGGTGTGCGTTAAAAGTGCTGGTTTAGGTTATTAATTTTAGCTAAAAATGTAATCGTTACTAATTTTTGAAGAACATAAATTACAAAAATCAATTTAAATTAAACGCGATTGACCGTACTGTGTAATTTTAATGTTGTAATTTGAACGTCGATAAGAAAGAATCGATTTTGTGTCAAAGTGTTTGTAGTTAATGATATGGCATTAGAACAATTAATCATTTCGTGTATTTCTTATAGGAGCTCCTCAAGTGCTGAGGCATTCAATAAAACCAGAAATTAGGATCGAAAAAGGTGAAAACGCCGATCTAAGGGTAGTCGTTTGTGCTGACCCTCGACCTCGAATCATGGCTTGGGAATGGGGATCCGTTAGAATGGAAGCTGGAACGAGTAAAGGTAAGAAAATCACCACTTACATTACTTTGGAAGAAAAAAAAAGTTTAAAAAAATATAATAAATTTTCTTTTTTAATATAGAAAGATTAATTTTTTTATTAAACCTCGCAAATATTTAACTCTCATACAACAAAATGTAAATTACTCGAGCAAAAACCATATAAAATTTAAATATTAAATACGTCTTAAAATATTAAAGCTCCTACTTGAAAGATACAATGTTTGCAAAAGCTTCGAATTAAAAGAACTTCGAGACGCTTTTATGAGATTTTACTCCGAAAGTTCTTAAGCTTGTAAATTAGAGTTCTTCTATATAAGATGATTTCGAAACGCTTACGAACTCGTACACCTTTGATTCACGTGTTTAACGTAAACACGAAGATTATTTCTAGATGTTTACTTCGAGAAAGTTTACATAAAATCCGAAACTAAAATCGGATAAAAGCTGCTACACTTTTAGTACTAAATTTCGTGGTTTTTCGCCCTTAAAACATATTTTTTGGACACTTTACGGGAAAAGTTATAAAAGTGTGTTTGTCGGATTACACTAAATTTGCTACTATTTTTTTACAACTAAACTGATACGTATACACATTCGATCCCGTGATATAAGACCCTCTTGTGGTGGTTCTTGATTATCTATACAGTTCGAATATTGTAAGTGGAATTTCTTTTGATACTTTTACAGGGAGATATAAAGTTGACGATGTCACCGAAGAGGATAGAGAAGATTGTTATTCGGCAGCTTTGCATATTTCGGACGCCGATTCTGTAGATTCGAGAGCTTATTATTTGGCCGTTGAAAATGACAAAGGGAAAGATAAGCACGCCGTACTACTTTATGTAAATGGTTTGTATATTTTATTATATTAAATAACGTATAATTCGCTAATTTAACCCCGTAACTCTTATTTTTAACAGTTTTAACAAATTAAACTAATTAGAGAACAAGTCCGCGCTTTTGCGTTTCTTTTTCTATTCTAATAATTTATGTATTTGCTCCCGTCTTCGTATAACGAGTACAAAATTACTCTAATCTCTCCAATTGTGTCAGATATGGCTTATACAGACAGACACTGGCGGGCGGGCGGGCGGGCGGGCGGGCAGACAGACAGACAGACAGACAGACAGACAGACAGACAGACAGACAGACAGGCGGGCAGACAGACAGGCGGGCAGGCGAACAGGCAGACGGGCAGGCAGACAGACAGGCAGACAGACAGGCAGACAGACAGGCAGACAGATAGGCAGGCAGACATACAGACAGGCGGACAGGCAGACGGACAGGCAGACAGACAGTCAGTCAGACAGACAGACAGACAGACAGACAGACAGACAGACAGACAGACAGACAGACAGACAGACAGACAGACAGACAGACAGACAGACAGACAGACAGACAGACAGACAGACAGACAGACAGACAGACAGACAGACAGACAGACAGACAGGCAGACAGACAGACAGACAGACAGACAGACAGACAGACAGACAGACAGACAGACAGACAGACAGACAGACAGACAGACAGACAGACAGACAGACAGACAGACAGACAGTCAGACAGACAGACAGACAGACAGTCAGACAAACACGCAGGCAGACCCACAGATATGCAGACGCATAGACATACGCACAGACTTACAGGCAGACATACAAACAGACAGGCACACGGACAGATTGGCAGACCGGCGGAGGGAAAGAGGTAAATATAAAACTAACAGACAGGCAAACGTGTAGCCTATTATAGAAACGCATACAGAATAGAGACATATATACTCGTACAGGTGGACAAGGCGTAAATATAGATAGAACGACAGATATGCACGAGAGTAGGCTAGTGGCCTACTAGCGGACAAACCAGGCCGGAGAGCAAAAAATAATTTTGTGAAAATCGCGTGTAAAAGCTGCTGCGCCACTGTGCCCTAAAATGCAAAAATTTGTCAAACTTTCCTTTAGCAACTATAGAAAATTTACTAGTAAAAATTTTGGTTGTAACACATGAATTATGAATTTTAGATCAAGTTTTCCTGATTCTTTTCAATACGGGTTACAAAATTTGAATTTACAATGTAAATTTAGCGCAGTCTGGATTTTTTTGTGACTTTAAGTCATGAATAAAATAATGCGTGCTCATCGATTTCGCCTGTATTTTATTTATTTATTTAAAGAAGAAAAACTTTTATTTTAATATCTTTTCTTTTTTCAGAGCCTCTACAGCTTAGCACGTTAGTAAGTCTTGCAGGGGCAGCTTTAGTCATTTTTTTACTACTTATCTGTGTATGTATCTACGCCATTAGAACTGAAAAATGCTGTTTTTCGCGTAAGTTATTAATGTTTACTTTGAAAGTACGCAAAAAACTTGACGTTTGTACAACTAACTTTAGTTCGAGCTGAATACAAAATCAGAGTTAGAGAGCGGAATTATATGCAAACACTTAACAAAATACAGTAGATTAAGAACAAATTTCTGAAATAACTTTCAAAGTTTAGTGCTACCGAAAAAGAGAACAGACTTGACATCTCTCACTGTGTTCTGTCGGTTCTATTTATTACTATTTCTGAGTCAATTTCTCTCAAATTCGCAAAATATTGAGAAGCATGAGAAAAATTTGAGAAGCAAACCACTATTACGTCAAATATTCTCATCCAACTTTAAAAAAGTGAGTTCAACTCGCCTTTTTGGAAACCAGCTCTCTTATTAAAATTTCCTAATTTGTCGATGCCTATAAAATCCGCTCTCTAGCCATAGTTCGACTACTAATATGTAAATATGGATAATTGTTTATTTACCTTAACTAACAAGCCGGGGAATAATAATAATTATGAAATGGTTGAAGTAATATTCGTTTGTATTGTAAATATTGTTGATTAATAATTAATTGGGACAAATTCAATACAACATAATTATGACTATTTAAAGCTAAACATTTACTCGCTTTCATTAGCTAATAAAGTAAATGTATATAGCGAGTAAAAAAAGTCATACGCGGTGGTCATACATACAATAAGAAGTATGTGACTTTACGATTATTTATCTACAGTTTTTGAATTATACAGTATGTTTGTCTTAATGGCACACCCTTTGACTTGGATATGCGGCTTACCTGCCGCCAAATTTGGTACTTATAAGTCAGAAAACATTGCCAGTTAAAATCGCGAGATTAAAATCAGTTTTGAGTTTCCATATGGGACCAGCCAATTTAAATTTCCCTCAATTTCAAAAAAAACTTCCTTCAATGTCTTACGAAGTCTATAAACCCTAGCATCGTCCTGTTGGAACCTTGTGTTTAGCAGAGTTCGTTTGTTCAGTTCTACCACAAAACAGCTCTTTGGCTATCACCATTAATTGGAACTGTAACTCCGAGCATAGCCTATCTTTGATAATTAGGTCGCCTCACCCAATGTTTTCTTGCGCTAGCGCAATGGCTTAAATAAAATTTCCTGTGGGGTTGAACTATCTTTTTCTGGAGATTCGTGTGTCCGATATTGAAACCAGTGAACTATTGGACTCCGTAAAGGAGACCTCATAACCACATGCTAATGTGTTACATTACTATAGTTCCTAGAGGGTGCGGGAAATAAAATAAATCTTTCCAACAAATTTTCACCAAATGCCCAGCTTTGGCAGCACTTGAAAGGTTTACCTCGAGTTCTGCTTATCCGGAACCAATGTATACAGGGTGTTTCCCATAAGTGCATCATAACTTCAGGGGCTGTTACAAGAACTCAAAAGAAGTCGTTTGACTCTAATTTTCTTATACCGAAAGTTCCCCCATTCAGAGTTACAGGGTGTTTTAGCTGTAATTTTCAAATTTTTGAAAATTTATTGTGGCGAAACGAAAGCAGTTGAGAAAATAATTTTTGTGGAGATGCCTTATGTACTTTTAAGTCTATGAGATAGAGCCACTGCCAATATGGCGGATTCAAGATGGCGCTAATCAAAATATTAATGGGATTGCAATAAAATTTTATATACATGGGTTTCTTGAAAATTCGTCAACAAATCTGAAATTAAAATTTCAAAATTTAAAAAAAATGGCAAACGCGTAACCTGAGAAAAAAAATTATATTTACCCAATTTGATGAAAATTACACTGTGGGTACTTTTGAATATTGGCTTTCGAACTATCAAGCCAGAATTTCAAAATTCGATCTAGAAAATAAAATACAGCTATTTGAAAGTAATTAATTTATAAATTTTAAAATCAAGTGCCTACTTTATAAAATATTTTCCCTCTTAATCATTTATTTCGGTCGTGGTGGTTGATGATTGTACTCGGATTGTACTTGTTGGCGAAATAAATGATATTATTATTATTATTATTTGTATTTGTACTGATATAAGTATTTTCAAATAGCTGTATTTTTTTTTCTAGATGAAATTTAGAAACTCTGACTTATTAATTCGAAAGCCAATATTTGAAAGTACCTAACAGTATAATTTATTTTATTAAAATTTGAAAAAAAAATTTTTTTCTCAGGTTACGCGTTTGTCATTTTTTTAAATTTTGAAATTCTAATTTCAGATTTGTCGACGAATTTTTAAGAAACCCATGTATCTAAAATTTTATTGCAATCCCATTAATATTTCGATTAGCGCCATCTTGAATCCGCCATATTGGCAGTTGAAAAACAAAAGTACCACCTCTATCTCATAGACTTAAAAATACATAAGGCATCTCCACAAAAATTATTTTCTCAACTGCTTTCGTTTCGCCACAATAAATTTTCAAAAATTGAAAATTTCAGCTAAAACACCCTGTAACTCTGAATGGGGGAACTTTCGGTATAAGAAAATTGGAGTCAAACGGCTTCTTTTGAGTTCTTGTAACAGCCCCTGAAGTTATGACGCACTTATGGGAAACACCCTGTATACAAAGGATGCATCCGAGCAGACTTGTAACCTTCAACGAAGAAATATGGCTACCAGTGGCGGCCCATCAATTTCAAAATTGAGGAGGCTAAAGAAAATCCACCGAGCGGAGCGAGGCAAAGAGCGCTTCGCAGACGAAAGGAGGCGTGGCCTAATTTAGTTTTTGTAAAAACACTGCTCGCTGTAAATTTTCTGTTTTCCCTTTTTTCTTCTGTTTTCGGTTAGGGAGGATGAGCCTCCCTAGTTTCCTCTGGAAAGCTGCCACTGATGGCTACAGACGTGCATATAATTAGAGCGAGATGTACCAGCGATCGACTGGCTTCTATAAGGAGTCTTTTTAATAAGCTCCCCCGGGGTAAAACGGCCTTATTTTATATAATACCCATGGTCCCGTAAAAACTCGTATATTTATTAATATCCACATCAATCCTAGAAATAATTTGCCGTTAGAGTCACAATAAGAGACTATTTAGCGAGTAGAAAACTCAAATAATGGCACGAATTGTAAATTTTTTAATTAAAAAGCAACAGATTGGCGTACTGTTGATGAATACTGCAATAGTAAAAATTCCTCCATCTACTTTGTAACGAAAGAGCAATTTAAAAATTCTTAGTAAACCACTAAAGTTGATACGAGAGTTAGTTTTCCACGTTCAAATAAATTTTAAAACTCGCATCTGGAAAGTAAAACGAGTTGAATCGTATAAGGAGATGCCATCTACCCTTATGCAAACGTCAGATGTGTTTTAAGAAATCTTACTCAAAAACGTGTTCTTTTAAGGAGGATGTTACTATTTTTACATGCTTTCTTTTTAAAACATTACTTTGAGAGAAAAGACTGCTCTTTCCGTTTTCCTTTTTATTTTTAAATGAAATAGAAAATAAGCTCCAAAGACATATCTTTTTATAAGTAAAGATATGCAAGAGATTGTAAAAATGTTGCTAAATTTTTTAAAGAAAAATGTCTAAAAGTATTGCTACATAGTTTTTCTTCTTATCTGATAAAGAAAAAGCCACTCTTGAGGTTTTCTTTTGGTTATTACATTTATTCGTATATCAACTGAATTTAGAGAGAAAATTGAGAAATTGCTATCAAACATTCATCTAAGGTTTTTCTTTATAAAAATATAACATAAATTCCACAAATAAACATTGATATTGAATCAAGATATATACTGAAGTAAATTATAGAAAGCTATAAATTTTTTTTAATTTCCCGAAGGGTAGGTATTTATTTATTTTTTCTATGTACAAAACAGTTTTTTACATTATTTTTGTATTGACAACCTTCATCTGTTGAAACGGGCAAAACGCCGAACACCACCACGCTTTGCTATTCGGCACGCGACAATAGTGGCTAAAGGTGCCTACAGACGATGCGTTAGCGTGTATATCCTAAGATCTTGTGAAATACAACTGATGTCATGTTTGAACAGAAGAATGTTAGTTGTAAACTCAGTCAAGTTGTTTTGCAGTCATAAATTTAATTAACAATTGAGGTCGAAGAATTATTTGTGTACTTTCTGTTGTTCTGTTTCAGGAAAAGGCGACTTCAAACCTTCAGACTTAGATAAGTAAGTATAGCAATGACTTATTTTAATGAATGACAATGAGTTATCTTGGCAGTTTGCCATCATTAACAAACTGTTATTCTACTCTTTAATCAGAGTTGGTGAGACTGACTCTTAGTTTTTAAATGGGCACACTCTTAATACCTCAATGTTATTTTTGTAAATGCAACAGGTCAGGCTAAAGACGAATTGGGGCAACTTTATAAATCGTATAACGTCGTTTTCTTAATGAGCAACATATTTATTTAATGGTGAAACTAATCGTGCGCAATTAATCATATTGTTACAATAACACTTGTGTTAAAACAATCACTCACATGCATAGCAGGGGAATCACCTAGATTTTACAGTAGCACTTTAAATCATGAAACCACTCCGGCTTTTTAAGTTTAAAATTTGTTCTTTTATTTTATTTTCCCAAGACTCGCCATCTTTCTTAGTTTATAGCCAATTTATTTTTACTAAAAGCCAATATTTACAGTCCTTTAAACGCTATCCTTTTGTTTTACCAAAATTTTAACCATTTTTTGATTTATAATCATCACCTTCCTCCATCAAAAATGGCTATAATAAAATAAATATTCCGATCACATAAACCTTAAACATCACGCTACGGCTCTCTCTTTATTTAAATAAATCAATACTTGATTGCTATCAATTTGCAGTTAATATAGCGATGATTTATTAATTACTGTTTTATTTAGAAAATATTTACGATTCCAAAACATGCAATTTGTTTTATCAAGTAGGCCAAATTTTATTGTTTCGTAAATGCGATGTGAATTAATGAAAAGTGTAAAGTTTGAGAAAAACAAAAAAGAAAAGCGATCGCTATTCTGGCGAGATTAAAAGATTTTTCGTTAACAAAAATAAATCGACTCGAACTCGAAATACACGGTGTCGCTTTGCAAGCGTGTTCCTGAAGTTAGTGGTTAAATTAATGGCTGCTTCGTAGCACCAGTGATGGAAGTAACAACACCACCAATATTAAGTAGTCAATGGTCGCATTCACCGGACGTAACTGTTGTGGAACTGTTGCGAATTCGTCCGCTGACAGCACCGCTACCGAGCGCTACTATCGTAACATGTTGTGGAGCAGTCGCCATTTTTTCGAGCATATTTTATTTCCGCTACTTATTGCGAGCGGAGTGATTTTGAAAAGTAGTTGTAAATTTTAATTTACTTACAAATTAATAAACTCGCGAAATCAACAACAACAATAACATAACCACCCATACCAACGAGATAACAGCCGATAATTGACATATATTATAATTGCGCTCACTTTTACGTCAACTTAACAAATTTACCGGACGTTGTACCGCTACATATGGAGCAGCTGGATCGGTAGCAGTTTACGCTACGTCCGGTGAATGCGACCATTACTAGACTTAGCGATAGCAAGTTAATTTCTGACTTTAGTAAGCCGTAAATAGGCGAGTTACCAACTACAACCCAGTCTGAAGTTAGCTTCGGATGTGGGACGAAGCGTAGTCCGATCAGAATTTAGTGAGTCGGTTAATGACTAGCTGTTTAGTAATTTTGGCCCACTAACGTCAGGATTTGACTACATGACTACCAACTTTCAGCACTGCTCGCTTCATTGACAGAGTAGAACTAGCGAACCGTTTTAAAAATTATCGGTATGTCTTATTTACGCTTTCATCGACTAAAAGAAAAAATTGCAAATTTATGACTTTTTCAGATTTATGAACACTGCAAGCCGTATTTTCATTTTCTTTTCAGATAATTATAGCTCTCTATATAACGCGCCTTTGTCTCAACTTGGCCATTCCGCTATATTTAATTACAAAATTACGACGCCCTGTAATTTGTGAAAAAAACTGCTCATTTCTTCATATATTTTCTAATAAATAATTTATATTTTATTCATTCTACTCACGAATTAGTGTTTACTATCCGTTCGAGCACGTTTTCGTTTTAACAATTCACTTAAACAGCCCTCATTTTCCTTGGAGAAAATTTTTTTATTAACTTATTAAGTTTAGTCGAAGCAAAAAAAATTTTAATATTAATCATTCTTGATGTAAGAAAAAAATGTTTAATTCAAGTAAATTTTCGAATAATTTTATCTACACGCCATTGTTAACTAGAAGAGTTCTTTTACGACCCAATCTGTTAAAACGTTTGTCTTTATTCCATTTTTATGCTCCTTTTAGGATTTCAGAATTCCTAATTTATGTTTATGGGAAACGTATAATCGACCACGTTTTTCGATTATCTAAATTGATTTTTTTTTCTTTTTTTTTCTAACAATTTTATATGATTATTTCGAATAGGTATAGTAAATAAGTTTGGCTTGAGCTTTATATTAGAAAATTCACATATTTATGTGCCACGAAAGAACATAAAAGCTTGCGGCATATTTATATTGGTAAAGCTGCCTTATCGTAGCTATTTTGATAAGAAAGCAGAAAGAAAATTCTCCATCCGAGTAAATCAAATTTAAACGATTTTAGACCTTAAGGTTATGTTAATAAAGTTGTCCCTCCTTTTACCAAATATAACAGCTACTCAGTTTCTTTATTTATTTTTGTGGAAGATATGTCAAAATAAAAGTGCGATTTAAAAAGTTTGTTTAGGGTTTTATAAAAGTGGCGGCGGGGGGGGGGGGCAATAAATATACCTAATAATTTTTTATCTTTTTAAAAAAAACTTTCTTAAATATTATAACTTTGGTCAAACAAATTTTATTTTATCGTTATAGCGGCAGACAAAAGTTGAATTATGCAAACTCTTCACGTTTATGTTTTAGAATCCTTTTTGAATTTCATTTATTTTTGTCTAAATTTTCCTTTTTTATTTACCGCGACGCAAAAGAGCGCATTTTTATTTAGCTTTTAAAAAAATTGAGACAACGTCGGACATATTCGTTTCAATGAAACCTGAATCAGCCAAAAAGTATCCTGTATCAGTTTTTGCATGTGACGCTCAATTGAGATAGTTTGGAACAAGAACTTTCTTCATATTCCTACAGAACAGTGTCAAATGCCGCTATTGGTTTTTCTTATATCGTTATAACGTGTCAAAAAAGTTTCGATAGTCCAGAGATAGTCTTCGGTACCAATGCAGTTTTGCAAACACCGCTATTTCTATCTGAAATACTGCTTTAATACCAAGAGGTATTTTCAGTTTACTGTACAGTGTACAGGGTGGCCAAAATTCGATGGTTTTTATGGAAAAAAAATTACGATTATTTTCTGGTTGATCGCTTGTTTTAGGAATGCATCTATTTTTTGTTGGTGAAGTTTATGTCTTTCCTAGTCCAACTGGAAACGCTGTCGATGGCTGCTTGGAGCTTGTTTGGAGCTGTTTCAGTTTCATCACTCTTGTTGCCAGTAAAGCAGTGTCGTCAGCGAATGTAGCTGTTGTCGCTTCATTACAGTTAGGAATATCACTAGTGTAGATCAAGTACAGAGCTGGTTCAAGGACACTTCCTTGTGGTACCTCTGCAGCAATGTCCATTAGTTCTAAATATTCCTCACTCAAAATTGACGTTCTGAGATATATGATTTGAGGATACGGCTCAATATGGCATAATCTAGGTCTTTATGCCAGACTTTATCAAAGGCTTGTGCCATCTAGAAATAACGCAACACATATTTCTTTTCCTTCTGGTGATCTCTCGATTAGTATATCGGTAATTCGATGCGCTTGATCTATAGTCGAGTGATTGCTCCGGAATCCAAACTGGTGCGGTGGGATGAGCTGTTTTTCCTCAATGGTTGGCTTGAGGCGTTTCAGCAGCCGCTTCTCGCACAGTTTGGATATGATTGGTAGCAATGAAATTGGTCGGTACGACGTTTTCTCATTAAGTGGTCCCCGGTTTAAGGATCATGATTACTTCCCCAATCTTCCACTGCATCGGTATACGTATTGTAGTCGTAGTGCAGCGTTGAATAGATGAGTGAGTTTCATTATTTCTTTTTTTGGAAGTTCTTTGAGCTTACGGCCACTTATTAAATTGTGACCAGGTGCCTTTTGGCATTGAGGTTTCTCTGAATCTCGTTGTGGAGCTCTTTTTACGTTTTTCTGTATTGTTGATCTCAGGGAGAATATCGTTACCAGTGCCGGGATGAGGACGAAAAGTATTTGAGAGGTATTCTGGTGCCGTTCACCGTTCTGTTTACGAATTGGCGGTTTATGATTTTGAGGTCGTTTAAAGCTTATCGCTATCTTTCTCGCCTGTTAGTCCCTTTAGGAACTCAGTGAATGTTTCATTTTTCACTGAATGGACCTCTTCTCTTTGAGTTGTTGACTTAGTCGGTTTAGCAGAGTTTCGTCTGTCGGTGTCGGTTTCGTTTTGTCATAGGGGTATTGCTGTTGCAGATGATAATATTTTTTTCTGGAACTTTACCACAACCTAGATACCGACATTTAGCCAAAAGTTGAAAAATCGAACTTTTGCGTATAGCTCCAAAAACAAAAGAAGATCGTGAATTTCTGATTTTGTCATCGAGTGTCATTTTTTTTATATCTCTTATAGTTATCAATTTTCCCACAAAAACCATCGAACTTTGCCCACCGTGTACAACTACGTTTTTAGGGATTGGAAGTACACATTTTGCCTCACTATTCGCAGAATTACACCCACTATTGATCTTAAACTTTTCATGTTAGTTATTCTCATTTTTTGTTTTGTCACTATCGTTTCATTAACGTACGTCAAGATTTCGTCGGATTGTAGTTATTTTTAATTGCAACAAAATTAAAATAGAGAAAAATCGATAGGTTAAACTAAAATAATAAAAAAAAGAATAAAAACGTATCGGGTCATTTTGTAAATCCTCCTTTAAACTATACGTAATATGAAAATGCCAACTGGTAAATTTAATAGTATTTTCGGTTGCCAACACTTTGCCCACTTTAATTTTCTTAATGTATTTTCTAAATCTATTGAATTTTACATTGTTTGGGTAAATGGTTTTGTAGTGCATTTTGTGGTCTGATTCCATTCATTGTTAAGTTAAAAGGCGAAATTTGAAAACAAATTTTAAATGACTCGACTTGACTAGAACTAATGAAACTATTGAGGTTAAATGAAGCGGATTAACAAAAATTTTAATTCGGAAAATTTTTTAGACGTAAGCAATGCGAAGAGCGTAATAATTGACTATTAATATTGGCTAGTTTTTCTTTTATTTTACATTCCGGTGCGATCACATAAAGCTTTTAAGAGAGACATTTTCTTTAGTCTTAGATGCCCAAAATAGTTCTTTGGGAATTCTACGGAAAGCTAGACTTATATTTTATATTTATTATTATAGGAAATCATCATAAACTCTTTTCTATAAGTAATGTACGTTCATTACAAGCTTTCTTCTTCTCTCCCAGTCGCCCTGACGTTGGCAATCGCTTTAGACAACTTTTCTCATTTTTCCACAAATCAACTCGCGAAACCGCAAAACAGGAGTTGCATTTTCCGAAGATTGAGAAATAGCTGTGATTTTTATTTGTCCACGCCTTATTTTTTTTGCGTTTTCTCGAACTAATTTAGGGGGGGGGGTCTTAATTACAGTTACAATTTATTAAAAATTAACTTTTTCTGCCGTAGCGAAAAATTGGATATAGAAAAAAATTCGACCGGTCCAGGTGGAATACCGGCAGACGCAATATACACAACAACACCTAGAGGCGGCCGTGGTCATAATAGTCCGGAAGCGATGAAGGTACGTCTCGCCGCCATGGTGCTGCAACCCCCAACTAGAGTGTAGCACTGCACCTTCCGACCGGCGCGCGGTCGACCCGCCACGGTCATCGAATATGAGTGTTAACTGTTTTGAAATTAGCCCAAAGACTCGATTTATAAAAATAAATAAATTATTGTATAAAAGAAGTTAACGTATAAAGTTAGTTAGATGAGACATGAGACGAAACTGCCACCACTTGAGAGAAAAGAGCGAGAGTTGAGAACGAAAGAAAAAAATTGATTTATGAAAATAATTTTGAGAACAGCTGAGGGTGTAGTAAATTTAATTTTCAGTTCTAAAATGAATTTATCTCCTTCAATTTAAAATGGAATTTTTTAACACTTCGTAAATTATAATTTTATTTGGTTGTGATGCTGATGAATGCAAAAAGAGAGTGGGAAACTTAGAAAAACGAAATTTAATTTTCTATAAAAGCACATTTGGTGGCAGAGTCGCGGACGCTTTTATATTTTTATTTAATTTTCAAAACAGCTTTCACGTATATATAAATATATAAATAATAATATATCACTGCCAATTTGAACGTTGTTTGACCACGATTTTTGCACTAAAAGCAAATTTTTTTTTCTTCTTTTTTATTTTTATTTTTTTTTGAATAAAAGAGGACATTAGTTGTATTTTTTTGAGCTAATTGATAGCTTTTAGTACGAACAGTTAAGGCCCATTTTTTTACATTTTTATATTTTTTTAGTGTAAGCACTTTTGACTTTAATTTTGTGAAAAGTGTGGATAATTTTTCTCTTAACTTAAACGAATTTGACAATAAAAGTAGTTTGTAAACTACCAGATTTGTAATAAGTGCATGTAGCAAGATGATCTCTGTTTTTTTATACTTTGTTTTTATTTTTCTGTATTAATATGAATTTCTAAAGTTGAGTGTAATTATTAGACACAGATTTAATTTACGGGCAATGCACTTTAATGCACTAATGGCACTTGCACTGTAACACTTGCCTGATAGAGAATAGAAAATGTGGTTTTTCTACTTGCTTTGTTTTCTTCATCAACAAGTAGACTTACTACACACTTGCACTAACACTCTTATGCACATTTTTGAAAAGTAAAGTGGTTTATTGGTCGAAACGGCACTAGCTCGAAGAGCGTCACGTTTTTAGTTATAAACTAATCGAACGGTGTGTTAATATTCGGTTCTAATGAAGAATTTAACTCTTAGTAGTCACTTCGGACTGCGACAGCCATTAGTAATCAAAATGGCGGCTGATTTTGAGATTTTGACTCTTTTTTGCAGCACAGCCCTGATTTTATAAAGGGATTTTTAAAGAGCTTGATCCAAAACTCTCATTGGTCCAACCTTCCGAATGCCATCGTTTAACATCTACAGAATTTGAAGATCCCAATTATCTGATTTTCTGTTTTTATTATTAAAGCTATTTCACCCATTTTATTGTTAAGGTGAACATTAAAAAAATTCTAAATGGCTAATTTGATATGACAAATAGAAACTTGGTAAAATGTACTTGAGCGTAGTGAGGACCTTTGGTAGAAGAGAAATCTTGGGAATTCGCCTCATTTTTCAGATATTGTTGGCCTCCGCCGGGACTTTACTTCTCGGAACGTAAAATGAAGGCCTTAGTCAGCAGGATTACCCCCTCCCCCCCTCTCCGGAAGTATTTTCAGAGGTTCGAAAAATGCAAAATAATTTAAAGTTTGTACTTTTCTGCATCTTGTCCCCAGTCCTGATAAAAATCTCTTTTTTGGAAACACTATCAATCGGTACTAACTTGAACTTCTGAACTGCTTTAAACTTTAACGTATGTACGCCATTGAAGAGCCTATAATGAAAAGCCCCAAACTTAGGTTTGGCCCTCTTTCTGGCAAACTCTGTTTGCAAAACCCTTCCCGAAATTGTTTCTTGCCTACGACCTTGCGTAAAAGAGCGTTCAGTGATGCTTACAGTGCATGGCTGGGCATCTGGGGAAGAGAAGGTGACTAGCAAATTTTTGTAGCTGAAGATAAAATCCAAGTCGTCTCTCCTAGTTCTAAATATTTCGGTTCTTCTTTTTTTAATATTTTTATGTGTCTAAAGCTAATCTAAGCTAAGCTAATCTAATCTTCTAAAGCTGTATCCAACAGTGGGAAGGTAACATGCCGAATTGGTTGTTTTTTAACAAAAAACGTGCCGCTCAAAAGTTTGTAGCTATTTGACTATTATTATTATTTCCTTTTGTTTTTAACATTAACCTGTTTTATTTGAACCACACTGTACATATCACTGACACTCGTATTTCTACACAGACTCCCGTCCTGAGCACATTTTCAAACCACCTTACTTGATTCTAATCCTGTGGTTTTATGGACTGTCGTCATCGAGGATCGTCGCCATTTTATCCAAAAATCATTCATTTATTTGTATAATTGTAAAATTAGTAGTAAAACAAAAGAGAATATATAAAAATTTAAAATGAAAATTTATAAAAAGATGATTTTTTATATACTCTCGAATTAACAAACTAACACAATCTAACATAATGCTGTAAATATATAGCCTACAACACACACATTCAAAGGTAGAAGTAGTATAGAAGATCATCTGAAGGAAGGGAATATCTACTCTGGCCTTAATTCTACCCTTCGGCATAATCAATCTAAAACAATGTCCGAAAACTACTTCGATTCAGATGAAATCGAGAATGGTATTAAATTTCAACATGGTAATGGAAAATACCATAGTTATCATAAATATCATTCGATTAGAAAACCGACCGATATCGATGAAGGAGAAACCTTTTCCACTTTTAATACAATGGCGGCCAAATCTCATAGATCATCTTTACCGGTCAATAATAAATACGATCGAAGATCGTCGTTACAAAATAACAAAAAATATCACAAAAATAAAGATATTAAATCGCAAAGACCCAAACCGTTACAAATTGGTGAAAACGAACAATATTACAATCACATTTTTCCTATTAATCCAAAGAATAATTATAATAAAAATGTTCGTTCCGATTTGTATTTTCAACCGAGTAGTTTAGATCGTGCCGAATTGTAAATAAATTTATTATTAACAAAACTATTAGTTGAATATCATTTGTATATAATTATTATCGAAATTATATATTAATAAAATTTTTCTAGCTTCGATAAAATGTATAAAATTTAAGTAGTTGTAGGGTTGCACCCTTTTTTTTTAACTCTGGTGGTCTAATAAAATCAACTCGCGGTGCAAACCTCCAATTTAAGTTATTTTTAATTTTTACACTTTTTTATATTAAATTCGGTTTATTTAAAAAAAATATATATTAAAACTTTTACGTAACTCGCGAGTGAAAAATTATAAGTTCAGTTCGTTGTAGAAATAAATAATTGAGACGTAACTTAAAATTTTTTACTTAAATGTGATATATCTTAAGGCTAATTTAACTTAAATGGCTTTCTTTACTAACGCTCAAATTATAGTTAAAAGCCCCCCCTCTTGATAAACGACACCAAAAATTTTATTAAAAAGGGGCTCTTTAATTTTTTCGTAGCTTTTTAGTTCACTTACTTTAAAGATTTTACAATAATACTCGAACGAATTTTTTATGTTTAAAACGCATTTTTACCAAATATTAGTTGGTAGTTTAGGTAAAATTATAATAAAAAAAATAGTAATATTTATAGAACTACCAATTAACAAATTATTATTAATATTAAATGTGATGTTACAATAAGATAAAATCAAATGTACGTTATAAAAATTCATTACGTGCTTTAAATGTAAAAAATACATTTTTATGTAATGTTAATCTAATCTATATATTATTGCTGTTCATTTAATATTTAGATCAAAATTTAGGTGATAAATTTGTCACGTTAATTTTGTTTTGTTTTATCTAAAATAGAATTTTTAAATATTTCTAATGTGAACAAATATGTGTTCTTAAATATAAAATTACAAAAACTTGCATCTTTCGTTTTAAATTAAATACAAAAATTAACTACTTCTAACTGCTGATTCGACAAGAAAATTGTCGGAGAATATCTGAACATGATTCTTATGATGAACACTTTTATCACAAAAATGTACGTAATTCGGTTCAATATTTAATTTTCATTAACTTATTTAATAAATCAAATTCTTTTACATATAAATCTATCTACCAAATTGCAACCTTTTACGCGATTCAAGAGCAGAGAACTAAATCGCAAAAGAATTCAAAGAAATTCAGAAATTTTCATTCAACTAACCATTACTCGCTAACCTTTCCGAATCGAACCTATTATGCTTAAAATGACCTAAGGAATACACCCCTAAAGCTTAAAACATTCCTCCAGGGACACCCTGTATACACCACCGCCGCCAATTAATTAATAAGAGCGAGTTAAATATTTTAAATAGTTATGATTCACGCAACGCGGCCTTCTTTATAAAATTAACATAATTATCTCATTTAGCATCCTTTTTGGATTTAACTCGATTTAAATTAATTCTTGAAGGCTGAAGAAGGACGAATGTTACAAAACTACCATTAACTTGTCCGATAATTAGGTTTTTTTAATTATTTATAAGTGCGCGTTTTTAAATTACCACTCATCTGCGCCACCTATCGACAAGTAGCACAACTACTCAAAGCATTTAGGGAATTTTACGAGATGGTGGTGCAGTTTATTAGTAACCTACAAACGATAGTTGTTAAATGTCATTTTTTAATAATGGTAATGCTTATTTTTGTTATTTGTTAATTAGTTGTAAATAAATATATAGTTAATAATTAAAATTAAATTGAAATGTGTCGTAATTAAAAGTATCGTTTAAGGTAAATACATAAAAATTGTTTATATATTCGTAAATGACGTAAATTTATATTTGGCTTAAGTTCAATACAAAAATTTTGACCCTCATGTCAAATCTACGAGTCATACAAGGTTAATTCGTTAATATCATATTGTTTACAACAATTATTGCTTGATAGTTCAATTTAACGAGACGAAATAACACAATTTGATAATTTTAATTTAAAAGTTAAAAAAATTGTGCATGGAGGAAAGAGATTGTATGTATTGTCATTTCCTGTTAATTGTGATAGGAGGGGATATTTTTAAATTATCATTTTACCAATTTTGCTTTTCCTGTTTTTATTTTAATTAGTCGAAATATTCCAGTAAAGTGAAATGGGCTCAGTTTGGAAACGCCTACAACGGGTAAATAAGTTAGCGGTTAAGTTTCAATTTACAGTTTCGTATCATCAGTTGTCATTCGAATTTTCACCAAAATGGTAAGTTTGTGCTTTTAACGATATCTCTTAGTAATTTTGTTTCATTTTAGGGAGCCTCACAAACTGTCTATAGTATGGACTCGTCGCTCGAGACGTGTAGTTTCCACACCGATGCAATGGGAACCGACCCTTCAAAATACGTACAAGGGCCTCGTAGTTTGGCCCTTACCGGACAATCATCAAGTTTCAGTTACTCTATTTAAGGATCCCCGCACTAATGAGCTAGAAGATAAGGATTGGAGTTTTATTATAGAAGATGTAAATTTCCTACTTTTTTTTGATTTTGAATAATTTATCTTAATGATGAAGGATACTACATAAACATGAACATTTAATGATTGTATTTGTGTCTCGCAAATTTTTCTTACTCGCACAGTTTAAGTCTGATTATGTTTTATTCATTTAACAATCATTTAAAAGTAAAAACAACTTCAAAGTTATTTCCGTAGGTCACGTCAGCCGGTAAGAGAAGGCAGTTAGCCGTAGCTCACATTAACATGAGGAAGTATGCGAGTGTAGAATCGACACAGAATCAATTACAGCTTATATTTAAGCCAATAAGCAAAAAAGTCACATCCGCAAAACTAGAGTGTACCTTGTCTTGTGTATTTCTGCGAGAAGGCAAAGCGACGTAAGTAACTACTAATGTTTGTTAAGCTCTAAACTCTCGAATATCTTTTAGTGACGAAGACATGCAATCGATGGCGTCACTCATGTCGGTTAACAACAACAGCGACATCGCCCCTCTCGAGGATTTCGAAGACGAAGACTTTTCTCTTAGTGATAATTCGATGAAAAATAGCATAAATGAGGTAACACAGCACTTACAACAAATGACGAACAGTTTGTCCGGTTCTGATTTTGCTAGCACACCAATTAGTAGTAAGTTGGCCGTATTTGTTTATATGTACGCTCGAAGTTACAATTTTTTCTTTTAGTTAACAGTATTCAGTCGTTAACTAGAGATGATAAGACTCCTACTGTCGAAGTCTTCTCGCCACTATCAGAAAAACAAAAATTACCGTCGAATATTCCACCACCTAGTCAAGAGGATTTCAATCAACCCGAAAGTGATCCTTACTCGGAGCTATGTTCGGAACAGTTGGAAAAACTAGATAGTTTAGAAGAGGACAACGGTGAAATTGATAATGCCATTCCTAAGTTACGAAATGTTAATATTAAACTGCAACCACTCGATCTTAAAATTAATGAGCCAAAACAGCAACAGAAGCTTAAAACTCCCGGTCAGGATTTACTGGAATGGTGTAAGGAAATGACGAAAAATTATTCCGGTGTTAAGATCACAAACCTAACAACAAGTTGGAGAAATGGCATGGCTTTTTGTGCACTGATACACCACTTCAAACCCGACTTAATGTAAGTCTCGACGTGTTGCAAAAATGTTTGTTTCATTATGTGGTTTGTAGAGATTTTGATTCTCTTTCGCCTCACGATGTTAAGTCAAACTGCAAGAAGGCTTTTGATGCTGGAGATACTTTGGGAATACCTAGACTCATCGAACCGACCGATATGGATATGTTGGCAGGTAAGGTCTTGAAAAACGAGTTCGATCCGAGATTGTTAAATTTTTTTTTTTAGTTCCCGATAAGCTAGCCGTTATGACTTATTTATACCAACTTCGAGCTCATTTCACCGGTAACCAATTGGAGGTGCAACAAATAGGAAAAACGACCAACGAAAGTAGTTACATGATAGGACGTTTTAATACCGACAATGATACAAACGTAACGATGCAATTATTTGGGCAGGAAATTATGAATCTCAGAAAAGTAAAACAAGTGAGTATTGGCAGTACAGTAAGATTTGCTTGAAAATAAAAGAAATGTAATTGAGAAGTGGATGAAAATTGACTATTTACTTTTTAAGAAACCGATGAGTGCAGTTGTAGTGATAACTTGAACAAATTTTGGATAGCTCTGATGACATTTTAGGATAACATTATAATTTTGGAAATGTTGGTCAAAAATTCATTTTCTCCCATTTGTAATCACTCCTACACCCACTAGAATAGTCGACTTATCGATTTCTTAAAATAAATTGTGTACTGTGATCTGAAAAGTCGAATATAATTAATTTTCTTTAGGCCAACAAAGGAATCGAATTAGAAACTAAAAAATTGACGCCCGAAAAAGAAATCAAAGTCTCGAACAAAGATAATCAAATTAATCATAATGTAGATCAAAAAATTTCGTCCGAAAAACTACGCCTTCCTTTAAATGTAACTATCACAAATGAGCCTTTGGATACTTTTAAAGAACCTAAAGAAAAATCTCCAACTTCTGTTAAGGACGTCAAGGATATTTTGTTGAATAGTTCTAAAAATATTTTGGGTAAAGTCTTGTCTCCGTCTAAGGATAAATTAGTTCAGAATTCGAATAAGAAAGCGGAGCCAAAGAAACCACTTTTAATGACTCGACGAGAATTATGCGATCCGTTCGGTTCGGACGAAGAAGAAGATAATCAGGAATTGGTCGGCGTAAAGTTAAATTGTGAGGTGAATGGTGTTTGTGAAGAAAACAACACTGATGGTAAATCACCCGAGCTGCCGATGCCACCATCTGTAAGTGCAAACTTGCTATTTAAATCTGATTTGTTGAGCTTTTTATGAAATCTTTTTATCATTACAGAGAGTTGTTTTTATTAAAATTGTTTTGCTTATTATTAATAATTAATTTTGTGTGAAGGTTTGGTTGAAAATTAAAATGTTTTTTACTCGTATTAAACAGCAGCTTTTAACGAGACACTCTGAACAAATTGAAAGAGCTAGGCAACTAATTGAGCAGGTTAAAAGGGAAGGACCGACATCACCAACGAGGGTAGGTTTTGTTTTGTATTTTCTTTGATTTTAACACCTCGTTAAACTTTTTCTAATTGTTAAATTTTGTAGTCTCTTTCTGAAGAAGAAAGGCAGAGTCAGTTGAGGGAAAGGGCGAGAAGGCTCATTGCAGAAGCTCGAAAAGGTTCTACTCCGACTACTGAAATTATTCGTGCGTCTAGTCCAGAAATTATTAGAAGTATGAGTGATACAGAAGGAAAATTAAACAACATATCCGACGATTTTGCAAGAGTTGAGAGAAAAAATAGTTTTGGTAAGTTGCACAATATTCAATTACTCCAAGGCGGCACACAAATCATGCTCCGATACTAATTAACAAAATTAATTTATTTAGAATCAGAAAAAAATGGTAATCTGTCATCTTCGAGGTTCCCAACTTCTAGTTTTAGTGAAAATTCCAATTTTTCTAGTCTTAGTATTAAGGAAAAATGTACAGAAAAGTTACCAGAGGGTTTGTTGTCGGACGTAAGTAAACTTATCATTCAAATTAATGTCAACGACTTGTAACGTTTTATTAATAGATCGACGTACAAACATGGATCGAACAAGAACTCGAAGATTTGGAAAGAGAACAAAGTGCCATCGATACACAAGCCGTTGTCTTAGAAAAGCAATTAAGATCGGTCATGGAAACTTCGCATAGTAACGAAGAAGAAGATGGACTGATGACTCAATGGTTTACAATAGTTAATAAGAAAAATGCATTGTTACGTAGGCAAATGCAACTTAATATTTTGTAAGTTGTTTAATACGTGCCAAACTTATGCTTTATTACATGTTTTTAAATAACAGAGAAAAGGAGAATAATTTGGAAAGAAGATACTCGATGTTAAATGACGAATTAAGAATGAGCCTTTCGATCGAGGATTGGAGAAAGACAGACGAACAAAGAGCAAGAGAGGCGCATCTTCTGGAAGAATTGGTTCAAATTGTTAATAAGCGAGACGAACTAGTTCACCATCTCGATAGTCAAGAAAAAGCGTAAGTTTAATAAGCCATTCTTACTGTTGTTTTAGCTCAAATTGAGTGCTAACTAATTGTACTTTTATTAGAATCGAAGACGACGATTTAATTCAACACGATTTATCTCAAATGGATTTACAGCGAAAAGAAAAATGTGTCATACAATAAAGAATAGCGAGCTCCTTTAATAAAGAAATAGAATTTTTGTATACTTCTTAAAAAAATTATTAACCAACTCTGTTGTTTTTAGTCGTCCTCCAAATTTTTTTTAAACCAACAAAAAGACATAGCTTTAATGTAATTTTTAGTTTTAGGTTTTATTTATTGTTTTTTAGTGCCTACATTAATTATTTATTTTTTTAACGGTAAAATTACTAACTCATTTTCTCATAACTGGCTAAAATTTATTTTTAAATTAAATAACGTAGTTGTAAATTTTAAATTTACAATTTTGTAAATTGTTACCAGTGCAATATAAATTTTTTAACTCCAGTTAAGAGGAAAGTTTGCATGGAATACAAACTGAATTAATGTTAGTTTTTGGGTTGTTATAAAAACTTGGGATGGAAAATGGCGATAATTTGTTTAAAGTGTACGATTATAGCCATCGTTCGATCTCAAAATAGCTTTCTGTATGTAGCTTGTACATGTGGGATCTTAGTACAATGCATTATGTGATAATTTTTTGTTGTGTATTTCGCTTTTGGTAGTCATTTGGTTTGGATTCTGTGCAACTGTGGATTTATGAAATGAAAAAGGTTGTACAAAGTAGTGTGTTTTAATGAAAATAAACAAAATCTTTTAATGTGAAATTGACCTGCAATTTTAAATATGCCGGGTGTTACAATTTTAAGTAACCGAATAGAAGTTTGTAGGCTTTATTATTTGGAAAAGTTCACAAATGATTAAGTCTAGTAGGTATCACTTCTAGTAACTTGGCTTTAAATTTTGTTTATAATTGAAGTTGATCGTGAGTAAGTCGCCTGGTGTATGAAAAACTCGTCTTTGTTAATTATTTTAATACGTGATTGTAGTATCTATTCTCTAAATTAGCTTCATGGTTGTAATATAAACTTTTTTTATGTTCATATTATATTAATGGGTAAACTAATTAAGACTTGAGTTGTGTAAATAATTTGTGTAATAAAGTTCTTTTACTGAAAGTCTTTTTTCAGATTAGCTACCGGATTACAGGTACTGCCCTAAATTGAAATTTTTATTGAATTGTATCGCCAGTACAGATAGTGGAAAATCTCATTAATCGACTGATTAAAATTTAATAAAGGAGCAATTAACCGGGTAAAAATGATCTAATTTTAAAACCGGGTTTTTACATGCGAGAAATTTCAGATAGACTCCGATATAGCTATACATCTTAATGTAAACTGGACTGTGTAAGTGGGAGAAAACTCCAAGAAGTCTTGCAGAAGTCTCTTCAAACGCACATTTATAGTATTGCAAGTGACTTTTTAGAGTTTTCTCTCACTTACAGTCGAGTTTACATTAAACTAGTTTCTAATTGATAGTCTGTCTGACGTTTCTCGAAGGCGATTTCTCGCATGTGAAAACGACTAAAGGCATGGGCGATGATTTGATGGAAAATTTGGAATATGGAAAACTGACCAGGAGACTGGGCATATACTTCATTCCTGTTCACAAGAAATGCTAAAAAATTGCAGGCGTGAATCATAGCTATCACTTATACCAGCGACTAAAGTAAATTGGTTATGGGTAGGCGGAAGTACCATTGTACCAGAAATAGATGCTACACTTGCGGCAGATCAGTGAATAATCCAAGGTATTCACCACTCCTTATATACCTCTGTTGACTATGAGAAGACTTTTGATAAAATTAAAGAACGTGTCTACGGCAATTTTAAGAATTATGAGGCTTACAAGAACTGATTGTAAAAGCAGAACGCCATTAAATTTAAGACGAAAAGCTGACGTTTGATGACTGCATTTCCCTCCCTTTTCAACATTGAGCAGAATACGCAATTTTACACTTGCAATGGCAACTTCATCGTAGATGAATGAAAAGTAAACAATTTACTGAACGCAGCGCTGAAGAAGAACTAACAGAAAGTGCTAGCAATAGGATAGGTCTGAAGCTGAACTAGACTAACGATCAGAATGGGATATCAAGAGGAGGATGACAAAGTATTCAAAGCTTAGAGGAGCTCACTACCACAATTTGAAATTTGTAAGTATAGATGTATCATTCCCCTTTGGAGCTGGTGACTACCACTAGCAGAGAGGTGCAATTTCTATTTTATTCTTCTATTGGTTTTTTAGCGGTAGGTAGTCGTGAACGGTAGACGTTCGTGCTGTGCTGGGAATCGAACCTAAGTCTCTCCTGGTGCTTTATCATTTGGTTACCTCGGTCCTTGCAATTTCCTTGTATTCAACGCGTGCTCGCGTTGGTCCTGAGTCGCTACAGCACTCATTTTCAAATACGGCGTTGTTCCCGATACCATGAGTGTGTTCGGGCTGCGTCTTTCGTTGATATTAGTTGCATTTGGGAGCACTGCTGATTCATCACGTCAGGGTTACCAGCTTAGCACGGGTTAGGTGGTCGTGGACGGTAGACGTCCGTGCTGCGCACTTATCCAAGGGAAAAGCTTGGTTCGGGGTAGCTTAGTGGTAGAGCACCCGGTGAAGCTCGGGTTCGATTTTCTTGTTTTTAAGGTGTGCTCACGTTAGTCTTAATTGAACCTCTCTACAGGTGGCGTAACTCACCAGGCCCAAAACGGGGGCGGTGTAGGTGTAACCTAAGTTAGTATTAGTTTTTATAAATCAAATTAAATAAAGATTCGATTAATGCAAAAGTTATATATTTACAATATCATAGATAGATAGATCCTTATACTATACAAACGAATAATACTTGTACTGGTACTTACTAGCATAAATATATGGCAGTAAAATAAATATTTATACACTCGTTTTATCCTTGCTCGCAATACAAAATTGTCGTTTACAAAATAAATTATTAAAGTCATTTAAAAGCAGTTCGTTTCATAAAAACTGTCGATAAATTTTATAGCTTTTAAGTGCTACTGGTACTTAATGAAATTAATAGTTACAAATTAATTCGAGATCATTTTAAAAATAATCTTTTAAAATAAAGGGATCAAGTACCAATAACACGAAAATTTGAAATTACAACTAAAGACGCAATTTTAATAATTATAACCACCGTTTCCCCTTTCATTCTGGTAGCCTCCATTATCGTGATATCCACCATTATTATTATTATTGTTCGAATAACCGCCATTATTGTAACCACCGGCTCCAGCACCACCTTTAGCATAACCACCATCAGTTCTTGCAGTACCCTCGTACGAAATTTTAGGTCTGTATCCATTTTGATCGGCTACATATTCCACAATTTGTTTCCTTCCGTCAGGAAGTAAAACGTAATATTTGCCTTGCGTCTCGTCACCTTGGCGCGATTCTTGATGACCGAAATCGGTTCCGTAATAATCATCTTGGACGTGATATTCAAAGTTGTAATTGGCTGGTTCCTGTAAAAAAAAATTATTGTTATCTCTATAATTTCAATTGTAAAACTTCTTATTGTTGAGAAATTGAACGCCGTTAAGTTGACAATCGTTTCATGTTCGATTTGTTGTTAATTTTTGACTCACCGAAGGACCGTCGTCGTATTTGCCGTCTCTTCCGTAACCAGAACCTCCTTGATAACCATCGTTGTTGTTATAACCACCATTGTTGTTATAACCGCCATTGTTGTTATAGCCGCCATTGTTGTTGTAACCGCCATTGTATCCGTTATTTCCGTGATTTCCATGATCGGGTGCTCCGTACTGTTGGTTTAATTTCGGCGCACCGTATTGAGCGTTTGGTTTTATAATTGCGGCAGTTTGCCCGTTTGGTAATCCGTACTGATTCGACGGGCGTTGGGGAGCACCGTATTGTTGATTAGGCGGTAAATAATTACTAACCGGAGGCTCGGCTAAAGCGTAAGCTACTAACGTTGCGATTAAAATTACCTGAAAAAATGTAAACATTTCCAAATTGGCACTTTTTAAACAAGTCACTCAACACTGTTTTCCCTACCTTCATTATCACTAAATTTAAATTATCACTAGATGTGTTTACTTATGAATTATTTAAAATAATCTGATGACAAGGATCTAGTTGGAAATGTTTATATACTCAAAATATTCCAATAGTGGGTGGTATCTTCGCAGATTCGTTTACTTTCATACCAGAAACCTTGCCACAGTACCATCACCCATCACCGAAAGAAAAGCTTTGCTTTTTTTGCGAAGAAGTAATCAATCTTTCCTTGTCTAACTCGCAAGTGCGAACAATGATGCAATTACGCCTATTTAGACGATTTAATTTGAATTTTAATAAGGATTCTCATCTTCGGTATTACGAGCACTTTACTTTAAATTTTAAGTGGGGTAAAGTAGGTCGATACTTAAATTTATCGTTTATTTTTACCCATATTAAAATTAAATAATTATTGGATATGTTACAAATAGACGAATTTAACAAAAAATCGTTCGAGGGTGGTGGGAGTTCGCTAAAGAAAAGGAAAATGAAAGCACTTTTTATGTAAATGGCAATAATTGTAATTAGCGCGATGCGTTTGAGTAACAAAACTATTAAAACAATGCGTATCATTATAACTTGCCATTTGTAAAAAATAAGAGCAAAAATGTAATATGAGGTAATACTTTTGTAATTTTAAACACAGCTTAGGTACGGGTACATCGGCGACATTTTAATATTGTATTACAAGGAAGGGCCAAATTGCATTTTATTATGCATTTTATTGCAAAATAATTGTCTTATTAGTATTCAAATTTGCTACATTTTATTGATATTCACAGGGACTCTATAATAATTGTGGTTTCTTTTTTTAATTTTTACGAGGATGGGCCTTGTGAAATTTAAATATCCGATTGTGGGAAACTAATAAATTTAATTAATTTATTCAATGTACTCGTATAATTTGCCCTCAGTTGTTTTTACATAATTTTGTTTACCTTTCATAAAACCAGCAAGTAAATTGGAGCTTACAATTGAACATTCTCAGTGAGATAAATGCCTGGGAGTTACTTATCCTTCGTTAAAAATGCTCGACAAACCCGACAATGCTCTTGGGACCTGTGGAAATATTTTGTTTCTATCTACATAATCTCCTTCAACATTATCAAAATTATATTTTTGTAGAAATCAGTTTTATTGGAAATTTGCATCTCCCAAAATCCACCCTTATGGAGGCTCTTTAATTCAAGGCACTCTACCACCCAAACTGTTCATTTGACGAAATAAACTTAAGACAAATAATTTGTAGGAAATGAAATTTACTTTATTTTTGTATAAAACCTATTTTTTCTAAAAGTGCGTAATTTTCTAGTTACACGCACTAGCAAGAAAGTAGATTTTTTGGTCGATCTTAAAATTTTTAAAAACATTTAACGCGCTATAGCGCTTAAATTGTTTGTCTGCGGAAAAATCTAAGACAAATAATTTGTAGGAAATTAAGTTTACTTTAGTTTTTTATAGAACCGATTTTCTCTAAAAGTGCGTAGTTTTCTAGTTACACGCAATAGCAAGAAAATAGAATTTTTGGTCGATCTTGGAATTTTTATAAAAATTTAACGCGCTATAGCGCTTAAACTGTTTGTCTGAGGAAAAATCTAAGACAAATAATTTGTAGGAAATTAAATTTACTTTAGTTTTCTATAGAACCGATTTTCTCTAAAAGTGCGTAATTTTCTAATTACACGCAATAGCAAGAAAATAGAATTTTTGGTCGATCTTGGAATTTTTATAAAAATTTAACGCGCTATAGCGCTTAAACTGTTTGTCTGAGGAAAAATCTAAGACAAATAATTTGTAGGAAATTAAATTTACTTTAGTTTTCTATAGAACCGATTTTCTCTAAAAGTGCGTAATTTTCTAATTACACGCAATAGCAAGAAAATAGAATTTTTGGTCGATCTTGGAATTTTTATAAAAATTTAACGCGCTATAGCGCTTAAACTGTTTGTCTGAGGAAAAATCTAAGACAAATAATTTGTAGGAAATTAAATTTACTTTAGTTTTCTATAGAACCGATTTTCTCTAAAAGTGCGTAATTTTCTAATTACACGCAATAGCAAGAAAATAGAATTTTTGGTCGATCTTGGAATTTTTATAAAAATTTAACGCGCTATAGCGCTTAAACTGTTTGTCTGAGGAAAAAATCTAAGACAAATAATTTGTAGGAAATTAAATTTACTTTATTTTTGTATAAAACCGATTTTCTCTAAAAGTGCGTAATTTTCTAGTTACACGCACTAGCAAGAAAATAGATTTTTTGGTCGATCTTGGAATTTTTATAAAAATTTAACGCGCTATAGCGCTTAAACTGTTTGTCTGAGGAAAAAATCTAAGACAAATATTTGTAGGAAACTTGATGTAGTTTATTTTTATATAAAAGCACTTTTCTCATAAAGTGCGAAGTTTTTGAGTTATAAGCGATATATATTTAGTTATATCCTCGCAAAAAACAATTGCCCACCTTTCTCAAGCTCCTCACCCCAAATAAACACTACCACTTAGGACTGACAGACGGCCGATTTTATTACTTCTTTGTTATCGTCAACTTCAAAAATGCTGTATTTTGGTTAGTCCTCGAGCCTTCCGGACACGCTAGGCCCGATATCCACTAAACTTCAACGCGCTCTAGCACCTAAACTGTTTATTTGCCAAAAAACTTTAAGATAAAGTATTAATTTGTAGGAAATTGAATTTATTTTATTTTTCTATTGAAGCACTTTTGCTTAAAGTGCGCAGTTTTCGAGTTATCAGCGATAAACAGTTTTTTGACAAATTTTGGAATTTTTATTTAACTTTAACGCACTCTAGCGCCTAACTGTTTATCTTAGGCAAAAACATAAGAGATATAATCTGTAGGAAATTTGATGTAGTTTATTTCAATATAGAAGTAAGTTTCTGATAAAGTGAGTAGTTTTCTAGTTATAAGCAAAAAAACAAAAAACAGCAAAAATCAACTCTTCTTGAGTTATCCTCGAGTTAATGCCGCCACTTAGGAGTGGTAGATGAGCGGTGTTATTACTCATTTGTAATATTCTTTTAGCCTGAATTGCTAAAAATTTTGTACTTTATCGTTTAGTAAGAGTTGCACGCTTAAACCTAGTGCTTGGCAGCTTGGCTCTCTTTTTTCAAAAACCCTCAATTTCTATTTCGTACTTCTGAAAAGCTAATTTTTCTTTCATAATCCCATATTTGCTATTTTATTGTTTATACAAAATTCAATTTCTGCGTAATTCTAAAAGTGAAAGAACGTATAAATATCTTATCTAGTATAACAATTGAAAATTACTTGCATTCAATCTTGATAAAAGTAATTGCATTTACTACCAATTACCTACAAGATAAAAAGAATAACAAATTTAAACTTAATAAGGTAAATTCTTTATTGTTGGTTTTAAAAACAATTATTTTAATTAAAATTACGACAAATTTGGTTTTGTATGTCAAAATAGCGCAATTTTCTTTTAATTCCCCGTTGAGAAGTTTACGTAAATTTCTTTTAATTAACTTGTTTTTTGAACACTTATTCTTGTATTATTGCCATAACAGTTGAGGATCAAATAAAAGATAACCGTCTAATTGGGGTTCGGTAATCAAAATTACAAAATGTACTAATACGTCGATTATTAATTTACTAATTAAAGAGAAAGAGAGTGCTGAATGGTCCGAGAGAAAATTTAATTTTTTTGAAATCGATTTTTTTTGGAAGGTCTCGCATATAATAGCTAATACTGAAGTGCTACGAGTGATGCTCCTGGTACTTTCGTAAAACAAACACTCGAAACGTTTTCTTTTATTTCTCATCTCATCTATGATTGACAACTATTTTCATATCTCAAATGCAGCTTTTTGAAATGGAGGAAGGTCGCGTGGCTACTTATGGTGCTGCAACTTTCAAAAAACTAACACTAAACTTCTTCTATTGTTTTTCATCTATGATTGACAACTATTTTTTTAAATGTTTAAATTGTTCATAATAATCATGAACTACCTTGACATTTTTGTTTTTATATAGAGTGATATAAATATTACAAATTGTTTGTTATAAATTTAATATTTTTTGAATGACATATTGCATTACAAAACACTTCTTGAAGATGATAAATACATTTTTAAATTACTTCAAAAAATCTTAACACTTTTTAAAAGAGAAGTGAGACACGTGAAGGTTTCTCACAAGAAATTATTTAAAATCAACACTTGCTATAGGTTTAAAGAAAAAAATTTTTACTAATTTTGCTGCACTTCGTTATTAATTAATTAAGCGACGAATAAATTAATTAAAAACAAACAAAAGTGAGTGTTTTAAATTATTTGCTCGCCGCTACACAATCACAAGAGCCTATAAAATAATATTGAGTACCTTACCTAACACGTTATAAATTGTACAGAGCAGAAAAAAAGATTAACAAAAGAATTGCAATGAAAATTTCAAAGCCCACTCGATGCTATCTTCTTTCGATAGCTCAGTTTTAAAAATTCACATAAGCTCACCATTATTATTATTGCAAATTTAAATTTAGCGCTAAATGATTGTGTTTGTTAAATGGCCTATTAAAAATAAGGCATTGCTTACACGATTAATTTATGTTCTACATTTTCGCACCTTATGCAATAATAATTAGAACTCTTTTATTCACATGGCTAATTAAATAATACGTTGTTGAGATCCATTTAACTATACGATTCATTGTTATTATTATTTTGTGTTTATTTTTCACATGTTTATGTGAAAATTAAGTTTTTTGTAAGAAATATGCGCAAATTGTTAATTTGTTTGTTGTTATAGCACAATGAGAATAAATAATTTACTTAAACTTGGGTAAATTGAAAAGTCTTGGTGGTTTACGCGAACCTATTTTATTCACACACATTATAGGATTTTCATTCAGGCTAGAAGTATCACTTTTCACTTGCAGTTTTTCTACAGAGTCCAATTTTCCAAAAAGTTTTCTTAATAAAGTCGCATCAGTGAGCCTACGTCCTATTTCCCCACTGATCGGTTTTTCATATAGGTAACTATTATATATAATTCTATTTGGTGTTAACAAGAAATAGTATTTTATGTATACAGGGTGTTCTGATAAACATACGGTCTTCTGAAACTATTTTTTAAGTTGTAAAAACTATTTTTACTCTATTCGGTGTAGAATTCCATGCTCCATTATTTCCATAATAAGTCAAATTGACATGGGGCTACCCCTTAACGAGTTATGTTAGGGAGAGACACGGTATGATCTCATCACTAGACGCGGAATAAATTATCAATTTCTAATTTATTTTCCTGAAACTATTTTTCAAGTTGTAAAAACTATTTTTACTCTATTCGGTGTAGAATTCTATGCTCTATTATTTCCATAATAAGTCAAATTGACGTGGGGCTACCCCTTAACGAGTTATGTTAGGGAGAGACACGGTATGGTCTCATCACTAGACGCGGAATAAATGATCAATTTTTAATTTATTTTCCTGAAGCTATTTTTCAAGTTGTAAAAATTATTTTTACTCTATTTGGTGTAGAATTTCAAGCTCTATCATTTCTATAATAAGTCAAATTGACATGGGGCTACCCCTTAACGAGTTATGTTAGGGAGAGACACGGTATGGTCTCATCACTAGACGCGGAATAAATTATCAATTTTTAATTTATTTTTCTGAAACTATTTTTCAAGTTGTAAAAATTATTTTTACTCTGTTCGGTGTAGAATTCCATGCTCTATTATTTCCATAATAAGTAAAGTTAACGTGGGGCTACCCCTTAACGAGTTATGTTAGGGAGAGACACGGTATGGTCT
The DNA here is from genome assembly GCA_950108345.1 of Malthinus flaveolus. NCBI lineage: Eukaryota > Metazoa > Arthropoda > Insecta > Coleoptera > Cantharidae > Malthinus > Malthinus flaveolus. Next base: position 4,433,311 of record OX467287.1, on the reverse strand, counting down.
CATCACTAGACGCGGAATAAATTATCAATTTCTAATTTATTTTCCTGAAACTATTTTTCAAGTTGTAAAAACTATTTTTACTCTATTCGGTGTAGAATTCTATGCTCTATTATTTCCATAATAAGTCAAATTGACGTGGGGCTACCCCTTAACGAGTTATGTTAGGGAGAGACACGGTATGGTCTCATCACTAGACGCGGAATAAATGATCAATTTTTAATTTATTTTCCTGAAGCTATTTTTCAAGTTGTAAAAATTATTTTTACTCTATTTGGTGTAGAATTTCAAGCTCTATCATTTCTATAATAAGTCAAATTGACATGGGGCTACCCCTTAACGAGTTATGTTAGGGAGAGACACGGTATGGTCTCATCACTAGACGCGGAATAAATTATCAATTTTTAATTTATTTTTCTGAAACTATTTTTCAAGTTGTAAAAATTATTTTTACTCTGTTCGGTGTAGAATTCCATGCTCTATTATTTCCATAATAAGTAAAGTTAACGTGGGGCTACCCCTTAACGAGTTATGTTAGGGAGAGACACGGTATGGTCTCATCACTAGACGCGGAATAAATTATCAATTTTTAATTTATTTTCCTGAAACTATTTTTTAAGTTGTAAAAACCATTTTTAGTCTATTCAATGTAGAATTTCAAGCTCTATCATTTCTATAATAAGTCAAATTGACATTGGGCTACCCCTTAACGAGTTATGTTAGGGAGAGACACGGTATGATCTCATCACTAGACGCGGAATAAATTATCAATTTTTAATTTATTTTCCTGAAACTATTTTTTAAGTTGTAAAAACCATTTTTAGTCTATTCAATGTAGAATTTCAAGCTCTATCATTTCTATAATAAGTCAAATTGACATTGGGCTACCCCTTAACGAGTTATGTTAGGGAGAGACACGGTATGATCTCATCACTAGACGCGGAATAAATGATCAATTTTTAATTTATTTTCCTGAAACTATTTTTTAAGTTGTAAAAATTATTTTTACTCTATTTGGTGTAGAATTCCATGCTCTATTATTTCTATAATAAGTAAAATTAACGTGGGGCTACCCCTTAACGAGTTATGTTAGGAAGAGACACGGTATGGCCTCATGACTAGTAGGGAATAAATTATCAATTTTTAATTTATTTTCCTGAAACTATTTTTCAGATAAATAGCTACAGTGATTGTGCACACAATGAGTCATGTTATCAAACACCTTTACTTTTAACGGAACACTCTGTATATTTTTTCAGTAACTAGTGTTGTAGTTTTTCTTTTTAATTACTATATAAATATTTTATTTTTTCCATTTTGCCCTACCTAATACTAAATTAATTTTACAAATTAAATATTAAGTTTGCAGTCTATTACAATTTTGTTTTTAATTTTAGATTTATATTAGTCGAAAATGTGTTCGAGAGACAGAGAGACACATATATTGCTATTTTTGATAAGAGATAAGAGTTAATAATTCGAAGACGAATTTGTTTAAATGTTTAACCTTCACTTTAAAAATAATATTGTACTTGTACAAATGCGTATTTTGGGAAATATTTGTGAATTATTGTTATCTGCGCATTTTGGATTACCTAATCATCAATCGTGTGGTTGGTTTTATGTTTATCGTCGAATTATTGAAGTATTTCTCGTACGAAGTGGATGTGTTGATTTGTTTTCTTAATATTCCTTGTAATGGTTGCTCGTATTTATGATTGGTGAACAGGGGTAAGAATTATTTTTTATTAATATTATTTTGTCGTGTGGATTGAAGTACTACCTATACTAATTTGAGATACTTGTAAATTATTCGTTTACGTAAAGTTGAATTTGAGCATATTGGGTCTTATGAATAAAAGTGAGCAAGAAGTTTCAACTTGAACCGAAAGCTTTTTTCCTCAAACCAACGGCATCATTTTTGTTCATTTAACCAAGTCCAGCGTGAACGCAGTTTTGAAGCATGAGCGTCGTAGGAGCGAATGCTTCATTACAGCGTCTCAATAACCGCGCCTACGGTCGAATTTGGTTTACCTTACTTATTAAGGTATTTGTACAAATTTACCTATAGCAGAAAATCCTGGATTGTATAGAGAAGAATTGTTTTTTATTTATTTCAATGCCACTTGTATCTTGTATCCTAGATACTAATATTAGGTCCCCTGCGTTTTAAAGTTTTTCGGAACATTAGATCCTGTCTTATGCGTCATTTTAGGCACTGCCGAATTTAAAATAACAAACAGTCATAAATCTTTTACATAACATGCCAATGTTATCGATATTTTATAAACACGAGCACTTTCTGGAGATTTTGAGCCGTAATTCGGTTATTTTACTTCGTTTTAAGCCGTTTGACCTTAAACAAGCAAAAATTTTCTCCTGCGGCGCTAGTTTATTTTATTTTTGAACCGAGGGACGCAAAATTCGCATAATTTGCTCTTTGTTCGGATCTATTTGTAAACTCCCCCTTGAAAACTTTTTCTGACCACGGCCTTAGTTTTCACGAAAAACTGTTAAATTAAGTCACGCCCCTTATTGGAAAAAATCGCCTGCGGCGCAGTCATGTGGGCCTCGCAATTATTTTTACCCTGGGCCTCGCAAATCCTAAAGACGGCCCTGAGTAAAACTTTGAACAAATGTCTAGGGTTATAGACCTTTTTAATCCAACTTACCGCAAGTAAAGCCAAGAAGTTGTTCCGAAATATCAAAAAATAAACTACTGAAATGCAATAATTTTATCATCAGGATCTATTTAGAAAATAATTTCTGTTGGTGTTTTTTTACACACTATCAATTCTTTAAACTTCATTTTGAGCCGTTTGACCTTAATTTTTTTTTATCCACGCTTTTCCTCCTTATGAAAATTTTTCTACGAGCGCACATGAATATAATTTTAGCTAAACAAACTTGGTAAAACGATATTCAGTTCTTTGTGCAATAGGTACATTTAATTGCACTCACGTGAGAATCAAAAAATCACCTACTCATGGTGATGAATACATTAACAGAAAATGTTATCCAAATATTAATGTGCAAGCGTTAAAGTACATCAAATTGTGAGAAGAAACTTTGAAAATAACCAGGTATTGCTCTTAGGTGAGGAGGGCTTCGCAATATTAGAGACCTCAACTTACCAACTGAATAAATAATTATGTTAGACAAAAATAAAGGGAAGGGGAAAGATAGAAATTAGGACGAGTAGAAAAAATGGTCAGGGTCAGGGGCCTTGCAATTCTCCAACAATATTTTTTGTTCATCTGAAATAATACCTGATACCGCTTTAATTCTTCTACTTTATTTTTCTGTAACATCTTTTTTGGAACCGCCTCTAGCCCTATTTCATTTAGTTTCTCATGTATTAATTTAACCGCTATTAATTTATTTAACCGCTGCTTTCAAAGATCTACAATCTACGCCATTGGATGGCCTAATCCCGATAACTTATTTACCTAAATGCCGCAATTTTTGTTCACACACGGCTCCCCTAAAAATTTTTTTTCGTGTACCTATGACATCATGAAAATTTTCAGCCTAGCACTACCTCAATAGTAAATCCGAGCCTCATTGCTACAATTTTATTTTGAGGGGCCCCTCAATATTTATTGCCCCTAGCTTTGCATTTTATCTAAAAGGCATTAACTGCGTGACGCCCTTTAACATCTAAATTCAGTAATTTTGCCACTGAGATAGACAGGAAAAATAAGACAAAAACTGTGGGCAGTTCAAGTCAAAAGACCTTCCCGTATCTAAAATTTACTTTTTATATTATTATTATTAATTATTATTATTAATGTTTATTAAATAATCATAGCACACTACAGTAGAATTGTATAAATCACATTCCTTTAACAATTAATTTGCAAAATATCAACATAAGGTAGAAATATCTCAAAATTAACCACATAAACCTCGAGGTTTGTGTGTGGTTGCACTTAAACTTATTGAATCAAACTGTCAAATCAATTGTCAAAAACTAGTGGTGTTACCCTATCCCAAAACAAAAACAAAAACCAATGCATCAGTAACAAAATAACGGACTCTTAACGCCCAAACACCAAACTCAACTGAGTCCCATACTCAGCTACAAACAGTCTCACCAACCGGTTACGGTTTCCTGCATCAACCACCTCGCTTTTATGACTTAAAAATATATTAAACAAATTATAAATCTTAGGAGCAAAATAAGTAAAACATCTATGTCCAACCTCTTTATTTGTACGTAGAATTGTAGAGTTGTCTTTATTACGCGTATCATGTCCATGTGAAGGAAGAGCCAGCCCGATCAAACCCTTGCCAATGAATTTGAGTACCCTTGCACTATACAGCTGAGATACTCTCAGTATTTCAGACTCCCGATATAAAAGATCGCTAGAGTACCTCAAAGGCCTGCCCAACATGATTTTTATTATGGCACGCTGCACCACTTCAACTCGACCAACATATGTGTTCGCAGCATCACCCCATCCCATAATTCCGTATGTTAATATAGACTGCACTAATCCATAATAAATGGTATACAGTAATCTCAATAGAACCACTCTTTTCAGTATTTTAAATATGTATAACGTCTTACGCAGTTTTTTACACATTCCAGAGATGTGCCGGTCCCATCTCATATGCTGATCGATCAAAACCCCAAGATATCTCACACACTCACTTCTGTGGATTTTTAACTCGCCCGATTTCCCAAACTCTATAGTGTCTGTAGTTGGTATACTATTTTTTTGCATACCAAACGTTAAAAATACTGTTTTTCCACTATTTAGAGTTAAACAATTTAAATCCGACCACTCCTTAAATTGATCGAGATCAAGCTGCGCCAGACGTCGTGCAGAATCCCAACTCTCGGCCCCCACAATTAATGCTGTATCATCTGCATATGATATTAATTTACCATTAAAATTACTAGATGTTAAAAGATCGTTGATATACAGTAAGAAAAGAATCGGGCCAAGAATCGTACCCTGCGGAACACCACTACTAATCGGTAGCTCGGCACTAACGCAGCCCAAGCACTCCACAGACTCCACAGAGTCCTGCCGGAGAGATAACTTTCGACAAGTCGCAAAGGCAAACCCCTGATGCCATACCTGTCCAACTTTCTAAGCAAGAGGCTGTGATTTACGGTATCGAACGCTTTACAAAAGTCAAAAAAAACAACCATACTTTTATCCGAATTATCCAGCCCAGAGTAAATGTTACTTGTCAGACACGATATGGCCTCAGAGGCCCCCCTACCCCTCACAAACCCAAACTGATTATCCGCTATAATCTTGTTGACAACTAAAAATGAATACAATCTGCCAAAAATAATTTTTTCAAATATTTTGCCGAATGTGGAAATCGGTGAAATGGGCCTATAGTTGTTCGGAGTTTCAGAGTTACCCCCCTTGTAAACTGGTATAACTATTGGCTTTTTTAGTTGTCTCGGGAAGCGTCCCTCCGACAGACTCCGATTTATTAAGTCAGCTAGCGGCTCAGAGATTACGTCTGCAATTTTTTTAATTAATGCCCGAAAAAGTTAATCGAAATGTACCAATTTTAATTCCAACTACTATTTTGAAATTAATTATTGGGGCAATTTTTTATTTCAACTCTCAGTTTAGTCGGAAATCGAATGTTCCGACAAATGTGCCCAAAAAGGTATCTGTAGAATATCCTTGTTTTCTTTAGCGAGCTCTACTATCCGAAGAGTATTCATTAGGCTTTCACTGCCGAGATCATTAGTTGTAGAGGGTTCAGAGTTAATGAGCCGTGGTCGAAAGGTTCTATGAGTGATACCTGACGTTTCGCCCACTTCTGTGGTGGGCATCTTCGCAGTTAATTGGGTTAATCCTGTGCGGCAGCGGACGAAGTCCGCATACCGGTGCTCCAGGACTGACTCGACTATCCGAGCTATTCCGTTGTTTTAAATTAATTTTAGTTTGATACTTTGAACTGTAAAAGTTGTCCACCGACGGACAGACGCACAGAACCTTACCAATTGCTTCTTTTTTGGTGTTCTCAAAATTAGAGCTACAATTGAGTTTTTTGGCCCAACTTTTTGTAAGTAGTGTTCTCTTTTTCTCCCCCCCCTCCCCCTCCCCTCCTCCTTGGGGGGATGCGCCGCATCTATTCTTATTCAATCCTCAAGTAATTCCTTGGTTTTGTTCGCCCGAAATTGCCGTTTTTTCTGCTCAAATTTTTAAGTAAGCTATAACCTATCAAGTTTTCCCTAATTCTGCAATTTCTTCTTCTCTTTTCATTTTCTCAAAGCGTTACCTAATTTTCTTTCTTTGGATATTAATATTTTGAACTTTGTCAAACTTTGTAGAAATAAAGCATCTAGACTAGTGAGAAAGATCAGTGTTGAGAAAGTCTGGGAATTACAAATTTATTTTAAACAGGATGTCGGGAAAGTGCCTATACTGCTTGCAGCGTCTTCCTTAAGTAATGCATCTCTAGCTCCTAGTCTCCAGCCGCATTCTTTTAAGATCTTAGATCTTTAACTATGAAAGCAAAGTGAATTTATTAGACTCATAAATTACGTACAAAAAGTTATTATTCTTGGGCATGGGCTATTATCTAGAGAAGTTCTGTGCAAACTCGCAATTTAATTAAATTACGACATTTTCTTATACAATTTCCATTCTTTGTAAATTAACAATAAAAAGTTGAACTTCTATCAAAATAATTTGTAAATAGAATGCATACAAATCTGCTATTAATTAAATATCATAAACTGTCATTGTAAGAGTTTTTTGTTACAGAGTCCATCCTTTCATCGTCCTGGATATGGTGTTGTGGCCTCTTTCACCAAAAGAAGCAAATATCATTTTTTGCATCGGGGATGCTTTTAATAATGGAACCTTTCAAGTCTCATAGTTTCGTATAGCTGTAAAGGTAAGTTATTTATTTGTTCGATTAATTATTAAACGTTTACCATCGATATTGAATGAAATTGTTGCGTTCGGTAAAAATTTTAATTGGCGATTAATTCTAAACAAATTCAGTCTCATTAATAAACTCTTCTTCGTCTTCTTCTTATTTAAAATTACGTAAAATTTCACATAAACGTTATCCAACTCTTGTGTATTAAGAGCTAATTGCTAAATAGAGCAAGAGTTATTTTAATTAACGGCGCATTTATTTAAAAATTTTCGCAAAAATTCGACCTAGCAATAAGGAAATTTTCGTTAAGGCTTACGCTAACAAGTTGCTTTCCATAAGTGTTTTAGACGGCTTTAATTACCAACTTGTAGGTGTAAATATTACGAGTAATCTACATATGGATGGTACGCCACTTAATCATTTTGTTAATTTTAATTACTTCATGCAGCGCTATTTACGTCAAATCATGTCAGGTCGTCTTCGCTTTCAATGTTAAATTAAATTCCAGACTAACCTACGAGAAAAATTTGTAATAATTAAATCATGTCGCAATTAGCCCGTGTTCTATTTTAATTTTGTTCGTTAAATTGTAATTATGATATTTTCAAATAACGTAAAACTAGTTATTGGTTACATAAACACGTTTAATCTTTTTTCGCCGTTGCAAGAAGTGAGTAAAAAGTTAAATAGACACGTATGCTACATGCTCGCACTTTATGAGCTTAAATTATAGTATTTGATGTACAGATTCGCTCAAAATTACCACAATTTAGATTAATTTCATACCTTACACCTGAATTTACTTTTAGTTACTTACCAATTTCCTCATTTCGTAAAGTAATAGCTTTTGATTATTATTAAAAAGGGCCTTGCCGTCGCCGTTTACGGAAAAGTCAAATAGCGGGAGAACACTTTTTGTTGTAAACTTGTAAACTAATTAGGGAATTTCAATCGAATTTTTTGTGATGAGTAATTTAGCAATTAGTAATTACTTTACGCTAATGTTCAAAGGCCCTCTGGTAGGTACTCTCCTTTGCTCCAAATCGGTTCTTCTGGTTGCTCATTTGCTCCAAATCAGGCACATGTCAGCTGAGCTATTATTTGAGCGTTGAGAAAAGTTGTGGTGCTGAGCCTATTATTTATTAAATTTTAAATATAAAATTCTTTTTATCGTACCAAAACTTCGAATAATACCTTTTGTATGAATTTGTAGTCTGTAGTCGGGCGGACTTAATTCACAGTTATGAAATAATAAATTAGTTAATAGATTACTTTACGCTACTATTCTGAAAGCCATTGAACGCGCCTGCCAGATCGACAAAAAATCCATTCATGTTTGCTCTCCCGCAGTTTAGCACAAATGGGTCTCAAGATTCTCCGGTGTATAGAATTCTCGCAATTCTTAAACATTTATTGTGGCACTGTAATTGAAATTTATTTAAAATTTGCTTACAGAATATTTAATTTCTTACGTTAAGAATTTTTTTAAAAAGAAAGAAATTTTGAATGATATAAAATCGTGTTTTATCTGGATATGGGATCTAATAATATACACATACACTGATGGAATCAAAACCGTTCATTTCACAAAAACACCCAAGAAACGCAATTTGTAGGAAATTTAATGTAATGATTTTTCTATAAGAACATTTTTCTCTAAAATCACGTAGCTTTCCAGTTATAAGCGGTACTAAACTAAAAAATCATTTTTTTCCAAGTTTGGCATTTTTGCCAAAGTTTAACGCGCTCTAGCGCTTAAACCGTTTATCTTACGAAAAAAACCGAATTGATTTAATTGGTAGGAAATTTGAAGTAGTTTATTTTTATATCTATGCATATTTCTCAAAAACTGTGTAGTTTTCCAGTTATGAGCGATAAACTGAAAAATGATTTTCTTGGCCAATTTTGGAACTTTTATTAAACTTTAACGCGCTCTAGCGCCTAAACCGTTTATTTTACAAAAAAACCTAACAGACTTAATTGGTAGGGAATTTGAAGCTGTTTATTTTTATATCAATACAACTTTCTCGAAAACTGCGCAGTTTTCGAGTTACAAACGATAACCTGAAAAATGATTTTCTTGGCAAACTTTGAACTTTTGTCAAACTTTAACGCGCTCTAGCGCCTAAACCGTTTATTTTACAAAAAAACGTAACAGACTTAATTGGTAGGGAATTTAAAGTAGTTTATTTTTATATCAATTCATATTTCTCAAAAACTGTGTATTTTTCCAGTTATAAGCGATAAACTGAAAAATCATTTTCTGGGCCAATTTTGTAACTTTTGTCGAGCTTTAACGTGCTCTAGCACCTAAATCGTTTATCTTACGAAAAAAACCGAATTGATTTAATTGGTAGGAAATTTGAAGTAGTTTATTTTTATATCTATGCATATTTCTCTATAACTGCGTAGTTTTCGAAATATAAACGATAACCTGAAAAATGATTTTCTTGGCAAATTTTGAACTTTTGTCAAACTTTAACGCGCTCTAGCGCCTAAACCGTTTATCTTACAAAAAAACCTAACAGACTTAATTGGTAGGGAATTTGAAGTAGTTTATTTTTATATCAATTCATATTTCTCAAAAACTGTGTAGTTTTCCAGTTATAAGCGATAAACTGAAAAATCATTTTCTGGGCCAATTTTGTAACTTTTGTCAAACTTTAACGTGCTCTAGCACCTTAATCGTTTATCTTACGAAAAAATCTAACAGATTTAATTAGTAGGGAATTTGAAGTAGTTTATTTTTATATCAATACAAATATCCAGAAAACTCCGTAGTTTTCGAGTTATAAACGATAACCCGAAAAATGATTTTTTTGGCAAATTTTGGAACTTTTGTCAAACTTTAACGCGCTCTAGCGCCTAAATCGTTTATTTTACGAAAAAACCTAACAGACTTAATTGGTAGGGAATTTGAAGTAGTTTATTTTTATATCAATTCATATTTCTCAAAAACTGTGTAGTTTTCCAGTTATAAGCGATAAACTGAAAAATCATTTTCTGGGCCAATTTTGTAACTTTTGTCAAACTTTAACGTGCTCTAGCACCTAAATCGTTTATCTTATGAAAAAATCTAACAGATTTAATTGGTAGAGAATTTGAAGTAGTTTATTTTTATATCAATAGAAATATCCAGAAAACTGCGTAGTTTTCGAGTTATAAACGATATCCTGAAAAATGATTTTCTTGGCAAATTTTGGAACTCTTGTCAAACTTTAACGCGCTCTAGCGCCTAAACCGTTTATCTTACAAAAAAACCTAACAGACTTAATTCGTAGGGAATTTGAAGTAGTTTATTTTTATATCAATACAAATATTTAGAAAACTGCGTAGTTTTCGAATTATAAACGATAACCTGAAAAATGATTTTCTTGGCCAATTTTGGAACTCTTGTCAAACTTTAACGCGCTCTAGCGCCTAAACCGTTTATTTTACAAAAAACCTAACAGACTTAATTGGTAAGGAATTTGAAGTAGTTTATTTTTATATCAATACAAATATCCAGAAAACTGCGTAGTTTTCGAGTTATAAACGATAACCTGAAAAATGATTTTCTTGGCCAATTTTGGAACTCTTGTCAAACTTTAACGCGCTCTAGCGCCTAAACCGTTTATTTTCCAAAAAAACCTAACAGACTTAATTGGTAAGGAATTTGAAGTAGTTTATTTTTATATCAATACAAATTTCTCGAAAACTGCGCAGTTTTCGAGTTATAAACGATAACCCGAAAAATGATTTTCTTGGTCAATTTTGGAACTTTTGTCAAACTTTAACGCGCTCTAGCGCCTAAACCGTTCATGTGAAGAAGAAACCTAACAGATATAATTTGTAGGAAATTTTATGTGTTTTATTTTTAATAAATCGTTTTAATTTTAAAAAATCTGTCGTTTTCAAGTTTTAAGCGATAAACTTAACAAGTAACAAAAATTCACCTCTCTCGAGTCCGCCCTAAATTTGTGCCGCCACTTAGAAGTGGCAGACGGTCGGTTGAATTACAAATTTGCAATATTTTTTTAGCCTGCATTGTCAAGAATTTTGTACTAATTGTTTTACAACATTTGCACGCTGCCTCTCGACCAACTCATGCTCTGTCCGCTGCAGACATCTCGTTCTATCGAGTTACCGCTTATGCGTTAAACTGAGATGAAAAGAGAATCTTTAACAGCGTCTGCCGGACAAATGCTATTGTTTGTCCAAATTCTGTTTCGGCAGAGCGCTTCATTATATATTTTTCTTTTTTAAAATTCTGATTTCAGTTAATGAAGTTTATATTTTTAACTGCTCCGATCTGCCCTTTACGTTTCACCAATCCCCAACTAGGTACTTATTGGGTTAAAATTTCCTCATTTGAGCTATACCTTCTCGCTATTTTTTATAAACGATATCTATAATTATTTTAAAGGCTTCTTCAGAATTATTCTCTGATACACGTCAAGAATAAGACGCCCTTGACAAAAAGATGTTCGGAAAATTATAAACTAATTATAGTTAAACATAAAAGTGAACTCAATAAAAGCATCTTATAAATGTTGTTACTAATAAATTAATAATTAAATCGACATCTAGTTATATTTTACGATTAGTTATATTTATTGTAGGTTAAATTTTATTGTACAATACTTATCTCGCTATTTGCAAATCGTCTTAATTGCGCAAATTTTAATTAAAATCTAGTAGCCTTTCTGTTATATTAACAGATGGATGGCTTCTTTTTCCTTCTTTTATTAAGTGTAACAAATATTTCAAACATCAGGGTTAAAATTCTTTTCGAAATCATCTCTTCTATAGTAGGATCTTCTTCTGACTTTTATATTAATGGTTTTGTGTAAAAATTACATATTAGATTGTTTGCTAATTACAGTTATTCAATAGAATTGACTATGAGAAGGCTAATTATTGCCGATTTAGGAAAAAAATATGATTCAATCTTGATAATATCTTTTAATTTTGTTAGAGGTTAGAGTAAACTTTGATTGGTGAGACGTTTAATGTAAATTGGAAAAGCAATAATTAGGTAGTCTGGTAGTCGTTGTGATGTAAATTGTGAGGTGAAGAGGGGCTTTCGATTATTTAAAATATTTGCAGTAACAATTTTTGACGTGTAATGGTTTTATAGTTTCGAAATTAGTTTTAAATAGCTATTACATTAGACCCGGTGCTACTTCTAACTGTGCATTAGCCAACTTTGGCTATCGTGGCAGGCGGAGCTGTAATTGATGCTCCAGTTGTCTGGCAGAAACGTCGTGCCAGGTTAATCAACTGCGAAATTATACGCGTCGTCCTGTCTGTCGTTTATTCTTTTACAAAATTTACTTAATTCTTATATCAGAGATCAGAGGTCACTCAATCAGGCGGCCTTGTTTATTTATGATTAATGATTATGACTTATGACAGTTAAGTAGGTATCGCTTCTACGCTTCTACGCTTCTACGCTTCTACCTACGGTACCATCAGTGTTGATTTTTTGGCTATTTTGGGTCTTATCTCAGAAAATTGTTAATACTTGGAAATTATGTTTCTCGAGACAAAAATTTTTTTTCCAAATTTATAAATTAGTCTGATGGCAGTAAGTCGTCAGTCCTGATCTGTCAGTCACCCAAACTCGAATTGATGGTTTCTTAACAATATACCAGAACGGAAACTCCAGATTTGGAGCACGAAATGGTGGTCATGAGGTGTGGGGTGAAGGTCGGGGCTTACAGTAAAAAATATTTATTTGGAAACAAACGTCTGTCCATCTGAGTGCCTAAATACGATGCCTACTTGTCTCGCTGCCCTGCTAGTGCTTATACGTTCGGATTAATCGGTCTGTCTGTCTTAAACTTTTTCATATGATCCTTGACTTTATACTTGCTCCGCTTACCCATATTACCAATTTTCATCTACTACCTAACGACTTCCGACCTATTTCTATACTTCCTGTTATTTCTAAAGTCTTGGAACGACTTGTCTACTTACGACTAATGGACTACGTCCCACAGTTTAACTTGTTTAACCCATTAGAAAGTGATTTTCGGGCTGGCTACAGTACGACGATAGCTTTATTAAAAGTTACTGACGATATTTGACACGGTGACACGGTATGGACGGACGGGTGGTGACTGTTCTAACGCTTTTGGACGCTACACTTCGACGAGACTGTTCTGACCTGGTTCACTTCGTACCTCGGTGGGCGTTTACAGAAGGTTTTCACAAGTGCTGGGAAGTCTGCCTGGCTAGCATTGTGTGCAGGTGTGCCTCAGGGCTCTACTCTTGGGCCAATGCTGTTCTCTCCCTTTATTAATTCTATTTCTGAATGTAATGACTCTTATCACTAACTTGTACTCCGACCACTTACAGATTGATCTACATTTATTTATCTCCAAACGACATTCGACAAACTATTGATTTACCAAACGACGACTTACGTAAAATACTCTGCCGGACTTGAACTAAATGCTAAAAAGTCTAGCTGCATTATTACTGGTAAAGCGATACAAGTTAATAAAATTGATACGCGTAATCTGAGTAGTGTTGAGGTTAACAATGACAGTTACCATACGTAACTACGACAAGAAGCTTAGGACTGATGTTTGACCAAAACTTTAACTGGAAATTCCATTGTAAACTTGTTCCCCAATCTGGATTTTTAAACTTCACTCTCTTCGACAACTACAATATACTCTTCCTGCTTATCTTAAAAATGTTTTTATCTTAGCTCTGGTCATCCTTGTCATCGAATAATGCGACATTCCTTACTACGATATATCTTTAGAACTCTCCACTAAGTTAGAAAAGTTTCAAAACATCCCTCAAGGGTTTGCTTGTAATCTGCTGAAGTTCGACCAGGTTTCAAGATTCCGAACTCAGCTATCTCTTCTACTAGTACGGTGGGTTCACGCTACACTTTTTGATTGGAATGTGTCACTTTCTGTGGACATAGTTGATGCCAAAACGTAACTTTTAAGATAGGTAGCCACTTGAAAATCCGTGTAGAATACGATTATAACGGCCGTTAAAGATGGCTCTCATCACAATCAAAAAGTGCAGTGTTTTTTTTTTTTGCCAATAAAAGAAGAGATCTTCACATCCTTTCTCTTTTGTTTCGAGTCCTCAATTCTAGTAGTCCCGTGTAGCTCAGATCCAAATTTTTGTTCTTTTCTGGTCGTGATTTCACCGTTCGCGCGGGTCGTCAATAGAACGAGTTAACTGTCGAGAGTAAGTTATCACTTATCACACTCTATGGATACTTTTAAACGCGGAGCCGTCGTAAGCTTCTGCGGGCTGGAGACTTGAGACCATGCATTTACACATTTCTTTTCACTTTTGCTACTTTTTATCGCTTTTATTTGTTTTATCTTTAACTTTTTTCTATACCTTTACATACTTTTTGTTTCAGATTTGCCTTTTATTGTATTTGCTTGATTTTTATTCTTTTAACAAAACTAAAACAGCCTTGCTACCTAGTTAGGGCTAGGCTGGTAGACATTGCTGTAAGCAATAAGCCTTAATCAAACCTGAAGGGTTGGATATTCTGAGTTGCGCTATTATAAGGTAGAGAGAAGTTTTTACAGTCATTGCAAGGTTTCAAAAAACAATTGAGCATCTCTTTTTTATTTATTTAACAGTAATATTGAGAACTTTCAATAGAAAACGTCTGTGAGCAATAAAATACATTTTTGGGGACTAGGATCATATACTTAGCGAAAAGTGCTCAAATTGAGTAAGTCTTTACTTATTATAATTATCTACGAAACTGAGATCAAATTTCAGTTTTCAAATTGGCAAAAAAGTGCAAAATTGTAAAAGTTTCTCTGATCTAAAACCGATGTTTCTTAAAACTGGAAAAAATGCAAAAATTATGAAGGAAATTTCGTTGACGTAATGTTTTCACTAACGGAAATTAATATTTAAATCTCATTTTAAATAAGAGCTGTAAGAGCCTTTTTGTTATATCCGAGACAGGCTAGGCTGTATACTGTATACTGTATACACTGCCCTAAATAATGAAGAACTGACACGGAAAGCGGAAAGCAATAAATTTTCGTTCTTCTTAGATGCAAAATACAGAGTTAGGCGAAATCGAACAACCTCTCGTTAAACTATAAGTTTCTTAATTGGAAATAATATGTAACATCACTTATAACTTATAATAATGCATTAATCAGATTTGTAGTGAAAGTATCAATTTTTTTCAAATCTCGTTTTATGAACATAATTGTTAGGTTCATTATATTTACGATCAAATTAAAACTAAAAACTACTCAGCTTGCATAATTTATTTATTTTATTTATTAAACTTTTTTTTTGTTCCATCGCCAATAATAAATTATTTATTTAAATTATAATTGACATTATTTTAAATCGCGATTACGTGATGTTACAGTTACAATTGCACTTCAAAAAAAAGCCTTTTTTTTACTTCGTTTATACCAATTTCAGTTTAAAACAAATGAATTGTTGGGAGATTTGTAATTATACTAGAGGCATGGCAAAACAAATGCAATTACGGCATGTCTATGAAGTATTTTAATTGGCGAAGTGGTTTAAAACGAATACCTCAAGGCTGGTAATTTAATTAATATTTGTACCTATCAATTTCTTCAAAAAGTCTCTACTTGTTGTCAGTGACGGCGCCAGGGTTTTTTAAATGGGTGGGCACAATATTTTTGTGATAGGCACATACACTTTTTGATAAATGGGGAGTTGCAAGTAGAATTCGACAATTTTGCATTTCTTGCGTTAGAAGTCAAATGAAATAGCGAAATAATATTTTTGCTTATTCAAGGTCAAACGGCTTAAAAACGAAGTTCCGGAATTTTAATAGCCATTGATAGTGTCTCTAAAGAAGATGTTTCACAAAAACAAGCGATGAAAATTAAGAATTCAATTACTATACTCTTTTAAATAAAGAAACAATATTGTGAAAAATTACGGGGATTCTTTTACCTAAGGCCCTAGGCCAAATCCAGGTCTGATAGGCAGTGCCGGATTTACCTATAGGCCAACTAGGCTCTGGCCTAGGGCCCTAAAACATTGGGGGCCCAAAACCCCAGCGGCTTTTTTAATTTTAAACAACAAGCGGGCAGAGGCGGATTCTGCTACCGGGCGATAGCAGATTGATTGCTTAATTTTACAGTATACAAAAATATGTTAAAAAATTCCAAAAATGGATCAAAAATTGACCTTGAAAATTCGCAAAAAATTGCCTGCGGCGCTAGGTGACCCGTGAAAGATCAAAATTAAAAAAATTGGTAAAACAAATTTCTCCAGAACTCTTCCGAGAACTAAAGAAACGCACCGATTTTTCTTGCTCCAGGGAGCTAAATATGGAACTTCACCGCTGAACATGCTGTTAGAAAACAGCAAAATATTTTAAAGTAAATTAGCAATTAATTGGGGGCCACCACTATTTAATTCGTCCGGGCCGTTTCTCCTCCAGGATCCGTCCTTGGGTCGGATCACCTTTTTAAGGGGCCCATTCTGTTCTTTTGGTCTAGGGCCTATGAAAACCGTAATCGGCACTGCTGATAGGACCCAATTTAAATACTTAATTATTTTACACACAGTCTGATTTTGGTTTTAATATTCTTCCTAAGACTGGCGTTTACGGGACAGAAGATTTCTATCGCTTACTACCTCGCACTCATGGTGCATTATAGACGGTACATGCCGAGCTGTTTGGTTGGAGATCTCCCAAATTAAAACGAATTTTTTGATTTTTTTTAAATTTTAAAATCTACAAAGACCAATTTGGGCCCGAAAATAAATTTCTAGTCAATCGATCAATTATTTTTAAAAATTCAGCGGTTTGAAAATCATCTAAAAATTGTTGCGTAAATTTTCTTAACATTTGATTTTTTTCTGAAGCGATTTCAATGTAGATGATTATAAAAATTATTTTAAGCGCCAGAAATAATCATTGTCTTTTAAACAAAACAATAAAAATCAGAAAATTCCTTTTATTAGTTTGGGAGATCTCCAACCAAACAAATCGGCTTGTACTGTCTATAATGCACCATGAGTGCGAGGTAGTAAGCGATAGTTATCTTCTGTCCCGTAAACGCCAACCTTAAGCTACTTTTTTCGGGAATGAGGACAAGATGCAGAAAAGTACTTAAAGTGTAAATTATTTTGCATTTTTTAAACCTTTGAAAACTGGTGACTGGTAGCTGATGCAGTATTTGAGTGGGCACTCGGGTGGGCACCGCAACTTAAAGAGTGGGCACGTGCCCACCCTGGCCCCCCTGGCGCCGTCACTGCTTGTTGTTCTTCGTTAACTCATTTTAAAATCGACGGAATAATGCATTTCAGTGTTTTCGAAGCTGTGGATTTCTCTCTAGGGCCTCTTCTCCTACGAAGACCAAACTTGGCCTCTTTGAGAACCCTTTACGTATAACTTTCCCCATGGCGAACCACTCTAACTCATTTAAACAGAGAACAACTCATATACAGTGTGTCCCAGATTCGAGACTCGAGGAATAGTTCCTGATACACTTTGCCGATATTTGTGATGGGATACCTCGGAGGTAATAAGGCCAATCGGAACTTTTACGGCTTATGTATACTTTGCTGCAAATGCTTCTGTCGGTGCTTAGCCAGACGTGAGTATAGCAACTGGTGACGCAGATGTATCGAAAATTTCTATTAAATAACGAGCTTCGAGGTCTTTTTGTTTTAGAGCGTAAAATCATTACTTTCTAACTGATCCAATTTTGTCTTAACTTTGACCTGAATTATATTATTGACAGTCCAGCGTACATCTGTACATTTTTTGTGCTCTTTTATTAGAGCACTATCCATTATACTTGTTGGAATTGAAGAACATTGGGCTAAGCGAGAAAAAGGAAACTTATTTTCTTATAGATGATTAGAGGCAGTTATCTAATAGCTCTTAGCTCTTCAGTATAAACTCGTACTCGTAGCCTATCACAACACTCTTTCTCTTAGTAATGAGAAGAGCATGAAATTCCTTCCGTTAGAAAAACTAAGTCGTTACAAAATATTCACTTTATTTTAAATTAATTTAGCGGACAAAAGAAATTAACCATTTATAAAACAATAAATTATGTCAACTTATAAGCACGTCCGAATTACAATTTATCATATCGTATAATTATGATTACACCACTAGTGTCAACTCGATAATCAATCATTTTGACTAGCGCCGCAACACAATCTTATTAGATGAACAAAATAGAGCCCAAGGAGATGAGCTTTGTTAGTTGCTCTCATCTATTCATTACCTAATGAAAATTTTGACAGCAAATTTTTCCAAATTAATTTTTTCGCTCCTTCTCTTACCGACCGATTTACGCCTTAAAGTGCCCTCCGAAGCAAATGCTTCGAGAAGCCCTTAATTATTATTAAAATCCAATTACTTAATAATCGACGAGCAGTACTCTTGAGTGAATCGTTTGGAAATTGTTTCGTGTTTCTAATTTTTTAATTAGTCTCAAGTTTGACATTTGAGGCCTTTATTCGACCCATTCGACCGTGGTCTTTTGTTTTGTAGAGCCACTTAACACCCAATAATTTAATTATTATCTTGTGTTATTGAAAATGGGAGGAGAGGAACTAATCTTAATTAAATCTCCTTCGTAGCTGTCTTAAATTGCCCACTTACTATCGATACGAAGCTTCCACCTAAGAGAAGTTGCGACAGCTTTTTATAAGTAGTGCGCGTTTAATCGGTTAATTAACACTAGTTTGTTCCCTAAATTAAATACCTCCTAAGTTCTAAGCCAACTAGAGCAATTTTGTGTGGACATTTTATTAGTTGACGTCTAATTCTAATCGAAGAGCGTTTTCAAGACCATATCTTTAATGTTATCAAATTTTTGCTAATTTTATTACTTTTACAACCCTATAATTATGGTGTAAAGCTACCAGTAAAGCTAAAATTACAGTTTTACTTCAATTAAAGGTCATCTCGGAACAATAAAATTTACAATATTATCCATCAGCATCACGACTATAATTTGATTACCTCTACTTCTAGCTTCTACTACTCGTTACAATCTTAAAACGAAGATTTACAAAACATCGGCCTTTCTTTTTAACTCGAGTTAGATTTTAAGGATAGATATAGTTTTAGTTTTAAAAAAATATTTCAAATTCAGATTTACTCGAGACTTTTTTATTGCACTTTATTGACAAATAAATAGGTTAAGATTTTTGGCTGTGACCTTGTTTGGTTTCGCTTTTATGAAATATTATACATTTTTTAATTATTAAATTGTAACAGGTTAATTTGAAAATGAGTTGAGAAATATCCTTTTTACGACTTACCGATGGCTGTTGACTGATGAGCAATCAAAGCTCAACCAACGCATTCTGAGTCATTACATTTTTGGCAAAATAAGCTGCATTACTCTAATTGCTATGTCATTTAGTCCGGGAGGCAGCGAGCACTTTTATTAAACGATACAATGCAAAGCGAGCTGAAAGAATATAGCAAATGAGTAATAAAAACGACCGTCTGCTACTCAAAAGTGGCAACATTAACTTAGGAGTTTTTGGGTTTATCGCTTATAATTCGAAAACTGTGCACTTTAGAAGAAAATTGTACCTAGAAAAAACAGAGCACATTCAATCTCCCACAAATTATGTAGTTAACATTTTTTTGGGAAACGAACAGTTTAAATGCTAGAGCGAGTTGAAGTATAGCGCCTCAAGAAGGGTTCTGGGTTTTGGGGGGTTAACATCCGAAAAAATGGTATGCTTAAGTCGAATTTATTGTGTAAATTTTAAATTTAATATATTGTGTCAGACGAGTTTAAATGCATCCTTATTCTGGCATTTTAAATAAGCGATAAACTTAGAAATAATTCTTTTGGTGAATTTTGAAATGTTTGTCAAACTTTAACGCGCTCTAACGTCGAACACGTTTGTCTGAGGAAAAAACCTAAGAAATATAATTTATAGTAAATTTTAAGTAGTTTATATTCATACAGGAGCACGCTTCTCATAAAGTGGGTAATTTTTGAGTTATAAGCGATAAACTAAAAAATAATTCCTTTCACAAATTTTGGAATTTTTGTCAAACTTGAACGCGCTCTAGCGCTTAAACCGTCAATCTTAAGAAAAACACTTAACCTATTTAATTTATAGTAAATTTGATGTAGTCTATATTCATTTAGAAGCACTTTTTTTATAAAGTGCGTAGTTTTCGAGTTATAAGCGAAAAACTAAAAACTAATTTTTTGGGTTAATTTTGGAATTTTTGTCAAACTTTAACGCGCTCTCACGGCGAACACGCTTGTCTGAGGAAAAAACCTAAAAGATATAATTTGTAGTAAATTTTATGTAGTTTATATTCATACAGATGCACTCTTCTCATAAAGGACGTAGTTTTTGAGTTATAAGCGATAAACTAGAAAAATAATTTTTTGGGTTAATTTTGGAATTTTTGCCAAACTTTAATGCACTCTAGCGCTTAAACCGCTTATATTTAGAAAAACACTTAACAGATATAATTTATAGGAAATTTGAAATAGTTTATATTCATACAACAGCACTTTTCTCATAAAGTGCATAGTTTTTGAGCTATAAGCGAAAAACTAAAAACTCATTTTTGGGGTTAATTTTGGAATTTTTGTCAAACTTTAACGCGCTCTCACGGCGAACACGCTTATCTGAAGAAATAACCTGATAGATATAATTTGTAGTAAATTTTATGTAGTTTATATTCATACAGATGCACTCTTCTCATAAAGTGGGTAACTTGTGAGTTACAAGCGATAAACTAAAAAATAATTCTTTTCGCAAATTTTGGAATTTTTGTCAAACTTCAACGCGCTCTAGCGCTTAAACCGTCTATCTTAAGAAAAACACTTAACAGATATAATTTATGGAAAAACTTGATGTAGTTTATATTCATATAGAAGCACTTTTCTCCTAAAGTGCGTAGTTTTCGAGTTATAAGCAATAAAGTAAAAAATTTTTTGGGGGTCAATTTTGGAATTTTTGTCAAATTTTAACGAACTCTAAGAACAACGTCTAACAGATATCATTTATATAAAATTTGACGTAGTTTATTTTCATATCATGGCATATTTCTAATAATATGCTAAGTTTTTAAGTTATAAGCGAAAAACCTAGAAAAGACCAAAAACCCACTCTTCTTGAACCATCCCCAAGTCAATTCCGCCACTGAACTTTTCATACACCTGTATTCCTAGCATGGTACGTGTCGTGCTCTTTTAGTGAAAATGTTCATTTCATGAAAGGGATACCCACATCGTGAAGCATAATATTTTGTAAATATTTGTTTGAGAAGTTAACTAAATCTGGGGTTAAATAGTAGTAGGAATGGTGCTGTCGAGAACTATCCCTACTCATGCAAATCAAAAGCACGTAAAGAATTAGACAAGAACGTATCTAGGGAATTAAATCAAAAATTTCTTGATTATACAGAGAAGAATTTAAAATTAGTGTTATTAATTTCAAAGATAGATTATTTATTCTTCGAGCTGCTTGTTAAATTTTTATATTTTAATCAAAACATGTTATAATTTTGTCGGCTGTATAAGAAATTATGATACACATTATAAGTTACTGTAATATGCTGACTTTACAATAATTGCTCCTTTCGTAAACCTAAATTATAGCTAAAGGTGCTACAAATATTTGTAAAACTTAAAATTGCGAAATGGCTGTTGAGAAAATTAAATATTTACAGATGAATAGATTAATTATTTATAGATAATTATTTCTCTTCGTACCTACAATAAAAATTCAAACTACCGGCGTAATACATTTTCGACACCAAAAAATCCTTCAAAATCTCATTATTTTGCCTAATTTTTTTTACAAAAAATAAAATTATTGCGACAAAATAACAATCGAATCGTTAGTTATTCGATTGAAATTTTTGCGGTAAAAATTGAACTAACAATAAACAATAAATAAATTTTCAAACTTTTGTTATCATTACGAGACTCGAACTAAAGTTAATGAAAGTAAAACTTAAATAATGTTTAATAGTTATTCTCTAGTGTCCATCCACCTCAAAGGCAATATAAATTACATAGAACATTAATTTCTCTCAGCGTCTTTTTTTATACAGAGCGAGGTCGTGTTTCATAATTATTACGTTACAGGTCGATCATCTTATCCAATAACTCATTTTTATTCATATCTGATATCCTTGTAAGTTTAGCTTAATAACAATAAACAGTTGATTGTTTAATTATTAAAATAGTCTAGAGATTTCAACGGCGGCTCAGACGACAAACTTAGGCGTCTGTGGCAAGTCTCACTCTTTCAGCTTTCAGGTTAAGTCAAGCGTGAGTCGAGTTCCTTTTGATTTGTAACTCAACTGATTTTGAACTTAAATTGAAGAAAATTAAATAAGCTGTCGTCTTTATAAGAAGAATTTTTACGTAAAACCCTTAATTTTTAAGTAAATCGAGAAAGTAACGAGTCAAACTAAAACGGGTGGAAAATAGGCCGCATTTTCAATTAGATCTATCTCGGCCAAGTTTTATCGCAAAGCAATGAAAAGTAAACCAAACTAAAGCAAATTTTATAAGGTTTCAAAAAGGTCTGATGACATTTTTTGATAGAACTGTTATTTTGTTCAATATTGGAAATTGAAATCTACCTCCACCGTAAAAATACGGGGCGTGACGTGGAATCGGGGTTTTTCAATTAGGGACACGCATACATATACCTACCTACAGGTATCCCGAACATAATTTATCCTTAGGTATTAATCGCTCGACTATTATAAACGTTAATTGAATCACGGCGGACTGGGAAGTCCACCCAGTATAAATTTAATTCCGTAAATATTTTTTTACACAATTTTTTCTTAATTAGGAAAAATGCGTATAGGAAAATAATTATTTTGGAACACTGCTAGAAGAACAAGTAAAAAATTAAGAGTTTAAAGAAGCGAAAAAATTAATAATAGGGTTAATTAAACGCCAAATTGAACTTGAAGTCCCCCCCGACATCGATAAATCACCAAAAACCAAATTTCCATAACCGCTACTACACGGAGACTTGGACGATAAATCAAACACGAAACTTTCAATCCGACCGAAAAACGTCTCAATAACTTAATTAGAGAATTAACAAAAAATTTGACTAAAAGTTAACTGAGGTTAATTAATTACAACATAAATCTTAATTAGTATTAAAAAATATTTTTTGAGAACTTTCAAGTTCATTAAGGCAAGTCGTGCACTACATCTAGATGTGATTTATGAATTAAGTTGGACAAATTTCGTCACGAAAAAATAATTTTTTAATTTAATTTTCGTTACAGATCATTTATGCACTTGACTGACGTTTTATTTTAATAAAAGTATCGCAATAATTAGAAATTTTGCAGGCTATAATTATTAAATCTAAAAGATGATCTCTATAACTAATTTTAATGTTAAATTCGGTATTACAGAGGTCAAACTGTTTTAAATTAATTTAAAGAAATTCGTGATTTCAAATCAGATCGAAAGATTAAAAAATTTGTAAAGAATTCACGTGTGTGTGGAGTGGATTAATACAACAAATAGTTTAAGGGGATTCTTAAGTGGTAGGTAGATGTAAAAGTGTAACTGTTCATTAAATTATAAATTTTTTTAAAATTCAAAATTAGATTTCAAGATGTGTGGTAATTTTTTCCACAATTAACCAATTTCTTTGAGGCAATTCGGGAAAAAAATTAACATTCTCAAAAATACTTTTTATTGCCTTAATTATTTTATAAACAGTAGGTATAACATAAAATTAATTACGCTTACGATCTTGAAGACAAATTTTAATTGTAATTACGAGCAATTACATGAAAAACCGCAAGCTCGCTTTGATTTATAATGGAATCAACTAATTTGTTTAATTTATAAAATGTTTAAAGCTATATTAAAAGTGACATAAAGAAGATATAACATTAATTGCGTAATCTTAAATGTAGATCAAAGCAAAACTATCACTTCTTACTTACTTTCTTGTAATTTTAATTTGCATCATTTAATAAACTAACAATTTAGTAATTGAAATACGAAAGGAATAGCTTAAAAATTCTTCTTCGTCTTTTATACAGGGTGGTTTACTTTAGTTGTACGCGTGAAAATCTAGTAAACTAAGATATACAAAGTTGTTCCAAAAGACGCTAAATTTGGTGTTGGAGTGCCCTCCGGTAAGGTCATTGAAAAAAGCGCAAAAACTGTGCACTCGTACGTATTAGTAGCTTCTTTTCACCGGGTTAGAAAAACTGTGAGTAACTGAGGCTGGCGTCTAGAATAGATCAAAGAAAAAAAGGCTTAGGAATCTCGCACACTTTTTTTAAAGTAGACCGTTCGAATGCACACTTTTTGCACTGACCAGGTTAGAAAAAGTGTGCATAACTGGATGAGGCTGACGTCAAGAATAATAGATCAAAGAAAAAAAGGCTTAGGAAGCTCGCACACTTTTTTGAAGTAGGCTATTCGAAAGAACACTTTTTGCACTATTTTTCCGACAGGTTTGAAAAAGTGTGCGTAACTGGTTGGGTGACGTCTAGAGTAATAGATCAAAGAAATAAGGCTTAGGAAGCTCGCACACTTTTTTTGAAGAAGGCTATTCGAAAGCACACTTTTTGCACTATTTTTTCCACAAGGTTAGAAAAAGTGTACTTAACTGGATGGGGCTGATGTCAAGAATAATAGATCCAAGAAAAAAAGGCTTAGGAAACTGGCACACTTTTTTTTAAGTAGACCATTCGAATGCACACTTTTTGCACTATTTTTCCACCAGGTTAGAAAACGTGTGCGTAACTGGATGGGGCTGACGTCAAGAATAATAGATCAAAGAAAAAGGCTTAAGAAGCTCGCACACTTTTTTTGAAGTAGGCTATTCGAAAGCACACTTTTCATATTTTTTCCACACGGTTAGAAAAAGTGTGCGCAACTGGATGGGGCTGACGTCTAGAATAGAGCAAAGAAAAAAAGGCTTAAGAAGCTCGCACACTTTTTTTGAAGTAGGCTATTCGAAAGCACACCACTAGGTTAGAAAAAGTGTGCGTAACTGGATGTGTCTGACGTCTAGAATAGAGCAAATAAAAAAAGGTTTATTATACCCGCACACTTTTTTTGAAGTAGGCTATTCGAAAGCACACCACTAGGTTAGAAAAAGTGTGCGTAACTGGATGTGTCTGACGTCTAGAATAGAGCAAATAAAAAAAGGTTTATTATACCCGCACACTTTTTTTGAAGTAGGCTATTCGAAAGCACACCACTAGGTTAGAAAAAGTGTGCGTAACTGGATGTGTCTGACGTCTAGAATAGAGCAAATAAAAAAAGGTTTATTATACCCGCACACTTTTTTTGAAGTAGGCTATTCAAAAGCACACTTTTTGCACTATTTTTTCCACAATGTTATAAAAAGTGTGCGCAACTGGATAGGGCTGGCGTCTAGAATAGATCAAAGAAAAAAGGCTTAGGAACCTTTTAAACCTTTTTAAAAGTAGACCATTTGAATGCACACTTTTTGCACTATTTTTTCCACCAGGTTAGAAAAAGTGTGGGTCACTGGGTGGGGGTGACGTCAAAAATATCATAAGAAAAAAGGGTGTAGGAAGGACGCACACTTTTTTTAAAGTTTGCCATTCAAATGCACGCTTTTTGAACTGTTTTTTCACTTGGTTACAAAAAGTGTGCGCCATTGGGTAGGGCTGGCTTGAAATTGACCCCGCTCACTTTGATCTTAGAATTTTGAATCTATTATGAGTGCACACATTCTGCACTATTTTTGACGCCTAGCTAAGAAAGTGTGCGCCAATGGGTATAACGAGCTTCGAATTTAACGTTTACATATCATTATTCATATACATCATATACATTATTATCACTTTTGAAATAGAGGTCACTGTGGCTCCCTAGTCCCCGGCCCCTTGGCCTATGGGGGGCCATTCAGTAATTGTTTTCGAAGCCTACCCCTTAAAATTTTGAACAATTAGCTGCTGTCTTCTTAGCCATAACTCGCTAACCTTTCCGAATCGAGCCTGTGTTGATATAACTTTTTTTGCTTAAAATGATTTAAGGAATACACCTCTACAGTTTGACAGATTTCTCTTGGGACACCCTGTATAATCCACCAATTTGCCATTTTTGAATAAATATTTAAGGTAATTATACGTACTTAGTATGCTTATGATGCTATGAACAGCGAGCAGAGTAAATTAGCTTTGATGTGAGCATCACACGGCAAATTTAAAAAAAAATGTCGACTCTGCCTGCTGCCTCCAATACAACATGGCTGCTACTGTACGGTAGCCTTAGTCATCTCAATTTTTTGAGACAGCGACTTTCCTCAGATCTTGAGCAGCATAGATTAGTTTATGTTTCGGAAACTCAGGTGCATATTATGCCTGTCTTATCTCAAAAAACACAAACAGATGAAGACAAAGTTTTTTGTTTTTAAATAGTGAACTTAAATTGTTATTGTTATTGCTCTATCTCGTTCAATTAAGAAAGGTAAGTACCTATTATGGTACGTTGTACGCTAGTACTTAAAAAAATGTTGGTAAACGTCCTACATTAGTTGCAGGAAATTCTCATAGGTGTCGCCATGCGACTTAAAACGCTTTTTTTAATTAATAAAATTATTATTTTAATTTTATTTAATTGGCTATCAAAGTGTCGAATAAAATGAAATCCTTTGTTATTAACAAAATGGGTGTGTGTTTTAAATAAACGTGGGAAAAAGTCAAATTTAATACCTAATCGTGTTTTAGCTACAACATTAATTTGTAACCTACTAAATCCCACATTTATTAATATTTATTACTGAATTACATAAATCATTTTGTACATTTGATGACATTAGCTTATCGATTCTTTTATTTTCTTTATATTTATTCAAATGGATTGACCATTACTTGCGTTTTTTCTTGTGTTACAATTAATTACAAATATTCAAATTCTGTAATAAAATGTCGTGGTAGCTCGTTGGACTTGCTGATCCTATTTTTTCAATTTAGACAGTTCATTATATGGTGGTCACTTAGTGCAATATCATCAATCTGGTCTTTTGTTATGAGGCCAAATTATTTATTGATTTTATATCACGGTAAATTATTTGCGCAAAAAAATTTGTCTGTTTCGAGAAAACAATTTTGGAAAAAAGATTTCAATGAAAGCCGCCGGATTACAGATTCATAATTTTTCGGAGTGTGGTGGTGCCGTAGTCTCTATAAAGCCTTCGTGTTAAAGCATCGTCTGTTGATGTGAGAGCGACCTATCGTGTTCTTTTACAATTAAATCCACTTCGGAACTGTGTTAAGGATTCTTTTATTTGATTTGATGATTGTCAATGTCGAGTAACCTGCTGCATCTTTCAAGATTTTTTGACTATACACTCATCATACTCTCTATATGCACCTGAAGAGAAAGCAAATTTAATTAACTATTTTCGCTTTAATGGCGAAATTAATAAATTTTATTAGAAATATTTATTTAAATTTAAGGCATAGGGTAATTACAATTTATTTTTATAACGATTATTAAAACTTTACAAGATAGTTTATTGTTCGTATCTATTAGCAAATGTCATAATAAGTCGACAAACTCTGCATTTATAACTGTATTGAATGGTATTAATTCGCCAGGCTTTTGCAATGAATACTAAAGGAGCTGTCGTTTATTGGCAAATAGTGTGTTGGTAGTTATAAATTCTATTGAATGTTGCAGAAAATTTAACTTAAATACTTAAATTAGACCCGGTGATTTTGTAGATTCTTTTTGTAAAACGCTTTTATTGCAACATTTACTGAGTGGGTTGACAACTCTTTTGAAGTAGCAGGCAGATTCACTTAGTAATCAATGCAGCTCAAAACAATTGCGTTTCTAAAATTAATCCTTGGGAGACACCGTTACCAACCAATTGTACAATCGAGCATTGGATGCTGCTCACATCAGCTGGCTCACAAGTCATAAGTATCGTACCTATCCGTTATTTGTTTACAGAATTATCATGGCATCACTTTCTTCTTTGTGCCATCAGGAGCAGTGTCCTTCATGGGTCACAGAAAGGTTTTTAGATGTGGGAATATCTAACTAAGAGAACGGTCACTACCGTAAAGCCATTATTTTCATTATCAGGGCTAGTCTCATAACGAGCGATTTAGAGAGCATCTTCAGCTAATCCATCACACTCATTATAGACGTGGCATCTATTCATCCACAGTGTACTTATGCCATGATTGCGACTTATATAAACGACTTGAAATGAGCCTTGTTAGAGTTCTCAATTCATACCAATTGATTTATTTCAATCACTCGGGGAAAATGCATTCGTGAAACTCAATCAAAATAAATCTTATAAAATTATTTATTTACAAAAGAAGAAGTAGGTACATTATAATAAATTATTCTACTTGGATATAGTAAATTATTGAGATAATTTCAATTTACACTATCTAAACTACAAGTAATACTATCAGTACAGAACCTCAATTTTATATTCGTTTCGTTATACCGTAAGAATTGCAACAATCGTCATCAAGTTATCAGTCCTAATTTTAAAATGCCAGCCCATAATAGCCCTATAAATGTGTAAAATAAATAAGAAAATCTAGTTACTAAGGGTTGGCACAAAAATATTTTACTTTTAAAAGTATTCGTTGGCTAAATAATAAATTACATTTAATACGGGCCTGAACCGCTTTGAGGTCCTCCTCTTGGATAACCGCTTTCTCCGTTGTTCTGTTGAGGTCTTCCACTGGGGTATCCATTGCCATTTCCCGAATCCTGTGAGTTCGAACCACCCCGACTCCCATTCGAAGGCCTACCACTAGGATAACCATTGTTCGACCGACCACCGTTTGATGGTCCACCGCTTGGATATCCTCCGTTTGACGGGCCACTACTTGGATATCCTCCGTTTGACGGGCCACCACTGGGATATCCTCCATTTGATGGGCCACCACTAGGATATCCTCCATTAGAAGGTCCTCCACTGGAACGTCCTCCATTAGAAGATCCCCCATTAGATGGTCCACCACTTGGATATCCTCCGTTAGATGGTCCACCACTTGGATATCCTCCATTAGAAGGCCCTCCATTGGAATGGCCACCATTAGAAGATCCTCCATTTGATGGGCCTCCACTTGGATATCCTCCATTGGAAGGTCCGCCACTTGGATAACCCCCATTAGAAGGCCCACCACTGGGGTAACCATTATCAGAAGGACCACCACTTGAATAACCTTCGTCGGAAGGGCCACCGCTAGGGTATCCACCATCGGAACCGCCGCCTCCTCTTGAACCACTTCCACCATCGTTTCCACCTGTAATTTATGTCACGTCTGAGTATTGAAAATTATTTAAATACAATCAATGCAGATTCAAGCAATAACCGACGCATACTCCAACCATTCCAACGATTTATTAATTTAAATACCTTCGTAACTAATTTTTGGTTTATATCCTTCAGTATCTGCTTGGTACTGCACAATTTGTTTCCTTCCGTCAGGAAGTAGTACATCGTACTCGCCTATAGCAACATCGCCATCGCGTTCTTCTTTATGACTAAATTGGGTACCAAATTGTTCGTCATTTACTTCATATTCAAATTGATATTTAGCGGGCTCCTTTAATAAAATTAAATTAATATTATTATTATTTTACTTAAAATCGACCTACTGTTGTTTCTTCTGCATTTGAACCGTAACCACCAGCACCACCACCATTTCCACCACCAAATCCATTAGAACCGCCACTTGGGGGTAAATATCCTGCGTCGAGCTGATTGTTGTTACTGCCCTGTTCTGGAGCGCCGTAAGTAGAATCGGGGCGGCCTTGGTTTCCAAATCCGTTGTTTTGTCCCGGTGTACCGTATGTCGAACTAAGTCTGCCATTATTTGAATTAGAGCCTTGGTTTTGAAAACCTCCACCGTTGTTTTGTCCCGGTGCTCCGTACGTCGAACTAGGTCTACCATTTCCACCGTTACCGCCATTGCCTTGACGTCTAGAGTCACCGCCATTATTTTGTCCTGGCGCTCCGTACGTCGAACTAGGTCTGCCATTTCCACCGTTACCCCCGTTGCCTTGTCCTGGAGCACCATATGTAGAACTCGGTCTTTGGCCACCTGGGGCACCTCCGTTTCTTTGTCCAGGTGCGCCGTATGTCGAACTCGGTTTTTGATTGCCTTGGCCTGGAGCGCCATAAGTTGAACTTGGTCTTTCATTTCCCGAACTGCCCCCTTGTTCGGGAGCGCCGTAAGTTGAACTAGGCCTGCCATTTCCAGAACTGCCCCCTTGACCGGGAGCGCCGTAAGTTGAACTAGGTCTGCCATTTCCAGAACCTCCCCCTTGTCCGGGAGCGCCGTAAGAAGAACTTGGTTGATTTCCAAAACCGCCATCATTTCTACCACCTTGTCCGGGAGTTCCGTAAGTCGAGCTTGGTCTGTTGTTTCCAAAACCACCACCGTTTCCTTGTCCAGGAGCTCCGTAATTCGAACTAGGCCTCTGGTTGCCGAAACCACCACCATTTCCACTATCTTGTCCAGGAGCACCGTAACTCGCACTAGGTTTTTGGCTAGCAGAACCACCACTACCTTGCCCCGGTGCCCCGTAAGTTGAACTAGGTCTGTTACCACCAGAGCCGCCTTGTCCATTTCTTTGAGATGACGATCCTTGACGGTTATAACTCGATACGTCATTACTAGGGGGTAAATAGTCCTGTTCTGGTGTTCCGTAAGAAGCACTGGGTGGACCTCCGGAGTTACCACCGGAGCTTGGTGGGAAATAACTCGAGCCTGGTGTTTGGTCTCTATCGTTTGGTGAGCCGTAAGTAACATCGGGTCGATTTCCTCCCCCATTTTGATTTTTATTAGATCCTATTGGAGAGCCTGGTTGAAAACCAGGTGGGCCGTAAGTTTCGCTGGGAGATCTTTGGCCATCTGAAAAAATATTTGTTTGCGCGATTTTTTTTAAATTTTATTAAACTCACTTTGGGGCGGTAAATATGAATTTACGGGAGGCTCGGCTAAAATTAAATGAAGTAGCGTCGAAATAATAATTGCGAAATACTGAAAGGAAGCGGTTAATGTGCGTTGGTTATGACAACATCGATGGTTTCTTACCTTCATTTTAACTAAGCACTTTGATTACAACCCTTAATTATTTTAGACTCATATAGTCAACAAAGAAGAATAGTTAAGTTGTGAATGAATTTTGGTTTAAGATCATACGCTTATATACTTATGAAGTCGTGATTCACAATCATGTATTTAGTACGGTACCGTAAGAAACATTTTTTTCCTCAACTTTTTTGCAATGTCGCGCATCTCATCGTATTTTTACTACGACATTAAGTATTGTCCTGGAAAGTTGTCATATTAAGTGAAGATCACCTTCGAGTTCGCACAAAATTACCTTTCACACGTGCAAATGCTTTATTTATTCAATTATTTTTATTATAAAAGTGTATCGTCTTTCAGATACAAGTTGCAGTATACGGCAATTCTACATATGTGTGAGAAATACGTAGTAGGAGTTATAGTTATGCTGTAAAGTAGTCCTGGTTAGGACGATAATCTCTTGTCAGCAGTAGAGGAGTCGTGCATTGTGCATCGTTGTTAGATAATATAATGCATTTAGGATTGGGAAATTTGCAAAATGTATTCTTTTGTCGGAATAAGATTTGTATTAAGAGCAAGGTTGACTTACGGTTATTACGCAAAACTGCGATTTTGAGATGCATTTTTTCATTAACTACAGGTTGTGTTTTTAAAGTACGGAAAAATTCCAAAACACATTTGAATATTCGTGAAGTTGTTTTGTAAAATTCGTTTTGAAACCAAAAACTTATTTATCATAAGAAATGATAATTGCATAGGTCATACAGCGCGTCTACATCATCATCCCTTAACTAAAAAAAATTACATTTTTACGTATACAAGATATGCTTATAGACTTAGGGCTCACTAAGCCTACAATTAGAAGGATGGGAATCGAGATGCTTCCTTCACTGCTGACGGCGCTTCAAAGTCACATGTGTATCAGTGCGCGTCCAACGTCCAGCCGTCGGCTAAGCGGTTAACCTGTAATTGGTTGATGTTTGTTTGTAAACCATGAAACTGTGAAAACTTCCATTTATTGTTTAATTATTTAATTGGTTGTTAATATCGAATATTTAACATACCAGCTGAAGCTTTCTATTTTGTAAGAAAAATCCAGTTCTGGTGTTCTGGATTACCATCTTAATGATTTTCTCAGTTTATTGTTAATATTTAAAAAGAGTTAAAAGTTAAGTCCACATTATTTCTAATGAGTTGTTATAGTGTTTCTATTAACACTAATTTGTCTAAAGACAAGCACAATATTTTATTATCTACTCTGTCTGCAATGTAGTAACGTGCATACAATTCATAATTTCCAATCACGATCGATTCATGTGGATGGATAATCTTTATCGTGACTATAAGTTTTCGAATAATCAAAGATATAGCTTTTGTTTTATTATTTAAAATTCTGTTAAATGTAGATGGTAATGCAATGAGAACTGATTAAAATTGTTTTCAAGTGGTTCATGTTGGATTTTAAAATTTAACAATATATTATGCAATTACAGAAGTTCTCTTCCTGCTCATTAATTTTATTTAATCTCCTGCTCAATGCGAAGTTTTATTATTTTAACAATTTTTGTCAAATACGAGGCAGTTAATTTTAATAATTGACGGAACTGGAATTGTACGAGCCATGGAACGTGGAATCGTTGCTTAAGCTCATAAGTTTCCCAACTAGAAACTGATTTTTTTCCCAAAAACGTTAATATCTATCATTTATTGTTCATTTTCCTTAAAAGTCCATTCCGTGAGTCTTCGTAAAGACAATAGGCAAAGGTCACGGTTCCGGCGATCGTGTCACACCATAACGGATGATCTCAATAATCGACAACACGAAATTCTTTTGCACAACACCTACGCACAAACCTTCGCCGAATCCTTTACCACTTTTCTAGTTTGTTATTTATGTTTTAGTAAATAAACTTGGGGGACGTTATCTTCGACAATTGTTGTATTACAAATAGGACGAATTAGAGTAAACTTTCATTTGTTACCGTATCGTAACATCTTAATTGAGTCTGCAAAGTAATCGTCTTATATTTGATGGCACAATTACCCAAGTTATCGTTTTTTAAAGTAAAGCACGCAAACACATTAAAAGGTTTTTAATCATAATGTAAATCGTTAACGTGCTCTTGAAGGATGGATAGGCATCTCAAATGTGCCAGAATCGAGTAGAAAAAAGTGGGGTCTCGTATCGATCAAAAATGCATTCAGGAGTAACTTTCATCTAAAAGTTTGGGTCACATTGGGCTAGTTCTTAGTAGCCGCACAGCAGCATGGTATTAACTGCCTACAGCCGCTGATTTTACAAGTCAACGAGTGATGGAGTTGAGTCTAACTTTAGTAGTCTTTAGTCGTCAACCGGGCGACTTAGAGCACTTAGAGAGCAAGTGGAGACGAAGGAATTCAATAGTATTGTAACGACAATAGACAAAGAATGACCAGAGAGGCATAGAGAAAAATAAAAATAGAAGAGCGACCAACTGAAGTGCTAAGACTTGGTAGAGCTTAGGGTAAAGGTGGGATAGATGCCGCACCTTTTAAAAAAAATTCATTGTGCCCTTAGTTTAAAGATTTAACTTACAAAAATAGACGTGTGTGGTTATTAGAATGTATATTTTGGTAAAATATCAACAAAAACATTTTTATTAACGTAAAAACATATAAAAAAATTATTTTCTAAAACACCATAAATTGCCATCTCTCCCACAGAAGGTGGGTGAGTTGCCGCAGATGTATGGGAGAGATGGCTTATGGCTTATACGTTGTACTATTTTTTGTTCTGCTTCTACACCTAGGTAAGACGGTAAGACGAAGGTCCGAGACTAGTTTTCTTGAAAGTATGGTTTGAAATTCGTCTCATTAATGCTCTTTCAGGAATATTAAATTGTTTTTCTCTCTTATTGATATATGATTTTCGTTAATAGGGTTGACGGCACCCTGTAAATCCTCCTCACTCCAGAGTGCCCTATTACTTTTTCTGATGTATTTTCGTGACATTGCCTCTGTAAATAAAACACAAATTTTTGGTGTGGTGAGTTTATTAACAGGTCTAAAATCTCTCATCTCATCTCTCCCTCGCATTAACTGCGGCATCTCTACTCTACCTATGGGAGAGATGCTGCAGGGCACTAACCATCAATCGGCTGAATAAAACTATGCGTAATACTGTTAGCATACAACTTGGTTCACATATTTCATCATTGTGCACAAGAAAATATATTAAATTAATTACTTTTAGGTAAAAAAATATCTTCTATAAAATGATGTTAAAACTTTTAACACTTACCATGTAGCACTTTAATCAAAAGTTTGTATTTTTGCAGACGTAAACACAAATATGAACTCACACACTGACTCACTGGCTTACTAATAGGTAACGAAAGAGTTATAGTGAAATCACTCGATTATTATCGGTCTCCTTGTTATCAAATCTTATACTGCGGCAACTCTCCTCATGCGTCATCTCACCCACATTTACCCTAAATAAAGTGGAAATGTAAAGGGGAGAGAACCTGGAGAAATCCAAAGTCCAAAGTCATGGAGCTACTTTGGTTGCCAATAATAACAAGAAGATTTATTATTTATTATACTATTCGCTTAGTACGGCAACTCTAGCTCATGATAAAGTAATCTAATAAATTTTTGGTTTAGGCCTCAGGCGCGCCGTCGACGTTTATCGTCGCATCAAGAAATTATGTCGACGCACATCTTGAGCTGTAATGAAATTTTAATAAAATTACAAAATTCTTCTTCAATCCAATTAAATAATAATGGGAATTTACAAGTAAAAACATAAATTCACTTAGCCACATCAATAAATATAAGGTTTGTTACAAATAATTGCGTTTAATTACGAAAGGGCATACTTATAGCAAAATAAATTTAATTGAAACATTCCGCTTCTAATGTAAGTTAAGTTTTACTATTAGTACATGTCATGCCCATTTAGGATTCTGGAGTGAATCTGCTCGAATAAATGATTATAAGTTGAAACATTTTATTTCATTTGTAAATTTTAAATTTATTTTGATACAATTCAGATTGGTAGGTAAATTATTTAATATCAATTGTTTTAAAATTACAGATAATCGTACAAGTTACGGATTTAATTAATCATTGGGTTTTCGTTAATCCGGATGTTTTTATAATTCCTTTATTAAAATCATTGAATTTTTGCTAATCCGGATTTTTTATAGATCTTATCAAAAGTAAATATTTTTTTTAATTTTTCTGTATCCAAGTTCTAGAATCTGGGATGAATGTTACTCTTTTACGACTTATGAGGGCTGGGAGACGAGGGTAGAACAAATTAATGTTGTACCACAGGCAACCTAAGTTGTACTAATGATAATAATAATAACTGCTCTGTATAACTTCGAGATGTGCTGACGTGTCTCTCATACCTCGATCGTGAGGAACATTTGAAGTTACTTATCACGACTCCTCTACCGCATGCCTCAGAAGAGCTCTTATGCACATAATTTATTAGGACTGCAGTTCTGGTAGTTAGGGCTCGATGCCTCTGCCAGGCCATGCGTCTCTCATGCACGCTGGAAAAATCTAGGCTGCTACAAAGATCGTGGAGAGAATGAAGAAGAGGAGTAAATATCTAGAGCAGTTCATAAAGCACTGTAGCACGGCTTGGTCAGCCATATCTTCTGTCAAGGCTCACCAACCATTACTCAAAGAAGCCCCCAAATGTAACACCCATCATCCAAAATTAGCGAAGAAAATGTTGATATCTGAGAACGAGTGTTTCTTTCTGAAAACGGTAGTACGACTCAGAGATGGGGTCAGACCACAATGAGTTTTAAAGGATCGTTACCCAAAGCTGCCACATATTCAAAATCTCCACTACACGACATTTATCCATTTGATGGGAGTTTTATTAGGAGCAGGCTCGCATTATCTAATAAAAACTATCAACTGATCGACTCCCAGCGCTTTATCCTCCTTCTTGATTGTTCCGAGGCTAAACAACTCCATCTATAAACCAAAATTTGACGTATCGGAAAAGAGATCAGCATTGTTTTTCTAGATCTAAACAATGGCATCTCTACAAGTAAATTCAGAAACAAGATGGTAATGAAGTGACATGCAAGTCAATGATTAACGTAAAGGTGGATTTAAATGAGGTTGGAGGGGTCTCGAGTGGGAGTTGAGAAGGCAACTCATCTCGGTTGAAAATAATTGTTTTCTGTTATGGCAAAATGGTACCAGTGAGCACTGATATCCTCAATCCTGTGCACAGTACACAGTGCACAGTTGTACTGATCAAGAGATTTCCAACTTTTTTTAGTTTAAGTTTCTTCCAAAGTGCCCGAGTAGGTTCCAGGAGTTATCCAGAACCACCTGCTCTCCTGTGAATATTCTTTTGTGCCCAAATTTTTTTCTTGGTCCATCCTAAATAAAAATTGAGCACTTTTTTAAATTCTCGTTGTAATTGAAGTGTACAAATATGTAGATAAACGAGGTTGGAGGCGTCTCGAGTGAGAGTTGAAGGAGCATCCAAGCTCGGTTGAAGATTGTTGTTTTCTGTTATGGCAAAATTGCACCAGTGAGCAGTGATATCCTCAATCCTGTGCACAGTTGTACCGATCAAGTGTCGAAACACTTGAAATCTGTAGTTAGTCTCTTTTTAACTCACGACTTATGACTTTTAGCATATTGTTCTGCACAACATCAGTTCTTCAATCTGGAGCTTTCCAGCTTTTTTTAGTTTGAGTTTCTTCCAAAATGTCCGGGTAGGTTCCAGGAGTTATCCAGAACCATCCGCTCTCCTGTGAATATTTTTTTGTGCCCAAAATTTTTTGTTGGTCCATCCAAAATAACAATTGATCACTTTTTTAAAATTCTCGTTGTAATTGAAGTGTACAAATATGTAGATAAACGAGGTTGAAGGCGTCTCGAGTGAGAGTTGAGGAGGCATCTCAGCTCGGTTGAAGATTGTTGTTTTCTGTTATGACAAAATTGCACCAGTGAGCAGTGATATCCTCAATCCTGTGCACAGTTGTACCGATAAAGTGTCGAAACACTTGAAATCTGTAGTTAGTCTCTTTATAACTCACGACTTATGA
This sequence comes from Malthinus flaveolus, assembly GCA_950108345.1. Lineage (NCBI taxonomy): Eukaryota > Metazoa > Arthropoda > Insecta > Coleoptera > Cantharidae > Malthinus > Malthinus flaveolus. Next base: position 4,396,324 of record OX467287.1, on the reverse strand, counting down.
CTTTTAGCATATTGTTCTGCACAACATCAGTTCTTCAATCTGGAGCTTTCCAGCTTTTTTTAGTTAGAGTTTCTTCCAAAATGTCCGGGTAGGTTCCAGGAGTTATCCAGAACCATCCGCTCTCCTGTGAATATTTTTTTGTGCCCAAAATTTTTTGTTGGTCCATCCAAAATAACAATTGATCACTTTTTTAAAATTCTCGTTGTAATTGAAGTGTACAAATATGTAGATAAACGAGGTTGAAGGCGTCTCGAGTGAGAGTTGAGGAGGCATCTCAGCTCGGTTGAAGATTGTTGTTTTCTGTTATGACAAAATTGCACCAGTGAGCAGTGATATCCTCAATCCTGTGCACAGTTGTACCGATAAAGTGTCGAAACACTTGAAATCTGTAGTTAGTCTCTTTATAACTCACGACTTATGACTTTTAGCATATTGTTCTGCACAACAACAGTTCTTCAATCTGGAGATTTCTAACTTTTTTTAGTTTAAGTTTCTTCCAAAATGCCCGAGTAGGTTTCAGGAGTTATCCAGAACCATCTGCTCTCTTGTGAATATTTTTTTATGCCCAAATTTTTTTCTTGGCCCATCCAAAATAAAAATTGAGCACTTTTTTAAAATTCTCGTTGTAATTGAAGTGTACAAATATGTAGATAAACGGCTGGAGATAATTAAGCAATTAAATAATTAATTAGGTGGATCTTGACTTAAAAAATTAATGTTGCGTGTTACTTAATCAGATGGCTATGTTTAATACAGACATGGTAAAACTAGGTTCAAAAGTTTGTGAAATATAAATCTCAAATTAAGTGCACTCTCGCTTCTTCGTACTATCACGATCATATCAAATCACCTCTTACTTAACCCGTCTATAAAATTAATGCATTATAATTATTTAAAATCAATTTTTCCAAAAAATATTTTAAATGACCAATTTTTTTGATGTGAAACAATGTGAATTATTGCCAAGTTAAAAGAAAACTCGTAGGCGGTTATTTCCATAATATACCTTAAAGCTTAATATACATACGTAGTACCGTTACTAATCGAAGAATTAAGTAATATGTTCATTAAAGACGTTCACTCTATTTTTGTCCCGTCTTTATAGAGTTGCATTATAAACTACTGTTAAAAGTTGATTTATGCAAGTACCTAACTGATCGTAATGCTTTGTTTAAGAACATTTCACTTTTTACTTTTATAGAAGAAACAAATGATGTTTGTTTTAAATTAATGAGCGATCAAAACTGCGATATCTCGAAGATTTCAATTTTTAACATCGATCGTAAAACGAGTGTGAGTTATGCGGTTATGTCGACGATTTTGACATCGATGCCACCCACTAGTGCTTCATGTGTTTGATTTCTTACAAGTGCAAACCACGAGTGCATAAAACTTCAAAAACGAGTATGCAATTCAAGAATTGAGTCGAATTTATTACGGAAAAAATTAACGTTTCGATTGTCAAAAATAACCGCTGGTGAAGATGGGCCCTACGATTTTATCCACGTCGGTTTGAGCCTATAAGTAATTAAAATTAGAGGACACCCATGAGGTGGCTATGGCAGAGGTGAAAATTTATTGTTTTAAATAATTAAAATTCCTCAATCCCACTCTGTCAAGAAGTTGACAAGTTAAAGATGTTGATGGCGTTCGATGATTCTTCCACCTTATATAAAGCAATAAGAAACACGAATTTGGCCTAGAAACTCTTCTTTACTATTATTATGCACATACGAACGAGTGGGTGTTTAGAATTGTCTTATTTAAAAAATACTCTCGAGAACCACATCTTTGAAGGTGATATAATTACGAAGGAGTTAGGGATATGTCATTCATCAAGTACACGTTCATTAGTGGTTTAATTTTTTATTTATAAATAAATTGAACTAATTTCTTTGGCAGCCTTGAAGATGAGATCATTGGAAAAAATGTGTCGTTAATTAAACTAATATCGATTTAATCCATGGGATGTATTCGGAAATTCGCGTATATAGCCCTGGTAAAAACGGCCTACCACAACCAATTCCAGTTGAAACGACTCCAATCACCATCATTTTATTTTCATTTTCTAACTCGGTCATCAATGGGCCACCACTATCGGCCTAATGGTTTAAAAATCAACTTTTTGCAACTTTTTCTAGCGGACGAACTTACCCAACATGAGTCGACGCCTCCTTTTTCGTATCCAGCGCACATTTGCGTGTCTTGAATTTTGGTCTTTTTGCCTTGAGACTTGTACCATTGGCGACACTTATCTGTCTCTAGGACGTTAACACTAGCTTTTTGTAACTTATTAGCTCTGCCACCTTTAAACACCCGTTTCGATTAAGCTTTTTGAAAATTATTCCAACCTACCTAATTGAGTATTTTCGTTCGTCCAACCCCATCCAGCAACGGTGGCTAAAATGTTGGCAAACTTTTCGTACCCATAATTACCAACTCCAATAGGTAAACAGGCGGGCGAAGCAAATTCGGACCAAACTATATCTTTTTCCAATTCGAGTATTGCGATATCGTGTCTAACCTTTGAGCAAGAATAGTCTGGATGGATATTCACAGACTTGACAGGAATTTCATACTCAAATCCAGTCTTTTGGGTTAAATCGTGTTGTCCTAGTGTTATCCTTATTTGGTTTGATGGAATTATACTTGAGCCACTTCGGTAAAACATATATTTATAGATCATTTTAGTCCAACTAGCTTGTAACGGAACTGAGGCCTACCAGTACTATACTAGCACTCAACTTGCACTAGTCTAGTACTGACGTAGCACAAGTCGAGCATGAAATTGTCTTACCTGCACAAACAGTGGCCTGCCGTAAGTACGTGCCTCTTGGTTAATAGAGATCCACCACAAAAATGACCACCTCGCCTTGTCAGAGATACCAACCAGGGAAATTCGCTCTCACGAGCTTCTTCTCCACCGACAATTTTTCCTAACTTTTTTATATAGTTCCCACAGGGCACATCGGCAACTGTTGGTGGCAAAATAAAATAAAGTAAAAAATAAATAAATACTTACAATTGTTCATAGCTTGGATTGGGTATAAAAGTAAACTTAGCGAAAAAATAATAGAGTTCATTTTGAAGTTGGATGAGTTTGGTCGATTTTGGATTATTTTTTCAATTATCAACGACTATATTTATATAGGGAATTGAAAAATAAATAGTAGGGATTTTCCCCACTAATTTAATAAATTTTCAAGGGTAATTGCAGATAAGAAATATTTGTATTCAAATTCAATATTAAATCCCCGATAACCTTCGCTAATGTTTAAGGTTGCTATTGTTTTCATTTAGATAAAGCCTATGTCAATTTTGTTAAATTACTACAAGGTACGCTTCCAGGTATGATAAGAGACTTATTGATTTTTTTTCGTCGGCTTTATTTGCATTTTAGTTTATGGATGCACCAGATTTTCAAAGCCAAAACCAAGCGAAGGTTATTTTAAATACCTCATAAATACACTTTTTAAAAAACTTACTAAATTCAATTAATAATTGAGAATTAATGTCCTAAAATATTTTTTTTACTTCCTGAAGTTGATATGGGAGTGACCGCGCAGTCTAGAGTCAAGGTTCATTACGTGAGAATGTCAAAACCGGAAGTTCTCGGTTTTGGGAGCCGGGTATAATAGAGCTCGCAAATTTCCTACAACTTATTCTCTGAGCAAAACCGCTAGTGGAGCTGCCTACTGGACGCCTTTGTGGTTTGGTTCGTCGACATCAAATTAAAAAGTGTGCGATTTGTCTCCAATCTACGTTGGATATAAGTCAGGCATACTAGAAGAATTCTTCCACTATCCCTTGTCAATTTCTTAAAGTGAAGAGGCGATCTGATATTTAAAAAAAATCAAAACCAGGGTGTCAGAAGTTCTCAAAAATTATTCAGCGACCCCGACCCGCTCTTCGAATCCTCTACAGCTTGATTCAAGAATAGCTCTAGAGACGAAAAGCTCAGTAAGGCGCTACTCTTCTTAAAGAGAACATTTTCTGAAAAAACTGAGAAGGGACGCCTACTGACTGGCACGATAGGCCCACTATTCTCGCAACATAATCATGAATACCATAGTGAGAGTCCGGAAGGACTTTATGTGTCCTGCGAACAGCCTTTGAGGCACTTCCTCGAGAGGATTGTGTACGGATCCATATGAGTAGCTCGTCAAGTACTAAGGGGGCGTCTGGCCTAAGTGCAAATTTTTTCAAAAAGATCCTTTAAAGCGTAGCGATTAATAGTTCTTCCTAACCCACATAAATGTGTTATTAAGTCATTGTCAAACCAACAATTAAGTGTTGCATTTATTTAAAAAAAATTAATTTACATATTAAACTTGACTGATCAATTTTTTATAAATTTATTTATTTTTAATTTCCACTAATAAAATCAAAATAAAATTAGATATAATTAAGAAGAAAAAAATTTTTGCGTTGGTGTTGAAAGCGAAAGTGTTTGAAATATAAAAAATTGTTATAATTATGTACTTCTTGATTTATGAAGATCTGTCACAAGAAATATTGTTATTACATAATTTCGAATCCAAACTATTTCGTTATTTTGTGTCTAAATAGTATAAGGTAGACATTTTTATACTAATTAGTGATAAACTATTTTAAAGAGAAATAGCTAATTGTTATTCATCATTTTAATGTGCACTTGTTGCATAATTATAACTGTGTGTAGAATTAAAATTCTTTAAACCTTGACTGACTAAACTCTTATTTAATCTATTTTTATGTTTTAAGGTCTTGGTGAACTAAAAACCAATAGTTCCTATATTTTGGAAAATTTTTTAGAAAACTGCGGAAGGTTTTAAATTGCATTGCGCATCTCCACTTTGCATGCAGATTAAAATGCAGCCAGTTTAAACAGTTATTACTTATTACAAAAGTATTGTTGTCACGATCTAGATCGGAAATAAATATAGAAGTTTGCTTCTCTATCATTTTCTGCTGCTGTTCTTTATGAATTTTGAGATGCTGAATGCGAATTTCAAATTGGTAACCTCATAAAAAGAGATAACTTGAAAACTACTCACTTTTGAGGAAAAGTACTTCTATACAAAAATAAACTATATCAAATTTTCTATAAATATGCTTTTTAACGTTTTTTTCAGCCGAACGGTTTAGGCGCTAAAGCGCGTTAAAGCTTATTAAAAGTTCCAAAATCGGCAAAAAAGCTGTTTTTTCTTAGTTTTTCGCTTATCAGTCGGAAACTACGGACTTTAAGGAAAAAATACTTCTATACAAAAATGAACTATATCAACTTCTCTATAGATAAGTGTCTAAACATTTTTTCTTTAGCAGAACGGCTTAGGCGTTAAAGCGCGTTAAAGTTTGACGAAAGTTCCAAAATCGACCAAAATGCTGTTTTTTCTTAGTTTTTTGCTTATAACTCGGACACTACTCACTTTTGGGGAAAAGTACTTTTATACAAAAATAAACTATATCAAATTTTCTATACATACGTTTTGCAATATTTTTTCTTCAGACGAACGGATTAAGCGCTAAATCGCGTTAAAGCTAGACGAAAGTTCCAAAATCGGCAAAAAGCATTTTTTCCTAGTTTTTCGCCTATAACTAGGAAAGTACTCACTTTTAGGGAAAAGTACTATTATACAAAAATAAACTATATTAAATTTTCTATAGATATGTTCTTTAACATTTCTTCTTCGGCCAAACGGCTTAGGCGCTCAAGCTCGTTAAAATTTGACGGAAGTTCCAAAATTAACCAAAAAGCTCTTTTTTTCTTAGTTTTTCGCTTATAACTCGGAAAACTCACTTTTAGGGAAAAGTACTTTAATACAAAAATAAACTATATTAAATTTTCTATAGATATGTTCTTTAACGTTTTTTCTTCGGCCAAACGGTTTAGGCCCTCAAGCTCGTTAAAATTTGACGAAAGTTCAAAAATTTACCAAAAAGCTGTTTTTTTCTTAGTTTTTCGCTTAGAACTCGGAAACTACGCACTTTTAGAAAAAAGTGTTTATCTAATGGGTGGTTTTTGGTAACTTTTAAAATTACTCGCTAAAACCGAACCCGAGCAGACCCGGCTGTTATTAATATGAATTTTTGTATATTTTAGGGATGGTACAGTAATAATTCGTGAATTCAGGCCTAGCAGCGGCATTTAGTGCTAATCGGAAATGGGATGAAGTACCGAAATGTTTCAATAATTGGCATCTGAAAAGGACACAATTTACCACCGTTTTGCCAACCAATTTACCAGCGTTTTTTTTAAAGAAAATGAGGTGATGCAAAAAGGTAAATGTTCTTCATTTTGTTATTGTTAGGGGCGACTTTAGACTTTAGAATGGTAGTATGTTTACTTATGTTATTAAAAATTTGAATGTATGATTTAAACCAACCCTAAACTAATCACCTAGTAGCGCGAAAAACGTTTTTAGGAGAAAAACGTTGAACGACCAAACGCCCCAGGAATTGAACCTGAGTCTGCAATATCCGGTCGCATGTCCGGACCACGTACGCCAAGCCAGACAACTGTTTATCTCCCAAATTATGAACGTCTCGATCTAAACTTTAGAACAACGAGAACTCGAAATATTTAATTACAAATTAAATTAGATGTTAAGCAGCTACTATTTATAAGTTACATTATATGCATGTACGCAGCGTAATTTATACGTGAATTTTAATATGAAATTTTTTAATTTTTAGAAGTGGAAAACTTATATAATTTAGTCGTTTTGTGCTTTTAGATACAAATGAATGCGGGGAAATCAAATAGACATAATGGAAATCAAATGCGCCCTGACAAACCATCCGAGAGCTGTATTCGTAATGGGACCTACTTGGCTTAACTGGTGTACCAGTTAAATCGCTCTTGAGCAGATGTAATCTTTCTCACTTCAAGATTTTTGAAGATATCGTCTCCATAGAAAATTTCAAGTTTTGGGATGTTAGGGTTGTAGAGAATTTAAGTCGAGCTCGAGCTAACAATGCTCGCAACGTTAGTTTTGTTTATGAATTTAGAACTGACACTGAAATTATTTTGTATTTTTTGATAGTAAAATAACTTACAGTATTCCCAACGAAAGAACAACACCTCACATGATGACCCGACATTCAAAGTCGGATAAGCATAACTTGGTGATGTTCTTTCGTTGAAACCATTTTACAATAAATAAAAGACTGCTCGAAAAAATTTAAAAATATTTAAATGAAGCATTAGTAGTCGGTCATTGTAATCTAATTTTAAATTTTTCATATTGGAAAACTGCTTAGTTTAGTTTGCCTGTCTTTTGGAGTGTAAACTTTCCGTCAGTAAACGCTAAAAACTTACTTTTTTTATTGTTATTGGATATTACAACCCTATACAGCAGGTTCCAGTTTTTTTAGTAGTAGGACTAGAGCTTCATCTTAAGCTAAAAAGTTTTGTAGACTGAAAAAAGTTCTTTGTTTTTGAGACGAGAGACTGGAGGATTGAATGAAGATGTATAGGTGTGTTTCTTACAACAACAATTTTAGACTCTTCTCGAAAACCACTATACAATATAAAAAATGTGCTTTTTTCTTCTAAATTGTACACGTACATTGAACATGGCGCCAGTTTTGACGCCATATCGTGAAAAATATGTCCATCTCTAAGACAAACTTATTACAAGGCTCTCAGTGTGGAGAAAAACGCCTTAAGAGTCTCAGAGAGGAGGAAACAGGATTCTCCGTGAGGATAATTAAGCATTAAGTTTTTCAGAGAAAAGAAGAAAAGCCTGTCTCAGTTTATTCGTTAATAGGATCCTAATTTTAAAAAACAGCAGCTTATTACATTACTTTTACATATAAAATTTGTCAATGTGAATGTGAGCATTTATTACGGAAGAAACTTGAAACAAACGCTATCAACAGTTTACATTCGGTTTGAACGGACGTCTTGGAGTTTATAGCGAAATGCAAGCACTATTTTGTGGTGTAACGTAATTTCTAAATAAAGAAGAGAGTAAGATTAATAGTTGAAATTTACGCCTAACATGCAGGCAACACTTCATACAGGCATGAATATCGTCAATAATAATAGCAGATTCATTGAACAGAAGAAGGAGATTATAAGAAGAAATGCGACTTTCCATCCATAAACTTCAGTCTCCAGAACCGCAACGCAAGATCGACATCTACTACAAGAAAAAGTAAAACTCAATTAATGAGTGAATAATTATGTAATTACTAATTAACGACGTGTATTAGTGAAAATGAAATTTAATCACGTATTGAGGTGTAAAACACCTTATTTAATGAATTTCACTTATTAATTATTGTGACTAACATCTTAAACAAAATAAAGAGCGTCGACGTTATCATTAGAAGTTGTTTTATTTTTATAAAGTATTTCCGAAATAAACGGTAGGAGGTCTTCTAATATTATTTAATGGACAACCTCCTCGATGTACCTTAAGAATAAACACGTAAAAACAGTCAATCGAGAAATAAAACGGAGAGTCCTAAAACAGACGATAATTGCCTGTTTTTTGGATCGACTGATTTTTCTTAAAACGGCCAATTTACACGTAAAAACAGTCAATCGAGAAATAAAACGGAGAATCCAAAAACAGACGATAATTGCCTGTTTTTTGGATCGACTGATTTTTCTTAAAACTGCCAATTTACACGTAAAAACGCGTAAAAACAGTCAATCGTAAAATAAAACGGAGAATCCAAAAACAGACGATAATTGCCTGTTTTTTGGATCGACTGATTTTTCTTAAAACTGCCAATTTACACGTAAAAACGCGTAAAAACAGTCAATCGTGAAATGAAACGGAGAATCCAAAAACAGACGATAATTGCCTGTTTTTCGGATCGACTGATTTTTCTTAAAACTGCCAATTTACACGTAAAAACAGTCAATCGAGCAATAAAACGGAGAATCCAAAAACAGACGATAATTGCCTGTTTTTTGGATCGACTGATTTTTCTTAAAACTGCCAATTTACACGTAAAAACGCGTAAAAACAGTCAATCGTGAAATAAAACGGAGAGTCCTAAAACAGACGATAATTGCCTGTTTTTTGGATCGACTGATTTTTCTTAAAACGGCCAATTTACACGTAAAAACAGTCAATCGAGAAATAAAACGGAGAATCCAAAAACAGACGATAATTGCCTGTTTTTTGGATCGACTGATTTTTCTTAAAACTGCCAATTTACACGTAAAAACGCGTAAAAACAGTCAATCGTAAAATAAAACGGAGAATCCAAAAACAGACGATAATTGCCTGTTTTTTGGATCGACTGATTTTTCTTAAAACTGCCAATTTACACGTAAAAACGCGTAAAAACAGTCAATCGTGAAATGAAACGGAGAATCCAAAAACAGACGATAATTGCCTGTTTTTCGGATCGACTGATTTTTCTTAAAACTGCCAATTTACACGTAAAAACAGTCAATCGAGCAATAAAACGGAGAATCCAAAAACAGACGATAATTGCCTGTTTTTTGGATCGACTGATTTTTCTTAAAACTGCCAATTTACACGTAAAAACGCGTAAAAACAGTCAATCGTGAAATAAAACGGAGAATCCAAAAACAGACGATAATTGCCTGTTTTTCGGATCGACTGATTTTTCTTAAAACTGCCAATTTACACGTAAAAACAGTCAATCGAGCAATAAAACGGAGAATCCAAAAACAGACGATAATTGCCTGTTTTTTGGATCGACTGATTTTTCTTAAAACGGCCAATTTACACGTAAAAACGCTTAAAAACAGTCAATCGACAAATAAAACGGAGAATCCAAAAACAGACGATAATTGCCTGTTTTTCGGATCGACTGATTTTTCTTAAAACTGCCAATTTACACGTAAAAACAGTCAATCGAGAAATAAAACGGAGAATCCAAAAACAGACGATAATTGCCTGTTTTTTGGATCGACTGATTTTTCTTAAACGGCCAATTTACACGTAAAAACGCTTAAAAACAGTCACTCGACAAATAAAACGGAGAATCCAAAAACAGACGATAATTGTCTGTTTTTCGGATCGACTGATTTTTCTTAAAACTGCCAATTTACACGTAAAAACAGTCAATCGAGAAATAAAACGGAGAATCCAAAAACAGACGATAATTGCCTGTTTTTCGGATCGACTGATTTTTCTTAAAACTGCCAATTTACACGTAAAAACAGTCAATCGAGAAATAAAACGGAGAATCTAAAAACAGACGATAATTGCCTGTTTTTTGGATCGACTGATTTTTCTTAAAACGGCCAATTTACACGTAAAAACGCTTAAAAACAGTCAATCGAGAAATAAAACGGAGAATCCAAAAACAGACGATAATTGCCTGTTTTTCGGATCGACTGATTTTTCTTAAAACTTCCAATTTACACATAAAAACGCTTAAAAACAGTCAATCGAGAAATAAAACGGAGAATCCAAAAACAGACGATAATTGCCTGTTTTTTGGATCGACTGATTTTTCTTAAAACGGCTAATTTACACGTAAAAACGCTTAAAAACAGTCAATCGAGAAATAAAACGGAGAATCCAAAAACAGACGATAATTGTCTGTTTTTCGGATCGACTGATTTTTCTTAAAACTGCCAATTTACACGTAAAAACAGTCAATCGAGAAATAAAACGGAGAATCCAAAAACAGACGATAATTGCCTGTTTTTCGGATTGACTGATTTTTCTTAAAACGGCCAATTTACACGTAAAAACGCTTAAAAACAGTCAATCGGGAAATAAAACGGAGAATCCAAAAACAGACGATAATTGCCTGTTTTTTGGATCGACTGATTTTTCTTAAAACGGCCAATTTACACGTAAAAACGCTTAAAAACAGTCAATCGAGAAATAAAACGGAGAATCCAAAAACAGACGATAATTGTCTGTTTTTTGGATCGACTGATTTTTCTTAAAACTGCCAATTTACACGTAAAAACAGTCAATCGTAAAATAAAACGGAGAATCCAAAAACAGACGATAATTGCCTGTTTTTTAGATCGACTGATTTTTCATAAAACTGCCAATTTACACGTAAAAACGCGTAAAAACAGTCAATCGAGAAATAAAACGGAGAATCCAAAAACAGACGATAATTGTCTGTTTTTCGGATCGACTGATTTTTCTTAAAACTGCCAATTTACACGTAAAAACAGTCAATCGAGAAATAAAACGGAGAATCCAAAAACAGACGATAATTGCCTGTTTTTTGGATCGACTGATTTTTCTTAAAACGGCCAATTTACACGTAAAAACGCTTAAAAACAGTCAATCGAGAAATAAAACGGAGAATCCAAAAACAGACGATAATTGCCTGTTTTTTGGATCGACTGATTTTTCTTAAAACGGCCAATTTACACGTAAAAACGCTTAAAAACAGTCAATCGAGAAATAAAACGGAGAATCCAAAAACAGACGATAATTGCCTGTTTTTTGGATCGACTGATTTTTCTTAAAACTGCCAATTTACACGTAAAAACAGTCAATCGTAAAATAAAACGGAGAATCCAAAAACAGACGATAATTGCCTGTTTTTTGGATCGATTGATTTTTCTTAAAACTGCCAATTTACACGTAAAAACGCGTAAAAACAGTCAATCGAGAAATAAAACGGAGAATCCAAAAACAGACGATAATTGCCTGTTTTTTAGATCGACTGATTTTTCTTAAAACTGCCAATTTACCGTATTTTTGCCGATTTTGTTAATATTTACCGTTCTGGACGTTTATTTCGCTGTTTCAGAGTGTTGTTTGCGTTTTTTGTGCGTATTTTAGCCGATTTGGTCAAATTTTTACCGTTCTGGACGTTTTTTTCGCTGTTTCAGAGTGTTGTTTACGTTTTTTGTGCGTATTTTAGCCGATTTTGTCAAATTTTTACCGTTCTGGACGTTTTTTTCGCTGTTTCAGAGTGTTGTTTGCGTTTTTTGTGCGTATTTTAGCCGATTTTGTCAAATTTTTACCGTTCTGGACGTTTTTTTCGCTGTTTCAGAGTGTTGTTTACGTTTTTTGTGCGTATTTTAGCCGATTTTGTCAAATTTTTACCGTTCTGGACGTTTTTTTTGCTGTTTCAGAGTGTTGTTTGCGTTTTTTGTGCGTATTTTAGCCGATTTTGTCAAATTTTTACCGTTCTGGACGTTTTTTTCGCTGTTTCAGAGTGTTGTTTGCGTTTTTTGTGCGTATTTTAGCCGATTTTGTCAAATTTTTACCGTTCTGGACGTTTTTTTCGCTGTTTCAGAGTGTTGTTTGCGTTTTTTGTGCGTATTTTAGCCGATTTTGTCAAATTTTTACCGTTCTGGACGTTTTTTCGCTGTTTCAGAGTGTTGTTTGCGTTTTTTATGCGTATTTTAGCCGATTTTGTCAAATTTTTACCGTTCTGGACGTTTTTTCGCTGTTTCAGAGTGTAGTTTGCGTTTTTTGTGCGTATTTTAGCCGATTTTGTCAAATTTTTACCGTTCTGGACGTTTTTTCGCTGTTTCAGAGTGTTGTTTGCGTTTTTTGTGCGTATTTTAGCCGATTTTGTCAAATTTTTACCGTTCTGGACGTTTTTTTCGCTGTTTCAGAGTGTTGTTTGCGTTTTTTGTGCGTATTTTAGCCGATTTTGTCAAATTTTTACCGTTCTGGACGTTTTTTTCGCTGTTTCAGAGTGTTGTTTGCGTTTTTTATGCGTATTTTAGCCGATTTTGTCAAATTTTTACCGTTCTGGACGTTTTTTTCGCTGTTTCAGAGTGTTGTTTGCGTTTTTTGTGCGTATTTTAGCCGATTTTGTCAAATTTTTACCGTTCTGGACGTTTTTTTCGCTGTTTCAGAGTGTTGTTTGCGTGTTTTGTGCGTATTTTAGCCGATTTTGTCAAATTTTTACCGTTCTGGACGTTTTTTCGCTGTTTCAGAGTGTTGTTTGCGTTTTTTATGCGTATTTTAGCCGATTTTGTCAAATTTTTACCGTTCTGGACGTTTTTTTCGCTGTTTCAGAGTGTTGTTTGCGTTTTTTGTGCGTATTTTAGCCGATTTTGTCAAATTTTTACCGTTCTGGACGTTTTTTTCGCTGTTTCAGAGTGTTGTTTGCGTTTTTTGTGCGTATTTTAGCCGATTTTGTCAAATTTTTACCGTTCTGGACGTTTTTTTCGCTGTTTCAGAGTGTTGTTTGCGTTTTTTGTGCGTATTTTAGCCGATTTTGTCAAATTTTTACCGTTCTGGACGTTTTTTTCGCTGTTTCAGAGTGTTGTTTGTGTTTTTTGTGCGTATTTTAGCCGATTTTGTCAAATTTTTACCGTTCTGGACGTTTTTTCGCTGTTTCAGAGTGTTGTTTGCGTTTTTTATGCGTATTTTAGCCGATTTTGTCAAATTGTTACCGTTCTGGACGTTTTTTTCGCTGTTTCAGAGTGTTGTTTGCGTTTTTTGTGCGTATTTTAGCCGATTTTGTCAAATTTTTACCGTTCTGGACGTTTTTTTCGCTGTTTCAGAGTGTTGTTTGCGTTTTTTGTGCGTATTTTAGCCGATTTTGTCAAATTTTTACCGTTCTGGACGTTTTTTTCGCTGTTTCAGAGTGTTGTTTGCGTTTTTTGTGAGTATTTTAGCCGATTTTGTCAAATTTTTACCGTTCTGGACGTTTTTTTCGCTGTTTCAGAGTGTTGTTTGCGTTTTTTGTGCGTATTTTAGCCGATTTTGTCAAATTTTTACCGTTCTGGACGTTTTTTTCGCTGTTTCAGAGTGTTGTTTGCGTTTTTTGTGCGTATTTTAGCCGATTTTGTCAAATTTTTACCGTTCTGGACGTTTTTTTCGCTGTTTCAGAGTGTTGTTTGCGTTTTTTGTGCGTATTTTAGCCGATTTTGTCAAATTTTTACCGTTCTGGACGTTTTTTTCGCTGTTTCAGAGTGTTGTTTGCGTTTTTTGTGCGTATTTTAGCCGATTTTGTCAAATTTTTACCGTTCTGGACGTTTTTTTCGCTGTTTCAGAGTGTTGTTTGCGTTTTTTGTGCGTATTTTAGCCGATTTTGTCAAATTTTTACCGTTCTGGACGTTTTTTTCGCTGTTTCAGAGTGTTGTTTGCGTTTTTTGTGCGTATTTTAGCCGATTTTGTCAAATTTTTACCGTTCTGGACGTTTTTTTCGCTGTTTCAGAGTGTTGTTTGCGTTTTTTGTGCGTATTTTAGCCGATTTTGTCAAATTTTTACCGTTCTGGACGTTTTTTTCGCTGTTTCAGAGTGTTGTTTGCGTTTTTTGTGCGTATTTTAGCCGATTTTGTCAAATTTTTACCGTTCTGGACGTTTTTTTCGCTGTTTCAGAGTGTTGTTTGCGTTTTTTGTGCGTATTTTAGCCGATTATGTCAAATTTTTACCGTTCTGGACGTTTTTTCGCTGTTTTAGAGTGTTGTTTGCGTTTTTTGTGCGTATTTTAGACGATTTTGTCAAATTTTTACCGCTCTGTTAGCATGTTTTTTCCTATTATTGTTTGTTTTACTGCAAAAGATCGTAAGGCTACCATACGATTTTTAGGCAGAGAAATAAAAATTATAGACTTGTAATTTTGACGTGGAAAATCGTAAGGCTATAACCAAGGATATAACCTTTCATAATTGCAAGCCTAAACTGCAAAATTGTATACTGCTTGAATTTTTACTTGAAATAATCCTAAAGCCTAATCTTACGAAATATTTGACTAAAAAATAAAAGTTGTAGTTTATAATTTAATAATTCAACCTTAATAATAAAACAATTCGTATAAAATATGCTTTAACTTGTTCAGAATAATATAAGGAACAACTTCTGATCAAAAAAAATTTAAAATTCGAAGTTCATTGTTCACACGAGTAAGCAACATTTAAGGGACTAATATTGACAATATTCACGACTGTATGAAGTGTTGCCTTCATGTTAGGCGTAAGCTGCACCGACATATTTAACTCGTTCGTGTATAGTACTAATAAATAATGCTACGTATTATTATATAATTATGCACATTGCTCTTATTGTAAATTTTATATAGGTTTTTTATACATTCTTTACCCTACACTAGAATACAAACATACTACATACACATATTATACTAAACACACACAAACAAAAGTTAAAATTATTAATTTAAAACCACTGAAAAGAAAATGAACTTCCCTTTACGACTTTATGATCCCTGTGAAGTTTCAAGTCGCTCCTGCTTATCTAGTTTTAACCTTGAGATATGTCGAATCTGACATTTTAAGCTAAATTAAAACATAACCTCACTTAAACGAATTTTTAAAATTTATTATTTAGTCGACTTCGTCGAAGTTTATAATGCTCATTACGAATATGATAAAATTCGTCAAAGAAACTTCCCTATGTAAATAGTTTCATCAGTTTGTGGGTGAAGTTCCTTCGATTAAAACGTTTGTTAGATACGATGAATATCGTCTCTATTATTTTTAATATAAGTTTAGTTACCACGCTGTGTTATTGTCGATTAAACGAGGAAATTACGTTAACGACCGTAAGCGAACCCCGAAGTTCTCAATGTTTTCATCAACCCCCCGAAGCTTGTCCATCAACAAACGGATGTAGATGCAAAAAATTACCAGATAACATAACTGCAATATGTTGTCATGTCACCAAGTTTTTGCTAACCGAAGGTTTAGCTTGTGCAAGTATGGGCAACTTCTTAATAATTAATAAAACGCTTAAAAGTCAATTTTTAAGATATTCAAACGGGTAAAGTAAGAGAATTGCACATAAGAAATGCAACTTTAGACGTTTTCGACGTGAACGAATCAAATTGGAGACAACTTCGTTCATTATCGGTCACAGACGGTTCCATAGGAAAAATAGTTGGAGAATTTGCACGTTTAACTTCGATATCGTGCTTAAACCTATCGTCTAATTCTATTAGCAAATTTGAAGACAGGTCTCTGGTTAACCTTTATAATCTTAGTATTTTAGATCTTTCACAAAATAATTTATCCGACGTGCCTCGTTTTAAGAAAGAAGGACGTGTTACTTTGGACGTATCCGGTGAGTTCAATTTGAAATCTTCAACAAGTTTCAAATAACAACTTTTAGGTAACAAACCTCTACTTTGTTCTCATTTATTTGACGCTCTAAAACGAACAGAGTTAAATTTTAAAAATGAAGACGAAACTTCTTGCTTATCGTCGAAAACTTTTCATTGGTTCAATTCTACCGAACTCGTTCCTTTAAAGCAAGTTTTGAGTTTACACGAGGTAAGTTAGGCATGGAAGCCTTCGCTTGTTTTTAATGTTCATTTTAGTTACAAAAAGAGTGTAGTTACAACTGCTCTTGTGAGCCTTACCGTTTGGATATTGTACCGGGGAAACCACCTACTTTTGCCGTTATGGTCAATTGTTCTGGATTACAGTTAACTTCTTTACCACCAAATTTGCCACCTAATACTATCGCTTTGAATATTTCGAATAATAACGTTAGTTGTTGGAGATTGCCTATTATTACAATTTCCTAATGGGCACCATTTTAGATTTCTTCTTTAGAGTTGATCAATGACGAATCTTACGAAAGTCTAAGAGAGTTATATGCAGACAATAATGAAATTAACTCCATTCTTCCTTTGGAAGGGACTAAATTTATTACTAATTTTGTCGCATTAAGTTTGAGAAACAATAAGTTAAAATTGGTAATTATAATTTGCTGTTTTAATTCACTGGGATTGAATGTGTTAAACTTTTAGTTACCAACTTACATTTTATCGAATATTTTTGATCGTAATTATAATTTTCGTCATGTAAATCTCGGTTATAATCGTCTTGTATGCGATTGTACTACTGCAAAGGGAATCAAAGTAAGTAACTTGTGATTTTAAGCATTTTATCTCGATTCGGGCAAAGTGGTGTTGGGCGATTGTCTTCGGTTTTTGTAAAAACAATTACTAACGGTAAATGGTAATTCGCTTTTAGGAATGGTTATTAGCCAAACAAAAACACATACCAGACTATGACGAAATTTATTGTGATAATATGAAAAGTCGTGTTATTGATCTGGATCCTTCCAAGCTATGTCAAAGCCAACAAGATTGGACCGATTATATTTATTACATTATAACGGCAGAAGTTTTATTGCTTGTGTTTTTAATCGCCAAAGTGTCTTACGACTATTGGATTTTTAAAACTGCCGGATATTTACCTTGGCCAGCGAGCCGAATGCCTAAATTACCTTGCGATTGGTTGTGCGAATGATATTTACATTAAGTACCTATTTTTAAAAGAAGAAAAAGGTTGTGATTGTTATATTGAAACATATATCGATGTGCCCTGTGCCTTGCCATATCCTAATCAATTTAATGGTTGTGATTTAATTATTAATCGTCGAAGCTTTAACGTGTTAGTTGTTTATGTGTTCCTCGTATCAAAATATATGTTGATACTCAATTCTGTTGTACCGTAAGTAACTAGTTTCGACACAGACAGAACACGAAATTACTTACGACGCAATTGGATTACATAATGTCATAGGAAGTATCTATAGACTCTCGATTCTACATAAAATGCTCGAAATAAGGAGAAATCTTATGAGAAGAACCGATGCTTTTTAATTACCGATACTTTCAAATATGTTTAATGTTTATAAACACTATAAACTCTTCGATGCTTATTTTATATTGTTACGCTCATATATTGATGTTAAAACCATCACTAATTTCTGTTACTCGCTGATAATTATTAAGTACAAATATTTTATATATACAAATTGTGTCACTCAATAACGTGACTAATAAAATACTTTATACCACCTCTCAAGTTTTTTTTTACAACTTCGTTGATGTTTGTATAAAAAATTTAATAATTAACGTATTGTACACAACAACTAAATCATTAAATTATAGTGTACCCTACTTATAAAATAAATATCGTCTACCACGCGCGTTTAGAAGTTAAAAACTATTGTCTTTTCCTTTGTTGTTTAAATCATGTCTGAGTAACTTGCACAATGTGCGAAGTGAGGTGACTAACGAGCACATTATTTTGTTTCTCTTCGTTGTTAACTACAGAAGCACGTTTAGGATCGTTTTCTGGATTATCCCACGCTTGTCTTTGACCAGACCCAAATAACATATAAAATGTAGAACAAATTGCGTATACACCTCCAGCTGTGATAAATACTATGGCCCATTTCGACTGTCTTGGCTGGAAGAAACACAAATTAATTAACAAAACAAAAGGATCTCATTTCGAGATGGCGCAACAGTGTGATAAGTCGAGTATCTTCCTTACAACAGGAGTGCCATTGCGTTTAAATTCAAAATTGCGTGTTTAACCTCTTAAAAGACAAAAAAGTTAAGAGGTAGTGTTTTTTTATTTAAAAAAGGAATACCTATTCGACTTTATCGTACTGTTGGGTTAACCTGTGTAAACAAGCCTTTGAGCCACCTTGCAAGGTTCGCGAGCAGCTCAAGAGTGCTGCAAAAGACTCGTAATTTCGGTAAAGCCAATTTCAATACAAATTGGCACAGCTCTAAATAATTATTGTAACTAGTAGTCCTTTCGAGAACTTACGTCATCTTTGGTAATTTGTCCAGCAAAAATGGGCGCTAATAAACCAGCAAGATTAGCTAAACAATTTGTAAATGCCATAAGAATTCCGGCAAATCTTGGAGATATATCCAAATGATTAACTTTAAAACCTGAATAAATACCACCGTTGAGACCTACGCCTATCGTTAAGATAGAAACGGTCAACCATTTATCACAACCCGTAAATGCAGCTCCGATCAAAGCAATTGCTGGACCAAATTCGCCTACAAAATATACAAATTAGAAATTTTTTACGAAACTTTTTTGTTTTAGATAAGTTTACCGATTCCGTTCAAGATTTTTCTTACTGATGTATGAGTAAAATATTCGCTAGTTAACATCCAATCTGCTATATGACTGGCGCCCATCGAGAACAACCACATGGCTAAGTATGGTAATGCCGATAAAATTCCATTCTACAAAATGTTACAATTAATCAAAACGTTCTTTCAAATATTTTCAAACCACTCACCTTTTTTAAACTAAATCCTAGAACTTGGTGCATGTAAGTCGGTAATTCGGTCATCAAAGTTTCGTAACCATAATTATGTCCCATGTGAGCTACGAGGATAGCCCAAAACGGCAACGACGTCAAAATCGCTTTCCACGGTATAGGAGGCGACTAAAATCAACATTTAAAAAAAATGGCTTAAACAATCGTAAATTACATCTTACCGACACACTCGTCGAACCCCATAACGAATTTTGTATATAATTTTTTTCTTCCACATCAATTCTCGGATGTACAGACGGATCTTCGTGAACGAGCAGCAAAAAGAAAACTGCCCATATGGTACCGATAGCACCGAAGACGTAAAAAACGGATGGCCAACGCCATGCCGAAGCCGATAACAACCCACTCAAGGGCATAGATATAACGGTTCCAAATTGAGCACCTGAAATCAAATTATGGGCTTTAATTTACTTTCGGACGTTCCACTTTAAGAAAAGAGAAATAGAATAGCATCAACACGAGGAGAAAAATATCTTGGTGTCATTTTTCGATTTCGGAACAAGGCACTTAATAATAATTGGAAGAGGTTCGGAGTTACACAGCGTTAACTGCATGAAATTGGAGCTTAGATGATCCCAGCGATGGCAATTACTCGAACTTCTTTGACCAAACGTCATCGTGAGGTTCTACGGTTGTGGAACGGTAATGCCCTATTATAATAGCGTTAAACGAACTTTCCACCATGAGTAAAACGAATGGCTAAAATGAATTGAAGCATCGAACAAATTGAAGATGAATAAATATGACGAATGCGAATTTTAATGAATTTCGAGGAGACCCTCCCTGTGAAGTGAAACGGAACTCCAACTTAAGTCATTTTGTTTCAAAAATCGTAAAAATGACATCAAGACCTTATATTTCAAAAACAAACTATTTACCCATTGAAAAATCACTGAAAAATTCGATAAGCCTGGATTTAAATTATTTAATATTTTACGGATTAAATACAAATAATCGGACAACAAACTGTGACAAGGGAGAAAATAATAAAAAACATATACCTGCATATACGAATGCGCCCATGCGGCTTCGTTCGTTAGGAGGAATCCACTTAGCCAGCAATGCATGCGTGCATGGGACAATAGGACCCTGACCAGAAATGCATGTTTGAATAATAAAACAAGGTACAACAGTGAAAAGTGCACATTTCTGTTTCTGTTTTATTTTATTTCTTAAACTTTAAACGTAAACCATTAACGAAGAAACAAAAACGGTCTCTTTCACCCCGTACAACTTGCAATTTCTCCTTACCTCACCCAGTCCTTGAATGAATCGCACAGCAATTAACCATCCCAAACCCCATTTGGCCGATATCGGTACCAATAATCCGAATAACGAGTTGATTAACATTCCATAACCCAAAAATCTGATGGAGCCGAATTTTTTGGACAAAATTCCAAACGGAATTTGCGTTATTACGTAGCCATAAAAGAAGGAACTTAATATGTAAGACTGAATATCTGCACCCCAAGGATATTCTCCATTTTGTTTATTTTCTTCATCCTAAAAAAATTAAATTCTACGTTAAAATCGCTTTTAAATAAAGCGCATCTGTTCTTTTTGGCAACCTCCTCCATTTGCCAAGGAGCAAAAAATTTAATTATTAACCGAACCTTACTAGAAGATGAACTCGAGACCTATAAATCTCAAAAATTATTATAAAAGCCGAACGGACAATTAACGAAATCAAAACAAGAGATAGCTCTTGTAAAGTAAAAAAAATTGATAATTGCCGTTACGTCATTCGTTTTAAAACGGCCATTAAATTAGTTTTAATTATTTAAGGAAGATTACGTACGTCTTGGTTTGGTCCTACTCCTGGACATTCGTCGTCGAATATTTCTGCAGAAGGAGCTATTGCATCGTGGTCAACCATAGCCACTATAGCAACAGACATGTTTGTCCTCATGATGTATGCATTTGCCATGCCCAAAAATAACATAAAAGTTACTACGTGTCGTGTTCCAATCCATCCTGAAAATGAAAATAAATTTTAATTTCTAATATTTTGTCTTTGGGTCTTTGCCCATAAAGATTCAGCGTTTTAACCGGCCACGAGGTCATGACACAGACAAACAAAATTTTTGAATTCTACCACTCAAAACTCCTTTATTTCTTTGTTAATTGCCAATTTGGGCGACCCTGTAGCTTTTATAGTGACAAAGTCGTCCCTATATCCAACACCCTACACGATGCCAGATAATGGCCACTGACCAGTGGCCACCCTCTATAGAATTTTATGTACCTATATAAATAGGTGGGTCTCCAATTTTGAAAATCCAAAAATAATAATTTGAGCAATTAAAAACTTAAATACAACAATCATTAAATAAAAAAAAGATTTATTTTGTTGTTATTATGTCAATTAGTATGTATGCACAAGGATCAATTTTTAATCAATCGACAGTAAGGTGAAAGTTCGAAGATATATACCATTTTTTTTAACTAACGAGTCATTTTTATTGTGTTTAATTATAAAAGGATGAAACTAAGCGAAGAAAAGACAAAAACGAATTGTTTTTTAAATCATTGGCGTACAAAATTTGAAGAAAATTCGTGAAACACGGATGTTTTTTTAAAATTTAATCTTATCTCGATTTATTTCAACAGTAAATAACTCCTTTTTAAAACAAATATTTTGAGGTAAAATAAGTTCGAACTGTTTTACATAATTTGAACTTTGTATCCAAGACGAGTTCATTATACTCCCTACAAGTCCATAAAAATTATCCGTATTACAAATCTCAAATTTGCATTACATTTGTAACGACGTGCGTGATTCATAAATTATGGTCGAAATTTAATTTTTTTAACGCACGCCACTGTTTTATTATAGGTAGGTTCAGTTGTTTAATTTGTGATAAAGAAGTATGTATACAAAAAAGTTGGTATCTCGAGCACGTAATTAATGGAAAGTCGAGAAAAGTTAAGAAAAGAAAATTAAAAAATATTTTTGAAAAAAATTTTTTTTAACTTTTTTGAAAAAGTTATCTTATCGTGAGTACTAGCAGATTTTTAATCATAATTTACAAGTGTTGCTATGTACGTTCTATTTATTTTTCTCATTATCTGATATCTTGAGAAAAAACTTTTCCATTTTTTGCTGATCAATGAAGTAGGAGAATTGTATTACAACACAATAAACAATTTAAGGACGTATGGATATGTTGCAATAATTTATTTCAACAATCATTTAATCATTGTTAGGTGCAAATTATTTTTCGCTTGTGTAAGTTTTCCAAAAATAAATAGTTTTCAATTTTTCAAATTATGGAAATAAACGTAGAATGGGGAGGGGGATAAATTATTCGCCCATTTAAAAAAAACAAATGGGCAACCGCAACTTTGATTAAAGCCAAAACGAATGACGTCTTTAATGAATCACGTACTTAATTTAATTTGGATCAGTTTTTTAAAAAAGAATTCTTGGATGAACAAAATTTTCCTATTTACTGACATTTATTTAAAAATAACTAAATTAAATAAATACATAACACTAATTACTCTTATCACGAGGAGTTCCACTAACTTGAAAATAAAGTTTACCATGATTTCATCATGCTCATTTTATGTAATTTATGAAACAATTGTTTTACTAATCCTCAAATAAAAGTCGATGGTTTGAGAAGTAAGTGAGAACTTCCCAGGTCAGCTTGGTACTGAACGCGGTCACATCATAAAATTCGTAGAACACTAGGTATACAAGTATACTGCAACAGAGTTCAATGCTCATACGACGTATTTGAAATACCTATACTAGCAGATTGTGAAGTTGTAATTTCTGCGACAGCCAAGAAGACCTCAAAATGATAAACTTATCACTTCTTCCAAGCATAGAACTCTACTTCGAAACGGGGTGAAAATCATATCGAAGTGTGTTAGTAGTAGCTTAACACCCCAAATCAACTAAGCTCAACAAAACAAAGAATTAAAGTTGATAACAAGACATGCTGGCCAATAACAGACTGAAGACCACCTCATCATCGCATTTTTTTGCGCTGCGTTAGGAATATGAAGCTCTCATAAGCCTTCGAAGAAACGGATGAGTCTACAACATCTCAAGGATTCCATTTGAGAAGACGTTAGTCATCTCAAATTATTGCAGATTGTAGATGACGAGGTGACTGAAAATGCAACAACGCGGAAAGTCGTGGAGTACAATTAATAGATTTGATCTGAGCTGATAAAAACGCGCAATATACGCACAATAACAACTTCTGAAATAAACCTGAACCGTAGAATCGGTTATCTCTAAGAGAAAATCAGTGTAGTAAATTTCATATCAGTCATGTACATATTAGTAAACAATTAGGTTAATTAGGTATAGCACTAGCCACGCTGTTTGAGTAAGAACGCGGGTCAATGCACCCCCATGTGTACTGTTCCTAAATTTCAAGTATTTCAAAGCAAGTTCTGGATTTTACGAACTGAAACTCCTCTCCACCACAAAGGTGGAGAGGAGTCTTGCAAGTTGTAAGTCCAGTGGATTCAATTTCCAGTCCTTAAAACAAAATGAGGACCTTTTTTTGAGGTCCGAATGATACTGAGGAGATACTGATCCTACTGAGGATGTTTCGAGTCCTCAAAGAACCTTATTGGCCCGAAATAGGCAAATATTGGTTGGTTCGACATGTGACACGTAAACCCGTGAACCCGAGTTTTTTTCGAAACTGTTTCCTGATACATATTGTGCGGGGCAGTAATTATTTGTAATCCAATTGACTAAGTTAACATTATATCGAATAGTTGATTAGATTAAGAAATTAATTTAACCTGAACCCTTTTATTGGGTGGTGGCATAACTTACTGTAAGGGAAATACGAGTAGTATTGACCACATGATCACCTTATCTATAAAAGAAATTTAACAGTTTTAACACTGATCACTTGATCAGTTTCTATCACTGCACTAGACTCGTGATCCTAAATTGAAAAAATAAATAAATTGCCCCCTACGAATTAATAGTAAATGGAAAGTTATAGTAGTAAATGTTATCTGATGTCACAATAGACGATTACACGAATGATAAGCTTTAAAAAAATATTGTTTACGCTTATTATAGAAGCCGGTTCCAATTAAAAATGATTTGGTTTATACAGGGTAAGTCTAAAATGGCGGATAAGCTCTTCAGTACGTTATAGGAGACGGTTATTTGAACTAAAGAAAAATCATTAAAAAAATCTATCTGCTATATTTTTGTAGTTATTAAAGAAGAAGTAAATTGAGATTTGGCAACATGGTACGGATGTTAATAATCAATGACAGATAAAAGCATAAGTGACATAAGTCATCATAAGGGTAGTTTCAAAACATCGTTGCCACATATTTTTTTTAACAACATGATACAGAAATTTCGATATTCAAAATTAATTTTAGAGGATAATAAGATGTTATAAGAGAATTGTCAGAATTCGGAGTTGAGTTCTCAACTTAACTTCTTTATTTCTCAACAAATTAGCGGCCAAGAATTTTTTTTGCATTTTTTCTTTACTTCAATTAATTATTATCCCCTACAACGTACTGGAGAGCTTATCCGCCATTTTAGACTCACCCTGTATAGTCTAACCAACGAAGCCCTAATTATGAAATAGCATGCACGGAATCTTAACGAGTCTTCTGAAGATAGCTCGGTGCTGCGTTCTGAAATATCTATCCGGAAAAAAAAAAGATTCAGGAATGGTAAAAAATTGAGGGGAGATGGGTCTTCCTTCAAAATTGTAATATTCAACACCCCTCCCTTGTTTGATTGCAGTTAGTACATCAGGCGCAATTAATTCAGCAACATTATTAGTATATTTACTCATTCAATTTACACGCAGTGATCCACGTAATGTTCCATTACAATGTAATTAGTCAACACATCATCAACACAAATCGTGATTTTTAAATGATCGAAACTTGACATTTTAAATTAATAGATTAATACAACAACTACCGTTTAATAGTAAGTTGATGGTTATAAATCATCGTAATTAACCTTCCACCTTATAGGAGATAATCCTCATGACAATAAAATGTTTGGTTTGGGTTCCGATAAAATACGAGTTGAGAAAGAGTTTCAGGAATTTTCTACTTTGTTGCTCTAAATCATAATAGTAATTATTGGTCTCTTTAGATTTTTAGGCCATGTGAGAACTATCTTTTGGGGAATAAGTTATTTTTACAAATGCAAATTAAGTAGGTAGTACATCTTACCAACAATTTGATACCAAATACTTCATAAATATAATTTATTTACAAATTATAGACAGAACAAGAAATTCTATTATAGCAACAACCGCCAAATACATTTAAAATTACTTCCCGAATCCAAAAAAACAAAAAAGTTAAAATATACAGGGTGTTCCATTTAAAAAAGCAAAGGTATGGGTTATGGTTTAGATGGCCCAAAGTTTTTTTCCTTTTTGGGGTCATCTTAAGTTTGTTTGATTTAGTTTGAATAAAACTGATATAATATTGACAATTTGTATTCTCAATTACAACGCTAACAAGTCGCAGTGTCGCAGATTACGATGAATGAAAGTAAATATTCTTGCGAAATTATTGCAAATTTAATCTAACTTTAAGCTGACCCAATATCAAATTTGGCCGATAACAATTTACATTGACCATACTGACAAAGCATTCCACCACGTACTAAATATTATAAAGAGCCACTTAATTGTTCGATTAACAAATTCAAAAATTAAGTCGCGATATTTTAAAGCGGATTAATTGAAAAAATTATCAACAAATGCCGTTTAATTCAATTAACTACAACAAAAATGATGAAATTAAAATTTTTTTGTTGGCAATTTAAAACTAATTTGTTTAATTACAAAGACTGGTAAATAAATAGGTATAACAATCGTTGGAAAACGTTGATTATTTACCAACCCACCAACCAGCAAAACTAAAATCATGCCCATTACTCATTACTCACTTTTTTGACTCAATGGTTTTAGTTTTTCTAAAAATTTGTTGTTCTTTTTACCACAATCACTAATAATATCCAAACGGCACATCACAATTAATTAATAAATAAATAGGAAAAAAATTAAAAAAACGAAATGAACACTAATTCATATCCAAAAGACGGATTGTTGCTCAAAGAGACACATTAGAACGAGATAGGTCATTTTATGTTAATTTGTAAAATACGTCAGTATTTACGATAAAAGAGTTGTCTTTTTGATAACCTCACGACCTTTATACATTTTATTAATGCATAATGAGTTTAATTGATGCGAGCGAAGATTTAAATGTTAAATATATTGTCGCTTAACTAAAGTTAATATCTTTAATTAAGATAAATTACGTACGTACGATTTTTTCGTGAATAGGTATGAAACGATTTTTTAAAATTTTATTTAAAATAATTGTCAAGTCATACAATTGCAATTAAATTAAAGTTTCTTAATTAGAGGTTTTAGTCGTGTGTTTGAAAAGATATCAAAAAAGTTTTTGTATATTTTTTAATAAACACTAGCAGGCGCGGACTGGCCAGAGGGGCTGCAGCGTCCCGGGCCCCATAGTAAAGACAAGCCTAAACTGGCCTAGATTCCGAGTTAAAAGGAGCCTCGCAATTCTCCCACAATAATTTTTGTTTGTCTGAAATACTAATAAATTCCTGAACTTCATTTTGAGCCGTTTCACCTTGAACAGTCAAAAATCTTCGCCTGCGACGCTTTTTAACTTTATTTCGAACTCATTATTGGCCCCTATAAAATGTTCAGCCAAGGAGCCACCCCCCTCCTTCTAATGGCCTAATGAATTGGTACTCTACAAATATTTGCAGTCCTGAACCAATTGAACCAGGCCGCGCCTGAACACTAGGATAGAAACATTTTTGAAAATTAAGATAGGTGCCCTGCTTATTCACAGCGCTGAAATGCTGGACGCTCAACCTTTAAGCTCCTGGCGCACATACTATAATTAATAGTGGAAGACTAATGACCCGATTTGTTGGTGAAGCCAAAAAATCGAACATTTTTTATCGTTCTGAACTCCAAAAGTTACAAAATGTCTTAAGAGAACTAAAGATGAGATCTTTAAATTTCGTTTCATCGAATTTTACATTACTTTTCGGGCGCTCTGTATATATTACATAACAAATATATACGTAGTATAGTATGTATTATAAAAAAAGAAAATTAAGGGCCTCTTTTTATGTGATGCATCAATCATTAATAATAGAACATTCAATTAACTACCTAATCCAATTATTACATAACTTACTGACTCACGGTCACTTGGTGCAAGGAAACGAGCAACACAACACAACAATTAGCTATTATAAACAATGCTTTCAGTTTAAAACTATTCAGGTATGCCAAAAATGAAAAAAATTCCCAAGTTGTATTTGAGATTAATTTCTAATTTATAGGTCGTTAAATTGTTAAATTGATGTAGTATTAAGTTTTATCCATAAAAACATAAAATTAAGTTTCTTACATCAGGTAGTAGAAATTTTCCTATCTCGGTGGAATAATCTATAGTATAATACCAATAATTATTGGTACTATTTTTAGTGCAAAATCAAAAAATGATAAGAATTAGATTTCGTATAAACAAATGGAAAATATTGAAATTGGCGGAAATAACAACGGATGTTTGATTTCGAAAAAAATTAATTTTATCACTCGAGTTTTGAAAATACCCATTCAGTAAAAATCGATGATTAATAAATAGTCTACTTAATTACATAAACATCCAGACCATACAATGAATGTAGCAACAAATTTTGAAATGAAAACAAAAACAATAAATAATACACCTCTTTCAGGAGACTGAAATCAAACGGCTGTTTGGAATGTCATTTATCAGTGTGTTGTTGTTAGTTCAAAAGAGCTCAACTTAGAGCTAAAAGATGCGCTTGTTACACAATATTTGTATGGGCCACCGAACAAATAGTATCCATCGACCAAACCCATTAGCGATCGATTAGTGATGCTTCGTGCTTCGAGAGAAACAGATCAAGAGGGACGTAATCCACACACGGGCCAATTCCAATCCAATAATAGGAACTCGGTGCCAACTCGGAGCCCTCAATCATTCTGGTTCGTGAGATACCTTTGCCCAAAGAGAGTAAGAGAGCTCCAAGGTTTTTGCTCAGCTAAGCAATTTGCAGTAGATCAAAACACTTCAAAAGTAGACCACGGTTATCGTTTACAATTGAATTACAAAATGACACTTAACCTTAAAGCGATACTTCAACGGAGTCACTGCTCATTATTCACTCTCTCCACGTGTTTTTCCAATGTTTTTTTTTGATAAAGCACGGTTTTCAAACTTTTATTTAAATTTTTTAACGGAACCATCCGTTTTCAGAATTCGTAACCAAAAATAACAATTTAAAAAAATCTCATTTGTCTTAAAGGGCAAAAAGGCTTGGAGGAAACTGAAAGTTGCAAGTGGAAATACGGGTTAGCACTGATTGCACGATTATTGTGACAACAAAAAGAGGCATGTTGGGCATGTTCAAGCGAGTTATGAGTTATGAGTATGAGATGAGCACTCGCTGAATGAGTGCAATTGACGCCTAAACGGATTACGAATTAATTCGAAAATTTTCAAAAATTAATTATTGGCCGGCGCCGTCTATGTGGTACTGACGTTATAATTGATAACCTTGACTAAACTGCAAGTATAAATTAACCTACCTCCTCTATAGAAACTAAAAAAATGGAAATTAGTGGTTTAAATTTTTAACGAAATGTAAACAGAAAATTTGTTTACCAAAAAAAAATTACGACCGATAAGAACATAATTAAATTAGGTTAACCTGCAAATGAATTCCACGCGGATTTCTTAAGCTTACCGGCGTTAAAAATTACGTAATTAATTAAAAACAAAAGGACCATACCTTTGGGTTTTTGAATTCCTAAACGATAAGACTCGGTCGTCGGATTAAAAACTGTAACATAACCATTTCTATTTCTGTCCTCTGTATGATGAGCAGCACACATTTCTTTCGACTTGATAATTTTTGTAACTTAAGTAACACTGAGATTCATCTTTCAAGTTAAAAAAAGTTTTTTCCGAAAGTCGCGAATTAAATATTTGTCGCCATTTCGCGTTAGAAAAATTAAACGAGAACTTTTCTGTTCCGATTAATAAAACAAATAGACTCTTATCAAGTATGAGGTTGACGAATAAAATATTTCATTTTAGTTTTAACTAGATCGTTTTTATCACATTTCTATTTACTTCTAACACGTGACAGACTAGCACGGCGTACAACTGACAAAAATATACATAACGTTAAGCGATCGTAAGACCCACGTGACCGATGAAAATTTACTAAATTTGTTAAACAAATGAATGAAAGTTACGTCATCAGTATCACTACTTAAATAGTTTTAAAATAGTAATTTCTAGAAATTATTCTCTAACTTAACCTTGCTTGGTTCGGCCTTTTGATAAGGTAATCCCTTTGCGCCTGCGTCCGCATTATCACTTAAGTGCGCTCTGCTGGACTTGAAAATTTAAAAACGTAGCAATTGGCGCACCTTTTTATTACGAGTACGAGCTTTCGCCAAATGAAAAATTAAAGAGATATAAATAAATTATCAGAAAGGTTAATTGAGGTTTCGTTTCAACCTTTCAATAATCAAATCAGCAATGCATTCGGAGAGAGAGCAGAGTCAACGGGTCAAACGAACCGTGAACCGTAGGCTAGTATTTTGCACGTTGTATCAAACTTGCAACGCAACCTATTTTTAATTGTGAAGATCGTAGATTTTGACTTGGAGGAACCTACACCTACACCTGCCCCTGCCCCAACTCCAAAGGGCGGTTGGGTGTGCGCCATGGGTAGGTACCATAAGTCAAAGATATATTTTATTCGAAATCAGAAGAGTTCGGCTATGTGTTTGGTTGGCTGCCTGTAGAAAAAAGAGCCTGCAAGTGAATGCAAAATTTGGTAAAAAAGAACACAAACAATGAAGAAGCTTCAAAACCTTCTAATAAAATCCCAACAACAGCAATTCACCATTGAGGTGGCCAAAGATGAGTAATACCTACTCATAGACTTCCTTAATTAAAATTTACTGCATCATGATTATAGTATACAATTTTCTGATAATTCAATAAGACAGACTCACTAAACACTAAACGGTCTCAAGTCTCAAGTTTGAAATGTACTGATTGAATTGGTTTTTAGACGTAATCCGTCCCATAACCAATTTAGATAAAATAACAAACTTCAAATTTCGTCTGTCCAAAAGTCGAGTAAGAGTAAAGTGATTTACTCATAACACTTTGCAATTTATTTTTAGCATATCACTGATGATTGATGTAAAAACCGTCTCAGCAAATTCCGCAATGAAGGGGAGGCGTGAAGAAAAGGATCTCATACGATATTAAAAATAAAAACTATGCCGTAGATGCGTAGATAAACACTAAAGAAGGTTGGCACAGGCACATTTTACGCCAGTGCGGCCCTGGCTCTTTAAAAAAAATCAGAATTTGTAAGTGGCTTAACAATCGCTGCCGACAAAGTAAAAAAATATTCGATTACTATGATACAGAGTATCCAGCAGGGGCTATTGGGGGGAAGGGGTCTTCTTGCAATATTTAGAAACTTCAACTTGCTAACTCAAGATGTTAAACAAACGGGTACGGCAAAGACAGAAAATAGAACGAGTACAAAGAATTCAAATGTCAAATTCAGGGACCTCGTAACTCTTTAACAATATTTTTTATTAATCCAAATTCTTAATTTTTCTACTTAATTTTTGCGAAACATCTTTTTTAGAGACACTATCAAAATCTACTAAAGCTCCTGAATGTCATTTTACGCCGTTTGACCTTGACTAATCAAACTTTTCGCCTACAGCACTCTCTTAAGAATAAATCCGAGCCTGCTTGCCCACCAAGCAATTTTAAATTTTGAAGGGCCCCTAAAAGGTTTGAAAATTCCGGGGAGAAAGATCGCAAGAAACTATTTATTTACTCGTCGACGAATACATTTCACAAAGATCCTCTTCCTGTTGCTGTTTCTCGACAAAATATTTATTTGCGCCAAATTGAGCAACGCAGGGAAGTGACAAGTATCTCTACCAGATTTTTGTTATAAGATCAAAGTTCCAACAAATTTAATAAATAAAATAGTTAAACAAAGATTATAATTTTTAATTACCAAATAACAATTTGGTGATCTATCGGAGAAAAAGGTAAATCAGAACCAGAAGCTCTAAAACTCACACCTTCAAAAATATGGTACAGGGGGCCCCTTTTTGATTTAATTGGGGGACTATCTTTTATTATTTTCATTAAAAATTGTTTTCAGTTTTCAAAAATGTTTAAACAAACTCGAAAAAATTCCATAAAGCAACCAAATTAAAATCCACTTATCACGGCGCTGAAACAGGATACTCAAACAAGAGTAGTTGGGTCTTCCTGCGTGTGAACATACATATTTATAAATGAGAACAAAATGGTCTCTCAGAAATGACCAAGTCCGACAAATTTTATGTCTTGTTGACAAATTGGCAATTAGTAGGAAAGTTACAAGGATCGTCCACCTATTTTTGAGGTCACCGTATATACCGTATACAAAAGAGCAATCACATAAGAGCATGACAACGTAAACAAAATTAAAAATAAAATTTCGATAAGATAAGCGAAATGGAAATACTGAAAATTTTTACGGGTTTTTGATAAGCTACGTAAACCATGAAGAAACTTGGCATGGGAAGTTTTTGTTGGACCGAGACGACCAAAACGTATATTTACAATTTTTCTATAGGCTCGTAAAACATTTACTGTTTTTTCCGTATAAATTAGACAGGGTGCTTCGTTTAAAGAACCAAAATTTTATATTTTCCCCAAAAATTAGCAGACTAGCAGACTACTGGCCCTAATTATTTTTTACCGCAGCTCTGCTACAGTGCTACAGCTATAGATGAAGTTGAATTAAAAATATTTTTTCCTTTTGACTCTCTCCATCGTGTGTTCTCTTTTATGTGTGTGGTTAAGCCTGATAAATAAATTTACTGTGGTTAAACACAAATAAAATACTTAAAATTATGTAAGTTGACATTTTGACTGTTTGAGCGATGCCATAAATTAGAAAATAAATAGCAAATACTGTGTAAAATTTATAATACGTTTCTAAACACTTTTCCGGAATCGATCCTCAGCGCCATCTATTGGCTTGAGTTGCAGTACGTGGTAGTCAACCTTCGGTAAAATAAAAATTATGTTTTAAATCCTCAAATAACAATTTCAATGCGTTTCTGTTAGCTACTCAACCGTTAGAACTGAAATAAAGCCTAGACAAAACCATAATTTACCATTGACGTAATTGACAGGATATTTTTCAAGTCCCTTATCTAATTTACGGCACCTTAAGTGTCTACTTCCAAGTTGGTAACTAAAAAGTCAAGACTCAACTTGCGATTATTTTTGAACGCACTGTATTTCATACGCCTTGCATTTCAGTGCAGAAGGTTATACTTCACTCAATACTTAGGTGTATGATTGCTTGCCTATGATTAAAAAGACACGATTTGAAAAATTTATGGCGCTCTTGATAGCGACGTTTAACTTAATTAAGTGGTTCAATGCAACTCGTATCCTTTATCAATTTATTACAAAATTAATACAAAGAGCACGTTGAGTTAAAATTGTCATCATTTAAAATAAATTTAATTTTTACCTTAGAACCACACACAATAGTTTTTAGGGACTCACTTTTTATATGATCTACGAATTAGAAAATGGCCCCCCTAAAACTAAGTAATTTAAACTGGGTTAAAGGCCCAAGCCATGAACGAGCCCAAAATGTCTCCGATTTACAATAAGTCAAACAGAAGCAGAGCTGCTTTGAATTTGTATTTAATTTCCGACGTACCGACGTTCCCCAAAATTAATTGTAATTCCGTCACAATAAATTTCGTTCGTTTAAATCTAGGTGCGGTCCTGTATTGTCGAATTTAATTTATTTATAAATGTATCGTTCTATAAATAATTTGCATACTTTAAAGTTTATTATACTTGAATAAATGCAAATTTTAATAGTTTACTTTTTTTATTAATTTACCTAATAGCTAATGAAGGAAAAAATAAAGAAATCACGTTTGTTGAATAAACAAATAAGGTGGTACGACGTATGACATTATTATAACATTTTTAAAAACATCAAAAACATCGAGAAGAACCTCGACCCGACATTGACATTAATTAAAACCAAATATTCGCAAAGCGAAAAATTTGATTTTGAGCCAACGATTACCTATTTTAAAATACAACGTGCGATTGTTTGTGATTGTAATCAATTGTTTGGTTATTAACAGAAAAATAAACTAATCGACATTTTTCTAAAATAAACAGAGCGTAAATTAATTAAACTGCGTACAAAAAATGATAAGAGTAGAAAAACATAAAAGCTCTTAAATTTGACTATATCAAACACTACAGTTACGAGTCCTTCTAAAAAAGTGAGTAAAAAAAGGGGGCAAAAATTGCAAGTGGGAAAATAAATGTTAAATTTGCTGAAGGCCAGTCTTTAAAGCAACTTCCTTATTACGATGTTAAGTAGCATTGTTTAAAAACTTAATTAGAAAATAGATCTAATAATAACAATAAATAATTGAGTAATGCATTGCAAGCTCTTCTAAGAAGGGACTTGCGAGTAAGTAAGTAGAATAAGTGGAAATTTTTGTGTAAAGGGTAAATAAAGTTTAGCTATCATTAAAACCCCGCTCCGAAGATGCTACAGTGTATCGAAACAGCTGTCAGCAACCAAAAATTAGTACAAATAGCTATTCCAATTTAGTTCATACAAAAAAAAATTTAGCTATCACCCTTTTGGGAGCAACGTGTTAGATAACGTGCAAACATCCTGTATACCTATCTAATTAATTGTTTTTTTAACAAGTGTCGTATCTGTCGACATTATCTCTCGTTACAAAGTAAGTCTTGAGTCTTGAGTAAATAAATATGAATTGCAGTTACGTTGCACTCAAAGTGTTATTTTAAACAAAAAAAAGGCTGTTTTAAAAATGCTCGGGTGGATGTTTTCATTCTCATTTCTGAGATTTCAACTTGACTCGGTTGACTCGTTGCCTTGCCATTCAATGAATTTGCTCATTTTAATAGGACTTTGCAAAGTCCCTGCAATGAATTTCAATTGCACCTAACCTTACGCGAATACACCTAATTTTCTCGACACTGAATTGTCCCTGCTCGGGCGCCAAATTTACAAGTACACTAATTGAACAACTGTCTCAGCCCTAATTTGCAATTTCTTATACAATGCTTTAAATTTTTATCTTCTTGGACTTGGAAAGCCATTTTGAATCTATTGAACAATTCTGGAAAACATGCTCACCTAGTATGGTAATATATTTATATTTGTTTATTTAAAGACGCGTGCTGTCAGTTACAGTAGCAGTGTTAAACATTTAACACATATTCATTCTATTTAACACAGTATATGTTAATATATTATAATCAAACATTAAAAAATTATTTGAAAATTATGATTTAATGTGTTAATTAAATGTTTAAAATGTATTTTTTAAACCTTGAAAATGAAAACTGGAAAATTACCATTTTACCAATCGAAATCATATGTAATATCTATGTTTATTGCCAATTTCAAATAGTTAAAATTTCCAAAACTTAAAGCTCTTATGTTAAAAATAGATAACTCTATAATTTACCCTAATTTTAAAATTG
Source organism: Malthinus flaveolus (assembly GCA_950108345.1). Taxonomy (NCBI): domain Eukaryota; kingdom Metazoa; phylum Arthropoda; class Insecta; order Coleoptera; family Cantharidae; genus Malthinus; species Malthinus flaveolus. The sequence continues at coordinate 4,361,675 of OX467287.1, read as the reverse complement.
AATAGAATTAGTTGTAATTTAATAACTTCATCGTTACGAAAGTCGTTAAAATATGCTGCGAGTAATTAGTTATTAACATTATAATAATAACTCATTAGAACAAGGTATTTTTATGTCGATCGTTTATTAAATAATGACTATTGCTAATTGAAAATGGTTACACCTTCATTGTTAAGTTGTTATTCTTATCATTCTACTGTGATTTTGCGGCCAGCTACCGAAAGTATGTTATTTGAGTTCTCATAAACCCTAAATTGCAACTGCCATCCGCCTACAAGTTTTCTGAAGCCCGGATGTAAAAAACGAGAAGGTTCTTTTAGGTATGGAAACTTCTAAATTTCTTTTAAAAAAATAGTAGTCCTTTAGCTTCCATAGTAGATATCAAACTCGACGATCGAATTACTAGTAAAATCTACTAAACTCGACTGCCCTTAAAACGAGGCAGAAAACAAAATCTAATGAACCGAAAAATTTGAAAACTTACAAAATGGAAGCCAAAGAACTACTAATTCTTGCCCGAAAATTTGAACAAATTTGGAGAGCTCACTTTTAAGTTAGTGGTCGTCAAACTCGACAATCGAATTACTAGTAAAATCTGCGAAATTCGACTGCTCCTAAAACGAGCTATAAAACAAAATGTAATGAACCGAAAAATTTGAAAACTTACAAAATGGAAGCTAAAGGACTGTTAATTCTTGCCCGAAAATTTGAACAAATTTGGAGAGCTCACTTTTAAGTTAGTGGTCGTCAAACTCGACAATCGAATTACTAGTAAAATCTGCGAAATTCGACTGCTCCTAAAACGAGCTATAAAACAAAATGTAATGAACCGAAAAATTTGAAAACTTACAAAATGGAAGCTAAAGGACTGTTAATTCTTGCCCGAAAATTTGAACAAATTTGGAGAGCTCACTTTTAAGTTAGTGGTCGTCAAACTCGACAATCGAATTACTAGTAAAATCTGCGAAATTCGACTGCTCCTAAAACGAGCTATAAAACAAAATGTAATGAACCGAAAAATTTGAAAACTTACAAAATGGAAGCTAAAGGACTGTTAATTCTTGCCCGAAAATTTGAACAAATTTGGAGAGCTCACTTTTAAGTTAGTGGTCGTCAAACTCGACAATCGAATTACTAGTAAAATCTGCGAAATTCGACTGCTCCTAAAACGAGCTATAAAACAAAATGTAATGAACCGAAAAATTTGAAAACTTACAAAATGGAAGCTAAAGGACTGTTAATTCTTGCCCGAAAATTTGAACAAATTTGAAGAGCTCACTTCTAAGTTAGTGGTCGTCAAACTTGACGATCGAATTACTAGTAAAATCTGCGAAATTCGACTGCTCCTAAAACGAGCTATAAAACAAAATGTAATGAACCGAAAAATTTGAAAACTTACAAAATGGAAGCTAAAGGACTACTAATTCTTGCCCAAAAATTTGAACAAATTTGAAGAGCTCACTTCTAAGTTAGTGGTCGTCAAACTTGACGATCGAATTACTAGTAAAATCTGCGAAATTCGACTGCTCCTAAAACGAGCTATAAAACAAAATGTAATGAACCGAAAAATTTGAAAACTTACAAAATGGAAGCTAAAGGACTACTAATTCTTGCCCAAAAATTTGAACAAATTTGGAGAGCTCACTTTTAAGTTAGTGGTCGTCAAACTCGACGATCGAATTACTAGTAAAATCTGCGAAATTCGACTGCTCCTAAAACGAGCTATAAAACAAAATGTAATGAACCGAAAAATTTGAAAACTTACAAAATGGAAGCTAAAGGACTACTAATTCTTGCCCAAAAATTTGAACAAATTTGGAGAGCTCACTTCTAAGTTAGTGGTCGTCAAACTCGACGATCGAATTACTAGTAAAATCTGCGAAATTCGACTGCTCCTAAAACGAGCTATAAAACAAAATGTAATGAACCGAAAAATTTGAAAACTTACAAAATGGAAGCTAAAGGACTACTAATTCTTGCCCAAAAATTTGAACAAATTTGAAGAGCTCACTTCTAAGTTAGTGGTCGTCAAACTCGACGATCGAATTACTAGTAAAATCTGCGAAATTCGACTGCTCCTAATACGAGACGTAAAACAAAATGTCATGAACCGAAAAATTTGAAAACTTACAAAATTGCCCACTGACGACAAAGTCATTTCTACAAGAAAGTTTGAAGAACTCTATTTGCATTTTATATCATGGTAGGACAAAAACGTCCACTTAATGTTATTCAAGCAAATCTCTGCGTGTGGAATTTTTAAATAAAAAATATCATTTTATATTTAATAAACTAAAATAGTTGCAACTGTCGTAAATGGAAATTATGGAAAAGTAATAATTGTAAATGCGTATCGATTTATTTATGGGCAATAAATATTGATTAACAATTTTTTTTAAATAAAACAAGTCTAAAAGCAAAATGGTAAATTAGTTTCTACATACTATACAGGGTAAGAAAAAACCTACACCCACTTCTAACTTTTTTCTATGCTATAGATATATGCAAATATGCATATCAGAGCTCATTCATTTGTATGGTGGGTGTTAAAAAAAATTGAAAATTTCTCTGAGCGAGTTTCTTTTTCTAATAGAAAAAAATTTTCTGTAGCCCTTCGGGGTGCCTATATAGACTCGAGTTATTTATGCCTCTCTAGAGAAACTTAAATAATTAACTTATTTGGAATTATCATTAATTATTACCTATAGGTACTAGCGAGCTAGGTATCTACTAATATTACTATTATAACCTGCGACCAATTAAAAAAATGATCTTCACGCTTAAACGACACTTGAACTATAATTAAAATTGAAATAATTTCCTTAAATTAAGTCAAGTGCAAGTTGCGCAATTGGTTATTTTAAAAGTTGATGTTAAAAATCCAAAAACTGTTCTGTATCCGTTCCTTTGCCAAAATTTTAGCCGACATTAAAAAGCTCGCCACTTATTGAACTTGAGTGAAATTCATTCCATAAACAATTTGGCAAAAGTTTATAAAATAATAATAATTGCAGCTTGAAATGTACATTCTATCATGTGCATATGTATTAAACGTAACGGTTCCACTCAAAAGTTATAAAATTTGTGACTATACAGATTTGAGATTATTATTATATTTAGAAACTTTTGATCTCATAGTAAAAAGAGACGTAACACAACAAGTTTAATCTCATGTGGAAACCTCGTGGTGAGAAGGAAGAAGCGTTTGCCCACAGCCCGCGCACATCAGTGAGCAGGGCAGGGCTTATAATCTTACTCGAAGTAAGATACATTAGAAATAGAAACAAAGAAGAAGTCACGGATCGATCTCAGAAAGGGAGGAATAAAGCCCAGTGGTCTAGTATTAGATTAATCCATAAATTCAAATTTAAAAAAAAGTTGGGATCGTATTTGAAAGCTCCCAATACTCGGAAAGTAATTTGTAGACAACAAAACAAAATTAAAATAATCTGTTACGTCAATCAATAACAAAAGTTTATTGTTACTCTTCACGCTTTTTTATGCCAAAAGACCGTGAATTCGTCCAAATCGTGACCTATACTGTTTACTTTTGACTTTTATAAATGAGGCACAGTTTAATTGAACGAGAAAAATTCTCGCCCGATAGATATATTTGAAACTTTTTAAGGATTAAAAAATCAAGGCTCTCAACGTTTACGTTTTATTACGTAAAAATGAAATTAAAATAAATGCAAGCAACATACCTACCTACCGGTGATAAATGATTGGTGATTCTCCAATAATTAAAAATAAACCTTGACATTAATTATTTAAAGCTTAATATGATTTGACAAAATAAAAATCAATTGCACATTGAAAAGAAAACGTTTTAAAGATCAATTAATTAGGTTCAAAACAAATGTAATAGTACAGGAGATATAGGCAAAAAATAGCTGGTTGGTGGAACTAATTCTCACAGAGACGCGGTTTGAATTTTTTAGTTCCTTGTTGATATCTCTTTGACATACTAAAAGTCTAGAAAAATCTAAGTGTGCGAAATGCGGTTTTTGGCGTCGATCTTAAGAAATTTTCCAAAAATTATAAAAAAAATTGTGTGTGATATCAAATTACTGAAAATTTCATGCTGAAAAAGATTATGATATTGTTGTGTTATAAAATTTCTATAAAAACAAAAGTCGTGTCATGTTTTGTCTTCACTTTTTGTGAAGAAGTTAAAAAATACTTTTTTTCCAATTTGTAAAATTAAGAAGCGCGCTATTGAACTGCAATAGCTTCTTATTCACCACTTGGAGGTATAATAATGATTTCCTATATCGCATGACATAGAATAAGGTCGTAGCTAAAGATTTTTTAAAACAAAGGTCGGCCAGGTTTTCTCTTCACCTTTTCTAAAGAAGTTTAAACAAATTTTTGTTTGAAATTCTAACATTAAAGAGCGCACTATTAAACTTCAAAAGCATCTTATTCTTTACTTGGAGGTTCAATAAAGATTTCCTATATCATATCGCATAGAGTAAGGGCGAAGTTAAAGATTTTTTTAAAACAAAGTACTGCCAGGTTTCATGTTGGACTTTTATGAAGAAGTTAAAAAACACTTTTGTTCGAAATTGTAAAATTAAGAAGCGCGCTTCTGAACTTCAAAAGCTTCTTTTTCACCACTTGGAGGCAGGATAAAAATTTCGTATATTGCATTAGATAGAATAAGGACGTAGTTAAAGGTTTTTTAAAAACAAAGTAGTGCCAGGTTTCATCTGCACCTTTTGCGAAGAAGTTAAAAAACGCTTTTGTTGCAAATTGTAACATTAAGGAGTGCGCCATTGAACTTCAAGAGCTTTTTATTCACCACTTGGAGGCCCTATAAAGATTTGGTTTTAAAAAGTTGTTAACTACGTTCTTATTCTATGTGATATGATATAGCAAATCGTTATGTATCTCCAAGTCGTGAATAAAAAGCCCTTGAAGTTCAATAGCGCGCTCCTAAATTTGACAATTTTGAACAAAAGTGTTTTTTAACTTCTTCATAAAAGTCAAATATGAAACCTGGCACTACTTTGTTTTTAAAAAACCTTTAACTACGCCCTCATGCTATGTGATGTGATATAAGAAATCTATATTGGACCTCCAAGTGATGAATAAGATACTTTTGAAGTTTAATAGTGCGCTTCTTAATTTTACAATTTCGAACAAAAGTGTTTTTTGACTTCTTCACAAAAGGTGCAGACGAAACTTCGCACGACTTTTGTTTTAAAAAACCTTTAAGTGCGTCCTTATTCTATCTGATGCAACATAGGAAATCTTTATTGGACCTCCAAGTTGTGAATAAGAAGTTTTTGAAGTTAAATAGCGGGCTCCTGAATGTAACAATTTCGATAAAATGTATTTTTTAACTTCTTCACAAAAGGTTAAGCCGAAACCTGGCATGGGCTTTTGTTTTAAAAATTTTTAACTACGCTTTTATTCGAGCATTGTATTATAAGAAATCATCTTCAAACCTCCAAGTTGGGAATAAGAACCTTCTGAAGTTTGATAGCGCAATACATTTCGTATAAAATTAAAAAAAAATTCCTTCAAGTGAAGAGAGGACACTTAACACGATTTCTGTTTTATAAATCTTTAATTAATTATATTATCTTTATGCTACTTCATGCAGTGCCGGATTACCTATTGATGGATAACTTTAGTGCCTAATTCCGTTAATAAAACTTGCTCGTCTTACTTACAGCTTATACAGTGTTATCTCGTAAACGAATATCTAAAATTTACCTACAGATATTTTGCGGATTTTGCCGTAATATAACATCTAAACTTATTTTTCCGACAAAAAAGCGATTTTTTTGCCTAATGTGTCTGAAATAATATGCATTTGTAATACAAAACTCTATTTGATTAATAAAAATACGATTTTCAACACTGCAAAAGGTTTCAGTTTTACATTTTTTCGGCTAACATTTTGTTTTTTAATTTTGATTTTGTAAAACCAATTTCATAATCTTTTTCTGCATGAAATTTTCTGTAGTTTGATACCACACACGATTTTTTTTTAGTTTTTGGAAAATTTCTTAAGATCGACACCAAAAAACCGCATTTCGCACACTTAGATTTTTCTAGACTTTTAGTATGTCAAAGAGATATCAACAAGGAACTAAAAAATTCAAACCACGTCTCTGTGGGAATTAGTTCCACCTAAAAACCAATATCTCCTGTACTATAAGCATTGCACTATTATTACCAATTCGTAATAATAGGTGGAGGGAAAATATATTAGGATTGGGAAAATTTATATTTTAGAATGGTATGAAAATTCTAGGGCCAGACTTGTATGGGTTTAATAACAGTTAGTACGCACATAGAGTAGGTAATATAGGTAAAAGTATAGGTGGCACTGTAGTTTGAAACAGAGTAAATCAAGAGCGACTTTCTCAATTTTCACATAAAATACACAATACACATACCTCTAACAAACTCATTTAGTGGGTAACTGTTGACACTTTCTCTATTTTTTTTCTAGCTCAAGATAGTGTTAATAAATAAATATTAATAATAATACAAACAAAATAAATTAGCGCAGCTTCAATTTTTTAATTTAAAAAAATACCAGTGGCGGGTCCCGCCTACATTCGACTTCAAAAGCCACATCATCAATTTTGCAAACTACTCTATTCCAGCAAACGCTGAAAATTTGCGTTGATAAGTTATTTTGTCTGATGGCGAAAATAGTTCTTAGAGAGAGCCCTGGAGGGTTTGTCAAGTGAGTAGAAAAATAATTGATAATTGAGACAGGTGTTGTTGAAATAAAATAATTATAGAAGTCGTATAAATATAATCTGTCGTCTGACCAGAGTGGCCCAAACACCTAAATATTGACGTCTATCGCAAATTCATTATTCATGATTAATGAATGTAGTGTAGGTGTGTAGTTCGCCGGCAATGTTTGCCAGACTATTTCAAAGCCTTATTACAAAGTAACGGGAGCATTCACACACAACAGGGGAATTAATCTAAGGGCACCAGGCACCACCAACCACCAACCCTTCCATTTTAATTCTGATCCTGAAGCTCGACCACCAACCATTGCCACTGTTTTCTGAACGAAAAGTCAAGATTTTCCAAAAGTGGACCGCATCGTGGTTTAACCTAAAAATTTGTTCAAAAACAAGCCCACCCAGTGGCGTGCGTTTTGAAACTAAATAGTTGGTTCGCTCTCGCATGTTAAAAGAATGCAAAAAATGGAAAGCGGCGTTGGTGCATGGCATTTTTTATTTCTAAAATCAATTACTTTATATTAGACTGTAATAGTTGTATATACGCACGTCCTCGCAAATAATTTTACGCTACACTGAATGATTACAAAAACCTTTTTTTAACAACTCGAGTACGTGTATTTGAAAATGTAAGCTTTTGTATTACAAATCGTAATTTTTATAAATTCTCTCAAGTCCTTGAATAAAAACTGTAATTTTCAAGTTGCAAACTTTTAAGCCTCGATATCCTATGCACTTCTAACGCACTCATAACTGGGCAAAGCTCATTTTTGAGAAGATATTCCCTAACAGCAACAGTATATACTTCTCGGGATCTCCACTATGACAACTACCAGCACCGAAATTGAGGGAGTATTTTCGAAAAGAACACAATTCTTGATCGTCCTTTCGAATGGAAGCAGAATATCTAACGAGGCGAAGATGAAGAAGTTGCTTGGTGACCTATGAGCCACCCAGATCCACCCAGACCAAATGTATGCGACTTTTATTACAAAAAGTTCATAAAGACCTATTAATATTCCTCGATATTCCAGAACCCGCGAAGTTTTAAAAAAATCATGTTGATCGACTTCTGGCCAACCTTGTGAAATTGAAAATATTTAAGCGACGTGTTTGGAAATTTTCTCGCTTTTTAACTAATTGTATAGGTTGTAAACGGTGTAAACAATAATTACATTACCTATACCTACTAATAACTATTGGATAACAAAAATCGTAAACCTCCTTCAAGCGTCCATTAATTAAAAGACGCCATCACCTTAACCTTAAGTAATTAAATTTTTTTAAATAATGAAATCGTTTTGTATATGTATAATTAGACTAATAACACTAATCTTACTTTATGTTTACTATTAGCTTTTTGTAAAACCTTAATTAAGGCATACTTGAGTAATAATAATGGATTTAGATAACATCAAGATCGGTCTCGAGGGCGAATCACGGTCAGGGTCGCTCGCAAAGAGGTTGCTCAGTGCCCAGCTCTCCAGCTCTACAAAAGGTGTGGTAGAACAAACGTAGAAGACATCTCAAACTTCTAAGTCATTAGAAACGAAGTCGAATAGGCAGTCGACAAATTTGTCAAAAAATGCGACAATCTACAGTATCTAATCAAATGACGCGATGGTACTACTGCCACGGAGAACTTTGCACTTTGAGAAACATAATTGATTTTCGGCCCATGTACTTAATTATTAATTGGTTATACTATGTAATAGAAAAAGATTTCGCAAAAATACCTTGTTTGCCTAGTACGTTATCTAGATGGTGATATAATAACACCTACGTACGTTTTTAATCGGGAGCCCTACGGTCCCTACGAAGTTGTTAGCTCACAGAGCGTTAAATTCGTCTGGATCGGCTCTGGTAATTGTGTAAAAAACGACAATTGAAGATCTAGTTCAAGCAATAAAACAGTAATTACAACGTCTAGCAAATGATTAACGGTTTCCTCATTTAAATTCATAATAAAATAATTTAGTACAATGAAATAATTCAATTATCAAGTTCTCGGTTAAATCAAAAGTTTACTATACACATTTAACATGTACCTCAATTATCCCAATCTTATCGAACGTGTTAATTTCAAGTGGCTATTGTCGTCTTTTTACAAAGTCATTAAACAATTTAGATTTTTGATAAAATAAAATTTGGAATTTATAAATTTTTGTTTTTTATCGCAGATTTTCTCTATCAAGATTTTTGGGTTTAAATCGTATGTTTCTATATCTATCATATCCTTCGATTTTTTCGCACCAATCAAGATTAAAAAGTTTAAAAAAATGTTGTTATTATTAATGAGTTTAAATAATTAAAAATCAAACGTAAATGTACTCGCTCACCGAGACTTAGAAGTTAATGTGCGAAAATGATGAGCTCGAAATATTTTTATTACTTATTTTATATTACGTAATCTCTATAATAACACAAATTATATGAATAACCAGGAATTTTTGTTATTTTGAAACTAATTTATTATTTGTATTCAAATATTGAAATAAAAGCTTTGGTAATAGCAGCAGCACAGCAAAACGCACCGAATAACCGTACGGTCAAATAATCGTAGCGGTAGTTTAAAGTCAGATTTGTAATTTGTTTCAAAACTAAATAAGGACATTCTTCTAGATTATTTCCAGACTGGATGTAAATGTTTAGCTCCTTGACTTTAAGTAGCATCCTGTTGCAATACTACGAACTGGGCTAAAGATTTATAGATCTGGGATATTTCATCAGGTCGTTTTTGTAGAACCACAACCAAGCACCCAAGTAGCACGTTTGTTTAAAAAAACAATTTTTTGTCGAGGTGATTGCCAAACATTTTATTCTAAAAAGACGGAAGAAAAAATAATCTCAAGTACTCGGTAGCTAAAATAGCTTAGTTTAAAAAAAAGCTGTGGTTTCAAAAGAAATTGTTGTTTAGAATGTCTGTTTTAATTCAACAATAGCTCTTGCACTAAAAATTGAATACCAAGCACACTTATAAGTGGATATAGTCAAAACCATGAGAGGTTTATGACTTATGACTCATCGCTAAAACGCCTTAAAAATGACGTATTAAAATATTCTGTTGCATTCCCACAAAGTAAAAACAAACTAGCTAACTAGGCTAGCATGCTTCATGTTATGTAGTTATTTGGAATCAGTCATAAGACATCTCTCCTGATTTTGACTATAGTGGATCAACCGATAGCAACACGTTGCAAACTAAGCAGGGCACTACGCACAAAATACGTCCTGTTTTTCACTAGTAACAGAGGCTATAAGAGCAGTCGCAATAATAGCCATGGAAACAGTCATAATAGTCGACTATACAAACTTGTATAACAGCCCTGGTATTCTAATTCCGCTCCGTAAAGTTCTTTTTGACTTACGCCACCAGCAGAGAGGTTCAATACAATCAATAGAAGAATAGAATAGAAAGAGATTATTCATTATTGTACCTCTCTGCTGGTGGTAAAGATACCGACAACTTTACGGAGCTTACCTACCATAACAGGTATATTCGACAAATCTCTATTTCGAAATGAGTTTTTAATCCCCTTTGTAAGGTATATACAAAGGAGTTTAAGTTTTTAATGGTTTACAAGGAGCCCTACATAAAAACATTGGAAACTAACTGGCAAAACCATTTTGCTCCTTGCAAGGCATTTAAAACTCAAACTCCTTGGTATAGTATACCTTACAAAGAGGATTAATAAGTCATTTCAAAATAAAGTTTTTCCAACTATACCGCTCCGTATTGGTATTCTAAAGCCGCTCCGTAAAGCTCTTTTTGACTTACGCCACCAGCAGAGAGGTTCAATACAATCAATAGAAGAATAGAATAGAAAGAGATTATTCATTATTGTACCTCTCTGCTGGTGGTAAAGTTACTGACAACTTTACGGAGCGTACCTACCATAACTTTACCATCAGTACCAGCAGAGAGGTATAATAATGAATAATCTCCTTCTATTCTATATTCTTCTATTAATTCTACGACTCTCTCTGCGGGTAGCATAAGGTTGAAAACAGAGTAAACGCGAGAAGCGATACAATACGAGGAGCGATACGACGCGATATTTTAAAATTTATCACGTTGTATGTGACTTTGCTCGCAACGCTTATCGTCTTCACTCAGAATAGTCACATAAAACTTGATGATGGCGAGTTTTAAAATATCTCATCGTATCGCTTCTCGCGTTTACTCTGTTTGCAGCCTAAGTCACCAGAGCCAAAACGGAGCGGTGTAGATATACTATTGAAAACAACCAAAAAGCTTACGATTTAGATCTAGAGAGGTACACGAAAAAATGTGAATTGCAGTGCAGGTACATCGAAACAATAGGTAAAACTGAACTGGCAAATTGGTACCGATTAAGAAACACCCACACACTACTAATTTGTGCAGCGGATACTGATAATAAGTTATATTGTAGCTGTAGACTAGCTAGTGGCAGCCCAGCACACTGCTCTATCACTGCAATGCCGTAACCAGAAAATATTTCGGGGGTTACAAGTAAAGCCGAACAAGGAGCCAACTACTTCAATTTTGCACCCCTTGCGTCAGAAATAAAATAGCGCCGCAGGATTAAAACGAACTTCCGCAATTTTAATAATAGTGATTGATAGTGTCTCTAAAAAAACGTTTCACAAAAACAAGGGATGAAAATGAAAAATTCAATTACTAAATTTTTTTAACAAACAATATTATGGAATAATGGGCCCCTTTTAACCCAAGGCTAAATCTAGGTCTGCTAGGACCTAATTCAAATACTTTTTAAAATTTTAAGATTTTTCTTAAGATTTTTTTTTCGGGAATAAGAACAGGATGCAGAAAAGTACTTAAAGTGTAAATGATAATATTCCGGGAGGGAAGGGGGTAATCCCTCCTGATTTCCACCCTGGCCTTGTACGGGGGTGCTGAACGATAATATAGATGTACCAAATAGCCTTACGGCTCGTCAAGCCCGGCCCGAATTAGAAAAAGAGATTATTATCGATCAGCGAGTTTATCCCTTACAAGCAGGAATTTAAAAGAGGACAACGACGCATTTTTTTAATGAACCGGCAGACATTTTCGAGACTAATGCGTAATGCAATGACGTTACTTAAATGCAATGTAAATACATATTTTTTATTTAATAAAATATAGTCATTCACCTTTCTTTTTACTATTTAATTTGTTTTCATTAATTTTAAAAATAATTTAAAATTAGCAATTACTAGTTTAAATATTTCGAATTTTTCTATGACCCACACCATACCATAGAGTAAATAATAACACCGTCTTTTTAGTCAATTCCTATACATAGCCCAGTTCCCGGTGTAGAATTGAAAATAATAATTTTTGAGAGTGGAACCAACAAGAACATAAAGGTAGAGATTTTGAAGACATAAATAATGATGAAATGAAAAATGGCGATGAATGCAGTCGCATACGCGTACACCAAGTGAAAATATATTTATCAATTAATTGGGTTATTGGGTAGGTACATTATTAAATTCAGGTATCATTTCACACTTCACAAATTAGCGCTGCACTTGTGCAGCTCAGTGCCCTCCCGAGCCTTCCGTACATAGCCCCCTGATCCTAGTATACGCCCGTACACACACACACAAAATGATTTCGCTCCAAAAATGATAAGAATTTTTAGCTCGATCAAAATAATATGGAGTAAATACAAAATTAGACGACTAATTAAATAATTCTAAAAAAGAAAAAAAAATTATCAGCCAAAAATTATATTTCAAGTCAATTGCACTCAAAACTCAAAATCTATGACATTTCAGAAATACTCAAATAAGTTAATCGACAAAATTGATTTAAAAATGTTTTTAATTTATCATTGTTGCAAGGTCAAAATTTAGAATTGGAAGCAAAAAAGAATAATTGTTCAACTATATATATAAACTATAAAATAGTTTATTAATCGATTAAATTCCGTACTTTCTCTTTTATAAAGAAGTTATCGGTATTTTATATAATTTTTGCTTGTTCGAGTTTACTTTCGTTCACGTAATTTCGAATTTTTGTATATGCGACTAACCCCGTATACGTAACAACAAAAAATCGACGAAAAGTGAGCTCCTATACAAGTCAAAAGTAGGTATAAAAAAGAATGTACTCACCAAAAACCTTTGAATAAGTTGCTCGTGCCATCCCCTTCATACCCTCATTATTGAAACTCTTGGGACTGTTAGCTTCGGCTTCTCCTGCAGTTCCATTTCCTTGGCCCATAGTTGTAACTTTTTTTTTAATTAAAAAAAAAGAGTCGGAATGTGTAGTATATTTTCTTGATGATGGAAGAAAAAAATTATTTTTTTAAACCGATTGTCATTGAAGTTTCAAATTCATTTTGAATAGTTTTTACGTAGGGTACGAAATTATTTGAAAAATTCGCGGTTTGCACCTTTTCGGTTCAACAGGTAGACGTTTACTAAACGCCGCTAAGCATCGACACTATCTCGAAACTTGGCCGAGTGTTATTAAAGTACGCCCACTTTTGAACTCAAAAATGATGAGTGGTAAGTGTCATACTTTGCCAATATCTTGTAATTACTTTTATTAGTACGTCTACATTACATGTCACACATGTCGATGCCTCAGGTACACAGGTACTACCACGAAGTCGAAACATGTTAGTGCTCGCAATCTTATTTGATCTTTTATAAACTTTATTATTCATCTAAAAAGGCATTAAGTTAATTAGCTTTCGTAAATTAAAACAAAATCCCAAATTTGCTTTTCTATACAATCTCTTTAACACATGGTCAATTGAGTATCAACAAAAAACGAGGATGTAAATATGTAAATAATGTCAAGACGCTACAGTACGCATACAGTGTGTCCCTCGGATACACCGAAAATTACTGAAGTGTCTGAAGTTCATAATTTCCAATTAATTATATTACCAGGGCATGTAACGCACATTCGCAACTTCGCAATTCACAAAATTTGGAATAGATACCCGATGAATTGGAAATTGTGGACTATGACTAAAACTATTAAGTAATTTTCATGCTTTTTTATTCGTGGAAGATAATATTCCAATTTTCGTACTAAGAAAAACGGCGCTTTTGGGCCAAGCGACCAAATAAAAACTTTTATGAAAAATAACATTTTCTTGTGAAGTTGAAAACAAAAAATTCAGTTCAGTTCCTGTTCACAGTTCAGTCTATCCGAAGACATACTGTATCTGCAAAATAATTATTACTTACACCTCACTAATTAATCCGTCATAATAACGATTAAACTTTCTTAGCTAATTAACGTAATTTCTACTAAATAATAAACGAGAGACGAATAATTTCGCAATTAATTAATAAATGACGATTGCAAATTACAATTCCTTTTTGTAATAAAAATAGAACGATAATGCTTAAAAGTCAATTTCTATTTTTTTCAATTAAATCACTACAATTAAAGATTATTAGTCGTAATCTAATTTTGTAACTTAAATTAGTTGTAAGTACCTACTTGATAAAAGGATACGCGAGTACGTAAATCATTTTCTTAATCGTCTATTTAAGAGGTCAACCAAATGATATCAAATTAATTAGCGCAATTTTTAAATTGTTTCGTAGAAATACTTCAACGAAGAAAATATTAGTAGTAGAGTTAATAAACTTTTAGCGGATTTGACGTCGGGAGGTCCTCTCAATTGTTTAATTTAACGGTGCCAATGGCCCTCTCTAGATTGGCTTCTTCCCTCCTCCCATATAAAAATTGCTGGCAAGTCCCATTATTTCAAATCGTGAAAAGTTACTAGATCTGACCCTGCAAGCAAGTCTATTTTTTTTGCAACAGAGCTCGAGAGCTCGGGTTTCTCGACGAACGCGTCGATTTAATCAAAGGTCAAGATTAAGAATGGTATGGACATGTGAAGGGTAGTCTCGGTTCTACATGAATACCCATCTCAAGGTGAGACACTTCACACCTAATCAAATACTAAATAGATACCTTGTACGTCATACGTTAATTACTATTTTCAATTGTTTTATTGTAAGAGCCGCAGACAGAGGCGTGCTCGCTTGGATGGCTAGGCGACTCGGGCCACCCCAGACGGGTGGCAAAGCAGCTTAAAGTAATCAGTAAACTATGCAGAGTGGGCTGACATTCGGCGGCTTACAATCCGCTAACCGTATGCTGAGAATCTGCAGACAATGAATTATAGTTGCCAGAGTACTGTTGTACTGTTACTGATCGCTTTAAGCAGCTTTGTCCGCTAAACGCACCCATTTAATTTATATTTAAAAATTTACTGAAACAGTTACTTACTAAAATAGCCCTTACAATGAAATTTACGTTAAGTAACAAGAATAGGTTGACTTTCATAAATTCGTACCAACTATGAAATGTCATTTGAGGAGAATCCTGTGATAGTGCGTCGCCCACGGTCTTTTTTACGTTCATGTTTATCTCAGAAAATATCAGTGGCGGAATAATACACAAAATAACAATTTCTAAAGGTTCATAAATCACTGACAAATATCCTACGTCCTACCACAGGATTACTAATTCCTGAACACATCCTAAATCATTTGGGCGATTACATAATTTGCAACGTACGTCAGAGTCCTAAGTTTTTCCAGACTCTAAATACAAACGTCCTATCAATTTTGATACATTATTGGGTCCCTTTAGATTTGTTTCTGCTCCCCCTCAAGATGACATAATACCCCGCAAATTCATTCAAAATTTGTTTAGAAAATCCTGCTCTTTTTGGTTCAAAACTTGTTATGACTTTGATTAAATTTCGCAAATATTTGTACGATGACACTCGTCATTTTTTGTACGTTGCACGATTGGTTGCCTACCGTTAAGTTGTTTTTTTTTAATTATAGAACTTCTCGACGGTTGAACATTTTTGAAATTTCGATTTATGAAGTTTAACAACAACAAATCAGGCGGGCCGGTGTGGTCGGGCAACTAAAAGCGTCGGACTCGGGTCTGGTATTTGATTGAATAAAGCGACTGGTCAGTTATAAAAAAATTATTAACTTTCTAAAATATAAACAGACTAGGATGAATTTTTATTTTGTGCTGAAATATCCGACGCCGACTTCGCATTTTTTCTGTAAAAACAATTCTGTTAAAACGAACTAGAAAATAAGTGAAAGGGTTGAACGCGTGATTTACCTAAATTGTCGTTCCCTTTTAGTCTTATAACTGGGTTTTGTGCTAATGCTATCGCGATCGGGCGCTTTCACTTTCAATTTTTTTATTATCTTCTTAGCAGGATTCTTCAGCTTCAACATATACTCTGGAACATCACACCCTGATTGTTTTATAACTTGAGCTATTCTAAAATAACAATAATTTAGCATTTAATTCATATTTTGGGCGTAAAAATAATCACTTTCGTAAAATTATTGTGTCATCTGCTGTAAAAAACGTTATTGCCTTTCCTGTGCGTCCGGCCCTTCCAGCTCGCCCTATACGATGTACATACGAAATTGCCGATGTCGGGAAGTCATAATTAATAACTAAATTAATCCCCTTGAAATCTACACCTCGAGCCATTAATTCCGTACATATTAAAATCCAAATTTTACCTTCACGAAACTGTTTCACTGTGGTATCTCTCTACAAAAATTTTAAGTGAGTCACATTTAAAACAGGGATTGCTAATAACTTACTTGAGACTGACTTCGATCAGCATGTATAGCATCAACATTTACACCATCAAACATAAGTTCGGTAAACAACTGTTGCGCCCTTTCTTTACTCTGTACAAAAACCAATACTGGTGGCAATATTCCATTACGAATTATATCGCGTATTGCCAATAATTTTCCAGCTTCGTTACCAACAAACAAAAGCTTCTGTTCGACAGATTCTACTGCTGCATTTCTAAAACTCGACATTAAACAAAGTCTTAAAAGCATTTATAACTTACCTGTGCCCAACTGTAATACGAATTAAACCTTTAGCATGTCGAACACACCACTTAGCTACGATAGGAGTGTAAGTAGCACTAAACATAGCAATCTTACGATTCTTATGAGAACAACCAGTTAAAATTTGTTTCATTTGTTTTCTAAAGCTATTAGCCGTGTCTTCAAATAGTTTATCTGCTTCGTCAATAACCAACCACTCTACACTAAACAATAATTTTAGTTAAATCGATAAACAAGTTTTAAAATACTCACTTTTCCAAAGACACTCCAGGCGGTTCTTGCCTCAATAAAAAACATAAGCGATTCGGAGTCGTCACTAGAATATCAAACTTAAGAGAGCTATTTGAGCCGTAAGCTGTTAAAGCTTTGTTCATTTTGCTCATAGAATGAATTTTAAGGTTACGCCCTTCTGACAAACGTATGCACTCGCGTTGTGTTTGCTTTGCTAATTCTCGAGTAGGGCACAAAATTACAGCTCTAAATCCTACATTACTAGGTTGGTTTAGTGTGTGTATGATAGGAATTAAAAATGCGGCAGTTTTACCAGATCCAGTTGGAGCGCATGCTAAAAGTTGACGACCCTAGAAATATTTTATGTGTAAAACGTGGCAACTTGCAAAATGAGCATTACCTTCATCATAACTCCTATAGCTTGCTTTTGTATTGGGGTTGGTATTAGATAACCACAATTCTTTATATTTTTAAGTAAATCTAATTTAAGGTCTAATTCGTCGAAAGATTGAATTGGTTCTGGAATGTGACGGCCAACAACTTTAAGGCGCAGCTGATTTCTAACACGATTGACCTAACCGAGCAACATTAGTCTTATCAAGAACTTTCGATTATTAAAACTTACTTGTTCTTCTTCTAAAAGTTTTTGTTTCTTTGGATCTAATACTTTCTTGGCCTTTTTTCGTTTGTTCCCACGTTTAGTCGCATCCGTTGTAATCGATCCTAATAATGTAACTTCATTAGCATTGTCATTTACTTCGTCTTCAAATTGTTCTTCTTTAATTTGTACCTCGTTAGTTTCATTACTAGTATAATAAGAGGCAGCTTGAGGGGACTAAAAGGATCACATTAATCTTTTAATGGTTTAAGTATCGATTCAAATATTGCACCTTTTTCGGTAAATTTTCCCTTTTAAACTTAGCACCTCTGGTCAGTTGTATAAAAATATCTTTAGCATCCATTTCTGATAATAAAATTAATAATTTCCACTAAAAATTACACTATTATTGGAAATAGAAATACACATGTCAACACGTGAAGTGAGGTTATGTTTCGTACAAATCGTTACATCGAAAACGCACATGCGCTACATCGAAACACGTTACGTCGACTTTCTCAATTTTCACTACCCTGAAAGCAGCAGAATTCCACGGTTTTGAAAATGGTGCATTACATCTTGTCCTAAAATTTCAATAATTTTGTAAAAACCATTAGGTTCGTTCCAACAAGGAATATTTCCATTAATATTACTACAACGCAAACGCATTCATAAAATGTCCTTCCAACAGACAAGAATTACTAGTACGGAATTCTGATTATAAGTAGTCGGCTGTTCCAACACATTTAGAACCGTTCAGAACCAGTAATATTACCGGCTACACAGTCCCTTGCTCGAACCAAGAATTACCGTAATATTACTGGTTTTGTTCACGCAAGCGTAGTTCTTAGTTCAATAATTACTGGTAGTGAACAGTAACAGAACTCCTTGTTGTAACAAACCTATTAATAAGTTATTCGCCTTCAAACTAGAGGGTTAAATACTAGTAAAACCAACAGAATTCCACGGTTTCGAAAATGGTGCATTTAACAAAATCTAATGAAACGAAAAATTTTAAAATTGAGGATATCAAAACGAATCAAAAGGACTACTACATCTTGTCCTAAAATTTCAATAATTTTGTAAGAGCAGATAGTTTTAGTCGACACCTCTAAGGTGTGGGGTTGTGGGGCTATTACATCCATATTTCTTATATCTTTCTAACAGTATCACATAATTCACAAAAATAATAATAAATCTATTTATTTCATATTTACAAGTTGCAATCAACTAAAAATATAGTTTTAACATCAAAATATTATATATAATATAATATTCTAAATATACTCGGGATATTTATTTATTTGGCACATTTGGATTGAAACAATTATTGAAATCTAACATAATAAATACTTAATTACCTATTTTGATTTATAAATAATTTCCTATCTATTTTGGCAAACAATGTTAACATCGTTCATCCAAACATCACAAAACTTAAAACAGAATGCAAATACGAACTTAAGAGTTCTCCGAATATCATTCGAATCGTCCAACTATCGTCTTAACCCAGCCTTTACTTTGAACTTCCTCAAATGGTTGAGAATCAGAATTTGTAACTCCGTTTTCGTTCGATACCTCATAAAGGGACTTACTCGGAAAGACTTTTCTTCTTGCGTTTGATTCTATTATTTTCTTTTCGTGCACTCTAAAAATTTCACTTTTTCCATTTGAAAGCCTCAAAGGTTTGGTCGGTATTGGAGGTGGAGCTTTGTTAGGTCTTCTTATATTTTGATTCTTTTTATTGTCGACTTTTTCTACTTTAATAGGAATTGTAGGTTTAGGAGGCTCGCTCGTTAAATTTAGTGTTTGATTAATCGTGTCTTCGTTTAAGCTTTTTTCCATCACTTCCTCATAATTACCATCAGAATTTTGACTAGAATAAACATTTTCGACTTGACTAGATTTTTCAGCAGTACCATTTTCTTGAATATCGTCTAGAGATTGATTTCTGCTCATCTCAAATTCTCTACCTTTTAGATCGCCAGAATTAAGAACTTCCGTTTCGTTAATGCTAAGATCTAGTAAAGTATACTCGTTTTCTTCACAATTTTCGTCGGTGTGTAAATCTAACTGACTAATAGATTGAGACGAACGAAATAATTTTTGTGGATCCGCATAATCTGGATTTGCAATTTTTGCGCCCATACTTTCAGATCCTTGTTTGTAAGTTGGTAATTTATTTGTACGCTTTTGTTCTTCAGATATTATGGCACGAAATCGTTGTACTAAACTAAAACGTATTGCTGATTTACGATAAATTCGATGGTCGGGATGTTCACTGTCGTTGAGTTGTGACGAAAGATCGCTAAACAAAAATTAACATTAGTATACAATCAAAATAGAGGCCACACGAAATGTTACTAATAATGAAATCACGTAATGGAGGCTTTTCAACACACTTAAAACAAAAACAAAATTATTAAACTCGATAAGGGGTGGTCCAATTGTGAAGTAAGGCAAAGCACCTAGCTTGGTAGCTTGGTAAGTTATTATTTTGTATATGTCCGAATAATTTTAAATGACAGATATAAACAATTTCTATTTTTAACTGTTCATTTATCTCTAACACTACAAGATATATCGAAGACAAACACCTAAATGAATCACCCTGTATACAAAAAGAGGTATTAAACTTTGATGTACTACTGGGCCACCCTGTATGAGTTTAGTTAAGCAGAACACCATGAATTGCAGGAAGCTTAAAATCATTTGACCGATTTTGTGATGGTTTAGTTGTAGATATTTCCCTTATCCAAGGTAACGCCTTGGAAGTTAATCAAGTACTTTATTCGCTACAAAGCATAAAGCAAATCTCCTTACTATACGATATATTTTAGTGCTCGATCTCAAATTAATTAAAAGATTTAATTTGTATTCGGTTGCGAATTGCGAACTCGAAGAGTTTCATCAAAGCTAGTACCGATGAAGATAATGAGCAAAATACACTCCGATTAAAATTAAAATAAACACAAACATAAAAAAAGCAAATTCCCCATCTCTATTTTGAGCAAACTTTCAAAAAACTAACCGATCTAGGAAAACACGCAGTTCGTTTAATCCGTTTTCCATTTGCACGCGTTTTGGCCAATAACAACCTCAAAAAGTTACAATTTGTAAAATATGTAAACCAAAAAAATTTCGACGTTCGCTTACCTTTCTTGAAGATCTTCAAGATCCACATCGGGCTGTTTACCCCTTAACAATGAATCATCACAAGTAATTTTCTTAACACTCTCCTTAAAATTAAGCTGATCGTTCAGTTGAAAATCTCTCGGCAGCGAGTCGGCTTTGCTAGGAAGCTCTTTATTTTCTTGTTTCGACCAAACACCCGTACACGGTTCGCTGCTTTCGCGAATATTTTTACGTTGCCTATTCAATAACTTGTGAAATTCGGCATTTTGCATCAAGAGATCAGAGACTACCTTTTCTAAAGTTGTAGACGTTAAACTCGCCTCCCCTTCCAAACTACTCTCCTGTATATCTTCGCATTTATCGGGTAAGTCGGTAGTTTTTAAATTTAAACTATCGGTCGATTCGTCGACAACATCACAAGTTTCTGAATCAGACAAGTCCGTGTAGAATTTCGCAGTTTCTTCTTTCGTCTTTTTAAGTTTCGTTATTTTTTTGGGTAAAGTTTTTGAGTTGTATTGATTTATAATTCCCGGTTCTGATTTTCGTCTCCAATTGGTTAAAGATGAAAATGAACGGTCTTGAGAAGCGCTGCGTCTGCCCGTAAAATGGTTTGTTTTACGAAAACGCCCGCGCCTTTCTAAATACTGAGGGGTCGAGTGTTGCTTCAATGGAGACCACTTATCTGACGTGTCTTCTGAAAATAATCGGTTTTAGAGTCTAGACATAGGTTATTACTTTTTCCTTTAACGTAATTAATTAGGTGATCCCCCACCTCCCTCTCCTGCTCTCCCCAACCTAATTTAATTCAAATTTAAATTATGTACCTTCTTGAAGATTTTGACCCAACTGCATTACGAGCTGCCTCGCATGATTCGGAATGACGGCGCTGTAATTTTCCAAAATTACTCGTTTGAGTTGTAGGGTCCATTCCCTCTTATGTTGAGACGAGCGTGCTCTTAACGTGCACTGCTGGCGTGGGTTGTCAAAAGGTATGATATGAAAGCTCAACGGTTCGCCACGAACTTGTTCCACTAACATTAAATTTGAGCACTAAAATGAAAAGTTAGAAATTTTTCGAGCGGAAAAAAAAGCATTTTACCATAATGTGAGACTTGTATGCGAGCCAACCGTCTTGTTTGCTTTTGGCGATGAGTAATACTTTATCAAAAAGAAAAATGTGACGTCTGCCGCGTGCACCTCCGACCCTAAACGTTCCTTCGGCAATGAGCTCGCCTAAAGCTGTTAAATCTGGTCCAGACCAACCATATAATTGTGATTGTATTTCTTGGACACGAACGGCGTGTTCGTGTTTACGTTTCATCGTGTTTATATGTGAAGCTACACTAGTCATCGTCGCGAGCGCTAAATCGACTGCAGGTTTATGAGGTTGTTCACATTGTTTTGATAATCTCTGTAACAATTTTGGAGAAATAAATTTGGATCTCCCTTTAGTTGGCTAACAACTTACTTGTAATAAAAGGTGGTATTTTAAAATCCTTTGTACCGGTTTCAATAAATAAGAACCTAATGGAAGAGCGTGTCCTAAAGCTAATTGTTTTTCACGAAATAAAGTGGCCATGCTTTCGTCTCCGGTGAGTTCGCTGAGAACGAACATCGTCCTAGGGTAACTTGTGCAATATTCGGTATAAACTGAAAAACCTGCGTCGTTGTGGAGAAAGGCGTTTGCCGTCAAAGTAGGATTACAATTCGCTTGTTGTAATTCTTCGAGAAACGATCTGTAAAGAAAGGAAAAATGAAGATGCGCTCATTGCTCACGAGTCAAATTTTTCGTACCTATTAAAACGATAAATTTCTTCTAAATTGTTAAACAGGTCTTCTAAATGTTGTAGTAATGGACAGTTTGGATCCATTTTCCAAGGAACAAGGTATCCCTGTAAAGAACGGCATTAATAAATAGACTTCGTGTGCGTGTGTGTGTGTTGGAGGAACATTTTTATGTTTTTGCCATAAACGTCCGGTAGTAAAATTGCAAATTCAAAATGATTTACAGCCAATATGTGAACGAACGATGAAAACTCAAAGTTTGTAATTTAAATTTTTACGTCTTTTAAGTCGTTCTCTCCACACACATTTATTTGTTTAAAATATAAATAGTCGTTAGGATAATTCTGCCATAACACACGTGCCCTTCCCTCCTAATATCTAAACTTCCTGCCTCAAGTCATTAACGAGCTTTTCTTTTGAATTTGAATATGGTATATTTCTTTTATGTCAACAGACCAACCTACGATAGTTCATTAAGAAAATTTTTAACGGTTTAAGGAGATTATATGACGAGCAAAGTTTAATTAGTAAGGGTTGGGTTCAAATTTGTTTTGTATAGACGTCTTCCCCAAGTGACGTTCTCGTTCGCAAAGTTCGTTCTATTCCATTTCGTGTTATCGCAAATTTCTTTTTGGAAAAACGTCCCACAAAAAAATTGCAACAAAACACGTCACTCAACGACTTGGTCTTAAAATAACACGGTATTTAACCAATTAAGTAGCCGATGAGCTAATATTTGCATAACCGGCTAAATTTGCTTAAGATCTGTTTCGGAAACAATAATCGAGGGTCATCAGACTTGACAATTAAATAAACGACATTTTTGGAATTTCTAACAGTTCATTTTTAACAAAAATAAAAGCAAAAAAAGGAAAAGTCACAAAGACGTCTCGGAATGGCTTGAAATGACCAATCTTGACGAAGATGGGTTTTCACTCAAAATCAGTATTCAGAGCTAAATTATTGGAGATCCAGATTCCCGAGCAAAAAAAACTTTTACGAAGTAAGAATCAAGCTTTTGGAATTTAATCTTTTCCAGTAACAATTGCGGTATGTTACTCATTGAAAAATTTATCGGTTGACACATTATTTTGCGTTATAAAAAATACTGATGGGAAAATGTATAAATTTTCTGCTAGAAACACATAGACAACTGTTAATAAACAATTAACGTAGGCTATTAAAGATTAAAGAGGCATCCACCTTCGTATATAATTATACGTGATACGTGAGTCATAATCATCTTTATAAAAACTGCAGGTACCTGACACGGAAGGTCGTCCCTCTAACGTCCATTTTATTTACGCCAATCATAATAATAATTGTACTATTTGAACCTAATGAATTAAATATAAACTTGAACTGCTAATTCACTTCGTGACGTCCATCCCGTCACTCTTCTCAGAAATCTCGGCCAAAAATAATAACCCAAGAGGAGGAAGGAACCTTTAATAATTTTACAACCAACAATTTTGATTCGTACCGAATGAATGAATGATTCATAAAAAAAATAAGAAGTCACGACCCCTCGTACTTTTTGTACAAATGTCAATTAATGTTATTATTCCAATTAATTCGACATTAATGGGAAATATGAAACCGCTAGAAGTGCCACGAAAAGTTAGAAAAGACGCCTACAAAAATCATCCCCAGACAGGAAGTGGTTCAAAACTAAACGCAATTTCCTTATGTTTAATTTAAGGATAAATTATTATTACAAACGGTACATTAATAATAATCAGAGTTTGATGGAATGTAAAATTAATCATCGCCTACCTCAATAACCTCCCGAAGATCTGATACATAAACGGTTTCGGTGTCCATAACCTCTTGTAAAACACATTGCTCGGGGCTCATCGTGGGTTGTTCAGCAATTCCACTATCGGCAGATCCTGAGTAAGAGGAAAAATCATAAATTATAACATTATAACTGCTCGCTTCAATTCGAACGAGAGCAGCATGTGTCCGTTCGCCCTCGAGAGTTTTCACTTCGTCCTCAAGGGGCGAATTAAGAAACATAGCATCGAAACAAAAAAGAAAGAGATACCTTGACTTCCCGTCGGTTCGGGATCACTGTCCAAACTTTCGGCAGAAGCCAAATACGCCGAACAAGGTTGATGATGACCTCCGCTACTGCTCGATGAGCAAGAACCCAGACTTGTTAAAGATACAGGCCTGGAAACTTCAGACGATGCTGTGCTATTGGTTCCTACACTACTTTCGCTTGGTACCTAAAAATAAAATTTGCACTACATAAAGTGTAATAGTCTTTTTTTAGCTTATTAAATAAGGTAAAAGCGGAACGAAATTCTATATTTATACTTAAGAAGTTAATCCAATTAGATATTCAGTACAATAATTGTAAGCAGATAACAATCTATACAATAATTATTTCCTAGCTGCAAGAAGTGAGAGCTATAGTAAGTGGCGCTCTTTCGTCTAATAACAATTATTACTTCTAAAAAAACTCGATGCTTCCTACTAGTTGTCAAAATTTGACATTTTGGACACAAAACTCAAAGATGGCCATATTTTCCCTCTTTAACTATTCTATTTCAATACCTCGTCCACTTAATGCTTCCAGTTGACCCCAATAACTAATAACTGAAATCGACTTCAGTCTGCCAATTAATTAAACGAGCGAAGCTTACCTGCAAGTATTTTCCTAAATTTTTTCGTCCGACAGGAGTCCTGGAAGCAATTCCTGAAGGCGAGGTGTGTAAATAACTTCCTAAAGGTTTGGGCGAAATCGAATCGTTGGAAAAACTACCACTAGTGTCATTTGCACAACTTAAACTATCGTTAACACTAAAAGACGAACTAAATTCATTCCGACTAACAAATGTACTAACTCTAGAACCACAAAAACTCTTAGAACTTCTCAACACTTTCGATGTATTTTCACATTTGTTGTGTAAAAACGAACTATTTTTATTAACTAATTCTCCATCTGGTAAATTTGATAACATTTTTTGAACGTTTTGAGATATTATTTCGATGGATTCGTTGCTTTTCTGAACGGATTTTTCGGGCGAAATTCGCTTCGTGTAAGTACGTTTATCACTGGATAATATGTATTTTTTGAAACCTATGGACTCTTCGCTACTAAAATTTTTATTGAGCTCTTCGTCTGGGACGTTTGATAAAATTTTTTGTACGTTTGGTGATAAGTTTGCAAAACTGTTTGCTTGGATTGAACGTTTCGGTGTGCTCGAACGACTTTTTTCGTTGTCTTCTGAATCGCTATTTACGTTAGTTCCTTCCCAAATGGCATCTATTGCGCCCATAATACTTGGCATCAAATCTGTCGTTGCGCCTGTAAAAGAAGTGTAAATTAGTGAACGGATACTTAAAAAATGTTAAATTGATAAATACAGCTTTATTTCTTTTTCTTATACGTAAAGTGCATTTTGTGGTTTCAAAACTTGACCACTACCCACCACGAATTTACGATGAAATTCAACAAAACTAATTTAAAAGATACACTCTTAAAAATAACATGGTAATTACAACTAAATTTTAGTAGCCACGACGAAAATTCGTAGTTGCAATAGGCACAACTGATGTTTTAGTTAGGGTAACTTGCGGTTATTCCTTACATGATTTTAGTTTTGCGTAGTCTATTGATTTGTTGGGATTACTAAGAATATTTGTTGTTAAAGCAAACATAAAAATTTTCACAACTAACAATAAGTATTTCGTTTAACTAATACATACACTAATGTCAGTTAGCGAGACTTGGTTGCAGTACGTACATAATTTTGTTATAGGAAAAAATTAAATTGATTCTCAGTAAAAAATATTATAGTTATCTTTATCCTCAAAAATCTTTTAATGCTACTAAAAAACTTATTCATTGCAATTAAACATTATTAATTACGAGAATTGATTTGGTTTAATTACGATAATGTGTAAGGTTGGTCCACCCTCAACATTTCCCATTGCCGATACTAAGAGCAAATACACATTTAAAATTTTAAAGTATTTATTTTATAACAATACAAAAATATTAAATATTACAAAAAACTTAATTAATACATTGATTTCCATTATAACATATATTATGATAACATGGTTTAAAACTAATAATACTATCAAGGTTCATGATACTTACTGCATCAGTACCTATTAACAATTTCATACGCATTTATATGATCATCGTATGCGATTGTATCAAATATATTTAAAAGAAAAAAAAATTGTTTGTTTGAATTTATAAACATAAATTGCACAGTGCCAAAGATTGGAGACAACTCGAGGTAATCAATGAGCAATTTAGTGTTAATGTAATACTTTACTCCATTACATTTAATCCATTTGCAGTGCAACCATTCTCCAGTAGTTAAAGCCTCATCAAGAGGCCCAATAAAATTCATAAATACATTCAAATTAGGAATTATCTCTGTATTACTATATGCGATACAATATTTTCAAATCCTACATTTGATAGCAATCGAAAGCACATCTTTAATTGATGTTTTAAAGCCAAGGAGTACGGTAAATTTTTTCGATTACAAATCACATTAGCAGTCATTTTTGACTCTCGATGCTTCGATTCAAAACGCATTGACCAAATATTGATTAAAGGACCAATTTGTGACATTACATAGGGATAATGGGTAAGCAAATGGAATTTTGGCTTCAATGTGTCTTGACTTAATTGTATGTACGAGTACAAGGTATTATGTTCATAAACATGAAAACTTAATAAATTTACGTCGTCCGTTGTTACCTTACTTTGAGTACACAAATCTATAATCGCTCGCAAATGCAAGTAGAGTTGCCAATATATATTATTTTTAGGAATGTAATCGGCAATCAAAAAATTAAATATTTTAGTGAAGCATAGCATTTCCGAAGCAGACATATTTAATTTTTTTTTGTGAAAATCTACTCTGCACTCTGCACACTTCATTTTAAAAATATTAAAATTCTAGCGAATATAGAAAACTTGAACGTGTAAAATAATTATTTAAAAAAACTAAAAATAATTCTTTAAACAAAAAACATAAAATGATTTATGATAGTTGAGGTACTAAAGTAGTGACGGAAGTATAAATTTGATCAAATTTGGTAGAAATTAAAGACACTTTTGAATTATTAGCCATACCTGATCGGCTTCTAATGGATACAATGCATTCAATGCATGAATAGCTTTAAATGTCACCTCTATTGCCTTAAGAGGCGACTCCACTTGGTAAGAAACTTCGTTGATTTTCACGTAGCAGTGTGTGATGTTGTCAAAATCAATTCCTACTATTATAGGACATGATTGTATAAGGTTATATTTAATTTTTCTAATTTCTTCACACGAGCTTCCACCGTTTCTTGTAAATCTTGTAGGCTCTGAAAATTTTAATGAATATTATACCTTATTTATAATTAATATTGATAGATAATATGATAAATATTTATGTTATTTCGGGAATATGTACCTACTTACCTTTACGTGAATCAAAAATCCTTGGTCAATTTCTACTTTAGAGGGTTTCCATTTTTTATTAACTGCGACTGGTGTGACCAAAAGAGGAAGCAATTTTAAGGTTCTGATACATTTGCCAGCTATATAAAATATTAAAATTAAATATCTTATAGTATTTAATCAAGTAATCTCACCTTCGGACGAACTATTAAAAATTTCTTGTAATAACTTTTGAACCAGTTTATCTTTATTAAAACGTGCTGTATCTATTAATTTTTCAGAGAACTTACTCCAATTCAAATAAAATGAATCGCTTACGTTAGGATACAATTTCTTAAAATCGTAATCGAACTAAAACAAAGCGCAATTAAGAAAACATGAATACATACATTTGTATAATAGGTAGGTACTTACCAAAACAAATCCACAATCAGATGTAAGGGTTGGAAATAGTTGAAAATATTCAAAAATAAAGTGCTCTTTCATGTATTCTCTTCTAATTTTAAATGTTTTTCCCCAATAATCTTCCACTTTAGTAAAAGGCTCTCTGTTATATTTGAGCCATTCCATATAACCCTTTTCTTCTTCCGCGCTTTGAAATTCGAGTTAGAGAAATTTTGAGTTGGAGAAAAAACGCCAAACAACATACTACAAAAAAATATTTGTTTATTTCAAATGTAATCGGTAATTTCTTTTTGTTTTTTGCTTAAATGTTTTTCATTTTCGACAAAATTTTCCCTAGTTGTCACTGAACAAGTTAATGATTCATAAGTAATACTTAAATGAAATACTTAACCCACTGTTCATAATTAGGGACTTCCCCGAAAAATAAAAGTTTAGTAACTTGTTTGTAATTGTTTGTAAAATTACTAACAACAAATTAAAAGTAATAAATTTTGGAAGTCTGATAGGAAAAAAGTGTCAAACTACCTATGGTAAAAGTCGTTATGAAACCAAGAGAACCCAACACATATGAAACTGGCCGGACTTTTCAATTTATCATGTAAACAACATGTAAACTAACAGCTATATTACATTAAAAACTAATTTTAAAAAATCAAAATAGGTACATACTTACTTATTTATTCACTTCACTTTACAGCTCACGAGCTCACAGCAACACAGTGGCGTTTAAGATTAAGAAAATGCAAAATTGCACTAAATTTTTCTATTAGGTCATTCATAATATGCGCAGAGAATAATATTTGTTACCTCTACGATAATTTTGCCGCGCGAAATATTGAAATTCCTTAGCGTGAAAACGTTTTAGTTGCAGTAACAATTTTTTTCTTTTGAGATTGCTATACATTTATAATTTGAAATTACTATAAAAATTAGTTCTTTGGACGAATTTATTTTTATTGAAAACTGATAATTATGACTATCAATAATAACACCTTGCAACTAAAAAAAATGTTTGTAATTGTCGTTCTCGATTCTGGCAGTAATTTAATTTTAATTTGGAAAAACCGAATGTATTAACCAAAAGCTTTTGCCCATGTCTACTAGACTACTTTGTTCACTTAACTTTTTTATAGTTTGAGAAATGTAAAAAATACATTGTCAGAAATAATTCAATACAACGAATACTTTTTAATTGGGATTATCATGTCATTTTTAAGAGTGTAATAAAATATTGTTTAACGAAATAACTCTTTAAAACTTCGTTAAAAAAGGAATTTTCTGCAACTTTGATTTAAACAAGTTTCAAATTCGTCCACTTATTCCCACGCAAAAAGTACAAGAAGAGTGGCCATGTGACATGTGAATATTGTAGAGGCACCTCGAGATCTTAAAAAAATTCGTAACTTTCTTATTTTTGACAATACAGCCGTAATTTCCGAACAAATACTGCTCAATATCAAATTCTCTACAACTTTGATTTGAAGAAGTTTCAAATTCGTCCACTTATTCCCACGCAAAAAGGACAAGAAGAAGGGTGGCCATGTGACCAGTGTAGAGGCACCTCGAGATCTTAAAAAATTCGTAACTTTCTTATTTTTGACAATACAGCCGTAATTTCCGAACAAATACTGCTCAATATCAAATTCTCTACAACTTTGATTTGAAGAAGTTTCAAATTCGTCCACTTATTCCCACGCAAAAAGGACAAGAAGAAGGGTGGCCATGTGACCAGTGTAGAGGCACCTCGAGATCTTAAAAAATTCGTAACTTTCTTATTTTTGACAATACAGCCGTAATTTCCGAACAAATACTGCTCAATATCAAATTCTCTACAACTTTGATTTGAAGAAGTTTCAAATTCGTCCACTTATTCCCACGCAAAAAGGACAAGAAGAAGGGTGGCCATATGACCGGTGTAGAGGCACCTCGAGATCTTAAAAAATTCGTAACTTTCTTATTTTTGACAATACAGCCGTAATTTCCGAACAAATACTGCTCAATATCAAATTCTCTACAACTTTGATTTGAAGAAGTTTCAAATTCGTCCACTTATTCCCACGCAAAAAGGACAAGAAGAAGGGTGGCCATGTGACCAGTGTAGAGGCACCTCGAGATCTTAAAAAATTCGTAACTTTCTTATTTTTGACAATACAGCCGTAATTTCCGAACAAATACTGCTCAATATCAAATTCTCTACAACTTTGATTTGAAGAAGTTTCAAATTCGTCCACTTATTCCCACGCAAAAAGGACAAGAAGAAGGGTGGCCATGTGACCAGTGTAGAGGCACCTCGAGATCTTAAAAAATTTGTAACTTTCTTATTTTTGACAATACAGCCGTAATTTCCGAACAAATACTGCTCAATATCAAATTCTCTACAACTTTGATTTGAAGAAGTTTCAAATTCGTCCACTTATTCCCACGCAAAAAGGACAAGAAGAAGGGTGGCCATGTGACCAGTGTAGAGGCACCTCGAGATCTTAAAAAATTCGTAACTTTCTTATTTTTGACAATACAGCCGTAATTTCCGAACAAATACTGCTCAATATCAAATTCTCTACAACTTTGATTTGAAGAAGTTTCAAATTCGTCCACTTATTCCCACGCAAAAAGGACAAGAAGAAGGGTGGCCATGTGACCAGTGTAGAGGCACCTCGAGATCTTAAAAAATTCGTAACTTTCTTATTTTTGACAATACAGCCGTAATTTCCGAACAAATACTGCTCAATATCAAATTCTCTACAACTTTGATTTGAAGAAGTTTCAAATTCGTCCACTTATTCCCACGCAAAAAGGACAAGAAGAAGGGTGGCCATGTGACCAGTGTAGAGGCACCTCGAGATCTTAAAAAATTCGTAACTTTCTTATTTTTGACAATACAGCCGTAATTTCCGAACAAATACTGCTCAATATCAAATTCTCTACAACTTTGATTTGAAGAAGTTTCAAATTCGTCCACTTATTCCCACGCAAAAAGGACAAGAAGAAGGGTGGCCATGTGACCAGTGTAGAGGCACCTCGAGATCTTAAAAAATTCGTAACTTTCTTATTTTTGACAATACAGCCGTAATTTCCGAACAAATACTGCTCAATATCAAATTCTCTACAACTTTGATTTGAAGAAGTTTCAAATTCGTCCACTTATTCCCACGCAAAAAGGACAAGAAGAAGGGTGGCCATGTGACCAGTGTAGAGGCACCTCGAGATCTTAAAAAATTCGTAACTTTCTTATTTTTGACAATACAGCCGTAATTTCCGAACAAATACTGCTCAATATCAAATTCTCTACAACTTTGATTTGAAGAAGTTTCAAATTCGTCCACTTATTCCCACGCAAAAAGGACAAGAAGAAGGGTGGCCATATGACCGGTGTAGAGGCACCTCGAGATCTTAAAAAATTCGTAACTTTCTTATTTTTGACAATACAGCCGTAATTTCCGAACAAATACTGCTCAATATCAAATTCTCTACAACTTTGATTTGAAGAAGTTTCAAATTCGTCCACTTATTCCCACGCAAAAAGGACAAGAAGAAGGGTGGCCATGTGACCAGTGTAGAGGCACCTCGAGATCTTAAAAAATTCGTAACTTTCTTATTTTTGACAATACAGCCGTAATTTCCGAACAAATACTGCTCAATATCAAATTCTCTACAACTTTGATTTATAGAAGTTTCGAATTCGTTCACTTATTTCCACACTAAAAGCAAACGAAAATGGGCAACCATTGTTGAGGCACTTCGAGATCTTAAAAAATTTGTAACTTTCTTATTTTTGATAATACAGCCCTAATTTTCGAACAAATATTGTTCAATATCAAATTCTCTATAACTTTGATTTGAAGAAGTTTCGAACTCGTCCACTTATTTCCACGCTAAAAGCAAAAGAAGATGGGTGGTTATTGCTGCAGCTGCAGCTGCTGCAGCTCGGGATGCCTATACGCTCATCTTTGATAAAATATCAATAATTTAAAAAAAACTATTGTTAAATATTAAATTATCGAATACTTTTAACACAATAACTTTAAAAATCTCCCTACAATTAATTATTCGTCCGGAAATAGCAGACGGAGAAGAAAACACTCGCTCAGACTGGCTCCAAGGCTCCAACGCCACTTCGCTATCTAACAAGCGTTGGTGAAAATTGTAATTTATATTTTTCCAAAATTAAAGATCCCACTAATTTGTTATTAATGATACGTCTTAAAATAATTGCTTAATTGCCAAAAACATTAATAAAAACCACTGGTACATTACATAGGTGGGTCCCTAATGTTTACAAATTAGCAAATGCCCACCCGATGGCATTGGAACAGAAATAACTCTTGTGGTACGTTATCTAATAATTAACAAACGGGAAGATTAACTTTTTAAGTTCTTTTCAACTTCCCTAGTAACCCAAAATAATATTCCTAATCACTTTTTCTACAAGTGTACGCGTGCTGGTCTTTCACCTTAAAATCGCCCCATTGTAATTATCGGAGTTATAAAATTTATCTTATATCATTAGTAAATAATGAAACGGTGAACACACACCAAGCCGAGTTAATAAATGCAATTGAGCCGTTATTATTTGAGGACAAAATAGAAGATGCGATTCGAGATGACAAACAGAAACGTAGACACGAGACATGGAAGTTAATAGGATGCAGCGTAATTAAGATCGTCAATGATGCAAAACGCAGAATGCACAAATATAATAAGTGAAATGCAAGATGCAAGGTTAAATTCTTCAAATATTGCACTTGTTAATTACCTCTTGGTCCCATTTGGGACCTCTTCCCTATACGCCTTCTTGTGCTCATTTTAAAAACATCCAATTTAACAACTGAAATGACGTCACTGACATTTTCAACGCACGAAAAACTTAATTACAACTATACATTTTGTAATGAGATAGCGTAATAAAACGTACACACACACATTCACTATCAACAACCGAGATGTAACTAACTCGAAAGCAAAGCCTAAACAGTAAACGAGCCTTGCTTTACTAGAATGTTAGTTAACAAAGTTTAGTCATGTATGAATCATTTTAAATTCTCATTATCGTCAATTTCAATGCCGACCAGCCAATTATTGACGAACAAATTAATATCATCGTACGATAGTAACCGATTGAGGGATTGGGCCACTGGTAAAAATAGGAAGACGATAACACGGTTTGTTGGGATTTGATGGGGCGTAAACGAACCTACAGAATAATTAACTAATCAGTCTACGGTCTACGCCACTGCTTTATGTAATTTTTAAGAGAAAATAATTAAAGAAGCGACGCTCGAAAAATAAATAGACTGACAAACGGTTTCGACTAATTATTTGTTTACATATTAACTCGAAAATTTAAATTAAAGAGTGCTATCGTTAATTATAATTAGCCATCATTTAAATTCACTGACAGAAACCGGAAGAATTTATGTTTAATTTACTATGCTCAAGAACGTTTCGTTTACCAGACCTGAAACATACCAATATTTGGAGGTGATGCTCGTGGTTTCTGAAAATGGGGGCGAGCAAGATGGACAAGATCAAGGGGTAGTTTTAGGTTTTATTTCGGATGTTATTCCGACTTCAGGATGGTAAAGTGATAAAGTCCAGTGCCAATTCCGGAGACGCGAGCTCAGGTGGTTCAGATAACATTACAGGTGGCGTCGGTTAGGCGGTAGTAAGCCCTCGCCTATTGGTTTAAACACAATTTACCGACTATTACTGGTTCCTAATTTTCCGGTAAAAAGGTGGGTTAAGTAACTCGTTCATGGAATAAAAGTGAAGCCATCTGAATGCCATATAACGACGGAGCGGGAAGCGCCGACTTAAAAGAAGTCTTCGTTCTCGAAACCAGGCCGAGGAAGAGAGAAGGGCGAATTAAGTGCATCATAATGCTATCACATTAAAAAGTAACTAAACAATAATGTATAGATCATTAAGAAGGCGCTAAATGCAACGTGCGGTATCAACGACCTCATTGCTGCCGGCGCCACGCGCGTTCTTTCTTCGGTAGCATCATGAGTTGGCTTCTTCCATCGCCAACACAATGCTAATGAAGTGATTGAAATCGCGTACGCGTACCTACCTGCACGTTAAAAAATAAAACAAAAGGGCATTTTTGGATTTTCTTCTTCACATCCTTGACGATTCAAGGCTAAGCAAATAAAAATATAAGCAAATAGAAATTAAACTGTGCAGAAGTGCAGACAAAATGTCTGATGCCTAGAGCGATTGCCTTCCGATTTACAAGCGAGATATTTCCACAAAGTTATATACGGGAGTGGTTGACAATGGACTGAATACAAAATTTTGTTACCATATGGTTTTTAATAACTCGCAATAAATCGTATCAAGTATAATTACAACACCGTTACGAAATTTATTTAAGCTTTAATAGAGTAAAAAGATATCAACGGCGACGTCGTTACGCGATGGGGTTCCTTTCTATTAGCCTCGCTATCACAAAATCGAATCTAACTCACCAAAATGATATATACGAAAGAATTATTTAAAATTGCAATTATACGGGAGTGGATTAGAAATTTCCTATTTCAAAAATTGAGATCAAATCAGAAAAATTTTTTGAGGCGAACATCCACACCCACCATAGATCCAATTGATCCAACTAATTTATACGACTCCTATAATACATGTAGTAGGTACATAATGTACATATTAATTAAGGGTTTGGTCCTTCGGTTTGCAGTTCGTGATTGTTCTTCTCGTCCACCTTGACACTTGCGTTGAAGGTGGAGGCCGGCTTACGAAACTTTTCATTTTTCCCCTCCTTATTAACTGCTAATTTTTTAAATCAATCATCGGGACGGTCAATTAAAAGTTGAAACTTTACTAATGACAAACCAATTAGTTTCAGTTTCCTAAATAATCGCCGTCATCTTTGAGCCTTGACCAGAGTCAATTTTAATTTCTTTGGGATTACATCGAGTTGATGATGATTTTTGAATATTTTAATTTCGAACGTTTTGGTTAATGAGGATCCGTTTCGACAGGTTAAAAAATACTTTCACCTCTTTTCCTTTAATTTATTTGACGCTTTAATCTCGACATTATATTCAATTAAGAAAATAAATTTATACAAAAAGACGTTTAATTAATAGAAAATTAATTTTATCAACAGGAAATCGATCATGTATCTGGTTTTAAATTTGCAATTATTAACAGAGTGCCCATAATCAAAGAGAGACGGTTATAAAAACGGGAATTATTTACTCGAGTACTCGAGACTTCATTTGTGAATTCGACATAAGTAATAAAGAACGCAATTTTCCGAAGTTAATTTCACAGGACTTTATTTATTTGAATTCTCTCGTTTGATCCTCACCATGCATGTCCTAAGTCCCAATTCTAATGAACTTCTATTATAGAAAATCGTATAGTGCCTAGAAAGTTTACAGCAGAGTAATATGCCTAATCTGAACCAAAGCTTATCGTACTCTGTACTCTCACCAAGCAAGGGTTATAATCGATTACAGGATTACTTTACAATCGCTTAGTTTACAACCGATTAATCGATTAATCGAAATAATCGATATATTCCACCAGGTGTTTTCAAAGGCCGCACTGTGGTAGCCTGCGCGCCGTCTTATCTTGGATGATAAAATTTGGATGTAAATACTATGTACTTATTCCCAAATAGTCCGAGAGGCAGCGAACACTTTTACAACACCGAGTACTACAAAAATTTTGATTATGCAGGTTGAAAGAACATTGCAAATGAGTAAATAAAACCGACCGTCTGCCTGTTAAAAATGGCAGCATTAACTTGAGGGAAGCTCGAAAAGGGTGGATTTTGGCTCGTTTTTGGTTATTAGCTCATAACTCAAAACTACGCAATTTTATCCGAAAAATTCTTCTACACAAAAATAAAGTGCATTAAGGCGCTAGAGCGCGTTAAAGTAAAAAAAACTTCCAAAATCTGTTTTAAAAACTATTTATCGGCCATAACTCGAAAACTACGCACTTTTAGAGAAAACTATTCCTATACAAAAATAAGGTACATTCAATTGCCTACAAATTTCGCCTCTTGAATTTTTTTCGTTAAATAAACAGTTGAGGTGGTACAGCGTGTTGAAGTTTAGGGTACATCGGACAGGTTGTCCGAGAGACAGAATGCCGAAATACAAAATTTTTGATTTTGACCGATGCAGGCTGAAAGAACATTGCAAATGAGTAATAAAACCGACCGTCTGCTTATTAAAAGTGGCAGCATTAACTTGGGGGCGGCTCGAGAAGGGTGTCTTTTGGCTCTTTTTTAGGATTTTCGCTTATAACTTCAGAACTAAGGACTTTATGAGAAAAGTTCTTTGAAACAAAACTAAGTACATTAAATTTTCTACAAATGATATTTCTTAAGTTTTTTTCCTCAAGTAAACGATTTAGGAGCTGGCGCGCGCTAAAGTTAAAAAAACTTCCAAAATCTGTTAAAAAAAATTTTAACGGCCATAACTCGAGAACTACGCACTTTTGGAGAAACGTGTTCTTATGCAAAAATAATGTACATTTAATTGCCTACAAATTATTCCTCTTAAATTTTTTTCGTTAAACAAACAGTTGAGGTGGTAGAGCGTGTTGAAGTTTAGGGTACATCGGACATAGCTTGTCCGAGAGACAGAATGCATAAATACAAAATTTTTGACTTTGGCCAATGCAGGCTGAAAGAGCATTGCAAATGAGTAATAAAACCAACCTTCTGCCTATTAAAAGTGGTAGCATTAACTTGGTGGCGGCTCGAGAAGAGTTGGTTTTAGCTATTTTTCGTGTTTTCGTTTGAGCTTCAAAACTAAGCAGTTTATGAGAAAAGTTCTTCGAAACAAAAATAAAGTACATTAAATTTTCTACAAATTACGTCTTTTAATTTTTTTTCAACCAACGAACAGTTTAGGTGCTAGAGCGCGTTGAAGTACTATGTTATAGTGGTTTTGAGGGGTAAAAGTAAAAAAATACAAAAAAATTTTTTACTAAAAAATTGCGCTTTTAGGGTAGATTTTATGTAGTATATTGTAGTAGACTTGTTCTAAGTTTCGCCTTCGTGGTGGCGGCCTTTGAATTTGATGAGCAGATTTCGCAGATTTCGCAGAGCGAGCGCGCGAGAAACGATAATACACGGAAGTGCTCGAGAAGGTTGGATTTTGGGTCTTTACTAAAACTTGAAAACTACGCACTTTAAGAAAAAAGTTTTTCTATAAAAAATAAAGTACATACATTAAATTTCCTACAAATTGTATATCAGAAATTTTTTTCTCTCTACCACTTCAACTGCTTGACGAAAAAAATTAACTTTAACGCGCGCTAGCGCCTAAATCGTCCACCCGAGGAAAAAAACTTAAGACACGTAATTTATAGAAAATTTAATGTACTTTATTTTTGTGTAGAAGAACTCTTCTCATAAAATGCGTAGTTTTCGAGTTATAAGCTAAAAACATAAAAAATAGCCAAAATCCACCTTCTCGAGCCTCCCCAAGTTAATGCTTAATGCTGCCACATCTGCAATGTTTTTTCATCCTGCATAGTCAAGAAGTTTGTACTACTTTATGGTTTAGTAAAAGTGTTCGCCACCCCCCGGACTAAAACTACGCACTGGTTCTCGCAATACAACCCCTAGCCCACTCCTGTACGAAAGCTTTCATTTTCCAGCATAACAAGAGAATATACGAGAACACTTAGATAGATAAACCCCGAAGAATTTAATACCGCTACAAAAGCTCTTTTTTCATTCTTGTTTATATGATTCATCAACAGGCAACAGGTACGAGGTACGCGAGATTAAAATCAACAACGCAAAAGAAAATATGAAAGAATTTCGATGACTAAAAGGCAACCAATTTGTTCGCAAATATTACGTCTAGAACAGCCCACTTTTATAAAAAACAATAAAAACGAGAGGGTGTTACTTGATGCACTTTACATAAAAATTTGCCATTTATGCGCAAAACCATCATATAATCGATTATTTGTTGCATAATTGATTACATTCCGCACATAAAGGGCGTTATAATGCAATCGTGAAATTTCTATTGTTACAAAAGTTAAAAATGGCGTTCGTGTACATGAATAATTAAATTTGACCGATTTTATCTTCGCTTTCAAGATAACAGTTAGAGAGTCCTCTGCAAAGCATGTAAGTTTAAGATTAAAACAGCAACCACACCAACCCTCCTCGCCTCTTTTTACTGATTAAAACTTTCAAACTCGCACGGCATTAAAATTACAAAAAAACTTTTATTCGAGTGTTTTTGTGGCGCCGGAATAATTAGTGTCAAGCATTTTAAACACTAGAAGTTGTTTAGAATTATATGCGTTACTTTCAGAATGATTGCATTAATAATGATGTTAGTGGAAGTAATGAGCATTTACCATATTTGCATTTAAACGAGCAGCAACAGGTGTTATTAGACTAAAAAAAGAGTCTATTTACAGTTGCAATTATCGTTATTTGTGTTTGAGTACCCATTACCCATGCGAGCGACCATTACAATATTTTAGTTTTAATTAAAGCCTTTTGTACTCTACCTACTAACAGCAATATTGCCTTGTTGAACTATTGGGATTATAAGAACGTTACTAATCGCCTAACTGCGATTTTAGAGGGCACATTAAGCCGTCTTCGATCCAGACTAACTTATAACTTTAATTGGAGCAAAAGCTCACCTAGTTAGTTAATTAAAGTTTAATTGTATTTATTTATAACTGAAGTTATTGCATAGTTGCATAAATTTCTCCGAGATAAAAAAAATTCTTTAGGTCAATGTTAATTATTGAAGCATTAAAGATAAGATTTCAAGTAGCAATACTAAGCATCGCATCAAATGAACTTCATTCATTCAAGTTTACCACACACAGAAGAAAATTATCGTCGCAAATGTACTTATACACATCAGTGTAATTTACTACAAGTGCTATATATAATAATCAAGAAAAAAAAATTTAATCTTCTCGTGGCGCCTCTTTTTCAAATGGAAAAGTTAGTGGACGCGTGTAGGACTTCCTTTTAAAATTTATATTCACAAATTTGCGTGGGTGATCATTGATAGTTTACAAATGCAGTCAAATAATCTCTAAAAGGCAAAGACGAGATTTTATGAATAAATAGAATTTATTCGATAATGATAAACATTGTTGAGATTATCGGATTACAGATATTAAAATCTTAAAAGAGAAGTACTTAAAGACGATAATCCACCATGGGATGGTGTAAGAATCTCATTAAAATAACTTATCTTTTTAAATGAATTACAGTTTGTATTTTTTTAGGCCGAATAGAAAGTTTTGGAAATCGACAAGAATTCG
Organism: Malthinus flaveolus; assembly: GCA_950108345.1. Classification (NCBI taxonomy): domain Eukaryota; kingdom Metazoa; phylum Arthropoda; class Insecta; order Coleoptera; family Cantharidae; genus Malthinus; species Malthinus flaveolus. The sequence continues at coordinate 4,322,206 of OX467287.1, read as the reverse complement.
ACGAGAAACGACTTTGTCGAAAATGTAAATTTTGAACATTTCTCAAACTGGCGAAAAACCTTCAAAGTGAGTTCGGCCAAAATTTTTCGAGGATCACGGTCGTTTTACACGTCGTGTGAAGAGTGAGCGAGCGAGCGTGAAATAGTTATTTGCGGTTCTCATGCAAAATTTGCACTAATAAAATATTGGCCGGTTCGCGCAGTGGTGAAAAGCGTTTCAAATCGTCCACATTCCGAGTGGCGAAAAGCGCAACAAACTTATAATTAATAGTCGCAAATTTAATTTATTAAACGAATTTAAAAGCAAACAAATTGTTAAATTATACATAAGGTACATTTTAACAAAAATTAATTGAATAGTCGTAAATCAGAAAAAAATCGAACGATTAAGAATTTTTATTTGAAACTAATAATGGCAATTATTTGATTTGTTGATTTATGGGTACCCATAAACATTTTTAAATGTTAATTTAACACAAGACAATTTGAGACAATTTTTTTTAATTGATAAATTGATGTTTTTGCACTTGTAATTTCGTATTTAAAATCTTAATGGATTACAAATTACAACACATCGTAAAATGTACAAATGTTTATGTTTAATAACGTTATTTATTGTACAAATAATTATGTAAAGCTTTCATATACTTATTATACATTTTACGAGTTATGAATGCAATTATAAAATTTAAACTATAATTTGTATCTATACGGCTTGGAAATAAATTAAAATTAATTCCATTCAAATATATAATTCGCATTTATTACAATTATTTATTACTAAATGCGTTAAATGATGTCTAGGGTTTTAATTGACAAATGTGGTATTTTAGCTTTTCTCAAAGTTGAATAATTGATCTCGAGTTTAGGTCGAAAAGGTGAGCTCACTCGCGCTTTTGCGTTTAGGAAATTAATTTGCTTTTAAACTTTAAACGTTGCTTCGAATTTCGAAATAAACGTTAGTTTGTTACCACGATTCTCTTTAATACGGACTTAAATCAATTTTTTTTATAATTTACGAGAAACGGTTTCGAAATTACGAACGATTAACGTCGAATTTTTGTCGTAAATCTAAAAAAATTATGCAAAACAAAAAGTGTTAATTGAATTTTTGGTGTCTTTAACACTTATAAATTCTAGGTTAAATAAATACAAATAACAAAAGAACAATTTACACAAATTCTTGAAGGAATTAAACGAATTCGCTATTGGTGAAAAACCTTTTAAAAAACCTGTAATTTACATAAACGTCTTAAAATCTCCTACTTAATCTTAATAACAAATTAACATAACTTTTCCGCAATATAAATCAAATTAAATGTTATTTTCAATAAAGAAGAAAAAAATACGTGAGAGCCCCAGGGTCTCGACACGATGGCGGCTTTGATCAATGCACTTTTATTGCATAAAAATTTCATCACGATCTTTCGAATTACATTTTACTTCAATAACCATATATACTTAACAAAGGTTTTAGTTATTCAATTCGTAGATGCATATGAAATTAGTCATGTTGCGAGAAAAATGGCCGAGTCGAACCGCAATATATTTTTTTTCTACAAGCGCATAGTTAAAATTCAATGCAAAATTGGACGAGATTACAAAACACAAGCGTATTAATTATAGGTTAACTAAAAATAATTTAATTTCCGCCTGGGTGGGCGGATTAAGATAATTTTTTATTTAGTGAGAAGGACTTTGAAAGCGAAACCCACAAAATTAATTTCGGATCTGTTGATAAAGGCCAGACACGAAGAAAATTATCTATTGGGTAGGTATAGATATGGTACAAATACAAACATCACATGCCCCGATTATAGCAAAAATACATCGCTAGGCTTGTAGTAGTACAACTAAAATGTCTAAACCTACAAAAATTAGTTTTTCAAACTAATTTTGGTAAATCTGATGAAGCTTGCCCTTTTTTGGCAACATTTGACAAATTAAAAATCGCAGGAGTAGGTAGGTTACTGCTTGAAACTCACAAGTACGCCAATGCATTTATGTAAAGAAAACCATATAAATACATTTCGAACTGTTATTTCTTCAAGTGTCAAACGGTTAAAAGAAGAAAAAGCAATAAATGAAGTAGCTGTTCGACATATGTGTTAAAACATAAATAAAAGACGAAAAAAAGAAAAATAAAAACAATAGAAAATCTATCCAAAGAACACACGTTTATCAAGTGGAACTAAAACGACAAACGACGACTATTGAAAATTTAAATTTAAAAAGACGAAACTTCAATTTTAAATTATAAAATTTTTTTTGTGAAGTAGGCCACAAATTGTGTGATCTAACCCAATATACGAGGTGCTTCTGAAAAATTTATAAAACTGATTTGCTTTGCCCCGGTATTTAATAAATTATCATTAGGTATAGGTACCCTTTATATGGAGGCACACCATAAGTTATGGCTGTAAGCATAAAGGGATTTTATTACCGTAACTTTCAAGTTATTATATTTATGATTGCAATGTTAACAATAGTGTACGTGATAGAATGAAAAACTGACCTACAAGTATAGCTTTTTTTGTTATTCGCTAAAAGAATTTGCCCTCGTGTATTGTATTTTGCTCAAATCAGGTATATGGAAGTTGTATTTAAAGCTAACGAAAATTTGTGTCGCCCTGTATAAATTTCTAAATTGTAAATTACGAATTATGACTCATCTAGAAATTACACTATAATAATAAAGCGCTCTTTTTAAAAAATATCGGTTTGATTTGCACCCCTATTATTGCGATAAGATTTATATCAACTCGAGGGAATTCCTATGACTGTACCAGCAATTTATTCCATGAACACGGAAAATTGTTGAGTTTTTACGTAATATTATACGATTACTAAAAAGTCATCAACGATGGAAGTTATTTAAACAATTTTATACTCAAAAGCACATTGCATAATCGTTTTACGGAAAGAATGTTTTAAAATAATTGTAAAGCACTACAAAAGTGCCTATTTCATTCATAAGTAAGTTATTTTTATAGTAGAATGGTCGTAAAATGTATCACATTCGCAACCGTGGAAATTAAATATTTTTGCAATTGTTACGGAAGGAAAAACGGTAGAATTCACATTTTTACGTTGCTAAATTTAAGGCGTTTGTTATTATTAATCTTCAAAACAGTTTTATAAATACGTACGGATATGTGTACTTTCCAATCTCGATATTTTGCACTCGCATAATAGTATCTAAAATAACTTGAGAGTTCAGTAGCACATCTTGAAATAAGATTCGATAGGAAAAACAATTGAAAAGACAACACTATTTGCGTAGAACAGGATTTTATACGAAATGCATTCCACAACAATAAACAATGTCAAAAGTCACTTGATTATTAGTTATTAGTTGCCAAAAAACTTTATGCAACTAATTTGTTTATTACTAAGTTGCTTACTATTTTTATATAAATCACTTTTAAATCGCATATACAGTTATCCGGAAAAACATGAAAATAAAGACAAGCGAAGAGCTCCCTATAAAATGTATTTGAGCATCAATAAAAAATCGCAAACCGATAATTATTGAAGTTACTGAACCCTTTAAGGCTCTAAATTGTTTATTACTAAACTGTCTACAACTTTTATTTGAACAATTTCCAAATCGCATCAACATTTTTCCGGAAAATCGCGCAAATAAAAAATACGTCCCCTGAAATGCACTACAGCACTAATAAAAAATTCACAAATAGATAAATTCTTGAAGTTAATGAAACTTTTAAACAATTAAATTGTTTATTACTAAATTCACTACAATTTTTATTTGAACAATTTACAAATTGCATCAATAGTTTTCCGGAAAATCGTGAATATAAAAATACACCCCCTCAAATGCATTACAGGATGGCCAATAAAAAATCTCAAATCGATTAATATTGAAGTTACTGAAACCTTTGTGAAACCATAAATTGTTTATAATTAAATTGTCTCCAATTTTTATTTAAACAATTTATAAATCCTATCAACGGTTTTCCCGAAAATCATGAAAATAAAGACGAACTTCCTAAAATGCATTTGAGAACCAATAAAAATTTCGCACATCTCGATTATTATTAAAGTTACTGAGACCTTTTTGGAACTAAATTGTTTATTATTAAATTGTCTCCAATTTTTATTTAAACAATTTCCAAATTCCATCAAAGGTTTTCCCGAGAATCGGGAAAATAAAGATGAACTTCCTAAAAAGAATTTGAGAACCAATAAAAAATTTGTAATTCGATTATTATTGAAGCTACCGAAACCTTTATAAAACTAAATTGTTTATTATTATTGTCTCCAATTTTCATTTAAACAATTTATAAATCCTATCAACGGTTTTCCCGAAAATCGTGAAAATAAAGACGAACTCCCTAAAATGCATTTGAGAACCAATAAAAATTTCGCACATCTCGATTATTATTAAAGTTACTGAGACTTTTATGAAACTAAATTGTTTATTATTAAATTGTTTCCAATTTTTATTTAAACAATTCATAAATCCTATCAACGGTTTTCCCGAAGATCGTGAAAATAAAGACGAACTCCCTAAAATGCATTTGAGAACCAATAAAAATTTCGCACATCTCGATTATTATTAAAGTTACTGAGACTTTTATGAAACTCAATTGTTTATTATTAAATTGTTTCCAATTTTTATTTAAACAATTCATAAATCCTATCAACGGTTTTCCCGAAAATCGTGAAAATAAAGACGAACTCCCTAAAATGCATTTGAGAACCAATAAAAATTTCGCACATCTCGATTATTATTAAAGTTACTGAGACTTTTATGAAACTAAATTGTTTATTATTAAATTGTTTCCAATTTTTATTTAAACAATTCATAAATCCTATCAACGGTTTTCCCGAAAATCGTGAAAATAAAGACGAACTCCCTAAAATGCATTTGAGAACCAATAAAAATTTCGCACATCTCGATTATTATTAAAGTTACTGAGACTTTTATGAAACTCAATTGTTTATTATTAAATTGTTTCCAATTTTTATTTAAACAATTCATAAATCCTATCAACGGTTTTCCCGAAAATCGTGAAAATAAAGACAAACTCCCTAAAATGCATTTGAGAACCAATAAAAATTTCGCACATCTCGATTATTATTAAAGTTACTGAGACTTTTATGAAACTAAATTGTTTATTATTAAATTGTTTCCAATTTTTATTTAAACAATTCATAAATCCTATCGACGGTTTTCCCGAAAATCGTGAAAATAAAGATGAGCTCCCTAAAATGCATTTGAGAACCAATAAAAATTTCGCACATCTCGATTATTATTAAAGTTACTGAGACTTTTATGAAACTAAATTGTTTATTATTAAATTGTTTCCAATTTTTATTTAAACAATTCATAAATCCTATCAACGGTTTTCCCGAAAATCGTGAAAATAAAGACAAACTCCCTAAAATGCATTTGAGAACCAATAAAAATTTCGCACATCTCGATTATTATTAAAGTTACTGAGACTTTTATGAAACTAAATTGTTTATTATTAAATTGTTTCCAATTTTTATTTAAACAATTCATAATCCTATCAACGGTTTTCCCGAAAATCGTGAAAATAAAGACGAACTCCCTAAAATGCATTTGAGAACCAATAAAAATTTCGCACATCTCGATTATTATTAAAGTTACTGAGACTTTTATGAAACTCAATTGTTTATTATTAAATTGTTTCCAATTTTTATTTAAACAATTCATAAATCCTATCAACGGTTTTCCCGAAAATCGTGAAAATAAAGACGAACTCCCTAAAATGCATTTGAGAACCAATAAAAATTTCGCACATCTCGATTATTATTAAAGTTACTGAGACTTTTATGAAACTCAATTGTTTATTATTAAATTGTTTCCAATTTTTATTTAAACAATTCATAAATCCTATCAACGGTTTTCCCGAAAATCGTGAAAATAAAGACGAACTCCCTAAAATGCATTTGAGAACCAATAAAAATTTCGCACATCTCGATTATTATTAAAGTTACTGAGACTTTTATGAAACTCAATTGTTTATTATTAAATTGTTTCCAATTTTTATTTAAACAATTCATAAATCCTATCAACGGTTTTCCCGAAAATCGTGAAAATAAAGACAAACTCCCTAAAATGCATTTGAGAACCAATAAAAATTTCGCACATCTCGATTATTATTAAAGTTACTGAGACTTTTATGAAACTAAATTGTTTATTATTAAATTGTTTCCAATTTTTATTTAAACAATTCATAAATCCTATCGACGGTTTTCCCGAAAATCGTGAAAATAAAGATGAGCTCCCTAAAATGCATTTGAGAACCAATAAAAATTTCGCACATCTCGATTATTATTAAAGTTACTGAGACTTTTATGAAACTAAATTGTTTATTATTAAATTGTTTCCAATTTTTATTTAAACAATTCATAAATCCTATCGACGGTTTTCCCGAAAATCGTTAAAATAAAGATGAGCTCCCTAAAATGCATTTGAGAACCAATAAAAATTTCGCACATCTCGATTATTATTAAAGTTACTGAGACTTTTATGAAACTAAATTGTTTATTATTAAATTGTTTCCAATTTTTATTTAAACAATTCATAAATCCTATCGACGGTTTTCCCGAAAATCGTTAAAATAAAGATGAGCTCCCTAAAATGCATTTGAGAACCAATAAAAATTTCGCACATCTCGATTATTATTAAAGTTACTGAGACTTTTATGAAACTAAATTGTTTATTATTAAATTGTTTCCAATTTTTATTTAAACAATTCATAAATCCTATCAACGGTTTTCCCGAAAATCGTGAAAATAAAGACAAACTCCCTAAAATGCATTTGAGAACCAATAAAAATTTCGCACATCTCGATTATTATTAAAGTTACTGAGACTTTTATGAAACTAAATTGTTTATTATTAAATTGTTTCCAATTTTTATTTAAACAATTCATAAATCCTATCAACGGTTTTCCCGAAAATCGTGAAAATAAAGACGAACTCCCTAAAATGCATTTGAGAACCAATAAAAATTTCGCACATCTCGATTATTATTAAAGTTACTGAGACTTTTATGAAACTCAATTGTTTATTATTAAATTGTTTCCAATTTTTATTTAAACAATTCATAAATCCTATCAACGGTTTTCCCGAAAATCGTGAAAATAAAGACGAACTCCCTAAAATGCATTTGAGAACCAATAAAAATTTCGCACATCTCGATTATTATTAAAGTTACTGAGACTTTTATGAAACTCAATTGTTTATTATTAAATTGTTTCCAATTTTTATTTAAACAATTCATAAATCCTATCAACGGTTTTCCCGAAAATCGTGAAAATAAAGACGAACTCCCTAAAATGCATTTGAGAACCAATAAAAATTTCGCACATCTCGATTATTATTAAAGTTACTGAGACTTTTATGAAACTCAATTGTTTATTATTAAATTGTTTCCAATTTTTATTTAAACAATTCATAAATCCTATCAACGGTTTTCCCGAAAATCGTGAAAATAAAGACAAACTCCCTAAAATGCATTTGAGAACCAATAAAAATTTCGCACATCTCGATTATTATTAAAGTTACTGAGACTTTTATGAAACTAAATTGTTTATTATTAAATTGTTTCCAATTTTTATTTAAACAATTCATAAATCCTATCGACGGTTTTCCCGAAAATCGTGAAAATAAAGATGAGCTCCCTAAAATGCATTTGAGAACCAATAAAAATTTCGCACATCTCGATTATTATTAAAGTTACTGAGACTTTTATGAAACTAAATTGTTTATTATTAAATTGTTTCCAATTTTTATTTAAACAATTCATAAATCCTATCGACGGTTTTCCCGAAAATCGTGAAAATAAAGATGAGCTCCCTAAAATGCATTTGAGAACCAATAAAAATTTCGCACATCTCGATTATTATTAAAGTTACTGAGACTTTTATGAAACTAAATTGTTTATTATTAAATTGTCTCCAATTTTTATTTAAACAATTTATAAATTCTATCAACGGTTTTTTCGAAAATTGGGAAATTAAAAGACGAGGTCCCTAAAATGCATTTGAGAACTAATAAAAATTACGCACATCTCAATTATTATTAATGTTACTAAGGCCTTTATGGAACTAAATTATTTATTATTGAATTGTCTCCAATTTTTATTTAAACAATTTATAAATTCCATCAAAGGTTTTCCCGAAAATCAGAAAATTAAAAGACGAGCTCCTTAAAATGCATTTGAGAACCAATAAAAATTGCGCACATCTCAATTATTATTAAAGTTACTAAGGTCTTTATAGAACTAAATTATATATTATTAAATTGTCTCCAATTTTTATTTAAACAATTTCTAAATTCTATCAAAGGTTTTCCCGAAAATTGGGAAAGTAAAGATGAACTCCCTAAAAGGAATTTGTGAAGCAATAAAAAATTCGCAAATCAATTAATTATTAAAGTTACCGAAACCTCTATGGAAGTAAATTTTTTATTATTAAATTGACTACAATTTTTATTTAAACAAATTTTTAATCTGGTAAAGAATTTCCCGTATATTTGCATAGTAAACAAACAAGAACTTCCTTTAAATCAAACCACGTTCCTTAAATATGTAGTACTAGGTAGAGCCAAATTGTTCCATAGTAGGTAATTGTTTTACCAATATTTTCCAAAATTATGGGAAAATTCTGATTCACTATTTAAATATAAGTTCGTTCAACCGCAGCAGTCTCAAGTTTGGGAATCAAAAATTAACATCCTACTTCTAATATAAAATACAGTAATGACAAAAAGGTGTACATGTGTACAAGGTACGTCAGATAAATTATTGTGATAGCGACTGAAATTAATAAAATATGTAAAAGAAGGAAAAAACACGAAAAACTTTCAACTTTCATCTAAATTTTATGCCTTTTTTTAAAACATGATACACCAAGGACTTTCCTTTGTAAATTAAAACCATTACTTGACATTTCGTAACATTAATTAACATGGCCTTTGCTAAAAAGTAAAATTAAGCTAAGTAACTATAGACCTACTTAAAAAGGAGATCAATTAAATTTGACTATTTGGCTTAATTGTAATAAGTCGTTAGAATGTAGACGAAAATGTTAATAATTTATTTTTATATAAATGACAAAATGCAGCGAGCGATTCGTCGAATATTGTTAACACGTGATAGATAATGAAAAATCCTATGGGAGCAAACATACATTGCATCCGGTGCTGTTATAAAACCATGTGGTCCTAACAATAATCTACTCTCTTATTTTTACAGATTAAAGCAAACCAGAAAGTCTGACATGTGGTTTCGAAATATTCATAAGGAGGAGGCTAAATTTCTGAGCGCTCTTCAATTATGTAGATAAAATTTGGCGTGCGCTAAAAAATCAAGATGCTAACGAACGCTCGTTGTACCCTTGTCGAGCTTCAAGTGATCGTCAATTAAGCGCCCAACTGACGACCGTTTGGTCTCTTCTGTCCACCTTTAAGTCAAAACCGACCTCGATTTTATACCACGTGTCTTGACGAAAAGAAAAAAAATACAAATGTTAGATTAAAACTGCACAAGTGCATACACTTACCACCCACACATTACCTTGACCTTCGCCCGCACAATTCATTTTTGGTGAGGCTATTAAGTGTAAGCGTCCCACACACTATTATACAAGACAACAGTATAAGATTAACAACACAGGTAGTAAAAAGAAGTGCACACACATACACACAGGTTGGCCTGACAACGTACTTTAAATTACTAGGCCTACTTAGACAGGAAACAACCAACTTGGAAACAAAGTTATATTATTCCATATTTGGATAGAACGGCTCTACGTCTGGTTTTAGACCATCTTAAAAGTTGACGCGTCAAAAAGAATTGTTTGTAAATACGCAACAACGTGTTAAACAAAAATATTCCCTTTCATGTAAATCAAGATAATCGGTAAATGATTGCCCTTAGGAATAAATCTAACACGCTAACACCCTTCGGTAATGTCTTCGACTGGTGAACTGTGGTAGTCGAGTTGAAATTAATTAAAAATGTTATTAACCGGTTCGAAGAGAAGTTGATACCGTTAAAGAAGAAAAAAATGTTATGACAATAACTACAGGTTGAATTAAGTTTAAAACGCTGAAAATTTATAGTTTTAAACGGTCTCGATTCAAAGATGGCTTCCTGAAATGCAACAACTTCTCCCGGTTATGTGTTGTGTACGAACTTGTAGCTTTAATCTCGCGTTTAATTTGTCCTTTTATTAGCTTGTACGCAAGTTGTCTCGATAAGAAGTGCAAAAATAAAAATATGTCGCAAGTTAATGCTTTTATTTGTTTCGAATTAAACGCAAAAATTGTTGTTATTGTTTGCACCGGCACAGGTAATTAATTTTTTATGTTCATGAACAACATATGGTGTAGTAATTTTTAGTTAAATCTAAGCAGTTAGGTGCATGAAGAATTTTTCAAATGAGCGAATGAGGCGAAATAAACCAGAGACATGCTACGCCACTGGCATCAGTAGAAGAAAGTCGCAAAATTCTACACAAAATTGGATGTATGTATATTAGGGGGTGATATAATTAGGGGTTCATTATTGATTATGTAACTTAATCGGCACTACAAACATACAATGGGAAAAAAACTGCACTTAACATCCCTTCCGTACATCGGAACATGGGTGGGTTATTGATTATATTGGTGGAAGTCGCTAAACCATCAAGAAACTTATAGTTGAACCATTTGTTATACAGTGTTACAGCAACAAACAAAGAAGTGAAATAGTATTAGGGGTGTCAATGAACCTCAAGCAAGGAACACTAACTAAAGTCAAATTTGAGAAGTTTAATGTACGAGCCTCACAACTTTACGTTACTTCCGTAAAATCAATTGATTTTCGCCCCTTTAAAAAAATGGAATTTTATTTTAAAAACAAAAGTATACGCCTACAAAAAGAAAACAGGTTGAGACTCCCTATAAGAGCAAACTGGAAAATTAAAATTTCAAATACTCGTGAGAAAGTCATTCTGATAGCATTTTACTTTCAAATAAATGCCTATAGTGCTGGCGTATCGACACTTTTATTTTTTACTAATTGTTTGTTACGTCTAAATACCTACACAAAGTTTAATACGTTCTCAAATGAACTGTATACAAGGTGTCCCACACTAACGGGGAACTGAAAAGTATAAATCGATTGGACACAGAACACATCAGTTTACTTATTTCTAGAGAACTAAAACTAAACAAAACCGTTTGAGTAAAGTGGCCTCGGCACTCTTTGATAGTCGCGCCATTCTGTCCGGTTGCCTTCTAAAGGGGATTAAAAAAGCGCGTTGTTATAAATAAACTCAGGGCCCCATTAGACCGCCCCCTTAAAACGAACCAAAAAATTAATAGTCGCGAACTGCAACAACAAATTCATCAATTAAGGCATTGGACAGTTATCTCGGAGGATTTACATTCACATAACGCACACACTGATAGACTTCATTCCAAAAATGGCATCAAAATGTATATACCAGCGCGTGGACATCAAAATAAATTAATGTATTAGTATCTCTTTACTCTTTACCTTATAGAACAACAGTAAATTTAGTGCACTTCTCACAAGCACAACAATAAGCATATTACAACAAAATGAAATAATTTCAGTAGTAGTTCAAAATTAGTATCAGGAGGCAGGTCTGTTGACCTCACTTTTAGTTTTAGTTTAACCAATTATAGTGACCAGAAAAACGCAAACACTTACATAATAATGGTAGCAGTTGCTAATTTAAAAAAATTTAAATATCAATTTACTGTTAACCATAACCACTTGCATCGGTTACATAAATTGGTTTCAGAAATTTACAAAAAAAAAGGCAACAACATTCCTCAAACTATAGGTGGAAGAGTTTGTCACAAATTTTAACTAAATTTAAGTCGACTTCTTCCTCATCTAGGGAAAAAAGAAAAAAGATTTTAGAGAATGCAACAACTATTTTTAAAATAGTTGGCAAGAGTTACAAGTATTTCAAAAGTGCATTTTGAAATGTTAATTTGTAGTTGAGACACCTTAAAATTAATCTACGAGCTGCCCTGCCCTGTATATTAGAGGTAAAAACTTATAACTGATAAGTAATTACGTCCTATTTTTAAATATTTTCGAGGTCTTATGAGTTTGAGAAAATAGAAAAAAAATTTCTTTACCGCCGAATCGAAAATATTATGTACGACTTGCTCATTAAGACAGACAAATTGAGTTCCGCGTTAAAATTAGATAATGGTACTTTTAAAATAACTAATGCGGGCCTAAAAATTATTTTTCAATCGCACACCTTGGATGGAATCCAGAACCACTATAATAGTCCGGAAGGCATCAGAGAGCACTTTTACGAAACGTGAAAGTAGAAAATTTTTAACGAGGTGAAAAAACATTACGAAGTACAAATGACCGCGCGCCACTCCAAAGTGGCAGCATTAACTTTGTAGTGGCTCGAGAGGAAAGGGTTTTTTGCACTTTTTTCGGTATTTTGCTTATAACGCGAAAACTACACATTTTAGGAGAAACAAAAATACATCAAATTTCCTACAAAATATACGTATCTCTTAGTTTTTTTTCCTCAGACAAACAGTATAGGCGCTAGAGCGCGTTAAAGTTTGAAGAAAATTTCAAAACAGGCTAAAAATTGTTTTCTTTGTATAAATATTGCTTATAACTCGAAAACTGCATACTTTTGAAGAAAAGTGTACTTAAAGAAAAATAAAATAAATTAAATTTCCTACACATTATATTTCTTCGATTATTTCCCTCCGATGAACGGTTTAGGCGCTAGAGCGCGTTAAAGTTTGACAACAATTGCAAAACCGTCCGAGAAATTGTTTTTTGGGTTTATCACTTATAAATCGAAAACTACATACTTTTGGTAAAAAGTGTACTTATAGAAAAATTAAGTAAATTAAATTTTCTACGAATTGTTTCTTAATTTGTTTCCTTCAGACAAACGGTTCAGGCGATAGAGCGCGTTACAGTTTGAAAAAAATTGCCGATTTGGTCAAAAAAACTGTTGTTTATAACTGTTGCTTATAACTCGAAAACTACGTACTTTTATAGAATCGTGCACTCATAGAAAATTTTCTACAAACTATGTGTCTTTAGACTTTTTTCTCATGCAAACGCTATAGGCGCTAGAGGGCGTTAAAGTTTGAAAAACTACAAAATCGGCTAAATAAGCTGTTTTTTGTTTATTGTTTATAACTCGAAAACTACGCACCTCTGGAGAAAAGTGTGCTTATAAAAACATAAAGTAAATTAAATTTTCTACAAATTATGTCTTCTCGATTTTTTCCTTTAGACAAACGGTTTAGGCGTTAAAGTAAAAATTTTAAAATCGGCAAAAAACTGTTTTTTGGGGTTTATCGCTTATAACTCGAAAACTACGTACTTTTGTAGACAGGTGTACTTATAGCAATATAGACTACATCAAAGTTCCTGCAAATTATGACTCTTCGATTGTTTTCCTCAGACGAACGGTTTAGGCACTAGAGGGCGTTAAAGTTTGGAAAAATTACAAAATCGGTCTAAAAAACTGTTTTGTTTTGTTTATGCTTATAACTCGAAAACTATACGTACTTTTAGAGAAAAGTGAACTGATAGAAAAATATGTTAAATTCAATTTTCTAAAAATTATATCTCTTGGATATTTTTCCTTAGATAAACGGTATAGGCGCTAGAGCGCGTTAAAGTTTGTAAAAATACAAAATCTGCCATTAAAATTTTTTGTTTATCGCGTACCTATAACTCGAAAACTACGCACTTTATGAGAAAAGTGTTTCTATATAAAAAATAAACTACTACATCAAATTCTCTACAAATTATGCCTCTTAAATTTTTTTAAATTTTTTAAAAAATTATAAAATCGATAGAAAAACTGTTTTTTTATTATTGCTTACTAGTCGAAACTACGCACTTTTGGAGAAAAGTGCACTTATAGAAAAATATATAAAATTAAATTTTCTACAAATTATGCCCCTTAGATTTTTTTCCTCAGACAAGCGGTATAGGGGCTAGAGTGCGTTGAAGTATAGTGCGTCGAGAACGGTGGGTATTTGGGGACCAATCTAAACCATAGATAGGCACACGAATCACTTATATACAAAAAAATTGGATTTTTTGTGCAAATTTAAAATACATCGTGCATGTGGCAAACGGTTTCAAACGCTTTTGAAGTCCGAAGATCGAATTATGTTCAGCCCGATGCGTCGTTAAAAATTGTGGATTTTATGGTTTAGCAAAAATTCTCTCTGCCTGGACTATAATCCCAGCATGCAATGTATTGATATAGGTTATATTATTCTAAATTTTACCCAAGCTCCCGTAAATTGGTATAAGCTTCCGACCGTTACCCTCCATCAATATATCACTTACTTGCGACTCGCGAATCCAATATAAAACAAACACGCACTAGACTGTTAATATGTACACCAAATAAATTGAGCAAGAAAAACAAACAAATTAATTGCGGTATAATTTGAATACATTTAACAAGCCACGTAGTTAAATTAAACAAAATTCATACAAATCGATAACTGTTAAAACGTTCAATATGAAGAAATCATTTGCCAATCTTTCAAAACTCGTCCATCCAGTTAATTATTACAATAATTTAATGTAAACGAAGTTATGAAATAAACAACTGACCTACTGCAATACCACAACTACATACCCACTCGTCTAATAGTAATTGCATATGAAATTGTTTACCTCCAATACTCTATTATTATTCGACGTTACAAACATAAATTTTTACCAGGTACAAACGTAGAACGAAATTAATTAATTTCATACTTAATTTTGTAACGAATTTAGTAGTTGACGGTTTAAATGTGATTTTATTTGGTAAATACGTAATTTTTATAACCGCGTGTGTGTGATGATGTCCGAGTTTATTGCTTTCAAATTACAAAACATGCAAACTACTTTATAATTTATTTTATTGTCAGGTAAAACACATATCAGAGGTCTCCTTAACGAGCTAATTTAGAAAACAAACTAAAATTAAGTTGTTTTATACTAAAAAAAAGTTCTTGGATACAAAATATAGAAACTGTTAATTCATTTCCTACCGCCACCGAAGAAGTTTATTTAAATTTCGAAATGTGTATTAGCGTGGTTTTAGTATACCAGGTGGCCACGCGATCGCTACTAGCTATAATATAAAATCACTCAATCACTCTTCTGTCGGACTATATTGGCCGCGTTATAGTAGAGCACTAGATTTTCAAAAAATGTTCTAAAATAACAGACGCTGTTAAAGATTCTCATTGTATCTCAGTTTAGCGCATAAGCGGTAAATCGATAAAGCGAGACGTCTGCAGCGGGTAGCGCGCGATCCAGGCAGCAGGAAGCGCGCAAATATACTAAATCAATTAATTAATACACAATGCAGGTCGAAATAACAATGTAAATGAGCAATAAAACCGACCGTCTACCACCATTAACTTAGAGGTGACTCGAAAAAAGTAGATTCTTGCTATTCTTCAGTTTTTCGCTTATAACTTGAAAACTACATGCAACTTGAGAAAAATTCTTCTATATAAAATAGACTACATTAAGTTTCCTACAGATTATATCTCTTATGTTTTTTCTTAAGACAAACGGTTTAGGTGGTAGAGCGCGTTAAAGTTTAATAAAAATTCAAAAATCGTCAAGAAACTGATTTTTCAGTTTATCGCTTATAACTGGAAAACTACGCACTTTTTGAGAAATATGCATTAACATAAAAATAAACTACGTCAAATTTCCTACAAATTACACCTTTTAGGTGTTTTCTTAAAATAAACGGTTTCGGCGCTAGAGCTCGTTAAAGTTGATAAAAATTCCAAAATTGGCCAAGAAAATGATTTTTCAGTTTATCGCTTATAACTGGAAAACTACGCACTTTTTGAGAAATATGCATTAACATAAAAATAAACTACGTCAAATTTCCTACAAATTACACCTTTTAGGTGTTTTCTTAAAATAAACGGTTTCGGCGCTAGAGCTCGTTAAAGTTGATAAAAATTCCAAAATTGGCCAAGAAAATGATTTTTCAGTTTATCGCTTATAACTGGAAAACTACGCACTTTTTGAGAAATATGCATTAACATAAAAATAAACTACGTCAAATTTCCTACAAATTACACCTTTTAGGTGTTTTCTTAAAATAAACGGTTTCGGCGCTAGAGCTCGTTAAAGTTGATAAAAATTCCAAAATTGGCCAAGAAAATGATTTTTCAGTTTATCGCTTATAACTGGAAAACTACGCACTTTTTGAGAAATATGCATTAACATAAAAATAAACTACGTCAAATTTCCTACAAATTACACCTTTAAGGTGTTTTCTTAAAATAAACGGTTTCGGCGCTAGAGCGCGTTAAAGTTGATAAAAATTCCAAAATTGGCCAAGAAAATGATTTTCCAGTTTATCGCTTATAACTGGAAAACTACCTACGCACGTTTTCAGAAATATGCATTAATATAAAAATAAACTACGTCAAATTTCCTACAAATTATATGTTAGGCGTTTTTCTGAAAATAAACGGTTTAGGCGCTAGAGAGCCTTAAAGATTAACAAACATTCCAAAATTGACCAAAAAACGATTTTCAAGTTTTTCGCTTATAACTTGAAAACTACGCTCTTTTTGCGAAATATGCTTTGATATAAAAATAAACTACATACAATTTCCTACAAATTATATCTCTTATGCTTTTTCTTTATGCAAACGGTTTAGGCGCTAGAGCGCGTAAAGTTTGAAAAAACTTCCAAAATCAACCAAAAAAACTGATTTTTTGTTATCGCTTATAACTCAAAAACTGCGCACTTATAGAGAGTTTTCTATAGAAAAAGAAAGCAAATTAAAGTTTCTACAAATTTTGTTTGTTACTTGTTTTTGGCAGACGAACGTAAGAAGTACTGTGGCCGCCCGGTATACAATTTAATAGTGGTGGTATAAATTTCACCAAATAGTAAAATAATCAAATTTACTACAAAAAATTTAAATTATGACTAGAGTACCGTACATTCTTTGAACATAATACGTCTTAACATGAATTTGGAATTTAAGATGAGAGAATGTATAAAGAAAGCCTCAAAAATCACCTTTTAAACGACTTTTATTACAAAAAAATTTGATACTTACGCCATTTACAAATTTACATTTAACGTGCACACCTCGCGAATCGTAAATTAAAACTAAACTTCTAATCGCACAGTTATAGTTATGTAATTTACATTTAAGGAAGTAAACAAAAGTTATTAAGTTTAGACCGTGACTATGACCTTCGCCAAATTCGTATTACATTACACACTACACACATCAATTAAATTGATTTCAAAATAAGGCAACCACAAAAATAAATAAATGTTGCTCCTTGGACAAATTCGGCTCGTATAAATCGAGGGGGTCAATTTCCTCTACGTATTAATATGCACGGATGCGAGTGCATTTAAAAAATACACGATGAGGATACATGCATGACCACATGAATTGTGCATTTTATCCATTGTAACAAATTCAATTCTTAGAAACTAGACGAGTGTAGCTTAACAGCTATAGATTTGAAATTCGAAAATCTTCACTAACAGGAGAGAAGCCGTATGAATAAATAATGAATTGTTTAGACAATACAAATTGTGTGTTTGTGGTTCACGTCGAAGATTAAATATTGTTTTTTTGAGTTCAAATATAGGAAAAAGGAGGTGAAAGACATTTCAAGTATTTTTAGAAAACTATGACGGCCTAAATGACTCGCGTATCGTGTTGCAATTAAGATGTAATTTTCCTAGATGCTGGTGGCAATGCAGAAGCACACCGCACACGAGTTTATTTTTAATTCCACTAACCTTGATTTTTGGGCCGTACAAATACGACATTACCGATATTGAAGCCTCAAACTTACCAATAAGTTCAAATAATGCGAGTCAAGTGGTCCCCCAAAATTATTTTAGAGAAAAGATCGAGCGATAGAGCAACTGGGCAAAATATTTAGTCTGAAACCGTTGCCAAAATTCGAAGATTAAATAATTTAGGCCAGAAAGACTTTGGCTGTTCAAAAAGGAACAATTTAATTTTTTTTAAATCGAGCAATGAGCCTAAAACTATAAAACCAAGTAAAATAGTCTTGTCAGTGACAACCAAAATCTTCGTGCCACTTCAAATATCTCTCCTGTAATTTGTTATTAGTCACTGGGCGAATTAATTCGAGACTTTGAATAACGTCTTGGAGGGTGGGCCGACTCACTTTTAAATCGACGACGCGATTTCCTTTCTTCTGAATTTTATCAATTTCTTGTCTCAACTTCCTCATGCAAGCTTCCTTACAAACGCACTTGATATCGGAACCGGAAAAACTAACGGTGGCATTCGACATGGAACGATAATCATTCTCCACAAACTGATTCGAATTTTTCCCAAAATAATACTTGAAAATTTCCTCCCGAGTCCTCTCGTTTGGCAAGTCGACCAAAATTCGCTTCTCGAACCTACGTAAAAGCGCCCCATCTAAATCCCAAGGCTTATTCGTCGTCGCGAGCACGAAAACTTGATCGTCGTCCTTTAAAATGCCGTCCAATTGGATAAG
Organism: Malthinus flaveolus; assembly: GCA_950108345.1. Lineage (NCBI taxonomy): Eukaryota > Metazoa > Arthropoda > Insecta > Coleoptera > Cantharidae > Malthinus > Malthinus flaveolus. The sequence continues at coordinate 4,303,633 of OX467287.1, read as the reverse complement.
TAGTTCGCTTTTAAAACGTCTCGACGCGTCGTGTTGATAATCCGAGTTTGTGCAAGCCAAACCGTCAATTTCGTCTATAAAAATTGTCGATGGGGCATAAAATCGGGCCAAATCGAACAACACTTTAATCATTTTTTCCGACTCGCCACGCCATTTGTTCACGAAACAGCTACTTGTCACGTTGAAAAATTTCGTTTTACTCATACACGCGACCGATTTTGAGAGTAAAGTTTTTCCTGTACCAGGCGGGCCGTATAAAAGCACGCCTTTCCAAGGTGTTATCAAACCAGAAAATAGTTCGGGGTATAATTGAGGGTAAATAACTGCTTCTCTCAGTAATTCGATGCTTCGTTCCAAACCGACGCAATCGTTCCAGGTAATTCCTAAATTATTTGGCACGATTTCTTTTAAAATGGTTTCTGCAACTTCGCGCCACTCGCTCGTGTAGCCTTCAAAATCGCTAAGGGGCCTTACCGAAGGCGAAATATTAGAAATCGAGCTGCAAGTCTCCGAACTGTCTGCGTTACAAATTTTGCGTATATCAAACTGAAAATCGTTGTGGAGAGTTTCGAGCTGTTTGCTCGGAATAGTCATGACGGATTTTCTACGTGGAGCTTCTTTGTGGTTTAGTTGGACTGGTGCAGTACCCGAACGTGCGCTTTTGTTAACTTTCGTTATTTTCGCCCCTTTGTTGAATTTTGCGAAATAATAGCTTTGATATTCTTGTAAAATCGTATCCAGGTCGACGTTATCGCAAACTTCGTAATCGCTCGATAATTGTGCTTCTGCAATTAAACACTCTGCACTCGTGTTTAGATTATTTTCTCGCAAATACGACGAGATTAGATAGAGCACGTTTCTTTTACGTTCCACTGCTTCTTTCTTTACCTACAACGATTCAAACAATGAGACTTGTGGGTATGTGGGTGCGTTGGAAGCACGAAAAATTCAAAAGGATGTTAACGTTTCGGAATATTAATAGGGGCGTAACTGCTCACCAAATCAGTTTTATTTTAAAATTCGAACTCGAAACAGTAGCAACAACAAAATAATTCCCAACCCTTCGTTCTAAATTTAATCCACCACATATTTAGAAGCAGACAACTCACAAAGTTGTGTTTCTTCGAAGGTTTTAAAATAATTGTAAACTCACCCTATCACGAGCGCTTTTTTGTAAAGACGAAGTTATACCGGCAGCACTCAAATATTCACTACAACCCTCCATAATAATTAACCTAAAATTGTTGATTTAAACTGTGCCTAAAAATGTATAAAATTTGACTACGACGATTAAACTGGCGTTACTATAAAATAAGCAAAACAAGGGGTGGGACCTGTGTAGCCCGGCAACCCTTCCTGCCAAAATAACAAACTTGAAAAGGCGAGTTTTGACGTTTTCGAGCGATGAATCATTAATCAAAAGAGTTTTAAAGATTTTAGATTAAAGAAATTAATATTTATATTTCGACACAATGGGAGGTGGTTGAAAATTGGTGACAGCTTCGATATACTCGATGTGTTTGATGATAAAAATATCCTTAAGTGACTTTGAAGAATTCATCACCGAATAAATAAGAAAAATTGATTATTTACAGTTTATCTGACAATTTATTTCGACAAATTAATTAATTCGAGTTTCCTAAAGTTGGATTTTTTCGAGAAAATTGTGTAATTGTTATTGTTCCACTTTAAAATTTTCAAATTTATTAGAAGCGCACTCCAATAATAGTCGGTGGTCGATCCAAAAATAAACGGATTCAGTCCAGGAGACAACTTAAAAATGAAACTTTAGAGTAAGTTGACTAATTTCTGTTTATTTCGTCTTTAGTCATTTAAAAATTACTCCTTGTCTCTTCACTTTCAAATTAGGGGTGTTTTCTTCTTTAAAGTGACAGAGCCGTGCCGACTTATTCAAATAATTGCTTCGCGCGAATTAAATATTTACTCTCAAACTTCAATGACCCCCAGATTTTGTCACAGCTTAAATTCACCTGTGGTGCACATGTAAAGCCGCCCACAGACCTCATGATTTTTCATCGATCATCAGTGATCCTGGTCGTGATTGGTTTATGGTTTTCGATTTTCAAGCCTAATGAATTTGTTACGATGAAAATTTCTTCAAATATACATTGTAGGTGATAGTTACGTGCTATTCAATTCTTATTAAGGTAACAAAGCCCCAAAATCAAAACTTAAATAGCTACAAAGATTAAATCGATATGTAAATTAGATTGATGGTTGCTTACAGCGCTGGGAATTTTATTCGATATAGAATTGTTGTCAAACGCGCTCTAGCGCGTAAACCATTCGTCTGATGAAAAAAACCTAACAGACATAATTTATAGGAAATTGAATGCCTTATTTTTCTATAGAAACACTTTTCCCTAAACGTGCTTAGTTTTCCAGTTTTGAGCGATAAACTAGAAAAGGTATTTTTTTTCGATTTTGGAATTGTCAAACTTTAACGCCCCTAGCGCCTAAACCATTTGCCTGCCGAAAAAAACCTAGAAGACGTAATTTATAGAAAATTGAGTTTACTTTATTTTCCTATAGGAACACTTTTCTCTACAAGTGCTTAGTTTTTCAGTTATGAGCGATAAACTAGAAAAGGTATTTTTGTTCGATTTTGGAATTGTGGTCAAACTTTAACGCGCTCTAGCTCCTAAACCATTTGCCTGACGAAGAAAACCTAGAAGACATAATTTATAGCAAATTGAGTGTACTTTATTTTCCCATATAAACACTTTTCTCTAAAATTGCTTAGTTTTCCAGCTTTGAGCAATAAACTAGAAAAGGTATTTTTGTGCCATTCAAACTTTAACGCGCTCTAGCGCCTAAGCTATTCGTCTGATGAAAAAACTTAACAGACATAATTTATAGGAAATTGAATGCCTTATTTTTCTATAGAAACACTTTTCCCTAAACCTGCTTAGTTTTCCAGTTTTGAGCGATAAACTAGAAGAGGTATTTTTTTTCGATTTTGGAATTGTCGAACTTTAACGCCCCTAGCGCCTAAACCATTTGCCTGACGAAGAAAACCTAGAAGACGTAATTTATAGGAAATTGAGTACTTTATTTTCCCATATAAACACTTTTCTCTAAAAGTGCTTAGTTTTCCAGTTATGAGCGATAAACTAGAAAAGGTATTTTTGTTCGATTTTGGAATTGTGGTCAAACTTTAACGCGCTCTAGCGCCTAAACCATTTGCCCGAAGAAGAAAATCTAGAAGACAATTTATAGCAAATTGAGTGTACTTTATTTTGATCCAGAAACGCTTTTTTCAAAAAGTGCGTATTTTTGAAGGTATAAGCGAAAAACGGAAACATAGAAAAAACCTACTCTTCTCGAGCCTCCCCAAAGTTAATGCTGCCACTTAAGAGAGGCAAGCGGTTGGGGTTATTACTAATTTGCAATGTTCTACCGGACAAACGCTATCTCAGTCGTTATCTCAAAACCTGAAAGTTGTAGGAGGTGATCCCGATTTGATTTACAGCCGGTATACTAATATACAGTGTGATTCATTACCTACACGCCCTGTTTCCTCTTTTATTTATAATCAGAGTGTAGGTACATACAATAAACTATACGTACCACATTATTATTTGTTATTTTTTAAGTAGGTAGGTACCCTTTCGATACTTAAAATAAATATTGAGAAGCCGCTTAAAATATCTCGAGACGAACTGTACATAAAGTACGCAATTTCAATGACTAATACGTCCATAGAATGTAACTACTGCATTTTTCTTTTGTTTTACCCTTACCGTATACCTACACAATAAAAATAATTAAATAATTGACAAGTTATACAAGATCGTAACTTGAATTATGTGAGAAAGCCTTTTTCGATATCGACTGGTTTCACACACAATTATTATGGATGTATACACACTACATATTTATAGTATTATATTTTAATTAATTACGTATTATAAGTAAGTAGTAAGTAATTATAAAAATTAGATAACGAATAATGTCAAGAACGTGACTATTAAAACAAACTTTGGCAACAATTTTTCTTTAAAACTCAACAAATACGTGAGTTTTAATTAAAAATTTTAGCAGATCACTTTAGATTTCTTTTTAAATGGGCCTCGATGAATAATTCATGACTTACTATATAATGATTCAATCATCCAATAAACTAAAAATTGACATCACGACTATTTAAAATATTACGAGTCGATTAATTAGCCATTAATACGTCAAATTTTGGTCATTACCCTTAATAGATATATATTTTCCGTTCGTCAACTACGAAGCTTAGGTGGGACTCAATGCATAAATCGGGTTGTTTACAGAAAATTCTGAAATTGGAAAATGTTAAGGAAGCATCGACTTCCGAAAAATTTCAAAAATAACAAAAGAATTTTTTCCTGTTATCCACAGCCAACTTACGCAACAAAGTAAAATTGTTGGTGGTTTATTGACACCTTAAAAAGTAGCCTTCGAAATAAATAAACCGACCAATTTATAAATAAATAATTAAATTAACGATAAAAAATATTAAATAATAAACATTGGCAAAAATAAAGAGGTCAGAGTGTTTTTTGCGATATTACGCAAATCTACATATAAAATTTAGTCCATCTCCAGTTACAGATTAGTTTCTCACCACGAAATGGCTCATCATCTATTTACAATTTCTTCATTAGGTCACAATCAGGCCCGTACCGATAACAATAAGGCACCCAAAAAATTTTTCAACTTGGCAAAAATAAACTACAGGCGATTAACCACAAAGATCTCGACTAAAGTTTAAATTTTTAACTGAAGATGCAATGCATCGGGTGATTTATTTTTGACGTGCCAAGTACATCCTTGAGATGCTACTAATTTTTGTTCTCGTACTTCTTTGTATGACCAATACGATTCGCTAAATAGGAAGATTGTGATAAATTAGTAAATTTACCTCGAGAAACGTTAAAACGCGTGAATGCGAAGGGAGGAAGTTAATTAAAATAAACTTCATAAAATGTAATTTGAAAATTAATCACGCATTTTCTTTTATCTGATGGTATGTTGTCCTTTATTGAAATATTTGATATTATTTACAAATGCACAACAGGACGTCGCCCTAAAGAGAAAGTTACTCGAAATAAAATTGTAAATAGTAAATGGACTTATTCTACATCCCGGGATTTTTAAATCTCTCGCTATAATATGACCCACGAGACGTGGGTTACGTTTTTGCAGGGCGGGTTGCATAACCCGCTATCGTACAAAAAGTGCAATTTTTGGTCCTATTCGCCTAATATTTCTGCTACGCGATTTCATAAAAAAAACATTTTTCGCCTTAGGAACGGACATGAGCGAAAAGCCAAGATTAAATTGTTATTTTTAGTAAAACAAATTTGAAATTTACAAAAATAAATATTATTTAAGAGCAGTACGATCAACATTTTTTTCAAGTAGCCAAAATCCGCTACGAATGCAGGTGCCCCACTTTTATTAAAAATTTTGGCACAATGGCAAACAAACGTTAACTACATAATTTAGAAGGTTATTAATAATAAGGATAATAATAATTTGCAAAACAAACAATTTTTGTTGAAGATGAGCAATATTTAAATATATTTATGTACAATCTTTGTTTGTCTTTTGTCTATTACAAAGATAAGATGTACTTTATATATTGACGGTGCTTACTGCTTATCGTACAAACGTGTGTTATATTGCATTATGAAATGATAACAAAAAGGTATCAACAGACTACAACAGGCACACACCGAAAATGTGTTTATATTATATAAATAAGAAATGTGTAAATAATGAAATAGATTATATTTATTTAAATGGCAAAATTCGAAAATTTTCTGGATACCTCTTGTATCTCGAATTACATGAACGTTCGCTGCAATTTCAAGACCAAAATATTAATTGTTAGTTATGCTTATGCCATTGACTAACTAATGGTTAATGGTCAATGGTTATGCTATTACCTCTTACAATTACTCATTAAACAAAAAAGTTCAATTAAATCGAATTAATTATTAATAAAAATTTGAATGTTACAATAATTAGATTAAGTGATCGTGTTGCCTTGTACTTTAAACTCGAAAAAAAATTTTAAAGTTAAAAAACTCTTTAATTTTTATCGTTTAGTGTTACATAATATTTTTAATACACCCTGTATGGCGGCGCCGTGCTGCATCTACATTCCTCAAAAATCCTTGTTTTACCCTTGCACTTGTAGGTTATCCTCCAATAACCTACTACTAGCTTACTAGCACATAAGCACATATTTCATAATTCAATTGTTTTTAAAAAATATGTTTAAACAAATGAAGATCTGTTATTAAAATTGTACTACCAACACTTTAGTTTAAAATTAGAAAAACAAAATATTATAACTTTAGACTCATGAATTAAAAATAAACGATTAACAATAAACAAAGATTTCATTGTACCAAAAGTTCATTGAATGTCATTAACAAAAATTAACTAATTTATCAACTAACTTTGTTTATTACTTTTGTTGTAATTCATTTTTTTTAATTCATTCAAAACAGCCTGCTTTTAATTGAAAAGTTGACGAATGTTAAATTAGTTAGTTACCCTGTATACATAAATTATTTAAATAAATCAAATCGCCTCGTGTGCACCTTACAGCATCCCTTACCGAAATCCCTCCAAAAAAATTAAAAAAACATACCGAAGAAATCCTCCCAAGTGTCATCGATCGAATCAGGTATATTCATTTTTGTAAACATCATACAATATTAATAACAATCACATTTTATTTATTTATTAACAAACTACCGGCATATTTTTGTAAATATCTTGTGTACGGAAGCGGGTGGCATGGCCGATCTTTTCGGTCGACGCGCACGAACTAACGAAGGAGTGCATAAGGACTGGCCCGACTGTACGATGTGAATCCACGAATCCACTAAACTAAAACCGGGCACGGGTAACAATGAATTTACAGGTCCGTGCTTAATAAACTTGTTGTACCTTTGTTAAAACACCTGTTATTAATTTTCGCTGCAGTTAATTTGTTTGTCGACCTTATTTCACCTTTGTTTTTTTCCTTAAAAGACCTTGAAGAGAGGTGTAATCTTCCCTTCCAAGTTAGTTATTTTGCTACCTACTTTAGTGCAGGCTGCAGACAGCAGACATTCGTAGAAGTATAGAAATAATATTATTTTGTTATTTGATCATGATAAGGTTGTAATAGCTTTAATAATCTCATAATTACATAAAAAAATACACTAAACTTCAACGCGCTCTAGCACCTAAGCTGATCGTTTGGCGAAAAAAATATAAGATAAATAATTTGTAGGAAATTAAATTTACTTAATTTATGTATAGGAACACTTTTCTCGAAAAGTGTGCAGTCGGTGAGTTATAAACGATAAAACAGTTTTTTGACCGATTTTGGAATTTATCAAACTTCAACGCGCTCTAGCACCTAAGTTGCTCGTTTGACGAAAAAAATATAGAATACATAATTTGTAGGAAATTGAATTTACTTAATTCAAGTATAGGAACAATTTTCTCAAAAAGTGCGCAGTTGGCGAGTTATAAGCGATAAAACAGTTTTTTGGCCAATTTTCGAATTTGTCAAACTTCAACGCGCTCTAGCACCTAAGTTCCTCGTTTGACGAAAAAAATATAAGATACATAATTTGTAGGAAATTGAGTTTACTTAATTTAAGTATAGGAACAATTTTCTCGAAAAGTGCGCAGTTGGCGAGTTATAAGCGATAAAACAGTTTTTTGGCCAATTTTGGAATTTGTCAAACTTCAACGCGCTCTAGCACCTAAGTTGCTCGTTTGACGAAAAAAATATAGAATACATAATTTGTAGGAAATTGAATTTACTTAATTTAAGTATAGGAAAAATTTTCTCAAAAAGTGCGCAGTTGGCGAGTTATAAGCGATAAAACAGTTTTTTGGCCAATTTTGGAATTTGTCAAACTTCAACGCGCTCTAGCACCTAAGTTGCTCGTTTGACGAAAAAAATATAGAATACATAATTTGTAGGAAATTGAATTTACTTAATTTAAGTATAGGAACAATTTTCTCAAAAAGTGCGCAGTTGGCGAGTTATAAGCGATAAAATATTTTTTTGGCCAATTTTGGAATTTGTCAAACTTCAACGCGCTCTAGCACCTAAGTTCCTCGTTTGACGAAAAAAATATAAGATACATAATTTGTAGGAAATTGAGTTTACTTAATTTAAGTATAGGAACAATTTTCTCGAAAAGTGCGCAATTGGCGAGTTATAAGCGATAAAACAGTTTTTTGACCGATTATGGAATTTGTCACGTCTCTAGCGCCTAAACCGTTTGTCTGAGGAATAAACCTAAAAGCACAGTACATAAACTAGAATCAAGTTTATGTACTGTGTTAAAGATATAATTTGTAGGAAATTTTATGTGGTTTATATTCATATAAAAGTACTTCTGTCAGAAAGTGCACAGTTTTCGAGTTATAAGCGAAAACTCGAAAAAGAGCAAAAATCCACCCTTCTCGGTCTATTTTTCTCATTTGCAATGTTCTTTCAGCCTGCATTGTTAAAAATTTTATAGTTTACTTTGTCTGTTATACAACCAACATTAGCTCTAATTTAATGGTTTGACGTGTCATCTTGGTCCTCTATTATTTCTACAAAAAGCCTGCTACCCAGAACCGAGGGCCCCTACTATAGGTGGTTTAGCAAGTACTATGGTAGCAGGGGCCAGGGTTGTGTACAATGGTATAGGTAACAGGTAGCATTACATTTTAATTATTCACCTATAGCTATTTCACATTTCATTAAACAAAAGTCTCAAGTTTTAAAATTTAAATCCAGGCGCGGACTGGTCAGGGGCGCTAGAGCATGCTATACCTCAAAGTCAAGGCAATCCCGGGCTTTTCAATAAATTGTCTGAACAGTCTGATCTCATTTTAAGCCGTTTGACCTTGAACAGTCAAAAATTTACGCCTCCGGCGCAATTTCCTATGTTTAGTCTAGGACCCCCTTAAAAGGAAATCCGAGCCTACCTATAATATATTAATCATAGAAAGGACCGGAAAGGACCCTTCAAAATTTTTGGTAACTGAACACAAAATTTGAAATAGCGAGCCTCTGCCACCCTGTATAACAGTAGATTATTCCATTTAGTTACAACCATAAAATAAACGTTTGGTGTTGACTTTATAAAAACCACGATCTGATATAAAAAAGATGCCTAATTATAATTTTAAATTCTTATTTTATTTTGGAGAAGAGGATATAAATTTAATTAGCACACACCTCACTAAAAACTTGATCCGAGTGGCAAGTCTGATAAAATCAGTGTTGAATTACCACCAAAACACAATTTAATAATATAATCCTTTATTTAAACCTTACATCAACACCCATACACACACAAATGCACTCAACTACACAAATTATAGGCCGAACAAAAAACTTATAACCATTGGTCAGACAGCTAGAAACATTTTATCAAAATTATATCATTTGTGCTACAAATTTCAGCTTTCTATAACTCAAATTTATGTAAATAAAAGCAAAAGGAAAACAAACATTGTGAATTTAAATTCTAAGTCTTTGTTTAATACATACATTGAGACTAATTAATCACAGATTGATAAATTACTAATTTACCCTTATTTTCATTCGCTTAGCATAAATGTTAAGCAAAAACCAAACATTACGATATAACGAAAAATTACAAACCAAATTATCACAACAATTAAATGTTTATTTACACCAAGAACTTACAAATAATAGTTATAAAACTAGAATCGCTTGTGAAGTACAGTAACTTGAGCTAACGGTCTCCATAAAATAGTGTCGAGTACCGAGTACGTGCGAGTTTTTGAGCATTTTCTAAATAAAAATTAGCATCTTGGTGTAAACCAGACTAGACAAAATAAATTTCACATCCTAAATCATATTAAACTTTACGGAGAGTAGGTATTTAGGCTTTACAACTAAAACTTTTAAAGTGATTCATGAGACGAGCGACCATGTCTTAGTAGTGAAGGAAATTCAAAATAATTGCCCAGCAAAGCAAAGAAGTTTTTACGTGAGTAAAAACCAACCAAGGCTTTACAAGTGAGTTATTTGCTCAAGTCAAATCAAGTCGTTAAAAGTCAAAGTCGTACAACCCAGATTAAGCCTTAAGAGTATACCTAAAAAAATATTGTACAGATTTGACCGCGGTATAAGTCAATTTGCACCGGTTGTTACAGTGAAGAGTTAGTTTCTAAAACAAATACTGGGTGGTGGTCTGTTGTAACAGTTATTGAAATATTCCTTTTAAAATTTGAATAGGCGGTTTTATCAAACAACTTTTGGTCGGCCCTTGATAAAATGGTAAACTAATAATAAATTTTCGTTTGTAAAAACGAACCATTGGTGGGCCCAATTTAGTTCGACATTAGTTAAATGAGAGCTTGATAGAACCGACTGTGTTTTTGATTAAAACACCTTGTGAACTCATATAATTAGATAACAATTTTTAAAAACTAATAAGAATCTTAAAAACCAAACATTTTCTTATAGAAACACATTCCTCAAATTTCTGTTTCTGTATGAGAGCTACTTTTGCTAGTTTGACTCAATTCTACATTAGAATTAGTATTGTAACCCCTCAAATTTTGATAATTCTGTTTACCAATAGCAACTTTTTTTAAAAACTCGTTCTGACTATCGCCTAACAAAAATTTTTTAACGTTATTTTCCATCTCGGCGTATCGAACCGGATCGATGGAGTTGGTGAAATTATCCCGCTCCGACGAAACGATCTTAGAATTACTGGGATAATTTCCATTATCTCGATTAGTTCGAATCCATTCGGCGACGCGCTCTTGATTTTGCATCGACTCGTCGAACAAATTAAACGACTTCGAGTCGTCGCTCGAATGCGAACTGTTGGAATTTTTTGCTTCGACTCGCTCGGAATTTACTCGACTAATTTTTGAGTTAGTTTGCTCTTTTTTCGACTTCTTGTCCGTAGGATGCGTATATAAAACTGGAGCAACGTTATTGTGGATGTTATCTAGTAAGATGTTTTTCGAACCGCTCTGAACTCGCACCGAACAATAGCGAGGACCTTTTGAATTTTTGGCACCGACGTTACAATTTGCATTTTGGAAGTCAGATATTTTATGGGTTTTTAGTTCGTTTTTTAAGTTTAAAAGGTCTTCGTTCGAAGAAACACTCACGTTTTCTTTTAAATAGTTATTTGGCTCAACTTTAACTACGTTAGGTCTAATAATGTGACCGTTTTCAACCTGTAAAAAATTGTTATCATAATCGTGAGTATAAATTGGCACACTTTTACTTTTATTTGTTGGTAAATTCTTGACAATTTTTAAACTGTCCATATTGTTTGTTTCGGTATTACATCGCAAACACAAAGAGTTTTTATAATCGCCCGTTTGAGTACCTACACTATGAGTTATAGCGTCGTGAATTATTTTTAAACCTTTTGAGCACGTACACGTATCACAATGTTTGGCCAGGGCTCTCTCGCGTTCTCTTTCTTCGAGAACTTTAGCCATGATTGCGGCAGACACTATATCGACCGACAAATTTTCGCTCTCGTCCTTTTCTATTTTTTCGCGAGGTAAAGCCTTCGGTATCGAATACACCATCGCCGTCGGTGGAAATGTCGGAATTGGCACTTTAATACTTTTAACTTCGGGTTGAGTCTTTTTCTCTTCGGGCTTCCTCTTGCTAGCCGCATAAGACGAAACCTTCGCTTGTACTTCGTTTGGTAACTAAAAGAAAACGTTAAAACCTCGACACGAGATCATCTTTTTACATACCGTATCAAGCTTTTGTGAGACAAAATTGCTTTGCTTACACTGCAAAAATTGAATTGCTAAAGAAACGTCCTCCTTGTACCTCTCCTAAAACATACATAAGTTAGTTCATTTCCCACATAATTAATCGCTACAATTACGTTATCGTCCGTCAACTTTTTAACTGCATAATTAGTCTCCGCTAATTTATGCGACAAGGTTGCCACATCTTTAGTCAACGTCGCCTTTTCGGTCTCACAAGTATCCACTAATCGCAACAATTTATCTTCCAATCCTTGATTAACCCGCTGTATCCGTCTATGAGCTTCGTACAATCTACAATCACACCCATCGCACTTAATAAAAATCGTCAAACTTCCCATTTCCTTCTCACCTTTTATATTTATCTTGCCACATTAAAAGCTCTTCTTGCAAAGCCACAAATTCTCCGTTTGGAAATTTGTTAGCTTCATTGAAAACGTTCGTTTCCATGGTCGTTATATGACTGTCACGCTCCACCAGCTTTTGTTTTAAATTTTCAATTTCGATATGTAAATGAACTTCCTGGTCCACATTACACTTGCTACAATTACACCCACATTCCTAGGATAACAATTTGATAAAAACACATTACAAATACATCGGATATATTCTAATCATACCTTGCACCGACTCTTCTGTCCATTAGCCATCTCTAATTAATGAAACTAAGCCACAAAAACATTTCACTACAAACCTAATTTTCCAATAACCGAGTGAAAGGATTTACCGATTTGCTATTGGTAATTTTGTAGAAATTTTTGCGAGACCTTGATCGAACTTTAAACTTCAAACTGATACGTCGGGGGAAATTCCAAGGTTTATGATGATTAAACTACATACGTACGTGTTTTTAATTTAAACACCATATAGTAACAAAGTTTATTCGTTTGACATCTTATCAAAAATTTACTTATTACAAATGACCTTATTATAATTAAATTCTAAAAAATCTATTTACAATACAGCAAGTGCCTTCTATTGACAGCTTGGGTAATTCCAATTGTTTTTGATGTATACGGCGCTAGATGGTGCAAGTTGTGCGGTGTGTGGCCTACCGTATTAGGCGTAAGGATTATTTTAATGTTTTTTGTTCGTGAAAAGTCGTATAAGGGTATCCGATTACGAAACTAAAGGATCAAGAGTTTGAATTTTGTGAAGCCGGTTTGCCGTTTTGCTTTGTGGAATGCCGACAGGCAATCGTTGCAGTTCTAAAACCGGCAGTTCGCGTTGTTTCAACTTGTATGTTTATTCGTCATGTTTTAAAGACATTTAATAACAATAATATATGAAACGATGACTTTTTAGTGATTTTACGTGTGAATGTGTAATGGGTTTTTCGATAACTGAATTTTATAAATAAGAAAAAAAACTTTAAAAAAGTTTTGCAGTATGATTGGAGTTGTTTGGATCTTATTGTTTTTATTGAGCGTTCACGGTGAGTTCTCGTTTTAATTTTTTCGCTAGCAGCTAAGAGCTGGCAATTTTATTATGTTCACTTTCGTCATCTTTTTGTCTCTCGAAAATTACTTCGAAAAATACAGTTTTTACTTTTGTTTTTAAATAACTTCATTTCGCACCTAAGAAATTATCGAGGTAACTGAAGCACCCCATTTATTCTAAGGTATCTGGTAATTTGAATTGCAAATTTTCACGAATACGCGACTGTCGCGGAAAAATTATTATGCACTCGATGGCATGGTTTATAAAAGCATCTGGATTTAAAACGGATCGGATTATTAGGAGACAAATTTTCTCGTTTTTCTAAGCCGGGTAAAATAAAACGTAATGTTGATTAACACCTACGCAGGGCAAATTTATGGCAATTTTTGAAATTTTTTTTAGTACAACTTTATTTAACATTTATGGACTTTAATTATTAGTTACGAACGTAAAAAAGAATTGGATTTTAGACTCCCGCTGTTTTATGAGAATTTGGAGGTATAAAAATCAACAGGGAGTGAGGCCAATAACCAAAACTACATAAAACGCAGCAGGAAATGTGGTAACTACCAATCATCGAATTATTGTGATACATTTAATGAAAATTTATTTGAACAATAGTTCCTGATTTAGAACAGGTATATGTGGAAATTGGAATGGCAAAAGGCTATTTTGCTTTCGCATGTTTACTCAGTCACATGTTTATCGTACGAGCGCGAAAATGTTTTTGTGATTTTCGTAAAAAACAAACCATAAAAATCTTGTCTTTGATAAATTACTTAAAAAGGGCCCTTATGAGAGAGATCAGTTGAAGACCTTACCTTACCCTTACAGATTGAAACTTCTACTCTACAGAATACAGAATGTTTGCTGCGAAAAAGAATCTTCATTTGTCTAAAATCTTGTCCGTCTTTATAGACCTCTAGCCCAGGAACTGTTTGGGCAAAATATTTGGAAATTAGTATATGAGCCCCTGACGACACGAGAACGGAACGACAAGGTATTGGCGAAAGTCAGAGTGAGTGAATATGCATTCATATTATATTCAACATAATCGTTACCTCGAGTTAGCGCTGTAAGCAAAATGTATGAAAAGGGAATGTGAATTTTTAAATAATTAATAATTTGGCGAGCATTACGATATTAATTATTAACGTGATTAAGGACGCGTTAATGACTTTGATATTTATATTCAAAAGCGACGAGTATAAATACATTATAAAATACAAAATGAAAATGAATAGAATGTAAATGAGAAGAACTGCATAAAATATAACAATAAAGAGATTAGTTGCAGAATTACTTTATCGAGAACGATTTAATTTGTCGGATATTGGAAATAATTACATTCCTCATTAATTTTATCATTTCAATTTTTTTATTATTTATGTCTCGCGCAAATAACACAAACCAATAAAAAACGTAAAAGAATTTCGTTTTATATTTGCATCGAAATGAATTATGCATAGAAAGAGAGATGAAAAAATTGATTATTTGTAGAATTGAACTACATAATATAGAAGAAGAATAAAAGATGAATACCAAATACAAGAGTCACAAATATCTTCATACACATGCATAGAGGGTTGTAATTTGTAACAAAAAAAATCGTGAAAGTTGGAAAAATCAGAAATGACTACAAAAACAAAATGAGTCTGATATAAACGAGAGTGACCTAGTCGCGTAATGAAGCGTGAGCATGGATGATATGGGGTCAGATGACCCTCTTCTTTATTTATGTGGGATACGGTCAAGACCACGCCACAAAACACGTCTAATACATTGTCCACACACCACGACAGACGAAAACCATCAACTTCTAGGGCGTTTGATTGGTCCAAGAACCAAATAAGACTTTGGAAAGCTCTAATTAGAGAATTCCAAAAATTCTAATAACAGAGATTCAGGAAGCTTCTAAATAAAACAAAAGGTTACGGCTCTACACAACGTGATGAGGGATGATATACAGAGAAGGGTGTCAAGTCCACTACTAAAGTGCGCATTTTTAATCGGCGACTTGAACACATTGGAGGTCGTTTCTATATCTCTCTGTATATTACTGGGCCCATAAAACCACAAATGGTTTTCTCCTGAGAAAAATTAAATCAAATTTCCATTTTGAAATTCAAATATTTGGCTTAAATCACTTAAATCTAGATCTATGCCAACTCTTAAAATATTATAAAAAAGGAGTTTTCTGTGCTCTGTGCGAAAAAGAAGAAGAAAGAAACGTGTCGCAACAAAAATCGTGATAACCTGTTAGTGTGACAGATCCAAGATAATAAATATCTGATGATTTTCCTTTTATGCTTAGTCCTTTCGATGTCTTATAAATAATTTAAAAGAAGTAAATTAAAATTCGTCTGGAGAAGTCTATATATTTTTATTATTCTTTTTAGAAAGGTCAAAAAGTACAAACTAATTTTGCAAGTTTTATACTTTAATGAGAATAGTGAAGGCAAGTTGCGAGTTCATCATTAGTTGAATGTATCTTAAGGGGTTTTTGCTATAATAAAACGTAATGCAGATGTTGCGAACGTGAGGGTTAGTATATGGCCCACGATTGTTTCGCTCATTCAGATGCAGACAAAGCATTTACAAACGAAAACATTCGACCATGAGAAATTTGCTTGTATTGATTAAACACGCATGAAGTAATTGACAGTGGTGGTAGTACAAAGACAATTGAGCAATTTAATAATTTTAGAATAAAAGGACAATGAAAATTGTTAAAAATATATCTAAACTGCCTACTTATACTTCAACCATTCCAATTAAAAAGAGTTAAATAAGTCTCGTCAGCATTGTCCTTCTTTTTTAGGTTTTTCGCTTATAATTTGCAAACTATGCACTTTATCAGAAAGATGGTTATATATGAAAATAAACTGCATCAAATTTCCTATAAATGATATATCTTAGCTTTTTGTCCCAGACGAATGGTTTAGGTACTAGAGCGCGTGAAAGTTTGACAAAAATTCCAAAATTGGGCAAAAAAATTGTTTTAGCTAAATAACTAAAAAACTACGCACTTTTAGAAAAATGCGTTTATGTACAAAAATTAAGTGCATTAAATTTCCTACAAATTGTCTCAATTATAATTTTTCGTCAAACAAACAGTTTAGGTGCTAGAGAGTGCGTTGAAGTGCAGGCTTGAGAAAGGTGGGATTTTGCTCTTTTTTCAGTTTTTGGCTTATAACTTTAAAACTATACACTTTTTGAGAAAAGTGCTTCTATATGAAACCAAAATACATCAAATTTCCTACAAATTTAATTGGATAAGCGTTGTCGTAAGATAAACGGTTTAGGAGCTAGAGCGCATGAAAGTTTGACAAAAACTCAAAATTGGCCGAAAAATTGGGTTAACGGCTATAACTAAAAAACTACGGACTTTTAGAAAAATGTGTTTATGTACAAAAATAAAGAACATTAAATTTCCTACAAATTATCTCTATTATATTTTTTCGTCAAACAACCAGTTCAGTTGCTAGAGAGTGCGTTGAAGTGCTAGGCTTGAAAACGATGGGTTTTTGCTCTTTTTCGCTTATAACTTTAAAACTACACACTTTTTGAGCAAAGTGCTTCTAGATGAAATATTCTACAAATGTAATTGATAAACAGTTTAGGACTAGGTGTGTCAAAGTTTGACAAAAATTCCAAATTCGGCAAAAACAATTTTTTTTGTTTATCGCTTATAACTTGAAAATTACGCACTTTTTGAGAAAAGTGCGTAGATGCAAAAATAAAGTACGTTCAATTCCTTAGAAATTATTTCTCTTAGATTTTTTTCATCAAACGAACAGGTTAGATGCTAGAGCCCGTTAAAGTTTGACAAAAATTCCAAAATTGGCAAAAAACTATTTTTTTTGTTTATCGTTTATAACTTGAAAATTACGCAGTTTTTGAGAAAAGTGCGTAAATGCAAAAATAAAGTACGTTTAATTCCTTAGAAATTATTTCTCTTAGATTTTTTTCATCAAACGAACAGTTTAGATGCTAGAGCCCGTTAAAGTTTGACAAAAATTCCAAAATTGGCAAAAAACTATTTTTTTTGTTTATCGTTTATAACTTGAAAATTACGCACTTTTTGAGAAAAGTGCGTAAATGCAAAAATAAAGTACGTTCAATTCCTTAGAAATTATTTCTCTTAGATTTTTTTCATCAAACGAACAGTTTTGATGCTAGAGCGCGTTAAAGTTTGACAAAAATTCCAAAATTAGCAAAAAACTATTTTTTTGTTTATCGCTTATAACTCGAAAACTGCGTACTTTTAGAGAAAAGTGCTGCTATTTAACAATAAACTGAATCAAATTTCCTACAAATGATATATGTTAGGTTTTTTTCCTCAGACGAACGGTTTAGACGTTAGAGCGCGTTAAAGTTTGAACAAAAATTACAAAATCTGCCAAACCATTTTTTGGGGTTTATCGCTTATAACTCGGAAAGTACGTACTTTTGGAGAAAATGTACTTGTAGAAAAATAAAGTAAATTAAATATTCTACAAATTATGTCTCTTAGATTTTTTTCATCAAACGAACATTTTAGATGCTAGAGCGCGTTTAAGTATATCGCCTCGAAAAGGGAGGATATTGTAGGGTCAATGGTCAAACTGAACCATAGGATATAGGTTACACGTTACACGAAAAATTTATATACCAAAAAATTGCATTTTTTTGTAGATGTTAAATATATCGCCGCAGACGATAATATATCGACTGCAGTCTTCTTGGTGGCAGACGCCTTTGAAGTCGAAAAGAGTCCGCCGGACCGAATTGTCTCCGACTTCAAAGGCAAAGGCGTTTGTTTGTATAATGAAAAGATGATTTAAGGTAGAACCGTGATCCCTTTTGGAGGGGTATGAGGGGTGGGCTTAAAAGGCACTAATTCGTTGGATTCAAGGATAATGTGAAAATGAGATGTACTGTAAAAAAAATTTGACAATAGCGAAAACTATAGGAATTGAATACGTAGACGAAAACCTTTTTTAAAAAGCAACCGCAAAGACCGACACGACAAACTTTCTTGGCAGAAATGATTAAGCTTGCACAAATTACAAATTAGTAGTTCAAAGAAATGAAATCCGAGCAATTCAATGGAAGTTAAATGCAATTCCTTTTATATGCAAAGTGTAATCAATCTCAATTATTTCCATCCAACAATAACTATTAACTATTTACTACTATTATAAATACGATATCTTAAAATAAACTTCCTTGGAAGATAATAAGTTCAATAGAGTAATAAACCTATACCGTTTCAGTTCCGTCATTATTTGGACAGGATGAAATGTATTTCTCAAAAACTCCCAAAGATGTGGATGTTGTCGAAGGAAAACCCATTACTTTACATTGCGAAGTAACTCCCAATAATGGAATTAGTTACTATTGGGAACTGAATGGTAAGTTTCTACTAACAGCCCTTTTTTAAAATCTAATTAATACCTAATTGTTTTTCAAGGGTCTAAAATTGATAACACAACCAGAAGGTACCAACAAGGATCGGATCTTCACTTCACGAGGATTGATAAAGAAAAAGACTCAGGACAGTTTACGTGTATAGCGCAAGATTTTACCGGCTTGTCTATTACTAGTTCGGATGCAACTTTAAATATTCAATGTGAGTAATTTAAAAAACAGTTTATGTAAAAAAAAGTTGCATCGGCCGGGAATCGAACCCGGGCCGCCCGCGTGGCAGGCGAGCATTCTACCACTGAACCACCGATGCTTATGTTTAGCTGGCCTTTGTTCGCCTAGATGAACGCTGCATATATTTTAATTGGTTTTTCAAGTGTAGCCTCAACATAATAAAACCAATTTTCCACAAACTTTTGATTTTGATAGGTAAATGAGAAACTGACCTACTCTACGGCAATATGTAATAGGTGAATAGATGTATATTATAAAGCAATTTTTTTTTAAAAGATTACATACTACTTCATACCACAAGTGTTTCAGTGATGAAAAGATGATTTTTAAATCTCCTGGCATAGTTGCTCGTTGATTAAAATTTGCCAAAACAAAAGAGAATCGATGTTTGTAAATGGTGCTTTTGTATTCTTTTTCCCGCGTTCATAAATAGGCGGCATTCAAGCGGATGTATGCAAAATTGAAGTCTGCCTCGAAGCATAACGTCAGGTTATCTTCCTCTATTTTTATTTTTAAACTTTAACAGTTTCCGACAGGAAATATGCTTTTACATCGTAATAAAAGGTTAATTATTGGAGAACTTTTTTAATAATAGTAATTATAATCAATAACAATTAAATTGAAAGCGATTTTACGATGATTAAGTTTAATGTGCTTGATATTATATTTTTAATTAAATGTTTTAGCTTTAATCGTTTTTGACTTATTGACTTCATGGTGAAAATGAGTTAATAAATTATATTTTTTATTTAAAAAAAAATTGTTTCCGCCCGGGATCGAACCGGGGGCCTTCCGCGTGTTAGGCGGATGTGATAACCACTACACCACGGAAACAACATGCTCCTTAGCTGCACAGCGGAGGTAGAACCCGCCCAGTTTCAAATTTGCCTTTTAAGCTTTTAACTATCCATTGTGATTTGTGATTGTAATTATGATATTAAAAGCCCCGTGTAATGATTCTGATTACCACTACCCCTCAATGCTACTACTGAGTACTGAGGAAGAACAGCGCCGAGATTCGCCGATGATTTAACATTCAATTTTGAAAAAAATTGACATTTTTTGACTAGGTAATTAGGTATAGCATGATCATTGCACATGAGCACATGAGTAATAAAGCAGACCGTCTGCCACTACTAAGCGGCAGCATTAACTTAGGGGTAGCTCGAGAAGGGTAGATTTTTGCTATTTTTCGTTTTTTGCTTATAACTCCAAAAGTACGCACTTTATGAGAAATGTGGCCATATATGAAAATAAACTACATCAAATTATCAAGATATTATATCTTATATGCGTTTTCCCTCAGACAAACGGTTTAAGCGCTAGAGCGCGTTTAAGCTTGACAAACATTCCAAAATCGGCAAGAATTGTTGTTTTTTGTTTATCGCTTATTAATCGAAAAATACGCACATCATGAGAAAGGTGCTTCTATATTAAAGTAACTACATCAAATTTTCTAGATATTATATCTCTTATGTTATTTTCATCATACAAACGGTTAAGTCCCTAGGGCGCGTTAAAGTTGGACAAAAATTCCAAAATAGGCAAAAAACTATTTTTTGTTTATCGCTTATTAATCGAAAAATACGCACTTCAAGAGAAAAGTTTTTCTCTAAAAATAAACTTCATCAAATTTCCTAGATATTATATCTGATAGATTTATTTCCGCAGATGAATGGTTCAGGCGCTAGGGCGCGTTAAAGTTTGACAAAAATTTCAAGATCTGCAAAGAAACTGGTTTTTTGGTTTATCGCTTATAACTCGAAAACTGCGCACTTTTAGAGAAAAGTGTTTCTATACAAAAATAAAGTACATTCAATTTCCTAAAAATTATTTCTCTTATATTTTTTCGTTAAACGAACTATATTATACAGGGTGTCCACATAAGGTTGCATATCTTGGATCGCCCACTAAAAGGAACCCTCTGTATATTTTTATTTTAAAATATCATCTCGTGTTAAAATATCCATAAATTAAATTTTGATGTTTCCAATTCAAATTTTTTACATAAATAGTTTATAAATAATCAAACGCAATGGAGTTTGTGAAAGAAGTTATTGATATCGAAATATCTACAATTTGAATGAAATTAAATATTTTGACCACTTTTAAATAAGATAAATACAAGAAAAATTAATACAAACTAAATTTGATTTATAATAGATTTATCAATAATGTAATTAGGAAAAAGATGTGTTTCCGCCCGGGATCGAACCGGGGGCCTTCCGCGTGTTAGGCGGATGTGATAACCACTACACCACGGAAACCCTGTATATGAACCTTCACAGCATGAAGTTGTAGAAGTACGAACAGAGAATTAAATATTAATAAAATAATTAATTTATTATGTATTTCAAAAAGGATGCCTCCGCCCGGGATCGAACCGGGGGCCTTCTGCGTGTAAAGCAGACGTGATAACCGCTACACTACGGAAACCTTATGGATGAACCTAGCGAGGCTCTCGTACTAGAAAGAATTATTAATAAATTTATTAATAATCTAAAAGTTGAAAAAAGTTGTTTCCGCCCGGGATCGAACCGGGGGCCTTCCGCGTGTTAGGCGGATGTGATAACCACTACACCACGGAAACCCTGTATACGAGCCTTCACAGCATGAAGTTGTAGAAGAGTAGAAGTACGAACATAGTATTAAATATTAATAAAATAATAAATTTATTATTTCAAAAAGGATGCCTCCGCCCGGGATCGAACCGGGGGCCTTCTGCGTGTAAAGCAGACGTGATAACCGCTACACTACGGAAACCTCGTGAAGGAACCTAACCAGGCCCTCCTACTACTAAGAATAATTAATAAATTGAAAGTTTAAAAAAATTGTTTCCGCCCGGGATCGAACCGGGGACCTTCCGCGTGTTAGGCGGATGTGATAACCACTACACCACGGAAACAACGTACTAATCCGAACTCTGTTATCACTGTCTCCAGACCCTGATCGCTTTTAATTGCTCGAATTGCAAAGACCCTGTAATTACTACAATTAAAACTGCAATTTTATTTAAAAATTTTGAATCTTGAAAGTGTAAAGTTTCTCTAATATTTAATTCATGGAAAAATAATGTGAAAAAATTTAAATTCAGCAGAATCCCCACTGTCTACTGTGTTTTAAGTGCTTGCAGTGTACTTTACCTGTAAGTTGAAGAAAATGAAATCGATATCAGAAAGACACTTTGGAATTTTTTTTGTAAAATCCTCCCCATTTCAAGTTTCTCCAAGAAAACTACCGTGCATATAAATTACGCTTTTTGAAAATTTTTGTATTTTTGCACATTCGTGAGCGTGAGCCACGAAATTGATATGGTGAAAAGCGAAAAATAAAAATACGATTGTTATCGGAGCGTAGTAAAAAAAAGTTTTCTTTTATCTCATTCATTTCCAATTACGTTAACTTCTCGTTTTCCTCACGTTCCACCTTAATTAATATTATAATTTTATTATCACCTCTGAAGTTTGCTAAAGAAAAATTTTATTACTGCAGTAATAATGAAATCGTCTAGTCGATTACGTGCGAGTGTAACATAAGTATTAAAAATATTCTGAATATAACGTAATTAAGCTCGTAAAAAGTATCGATTCACCCTTTTTCGTTTTTCTTCTTTTTTTATACTTTTTAATTATTATAACAATCGTCGTCATTTTCATAAACATAATTAAAAATTGCCCATTGTTGTGTCGAACAAAAGTCGCCCTTAAAGTTTGTGTTATTCAATTAATTTTCTTTATGTTTTATTCATGTTTTAATATATGAAAGAAAAATGTCTTTTACATGAGAAGAATAGAATAGAAAAGCAATGACAACCGGTAGGAAACAAACTAATAGAGTTTTGTTGTTACTGCATTTTGGTATTCACAGTGTGAACGACCTGTCCTTTTAAACAAAAGATAGTACTTCTCGGTTCCGCCTTGGTTGTTCTGTTTCCTGTTCCTACAGTCCTACCGAAGATTGTTTTTGCCTTTGGCACATTAACGTGGCTGAAATAAGATTTCATATAAGTATTCTTTTAACCAAAAAATAGATTTTAATCTCGCGTACCGCGTTTTTACGTTTTACAATGACAAACTTAAGCAGATTTCCCATTCACTTTGTTATAATATCAAAAGCTTCCGAGCATTCTAAATGCATTTTCTTTTTTTTTTGTGAAAATACTTAACTTTATCGCAAAGGATGCCTGAAGCTCGAAAGCTCAATGGTCTCGATATAGTTCAGTCGTATACATAATATCGCGTGCTAGAGCTTTATCATTTGTTATATTTTTATTTCTTCTTTGTTGTATGTTGTATGGAGTTTGTCGGTAAGACACTTAACAATGTGGCGTCTTGTAAAATTAGTTACATTTTGTTTTACCATATAATGCATTCTTTTGTAATTAATTTAGCCGTTTGTGATTCCGATCGATTGTTATCGCTTTACTCGCGAAGACGGCCAAGACGTACAATTGCTAATGAGGGGGGCACTCAACCATCGAAGACTCCTCTGTAATTTTCTTTCAAGTCTGAAATTGTTAAATTGTTGTCCTTCAGTCCTTCTCAGATGACGATACATTCAACATTATATACCTTTTAGTACAGTCAAATAGTAGGTTAGGGGGGGGGGGGATATAGAACCCGAATCGGAATTTCAACTGTAATAATAAGAGAACTGCGAAGAAAATGCAATTTTCTTCAGACGAACGGTTTAAGCGCTAGAGCGCGTTAAGGTTTGTCGAGAATTCCAAAATCTGACAAAAAGCTGTCAATTTTAGTTTTTCGCTTTTAACTAGAAAATTACGAACTTTTTCAGAAAAGCACTTTTATACAAAAATAAATTGCATCAAATTTTCTACGAATTATGTTTCTTAAGTTATTTTCTTCAGAGGCACGGTTTAGGCGCTAGAGCACGTTAAGGTTTGACAAAATTTCCAAAATCGGACAAAAAGCTGTGCTTTTGGTTTTTCGCTTATAACTCGGAAACTTCGCCATTTTTGAAAAAATCACCTCCATATGATAATAAACTACATCAAATTTTCTACAAATTACGTTTCCTAAGTTCTTTTCTTCAGATAAGCGGTTTAGGCACTAGAGCGCGTTAAGTTTTGACAAAAATTTTAAAATCGGACATAAAGCTGTGCTTTCAGTTTTTCGTTTATAATTCGGAAACTACGCTCTTTTTGAGAAAAACACTTCTATAAGATAGTAAACTACATCAAATTTTCTACAAATTATGTTTTTTAAGTTTTGTTCTTGAGACGAACGGTTTAGGCGCTACAGCGCGTTAAGATGTAACGAAAATTCGAAAGTCGGACAAAGAGCTGTGCTTTCAGCTTTTCGCTTATAACTCGGAAACTACGCAATTTTTGGAAAAAGTAGTTTTATTCGATATTAAAGTACATCAAATTGTCTACAAATTATGTTTTTAAGTTTTATTCTTTAGACGAGCGGTTTAGGCGACAGAGCGCGTTAAGATTTAAAGATTCGAAAATCGGACAAAAAGCTGTTACTTGTAGTTTTTCGCTTATAACTCGGAAGTTACACCCTTTTTAAGAAAAGCACTTATATACGATAGTAAACTACATCAAATTCTCTATAATTTAAGTTTCTTAAGTTATTTTCTTCAGGGAAACGGTTTAGGCGCAGAGCACGTTAAGGTTTGACAAAATTTCCAAAATCGGACAAAAAGCTGTGCTTTTGGTTTTTCGCTTATAACTCGGAAACTTTGCCATTTTTTAGAAAATGGTACTAAACTACATCAAATTTTCTACAAATTACGTTTTCTAAGTTCTTTTCTTCAGATAAGCGGCTTAGGCGCTAGAGCGCGTTAAGTTTTTACAAAAATTCCAAAATCGGACTTAAAACTGCTGTGCTTTTGGTTTTTCGCTTATAACTCGGAAACTACGCCATTTTTGATAAAATCACTTCCATACGAAAGTAAACTACATCAAATTTTCTACAAATTACGTTTCTTAAGTTTTTTATTTCAGACGAACGGTTTAGGTCGTTAAGACTTGATGAAAGTTCCAAAACCAGTCAAAAAGCTGTTTTAGTTTAGTTTTTCGCCTTTAAGTCGGAAAGTAAGCACTTTCATAGAAAAACGTTTTTGTATAAAAATAAAGAACATTAAATTTCCTACAAATTATGCCTGCAGGTTTTTTACCTCAGACGTGCGGCTTAGGTTAGGCGCTAGAACGCGTTGAAGTTTAGTGTTTATCGGACGTAGCCGCTAAGCCAAGAGCAACACTCTCATTTCTCGTGCTGAGCTCTATTTTAAAATATCTTAAATTCTGTTTTCATTTTCTTTTTTCCGAGCTAATGCGTTCCTCAAGTCTGATTGTTCATTTCAAGCTGTTCTTGCTTTGAGGGGACGTGTAATGAAAGATTTAACTGCGATTTCCAGCTTTCCAGTCTTAATTTTGCCTATACAGGGTGTAACATTAATTATGCATGTTTTTTGGAGGTGTGATATAAGTGACAACAAGTGAAGTACATACCACTTGGAAAACAAAGGTTTGTAGTGCCAAACCAAGTGGATATCCTAATTTTAAATATTCGATCTTCCTCACAGTATTAGGGATGACAGGGTTTGGTGTTAAAATTTAATATAAGCCTATTCAAGTCCTTTTTAGATAAGAAAATTAACATTTCATGTCGAGTCGCCTTAAATTGTATTAATCCTCTAAATTGGATTCAAAGATAAGAAATTTAATCAATAAAGAATATAGAAGTAAACGGTAGGTTATAACCGTAACAGAAAATTTGTATAATCAACCCTTAATGGATTTAATCTGTTTAAATCTAGTCGGTTTCGAAATTTACATTTTATTAATAACTACCGTGTATATAGCTACTTCAAGTTTAAGAGATGAGCTCGTTATTTATGTTCAATTATAGATACGATTCTGCGCAAGTTTAAATAATGAAATTGTGGATTTTTCGGGAGCAATAGAAGAAAAGATATGAAAAAGTTGTTGTGTAATAACATAAAACAGACAAATAATGGAATTTGCACGAAAAGGATCAGAAACACGACACTTAAATTCGATAATAGCCAAGCATTTATATGTCGAGACATGAAAAAAAATAT
The DNA here is from genome assembly GCA_950108345.1 of Malthinus flaveolus. Classification (NCBI taxonomy): domain Eukaryota; kingdom Metazoa; phylum Arthropoda; class Insecta; order Coleoptera; family Cantharidae; genus Malthinus; species Malthinus flaveolus. Next base: position 4,277,689 of record OX467287.1, on the reverse strand, counting down.
AAACTTGGCGAAACGACCATTTCGTCTCGGCAAGTTTTTCGAGACTCCAAATTCCAAACATTACAATTTTAAAAAAGTTGGTTTATTTTTATAATACCGAGTTTATATAAAAGAAGCGAATAGAAAAAGGATCACATCACGAACGCTTCTGAATAACAATGAAGTTCGTTTCGTTGTTTGCGCGGTTTGTAATTTTAAACAAATGAAATTTAATAGTGAAGAATGTACAGAATCACCCTGTATCTGTATATAAGCTTTAATGTGGCACGTTTCAAGTTTAGGATTCATCAATTATTGGCCAGGGCGGTTTTGTTATTTTAATTATAATTCTCAGACCAGTTCGAAATTTCTTTTCGACAATTTCGAGGTCGAATTTTTTGGGTCCCGTTTAAACGCGAATCTTATACTAATTAAATATTAGTTACAGAAATTTGAGAAATGATTTAATGGTCATAATTAAGAGAATGGTTTATTTTCGCGTTAATGATTTATTAGAAATTTTTAATTACTTAGTAATTTTTATAACTAGATTCTCGCTCTTGTGGTTTGGATCCGCGATTACTTCAAAATACTATTTACTTTGATGAAAATCGTTGTTTTATTTATTAATATTGAAACACGCCGTTGTGGGAGAGTTAAACTGCGTGCAAGGGTTTGGAAGCCCCCATGGAATTTGGACTAATTTTTATCCAATTAATTTGAAATTAGGACTAAACGAAAGTTAGAAGATCAATGTATGCCTCTATTATAATTTTTTTTTAAATTTATTTTCCTACTTCTCCGTAGAAACTTGTTAAACTGTTCCTATTTTTGCTGCTTTTTTAGACCTATTTAAACAAGAAGCGAAACAACAGAAGCTTAGATTTGACTTTTAATTCCCTCACTGTTCCAGTTTCACCTTTATAAATAGTGCCGTTTTGAAGTAGTCAAGGCACTCCCAACCGTCTAAATTCGGAAATTTCTTCCAAAATAATGTGTCGTATCGTGTAGACGTATTATAGAGGCGTAGAAGGTCTAGGGTCTAGGGACGTCGTTTCATGGTCTCATTTTGAGAAATAAACAAAAGTGCTGCAGCAAATGTTTTGAAGACTAGAAAAATATCATCTTCCTTGTGTATTGTGAGCTCACATCATGATTCATGATACTTTGGTATAAACCTGGCGCCTTCTTGATAGTGGAAGTGGGTAATCGCCTGCATAATTTGCTCGATTTTTATTTAATTATCCTATTATCCGTCGATTAATAAATTTAATTAAAATTCCAATTAATTAATAAACAAAACTTATAGTAACAATAGAGGAACGTTAAGTTAATTAATTTCTAAAACAATTCAAAACTAATTTTTTTAATTAAGCCTTGTAAAATCAAACTTACGAGCATTAATTAATGTAAATATCGTCAAAGAATTTCTCGATTATTTATAAACCCGTACCAAATTGGATGATTAAGTTATAATTAGGCGCCCGATAAATTTAAAAAGGGGCGTAACCTAATTAAGAGAGTTGGGAAAAAAATTAATGAGTAACTTGAGATGGGTTATTGTGAGAATTGGTTGTATAGGGATGTTGAATTTAATTGTTAAGGTATGTGTTCTATAAGGAAGTCATGTGGTAAAAGTAGAAAAGATTAAATTAAGAATGTAGAGGGTGAATAGGCCTTTTCAAACCCGTGTTGTTGAGATAGTTCGTACGTGTTTACGAGAATGGATGAGCAAGAAGCGTCTCTAGTTGTGAAACGTGAGTATGGGGGTTATATAATAAAACCAGGTCTTAAAAAGAAAGGTTAACTGAGATTATGGTAATGAAGGGTTAAAATTAAAACATATGAAATTGGAGAAAGGGTTCGCTTAATTGGGATTACGTTGCGAACTTGCCGATGTCGCATTCAATTTTAATTAAAATGTATATAAAAATTAATAAGTTTTCCGAATTTTCTTTTTTTTTCTCTTTATTTTGAGCTCTAGAACGGTCGTACAAATTTTAAAACTAAATTACATTAAATTTCCCTTATCACAAAATGAATGAATTTGAATAACTTTTTGTTCTGACAAATTTTATTCGCTCTCCGCCAATTCTATGGGAAACAAATGAAACTTTTGTGGACATTCTTTTTATTTTACAGTACCTAATTGATTTTTTGAACAAAATGTTCCACTACAATCATAATATACGTCCTTTTATACCGTTATACCGAGCGTTCGAAAAGTGGTTTCTGGATTGTATAAAATTGTAATTAAAAAAACTAATTACACGCAAATCGTTAATTGAGCTCAACAATGAATGCCACTTCTTCAACTGTAACCGTCAGTGTAGCACGCCCTCTACACGAATTTAATCGAGTCGGGTGGCTCTTTTTTGAACGCACTGTATAATGAAAAACAAGTAAAATTATTTAATGGACTACGAAATTCAAACTCGAGTTATATCGAATTTAAATTCGTAAATTTGTTGAAGTTTACCCTACCATCATCTAATCGTACAAACACAATCAATAAAGTGGTCAAAGACGCTCCCAGGTATGAGTGGATTATAGGTAGACAAGCTGTCTCGTTATAAGCTAAAGGGAAATAGAAATTGAAAATCTAAAAAGGGATAACTGAAATTGATTTTACGAGGTGTGGTCACAAAAGTGATGCCTCTTAGTTTTAACTGTAGTAAGTGGTAACGTGTTGGAGGTGGAAGGAAAAGTGGAATACATTCCATATTGTACCTAACGCTAAATTAATTTTCTACAGTTGGATAAGACAGAGCAAGAGCAGGACATTTGGAAACGACTTGCTGAGAATTCGCGCAAAATGTAGATCTGATCAATTTCGAAAGTATGTGGGTGGTTAGCCAAGTTGGATAAAGCATAACAGACTCGAACATGTAGAGGAACTTCAGATCGGCAGGGAGAAACCAAAATTGTTCGAGGAGCTCCATCAACTAGAAAAGTAGCTTAAAAGTCGAGATTTGGTCTGCAGACGCTACCCAGGTCAGGATAATATGGAGAAGACTTTTCAGTGTCTAACAGGGCCTCACCGTGGAATGTGGAGATTGTGGAGCCTATAAAAGCAATTATTTGTTTCTTTACAAGGCACTTGACTGATGACTTCAACCAGGAACTAGAAAATAAGTGCAAGGGTTGAGCTGGCGCCAGCGCCGGATTACCGGATTTTGGCGCTCTAGGCTATAATAATATCAGCGCTTTTCATCCTGTTTAAGGAGGAAAATAGAGTGAAATGGCGCCGCACGCGAAAATTTTTGATTGTTCAAGGTCAAACGGCATAAAATAAAGTTTAGGAATTTTAGTAGCAACTGATAGTGCCTCCAAAAAAGATGTTTCACAAAAACAAAGTAGGCAATTGGCGCTCCTTTTTGACTTGGCGCTCCTAGGCTACAGCCTCAGTAGCCTAATGGGTAATCCGGCGCTGGCTGGCGCAGAACATGAAGCTCTGGCGCAGAATGCAGAACAAGCTGTCAGTTGCGTAAAAGAGGTACGATGAGAGTGTGGTAGTAGGGACGAGTGAGACAGTACTCTGGCGTACTCTGCTTATTTATTTATTTACTCGGCCGCGCACCCTTACTGAGCAGTGCCCTCTTTCACTTTTAAATACCCCCAAACTAGCTTATAACCATTCCACTTATTTTCTAGTTCTATGACTTCAACAATGCCCCCATCCCCAAGCCCTTTTAGGCTTCGAAAAGTTCCATACTAGAATTTTACGCTAAGCGAGTCACTTGAAAAGACTCCTTCAATGTTAGGAAGTCTCGAGAGAGAATTTGGTAAGAGTTGACAGCTGAGAAGGCCTCTTTAAAAGTTTCTTTTGAAGAGAGTGTAGTAGCTACGTAGCTACTCTTCACGAGAGCACTTAAATTTGATCAAATATAAAATTGTAGAAAGAGACGAGCCAAAAACAAAAAAACATTTAAATAAACTCAAAATTTGTTAGAGGAGCAGAAATTTGGGTTGTTTAACACTTTTTTGACAACCCTAACGAGTGTAAAGCATGAATGGGAGCACACCTTCGTGTTTATTTCACCGTAAAATGTGTATTTTAAACGTTTTTTTAAAACTCCGGAGTCACTTTATATTCAGCTGTCCCTTGAATTTATCGTCTAACGAAGTCGTTTACTCAAATTTATTAAATTTTCAAAATTGGTCTCCCCTCTTGAAGTAAGTAGCTTTGAGTAATAATGAAATCAACACATCAACCTAATTTAGTAATTCTTATATTGTATAAGAAAAAAAGGCTTCAAGTTTGCTACACAACACCCTGGGGTGTATATCGAGTTTGTTTCCCTAATTCGGGTGGGTGGCACCGAGACGAGGGTTGTTTGGGTTGTTATATCCTCCGCCGATAACGGCCGTTGTGACTCACGGGGTGCTTTAGGTACGATCTCACCCTACTTCAGACCAAAAATACCCCTAAATTTGTGTGCGTATTTGTTGACTTATCCGCGGACAATGCGTAGGAATTTAATCTTTTTTATAAATTTGTTTAACGATTATCAAATTTTCGTGCTTGAATGTCATTTTGTACGTGCTCGCATATCTGGAAAATTATCGGTTTTAATCACTACAACAGTTGACTTCAATTAACGCCCGTGTAATTGAAATGGCGTTCGTAAGATTGACAGTTTATTTCGCGACCTATCTTAACTTTTGACTTATTACTTTAACCCTATTTAATTATAATAATTATGACTTCAATTCGGAAAGTTTATGTAGATTAAATTTTCGTGCTTATCTGAAAAATCTTCTTTCTGAGAGAGCTTCTTTTAAGAAGCGTAAATAGGAAATTTCTTAATTAAAAAAGTTTTCTCCGAGGAAATTTGTAGTGAAAAACTAAAATTAAAATTACTAAAGGAGTGAAAACTGGTTAAGTTTGAAATAGGCATACATTTTGTCGATTTGTGTAATTTAGAAACATGTAATTAAGCTAAAAGCGTTTTCTGTACAAAAAGGGGTCGTATGATAGCAGACAACAGCGTGATAATCGTAAAATGGCAATTTCTAAAAGGGGTAATGTTAGACGACACGCCACTGAAAATATAAACAGCTGCTGTTGAATAAATAGGATGTATGGTTACAACCCCCTATAGGGAAGGTTAGGTGCCGAAGGAAGAACAAGGTAATAGGGACCTACAAACTTTTATCCAACTAATCACGTTCGTATAAGGGTCTTGTTAACGCTCGACGAACTCGTGTGGTTGTGTTTATTCTTCTTTTCGTCATTAGTCTATACGGTCATCTTCCGCATTTTTGTACCCCGACATGCTCATAAAATTGAATGAAAATGCTTCTTTTAAGACTACCAACTGGAGCAAAACTATAGACGCTTTTGAACGGTAGCTCTCGTTATAGCTGTAAAATGCAAGGTGTTTGTATACTTAAAATAGCTTTAGTGGCTTCAGAAAGAAGAGAGTCATTTAGATTATGTTACGTACGAACTGTTGAAAGGCGACTTTACCTCTCATCTTGACCGCAAACAACCTAAAGTCCTAAACTAACTAATGGTTATTGGATCATACCCGTTTGCAGCAGGTTTTGTTAAGAGAAATGTACATAAAACGAACGACAAGTAGTACAACTCTATAATTGTAATGTATTAATGTTTATCCAATCACGATGTTGATATAACGTTTTGTATAACTCGCATTTTTATACATTTTAATCGTGAAGAGCTTCAAATGGAGTTTCATGAAAATTATTTTTAATGCGTCTTTTTAGTTTAACGATGTTTAAAAGAGCTAATAAACCTTTAGTAAAAAAAATTCATCTGCTCTGTTTAGAGTTTAGAGTGGCATTACTACTTTTAATTTCGTTCGTGCGTAACTCGAGTGTATGTACAATTATTCGCTCTTTTTAAAATTACACAAATTTGAACCGACGTTTTTAGTTGTACTACAAAAGTAGACAAGTACCGAAATTAAATTAAGCCCCCCCAAGCGTCACTTTATATAAACTCCGGTATAAAAATTACCTAAATATAACGTAGTAACGTATATAGCGGAAGGATGTCGGTATTTCTAAAAAATGGTGAGGAATAAGCTCTAATTGCGGTTTTCTGAACATGAATCTGATTACGTGTTTCTGTTCCGTGACCAATGATTTGAAGTTAGAGATACAGACACCGCCCCAGCACACCAACCCATATTAGTAAAGTCAAAACTTAGTAAAACAAGACCTTCAAAACTACTAAGGTGACGTAAGATGTAAAGCTTTCTGGCAGGGATTCTCATTTCCTTTTTAATATTTTTGATATGGCCCTTAAAATTAAGCTTGCTGTCAAGAGTGATGACCAGGTATTTGAAAGCCTCAGCCTCATCAATCAGAATGCAGTCTGACTGACATACTGAATCATCACAGGTTGACGCATGATAACGAATTGTATAGGACAGCCTCTGGGGATTTGAGAGGTCGAAGGAGGCGTCCTTGATTTTATTGCTAAGAACCATTTGATGGTAATCGAGCCAGTCGCGAATCAACCGTAGATCTTCTGTCGTATGCGACTCTATAACCATCTGTGAGTTTTCAAAGTGTCATCTTCGAAAGCGACCATTCTTCCAAAATCAGGAAGTAAGGAATTTATGTATATCGGAACAAAAACGGGCCCAGCACCGAGCCCCGAGGCACCACCAAAGACTTATTTAAAAGATAAGATTCAAGCCATTCTTAAGCCAATCTATGAAACCCGCCCTGCCACAGCTTGCCGAGTAACAAGGGAATTGAGACGGTGTCGTCAGCCTTAGTTAGTCCCGCACATTTGGCACCCTCATTCAGCGCAGTGTACACGTTCTTTAACAAATATGTATAGCAGTGCATCTTCAGTGTTTAGGCCCTTCCTAAACCCAAATTGAGTCGAACTGGAACAGTTCTTTTTGTCGAGAAAACTGACCATTCTCTTCTCAACAAGTTTCTTCAGAACTTTCGATATCGGTCTGTAATTGTTGCAGTCCAAAGGGTCCCCTTTCTTATGGATGGGAATTACGACGACTGCCTTTTTAAAACATTCTAGAAATACTCCGTCGCTAATATCCTGTTGTACAGATGCACCAGGACATCGACAACTTGATACACGCTTCCGTGGCGTCATTAGAGGTAGAGGTACTAGGGCTAATGGGCCGTGGTAGGGTTAGATTCGCAAATTATGATGCGCGGTGGTTAAGGTCTGGGATCGTCCAAAACAATTTTTTTTCTCAACTTGTTGGGGATGGTGGAAAAGAACATATTGAATGCATTCGCAATTTCCCCGTTTGTTTCTACAATCCGCTCGGTACTATCCCTAGTCCTCTAGATATATTCATTTTTTATGTTTCTGTTTGCCTATGAGGTTATCAACGACTTTCTACTGATTTCTTCAAAGTCGGACTTCAGTTTGTGCTATCACTCTTCAAAAAAAATGGTCGTACGTAATACCATTGGAGTCACCAGTGACCCCACATGTTAAATTAAATTCTCTATTCAGGGAGTGTCCCGGAAAATCACCAACAAAGTTTTACAGTGAATTTTTAGGACCAAATTAGGACATTACTCCTCTTGAAATTATATCCCCAAATGCATCCTTAAAATGGCTCTCAAGTTGAAGTTACAATGTAATAAAAAATCTATATAGGTATGTATCCTAATAAAGTGATTTTCTTACATTGTAACTTCAACTTTGAGAGCCTTTACCTTTTAAGTGATGCAATTTGGGATATAATTTCAAGAAGGGTAAATGCTCTAATTTGGTCCTGGGAACTCACTATAGAAATTTGTCGGTGATTTTCCAGAACACCCTATATAATAACATTGTTTTACCTGATGGGGTCAATAAATACGCCATCAGTGATGGTATTACGTAGATGGAAAGTTACGGTATTATGTGGGTTATCACTGAACTTGTTGATGACCATATGACCAACCATCAAAATCTTTCACGTTATTGGTATGGTTTTTGTGGACAATTGTTGAACACGTTTCGTTACCCTCTGTATAAATAACGCATAAGACAAAAGACAAAGTCTGAGAAATCGCAATTTGAAAAGAATTCGTGACATAGTAGTAGTGAAAAGCAATTAACCAATTATACTTGACAGTCTTTTAGAACGAAGTAAACACGTTAATTCATTTAGGTCTTGAAACTTTGGATCCTTCATTTCAATTTAGAAGCAAATTCAATTGTTTAATACCTCTAGTCTTACAAATTAATCAATTCATTTATTGGAGTCAACTTGGCGACTATTAATCTTTATTTATTATTAGAAAGAAATCAAAAAGAACAAATTGTTTGCAAACAACTGCTTGAACGAATCTTATAGCCGGTTGTTTAAATTTATTATGAGACTGGAGTACGATTATTATGCTCGAACAGGGATGAGCCGTAAAGCGTAAAGCTAATTTATTTAATATTTAAAGAGAGAAAACAAGGAATTTTGTATTTAGTTTAGGAAAAGGAATTTAGTAAATCTAAAAGTAAACACACACATTCCCTTATGTTTGCATTATTCGTATATGTAGAAGCATTATACGTAAGTGGGGATTGAAGATTACTCCATTTCTTTTGTATACTCGCTCGAATTTTCTTATTTTGTTTTCTTTATTATAATGCGCTTCGTTCTTTTAAAAATGGGTTTTATGAATTCTCGATGAATGCCGAAATTATCGAACAAGCCACGATTAGACATTAGACCTCGTCCACAGTCGCTTCTTTAAAAAGACTGCCACTAATGGAACCATAATTTTTTGTAGAGAAAATAAATAGGCAAGGTCTAATAAGAAATTAAGGGAAGTGTCGAGAAGAGAAACAGGGGATGCACAAAAGTAGTGCACATACAAAGTCCGATATAAATCTAATAAAGGTTGTGCAAGATTTATGTAGCCTAGCATCAGATAACTCTAGGAGCTTTACTCCCCTAAACAACAAAATCCTACATCGGCAACTGTTAATTACGCTACAATAATAGACCGTTATGACAGTCTCATTATAATCAGCATTCCCTAGCGATCTCGATTCTACTGAATGTTTGAGTGGTATATAAGTGCCTAAGCGATCGCGTAATAAAAAAACTTCTCTGTTGATGTGAACCGATGGTTTTACATTGATTATCCGCTCACAACCGATCGAGTTCATAAATACAGATATTATAGATAGTGCTAATTTGAACATTAAACGTGGAATAAGTAGAAGAAATGCAACAGAAGACGAACGAGCGTAACAATAAAATTGTTACTGAAGCAACATTTGTAACCGACGATGAACTGTGTTATGCACTTTTATTCTTACTAAGAGCAGCGAGACAACATTTTTTATATAACTCTTATCACAAATCAGATGGAGAACTCTAGACAGTAACAGAGGATTGAAACGAAGAGTTGAATACGAGATCTGGGCGGATATGTATGGATTAAATCGAAATAACGAAAACGCACTTTTAAGACAGTACAAGCAGCTTTTTAAATCCAATAAGTCTCTTTCATTTGTAGCGAACAAAGTAGCAGAATCTCGTTAAAAAGTTAGCGAATAAACGATGGAGTTTACCACAAATTACTTGATTTTAAAAAACTAAACATTATTCATTATTCAGAAAATCTGTGAAACTGGTAGACTATCAGCATCTCATTACTGCTCAAAATAGCAACTGTACCAAAAGTTAATACAGGATGAGTCTAAAATACGAAGGCGGAATATTACGATTAATAGACCAGGAGCTAGCACATTATAGAGTGATCCCAGGGAAAGAAGAACCCACCACGTGTCCAAAGTTACTACTACTTAACATAAAGAAATCAAGACAGACAGGAATTAGTACGTTTTAAAGTAGCATGTCACTATCTACCTACGTTGCTAAGCAACTGTAGTACAAATCTACTTTGCAGCTTGAACGGTAATCACGTGGTGGGTTCTTATTTCTGTGGGATCACTCTACCACTGATTTTTTAGTTTATCGCTTATAACTAGAAAACTACGTACTTTTAGAGAAAAGTGGTCCTATAGAAAGATAAAGTACATTACATTTCCAACAAATTGCTTCTCCTAGGTTTTTTTGTCAGTCGCGCGGTTAAACGCACGGCCAAATTAAACCATCTTAAGGTAGTCGAAAAATTTATATGCCAAAATTAGCAATTTTTGTGTAGATTTGGAATAAACTCTATGAAAGACGGTCTTAAGTGCACCATTCATGGTGTGGTGACTAACGAAAACTCGTGCCAGACGGTTCTCTATACTAAACTTCAACGAACTCTAGCGCCTGACCTAAACAGTTTGTCTAAAGTCTAAAACCCAGGACACATAATTTGTAGTAAATTTAATGTACTTTATTTTTCTATAAGAGTACTTTTTTCATAAAGTACCTAGTTTACGAGTTATAAGCGAGAAACTAAAAAAACTGTTTTTTGGCCTATTTTTGAATGTTTGTCAAACTTTAACGCGCCCTAACCCCTAAACCGTTTGTCTGAAGAAAAAATTCTAACTGGCATAATTTGTAGGAAATTGAATGTCCTTTAAGTTTTGTAGCAACATTTTTCTCTAAAAGTGCGTAGTTTTCGAGTTATAAGCAAGAAACTAAAAAACAGTTTTTTAGCCGATTTTTGAATTTTTGACAAACTTTAACGCGCTTTAGCCCCTAAACCGTTTGTCTGAAGAAAAAATTCTAACTGACATAATTTGTAGGAAATTGAATGTCCTTTAAGTTTTGTAGCAACATTTTTCTCTAAAAGTGCATAGTTTTCGAGTTATAAGCAAGAAACTAAAAAACAGTTTTTTAGCCGATTTTTGAATTTTTGCCAAACTTTAACGCGCTCTAGCCCCTAAACCGTTTGTCTGAAGTAAAAATTCTAACTGACATAATTTGTAGGAAATTGAATGTCCTTTAAGTTTTGTAGCAACATTTTTCTCTAAAAGTGCGTAGTTTTCGAGTTAAAAGCAAGAAACTAAAAAACAGTTTTTAGCCGATTTTTGAATTTTTGCCAAACTTTAACGCGCTCTAGCCCCTAAACCGTTTGTCTGAAGAAAAAATTCTAACTGACATAATTTGTAGGAAATTGAATGTCCTTTAAGTTTTGTAGCAACATTTTTCTCTAAAAGTGCGTAGTTTTCGAGTTATAAGCAAGAAACTAAAAAACAGTTTTTTAGCCGATTTTTGAATTTTTGCCAAACTTTAACGCGCTCTAGCTCCTAAACCGTTTGTCTGAAGAAAAAATTCTAACTGACATAATTTGTAGGAAATTGAATGTCCTTTAAGTTTTGTAGCAACATTTTTCTCTAAAAGTGCGTAGTTTTCGAGTTACAAGCAAGAAACTAAAAAACAGTTTTTAGCCGATTTTTGAATTTTTGCCAAACTTTAACGCGCTCTAGCTCCTAAACCGTTTGTCTGAAGAAAAAATTCTAACTGACATAATTTGTAGGAAATTGAATGTCCTTTAAGTTTTGTAGCAACATTTTTCTCTAAAAGTGCGTAGTTTTCGAGTTACAAGCAAGAAACTAAAAAACAGTTTTTAGCCGATTTTTGAATTTTTGCCAAACTTTAACGCGCTCTAGCCCCTAAACCGTTTGTCTGAAGAAAAAATTCTAACTGACATAATTTGTAGGAAATTGAATGTCCTTTAAGTTTTGTAGCAACATTTTTCTCTAAAAGTGCGTAGTTTTCGAGTTACAAGCAAGAAACTAAAAAACAGTTTTTAGCCGATTTTTGAATTTTTGCCAAACTTTAACGCGCTCTAGCCCCTAAACCGTTTGATTGAAGAAAAAATTCTAACTGGCATAATTTGTAGGAAATTGAATGTCCTTTAAGTTTTGTAGCAACACTTTTCTCTAAAAGTGCGTAGTTTTCGAGTTATAAGCGAGAAACTAAAAAACAGTTTTTTGGCGAATTTTCGAATTTTTGCCAAACTTTAACGCGCTCTAGCCCCTAAACCGTTAGTTTGAAGAAAAAAACTTATCGGATATAATTTGTAGGAACTTGAATGTTATTCAGTTGTATAGCAGCACTTTTCTCTAAGAGTGGGTAATTTTCGAGTTATAAGCGAAAAACTAAAAAACAGTTTTTTGGCCGATTATGAAATTTTTGCCAAACTTTAACGCGCTCTAGCGCCTAAACCGTTTGTCTTAAGAAAAAACCTCACAAACGTAGTTTGTAGGAAATTTGATGCAGTTTATTTTTATATAGGAGTACCTTACTCAAAAAGTGTGTATTTTCGAGTTATAAGCGAGAAACTGAAAAAATAACAACAACCTGCCTTTCTCGAGTCTCCCATAAGTCAATGCTGCCACCGGCATAAATCACGTAATTTTACGACATTTTTGAAAATTTGCGTGCCCTACTGTAATGCCAATATAGCCTTGCAGACGAGTGATTTTATATTGGCTATATGGAAAGTATTTATAAAAAAAAAAATGAATCTTTGGAATAATAGCTCTTGGTATATTAATAGGAAAAACCTTTTTTGGTTTTCGCTTTCTGTGTAATTAGCAAATTCCACCATTATACTCAATTTAAAGACGAAGCCCAACCCTTTCTTTACTTTTTTACGGTAAACAATCTAAACTGATGTTTTAATACTAATCCTAGTGGGGGAGACTTTTTTTTATAAAATAAGAATTATAACTACAAACGTCTGTAGACTCGGAATGGCTAATTACATTACTCGAGTTTCATTTAAAAGAAACTTTCGCAAAATAAATTTGACGGTATAAAAGAGAAATGTTTGAAAAATATAATATTTTTTAACTAAAATCCTTATTTTGAGACTTATCAAACTTTCATCGGTCAATTTTAAATTACGATCTTACATAGTTGTGGACTTCCGAAACACGAAGGAAGTTTTGCATGTGTCGTTTGAGTATAGATATACCTATATATCGCAAAGTTATACAAAATTTCTAAATCACTTCATAATACATTTTCTCAAAAGCACTTAAAGTTAGCGAAAACTTGGAAAACTTATCCAAGTGAGTTGAATGTATCACACAAACTTGTCAAGTTAATACTGATACGTACCTCTTAAAGTTGCGATTTTGACTGTTTTAATCTTAACTTGGGCGAGCGATTCGAAATTTAATTAAAATTGTTTGATGCGCACGATTTATTAATGTAAATTAATATATATTGATGCCGACGATATTTATTTTAACGTATATAGGGTGGGATGTAAAAATATATAGGGGATTGTTATAATAGTCGATTTAACGTGTCCAAAATCGAGCCACCCCGTTTCTATATTTCTAATTCTTGACATTTATGGCCTACATTATTTAAACCGCCATGCTATATCAGAACCGATTATATTATATGAATCATCAAAGCACCCCCGTTTTCTTCTTTATAACTAACTAAACAAAATAAAAATAGAGAAATGGATTAATGAAATGGAAATTAAGGTAAATATGCATCCATTATCAGATTTAAAAGTTTAGTAACCTTTTGTTGAGGATCATAAAGTTGTCTCGCGTTTTGCCATGTTTTATTTTATTACATTTGCGAACGGCAAGTTATAAATTTAATTATGTTATTACGCTTTGTATCAAAAAAAAGTTTTTATTTTTTAATCGCGTTAAAAGGCCAAAGGCGCGCGTTCTTTTTGCCGAAATGCACTCCGTGCGCCTTCCAAGCGAGACATCTGAAAGTTGTTGTTCTTCCCAACTCTCCCACTAATGAGTGGACGAATTTAGGATAAACGAAAATTGGCCGCCTAAAAGTATTTTTGCGAAAGTACGCGACCTTTCGAGATCAATTTTGTGAGGACGAAAGGTTAAACCGATTTAATTTTTTTTTCATTTGTAACGCTTCGATTCATTATTTTTTGAAAAGGTCATATGAAACGTATAGCGTATAGGTAATGTATTAAAAGGTTGATCAGCTTTAATAAATACAAAAGTTCACGATTTTTGATTATGTTTTTATAATTACACGAATTTTTTTTAATTAAAAAATTTGATATTTACGAACATATTTGAACAATCCTTGTGGGGATCCCTGAGGCATCGATTCGACCAATACTTTGCTCGTTTTTTTATATTTTTGTTATACAGGAAACAACACATCGATTTTATTTAATCAGGTCTGTTGGACCGTAGTATGCCTTTAACATGATTTTTCTGGACTGTATTGTATATACCTACTACTATAATAATTTTTTTATATTATTTATCTTCCGAATCAGAGAAAACTACAATTTTATTGAGGCGGTAATGCAATTCGATGTATCGATCATTCTGTAATTTATTATATCGATATACCGCCGTGAAATTCTCGCCCACCCCTATACTATAAGTGAGTCACATATCGCTTAACAATTATTTTTATTTGTTTTAAAACAGAAAGCGTATTAGGCCAGTCAGTAGAGGGTTTCTATGATGCAATAAATGGGGTAGATGCTTTTATTTTTTTAAATTGTTTATATGGGTATAAACATGTAAAAAACAAAAATAGCGCGCCTCTTAATGTTACAATTTAAAAAAAAACTTTTTTTAAAATTCTTCATAAAATGAAAAGGGGGGACCTGGCACCACTTTGTTTCTCAAAAACCTTTAACTACGTCCTTATTCTACACGATGTGGTATGAGAAATCTTAATCGTGGCTCTAAGTCGTGAATAAGAAGCTCTTGAAGTTGAATAGCGCGCTTACTATGTATCACAATTTCGAACTATCTGTTTTTTTAAATTTCTTTGAAATATGTCAAGACGAGACCTAACACCATTTTTACTTTCATAAATCTTTAATTGCATCCTTTATTCATACAGTGCCACATTATTTATCAGTCGGTAAGTTTAGTGGCTGACTCCTTTATATGACTTACGCGTCTTACTCCGAAGTTTATCCATAACCAGAATTCGACTTACTTATGAAACTTATGAAAAAAATGTGTATAACCAATCTTGTAGCTAATAATGTTTCCTATAATTTTTATAATAACCTTCCTCAACGTACGATCTATAGAAGGCGAGTTATTTGCCAAAAACCATTTTTGTAACCTTTGACCTTGAATATCTCAAATTGCTCCGCCGAAATTTCTCTGATTTTGAGATATACTTATTTGGAACATCTTAATGTACGTGTATACCAATATCCAGGCTTCGTAGGAATTATTCTGATCAAAAATCCTTATTCGACTGGACTATTTTCTTACTATACCTTCGTATGCCGACTGCCGGACATCAGAATATTGCCAATTTGGGAGAGGTATGCTTGACCGAATTTAAAAATTCTGGTACACATGAACGCAGAATTAGATGCTCTACAACTTTCATTTAATGAGTTTTTCTCTTAGAGTACTAATTTCTAAACAGCAGACTCGTATAATATAATGCAATATGTCAGTTTTTGAAAAAGTTTGGAAAAATCGTCGTTTTTTGACCGCGGTTGGCGACGATACCGCTTGACCGAATTATTAAGTGTTGGTACTATTCGACGCAGAGTTTAATGCTCTTTAATTTGTTATAGAGATACTTTTTCGTTAAGATGCTCCATTTAGGAGTTATAAGCGAAAAAACAAAGCAAGTCCTAAAATTTTGAGGTTTTTTGACTGCCAAAAAGTCTCCCGAGGTCGCCGGTGTTAGCATTTTTGTTTTTCACATGTTTACACCACATAAACAATTTTAAAAAATAAAAGCTTCTACCCCATTTATTGCATCATAGAAGGGTGTTTTGGTCCTCTATATTACTGACTGGCCTATATATACTGAAATAATAGTATAGGTATACCTATCTATGATTAAATTTTTGTAATCATTTAAGCGAAATATGATGATGCGAAGTTGTAATTTCACCACACAATTTGTAAAGTTCGTTTAGCATAATAAAAGTGAATGTTAAAAGTGTTTCATTAACTTCAAGTACGCGAGTAGTACATACGAACGTTGTGGTTTAAATACATGCGCTTTACACTTATTCAAAATTGTTATTAGAGAAAAGGTACGAGCATAAAATAAAATGACCATAAAGTACAGAGTTATATGCTTTAATAACCGTCAAAAGTAGAAACTGAGTTGTAATTTAAAAGGATAATTTTACCCAAAAGTTCTGCACGAACAACTTTAACACTTCAACCAAAAAATTATGTTTATTGTAATATTATGAGAACTCGACTTCGAATGGAATAAAGAACGAGAATATACTAAAAAGATAAGGTGTGTATTCTGTAGTCTTCGTTTCCACATCCACACATTTTCTCTCCCCATCATTAGCAATAACGCAACGCGAGAGATAAAAATTTTAGCAATGTTCTCTCTAATGGGAAAACGATAGCTTATTGGATCGACGTTAAAATAAATCGGTTTAAGCCTTAATCCTAATTTTTGTAAAAGTGCAGCTTCGAAAAGAGCCCTTTGTAAAATCGACAAGTCGCGGAAAATTTCAGAAGTGACGAATTAATTCCGTCAGATTACAAATCTGATTAATAACTTACCCCTCTTAATCTATAGCTTTACAAATTTTTGAAATAAAACAAAAATTTTCTTTTTATTTTAATGCAAAATTTATGTCTTTACAATTTATTTTTCAGACGCTCGAGCCTGATTTATCTTTTCCCTTGCGTCCGTGTCTATTCCGTCCCTTGGCGTTTGTTTAAAATTTTTTTTTCAGAAACGTGCGTGGTGCTGGTGTGTCAGCAAACAAATAGTTTAAGTTAATTTAGATAAAATGAACACGAATTTCCGAAACATTTGTCTAAACGCGTAGGCATTCTTTTGAAACCCTTAAAATTGATTTAACCCGACGTTTTTTTTTCTATTTTCCAACTCCCTACAGTCAGTACGTCACTACTGCTACTACTATTTTAAGTTTTTGTTTCAAATTCGCGTCTTCTTAATAATAAATCTCCAATTTTTAAATTTGGGGGAAGGAAGGAAATTTAATTAAAATTTTAAATGTGGTTAACAACAAAAAGCTTCTACTTAACATAGTGGTTTCTAAACTTTTAGCTTTCAATTCCCTTAACTTAACAAGTTTCGTGGTTCACTCGTTAGTTTTAACAGTGGCGTTACATTTTATAATGCTAAATTTATAACTCCTACCTACTTCAAGCAAGTAAGCCGCTTTAACCCTTCTTCTAGAATTTTTTATCGTAAAACTTCCCCACAGTCGTAAAGAACGTTTTAAAGCTTTAATAATAATACGTTGATAATATTTAATTGAACGTTGAGTCAGAAAATGGCCCCTTTTATTTATAATGGAAATCGATATTTATGCTATAACGCATTGCACTTATATCGTTGTTTTGTTGAAATGGCTTTAAGAAGTTCTAAATTAACCAGAGGCGGATTTGAAGTGTATGAGGCATATAGACCCCATACGTGAGTTTCGTATGAGGGTGTCTAGTTGGGGTAGAAATGAAATAGTCCAAACTCGTCTTATTTATCACCTTTTGTTTGTACGGGCGTGACGCTAATTTTATAAATGACGTCTGCAGTATAAAAGGCAGTTTGTAGTCCTTCATATCAAAACAGCATCGTAGTTGAACATAAGTAGTTGTCAAGCCCAAAGAAAAATGGCAATACGAGAAGATCGTTACGTGTTACGTGGGTAGTGGGTAATGCTCGAGTGTTCTCACTTTTCTGTTTTTACATGTTAGAAATAGTAACTAATTAAGGGTCGTAAAGTCGACAGTCCTTAGCATCATACAGTGCACGTCAATAGAATATCAGTAGCTATTTTATTTAACCTCCCGAGGACCTGAAATAACCTCACTAACTAAGACACCAACTCTGGTGTCTCAAAAATTCAAATTAATTACAATAAAAGCGATTTACAAACCGAAAAGAACATTTCCATCGCGAGAAAAACACTTCGTAATTATGCCAAGTTCATAAAAGACACTAGACAACTATTGATTCCAATTTTGGCTCGGTGTTTTAATCTAAAGTTTCATTTTGAGGCCGTACGCCACTGCTATATTCTTTTACAACATGCAGAGAATGTCCTCGTACTTCAGAGTGTCGTGGCACTTACTACCAATAAAAAGCAAACTCCGATAAAGGCCCTATCTAACAAATCTTATATCAGAGTGAGCTTGAGTTAAGCTAAAGTTAGACGGTCCCATAATGCGCATTTCAACCCTACGTGCCGTAAGTTAACCTCGTGAATAACAGTGGCGTATCTATAATAGATATAACGAAAAAAGAAAATCAAACTTGTTTTCGCAAAGTTCACTACTCTCTTTTTTTTAAAATTAAATTCCGTTTTAAAAATGGCCACTCGACAACTTTTCCAAAATGTTAAATCAATACGGACGCTTTGAACTTTTTTTTTTAACTAACAAACTTTGAGCATCAAACGGTTAGATGATATCAAAATTCTGAACATGACAATCGGGATTGAACTGGAAGTACAGTCCGGGAAATTCGAAAATGACACATGGTTTAAAAGCACGTGTCTGAAAGTTTTTCGGCTTTTCGCGAGTGTACAGTATGCGCGTTTCCATAGTGACGGGTCGATGTTTTGGCCATAAAGTTTTATGGGCTTTCTACAGACGCACGCACCCGGCGTCGCGACGACCGCTGCTGTGATTCAGCGTCCGTCAGCAACGAGCGTGGTCTAGCGCCGTTAAGGCTGCCGAAAACTCGTAAAAAAATAAACATTCGACGTCGTAAATTAATTATTTAAACAAAAATTTTTTTCACGCGGAATTTCGGTCTTTTTCCAAAACATCATAATTATTTAATTTAGAAACATTTTTGTTAGGGAAATTGTCCGCGCTATTATGTAAATTGACCTCACAGGGTGTAATAAAAATATCAAGATAATAATCGAAAAACGTATTATAATTATGGAAATTTCTAAACGTTTTTAAATAATTAGTTTCGCTCTAATTGATACAGAAGCGAAGTTTTGTTTGGTCAAAAATTCCTCAATGAATACAATCAATTTTAACCAACCGAGCGTAATTTTACGTCGACAAATTGCTCCAACCCTTACTATATTCAGTTAGTCGACATCGAGAAGAGAAGTAAATCCTAAGCTCATTAACATGGGGGGTATCAAATACATCAGTCAGGAAATTGCTATTGAATTAAAATTATTCATACTCTCTCGGTTTGTTTAAGAATGCGTATATATACATAATTTCGTTTTAGTTACGCACATCTTTACCGACATATTCCAGTTTAATTTTAAACACAACATCCCTTCTTGTACATTTGTACAAGTTCAAGCACTTCGTTTGTTTGTTTGGTTTACTATTTGAGAGGCACTTCAAAGAAACTAAATTTACACTGCAAAATTCAAGATTGTAGTAGGTAGTTGTGTGTTGTGTGTATGTGTATGACAATTTTACATTTTATAATTTGTCTAACACATATAGGGACGGGTTGAATACG
This sequence comes from Malthinus flaveolus, assembly GCA_950108345.1. NCBI lineage: Eukaryota > Metazoa > Arthropoda > Insecta > Coleoptera > Cantharidae > Malthinus > Malthinus flaveolus. The sequence continues at coordinate 4,258,415 of OX467287.1, read as the reverse complement.
ACACGCTCTTGAAACTTTTGAAAACGACAGGGTTGCAAGTTTAGTCGAGTGTTATCGCTTGTTTTAGATAGGTCGTCTAAACAGAAAAGGTATAGATTTTCTCTATTCTCTATTAATTTCACGATTGCTCGCACTCACTTTCATGATTTTAAATTGAGCTGGGGGCTCTATTATTGATAAAAATCAACAATTATTGTTATCTCTACTAGAGCTGCTGGATTTAACTCATCGTCATTTGCATCGATGCATCTAAATTTTCTAGTAAACCTAAATACCGCTACATTTGTAGCGAAATATGTGGAACGTCAAACAAAAAGCAGAGACTTAGAAAATATACCTACGCTTGGTAGTTTTTGAATTAAAATTTAAGAGTCAAGTGACAGTATCTTCAGAACTGTTGGTTTTAGACAGATGAAGAGCTTTCTATCATTTTTCTTACAAAACAAAAATCTCATACTGAATTTAAATTTGTAGCAAAATAGCAAAGAGGTTTAGGTATGTTGACTATGTAAATTATGGTCATCAAACGCGTGTCTTATAATATTGTAGATACACGTCATTTACATCGCCCGCTAATGAAATGTACAACGTGTATCACGAGACGTGGGTCCATAGTCAAGTGGGTTTTTGCTATTTTTTGTTTTTCGCTTATAACTTGAAAACTACTCACTTTATGGGAAAATCCCTACAATAGGCAAATAAACTATATCAAATTTTCTACAAATTGTATTTCTTAGGTTTTTTTCTCAGACGAACGGTTTCGGTGCTAGAGCGTGTTAAAGTTTGACAAAAATTCCAAAATCGGCACAAAAACAGGTTTTTTGTTTATGGCTTATAACTTGAAAACTGTGCACTTTATGAGACAAATGTTTCTATATAAAAATAAACTACATCAAGTTTACTACACACTTTATCTCTTAGTTTTTTCCGCAGATAAATGGTTTAGGCGCTAGAGCGCGTTGAAGGTTGACAAAAATTCCGAAAGTGGCAAAAACTGTTTTTTTGGTTTATGGCTTATAACTAGAGAACTACGCGTTTTATGAAAAAAGCGCTTCTATATAAAAACAATGTAAATCAAATATCCTACAAATTATATCTCTTAAACTTTTTTCCTCGGATAAACGGTTTAGGCGCTAGAGCGCGTTAAAGTTTGACAAAATTCCAAAATCGGCTCAAAAACAGTTTTTTTTGTTTACCGCTTATAACTCTAAAACTACGCACTTTACGAGACAAGTGCTTCTATAAAAAAAAAGCTACATCAAATTTCCTACAAATTATATTTCCTGCGTTTTTTACGCACATAAACGGTTTAGGCACGAGAGCGCATTAAAGTTTGACAAAAATTCAAAGATTGTCAACAAAAAGTTTTTTTGTTTACCGCTTAGAACTCTAAAACTACGCACTTTATGAGAAAAGCGCTTCTGTATAATAATAACCTATATCAAATTTCCTATAAATTATATCTCTTAGGTTTTTTCCTCAGACGAGCGGTTTCGGCGCTAGAGCGTGCTAAAGTTTGACAAAATTCCAAAATCGGCTCAAAAACAGTTGTTTTTGTTTATCGCTTATAACTCTAAAACTACGCACTTTACGAGACAAGTGCTTCTATAAAAAAAAAGCTACATCAAATTTCCTACAAATTGTATATCCTACGTTTTTTACGCAGATAAACGGTTTAGGCACGAGAGCGCGTTAAAGTTTGACAAAAATTCAAAGATTGTCAACAAAAAGTTTTTTTTGTGTATCGCTTAGAACTCTAAAACTACGCACTTTATGAGAAAAGCGCTTCTGTATAAAAATAACCTATATCAAATTTTCTATAAATTATATCTCTTAGGTTTTTTCCTCAGACGAGCGGCTTCGGCGCTAGAGCGTGCTAAAGTTTGGCAAGAATTCCAAAATCGGCACAAAAACAGGTTTTTTGTTTAAGGCTTATAACTTGAAAACTATAAACTTTATGTTTCTATATAAAAATAAACTACTTACATCAAAGTGTGTAGCACTATATATCTTAGTTGTTTCCCGCAGATAAACGGTTTAGGCGCTAGAGCGCGTTAAAGTTTGAAAAAAATTACAAAATTTTTGTACTATTTTTGGGGGTTTATCGCTTGTAACTCGAAAACTACGTAATTTTGGAGAAAATATACTTATTGAAAAATAAAGTAAATTAAATTTTCTACAAATTATGTCTCTTAGATTTTTTTTGTCAAACGAACAGATTAGGTGCTACAGCGAAATCTAGAAATGTGGGCTTTTGGGGGTCAAACTATGCATGCAGTCAGCTATCGTTGGCTAAAATTCAAGCTTCAAACTCAACTCACTCTTGTCGTAGGTTTTTGCTAACTCCACCTATTTTCACAAAGTTGGTATGAATGGACCTTAACATCCTATAGAGACGAGAGTCAATAAGTTAGTTCGAACCGTTGTCGATGCAGTCTGTTAAATTAGAAAAGTTTGGCAGAACTATAAATTGGTTTACAGTGGTGCCAACTTTGTAAAATCATTTGAAAAGTAGCCAAATTTACACATGGAAATTTTACAACTTTTATAATAAAGTTACCTCGAGCACACGAGTAAATTGTCCTTATTCTGCATGCGTGCATATGAATTTACTTTAAAATCTCTCTCGAAAAAGAGCTTACAGTAGCAAAATTTACGAAAATAAAAACAACAGTTCAGAGTAATATTCAAAGTGGTAGGTACGGCTTTTTATTATGTTAAGGGATGCTTTTACATGAAACGAATAAAAAGAAGCTTTTCCAACTTCCAACAGTGCCCGTCACCTTTCAAGTTTAGTTTGACGAGTAATAAATTTGTATTATTAAATAAACTACACGTTGTGGATGCTTTTGACAAAATTTTTAAAATTTAACATACCACTTTACTCGAAAGATTCGATTTTAAAAAGAATATTGAAATTTTTAGAAAATTAAAAGCACGTAAGGTCTTATAACTTATAATCTTTAGAACGTTCATCGCGAATGTTTACATAATCTTCCACATGTTTCCACGATAATAAAAACGACAATCATAACATACAACACTTTTTTACTTTTATCTTTTCGTCTTTAGCACCTACCCTTTATATAACACAAACTTTTTACACTCTAGTTTAGTGTAAACATATCTTTAACAAGACGTAAGATCCATTTTAGGTCGTTTATATACATCCCTCCACTTTTACATACCTAAAAGTCGGAAACTCTTTGATGATGAAAAGTCTTTTTAAAAACTTTATTTGTATTTTTAACTCCAACTAATAGTTTACTTAAAATGTTTGAGAAGAGTTTCAAGCTACAAGACTAAAATAGTCAATAGAGAGAACACGTTAAATATAGAAACGGATCACTTTGTACACAAAGATGTTCATATTTTTTATTCCGGCTCTCGAGTACGTTATGTGCACCCATAAGACTTATGTTTTTATTCCACCCACTGAAAAATGAAACTTTTTCCGAAAATTTTATTTTATAAGCCCCACATATTCCAAACATCTTTGGTTTTTTATCTTTGGGAAGTCGTGGACCATTTTGTTTACTCGGCGACCCACAATTCAAAGAGATATCTGAATTGAACTATCGTAGTAATATGTGGTGCTAAAGACGAACAACGGACATCCTGTATATCGCCGCTTAATTCAATATTTGATAATATACCCCAATATATCTTGGAAGCATCCAAAAAGTTATAAATTTAATAAACGATAAGACGTCGCAGTCAATTTTAGGTAACATCATTAAATAAACACGCATACATCTACTTTATCTTTTTGAATAAAACGATGAATAATAGAATACGAAAGCAAAAACTCAAGAGGAAAATCGATTTACTCCAACAGTCACTTCCATCTGATCTTACACCAATTTCATTTTTGCATGGTAGACAAAACTTTTTTTTTTCTTTCAGTTTCGCAAATTACTTTCATCGTCGTATATACGCTGCACGCATTTGGGCCATTTTAAAATTTAAAGCGAATTAAAATTCATCTCGTCGTTTTTTAAAAAACGTTTAATTCGCGTAGAAAATATAATCTCGAGCGAAAGGAGAAACAATGAAAAAAATTGATGAGAAACATTAAGATTTTTATTAACCGAAATTGATCATTGATAAAAGTTGACACATTCGGTTATGATGGAATAGTGAAATCCTTGGAGAAATTTTGCAGGACCTCGGAGATATTTCCTGAAGCAAAAAGGAATTATCTTGTCCTCTTGACATTTTGCCCTTTTTTCTTATATTTGTAACCCGTAGTGCGTGCTTTATATAAAACTTATTTATTTTTTTCATTTCGTATTTCATTTATACTTTTTTTTTATTACTTAACGCTCACTTAGCTAATACGGTTTATTATTTTCATCCTCTTGGGATAAATAATTTACTTTCCGTGCAATTTTATTTTGATAACTGGGAAAACTCTTGATTAAACCGAGAGTTTTATTTTTAAACAGCGCCAAGATAAAAATATCCAGCACTTTAATCGAAGTAATTTATTTAAGTAAACGAAAAAATTTTAAAAATCGGATTGTGGCAATAAAAGTTTTTTTTTACTTTTTAAGGGATTGGAGAAGCGTCGGTTCAATTGCAGTCTCCCGAATCGGCATCTTATATAAAAGCTGGAAGTGAAATCGTTCTTAGATGCCATCTGGACGCTACTGGAGACGTGCACGTCGAATGGTTTCGGTACGTGCTTTGTATGCAATTCAATTTTCGAAAAATTGCATTCTTAAAATAAATAAAAACGTTTCTAACATAAATTTTATAGAAATGCAGATCGTTTAACTAAGACCGCTACTCTCGAAATAAAAAAAAAGAAGCTTCACATAAAATCGGCAAATCCTTCCGATAACGGAATTTATAGATGTATAGCACGTAATGAAGCTGGTGTTCAATACAGTAGCAAAAATTTTGCACTCGCCATTGCAGGTAACGATATTAAATTAAAATTTAGTCCAACGAACCAATCGGGTAGTTTACGGATCAATTAACCGTTAATTGACCGGTTTGGCTTGGTGGTGTAATTGGCTAATATGTAATTAATTTCCTCGTAATTTGATTTCGAAATTTTAGGAGACCAAACTGCCTTAATTCAAACCGTCCCTAATAATCAGCTGGTACAAAAAGGCGGTTCTGCGTTTTTTGACTGTATTTACAAGAACGCAGACGGCTTGGAGTGGTATTTTAAGGACGTAGGTCCTTTAGAAAGCAACACCAGGTAAATATATAAAAATAATTAAAGCAAAAATATATTTTTGTTTTTCAGGATTACGCTTTTTCCCAACGGTTCGCTGCAGATCCACAATGTGCAAGAATCTGATCAAGGGATGTATAACTGCGTCGGAATTAAGGGAGATTCGACCGAAGTACCTCAAAGTTACACGGCCGAGCTCAAAATTGCCTGTACGTCTTTACCATTATCTTTAAGCAATTTCGCGAAATAACCCTTTTCGCTTTACAGACATCAGCAATTTCACTTCAAAAAGTTTCGAACCATCTGTACCCGAAAACCAAACCTTAATTCGCCCACAGGGCGGTTTATTTCAATTAACTTGTTTAGAACCCCTCAGCCAACCTCTTGCAAAAAAATATTGGCAAAATCCCAAAGGACACACGGTCTCCGACAATGGCGACGTAAAAGTCGACGACGACGGCCGTTTAATAATACCAAACCTCCAACCGACTCATGCGGGAAATTACACGTGTGTGGCGGAAAATATCGCCGGCAAAAATTCTAAAACAATTCAACTAATAGTTACAAGTAACTATAACTTAATCGATCGTTTCGATCAAACTTAATTAACGGTTGTTTTTTTCAGCAAAACCGGTAATTTTAGTTGATCCCATTAGCGTGACCGTCGACGAGAATGTTAAATCAGTTTTGACATGCACTCACGAAATTAACAAGCAATCGGAACCTCACACAATTGTAAAATGGAAAAAAGACGGTAAACTAATCAAACACGACTACCACGACGGTAAAATTACGAGAGGTGTAAAAACAAAAATATATTTATTTTTTTTTAGAAGCAAATCAAAGCAACCAAAGGGTTCAAATTTATAAACAAAACGGAACTTTGTTAATTCTATCGACTAAAGCTTCGGATAGGGGAGAGTATGTGTGCGAAATTACGACGGTGGGTTTCGATCCGATAGTTTCGAGACCGGCTACTATATCTGTGATCGAAACGCTTAAATTTGCGCCACCGCCAGTTAATAAGAAATTAGAATTAGGAAGTAACGCTAAAATACACTGTAAAGCTCAAGGGACGCCACCTCCGTTAATTCATTGGGAGAAACAAGGGATCGAAGTGGATAGTTTTCCAGGTCACATAACAGACATGAATGGGACTTTATTATTTAACGGCGTTTTATTTGACGATAAGGGAAAGTACACTTGTATTGCATCCAACAGTCAGGGCACTATTAATGCGACCTTAAATATTGAAGTCGTTGGTAAGAAAAAATCGTATGAATTGTTTATTATATTTATCCAATAAAATATTTTGTAGTTTCGCCAAAGTTTGTGACTTTAGCTGATAATCCTACAGAGGCCATCGAAGGATTTTCCGTTATGTTGGATTGTGTTGCCGATGGTGATCCTAAACCTACCATACATTGGGATAAAAATTTAAAAATGAACGACTTTAATCGATCGAGGTAAGTTCGACGTTATTAAAATTTCCGATGTCTCAAACACTCTTTTGTTGTTTCACAGATTTGAAGTTCTCGAAAATGGTACACTTTACATTAAAGAAGTGCATCGAGAAGATGAAAATAATTACGGTTGCACTGCTGGAAGTAGTGCAGGCTTGAACAGAAAGGAAATTCGACTTATAGTTCATAGTAAGTATGAGGACTTTTTTGAAATTATTAAAACTATGCAGTATAAGAAAAGAGAGCAAGAGGAGGAAAAAGTGGGCCCTGGTGTTCATAGGTCTGTCTGTGTCCTCCTTGAAAAATTCCTTCTATTCCCGCATGGTTTTGGATAAGCAGATAGTAGGAAAGGCCATATTATACCAGCAGAGAAGACATTCATGACATTAAAATCGAATCCATTGTGCATTCTCTCAATATGAACATCTTCTCCATAAGTCTCTCCACTTCTGGAGGTACTCATGGGAAGGAATATACATCAAAAGACAATCAAAAAGGACGTGCGCTGCAATATCGTCTTCATTTTGCCTTGTTCCGCATTTTAGGGTTGTGTTTACCTGTCTACTACACTTGTTCAGCTACTGATACCCTCCCATATCGGTAGTCGTTTCCATTGACTCGCTTCTATTATGGAGTCTTTTACTGTAGGCTCGAGACAGCACGCAACTGCCCCAATCCTATTAATTCTGACTTCAATAAATGACAAAAGACCTAACATAGCGTTCTGATTCTAGCCCGAGAAGGTTATCATCCAGGCGAAGCCGAAGCCGAAGACTCTGCAGTGACCAAAGCTGTCCTGATAACAATGTCCGTAGCTGCAGCTTACATAATATTAGTAGTGGGCCTAATGATATGGTGCCGTTATCGCAGACGCTCACGAAAATTACCAAACGCCGAAGGTATCAAAGTAGAAAATGGCGACGTCGAAAGAACCGAATTAAAGGAAGAAGCTAACGGCGCAATACCAGACGCCAACAATCTTGACAAATCGAATTTAAAAACTACAAATAAAGACGGCCAAAAGAGCGACGGCGGCGAAACTGCACACTCGCAGAGCTCAAATCAGTCTAAAAAATCTATAAGTAGCTACGACAAAATATCGTTTTCGAGAAGTCTCTTAAAAGACTATAAGTTGATTGGACGTGGGGAGTTTGGCGAAATAATGATCGCTAAAGTTCTGAAAAAGTCTTTACCTTGTTCCGAGAAGAGAAATTCTAATGCGAGTACTCCTACCGAAGACGATGCCGAAGTTGCCGTTATGGTTAAGTCTTTGTTACAAACTAAAGATGAAGCCGCTTTAACGGAATTCAAACGCGAAATTGATATTTTCTCGAAGGTTTCTCACGAAAACGTAGCTAAACTGTGGGGACTATGCAGAGAAGTAGAACCTCACTACCTGATTTTGGAGTACACCGACTGGGTAAGTTCATTCTTTTGTCTTTTGACTCGAATTAACTCGAAAGCTTTCTAGGGCGATTTAAAGCAATTTTTATATGCGACGCGTAAAGGAAACACCCCAAATTTAACTCCAGTACAGTGTGTAGCTATACTCCACCATTTAGCAAGAGGTATGGAGCACTTATCGGCAGCTCGATTTGTCCATCGAGATTTAGCCGCGCGCAATTGTCTAGTCACGTCGAATTTGGCTGCTAAAATAGCATTGCCGAGACTTACCAAAGAACCTTACAGTCAAGAATACTGTAAACACGTCAATCAGGTTGGTGTTGCTTTTGAAAGTTTTTGAAAGGTATTCGAAAGAGTCGTTTTAGATCATTCCATTGAGATGGTTGCCGTACGAAGCTGTTTACGAAGACGAGTACTCAACAAAGAGTGATGTTTACGCGTTTGGCGTTGTTATATTGGAAATATTCAGTCAGGGAGAGCTTCCGTTTCCTAAAATTAACGATAACAGTTTTATTAATAAATTAAAAGAAAAGCAGCTGGAATGGAAGCCACATAAAGATACTCCGGTCGAAGTGCAAAAGCTTCAAGTAAGTAATTTTTTTTTGTTACAAATATGATTCTTGGAGTTTAACCGGTTTAACTATTTGTCAAATATGTTGCACATGTAGATATTTAGTGTTGTTTGTGCTTATTTCGTTAACAATTTTAGGAGTCGTGTTGGCTAATAGATCCTCAGTCGAGACCAGCGTTCGATCATCTTGTAAAAGAAACGGAAAAAATACTCAAATCGATGTAAATATGGAACTTTTTTGTTTCAAAAAGTTGAGTTTATATTTAAAAACCAAAATTAGTTGTAAATGTTATTAAAGTTAAGAGTATTATGTAGCAATACGATAATTTGTAATTTATAAGATAATCGAATTATTGAAAAAAGCTTCCAGTATTTAAAAAAAAGGCCGCCTTACTGCAAAAGAATTTATTAAATGTACGTGCGTGTGAATTATCGATGAGTGAGAGCGAGAGTATGACTTTATTTATTTAACTCGAATATTCTTCCAATTAAATCCGTAATTATTAGACGTTTAAGTTTGTGGACAAACTTTGTACATATCTGTAGATTAAGTTAGAAAAAAAATGCAAAAGAAATGCATATCAAATTATTTTTATTAGTTTCGAATACATTTCGTAAATTAAGCCACCGGAGCACTGCCAAATTAATTTTGTATCGCAATTAATATAAGAATTTTATAGATTTAAAAATGGTGATAAAATAGTTTTTGAATAGTTAAATTATTGTAAGTGTAAAAGATGCGCGTGGTTAAAAGGTAGTCGAATTTTTTTGAAATAAGTAACTTTAACGATCTCAAACTATGCTCTAAGCTTTGCATTGTAGCTTTACGTAAAGATTAATTAATAAATAATGTGCACTTAAGTGTATAGAATAATTATCTATTATTAGTTTGTACATTGTAACTGTACACAATCTCAATTTTAAGACTTGAAAACGAATTTTATAAATATAATACGTGATGTAATCCCAACTCCTATAACTTTTAGTGTAATTAGTTTGTTACTTCGAATTAAAGCAAAATATTATTTGGTAAAATTTTAATTAATGGTCCTTCTAATTGAGTACCTACATAAGTAGGCGGTTATAAGCGCAGTGCTGGCCACATTAGCTTAAGCATAATGCTGGACTCGCTAGTACTATCCGAGTGCTACAAAATGGGGCCATTATTCTTTATTAATTGGTATAGAACTTACCACAGCTTTGTACAAATTAATATTTTGCTTTGTTTAAAGGTGTAATATATTATTCAATTAATTAATATAATCCTGTTGAATATTATTGTTTCGTATTCGAAAAGATGAAGCCAATATTAAACTGTCCACGTTAGCCCTGTAGCTTTTTATAATAATTTTGTACTATTTCTACTTCGTATTTGTCCACTTTTATAATAATTATGCATAATCATGAAATGTGATACATATTCTAAACAAAAATAAATAAATGTGCATTGAATATTATTTTTAGTTTTTTCAATTTCCCTGACGTTTCACTGTCTGGGCCTTCTGTTTACAACTACTGTCGAAGAGTACCCGATTGAGCTCCCGATAATGTGACGAGGTTATTACAATACAACTAGAACGATATTTCTTTATTTTTTCAAACAATTATTACACTGTTCGTTAAACCACTTAACATATGAAGAAACACGAGCGTAAACATCAGGAATACCCATTGCACAAGGTTTTCCGTAAGAAACGATACCAGTTAAGAATAACTCATTTCTTTTACGTTGCACTAATGGACCACCGGAATCACCGTGACACGATCCTTCGGCGATCTTAGTGTAGGTACAAATTTGAGTTTCGTAAATTTTAAGGCGATGATTCAAGTCGCAAAACTCAACTGTAGTCGTTTCAAGATGAATCACTTGTAAGTGTTCTGTGCAAGGATCGTCGGCCAAGAGAGCACCCCATCCTGTAAGAATTACTGGCGTATCGTCTTTGATACAATGTTTCGTTTCCACTTTAATCATAGACACTTTATCGTTAAAGGTAATGGGCTCTACTTTTAAAATGGCAACGTCGTTTATTATTAATGTACGATTGAATTCTGGATGAGCGTAAGATTCAAGTACCGCATAACTATATCCCTTTTCGCTGAGTCTGCTTATACCAGCTACCACACGCCGTTTTCTTGGGCTAAATAAATTATTAGTCACATTACAACAAATATTAAAATTTGTAAAAGAACAAACCGCTTATATATACAATGAGCGGCAGTAACGACCCATTCAGGATGGACGATACTTCCACCACACTTATGATCCCCATTTTCTTGAATCGAAATTTGATAAGTATACACGTTGTCTGGAGCATCCGAACCTCCAATAATTTTCCAGTTCAATTCCGAATTAAGTTGAGTTGGCGAACAATGGGCTAATTTAAGTAAAGTTTTAAAAACTTATTTAAAACACAAATCCAAACTTACCCAAACCAAGCAGGATTTTAAAAATTGCTAAAAATAGAATCATTTTTTGAAATTAATTTTAATCTAAACTTTTTAGAAATATTAAGAAACGCTCTTACAATGAATAGTACGTGGAAAATTGGTTATTGATTGCGCAACACATCGAAAATTTAACAATTACCATTGTTAAGGCGGTTATTATACTAGAGAAACGTAAACAGCGAAGTTTGGCGTAAAATTAATGTAAACTTTAAGTTAATTGTTCAAACAAAAAATACAAATTAGGAAATTTCTACGAAATTTTCAGTCACAAAAATAATTGGCTCACTCACTCTCACTCAGTATACTACACGGTCTTGAGTGTTCTTTAAAAAAAACAAAAGCTCATACCAATAATACCATCTTAATTTAAAATGAAAATTTGTCTTATTTCGGCTAGAAAATAATAAACCTGGAGACCTCATTCACAACGTAAAAAGGCCCTCTTCGATTTTAAAGTAAAAAGTGCAATTTTGAGGCGGTTGACGAGGAGGATTTTTGGCCAATTTGTGGGGAGGGAGGTCGGAGAGAAAATTGGAACGCTCGGACGGGCCGAGAGAAGTTTGGGTGATGATTGGGTGGTATAGTTTCGACTAAAAATAAATCTACAAATAAAATTCAATACTTATTTCAAAAACATCTTGTGTAATTTTAATAAAAAAATAAAAATGTAGCAAATCGACCCACTAGCGTGTGTCGGTTTGAGTTTTATCAAAATCATATTTACAATAAAAAAAAAAAGTTGGTGTTTCACTTCTGAGTTATGTGTTGACATAAAATGTACTTACTACGGAAAATTAAATACAAATTTAAGTTCTTAGTGAAACTGTTAGTTAAAAAAAATCGAATTAAAAGTATAGGTTGTTTCTAGATATTCAGAATCGACTTCTTGACTATACTTTTTCTACTCCGTTGTGAAGTAAATTCAGAATATTATATAGAAGCAGCCTATACAACTATACATATATACATACTTACGTACTAACAAGTACAAAACATACAAAACAAAATAAAAATTTAAAAAGTTAAATGCGTAAATAACAATCGCAGTACCGAATGTTGCACACTGGACAGTTGCTCGGCATCAGTAGCTGAAGATAATCTTTAATTTGTCTTGGAATATTAGAGTTGTTAATAATTTCGTGAATTTCGTAAAAATTGTTAGTTCTGTACCTTTTTCTAATACAAGTACGAACTTTATTTCTACTTAATTCTTGTAACGTTTTAGGGCTCATTTTTTTGGTGTCTTCTACGACAAACGACGGAAATGGTATCGACAAAACATTTAAGTCTTTATAGTGAAAATTAAAAAAAGGGAATAATTCCAACACTCTGGATCTACTTCTCAAGCTCTCGTGTAAGATAATTTGGTTTTGCAACTTTCTTCCATTTTTAGAATCGACATCGCAGTGGAGAAACTTCAAGAAAATGTGGTAAGGTCTCCAATTTTTTTCTTCGTTACTAGCTTTTAATAATAATGCCTTTGTAAAACCGCCAAACATTAGTGCGTAAAATTCGCCATTTAAACCGTAGTAAGAAATCACGTCTCTTATGACGGTGATTTTTGGCACTATTCCAAAAGATAGAGAACGCCAAATTATTTTCACCCTCTCGCACATTTCGTTCTGAGAAAATACACAAGCTTCCCATAAAAGAACGTAATAACAACTGAACGAAATGTATTTTGTTATCGAAAAATTTTCAGATTTGATCTCACTTAGAATACTCAAGAAATCCACAAAACACTGAAATATCTGATAATCAAAATATTCCGCCTCCCATTGGTAAATATCTATGAAAGCTATTTTTTTACAACTTTTGTAATTATCGCTATTAATATAATTTTCAAATTGTTCTAAAGCGTCCCTTAGTAAGCAGCTGCCTCTCCATTTCGTTGGATCTTCTAGAATGGGCCGCAAAATATAATATTGCTCATCACCGATGAAATAATCGCCAGATTTAATAATGAAGTTGCTGAAATCATTCTTCGGCGTTTTCAATGCAGCTAAAGCCAAACTTTCGTTATATTCATTTAAAACGTTCGGATTAGCCCCATAATACAACAACATGTAAAACATTTCAGAATCGTAATCGGCGAGATGGAGAGGAGTATCGCCTTCACAATTTTGAACGTTGACGTCGGCACCTTTTTTAATTAGCTCGTAAGCTAAAATTGTCGAGTTCAGGCTGACTACGTGATGTAAAAGTGTATTTTGGTACGAATCTCTAAGTTCCAAATCGTAGTCCAGTTCGAGGGCGCGCATACTGACTCTTTGGTCTTCGTATTTTTTTAAGATGCATAGTAAAGCCGATCGCCCGCTACATTGTTCCACGTTCAGATTTGGCTTGTAATCCAACATGGTGAGTAAGTGTTCCTCGTTTTGGTAATGAATGCAAAGATGAAGTGGAGTGCAACGGCATAAATCAGGAATATTAATGTCGGCTCCGTTGTCTAACAATACCTTGAGCTTATTACTATCCATCACTGTATAACTGGAACCCAAAAGGCAACCTAAGGGGGTTCTGCCATCATTCCTTTGGGCGTTGACCTCGGCACCGCGTTTAATTAATTCTTCGACGAGATCCCCCGAATCTTCTACGACCGCTAAATGTAAAGCGGTTTCTTTGTTGATATTTCTTATGCCGAGACTGCAGTTGGCTTCGATTAAAACTTTTGCCAATGCAAAATTCTGATCTTCGATGCTTACCATCAGCGGCGTCGATTTATCTCGGTTTACAACATCTAGATCTAGATCTTTTCTTTTAGAGATGAGCAGCTTTAGTAAATAGATGCTGTAACAAAAATGGCGCATTTAAAGGAGCGAAATTTTATGATGAAATGTTGATCTTAAGAATTATAAAATTGGCCATCAAAGTGCCGTTTGATGCAATGATTTCTAATTTTGAATGCCCAAAAATTCCCAAGGAATTTCCTTCAAAATTTAAAAACTAAAAAAATGAAACGCAACCCTCATAAAATTTGTTGTGACTTATGACTAGGGCTCGGATTTATATGTAGTAAAAACATGTAAAATATAAGTTTTTCTTATGCGGTAAAAAAAGCGTGAAATATGTTGCATAAATATTTTAATATGCCTATTTTAATATCTCATTTTTTAGTGGCTAAAAACCAAGCGTACACAATGACACAAATTCTCTCTCAAGATTAGTGAAAATATTTAGATTATATGTGGATATTTGCGATTATATGTGACAATATGTTTTATCTTACAGTAGCCGGTTTTTGCTTACTTTATGTAATCGTTTTGAATTACTAAAATCAGATCTTATTCACTAGTGAGTATAATGTAGATTATACTATAATCTACATTATACTCACTAGTGAGATAAAGTAGTACTGCTACTAAAAAGGTGATATGATTTTTATTTAAAATCAACGTTAAACAACTAACTTTGATACTGGTAGGTAATACGATTTTTAATTTTTTAATAAATTATTTTGACAATTTCGTTATATCTTTTTAAAATCCGCCACTGTAAGATAAAACGTCGTATATCACACGTGAGCGAAATATCTTTATATGGTCATGAGAATTAACACACTCGCGCTTCGCGCTCATGTGTAAACATCTCACTCGCATATAAAATCATATTTCTCTCACTTATAATATAATGTACTATTTATGCAGTAAAACACGTAAATAATAAGTTATATGTAAAAACATATAAATCCGGGCCTTACTTATGACTGTAAAGTCTTCTGAGGAAATTCCAATAGGAAAAATCGTCTTCCAATAATAATTGTAGAAGTACCGACTTAATAAACATTTATTCAAAAAATTACTTACTCATTGTTTGCCGCAATTTCATGCAATAGTCCTTCCTTATTTTCACTTAAGTCGTTGATATGGGGAAATTCTTCAATTAGAACTAACGTCTTAGCGGTAGCTTCATCGTTGATTAAGGTGTTTTGGAGTTTTTCGTACAAACTGATCATTTTCACGATAAATTCCTACTCGATTTATTTCAATACACTAAACTTCCACAAAACTTTGTTTCAAACTCAAAGAAGGTATCGGTGAGCTGCTTAGCACGTTTAGCTCTTTCTCCGCGTAAGTTTCACAAAATAATGGTGTAGCTCACTTTGAAGAGGTTTAAACAAGTACTGATTTCCAAATTTTGGGGGGTGAACTAAGTACCGGTATTTTTAATACCTTCTTAGAAAACAAATTATCCCAAAATAAAATTGACTTTGGGCCTTTGACAAAATGCCATTACCAGCTAATAAGGGTCAGATTTTAATCCGGGGAAAAAATTTGTTGGTGACATTGTTACCCGAGGTAGCAGGTAGTGGTATTAGCATATTAGCAAATGAATAGGTTAATTTTTGAATTTTTGAAAGTAAATAATTTTTAAACTCTTGAAAGTACTTACAGCCACAGAAAAATTTATTGGACGCTAATAAGTGGCAAATTTCTTCTTTTCGTATTAGATATACAGTCGGGTCAGGTTATAACGAAATCTCGATTTTAGCGAGTAATTTTTCATGGCACGAAAAATTCACCATTTAACTTCTAATACATTTTGAGCTCTGAACTGTGACAGAACAGAAATTCCAAGCAAATGATTAATATTTCTCAATTTCAAAGGATTTTCAATAAGAGCAAAAGAGCATCGAAACTGAAATATTGCTCGCCTCCCATTAAATAACCACCCATCACCCGAGTTTATAATCAAGTTGTGTTGGAAACCTGATACCAAATAAATATATTATTATTAGTAAAGTATTATAACAATAGAAAACGTCTACGCACATTTAAGGGAGCGCAAAAGTGGTGTAATTTGTTCTTTGTCAACTCTACTTGCAACCAGGGCCGTAGTCAGACTGCGTAATCAGGACAGACTCAAAAAAATTCAGGGCAGGCTAAAAGCCTGTTTTCCGACTTAAAATTGCAATACTTTCGCATGGGCGCCCCAAGAAAATTTTCCAGAGTGGGGCAGAAATAATTTACAGGCATGCTCGAATTTACCTCTTAGGGTACCTTAAGCTAATAATTTTATAGACAATAGCGGCACAGGCAAAATTTTTTATTTATCAAAGTCAAACGGTTTAAAATGAGTTCTGAAATTTCAGTAACCACTGATAGTGCCTCCAAAGATGGTGTTTTACAACAATAAAATATCCACTCACTATACTTAGTAGCGAAAGCACAGTAACTTTGGTCTTTTTTTGAGAGAAAACTGCCCCTTCTTGCCCCCCCCCCTCAGTGGTGACCATGTACTCTTAATTCATAAACTATAGTTACAAAAATTAAGAGATATTAAAAAAATTCCAAATTTTTGAGCGATTTTCAACAAGGGATAACTATAACTCGAAGAAAAATGGTCGTACAGAAAATTAAAAAAAAGTAAATTGTAGCCTTAAGTGTCTAGATTTCAGATCTGAATTGTAAAATTTTTTAGCGTAAGCGGTTTTCACGTAATCATCCGAAAACCAACTAAAAATAATTTTTACAAATTTTTTCTCGTCTTTGAAATGGTCTGTGGGCTTGAAAAATTTTTTTTCCATCGTGCAACCATAAAGCTCTTTTAGACAATTTAATCAGCTTTAATTTGACCTTATAACGAGCTCCCTATGATGATTTGCTGCGGAGTCATCGTCGATCAAAGCAAAAATGTCCATTTTAATTTTGACAATCGAATACTCGGGAACTAATAATTTTACAGAAAATGAAGGTAGGGTTTGGAAAACTGCAAAACATTCTCTAAATCATTTTAAAGCGTAGTAACATCCCTGAGATCCAGATGTCGCTACACATTGCACCACTATTTTTTCGTATGCCTTACGTAAGAGCAACAAAGAGAGGGACAAAATAGATAAAACGCTTGCCTATTCTAAGAATTTTTAGGAGATTTTACAATATGTATTATATAGTACGATTTACGGCAAAGTGCGGTAAACTTTGCTATTGCTTATTTATGGTTTTATTGTCAAGAAAGTTTTTGTACCTGCCTAAATTGACTGATGGTCGTCGTCGTAAAAATTAGTTATTTTCAATTGTTACAAGGGATTAAAATACCCTTCGAGTAGAGAATTCTTTAAACTCTCAAGTTTGGACATTACTAAAAATGAATGTTTCATATTCTCACTCTTTCGATGTTACCAAGCTTTAAAATGTTTCATTTTGCCCTATAACTTGCTTTTTCTTTATACTACTCTATATCCTTTGATAAGACACAATCGGTGGTGATTGATAAAAAAAATTTTTTTTGACGCAATGGTATTGGCTGAAAAAAAGTTGAAAATAAATCCACAGACCATTTGAAAGACGGGAAAAACTTTGGAAAAATGAGTTTTAGTTGGTTTTCGGATGATTACGTGAAAACCGCCCCCGCTAAAATATTTAACAGTCCAGACCTGAAAACTAGACACTTGAGGGTACAATTTACTTTTTTTCTATTTTCTGTACGACCATTTTTCTCAGAGTTATCCCTTGTTGAAAATAGCCCTAAAATTTGGAATTTTTAAAATATCTCTTAATTTTTGTGACTATAGTGTATAAAATTTCGTTATTACTATTTACAAGTACAGTAGCCAGTAGTACTACTAAATACAACTCAGAAATTACGCATATAAATTTCGAAATCCCTAGCAAGCTCAGACTAGCGGCTAGGGTAGTCTAATAATTTACTGAGCCTGCCCTGGTGTATCCCTGGCTAGGGTCCTGCTTGCAATCCCCCTTCCCAATATCTTTTGCTAGCTAGTACGGTTTTGAACAGATTTTAGCCGCTCAGACAAATCCGCAAAGATGTCTAGTAAATAGAGGATAAATAAAATCTTCTTGCGCTAGCCGATAAGAGATGGCGCAAGCATGCAATGACTATAGAATAAAACCCAATAATTTAGGCACAAGCCAATAATTCAATAATTAACAAAAAATGTTCTAATTAAACGATAAATAATATTAAATTAAATGAAATTTTAAAAATTAACTAAAATCAGTAGTAGGTATCGGCGTATTAGGCACTCGGTAATTATTGTAAAAGATACTGATGCTGAGCTTGAAATTACCAAAACAAGCCAATAAATAATACCAAACAGTATCCAAAAAATGAACTCGAAATAAAAGAAATAATACAAAAAACGAAAAAACTTAAAGAAATAATATAAAAAACGAAAAAACTTAACAAAACAAGCCAATTATTTATGTAAATGGAGTTTTTAGGCTGTCGTTGGTTTCGGATTATTTTTTTACCTGCATCGTTTATACGAAACTCAAATGGATATGCCTTATAATAGCCGAGGTAGGTATATACCTTAAAGCTTTTCGCATTTTTCATATCTTTCAATTCAAACTTTGCTTTAATATTATATTATACGCGTTCAATAAGCGATATAGTTATTGATATTGAACACGTCGGTTTTTATATGCCTACTACACCACATAAAAAGAAATTCGCTTAAAAAATGGAAATTTTATACGAATGTTATCCAAATTTTATTTTCTTGTAAATTGTCTAATTTTATATAGAAAAAATTCTTTTATAGCACTACTGGCGTTCAAAATTTTTAAATTGAAAGGTTTGTTCGATGGTTGGTCCGGAGTTTTTTTTTCAAATTGTGAATGGTTTTGATTGTTTAGAGAAAAGATATGACAGGGGTTGGTCGATTGTTAAGTTCCATGCTTGACATTCACCGCCGACTATTTCATCGTTTAAATGTAAGAGAAGACCATTCTCCGAATGTTTGCATTTATACATCGCGGGCGACGGCCGAAGGGCATTGTCAACTTGTCACCATTTTGAGATGTGTTTATATACAAAAATGCTATTATATGCCCCAATTGTTAACATATGTGACAATTACGGTACGCGTAGGGTTCGATTTCGAAATTTAAATTTCAATAAGTTAGTCCTCTCTTACTCTCTCATTGAAAATTGTACATTTCTGAGTGGATTTGGAACAAAATTACAAACGTTAGCAACAGCATGTATATTTGAAAGGCTTTAGCTGAAGTTAAATGGGGATTTTGAATTTACAAGAATTTTCTACGCCGTAGGGTAGAGATGTAAAGAGTAATTAACTCGATTTTAAGAATCTCAAAAATAATTGTCAACAACTTCAAGTTGGCGTTTCAACCGCTGAAGTAAAATAAATTAAAAAGTCGGTACTATAGCTGCCTACTTAAGTATTTCATTTTTTTAATTAAAAGCTTCAAGTTTGAAATTTATTTTTAAAAAAATACACGACGTAGGTAATACCATCAAAAATTCATGTCCGTAAGGGACAAGACGCCAACATACATTTCGATTTTTATTTTACAATAAGTCAGTGAAAACACGGCAACGTAGTAATAAAATTTATATCCCCTTCGCCTCTTCCCCTCATCCCTTTTATAAAATCACGCCCAAGCGTTTGCTACATAATATTGCCTTTTTGGAGAAAAAAAGAATAATCAACAAAGATGTAAACTTTAAACACGCCCATTTTATCTCAATAAACCAATGAAAATGAAGACAAAATCGCCATCTTGAATTATAGATTTGAATGCGAGCATAGCGCTCTCGCGGTAAAATATTAAATTACGCAAACGTTTTCACGTGGAATATAAGTATAGACAGATCGAAAGTGTCTCTCTTATTAAAATACGAAAATCGATTATTTCGAATTGTAAAAAAAATGATTTTTTTTTAAATACGGCATTAATTAGCCCCCTTTCTTTTAATTGTAGTGGAAGTAATTAGAGCAACGATTATTGATTTATGGTAACGAAAAGTGCGTTTTTTTAGTGCTTCATCAACGAAACTAGTCATTGCGTGTAATAGTGCGCGGATTTGGTGCAATTAAGATTTTTTTTGAAATAGTGCAATAAGGATTTGGTGTTTTATTAAGCATGTAAAAACTTTTTTTTATATTCCAAAAGAGGTGAGTTTGTCCAATTATTTTTTAAATTAATAAAAATCGCAAAGGTGCATAATACCTTTTTAATACTTACAGAGTGGACTGTAAAAAAAGTTGCAATGAACTTATTATTTACAAAGTTGCAAATTTCTAAAAGCTGTCGCACTTGTCAAGCAATTTTTGTCCGTATGATCGATGCAAAATATAATTTATTTAATTAATTAGCCAATTAAGTTGTATCGGGAACTAAAAATAGAAGAATTTGAAGAGAAAAAAATTAACTGGGTCAAATACAAGTTTTGAGAAATTTGTCGTTATGCACCTATTAATCGTTAGATACTTTTTGATTTGAAAATTTTAATATTTATGTCGCTATAGGAGGACCACAAAAGGGGGTAATAATTAAATTAGCATTGTTTTGTTTCGATCGCTCGCCACATGCCAGTTATGGAAACAATAACCTCTTTGAGCGTTTTATTAGAGATCTTTCTATATTATTTTCCACCCAACAATTTTCCATGTTGATGGTTAAATCTTCACGGGTGCCGCCGCTAGGGGGTCTCGCCACTCTTTTAGTACACGGGGCTTCCCCTAAATCATGTAAAATTAATTGTCTACCAATTACTTCCTAAATGCACACAACCAAATTCTTCAACATGGGTTTTACACAGCGTGATTTTTAAAACTGATGTACAGTGTGTTGAATTATGCCTAACCCGAGTGTCACGAATTCAGCTGTGTCGCTGCGTGTATTGTGTGGGCCTAGGCCTACTTAACAGCTGTAAATTATTATTCCTCGAAGGAACAAAATTTCGAATTATGTTTAAATTGTTAAAACTCTCAAGTTTTCGCGGCGGCGACATTTTACCTACACCTTAACACAGTCTATGGAAAACGGTGAATCCCACCGGGGATTCCCCCAAAAACACTGATTGTAAATGTCAAAAATTCGAATTATTAGAGACTATTGTTGTGTTATTGGGCAGGTTATTAGTTTCGAATTATAGAGATTTTCGAGTTATAGAAATTCGAATTAGAGAGATTTGACTGTAATTGAGAAATAAAAACTAAATGATAATTTAAAAGAGCGCGTTTTGCGCCGTTATACATGAACCATCGCAGAACATAATGATTGGCGCTAATTATCCTTTAGTAGGTATTTGATTACACATAAAACATAATTGTAATTTGTTATTAGGTACGTACATATTGCCTCATTAAATTGTCACTTACCCAATAGGCATTAGGCCAAATGCTCCTGCCTAGTTGTCTTGTGGACCTATATACGCTCTAAATGTTCACAGTCTGTGCCATCACACCAAAGCCCATATTTTCAACTGAAAAAAAAATTATAGATATAATTATATTAAGATAAAAATTTATGTATATTTAAGGGTTTTAACATCATAATACTATAATCTATACGATTGGGCTGTTCTTTCAAAACCAAAAATTTTAAATTATGTAGTCGCAAATTTCGACGGACATCTATGTCTTGCATGATAAGAGTGGATTTTTAGATCTTTTTACCTAGGTAATCGAAAATTTTACAATGCCTAAATATACCTACCTCATCAGTAAATATTGAGAAAGCCCTTAATTTTATCAGAAATTCAGAAAATCGGCAGACCAAAAATTAAGGAAAGTTCTATTTTAATTTTAGGTAGCAGAGTATTTAGAACTGTAAGTAATACAGGACTATAGGACTCATACTATCAAAATCTTACAATATTAAAAATAAAAATTGAGTAATAGTGCCCGAATCGTCGCCTCCAGAAAGCTATATCGTCCAGAGGGTCACTCTTTGATAAGACATGCAGTAGACAAATCGTCGCTTATTTTGTAACATCACAGGTTCCACTGTAATGTTGGGAGCTACTAATTAAATAAATGATAAAAGTCAGGACCGGTCACAGCTAAATTTCTGGAACCATATTAGGCATACTATTTCTTATGCTTCTGGTAAAAATTTTGTAAATCAAAAAGCTGCCAAATCTAATTTCATGAATCGACGATCGGGACATTAAGCTTTTAATACCACGCAAAATCACAATGTCGCTTAATAGTGTAGGTTTCCCTATTTATTTGAAGAGGAAACAACGCTCCAGAACTAAGTATACCGGGTGTTAAATGGCTTGCCCGTAGATAGCACTAAAATCCCATTTTTATCATTTCTGCTTTTCTAATCGTTTTAGAGCAAATCAAAAAGAGACAAAAATATGCAAAATTCAAAATTAGGAATGGTAAAGGTATTACATTTCATTCTGCTTTTAGTGAAAGAGGAATAAAGTGTTGAAAATTTGTTGAAATTTTTGTTAATCATGATATCAATGTCATTATTGTATTGTTGTAGTATCTTGTGGCAACAATTACATTGATGTTCTGATTCATGTCTCGTTTTTCTCGTTTGTTCTCGTCTGGATTTTACGGTTTTTAAAAATCAATAGATAAAATCGGTTTGTTGATTGTTGACGGTTTAGTAACCCTTTGACAAATCAGTTTTCTGGCCGATTTTTGAATTTTTGTCAAATTGAACGCGCTCTAACGCCGAAGACCTTTGTCTGAAAAGAAAACCTAACGGATGTAATTTGTAGGAAATTTGATGTAGTTTAGTTTTACATAGAAACACTTTTCTCAAAAAGTGCGTAGTTTCGAGCTGTAAGCGAATATTCTTGTGGTAATTTGGTTGCATGTCCTACTATTATGCGACCCATTAGGCCAATATAGGCTGTAGCCTAATAAGGCCCCGGGTGAAAAGGGGTCCCATAATCTTTAACAATATATTTTTACGCTGTTTGTTTTGGAGAGTATCAATCGCTTTAAAAATTCCTGAACGTCCCTGAAGTTCATTTTAAGCCGTTGGACTTTGAACAATCAAAAATTTTTGCCTGTTGCGTTATTTTATTTACCCCCCCCCCCCTAATTATCATATGTTGAAATGCAATATTAACTCGTAGTTTGCCCTTCCCTAAAATTTTGTCTATTATTACTTCCAATCATAAGGGGCACCGCAAAATATGTATTAGCCTAGAACCCCCTTACAAGTAAATCCAGTTATGTTTATGTTGTCAAGATTTAGAGCAAATTATTTCAAGACTTCTTGTCCATCACTACTCTAAGAGGCCTTTCTCGTTGGTCTGTCCGGAATAGTCTGTATAGTGCTCAACTCCAGAAAGCCGGAGTTTGTCTGCCTAGGGGCATGTTTTACAAAAGCCAAACTGCATCAGTTTTAATTTTTAAACTTTAAATCAAGAAAACAATCAAGTCAGCCACTAATTCTCTAAATTTGTTAGGGGTTTGCCTTCAGACCAACCTATTTTTGGACTCTTTTTTGAGATTTGAATCCGTACAGTCTTGCGTTTTGCCCCTGCAAGATATCTTGAACTATCCATAAAATATTTTACTACATCATCACTTTTATTACCTACTTAATGTACCTATGATTAGTCATTAATTACACGTACTTAACAACTGACAATTATAAAATGACATGGACTTGGTGTGAAAATTAGTAATTGATACGTGATGCCTAATATTTCTATTTCATATACTTACTTACTACATACGCAAGTAATTAAGAAAGGTTTTTATTGCAGTTCAAGAAATCAATGATTACCTACTAATTGGTTCATGGATAAACTAAGTCGGCTATGTCTATGTGTAAGCTTATAATTGGTTTTAATTATTATTGGGTTTGACTTACGCAGTTTAAATAGCCGAGCCACCAATTGGACAGTTTTGATTTACTAACGTTTTTGATGATCAATTATTTAATAAAATAATTAATTTCCTATTGCGAATCAATCGCCTTCGTGTATATTATTAGGTACACGAGTTATGTTTTACTCGACGAATGAAAATAGACATCCGTATACGTTTTATCAACTTTAATGAAATAAGCAAAAATATAATTGAGTTTTTGAGTAGGTAGTATTCATGTATTTTACATCATGCCAAAATTCATCATCGCACTAGTGCGACAATTGAGCTTTTGGCGCGTGTATCAAAAATCCTAGATTTCCGAAGTGTCAACGTTACGACACTTTTAAAAGACACCAATTTGCAACTTTTTTCACTATTCAGTGTACCAACAAGACATAACATATTGTTACAAAAAAACTTTGCAACAAAAGGGGTAAAAATAGTCTAAAAGATGAATACAAAACGATTGTGTATGACAGTCTTTTAAGTACTGAAAAGTTTTGAAGTGAATAACAGACATCAAGATGTTTTGGATAAGTTTTAAGTAGCCATTTATCTATTTATCTTCTTATTTACTATAACCACCTTCAAACGTGAAAAGTTTTCAAATCGTCTTACATGTCGTTTGTTACGAAATTACCACTCATTTATTTATTTTAAGGCACAAAAACATTCTTTTCTTTATTTAACAAAGAGTAGTAAGTGAAAAAGTAACCACATACTACTTTAAATCTCTAAATCAATATAATTAAGAGCGTAAACGATACGTTTGGTTGCCTTAAATAAATTGTTTGCATTCTTCGACGATTACTTCCGACGCTGCTACTACTTAATAGGGGGGTTTGATGCTAGTTGGGGTGACTTGGCGGAATTTTTGGGTGATGGAATAAATTGGACCGTTTAGTTTGTGATTGACGAACTTTAAACTACTATAGGCACCTCTAGGAGGTATACAACATAACAAAGTGTTTCATAATATGCAAAGTTCTTTGCCAGTGGCGTGTCTAATACTCTTGTAGTTTTAGTAAAATTGATACCTATTAAAAAGACTGCGAAATACAAAGGTGTGATTTTAGAAAAATCGATCAAATGGGGTATTATTTATGATTTTTTTTATGACGGAGACTTTAGGAAAAATCCAAGTTCTCGATCTCGGCAGACCTCCGGCTCTTTGTCGAAAATCCAAGAAAACTGCAAAATTTTTAAAATTTTTTTTGTTTTTGTCAAATTTGACCAGTAAGGATTCATTTTTCGGCAAAAGTCGTTGATAATTTTTTAAAGCAGACTCAATTTTCTACAATTCGAGACCAGAACGGCCTTTACAAACCCAATGGTGCTTGAGATACAAGTACTTATACAAAGTTTGAAATTTTGTATATTTTGCCATTTTTCCAACCATAGTCATGTCATGAGATATATCTGAAAGGAATGGAACAAAATCTTCAGTTAGTTGATGAATGCTGGCCAAACTACAACGAGAGTCGAATTATTCCTTGCAATTCACATTCGATAACACAGATTTCAATGTGAGTACCTACGTGTACAAGGACTCCAAGTTTTCGACCTCGGGGAACCTTGCGTTTGCGATCTTTGTCAAAAAATTCAAAAATATATACGAATTATTGCACTCAGAAACAAGTGATGTCATTAGGATGGTGAAAAATATCCCAGAAAAAGCTTTGCACGTAATTGATACTTTAAAATTCAAAAATAGTGGCATATGGACGAAAAACAGAGAAAATCGTTTAAAATGAGGAAAATGTTTTGAACGGTTAGTCTATATACAGGACTATATAGGGGGGTCTTGGAGTGGCAGGGCCTTCTGAAAATTCTTCGTCCTGAATTGGCGACCCCACTACTAAAAGAAATTTTGAGTTTGGTTTATTACGATGTATTTTAAGAATATCTACAATTAACTCGTAACCCCTCGCTATCATATGGCGCAAGACTGCTCCTTGCACTTGGTCTGGTCTTTTTAAAGACAGTAAGAGAGGCAGAACCCTGTGTAGACTCTCTCAATGTCGCTAAAGTGGGCATTATATAATATAATGCGTTGAGAAGATTCAACCTTTTCTCCACATAGTCCGCAGTCCCCATATGCAGAGTTTTTTGGGCATATCTAGTGCCTATAGTATGAAAGATTTTGAAACGAAGCCCTCTCTATGGATCCCTCATTGCGAGAAAATCTGTCTGTGTATCGTTTCGTAGTACCTACAGCAAACTATCCGGCAAATTTATAGAGAAACAGTAATGACATTCTTCTGCCCTCTTAAAATTTTTGGAAGGTTTCAAGACCCTTTGATATCCCTTCCCTCGACTACGACCTTGTTGTGACGTAATAAGGTTAAACTGCGTTTCTACGAAAACTCGATAAGATATTAAAATGTTCTGACACACTGATGACGGTACCCAGTTTTCGGCGAGGCTTCCCGATGTCCTCCCAAAAAATGATTTAAGTTTCGTGCCTGTGGGCCTATGGAGCGTATACGGATTCAGTTCTTTAAAAGGCCCACATTTTTGGCAAAATTTTTCGCCAAAAAAGTGGTGTTGGGCGAAAAGTAACTTATTATTTATATCACAACATATTTTTTGTTCAAAATCAATGTTTGTGGTTCTGTTCTATCATGAACATTTTTTCAACGATTTTTCGTAACTTCTGGGCGCTTTTTCTTACACGAGTTTTTCATGGTTCAAAAACACTTCCATCATAATAACATCATACCAAGCTCTTGTTCAGTATTTTAAAGTGTCTCTCTCTGTAATCCTTATTTAGTTATTAGTGTTTGCTCTGATTAATTCTTCTTCCAGTTTTATAATCTTAACGTAACACTCGTTTAAATTGTATAAGAGCTCTTGATAACGTTCTTTCTTCAGTCGCAATAATTACGTAATTACTATGATTATACTACAGTGTCAAGCAGATGAGATTCGCCGACGGCAGTTTGATACTACCTACTACCTATCCTTTGTAGCAGCTTATTCAATAAATTTGGCTTATGGGACTAGAAAATAAGTGGAAAGGTTGAACCGGCAACGAACTTCGAACATGAAGCTCCTGGCGAAGAACAATCTGTCAGTTGCATAAAGAAGTTCCGAGAATTTGTTAGTGGCAGTCAGGGCCGTAGTCAGCTTTGGCGAACCCCGGATAAACCTTATTTCAACACAGGGAAAATTTCATTTATCAATTATCATTTCATATAAAATAAACATTTTAGGGTTTGTAGGGTCCGCTACTTAAACTTCATTCAAGCCGAGGATTTTAAATTTTTTATAGGGCCAGGCCGGGCCCCTAAAAACAAGGCTTATGGCCGGGCCCCGGACAAATGACCCGAGAAAACCTGTCTGACTACGGGCCTGGTGGCAGTAAACTGACGTAGTCGACCGCGTACACTTACTGATGAGTAACGCCCCCTTCCGTTACTGATGATTCACTTGAAGATACCCTCAAAGTAGCTTATAGCCATTCCACTTACTTTCTAGTTCCATGATTTGGCCTCTTTTGACGTCGTCAGCAGCAACGAGACAACGAGACCATTATTGATCAGATTTGTGAGCTTGATTGAACGGCGAGTGTTGCTTCATCCAGTGTATGAAAGTTTTACTATTACCATCATCTTCCCTTCTACCTCTTGTACACTTAATTCGACATCTTTTCAATAAGATTAGCAAAACCCCTAAGGATCAAGCTCGTGCTGCATAGATCATAATATACAGAAAGGTGAAAGGATTAAACTCTGCAATTTACGGTGGAAAATCGTGATGTTAGAGCGATTCTTTGGTGGGTGCTCTCTAAACTATACTTATCACTAATACGATGGGCATCGACTGTGCCTGGTTTTTAAGTATAAATCGTGACAAATATTTTTACTTCTACATTTTTCTTTGCCAGAATGATGGTTCAGAAATAATACGAGAAAAACTAGAATCAAGTCCATCATGGTAGTTTCGGCATGAAATGAGTTGTTAGATTTAGATCCAATAAGTATCTGCGGAAACTCTTCAGTCATTTATTATTACTCCCACCGAGCCACCGAGAGTCGTCTCTTTCGGTAACTTCCTTAAGCCCTGTGTTTCCGTGAAAACTTTAGTCGAGAAAACCCCCACTTGATATATTTTCTCTAAAAGCGCTGACAATGGGCAAAGACAAACATTTTACGATAGTTCGTTAAATTGAACAAAATCCTATACGTTAGTGTTAAATGCATAATTGCACAGCTGCCATAAATTTACATTTAAGAAGGAAATTTCATCTAATTGTAATACCAGTATTTACATTACATAGTCGACATTCGTGCATTATATTTATTAAACAGAGAACTAAAATTAATTTTTCTCTAGTATCTTGTCAGTATAATATGCTAATTAAGTAGACTTGGCAATTAAATTTCTCAACTGATTCGTATAGTTACGGATACAGATATAAATGCATATCACGCGTATACATATTAACAAATTCCTGAACGTTACTTTGCATAATAATTTTTTTGTGTATTTGAACACCTACACAAAAGTTCGGTAAACACAAGTTAATTAAGGCCCAATCAAAAAATTAGTCGTGTAACGTTAAACTTAAAAATTAAGTCGAAATTCCGGAATGTATAATTTTGTATAAAGATAGGAAATCCTCGTCAGAATTCTGTCAAGGACCTAAAGGACGAGACATTATCATCTCTATCAATCGAACCAAACCTTAAAGACCGAATATACATAATATAGACAGCGATCATATCGACGCCAAATCCATTTATATTGAGATTGTATTTATTTTTTGTTATGTCATCCTTTCTCGACTTTGATTTTTTGTTAAGTTCACATTTTTTTCGACTTAATTTTCTTTCGTAGGCCAGATTCCATCGTTGATTAGTTTAAAAGAGCATTTTCAAAACACTCGAACGTTATAGTGGAGTAGTTGCAAAAATCAAAGGTGGTTGTGGAAGTAACGTGACAAATCAATTACAATCGCAAAACTACGCACACACAGATGTATATTTATTTTTATAACAATTTTTGAAAGGAATAAAAGCGAATATCATAGTAACCGAATTGCTTTGTGAATTTTACACAATACAGTGTGACCAATATTTGTTTACCAACACTATACAAACACGGAATTTTACCTAAGAAATAAATATACAGATGTAACCCAAAAAATGCGAAGGCTCGTTAACTATAAATACGATATAAAACATATATATTTTTTTAACTGTTAAAATGTTAATCCTAACAATGACAACTTTTAAAAGCTATCACGATTTTAATTTGACACATTAAGAACAAGCTTTTAAAAATTAAATTTCTTTCAAAATCAACGCATGCATGGAATTCTCTCACTTTATTACGTAGCCTCCTCTCTTTCCTTTTTGTTAGTGCAATTAGTGAAAAATTAAACGACGGCCTTCTTAAAAATCATTAAATAAAAATCACGTTTTAACAATCTCGTTAGTGCTCGGATATTTTGGTGTGGCGTAATTTGGTAGTAATAGAAGCGCTTACTTGATTAATGGTTACATTTCAATTCATCTCGTTATTAAGAACGCGATATTGTGTTGATGTCTTTTTTTTATCGACTCAAAATTACCTATGATTACCAGCACTTTTTCTGCTATTAGCAAATGTCTTAATTGGCGTCTCTATAAGTCCAACTGCGTGCAGAATTGATGGGTTATTCGATTAGGTAAGAATTAGATATGCGAAAATGGCCAGGGTTTGTTCTATAAATGAGGTCAAATGGGCAAATTTATTATCATTTTTAATGTTCTTAAAATTCCTAAATTGTTGCGATTAATCAACAATCGACGGATTTCAAAAAGACAAGCCATCGGTGCCAGAGTCGTCATCTTGACAAACTCGTCTAACCGCCGAGGTATTAAAAAATTTGACTTTTTTCTACGATTATCAAGTGATATGGCTGTCTTTAAACGATTGGGGATTCTGCGATAGGGCAATAAAGGCTAATAGCTACTACCTATCTCTATTATGTTTCAATCGGTTAATGAATATTTACGCTATTTACGGCATGGAATACCTATGTCCCTTTTCAGAGTAGTCCACAGCTTATCCTTTTCCATTGAAATTTCTGGCTAAAGGTACCGCTAATTATTTTTTTAAACGGTCTCATCGCCTCAGTCTGAGAAATTTTTATATACCCCTCCCCCGTCACATAAAAGAAGAATTTTAAACAAAACAAAAAACTTTGAAATACTGTGCTATAAGGAAGAACGGTCCTTACCAGGAAAGGAACTGTATCAAAAATCACGGTATATTTAAGATCGCAAACTTAAATTCTTCCTAAATCCAACCCAGCTCTACTATACAAGATGTTTACGGTCTTCTTTTGTTTCATTTAACGATACGACTTGTTTTTTAACAATCTTAAAGAATAATATAAACAATCCAACACGCGGGGTGGCTCAAAAATTCCAAAAAAGTCAAATTCTTTAGATTTCAGTGTTTTTTCAATTTCGACCCAGAAAGGCTAATTTTTCGGCAAAGACAGCTTCATACTATGTAAAGTAGACTATATCGTACTTTCTACTATTTGAGACCATTATAATATAACATTAATATAAACAATCCAACACGGGGTGGCTCAAAAATTTCAAAAAAACGCCAAATTCTTTCCTTGTCAGTTTTTGGCAATTTTGACCCAGAAAGGCTAATTTTTAGGCAAAGGCAGCTTCATTTTATTTAAAAGTTGACTATACTACTGTTAGAGACCATTATAATATAACAATAATATAAACAATCCAACACGGGGTGGCTAAAAAATTTCCAAAAACGCCAAATTCATTATTTTTCAGTTTTTGGCAATTTTGACCCAGAAATGGTAATTTAATTTTAAGACAGCTTTATACTATTTAAAAGTAGACTATATTTTCTACAATTTGAGACTATTATGGTTTCTGTAGACCTAATGGTACAAGTGTACAAAAGTTTACAAAAATATTAATTTGATAATAATTAAAGCTTTCACTGTCGTCGTCATTAGTGTAAGTGGTTTCTGGACTAATGAGCCGTGGTCGACTGGCTCTTTGAGATATTCCTGACGTTTTGTTGGCTGGTGTGGCAAACATCTCTTCCTGAATCTTCGGACGGTCGCTTCGACCTTTACCACACAAGACAAAACACCTCTGAAGATGCTTGCCACACCAGCAAACGAAATGTCA
This sequence comes from Malthinus flaveolus, assembly GCA_950108345.1. Classification (NCBI taxonomy): domain Eukaryota; kingdom Metazoa; phylum Arthropoda; class Insecta; order Coleoptera; family Cantharidae; genus Malthinus; species Malthinus flaveolus. The sequence continues at coordinate 4,227,613 of OX467287.1, read as the reverse complement.
AGAATCTCTCTAAGAATTTCTCAACCACGGTCCATTAGCCCAGAAACCACACTCACACTAATATACGATTTAGTTTTGGATTTTTGACAAAGACAGGATTATTCATTATATGATGAAGATCTAATTGCCTAATAATAAACAATAAACCCATCAAATTTTTGTCCTCGGTGGACCTCTCGAACACCATTAGATCTACATAGACCATAGACCAGAGACCGGCAACCTGGTGCCCGCGGGCACGTTGGTGCCCGCCAGACTTTTTGAAAGTGCCCGCCTCTAACCTGGTCAAATAAATGTAAAAACCCTTTTAAGCACACAATGTACATTTTACAGAATTATAGTAACGGCGGTAATGAACAATACATTTTTTACCTCTTTTCCACCAGTACCACTAAGAACTACGGAACTACGTAGAACCACGGACTAGGGTGGGGGTTTTAGAAAAATATTTACAATAAAATAAGGTAGGATACGATGATTAAGACGATTTTAACAAAAATCATGAAATGAAGAGTGAAAAAATCTTAGATGTCGGGGAAATTTATAATTTTTTTAATTGCGATCTTCCATTTCGCCGAGTACAGTGAGTAGGTAGATATTTAGTTGTTGTGAAACACCTTCTTTGGAAACACTATCAATCGCTTCTAAAATTTCTGAACTTTATTTTAAGTAGTTTGACCTTGAACAATCGAAAATTTTTGCCTGCCGCGCTATTTTTTCGCACATTTTTTGCCCAGCCCCCCTCCCCACCCCTATATCCGAGGTGCCCGCCGCTATTTCAAAATTCTTAAATGTGCCCGCCAGTACAAATAGGTTGCCGACCCCTGCTATAGACCATTCTGATCTCAAATTGTAAACAATTTAGTCTACCTACTTTTAAAAAGTATAAAATTGCTTTTGCCGAAACATAAGTCAAAATTGCCAAATGCTGAAAAAGGTAAAGTTCCTTGGATTTTTGAGCCAACCCGTACAAGACGACATTTTGACGACCATCTGATGATTTTGGTATCTCAGAAGATTATTTTCTAAAATTGCATTAGTACAGAAGAAGACCTCGCGTTTAGGACATTTCTATATGGAATAACGACCAAAATATCAAACTTTTGACATTTTCTCAGCTTTACAAAAACTAAGCAAAAAATCTAATATTTTCTCAAAAACTACCCTTAAGAAAATATGTTCAAGAAGCTTTGGTCAGTGAGTTTAGAAACTTTTGAAACTATGTATGTATCGAGATTTTCTTCTAAAGTTCTAAATAAGTCATCGGAGTCAAGTTATTTGAGATTGAGGCCTGAATCCAAAATTTTAATTCTGTAGGTATGACTTATACTTTAGGAGAACGCCGACACATATTATGCAGAATACATACAGGCGGAATTTTTTATTTCCAAATATTTTATTTTATTTCATTTTTTGATGCAGATGACTGCCCCTAAGAATCCTAGAAATTGCCGTTCTGGGTTCTGTCATCAAACACACATATCAAGATTCGCAGTGTCTGAGTTGAGTTGGAGTTATATGTTAGGTTAACCGCTCACACCCATTTGACCAAGTCTACGAATGAGGAGGTTGTCGTTTATTTGTTATTTGATCAAAAGCCTTGCTCAAATTGGTGTAAAGGGTGCCCGCCTTGCAACACTCATCTAAAAAATACTCAAAAACTGAACTAACTCAAACATTTTAGGCTCCACACACCTGTGTTGCGTAAGCCCATTATGTTGTTGAGATATGGTTTTTGGCTGTACTCTGATGTGAATTTGAAAATAAAATTTTATATAAATCGGGTGTCAATGAAAAATCAACGGGTGTGTATGTGAGAAGCAAGGTAGACCCAATGCCAAATGTCATGACCGATGACCTTGAAAAGAGTATACTTAAGCAGTTATTACAAAAATTTACATTTAATCATTTCTATGCGATTTAATTATCGTAGATACTTATTGCTTTTGAATTTCTTCGTGACATTTAGAACGAGGTCTCCGCATTATAACTATAGAGGCTAGAGGGATATCTTTTAAATTTATCCATTTTCATTTTTCTCTACAGCCAAATCTCTTGCATAATATGGAATGGTAATCAAGTCAAATTATTCATTGCAACCTCACGATTGCTGGTAATAGATAAAACAACTTTAATCAAAAAACTATACATACAAAGTAACATATTATACGTTTATAATATTTTCAATTAATAAAACAACACTACTTTCGATCTAACTTTCAAATTATGTTTTTGTCACGTTAAAAAATTACAATTAATGATACAAGGCTAATCACTGCGATTTGTGTAATCAAATGTCTGATTTTGTACATGATACCTATAGGTACCTACGTATACGTTCCATTTGTTTTAGTCGCAGATATGTATCTCTGTAAATAATTGCACATTCACTGTAGGTAGGTACGCGAAGAAAGCTAATTTGAAAAATTCCAGCAGTGATTATCAAACTGTGGGGGCGCGAATATTGAGAAACACTGCTCTAATAGGCGAAATATTGTGGTAGTATTTGGTCGCAAATTTTATTTTTATTGTCATTAGGGAAAGTGCTTATTATATGTATGAGAATTTCGAATTACTTTTGCCACTTTATGGAAGGTGGAAAAGGCACCACCAAAAATCGCTATTCGATGAGAAATGAGAAGCAATCGTTTCGGAAAAAAATGGTACACCTTCTGTATCTTATACCTACGTAGGCATACAATTGTGCTAATTGACATCAAAGTAAGTAATATTTTTATTTTTTGATTAAAAGAACAACTAATCAAAGAAATTAGTAAATTTTATAAACGTCGCACACACGGCATATATCAAAGGATACACAAAGAAAGTTTTGTCACCGTTAGCTGCTGCTCGGTTACCTCTAACTACCTTAGTATTAATATTAAATTTAGTTTTTTTCGTGCAAGCGTGACAGGACGAATATAATTCAAAAAATCTTACGACATTTACCTGTTTTAATCAGTCGGTCTCGTTTTATCGTATAGTAATGTACAAATTTCTAAAGAGCGGTACCTACTACAAATGTACAAATAGGTAGTATTATTGATTTACGGCTATATTAGGTACGAATGGGTAATTAGAACAAAGATAAATAAAATAAGAATAAAGCGTCACTTTCAAGTTTGAATATTAATTAAAAAATGCACGGAAAAGTATAGAAAATAAGTTTTTTTGCCTTTTTTAGGTTAATTAAGTTAAGTTCAGAAGTTGTTTGCTGTTTGAGTATTAATTTGCAATCTCATAAATACTGTTCAATATCATCACGATGCAATCTGCACCCATGCAGCATAGAAATCGAAGAAAAAAATTTTTCCGTACATTTCCCGAATTCTACGGAGACAGTTAGATAGGTCGAAAGATGGGATAAATGTAGTACAGGGTGTTTTACGATAATATGCATCATTAGTAAATAGTGACCTAGTGATTTTAGGTGGGTATACGTAAATGTTCGAATCGTTTCCTAAAATTGCCCAGTTTCTCAGTTAACACCATTTCATCAGAAGCTTAACTCCGCCACATCAAGTACCTACTAAATCAATAAAAAAATTTGATTCCATTAGCATATTTATTTTTTACGATCTGCTAATATATTCGATCAATTAGTAAAATACAAACAATTAACATTAACATAAAGCAATTAAGTAAAATAATAACATCATCACCCAATCATCGCCCATTCAATATCTTAAATACCACACATTTTAACATTTATAAAAATTTAATTTGTATTTATAATAATAAATAAGTTCCGGTTTTCATCTAAAATTATAGTTTCGTATATAAACCACAATTTAAATGTTTTCAAAAGAATGTGTAAAACTTTTGACGTAAACACCTAAAATTAGTGCCCATTTAGCTACCGTGTGCCGCTTTCTACCTGATCTTGTCTATGATAAGGGGAGGTTTCACGTTTCAACGAACCCGAGAGACGTGTCGGTTAAAAATTCCATTTTAATTGATTTCAATCCAAAAATGTCTCATTTAAAAAAAATAGTTTATAAAAAGGAACGGCCAACTAAAAGCAGCCATGTATCTTAATTATTTGTAATTATAGCCGAATGAAAGTAATTATAATGAAGTGCGCGAACATTTACAGTTTCGGTACTTTTTGTAAACTTAAATTTGCATTTCATCAAGTAGTGGGTATTGGCATTGTATATTGTAAAAGAAAGATTAGTGTTCAAGTTACACGTTAGCGTCTCAGGGGTCGCGGGTTTGATTCTACTAACAATTCTTGGCAAACTTAGGCCCAGTTGTATAAACGAGCTAATCTGGGAGTCAGAGTTACTCCGCGATTTACCTAAATTCAACATAAATAACAATTAATTCTGAGTTAAATTGAAATATATTTATTTGACTCTAGAAAATTGGGGGGCTAATCTTGGACCAAGTGCCTATGAGCTAACCTAATCTACGCTAAGATTAAACCTTATATTCAGATCGTGGAGTCAACTCTGACTCCGCGATTATCTCGTTTATACAACTGGGCCTAAGTATCTCAGATTGGTCTTCTTTTACCCAAACCCAACCTCACAGCAGTTTGTTTCTTACGGAGGTTCTTTAGAAAGTCCCCTAGCACCACTTGGCCCAGTCGGCCCTCTGTACATCCCAGTCGTGTTATAGGTTCATCCGCAGTCCTGTCTTCTCCAAGGAGGCTACAAGCCTGCTCGTTCATTCCTTTGAAGCTTGAACCCTTTAACTTCGCGTATAGGTTCACGATGGGGCTATTCTCATCCCGACATATACAGGCACGTCAACAGTATGCCGCTTTTGTCAAAACCCACCCAAAAGATATCTGAACTAACAAACTGAAGAGACTGGAGCGAAGGCATACAAAGTAACATTTAATTGCCAGTTCTCAAACAGCACTGACGTGTAATATAGAAATTTACATTTACTTGGCTATTGCTATAGGTAAATTGCACCTGGTGGTGCCGTTTCTCAAACGGTCATCATATACAAGTTCGAATGTAGCACTTTTTATTTTTATTAAAATTCTGCACATCACATTGAAATAATTTAAAATTCTCCGATGTCTTTTTTAATTGTTAGTTCATGTAATATGTCGTCCGAGACATAAACCACATCATTAAGGTTTAGAAAAGGTGTTTTTAAAACGATGGGTGCCAAAGATAAAAACGTATATGGTATATACCCGACAACCAAAGGCGGCTTTTTTTAAAACGATGGTAATGCCTAGTGCTCGTCAGGTACACGCGCCGTCGCCTCCTTCACATCAGCTATAAGAACTCGTTCAAAATTGAAAAACCTTGTCGGTTAACGACACATTTAAAATTTTATGCGCTGTTTATGCACTTGTTTTATGCTACATGTTACATGAAAGATTACGGAAAAATATTTATAGCAAATTAAATTTTGCTCATGTTCAAGCGTTAAAGTAGTACATACATTTTATTTACTTAGTACGTATTAATTATTATGCGTTTATTAAACTACTGTATACGAACATCGAACACCTCAAGTTGTAACATCACGTTTTCTACTTTTTTCTCGAGAACAGGTATAAAGACAGTTGGATAAAGTAAATACTCTTCGGTTTTCGCTATATCTACTGTAAGGTATCTCGTGAAAAAGTATCGAGAACCATCATAATAGGAGAACTATCGACGACTGGAATTGGGGAGTTCACATGTGGACCACATTCGATGAAAATTTGAAAATATATGTCTTACTAGCTACCTACTAAGTAGTTCTTAGTTCTTGAGACACTAATTAAATAAGGGACGTGTCATCCTGTTAGCAGTTTCTTATAAGTATAGCAGTATTATTAGGTACTCAAAGTCACGAATATGTTGCTAGAAATCCGTACACAAATTTCAAGTAAGTATTTTTCTCAAGCCGTTTCTCTCAGGCAAAAGAGTGAGGATGTAAGTCTGAACACAAACATTAGAAATAACTTAAATTTTAAGCAAAAACTTGTTTACAAATTAAGTAAGTTCAGATTCTTGAATTTGGGGAGTGTGTTACAAAAAACGAAGCATAAAGCGTGATGGGGTTCGGTAAAAAGTTTTATAAGGGACGAGTTTTCAATTTTTTATGCACAAAGTAACATTGACATGGAACATTAATTTGAGATACCCTTCTCTCACTATTTTTACTTTTACCAATATCTATATACGGTTCCGTTCTCGTGCACAAATTTCAAGTACGTCGTGCCTATACAGAATGAGTTATTTTTCATTTTCTCTATGGGGATCGCACTTATTATAAGAGTTCCCATTTTTTAGTTTTAGGTCATATTTAAACAACCGAACATCGCACCAAAAATTTTAAAGCGTCAATAAATTTCTCTTTCAAAACTGCACTACTTTCCCCATTTAACCGATTCTCTAACTCTTACAATAAGCGAGATCCCTAAAGCAAAACTGAAAAATTATTCACCCTGTATATAGTGTGTTTAAAAGGTATGGAATATACTATATACAGCTCAGTAAATATCCACTTTTTACAAAAAAGTTTCAAATAAAAGTTGTTTATCAAGTACTTATCTACCACCTTACAGCCATAAACCTGATATTTAGTTAAAAACAAAAGTGCAGCGAATAACACTTTACAATTTTTAAATGGCAAGGTATGTCGTTATTATACTCATTCGATAGAGGCATTTTTTCTCTTTTCAGCCATGCAAAACATTAGTGCCCTCAGCCCTCACATAAGAAAATTTTAATTCGGCTTTTAAATTCATGAATTGCATTTGAAATCATTTTTGGAGTTCCACAACAACAAAAGTGAAACTTTCTTTTTTTTGGTTTTCACGAAAATTTTCTTATGTGAGGGCACTAAAGTCTTACATGGCTGAAAAGAGAAAAATGCCCCTATCAAATGAGTATAATAACGACATACCTTGCCATTTAAAAATCTTCAACTTTCATTTAAGACTTTTTTGTAAAAAGTAGATATTTACTACTGAGCTGTATATTAGTATATTCCCTACATTTTGGGCACACTGTATATGGAAAAGGATGCAATAGTGTCCTGACATCAGTACTCCTGACATAAAAATTCTCAAGATGAAAAAAGTTTGAGGACGGCTGGATCCCAAATAATTTAAAGAAAAGTTTAACTTGAAGTACCTATAGGTGTATAGAAAGACCACTCCGGTTTGGCGCTGGTGACTTTACCACCAGCTGAGAGGTACAATAATGAATAATCTCCTTCGATTCTTTTCTTCTATTGATTTTATTGAACCTCTCTGCGGGTAGCGCAAGTCACCGGTGCCAAAAAGGAGTGGTTTCTCTATACTAATAGTACTATACCAACTAACAGTAATATTTTTTCTATTTTCAACTACTCCCTAAGCGGCTTTTTTCACAATTTGTTTCGTAGTTGGAATTTCGGTTTATCATCAACAAGGAACGAATGGGGTAGAAAGTCTGACTTCGACTAGAAGTTAGTCTTATCTTTTATAAGACATAAGACACGTAGAAATTACTGAAAAATATTAATTTAAGACCCTGTGGCCACACTTAAATCTCACTACGATTTTATAGCGGCTTCGTTCTCGTGTCGTTGTTTAGTGTTTAGCTTATATTATAATATTATTTAAGTACACACAGACTTAAACTAATAAAAGAGTCTTCTCTCAATATTTTTGTTACTTTTGGGATGGATTTTACCAACTAATATCAAGTGGGAAGCCTTTGATTAGCTTTCTATAGCCTCTCTGTAATTGTTTTGTATTTCATACTCTTGATGGATATACACGACATAACGTTACGGTTTATGTAGACATTTGGATGGATAAACTGGACCTCCAAAAGCGAGAAGGTTTTTATTTTATGCTGCATGTGGCAACTTATTATTCAAGTCTTGTTTTAGGATATTTGATGGTAATTCCGCTCCAAAAAATGTTCTTTAAACTGCTCCAGGTACAAAAAACTCAAAAACTAAACAAGATGTCCTGATGAGAGTAATACTTCGCGGGGTTTTATTGTTACGAAATTTAATATAGATAATTAACTCTATTTGCATAGAAAAGTTTATGTTTTGGTTGGCTTTGGTATATATATATACTTCTCAACTTTGGTGTAGTAATTGGAATAGACGTAATACAGACAATAAAAGCATAAAATCAACTTATTAGAAGTAGGTAGCGCTATAAAAGTTACGTTTCCACGATTTAATATTAAAGAGCGACACAAACTAATTCGATAGCAATTAACCTACAGTAATAACAGAGAAAACTATTAAATTGTATCAAAATGTATCTTAATTAAGTATCCATGTCATTTTATTGCTTGTTTTACAGCTTCAAAACTGATTAATATAATAAAAAACAGTATCATTAAATATTTTACCAATTACTTTTTTTTAACCGGTAGTATAACCAATAAATGTTTTTTTTATTACTTATTAAAAACGAAACCATATGTGTAAGAAGAATAAATAAGTAACTGACATAACATACCCTTAAAAATGTAACAATGTGGCGTACACAACACGCCCGCAAAATAATTTTCCACATCGTCGAATACAACCCCGAATATTTAGCAAATAATGGTATCAACCAACCAGAAGTAATTTCACAACCCTCCAGAGAAATTCTCTACAAAATTAATTTTAACACGTGGTATATTAAATTTTGTTTCTATCTTTACATATACGAGTAGGTACATAGTACATCCACTACCCTACTACTTCTTATTTCATCAAATATATTTTCAAAAATGTGCATTTCGTCCGGTCCAAATTAATTTAAGAGAAAAACACTTTGCAAAAGTACAACACGTGTGTGCGTGCGCCTTGTAGGTGTTGAAAATTGCCTTCCTTGCAATTGAATTCTACTTCTAAATTTCTTGTGTCGGTATAATAGTCGTGTTAAATCAAGCGAAGTAAATAAACGAAATGGAAAGATGGGAACTTTTCCATAATGTGAGCAGGTGATTGTTGAGGCCAAACTGGGTGTAATTTCGAGTGCTCTTGATTTTGGCCAATATAAGGTTATTATTAGAGTTGGGACCTACTATGGAATAAATAATTCAATCAAACGAATCTCGCACTTCACAAGTCTATTGGCTGACAAAAAATTGCAATTGCTAATAATCCACAACATGTATAAAAATAGCCAAAACTGGCTTCGAACGTTAAAAGGTCCTCTTGGATCCAAAAGTGAAATGGACCGTTTTGAAGAGGTCGCGGACGGTTTTTTTTTCGCCGTGCACGAAGAGCAGGTCCGGCAAAAAATTGGAATGTTTCGAGGGGTGGCGAAATATTGAACTAACAGATTTCTAAATATATTGAATAAAAAATAGGTAGTATTTATAGCAATCAATACATTCAACTCCTTGCAACCTCACGTTCACCTCTGAAACGTCCACCCATGGACATGGAGATGGAACCTGTATCTTACAGCGAAAGTAAGCCATTTCGTATACATACAGGGTTGTCACCTTTAGAATATTGCAATATTTAGAATGTTTGTTCAAATTACCCAAAAAATGTTCATATTCTAACGTATAAGGGTAATAGTAAAGAAATTCAAAACACCTCATGAATGACATCTTTTGTTTATTTTTTAACCCTCGCAGTTCCGAAACCGGGTCACGACTGACCCAAAGTCGATATTTTTTTGAATAACTTCTATGATAAATTTTTTTATATAATTTCCTTCTGTGTATTCTCCTAAAATACTAAACTACATAATATACTGCTGGAAAATATCGAAAAATGTATAATTTTAGAAAAACATAAATAAAGAACACCCTGTATAAAAATCTGCAAAAATGAAACTATGAATATTAGATTTGAAATAAGCAAAAACTTTTACGAAGAGTAACATTTGTTGATAAAATCCCTAATAAGCGAGATCAGATTGAAACCAAAATGTCCTTATTTCATCCGAAAATACAAAATAAAAAATGGGTCATCGATGACCCGGTTTTAGTAAACTATGATTGTAAATTATTTTGGGACTGCGAAGGTTAAACAACTGTTTGGTTTTCTCATTTCTTGGAGTGTTATTAGGTTGCAAAAATAGCTACTAAATAAAGAAATCGAGAAAAAAAATAGCGCTTTAAAAAACTTCTTTGACCTATAGCCTAAATTTGAATCTAAAGCAGGGACCGGCAACCTGGTGCCCGCGGGCACCTTAGTGCCCGCCAGCCTTTTTGAAGGTGCCCGCCTCTAACCTGGTCAAATAAATGCAAAAATCCTTTTAAGTACACAATGTACATTTTACAGAATTATAGTAACGGCGGTAATGAATAATACATTTTTTTACCTCTTTTCCACCCGTACCACTAAGGGTTTTATAGAACTACGGACTAGGGTGGGGGTTTTAGAAAAATATTTACAATAAAATAAGGTAGGAAACAATGATTAAGACGATTTTAACAAAAATCATGAAATGAAGAGTGAAATAATCTTAGATGTCGGGGAAATTTATAATTTTTTTAATTGCGATCTTGCATTTCGCCGAGTACAGTGAGTAGGTAGATATTTAGTTGTTGTGAAACACCTTCTTTGGAAACACTATCAATCGCTTCTAAAATTTCTGAACTTTATTTTAAGTAGTTTGACCTTGAACAATCGAAAATGTTCGCCTGCCGCGCTGTTTTTTCTCACATTTTTTGCCCAGCCCCCTCCCCCCCTACAACCGAGGTGCCCGCCGCTATTTCAAAATTCTTAAATGTGCCCGCCAGTACCAATAGGTTGCCGACCCCTGATCCAAAGGCACTCCTCTTTTGAGTCGTCTGGCCACAATTGAAAAGCTGAAAAACCGAAATCGTGAACAAACTCTGAGAATATAGACGGATATTTACTTGTTCGTGTGATGCATGCTTTTCTATTTCCTATTTATGCAATGAAGACATCACAATGCCATGAGAACTAAAAAGTAGCACATTTTCTTTCAATTGTAAAGGCTTCAAATAATCTATACATAGTACATATAATACAGGGTGGTCAAACATTTATGATGAGCGGTTTTAAACGAAAACCAGTAGATAGAATCGTCTGCTACGATTTTTTTTAATGACACTATCGATCACACAAAATGACACTGTCAAACGATGAAAATTTGATTCTCTTTGCAGATGTGCAATTGTTTTTATCCCTACACAACTTTTTTTTTTGTAGAGGAAATGTTAAGGCAAAGGTTGGGAAATTGCCTTTCCGGAATGTCCAACAACGCGTGCAGATATTATGAAACAAATAAGAAGCACTTTTCAAACAAATGAATGAAACAAATACGGCGTATAGGAGAAAATTTCCTTAAAAACAGTGTTTTATCTTTCCCCTATAAAAAAAGTTGTGTGGGGATAAAAACAATTGCACATCTGTAAAGAGAAAGAGATTAAACTTCTCTATCGATTGCCTTTAATTATTAATTAGATATGGTGTCATTTAGAAAGATTGTAGTAGGCTTTTTTAGTGCTTTCATATTAACAATAAAATGAAGATATGGATTGCATGTTCGGGAAGACACCTTCATAAACAAATTATATTTAAAAACATTTCTTCTATTTTTATTAGTTTTCTTTTAAAAGCGCTCGTCATAAGTGCTTAGCTACCCTGTATGGCAATATCCAATGTTAACAGTTAAAGGGCCAATTCCACCAACTCTGATTAAAGAATTAAATCACGATTAATGGCAGTTAATCAATAAATGACAATGAGTTATCATGATAATTCTTTAATCACTGGCCCGCAGGGCCAGTCCCACGAACTAACGATTAAAGAATTTAATCACGGTTAATGGCAGTTAATGTAATGGATAACAATGAGTTTTTATGGCAATTTGCTATTGACTGTGATTAAATTCTTTCATCAGAGTTGATAGGACTGGCTCTAAAGGCCAGTTCACGTTTAATGGTTGTTAATCAATGAGTGACAAGAGTTATCATGGCAATTTATTGATTAACTGCCATTAACCGTGACTCAATTCTTTAATCAGAGTTCGTGGGACTGGCCCTTAAGGTCAGTCTCAATTTGCCATTAACTGTGATTAAATTCTTTAATCAGAGTTGATGGGACTGGCCCTAAGGGCTAATTCACGATTAACGGCAGTTAATCAATGAATGACCATGAGTTGTCATGAGTCGTAACAATGTGCCTTTAATCAGAGTTGGCGGAACTCGCCCTTAAGCCATAAACTTCAAAAGCTTCCCGAACAACCATCGAAACTGTAAACGGTGCCCAATTTTCAACATTGTGGTTGTGACGTTGTGATTCGAATATAATCCCCACTCAAACCTCTGCACGTAATGTTAGTGGAGCATTTAATTAACAGTTAAAAGGCACTTAAATTCGTCGACAACCACAATTAACTAAATGCAGCAAATTACACGTTTCGAAACGACACTCTTTATTTATACAAAAATTAATTAATTACTGCCGAATAATTACAAAAAAAGATAGTATATCAAATCGTTTAATGTACATAAAAGTATTATTTATGTTTTAAGAGTTCAGCAAACTCCCCAACAACTAACTTGTTCAGCTGTAAAAGTTTTTATAAGATGAGCATTTCGTTTTTATTTTTTCCGACTACTGGTTTTATATAAAAAGTCACTTCGGCTACCTTAATTTGAAAATACGGTTTATAAAATAATTCATAACTTTGTCTTGTTTTGGTTACACTTAGTTGAAACGAAAAGAGACCAAAGTACATCGGGGCGGTTGTCGGAGAAGGATGGTAAAATTAAAAGTGAAGAAAGAATGAACAGTCAATTTGAATACATCTGAATATTTCTAAACGAGTTGGATGCGGTGCTATTGTGAAGAAATATCAAGACGGAAACAAGAAAAAACCGAAAAATGTTGGGTTACAATCATAGCTCGTATATTTTTGTACTAATAAAACACAATGATATATGCACACATAGCACAGGTGTTAGGGTAGTCAGAATATGTGACATATATTATAAGTTAGGTGTCAAAAATTACAAAAAGTTGGAAGCTCAGCAGGAAAGGTCAAAACGCAGACTTATTCATCTACTTCACATAACCATAGTATAAATAAGTTTTATGATTATAGAAATCATTTGTATATTAACCGCAAAAGCAGAAGAATGTCGACGATAAATATAACCGATCAAAAATCTTTTTTTAATAATTCTTTAAACACAAAGTCCTTTAAAATGGAAACTAATAATATGCGATATTTTATAAATTTTATAGAGACAAGGAACAAATTGCCAATTAATTTACCAAAAAGCCACGAGTTTTACTACAAGGACCCTTTTAGTTCGAGAAAGCTATATTTTATAACAAACTTATGAAGCCTTTCAAGTATTACAGCCCCCTCCCACCCAAGACCCCCAAAATTCTTCAAACAGCCGAAATGTTAACTATATACATACACATACACTTCTATTTACTGTTGCCCATTTTCAAATTTGCTTCTCAAAAAAAGAAAGAGGATAGTGCAATCACGACACCCTTACTATTATACTCGAGTTTGAACAATACCTTGCAGTTCCGTTCTCTTGTCGCTAGAAATGTCTACACCGAATTTCAAGTGTTTTTCTCTACACACTGACAGACAGACTATTTTTCTCCATACTAATCGATTTTTTGGACAAAAAAGTCACAATTAGGATCTGCAATTTTTTATTCATTTTCCGAATAATGGAAAACTATTCATCATTACCCTTAACATCTAAAAAGTTTATCTAGAACGCGCTGGACTTCATAAATGTAAGGTTATCACGTTATCAGAAGAGGGATGAATTAAAAAAATTGTCCACAGCTTTGTAGATATTTTTATAAACTTGCAGCAGATGTTCAAAAAACGGTCGAACATTCATTATAATTTAATCTACGTTAAAACCGAAATTTTTATTTTTATAAAATAATTATTTTGTAAAACGAAATAAAACTTAATTAAAACCGAAACTTTTTACGATCTTATAAAATTACCAATGACATCACAATTCATTACATTAAAAAGTAATTGCAAACATAATCAACACCTTAATTATAATATTTAAAAATTTCTAACAATGAGAATGTGAAGATTTCCATTTACAATATAAGGTTCTTCTTCACCATCTAAAAGTAAAAGAATGCGGTTCTACACAAAGGTGTTGAATCAGTTAAGTTGAGAAAAATATTTAGATAATGTCACGTAACATATATTTCACATTATGATTATTATTTAACTTTTTATACCGTTTTTTAATTTTAGTAGGTAAATTCAATTAACATTTTTCTGTTTAATTTTGTTCTCAAATGAACCGAATCGAGTAGGTCGACAAATTAGGATCAAACAGGTGATAGATAAGAAACTAATGAAAGGTAAACGCTACTAAACACCTTTACGCCCATTTTCAATTTTTTTTATATTTTTAATAAGCGGGTCATCAAACTTGTATTTTTAAATAATTCAATTACATCACTTTAATCGGTTCGAGTGTTTTGATTTTTAATCAGGTACTGGCGGCAGTGACGGTACAATCCAACTCTCACAGTTTAAACTATAAGAGCTAGAGAGCTTAAACTTGGATGGATTGTATACAGGGTGTTAATAAAACGTGTCGCAAACTTAAAGGGGGGTAGTATGGCTCAAAATATGCAGAAAAGTCTTAAAGAACAAGGGTCCGCAAATGGTCAGTTTTGGAGATTGAGAGGATCTTTTCGTAGCATTAAGTACTATGGTTCTCCCCTTTAAGTTTGTCACTTATGTTTTTTAACATCCTGTAGATACACTATAATAGAGGCTAGCAAATTACAATTCAGATGCCCTAATCGGCCCATCTGTACATAGCCCAGTATAATACAGGGGTCTCCAAGCTTTTTAGCCTAAGGAGCACACTGACTCCTCCCTTAAGTCCCAAGAATCAATACTCTAGCTAGCTCATCATACCTACCTACTGTAGTTTTAAATTTCGCGCAAATTTTCGTACTATAAGAGCTGGAGGGCTGAAATTCGAAAGGATGATATATAGCTCGGATCCAGTAAATAGAAATTCAGGTTCAAGGTTGGTAATCAGGGTAAGGAGATATTTTGGTGTTGAAGCCCAACTATCTTTTGGACGCCAATCCGACATATTTATGTGCATTTTAATTAAAATAGAGATCGCATTTATACGGCAAACGGCAATGTCCTAATAAATAATAAAGAAATATTACACCTACTGTCTAGAGAAAAAAATTTTTTTTTCATCAACAAATAGTATCATAACAAACTGAAATGAAAGCGGTAAGACCAAAATGGGAAATGAACAAATTCTAATAAATTCGGATTAAGTTAGTTGTAATCCACGGTAGCAGTGTCGGTAACACAGGCGCTGCGTTATCGAATAGGCTCACCAAACCACTGTCTGTGAAGGTTATGGCTGTGATTTATGTTCTTTATTGTAATAACTGCCAGATATCTGGTCATACTCGTACATAATTCTTTAAGTGTCACATGCACACATAACATCTCTTCCTACCACCATTTTAACGATTATTAAATTTAATTTGTTTGTTTACATATACAGGGTGCTTGCGGAGCGACTTGTTGGTGACGACACGGAAAGTCACAGTTTTTATTACAAATTTTTAAATTTTTAGGCGTGCTACCGGAAATAGCAAAGTCTTGGGTCGATTCCCGAGGCGTTTGGTGGAAAACAAATTTTCTCATTTAAAGTTTTTTGTGTAAGTATGTTGGGGCTCATTTGCAACGTATTAGAATTATCACAGTTTTTATGTTTTTCATTAATTTTTAAACCCCTCCCTATCCATTTTTTAAGAAACCTATTATAATTGGACACCCTCTCCCTCTCCATACCTTCAACTTATTTTTCCCAAATTAGTGTTGGAGTCTGTGGAGGGTGGAGGGTGAAAGAAATCGTTTCAAATGGTGCCTAATATTTAAAACAGCTTCCGTATTAGGCCAAATTTTTTTCTCACAACTCACAAATCCACAAACGCCTATTTTATCATCAGAACTTGGTGGTTGTGTTGCTTTTCCAGAGCTTGCTAAAAAGCGCAAATAAGAACTTGAATAATTTTCCCCACATATGGACGTTGAAATAATTAGACCCCATTCAAGATCATCAACGAGTCGTAATTAAATATGCCCATTTTTTAAAAGTTTAAGTGACTTTCAATTATTTTTCCTTTTTTTTTAATTACTTCGGAATTTAATTAATATTAAAGGAGAAAAAATTAACCACCTGCCATATAAATAATTGATAATTGCCATATTAGTTAAAAATGCAAATTGAGAAGCTTTACTTTCTTGTGGAACTATTTAAAAAAAACCGACGGTCAAAGTCGTGTTTACAAATGCTAATTTTTAATATTCACTCTAATTTTTTCCATTACCATATGAAAGAGTCCAAAGCGTCACAACTATTGGCAAAGATGACAAGTAAAAATTAGTACAGAAGTCAGAAAAAAATGATATAATTACCAAATAAATAAAAATAAAAACGAAAATAATTTAAATGTTTTATCTCATTTGATCTTATTGTTAATGTATGGTCATTTAGTAAAAGACGTGGAATCGTTTTGTGTTGTAAATTATAATTTTAAATATTATTCGAGTGTGACTAATTTAACATATATGTGACTTTAGCTACTAGAATTTTTAATAGGAGAAATAAATATGTAAATTATCAATTCACGTATTTGACCTTCTTTAGTCAAAAAAGTTTTTTCCCCTATACCAAGTGCCTAAGCCTTTATCGGACCAAGGAGCGAGTCAGGGACACTGTAGCCTTAATGTGAGACCCCTTACTAAATTGTGGAGCTTTACTAAACAATTTTACTCTCGGGGGTTAACCATACCCTTCTGAGAGGCAACGCTGTTATACAAAGAAGATTAAATTTTTTTCAAAAACTAAATAGCTACAATATTTTTTCTAATTCATCCGTTGTTCTCGAACATGCTGTATATTAAATATTCTAAAATTTTAATCAGTGAGTTTTGTGGTAGTAATTGCTCGTAGGTTTTGATATAAATAAAAATAATAATAAGACGCCTAACGCATTTCTTAAATGAAACAGTTAGATATTTAAATTACCTGTCATTTGTTATTAATTTTGTTATACATTTAGTTGGAAAAAATTTGTCAACTCATTGTAATTATGAATAATTTAAATTTTTTAAGACAAAATCTATACGTCTGGATGTTGAACTGGTTATTTACATTCTTATTTTAATTTTTCTTAACACACTTAAATTGCATTAATAACTGTTATGTTAATACATAAAATTGTTGAATTTTAGTTAAATAAAAAAAGCTGGCAGTGAAGCCCCAAAAAGACCCAAATGCAGTGCCGAATTTACCTATAGGCCAACTAAGCCCTGGCCTAATAGGGGCCAAAGACGTTGGGGGCCCAAAACTCCAGAGGCCTTTTCAACTTTGAACGACAAGACCGGACCAGGAGCGGATCCTTCTACATTCTACCGGGCGATCTTTTAGGAAAATGGGTTGCTAATGATTGCGAAAATTTTAAGGCACTTGCATTCGAACAATGCAGCTCTTCATTGAAGTACTTACTTTAAGTTCATAATTGTTATAGGTACGAATAGCGCTGCAGCGTTACAGTTCCCTGAATGGGCTCAGTTCCGAAAGTGGGATATAACTTCTGTTGACCTTGAAAAGTGTTTTCACGCAAGTTCAGGTTTTTTGAGGGGGTCTGAAAGTGGTGAAAAGTCTTATTTAATCGTAGGTCTTTTTGAAAAAAAATTCATCGTAAACCTATTGGGTCGATGTACTGTACGTTTCTCGATATTTCGAAATGATTTGGCTTTACTTACTGTAATTCGCGTTGAAAAGGGATTACACTAACAAAACCACCTTAGATATTTGTTTAAAATTTTACCTCTTTCTTTAATTCTTCCAGGTCAAATTTTCAACAAAAGTCTAAGGTGGCTTTGTAAGTTTATTTTATGGGCCTTTTCAACACGGGCTACCGCAAGTAAAGTCAAGAAGTCATTTCGAAATATCGAGAAACGTACAGTACCTAATAGTAGCACGTATATTCACGCTGTGATGATAGTACTCATAAATTAATGAAGCTATTACTGCTACTGGGGTACTGAGGGTTCGTGCTTTTCCACGATAATGATAAAATTGTTCGAAAATTTCATATTTTATCAATAACCCGATGCACTCGAATGGTTTGTGCGTCAGTTTGAATTATTTATAAATTTTCTAACTTTCTAGCTGCAAATATATCTTTCATCGCCGCGTCATTCTGTATTACTTAATTAACTCTGAAGTGTTTGGGAACTGGATCTTGAATTTTGACTAATTCTGATCCCTAACCCAAAACAAGTGATTTAACTGTCGTAATGGCGTAGAAAATGTCAAAATTTATAAAAAAGACTCAACGTAGCAACGTTGTAATCAAAAGTAACAAGCGATACGGTTGCGCAGAGACCATAAGGTGGAATACACGGTATAGATACTTTAATACAGAGTATTCTGCTTAAGAAGTCAAAATTAGGTTTATCGCCTTCTTACTACTTACACATCAGCACACTCTGTATAATCATAACTGAAGCTTATTTAATAAGTGTAATTCTGTTTTACTCAAACCTTTAATTTATTTTTTAAACTAATTCAAGAGTCAAAAAGAAGTAATTTAATGTTCAATTGCTATTGCTATACAGGGTGTCTGCTTTTCCATGTGCGCAATGAAAAGCACGCCACCTCGCAACTTCCATATAGTTAACGCTGTAATGGTTGCCAACTTAAAAATACAGTACCTACATCATATAATAAATTGACAAATAGGCGACAGTTTACTAATTACATTTTTAAAACTAATTTACCAACAAACCTAATTAAATTTGAAAGAAATATTTATATCTATACGGCTAATTTATGTTTATTAAATTATAATTTCGAATTTTCCTTTTCACTTTATCTCGTCTTAATGTTGCGTTTAAATGTTTTTTAGACATTATAAAATACCAACTCTTGAATGCAACAAGAATCACTAAAAAGATAATTTAGTGTCGTCAAACTGGATTCGGTAGCAGGCAAATCGACAACTTTTCTAACTGTTCTTTAATTATATATACTTAGACGTTTATAAAAAAAGTAATCATATTAATAAATATGTTTACATTTATAACTAATAGCGAATACAATTATTATTAAAATATATGAATATTTCGTTCTCAATTAGAAATAGTTTTGCTTTGTATTTATTTAACTTCATTTGTGGTATGAAGAGCGTTGAACTTGTAAGTTACTCCTAACCTATTTTTCTAAATTAAATTTTAATTCCAAAATAATACGACACGAAAAGGCTAATACCTGTATGTTGAAAGCTTTGCTCATTAATCATCACATATTGTTTTGTAATTCAACCGCTAAGAGGGTGCCAGTGGCTAATTTTGTTTGGAAGAATCTGTCAATTCACGTATAGAAATATTTTTGCAAAAACAACTCTTACTACTTATCAGGAAAGCTGTTTAGTAATATAGCTCGTGTGGAGCCTAATAGTGATGTATAATACCCCTTATTGAAGTAGTAGTAGGTATGTGATAATTACCCGAGAGATAACGGCATGCAACATATGACCACCCTGTATACGAAATTGAAGAAGAAAGGTTTAAAACCACACTTGTAGGTACTGGAAGCAAAAGTCCCAAAGTCCTACCGGTATTTTCCAAAGACAATCAATATGAAGAAGCTGATGAATAGAAATATAGGCAAGAATATGGTTAGGTAAGACGACGAATCGACTCAGTCAGGATGAAGACAATCGATCCAAAGGCAAAGTACGTTCAAAAATAAATGAAAGTTGAAGTTTTGACTTTTTATAGCTTAATTACACTGACTTATGATGGCACTGCCATAAATTAGAATAAAAAGTGTCAAATTTAGTGGAGACTGCAGGTAACTTGTATAACTTTTTCTAATGTATGGCATCTTAAGCGCCTACTTTTGACATACCTTGTCAAGCTAACGTCAAAATGTAAAAAAGTCAACTTTTAATTATTTTTGAACGCACCTTACCAGTTTAGGTACATCAATTAGTCTTACTAGACAATCAAATGAATATTATCAACCATTGAAACTTTCGTTAATTACCGATTATAGCCTGATGTACTCCTTTACCAACGGCTTAACGCGCCCTTTGAGGCATTGTTAAGTAAAGATAAAGACAAATAGTTATGACTTGATGAAAATCCCTAATATAAAACGTATCTTTACAGAAACAATTTTAATTAATTTTTTAATTAAATAAATCGGAGTTAATAACTGCAATTCAAAAAACAATATTGATTCAAATTTAACAATAAATCAATTTTACGTCATTGCCAAATTTACTATTAACAGTAACAAGGGTGAAACGTATCTCACTTTCCACTTATTAGTCCTAATAGTACCAACTGCAACAAACAAAAGCTCACGCTTGGTTTGTCTTTGTTTTGTTATTGACAAGACAGAAAATCGACAGAAGCCAAAGGGACCATAAAAAATCGTTGCAGCTGTTCCCAGTAGGTGGGGTTTATGTTGTATTAATGCGCACGCGCTTAAAATGGGCAGTTCTTATTTATTTTTAGAGTGGGGATAAACCACGCCTTTAATTTTGGATTGGTAACTAAAGAAGCAAGTTGGAAACACGTTTAAATTTTATTATAGTTTGTACAAAGTGTAAAGACAGTTTGCTTTTACTTGTTTATTGGTTTAATTATAGAAAATGTTTAAAACAATTTTGACATTTTTTTAACTAAAAAAATAGTTTATTTACAGCTTCTCAAGTCTGCATGGATAGAAAAGTTACTATAAATACCGTTTTATTCTGATGAATGCCTATATTTTTGTTATACCTACAAGCCATTATATTAGTCGGTTGTTTATAATAAGGCATGTTTCTATAATAGGTAGGTATAGCAGGTCACAAGATACAAGAGAATTTCTTTGCCGATTCAAGATATTTTTGTCTATACACAGGGAAAGTCATTTTTCGTCATGGTCATTAGTCATTATATACCTACGTTATGACTATGATGAGCAGGAGTTTTCATAAAGAGCGATTTTTTTTGAGAAATCAAAAATGAAAATTTCTCATTTCATTTTTTAAACATGGACGAGAAAATTTGCAACGTTTTATTCGGTTTCACTGTCGAGCAATAATACGTCGCTCAAAACTTCGAGTAAAACCTTGCGTCTAAACGAGCCTTTTTATAATAGACTTTATTAGAAACAAATAGGCTATACAAATACAAAACGACCGATGTGTATGATGTGGTCGTAACAGGCGTTGAAGCTAATTCTACAAGCTCTCAATAATATTTTCAGAAAGTCTCCCCGATTTCAAAAATCTAAACTTATACGGGGTGTTTCTATTTGAAATAAGAAAGCTGGTGATCTCATTTCCCACTGAACCAGAAGTCAAAATATCAAATATTTAGTAGCACTAGATAAATAATTTTGCAATCTTTCATACCACTTAAAATATTCAAGGTGTTGTATTTACAATAGAAAAGATATCCCCATTTCCGGGTAAAACGGAAATTCAAATTTAACATGTTTGGTATCATTATTAGCCAGATAATCTTACAACGTTAGGAAAAATCTTAAAATATACAGAGTATTTTAAAAGATTTCGTTTGTTCGGCTAGTTTCAGGTTTAATCGGAATTCGGAAGCATTTTGTAATCGAAACTTGTAACAAATAATAGAAATGTATGGAATAAATTAATATGCCTACTCGCAATTACAAATTTTAGGTAGGTACTAATTATCAAAGAAATTCTAAATTTTTGAAATTTTGACTTTTTATAAGGTGCAGGAGGGTAATAAGGCCCATCGGAAAATAAGGCCCACTTACATTTTCCGCGCTAAAATATCAAAATCTGCGAGTTTGAGTTAGCTGGTGCCTGTTGAGTTACTGAAAATTAATTTGCGCATGTTATTATGTTAAAACATGCCTTATTACCCTCCTGTACCTTAAATCATGTTCGCTGATGAAAATTGTAGTTTTGAGATCATGAGAATCCAAATATTAAAAATAACTGTGTTTATTTTGGCATATTTCGGCACAATTTTCTGTTAAAATTTGTTTAGATTTTATTATTTTGGCATTTAACAAGATATTTCCGTCGAAATTTTTTTGAAAAAGTGTTAGCAAAAATGACTTTTGATTGACTCAACTTCGTTTTCACTCGTAATTGTATGACTTAAACCCTTTGTCATTATTGACAAGAATCATTTATTGTATGGAATTATAATTAATAAGACCAATGAAGGCGCCAGGGTTTTTTAAATGGGTGGGCACAATACTTTCGTGATGGGCTCATACATTTTTACATAAATGGGGATTGCAAGTAGAATTCGACAATTTTGCATTTCTTGCGTTAGAAATCTAATGAAATTTTTGATTCTTCAAGGTCAAACGGCTTAAAAACGAAGTTCCGGAATTTTAATAGCCATTGATAGTGTCTCTAAAGAAGATGTTTCACAAAAGCAAGGGATGAAAATTAAGAATTCAATCACTATACTTTTTAAAATAAAGAAACAATATTATGAAATAATTACGGGGATCCTTTTACCTAAGGCCCAGGCCAAATCCAGGTCTGAGAGGACCCAATACAAATACTTACACTTAAAGTGTAAATTATTTCGCATTTTTTAAACCTCGGAAAACTGGTAACTGGTAGCTGGTGCAATATTTGGGTAGGCACTCAGGTGGGCACCGCAACTTAAAGGGTGGGCACGTGTCCACTCTGGCCCCCGCTGGCGCCGTCACTGAATAAGACACTACTTTTTTTTAAACATTTTATTTAGAAAATGTGAAAATTCATTCGTCTTCCGAAGATGCATCTATATTAGATATAAAATCAATTTGGTTGTTATAAAGCAGGGACCGGCAACCTGGTGCCCGCGGGCACCTTGGTGCCCCCAGACTTTTTGAAAGTGCCCGCCTCTAACCTGGCCAAATAAATTATGTTAATACTGCAAAAACCTTTTTAAGTACACAATCTACGTTTTACAGAATTATAGTAACGGCGATAATATGCAATACAGTTTTATACCTCTTTTCCACCCATGTTTCCACCCGTACCACTAAGGGTTTTATAGAACTACGGACTAGGGTAGGGGTTTTAGAAAAATTTTTACAATAAAATAAGGTAGGATGCAATGATTAAGACGATTTTAACAAAAATCATACAATGAGAAGTGAGAAAATCTTAGATGTCGGAAAAATTGAAGATTTTTTGAATTTCCTCTTGCATTTCGTCGATTGCCGAGTACAGTGAGTACCTAGATATTTAGTTGTTGTGAAACACCTTCTTTGTAGACACTATCAATCGGTTCGAAAATTTCTGAACTTCATTTTAAGTGGTTTGACCTTGAACAATCAAAAATTGGCGCCTGCGGCGCTATTTTCGCTCAGATTTTTTGCCCCCCCCCCACACACAACCGAGATGCCCGCCGTGACTTCAAAATTCTAAAATGTGCCCGCCAGTACAAATAGGTTGCCGACCCCTGTTATAAAGGAATTGAAGTTTCTGAGGAGAAGTGAAATCCACCCTTTTTCGTTAATTTCCTTTCAGTCAATTGTGCATGAAGTTTTTATATTAATAATAACAAAAATAACAGATCATACAGTAATTATACACTTCTACACCTACACGGTCAAAGCAGTCAAAATTGTCAAATCTGAAACTACCTCTAATAAGTTTGATGATAGAGAAATTGAACCGTAAAGTAGTAGCACAGGCGCGAAGATCTTGCCCACAGCCAGAAGAATGGCTATTATCCTGCAGGTAAACTGGCAAACCTCTGTCTGCGACTTGCCCATATACACTTCACTTTTTCAATTTTACAAAATTGAATTGATTTACAATTGCACCGTCAACTGCTTTTGCCCAAAGTACACATTGTAATTATACTTTTTCTTATTTGAACAAGCCCGCAGACAATTTTAGGGGTTAACAAAGTTGTGGCCGCCCGTGGAGACGTTTTGACCCATCAGTTATTTTACCCTTATAATAACTGGAATTTTTGCTATTTTTCTGAGAATTTTCATTTTTAACGTGTACCGATAAGACTTCAGGTAACTTTCTCTTTACTCTTTCGTTAAATCGTTAGATAAATGTTTAAAAATGCAAACTGATGCCGACAAGTTTTTCGAGTTTATTACCACTTGGCAATTTTAAGACTTTTAACTTGCAGAAACGAAAGAAAAAAATGTTAAGTGTATAATCCCTCTTCAGCAGACCTGAGTTGGATGGGAAGACTAATAGTAAATGCACTTTTATTGCTACGTAAAAATAGTTAGACACTCTCTTTGGGTCACTATAAACTTTATAATTAATTGTCGATATCTAGGTTTGCTTTTCACTGCGTAAAGAAATTACGAGATTAATCATCAGCCGAAAGTTTGGTAAAAAAGGGGAACTAATAGGATAATTTGTTAAAAAAAAGAACTAACGGGATAATTTGTTTGAACTTTTTTATAAAGAAAAATTTGAAAAAACCCAAAGCCGTCTATTATAAATGGCGTTTAAATATACACCACTGACTTATCCAGATTAGCCCGTGCTTAGACCTAAATCGGATTGAATGTGTATTAACTGCTCAAGCTGTTTTACAATATTTACAAAATATTTTGATACGAAATTTATAAAAAAGTTTATAATTAATTTAAAACGTGTATAATTGACTTGTTAAACTATACTATAATAGAATACTACAACAAAACATTTAATTCTCTTCGATTTTATAAGCTTCCATGTTGTTCTAATAATCCCATTTAAATTTGTTTGTTAATTACGTTTTTGATTAATTGTTTTATTTCTTTATTTTTACAAATTTGGTTGTTTTTAAAACATTCCATCATCACGTTCCACGTACCTGTACGAATTAATACATGTACGTAGCCCCACTACGCTTTTCCGAGACTATTCTAGTTTTTTTAGCACAAAAAAGTATCTAATGGGGTATTTGTTGCTAACGCACTATTTTTAGCATTTTTTAAACAAAATGTGGGAAAAACGGCGCAAAGAAAAATTTAGATCATTTTCCGTCGCAGTGATTCGAACGAACTGTTTCAACGTTACGTTTTAGAAAATTAAAAATATTTAAATAATATTATAGATACCCAATTTAAAAATATCTACGTACACCTATAGATAGATAAGCAATGAAATTTAGTTTAGTATTTTGTCAATGTTCTATATGTTCGCGTTACAAAAATTTTATTTTTATTTATTAATGTGTGGTTATTACGTAGTGGCAGAAAATTATAAGCAATCAGAAAATGATTCTAATAAATACACAATTTTGAACTATTTGAAAATGCGATTAATGTTATTAGTTATTAGTAAGTTATTAGGTACGTAAATTGAAAATTATTAGGTACTACAAGACACGATAGCAATATTAACAGATTAATTCGCATCCACTTCCACATACACCGGTACTATACGGTTTTAGAATACAATAATAGTCCGATTTAAATTCAATTAAATGACCAAATCTTTATAAACTATTAGGTTTAAGGCCCCTTCGCATTTCTATAGCTATACAGGGCGTTCAATTTGAATTGGTCACCATTGCTGTCAGAACTAAGAAAAAAGAAAAGTTACGAGGTTACTTAGATTATAGACAACAATTTCAATTAAAGAGGCATTTGTGTGTTTTGACCAATGGTTATCAAAATATGCTATGCAGGTTTCTTATTTTAAATCGGAACAGAAATGACTTTGTTTTTTATTCGAAAGGGTATTTTATTCCAAATTCAACAATATAAAT
The DNA here is from genome assembly GCA_950108345.1 of Malthinus flaveolus. Lineage (NCBI taxonomy): Eukaryota > Metazoa > Arthropoda > Insecta > Coleoptera > Cantharidae > Malthinus > Malthinus flaveolus. The sequence continues at coordinate 4,201,932 of OX467287.1, read as the reverse complement.
TAATAGGTCACTCACTCCAATTTATAGGTAAGTAGGTATTCAATTATATTTCATAGAAAAATCTCACAGTATAGCAAAAGTGGTATGGATGATAACAATTGGTTATAGATATGGTTATAGTCCAGTCAAATTATATAGACAAAAAAAATTGAAATTTCGGAATTATCACCGTAGAACCGAAAATTAGTCATTATTATAAATGAAATGTCAAAAGTCCCCATCGATCCCACTTCTATTAAAAATTTTATTCAAAGTCTAACAGTCGAAAAATCGGTTTTTCGCAAATATCTCCTAATTAGTTCAGGAAAACTAGACAAATAGATGGTATTTGAGGAAAACAATGAAAGAGTTTTGAAAATTGGTATGGTTGTTCGTTATAGCCTGCAGTACAACATACTAAAAGTCCCAGATGATGGAGGGCGAGCGGGGAGAGGGGAAAGTATTTAAATATGACTTATTCTAGTTTTTTGCGAATAACTCGCTTCCTGTAAGTCGTACGTTAATGAAGACTATAACAGAAGTTATAGATAACATTAATAGCTACAAGATTGGTTATATTCATTTTTGCCATAAGTTTAACCCTTTTCGAGATATAGCGCGGAGAAGCAGTCACAAGAGTAAGACGCGTTTAAGTTTCAAGAAAGGCATCAGTCACCAAAGTTATCGACTCATGGATTATTCGGCACTGGATGGGGTAGAATAAAGATGGAATTAAACATTTCTGAAAAAAAAAGTCGCGTTGGGTTCCAAAACAAGCAATAATTGCTAAGTTTTTCTAATCTCTTATAAAATTGTAATTGTTGCCTAATATAACTAAGCAACCTCGTAGCTTTTATATGTAGTTCTCGAGATACCATTGGTGGTCAATTCAACTTGAACACCCTATAATATATTGGATTACAAAGTAAATTTGTTTATAACAAAGCTATTGAAGCAACAAACCTCTTGCTATACCTGCTCGCTGTTCAAGGAGACCAAATAGTGCTAAATAGCAATCATTAGAAGTTAGAAAAGGATTATAATAAATTATGATGACATTCGGCAGCTGCCCTCCTAAAATAGTGGCAATTTAAAGATTCAGAAGCTACATAATATTATTTGGCTAATATCTATTCAAATTTTATTAAATATTATAGGCGACAGGGAATAAAAACATTTTTAATGGTCAAAGTCTTAGTATTTTATTTTGTATTTTCATCAAACCCTCCCTTAATGAAAAGAAGAAAACTATAAATTATATAAAATTATTTAAAATATTGTTTTATCGTGGTTGAACAACTTGAACAGTTTTATGAAAAAAGCTAGACTTGCAATCTTCAATAAGGTCTTTTGAAGTTTGTAAACTTAGATGTCTTGAGAAATGGCGGTAAGGTCAAAGCAAATTTTTAGGTGCAATTGTTTAAATTTTACCTGAACAAGTTAACTGGAAAAACCACCCCAGCAAGTGACTTTTTTTTGTCTCGTTTTGCATACCACATAATATACCTGCTTTGTAAAAATTCAAAAACCCTTCACTTCAGTACTTCAGTTATTCGCAGTCTTTCAAAAAGTACAGATCGGTGCGCGTCTTTCGCAAATTTTAGAGTTCAAGTCGGCAATTTTTGTGATTTATTTTTCGGTTGTCCACATCGTGTGCCTAATCATGGATGGGTCTTGTAAGCAAAATTTTAGTATTTACTAGAACATTAAGATTTTTATTAAAATTTTTAGTTTTACACAATTAATAAGACTTTTGCCAACATCTTTTTGGGCATTATTGCAAAGGATTTTGTCTGTTCTACTTCAGTTAGTCCAAATTTTGATAATTATTATACAATGTTGTTACAGTTAAACTGAGATAATATCATTTTAATCAGCTGTTAATTAGTTATATCGTCGTTTTTATTGAAATTATTTTTCCTACAACTATTGCGTAATTATTTAGAAAATTATAGGGAATAAGACATTAAAAGTTGAAGCAGGAGAGAGCTTGTTCAAATGCTCTGAAATTTATAAGAATAAGTCAGAACAACTTCACAGTCACCGGGGTTTTAAATTATGGTTTCGGTTTTCATTTCATGATTAAATGCTGGAACCTTTTTTTAACGATTCCGTACCTTCTGGGGCACCAAAATCAGGTGGTCGTTAAAATGTCGTTTTGTACGAAGTGGCTCAAAAATCCAAGAACTTTTCCTTTTCAGTTTTTGTAAATTTTTGCCCAGAAGGACTCATTTTTCGCCAAAGGCAGTTTTATACTATTTAAAAGTTGATTAAATTTTCTACAATTTGAGACCAATATGGACTCAGTAGACCTAATGGTATCCGAAACAAAAGTTTGCAAGATATACACGATTTATTTGAGCTTTCACGCTTAGTGTCAGTGGTTTCTGGGCTAATGGGTCTTGGCCAAGAGGTTTTTTGAGATATTCTTGACGTTTCATTGGCTGCTGTGGCAAACATCTCCTCCTAAACCTTTGATACGGTCGCTTCGACCTTTACCACAGAGGACAAAACACCTCTGAAGATGTTTGCCACACCAGCAAACGAAACGTCAGGTTTCCCTCACTTTCTCTCGACCAAGGCCCGTTAGCCCAAAAACCACTCACATTAATACACGATTTAGTTTTGGATTTTAGACAAATACGGGACTATTTACGTTGCGTCTATTAATAATGCGATAGTTATGCCTTTTCGGTGTTGATGTTGTATAATATGATGAAGACCTAATAATAAATCCAAGGTTTTGTTCTCGGTGGACCACCGGTTTTGCCCACTTTTGTACACTTGTATCTCGGACACCATTAGGTCTACACAGACTATTCTAGTCTCAAATTGTAGAAAATTTAGTCTACTATTAAAATTTATAAAACTGCTTTAGCCGAGAAATAAGTCCTTCTGGGTCATAATTGCCAAGAACTGAAAGATAAAGTTTCTTGGATTTTTGAGAGGGATTGTTACAGAACGACATTTTGACGGCCATCGGGTTTTGGTACCCTAGAAGGTAAAAAATCCTTTGAAAAGGATTCTCTATAGAAGTCATTTCTAAACGACTTTGATGCGACTGTGCACAAATTCAAGGTGTAGTAAATGTCAACAGCGATCATCGCGTAACGACTGCAGATATTATTCCAACTCCCTAAATATCTATAGGCACCACCGAGCCCGTACTGAAAATCTAAAAAAAATTTTACATTTCGTAATTTACCAAGATATATCTGCATGTATGTGTTGACATTTACTGCACCTTGAATTTGAATAGAGTATATAAGTTTTTTGATTATGTCATTAATAACAGGTATTAGACCTGCCGTGAGCAGGAGGGGGTTCACCATAAACCATTTTTAACTATTGGGCCGCCCCTTTTTGTAGCGCCACTGGCTGGTGCAAGCTTACAAAAATTTAAGAACAAACTAATCCGCTCTTGCCCCGATCGGGAACAAGTCTTATACCTACTTGACTTGCATAAGAAAATCCCTTTTGGCTTTTGGATATTTTTTATCGGTGTTTTTAATCTAATGTTAGTTTAAATTCATTAATTGACTTTATAAAGTTTACAAACTACAGGTAAAAAGTAGGTACCTATATGGGTGTATACCTTTACCCCAATAATGGTCAAATCATAAACTCAAAAACTGCATACTCTCACGTCCAGAACATCGGAAACAATAAATGCACCCCTCTAAAAAGGCACCCATAGCATATCCTTGTCTGTATTCCACATAAAATTTCGTTCTTCTTTTCTATTTAACTGTGTAACAGAATAGAAAAATTCATCTATTGAATATTACAACAAGGCGCTTTAGTAGTGTAACATCTACCCCCGTGAAATACAATATGTACAGTAGCGTTTACAGTTGATCCAAATATTTCCTTCCATCACGCACAAACAGTTTCGATAACTTGGTGTTTTCGGTCCAATTTTTATTTTACTATTATGTCTAAGTGTTTTGAAATAAGAAGACCAAATAAATTTCCAAAATAGTATCAAATTACACTCGAGTGTTATGTGTGTGTGTTGTTGTGATGTTTGTATTTCTAAAAGTGAGCCGCCGAATTTTCTCTTAGTCATGATCTAGGGAATTTGATATGAATCTATCATTAGGTAACTATTATTTTTCTAGGAATGTCTCAATTAGTAACTGTGTGGGATTTCGAAAACTTTTAAACCGTTATAACCTAACTTTTAATGAAATTTGGAGATTGGGTCAACATTTAGTGGTTGACGTCTGCTTTAAAAGCCTCAAAAGTTGTCAAAATATTGTCTCGGGTGCAATTTAGCCGATTAGTAAATCCTGTAATTATCCAATAAAAGATGTTTTTGTTAAAGATAAGTTAAGTTTATTATATTAGGTGCGCTTATTCTGTATTACAAATAGTAGCTAATCTGGGATTTAACTTCGGTTAAGACGATTTACAGCTATACCTACTTGATTTTTATATTATCTACTTTGTTTGTTGAAATGTTTGCCAAGTTTTTTATTAGAAGATTATACCTAACATAAATATACAACAATTTCATAAATTAGGCTCCGATGTACCTTACTTAAGCCAATTTTGTGCTTTTAATTGAAAAAAATAGATACGGCTCGTTAAAAATTTCTCAGAAATAGACACCTTTTGAAAATCGTTGTCTTGTCACTAAAACGTCGGCTGCTTTCAGAAATACGTCTATAGATGTTGTACGGACGTCTTCACCTATTGAAATCTATTTACAAATTCTTAAAGGCTTATAATTAAAACGAAAACTAACAAGAATTTTTTTTCAGGGTTTTATACGGACAACACGTCTCCTTCACATTCTAACACAAGCGACGGAGGATACTCCAGTCGGCCCGAAACACCAATGAATAACAATGGTGGATTTTTAAGATCCGGAGCACCACACAGTGCCCACTTCACGGGACACCCGGGTTTTCCGACTTTAAATCCATTTAGTTTACAACACTTCGATGTCGTCCCCGGTAAGTTACCCGCTTGATGTCGTTTTTTAGTCGAAAATGCGACCTTGGAGGCGTCGGTTAAATAAAAATAAATTTTTTTGATCAATTTATAGGTAGTATGTTAGAAAAATAAAATAACAGATTAGCTATGGTTTCATTCCGTGATGTATTAAATATAACAAGAAGCCTCTGGATTCCGGTATCGTCTATACAAGTTGGGAGGCTTCACCCACGCGACCACCCAACACCTCACGACCTCGATAAATAACATCAATTTTCTCAACTTTTTCTATTTTTTTTTCAATTTATAAACTGCAAATTTTATACAACCCCCGCTTGCATTAAGTAAAATATTATCTTTGACACAGTGAACGGTTAAAAAAATTTTTTTTTTAGCTTAATCACGCCGCTGTACACTCGCCCCCGTTTATTTTCAATTACTCGGTGTATGTGTTAACAAAGATTAGCATTTTATCGGCGCGTGTGTATGTTTGCTCTTCTTACCATTGCTAATGGGCACGCTAGTGGTCATAGAACTAAGAGATTACTTATAAAATTAATATTTCGGACTCGATTTTCCAAAAAGTCACCAGCAAGTGAAATTGTTTGAATATAAATTAAAAATTACTGATTGGTAACCAACCGTTCTCAACAATCTCAACTAAGTATATAAATTAACCCTTAAATATGTAAATTGAAGTTTTGAATTTTACAAAACCTACACCAACCCTTTTAATATTTTATAATAAAGTGGAGGGTCGTAAAGATTTTTGCTCGATTCAGTTACATTCGGAACAAATAAATTAAAATAGTTAACTATATGGGGTATATTTCGCTAACTTCGAGTTTATCCACTTGAGGTTTCCTGCAAGATGCAATGAATACATCGGGTGCTAATAGATTTGTAAACATTAAGCGACCCCCTTATTCTAAGCGCAATATATGTGAGAATAGGGGAATGTAATACGATCCTACTAGACGCTTCACTTGTATAGTTCGTCCTAAAATAAAATTCCGAGATCTTTTTTTTTATTTCGAATTTTCTCCTATTTGAATTGTTTGTGAAAATTTGTAGTAGGTATTTAAAATTACCCTTCGTGTAACACTACACCCTTGTTTCCTAGGGTAAAATAAAGACGAAAGACGAGCAATTCTATGTTGAAAAAGAAGTCGGTGAAAATGTACGGGAAAGTGCTATGTCAGTAGTACCGAGTCCTGAGCCGATTATGGGGGTGGTAGGTGGCGGTTGTCATAGTTACAGGGCAGTCAAAACCCCCCTCGTATTACTTACTAGACTTTACTTTTTGTTCCTTCACTTTTAAATGAATTTTAATCTAAAATATTGCATAACAAAAACTGATTTTTAAAAACTTAATCAAAAGTTATTTTAGAAAAATAGAAAAGTGGGCAAAGAATAAAAATTTTAATGGAATTCAGTGCTGTAGCTAAGAGAATATAACGGATTCATATTTTTTTTGTAAAATCAATTCGATTTAAATCCTCCAATGATACATAACAATAAATTTATAACAGATTCGTGTAGTGCATTCCCTGCTGATGGGAACCCACAGCTGGCCAATGAACGCTCTGGGGTGTCAAATTGAATCACTGATGTTTTATTGGGGTATTTTAACCGTGAATTAAATCACAACGTTGCACGTGGCGCATATTATCACGAATTAATAAAAAAAAAATAAGCAAGATTTATTTCGCTAGTCCCGATTGTAGTCCATCTCACACTTACAAAGAATTAAACTCAACATTATTGAATCAAATTAATTTGCCATATATACATAAAGTAATTGAAGGAATGAAAATGTGGAAACTTCTACATAATAGTATGTAATAAACGGCATAGCAGGAGCTTCCTAAGATCCTAAAATATTGAATATTGTTTGGACTCGACTTCTATTAGATTCCCGATTCCAGCACAAGACGTGGTTCTGACGATATTAGATCAAATTTATCCGGATATATCTCAATTTGTATTTTAAAAGTTGACCCGATTAAAAAATTTCTCAAATAAAACTTGTAGATAATTAAATAACTAATAACTTTTATTACCAATTTTTTGCCGTACTACCTATTAAACTAATTGCGCCATTAATTTAATTAGCGCGCACATAATAAGCTCTCCCCTTCCAATATAGAGATGGTGCCCTTATATTGCAATTATAACTATAACCATACGCCCGATTTGAAAATTTCTTAAACAAAACTTGTAGACAGTTACATAATGAAGCACTTTTATTAATAATTTTTTCCTGTAGCTCTCGAACTAACCGAGCCACCAATTTTTTTAGTAAGCGCGAAGTGCATTATATTCCGAAAGAAGGTTTTGAACGCCCTTATTTAATTATTTTTGTAATTTTCGCCCAAGAGGGAGAAATTGTGATCAAAAGAAAAAAAATTGTGCAAATCAATTTGTCAGTTTATTTTGTTAGGGAGTGTGAATTGTTTGTTGTTTTAGTAACACCGTCCCTCTGTTTGCTTTGCTGCAACTTTTCACGTGACGTAAAGCGAAGTTTTCACTTGGAGTTACACCACAAGTAACTTTAGTACTTCATTAGGAGTACTTTCGCGCAAAATTTTTTTCACCGGGCCAACAAACGTAAAATAAACAAAATCGAGCGTGTGATTTTGAACACTCGGGGTTGGGGATGAAAAAATTTTTTTAACTAAATGGAGATAATTAGTTGTTTATTATTTTTCGCACAAATTGTTTTTAAAAGAGCGAAATAAAAAATAAATTACGCAATGAAGGATTATAAACGGTTAGGAATCGAGGCGTGACATTAACAAGCCTTTTGTTGTAAATTCAAATATACCTTTATGGCTTCTGATTTTTATAATCTCGAGAATGATGTTTAAAACATGACTATAGTTTTTTGATTCTCTGTAGGTGGTTAGGACAAAAAGTAAATTGTATATTGTTAAATGCATATTTTAATAATTTTTTCTGCCGAGTAATCGTAATATTTTCGACCATCTGTTTTAATTTTTGTGTTGGAAGAGTAAGAGCGGCCCTCGATTAAGACCCTGTGGAGCGCGCTTTCCTGCCGTATGTAAATGTACGGAGCATTTACATATCTTAAAGCAATTTTTAGACTTTCAACATTGATCGTGCTGTCTCTGGACTCGCTTTTGTAATCCGGATTTACTTATAGTCGCGCGTCGGCCTGCAGGCACCGATAAAGACACACATTCTACACTCCCAAACTGTTAGCTATCTTTCTATTATACTACAATGATTGTTAAACGATAATCCGTAAATAAAATGCAAAATTATTGAGATTAAACTGGTTAAATTTTCGACTAAATCATTTATTAAAATTCAAAATTTGGTAGTTCTAGTTGTGTGATTTTTGTTTTTAATTGTTACTGTAGGCTATCCGTATTCCGTTGCAGCCAACCCGAGGAAACAAAGGAGAGAACGCACGACGTTCACGAGACAACAGTTAGACGTCCTAGAATCGTTATTTAATAAGACGAGATATCCCGATATATTTATGAGGGAGGAAGTTGCGTGTAAAATAAATTTGGCCGAATCGAGAGTACAAGTAAGTAACCTTTTTTCGAATTTGTTATTCTCTAAAATGCAACTCTTTGTCGTTCAACATTTCCTATAGACATAGGGAAATGCAAACAGCAGCTGCGTCCCCATCAAAAGGCTAACCAGCCTTCAAATTGAATCATTACCCAAGTAAAGCAAACACGCCGCCCCTAAGCATTGTGCCTTTGTAACGTGCACCACAGTTGTGGTAAAATATTCGACTAAATTTTAAACTCTCGGAATAAAATCTTTCAGGCACAAATTTGCCAAAAAGTAATTACAAAAGTGGCCATTCTCGTGTCATTGTTTACAAGAAAAACTGTCAATATTTATAATTACAAATTTGTCAAATAAAGTGGCAGATGAAAATAAATAAAGCCATTCTGTTAAAATGAGAGGGTTTGTATATAACTAATTTTTCTTTGTAATATCGACATCTGTCAACGCCTTTCAAAATTCGAGCCTGTATTCACAAATTTTTGCACTTTCGAGTCCTTTTGTTGTCGAAAAAGAGTCATTTGAAGACGACTCTCTTCTCAAAATTTTCAAGGGGTTGCAAAAATTAAAAAACGTTATAGGTACGTGTTCCCTAAATATAATTATTAAAATAAATTCATCGTTACGCAACTCGAAGCGAGAGAAATAATAAATATATGGCCATCATCGAGTGACAGGCACTATGTGGGTTATAATGTTATAATATAGGGGTAGTTTGCTTTTTGCAACATTCGGACCCTTCGGCGAGAATCTATGCAATAGTTCACCGCAGTAAAATAGCTGTATGTACTTTATTCGGTACAATAATAAACACAATGGCTACATACATGCATCTAGGGGGTAGTTTTCCATTAGTTCCCGGATTATTTAGGGTTGTTCTACAAAAACACCCCGCCTCTTGCCTTTATAAATCCTGCTCGGAGAACAGGACCATAAAAGAAGCATTATAGAGTAACAATTTTTATAAGGGGAGTGAAATGTAATGGAAATTGATAGGGAAAAATTCGCTCGAGGTGTGGACCTTTAGATTAATCAGTCACGGATTTGCACTTTGAATTTTGATGTGATTTTAATGATTGCGTTAGGGACACGTTTATTTCTTAATCTTTCTTTTAAACTTAACTTTTTGCTAATTTATATTTTTTCTCTCGATTTACCTAGGTCTGGTTTAAGAATAGAAGAGCGAAATGTAGAGCGTTAGATCCTAAGAAGGCGCCACAAAAAAATGCAATAACTAAAGCGAAAAATAAAGTACCGCGCACCGCGATGGGCGCGACCACTAAAACGGCCTTAGTGGAACAAGTTTCGAATTTATCGGCACCTTCCACGTCCGGCTCGCCTCCCATCGTTAAAAAAGAATCGCCGAATCAAACGAGCACCCCTTACAGAGCAAATGGAAGTTTAACACCTTTAGGAAGTAATACGAGCAGTCAAATAACCACACCGTCGCCACCGGTTACTCCGGCGAGCAACCACGGCCATTCCAACGGGCTATTCCAACACGACAATTACGCCGGTTGGTGTAACGGCTACAATTCGAGTCCTTATTACTACAGAGACAACTGTAATCCGTCCTATTACAACCAAATGGACTTGTTTAACCAACAAAGCATGCAAAACCATCAAGCGTCAATGAACAATTACATGGGTAGTGGTTATCAGTACCATCACAACGGCATGTACATGAACATGCCACCCACAAACAGCGTCTCCAGCATACCTCAATCCAACAGCTTACACATGGTAGCCGGACCGTCGACGGCATCGCACAACACGTCCAACGTGTCTCTAAACCACATGAGCAATCTCAGCATACCGGCCATATCTTCCAACGGTATGTCGTTGGGAAATTCCGGTAACGACTTAAATATGGGAATGTTTGCAAACCAACACGCTCAAAATGCACTCCACAAACAGACTGAATACAGCAATAGGATAAAACACCCGGGACCCGACATTAAGAGCGATCCCGATTATTCGGATCAATTTTGATGACTGCACAAGCTGAAGTATATGAGCTAAGTACAAAAATAGTATTATTCCAGTTTTTGGGTATAAGTGTTCTGTATAAAGCTTAAAAGTGTGCATGGATATAAAAAGGGTATGTGTGGATGTGAGTAAAAATGTGCAAAAATTGTAAATAAAGTTTCTTTGTGATTTTATTAAATAGGAAATTTTTGACATGTAAATAAGTATCCCGAAAGTAATGTGATATGCTCCATTTACGATTGATTTAGACCGCGCAGCGCAGAGCGAGCAACTAGACAGTATTTCAAAAATGAAAAAATTGCGGTGTTGCCAGTTTGTCAGTGAAACGCCTGACAATTCTTTAGCGAACTGCATCGACAGACTATATCGATCTAAAGACCAAGCCAAAACAAAAAATATACGGTCAAGTGCTCAAGTGGAATGTAAATCGATCGTGAACGGAGTGTAGTTTAAATTTATTTTACATACAACTTCCTTGTAAATTTAATAATAATCGTAGGAGCCTTGTAATTTCAATTTTCTTCCAGTGACGTCAACAAGAATTTTGTTTGTTAAATTTGCCAGAATGCCACTTTATTTATATTTATAATTTAAGAGAATTCTTGTTAGCGGTCCATTTTGGCACTATTCGAAATGTGAATAAATTGGAAATTCGATCGGTGTTTTCAGCAAGCACATCGAAACATCGAATGTTCAACCTAGTGAATTTTTGATTTTCCAATTTATTAAAATATTCATTTTGTTTGTGATTAAAAATTGTATAAATACAATATTTTTCAGTCATTAATTTTAATTGTTCGAATTATTTCGGTCGTCGAATATTCGAATAAACGTAATATAAATATTGTCTAATAAAAAAGATTTTGATGAAATTTTATTACGTAAAAATAAATAATTTCAGTGATTCATTATCTGTAAAGATGAACTTTTTGAGAATTTTCAAAATAGTACTAAATTCTAAAATTTGTTACACGAAATAAAATACCTTAAGGCAATGTTACATAAAGTTTAACTCTTCTGTGAGCAATTTTTATACCTTGATTTATATAACAATAATAAAACGAAGATTTAAAAAAAATTGTTTTGTCTTATTTAGTCTAAAAGAAAACATAAGCTACTCAAGTATTTGAAGCAACAATACAAGTAAGTATTTTCAGTAAAATTATACAATAACGACCCAGGAGCCTGCGGTTTGCCACAGTAAAGAAGGAGGTAGGTTCAGCCAAACTAAATGAAAATTAGAGTTAAACAAGTAGGTAGACACTATAATAGCAGCGAACACTCCAGGTTAACAATTTCTATCAGGTAACGATCCAAACTGTTTTATTTACCAATATCTTGCGGTTCCGTTATCGTGTCGTTAAAAATTTGTATATTAAATTTGAGGAACTAAAGATCTAGAGTGACAGAAAAGATATCGTAAAAGGCATAATATTTATGTCAAAAAAATGTTTGAAAAATTTACTTGAAACAAGAGCTAGGGACTAGGGAGTTAGGAGCTTCAGAGAAGGCTAGGGAGGCCTAGCCTCCTAAATCTAAAACAGAAGAAGAAAAGGAAAACAAAACATTTACAGTGACCATTGAAATTAAAAACCCACTTCAATATTTTCACAAAACCCAGTTCAATTATGTCACGCCCCCTTTGCTCTTTGCCTCGCTTCGCTCGGCAATTTTTCTTTAGCCTCCTCAATTTTGAAATTGATGGGTTACCTCGCAAGCAGAAAAAACTGGCAAAGTAGGTAGGTAGTATTTGATGTCGAAAAGACAAAAGACATCAGAAAGTCGTATTATTGTCGCGCTACGGCTAATAGAAAGCCAGAAACAGACTTCTAAACAAGAGAATTTTTGCAAAAGTTGAAATTGAAAAAAATTCGCCAATGATTATAAAAAATGTCAATAAAAAGAACAATGATGAAATCTAAGTAGACATCGGCTAGTAACACGAAACCGCTATTTGATTGAAAATTTCCGAAATTAATCCCAACTAACAATAGACACGCGTAGGCGCAAGTTGGTACATTTCTAATCTATTTTTCATACGAGTACATCACAGGGAGAAAACTCCCAGCCTTCTCCTCGCATTCAAGCGTACAATCCCTTTATTATTTAGTAGGCGTATAAATGAATAAAGCACTTTGCTTAGATAAACACTTATAGAGATTCTTGCGGTTATTAATTTTTAATATTAGCTATCAAAAAAGTAGACGAGCGAGCACGGCGTGTCTAAATATGTACAGGGTGGGTAAAATTCTGTTTTGTTTGTGCTAATAATTTTTTCTGTAACTTTACAACAACCGAGATATCGACATTTAGCGAAAAATTGAAAAATCGAACTTTGCCTTATAGGTCCAAAACAAAAGAAGACCGCGAATTCTGGTTTTTGCCATCGAGTTCCTCTTAAAAAAAGAGAACGAGGATGCGCTATCCATTTTTCTCCATCTCTTCTAGTTATTGATTTCTCCATAAAAACCATCGAATTCTGCCCACCCTGTACAATGAACAATATGGGAGAGTTGCAAAAGCGTTACGTTGTGAGTTGTGAGGCTGGTGATGATTAGCACAGAAAGTACAAATTAAACAAGGTAATACAGTGCCGCTTCAATGATGTGGATGGAGCTTTAAATCCATCTATAAGATAAACAAAAACTAATCGATGACGGAACAAAAATAAACTATCAACAATTGTCCGTTATCAAAATATTCCTTTAAAGCCGACAATAGAATTAAGTGTCCTACCAACAACCACCTCGTCAAGTACCAACTACACCAAACATAGAGAACTAAAACACGTGACCAGCTAATGAATATGACACGTGGCATTTAATCTGCGTGATCTATTTGGCTGGTCATACACACGTGCCATGCATGTGCAAATTGATTGACAGTGTAACCTTAGAACATTTTATATAAATTAGAGAACAAATTTTCTATTATATACCGAGTGAATTAAAATAAAAAAACAAGGTTGAAGTGTAAATGATGGCGCTTTTCACTTGAAAAAGTTCGAGTAGGACGAGTAAGTGAGTTTAGGTATACGCGTAAAAGCCCACAAGCTCGGAAATAGTACCGAACTATAGTAATATGCCCAGCTCTCCTCAAGTTCAAAAATCGTAAATTATACTGTACAGGGTGTTCTATTTGAAATAGCAGAGCTAATCTCATTTTAAGCTGTACCGGAAGTAAACATAAAATGTTTGGCAGCACTAGATAGGTAATTTTACAATCTTTCGGACTACTAAAAATATACAGGGTGTAGTATTTAAAACTTAATAAATCGAACCTGGTTTCCGGTTAAACCGGAAGTAAAAGTATAATATGTTTGGTATAATTAGGGAGATAATCTTACAGTGTTTGTAAAAATCGTTAAATATACAGGGTGTTTCCAAAAATTTCTTTTGCTTGGCTAATTCGCGGTATAACTGGAAGTGTTTTTTAAATAAAAATGGTGAGAAATTATAAAACTTTGAAGAATAAATTAATGTACCAATTTGTAATTATAAAGTTTAATTGCAAAAAAAATTATAAATTGTTGAAATTTTGGCAAGTAAAAAATCATACTCCGGATCTGCTCTGTCATAGCATATAAACCACAGACAGACTCTTTCTAAAATATATTTCTTTTTATATTTTTGGATTCGGGGAGGACCAGAAACCGAAAAAAATTTTTGACCGTATTTATTGATTTTTAAAGGTATACGCCGTTTGCTGAACATAGACAGTTAAGCCACGCCCCCAAAAACCGAGTGTCGTTCGAATATAATTTTTCAATTAGTCAAATTTTGAAAACCCGGTTTACAAGACTCACACAATAAAGCACATGGATCAACCTTATTTAATAAAAATGATAATATTAATGGGTATTTGTGTGAAGCTGATGGTTGGGCTACGTAATCATATGTTTTTGGGGGCGTGGCTTAACTGTCTCTGCTTAGCGAACGGCGTATAGACGAATTCAACGAAAAACCAAAATCGAAATTTCGAATCGATTTTTAATTCCCCCTCCCCCCTACTTTGGTCAAAACTATGAAAAGTGATCAAACTTTTGAAAGAGCAATCGTTTACATTTCTTTCTGTTTTTCTGTTTCATCTTTGTGTAATATTAAATTCGCTATTACATACTAATTAGAAAAAGATGGAGATAAACTCGAAAATTAAATACAGGGTGTTCTGGTAAACGAGCCTTCGATGGCCTCTGTATTATTAGTAATATTCGACAAGCTAGCCTTTTTAAGTAAAAATAGGTACGCCACTGGTTTCCAGCATTTGACCAATTTTAATTTAAATTTTTAGATTCTTAAAATTAAAAATGACGGTATAGGTAATGTTTTAATTTATTGTTATTGACGCCCTGTAATTTCCTAACGCAGCTTCGAAAACATGTACCCCAATAATTGGGGTAACACAATTACCTATTGGTTTGACCAGTAGAATTCGGTAGTCAAGTTGATCCATTCGCATTATTATAAATAACACCCTGCATATTTCAAAAGCATCAGAAACCACCTATTTATTATTGAGGTCATAGTCAAGCATATGACTTTGACTTTCAATATTATAGAAAAAGATTATGATTATGTCATAATGTCGCTCAACATTGGTTCTGTACACCTTTTGACATCAATCTTTCTTCCGCA
Source organism: Malthinus flaveolus (assembly GCA_950108345.1). Classification (NCBI taxonomy): domain Eukaryota; kingdom Metazoa; phylum Arthropoda; class Insecta; order Coleoptera; family Cantharidae; genus Malthinus; species Malthinus flaveolus. The sequence continues at coordinate 4,186,840 of OX467287.1, read as the reverse complement.
GTCTTATTGCGCATATAACGGGTAGTAAAAAACACCAGGAGGGGTGTTATGGCTCATTTCTCATTTCGAATAATGTAACTTGAAGCTCACTATCCTTTTCTATAAGTTTGTTTTTACTTTGTGGGAATACAACAGAATATTTTAATACGTCCTTTTTAGGGCATTTTAGCGATGAGTCATAAGTCACCTGTTGTGGTTACTATACCCCTTAAAATTTTGAATTAAATTTAAAAAACTAACCTTCGTGAAGTAGAGGAAATTCAACTTAAAACTTCTTGCAGAGTGATGTCCCAAACCCAAACGGCAAAATATAATTCCAAACGCCCAAACGCGACCACAGAGCACTTAACTTAACCGAGTTCAACGATACACTATTAGAAATTGAAGTCGATGATTATTAAGTTATTTTGTATAACATTTAAAAATCTTATCTAATATGCCCGGCGCAGCGAGCAAAAATTCTTATCGAAGTAAACCAAATGGTAGGTACGATAAGAAAACCCAAAGTAGTACGTATCAAGTTTTATTCATATCAAATGAATATTTTCGAGTATGTCAAAAGTACAAAATAGAATTAAAATTTTTAATTTGAGTTCAAAAATATTATTGGTAAAATTATCTCCATCTCTGTGAGCCAATTCTGCTTATACACAGCACACCTTAAATATCGTCAAGAGAAAAATTTTCAAATTTTCGAAAACCAAAAATCATTTTCAAAATATTCTGTGCCCATTGTACTCTCAAATGTTAAATTATTAAAACCTGTAACTGAAATCAGTTCTTGTTAACTATTAGTGCCCTAACTACAGCGCAGTATTTTTGGATTCAAGCGGACCAAAAATGTGAAGAATTTGAATTAAAAATCATTAATTAATAAAAAAAATTAAATTTTGAATAATTTCAAAACAATTGATGGTCCTCTCTTGTCAAGCCCGTGACTCGTGCGTTTCTCAAGTATGTTGTCATGTGATACGATTAAAGGTTACTCGAGGATTCATTTTCTACATTTCTAATAAGTAACGAGTATAAGTAATCTATTATTCAGTACAGAATAATCCGTCAAAGTACTGTGTTTGCCCTATCTTCTATATACACTCCATCCGACCACCCGATTCCTTTGCAACAAAACTTATATCTAAAGAGAATTAACGAACTGAACGTTTGCACAAAAAAGGGAACAAAGTATATAAATTAAAAATGAAATAGATCAAAAAAGTGGAATTGATACGAATTTATCTTTTGTACAAGTTACAAAAATGAAAAATTAAATCGATTCGCTCAGACAAACGGAACTAAATGTTCCGAATTGAACAATCAACACCTTTTTTTGGTGCGTTTTGATCTTCTTTCAAAGACAACATGAATTATGTGGGAGTTCCTGTAAAGTACAAAAGGTTTGAAGGCGACTTGAGGTGAAAAGGTATAATTTTTACCTTCTATAAGGGACGATTTAAAAAAAATAATTTATTGCGTCCTAATTTTTCTTAAATTCGCGTGTAATTTTGGTATCTTTTAGTTTTGATATCCTGTTAGGATGAAATAGCTAACCCGTGGTGAATTTAAAGTAAATATTCCTATATTTTACAGCTACCTGAATTATGGTTTCCTGACACCCAAATTAAACTTTTTGTCAGTTGGATTTAGGTTTCTGTGTAATACATCACACATACTAGTCGTTATAAATAATGAAACGTTTTTAATGGTTTTCCTTTTCCTTATCGCTATTACGAAATTCAAATTTATGAAAATAAAATTTTAAAACGTACAAGCTCAAACTCGCCGACAGTCAATTCGCCATATTTCGGAAATGGGAATATCGCCCGACTAATACCTACCTAATTGATTTAATTGCTGAAATGCTAAATTTGCTTTTGTTGCCAAGGATCTTTTGTCTTTAATTAACCCTGTGTAGGTCAAGATTTTACGAAATGCGATAACCTTGCAAAATAACCCTCTTATTTTGGGCCGCCCGGTACAGAGGAGTTTGATTGTTTTATCGCTTTAGATTCAGGGGGCCCGAAACGACGAGAATTCACGAAAAAGTAACAAACGATATTAAAATTTGTTACAAAAAATGCGATACAGTAGTACATCTCCATTATTTTCAAAATAACAAGGAATTTTACGTACCCCTAAATCGTGAAAAACCAAGTAAGTCGCCATGTTCTAATCACCTTTCCTCACACACTTATACAGAAGAGCCTGCTTCTGCTAATATTTTATAAAACAAGAAGGCGTAAATAAGATGAGCACTGCGCGTATTTAAAAAATCTTACACCAACGGTTAATTAAATTTAAAATAGTAAAATGAATTAATTTAAATATAAATAGGTACGCGACCACCGAGTAAAAATGTATTGTTTTACATTTTCAAGCTTCGCGTTGTGACTTGTCTTAATTAACACGCTTAAAACAGGTGTGCGTGCTGAGAAGACAATGTGTTCAGTTCTGCACGCAACGCGAAAGATTTATTTTATTTAATTTCGTTATTAGAGACATTTTTAAGCGGTTTTTTCTAAAATAACAATTATAAAACTAATTTATAATTTATTGTGGTAAAATTTGGAGTTTTTAACAGTAAAATATTGTTAAAATGGCCAACTTTGATTCAAAATATTTGTCTGCGTTGCGTGCAGAATTTGAATACCGAGCTGAGCTCAGATGACGCTTCATGCTGTGTCATGACGTCATGTCTCCTAACTTTGCATTGTTGCCGTATTATTTTTTAACGTACTAATTGTTCATTTATTTGCATTTTCTTAGCAAATCGGATTAATAATTACTACACAAAGTTAATGAATGAATGAGTCTCTATTCTCTATTGGGTTCTCTTGACCTGAGCCTGAGCATCACCTGAGTAGAAAATTAATTTCAATAGCCAAGTTACGCTAATATAAATTTTTTTTGAATTTCTAATGCTGTTTAGGCAGGAGCGGCTCTAAAATGCTTAATTTTAATAAAGTTCTTCTCGCCAAACCTTATTAAAAAAAATTCTTTTGAGCTGGTGGGCGCCAAGCAACCTGGCCCGTGGGCACCCCAGCTGGTTGCTGAGCACCGGGCGGTAACGGTAGCTCGATTAGTAATTTAGCGGTACGATAAAAATAAGACCAGTAACACATATAGCAATAACAATAAGTTTATAATTAACGGCGGCCAATTAACACTTATCTTACACAAACCGGAGCCTCGCCTCCAAGACAGCCTTTATGTGGTGCGTGTTGGCGACCTGAACTCCAGGATATGCACGACACGACGAATAGTCGATTCTCGTGGTAACGTAGAACGGACCCACCAGCAGAAGACGAAACCAAGGAAGGAAACAAGGCTTCAGGGCTTGAAAAATTACTATCAGTTCTCCGGAAACAACTGACGCCCCATTAGGAAGTCGATAACGAATCGAACTGCAGATAGACCCGTTCTGCCATCTCCAACCTTAAGAAGCGTCCATATAATATGTGGTGTAATTTTCGAATTGAGTATGAAGAATTTCTCTAAAGCAGCGAAATACTAAATTTTCGACAAGAGGTACCTTGTACCTTGTACCTTTTCAGAAGGGTATCGTAAATTTAGGTTTTGGATAACTGACTGTATCAGATAATGGGAATTTGTACAGAGCGAAAAGTGTTCTTCTAGTCTTTGGCTATTTTAAAGAAAGCGCATTGTCTTCTTTTAGTAGCACCAACGTGTTTTCCTTAACATTTAATACGTCGTTTTGCCATTTTGGCCTATTTTGAAGTATCTCCAGACGGTCTTTTGACCACCTTTGCCAGATCGCTCATCCAAAGTTTTAAGTTATTTGTGGAATGTTCGACAGGTCCAACTGCGGGTATCGGTATACCTACGTCTCAGGTCTCAGCAGTTCCAATACCAGAATACTTCAACATTATTCTACACCCACATAGTGAAGCATCTCTCACTTGTAACAAATTTTTACAGGGTTTAACCGCGTATGTGGGCTCTCCTTACAATGAGTGATCCAAAGAGACTCTCTTAAAGTTAACGACCATCCAGAGCTTTTCAACTCGGCATGCCTCTGGCCACGAGCTTTAAAAATGTTGAGATACTGATGCAGAAAACATCGACTGAGATGAGCCCCATTAATTAATAGACTATTCGATATCGATCAATCTCCTCTTTAGGGTAGTTTCATAGCTGACTCCGATGCCTATAGGGCGCTACTTTCTGGATCTGGATTATTTAGAGAGGGGGAGCAAGCTTTTTGCACTTAGGCCACCGTACGAACCCACATTGTACTGCCTCCAAAGGGCCTCCCCGTGCGCGTCAGATCTAGAGCCATCCTACTTGTAGGATGAACTCCAGAATTCTGGCGGGTGGGGTGGTGCTTATTCTGGCCATGTCGAGCCAAAAGTCCCCCAACACGGATCTTCTTATCGACGTTACGGCTGAACAGTAACAAAGCACGTGTTCAGCGGTTTTATCTTCTAGTTCGCATCCACGACATATAGGATTATCTATACCAAGCCCAGAGTGTGGAGATGTTTGTGTAGTCGACAGTGTCCCGTGAGTGTCTCTGCGATTGTTCGTAGATTAGTTCGGGACAGCTGTAGACAGTATTTTGCCAGTTTTTAGAAGGAACCAATTTTGCTTTGGCGGCAGTCTACTTTGCTTGGTGTTATCAGTTGTTACGGCCGGTTTGATGATTGGCTCAGGGCCACATGGAAGGCTGTTTAAAGCTTTCTTAGCCAACTCGTCTGCTTTATCGTTGTCCTCATTTTCTTGATGTTCTTTAACCCAACAGAGTGTAAGAACATTGTTTTTAGATATCTGGTTCAGCAGCTCTACGCACTCCAGCAGGAGACCAGAGGTTACCTTGCAGGTGTGTAATATTACCATCAGTTCAGTTTGAAAAACTGAGGCATATTTCCCCAGCGGTAGGCTACTGTCGAGGGCAAGCTCACAGGTGAGTGAATATTACCTGCTTCAGATTCATTTTGATTTTTAGATCCATCGGTAAAGACAGTTATGTCCGCTAAGATGTTCTCAGTTGAATTTATTAGAGTTTGAAATCAATCTCCTCTTCAAGGTAGTCTCATAGCTGGGCCCCGCAGTCTATAGGGCGCTAAAAAAAGTAGTATAACATCAAAACTAAAAATTGGAAAAATAAAAACTGAAGGAAAACTATAGATAATCTTTCCGATTCCCGATTCAATTCTACAACGTTCAGTATCATATCTTCATCAAAATGATCAAAGTTAGGGCCTAATCCAAAACAGTCCCTTATATCTGAATCTTGAAAACTGCTTTAAATAAAAAAAATTTAAATAAATAAAACTCTTGTACGCCTCAATATTATACGATTTTGTAGGATAATGAAATTGCGTTTTCTAATTCAACGCACGTTTTCATAAAATTTTCCGCAACTATACGTTCCTTTAACATTATTATACTAAGCCCTTAAGTGTATGCAATTTATTATATTTTTGACTCATAAATAAACCACATTTTAAAACGCGCAAGTTAATTAATTAAATTTTTTTACGTACAATAATTAATCTTTTCATTTACGAATTAAATTGATCGACTTTAATACCGTTCGAAATCTCGAGAGTCGTTCGTAATAAATCCTTTATAATATGAGAGTGTGTACGAACTATGGGTTCAAAATAAAAGACAATACAGGGTGGTTCGATACACGAATAAGAAGTATAAAAGAAGAGATAAGTGTAGAGGTATTACAATTAGTAGGGGCAGTAGCGTGCTGTGTAGGATTAGGACAAGTAATCAGGACCGCTTGTTGGACTTGGCCCCATTGGGACTTGTTCACGGAATGACTGGCACAAGCCTTAATACTCCACGACACATTTCGAAAGCTTCGTAATGTTTGCTTGTCGTCTATAAAAAACAATTGAATTTAAAAGGAAATGGATCAAAAAGTTAAGTTTAGTCATTTTTAATGTAGGTAGGTATACCTAATTGGATTTGATGTTTATTAGATTGAGTAATATTTTTTTTTCTGGAAGAAACATAGCTAAGTAGCTAAAATGTGTCAGTAATTATTAACGATGTTGTTATGACTGGCAAAGTGTCTTAAGTTCGATCACGTTTTACACCTATTTGACCTATGACACTGCCACAAGTTTCTATAACTTCATTCAAAATTTTGACAGCCAACTATAGATACGAATTATTGATATTCATTTGATGATATTCGCATTTTTTTTCTTTTAGAATTTTTAACATTCTTATTGTTCGTTTCTATATAGACACATTAGTTGCATAATAAGAAATATTTTTATAGTAGACATTTTATTGTTGTCAAATTAGCATTTCGAATTTATTTACGAACAACAAAGACGTTCGTATTAAGATATAACAAAAGGTGTATACGATTCAACATGTTTTGGTTTTTATGAAATCCGCCCATCTTTCCATGTTAAACATTTTAACAAATAAGTACCACTAAGTGGTTCTGAAGAAGCTGCCATAATACTAAAAAGAAGATTAGAAAATTTTCTTAGGAAAAGTACCTCTGCTCTCTGCTTGTAGTGTCGAACTAGGCGAGTCAAAATTTTTATAAAAGACCTGCTTTGATCCAGTGGTTTGGAATCAACCAACAGCTGTTGTAAATAAGCGCAAAACGTAAAAAAAAACATCATAATTAAATCAATTTTTTCAAATAGAACACTCTGTATTGGTATCAAGTATCAACATGTCAAAGAAAGTGATGATGTAAGGTTCAAAGTTATAAATTTTTGAGCCACGCCTTATGCAATTTTAATTTAGAAAAGGTAAAAACTCAGTAGTGGCCACATTTTGCTACATTAATTACAAAACACCCTGTATAATGAACGGTAAAGTATAGTCAGGATTTACTCGTAAGATTACGAATTTAGATTTTTTTAAAGATTGTAATTATCGGATGCACCAACTAGTGGTCGAACACCCCCTTAAATAGAAATTTAATCACTTACTAATATGATATATAAAAGAGGGTAAATACCCCCTGTCTCGAGGGATGCTAGTATAAAATTACTTTTTACCACATTATATAAACGAGTCTTTCAGCAATAAGAAAACATTGCCTTATTCCTCAGATTAAATTTCGATATTCTCTCAAAAGAAAGGAATAGACGATATTATGTGACGAGCAACAAAGATGGACAACACGAAGAGAAATTCACCACAGTTTAATCTGCCCATATCTATATTTTATTTACCATCTGTCATATAATTTAATAGGTATCTCTTTTATAGAATACGACAAATCGCAAGGGAATTTTTGTGCGATACCGTAAAATTGTTTTTGCAAAAATCTGTCCGTCGAACACCATTAGTTCTGTCTATCATCGAGAGAGTATTCCCAACGCGACCCATTACTGAAATTATCGATTGATATTTAATACGTACGAAGTTTGTATCTCCTATTATCAATTTCATTTAATTTCGCAAAAGTCTTTACAATCTTATTAAAAATTTAGTTGGCAATTACATTTGGAAACGGTTGTAAGATCAAAAAGATCTATCAAAGGAAATTTTAACTAACCATATTATCGTTACCACGATTTTAAATTTCTGACTTTTCAATGCACTCTATTGAATTACAGATATCGAACGCACAATGTCTTCAGTTCAATGGATTCAAAGCGGATTTTCTTGTTTGATTTTTGATTTCGAATTTTTATTTTCATTCGCTTCGTTAACCACTTTTTTGTATACTAACTGCTTATATACTTACTACTATAACGAAAATTTAATATTGAACGCAATTTATTATTTAAAAAACGTTAACATTAACGAAGTAATTTATGTGGTTCCCGTTCATTTTCTACAGGGTGTTCATTGACTGACTTTTGCTTCCAATCATTTAGCCGTTGTCGACGTTATCGTTTGTTACTCCATAAATCACTGACAATAGGTACGACAATAAAAATGAAGATTTACAATTTGTTGTTAGTTTACCAACAAAGAAGCAGTAACAATTGAGCGAGTTCAAATCTACTATTATAGCTCTTAGTGCCGTGTAATTTTATGCGTAGAATACTAATTTTATGGCCAAATTAGCTCTTGGAGCTTAGAGCATTATGGTTCAAAATTTAAACTTGGCGCAAGTTCATCTAAAATAAAATACAATAATAGACATTTATGGTATACCGCGCGATATCATTAGCGTAGCGTGTAGCGTCACGAAGACCCAGTAAATTTTATTCCTAAAAGAACGACCAAAACTATTCTAGCGATTAGTAATATTATTTATATTGATCTAATACGTTGCAAATGAACCCCAACATACACACATAAGTGAAAAAACTTTAAACGAGAAAATTTGTTTTCCGCTAGGCGCCTCGGGAATCGAACCCAAGACTTTGCTATTTCCGGTAGCACGCCTATACCTAATACGCCAGCAGATTACATAATTTTCTTTGCGATCCGGCATTGTTTTAAATGCGTCGAGAAAGCGAAATATATTTTAAATCAAATTAGTATGCATACAACAATCATACGTGAATAAATTACAAATTTTTAAATATTTAGGGTTAATTAGTTAGATAGATCTAATACATTGCAAATGAACCCCAACATACACACATAAGTGAAAAAACTTTAAACGAGAAAATTTGTTTTCCGCTAGGCGCCTCGGGAATCGACCCAAGACTTTGCTATTTCCTAGCGGAAAACAAATTTTCTCGTTTAAAGTTTTTTCACTTATGTGTGTATGTTGGGGTTCATTTGCAACGTATTAGATCTATCTAACTAATTAACCCTAAATATTTAAAAATTTGTAAATTATTTATATTAATATTAAATAAAAAATCGGTAAAGGGTGTGAACTGTGCAGTGCACCAAACCAATCAACATCAGAGTAAAGCAGTAAAGAGAGTTATAACGAAAAAATAATGAAAAAAAGCGCCCCTCACAAGAACACGACGTGATATAAGGTATTAGGCAAAAGGTACGTTTCCGTGTACAAAACTAGTCTCTCGTGGGCTCCGTGATGATGCAAGTGTGGCAGTGGTATCAATCACTTCGTTTGACCTTGGAGAAACATAATTTCAATGTTGGCACTCTTGAAAATGATGCGTTTGAGTGCTGGGCTCGAAAAACAAAATGACCGGCATTGCGAACATTTTATTCAATTTATCTAAGTAACAATTAGGATTACGAAAAAAAGTTTTATACAAAAAATATTTCTTCATCAATTCTACACAAAAAAGGTCATTACAAATTTTTATCTAGGACTAACCGTTTTCTCGAAATGTTTACCTTTACAGTTTCAAAAAATAAATATGAATATTTCAGGGTGAATCGGATGGATCGCACCGAAACTCAAGGGACGTATTCTACACGTAAATATAAGACGAAGAAGCCAAAAAGTTGTTCTCCTATTTTCACTTGTTTCAAAGTTACAGCCTTTTAAAGTTCAACAATAATTTTCAAACAAATTTTCAAATTTTCTTGAACAGACTAGAGACAAAGAACATAGAATTATCTACTAGATATGCTTTGCTATATAGAGACTAGATTGACAAATTTGCTTGTGTGTGTGTAGCGCAAGTTGGAACTTGAGTTGGTTTGGAAGTTGCTTGTAGGAAATTGAACAAACCCTCTGCATATCAAACAATGAATTCAAAAACTTAGCAAAGTTGAACAAAATTCAACCAGAGAAAGTGTCGTAAAAATTAATTCGCTTAGAACACAAGCTATCGCAAGTCTTTTTAAGACTTTTTAGACTTTTAAGACTAAGACTTTTTACTGTTCACAGTTAAAAATCCGATTCGGAATCCAGTGGCAAATTCGAATGATAAAAACCACCGAATCGGAAAAAAATCCGATTCGGAAAAAAACCGAGAGTGTGTGAACTAGCCATATACGCTAAAAAAATGTTCTTAAGCAATGTTAATGATTTTTTTGAATAAATCAGAAATTCATTTTTTTACATTTTTTTAACGTAAAACATTATCATTTATTCCCGTAAAACGAAAGTAGTACAGTGCAATTAGCGCAAAAAATTTGGTTGCGATCGGAATTATTCCGGTAGTCCCAATTTTTTTAATTTGTTTTATAGAATGGTCTCCTAATGTTAAATCCAAAATCTCCGAGACCCTGTGCTTGAGTCGCCATCTTGAAAAAAGCAACCGAAATCAAGTCAATGACTAGTTTTTGTCAATTTTGACCCGGAAGGACTACATTTTTGGCAAATGCCGTTTTGAACGTTTTAAAAGTAGGCTAAATTTTCTAGAGTTGAAGACCAAAATGGTCTATGAAGACCCTTGGATCTTTGTCAAAAATCCAAAAATAAAATGATTTAGTTTTGTTTAATTTTAGATTTTTGACAATGATCCGCATTATTTACCTTACATCAAATGGGGTAGTTATGAATTTTTGGTATGTTATACATGATGGATGCCTAATAATAAATTTAGGTTTTCGACCTCTACGGATCTCCGGACCTATGCCAAAAATCCAAAACTAAATCGCTAGCGAATGTTCCAACAAAAGTGTTTTTTAACTTCCTCATAAAAGCCCAAGATAAAACCTGGCACCACTTTGGTTATCAAAAATCTTCAACTACGTCCTTATTCTATGTGATGTGATATAGAAAATCTTTGTTGTACCTCCAACTTGTAAATTAAAAGCTTCTTACGTTCAATAGAGCGCTAACGAATGTTACAATTTCGAACTAAAGTATTTTTTAACTTCTTCATAAAAGACAAAGTTGAAACCTGACACCACTTTGGTTTTAAAAAAATCAGCAACTACGTCCTTAGTCTATATGATGTGATATAGGAAATCTGTCTTGTACCTCTAAGTTGTAAATAAGAAACTTCTTAAGTTCAATACATCGCTAAAAAATGTCACAATTTCAAAAAAAGGTTTTTTTAACTTCTTCATAAAAGCCAGATGTGGGACCTGGCACCACTTTGGTTATCAAAAATCTTCAACTACGTCCTTATTCTATGTGATGTGATATAGGAAATCTCTGTTGTACCTTCAAGTTGTAAATAAGAAGCTTCTTAAGTTCAATAGAGCGCTAACAAATGTTACAATTTCGAGCAAAAGGTTTTTTTAACTTCTTCATAAAGCCAGAAGGTTCAGCACCACTTTGGTTTTAAAAAATCTTTGACTACGTCCTTATTCTATGTGCTGTGATATGAGAAATCTTTATCGCGCCTCCAAGTTATGAGTAAGAAGCTTCTTAAGGTCAATAAATGTTACAATTTCGAACAAAAGTGTTTTTAACTTCTTCATAAAAGGTGAAGACGAAACCTACCACCATTTTTGTTTTTAGAAATCTTTACTTACATTTTTATTCTACCTTATGCAGTGCAGGATTATCCAAGACAGAATAACTTTCGTGGTTGATTCCGTTTATAAAACTTACGCGCCTTATTGCTCAGTTATCCAGTACGTAAATTCATAGTTACCCTTTCCCCGTCCTATATCTCAAAAAGGGTTAACTTATGGAAGAAATGAATATAGCCAATCTTGTAGCTAATAAGGTTTTCTGTAACTTTTATTATTGCCTTTATTATTGTACGATAGATAGGAATCAAGTTATTCTCAAAAACTAGATCTACTCGTGATTTTGATTAGTCTTTTCAAGATGGCGACTCGAGCACAGGGTCTCGGAGGTCGAGATTTTGGATTTAACATTAGGAGACCATTCTATAAAACAAATGAAAAAAATTGGGACTACCGGAATAATTCCGATCGCGGATTACTATAATTGAACTGGACTAAAAACTTAATTTTGTAAGCTAAAATTGAGATTTTCATTTTTATTATTTTTTGTGGTACTACGATCATTTTATTTTTCTATTGATAACCATTATTATTATTGTCGTGAATAAACTTTATCTATTTTAATGCATATGGCCAGCTTTGAACCTTTACACACGGTAGATTCAAAAGTGAGAAGAAAAATTTGAAGGCGATTCAACCCTTTTGGCAAGATAATCAGAGCATGCTTTTCCTTAGAGTTTTTCACTAGTTTTAAATAAATAATAGGGTAATAGAGCTTTGGAGTTCATCCCAAGTTGCCAACCGTAAAGCAAGCAGGACTATTATAATTATCTATGATAAGGTACTTACAAAAAATCGTTTTGAAATATCAGATCAGGATAATAAAACTTGATCTCTTTATGTCAGGTTAGATATTTCATAAATTTTGTTTTTATTTCAGTTCCAAGCCGTCTCAGCGATAATAATCGAACTTCTCAGAACGTCGAGATCTATAACAATATTAGCTTAGAAAATATTCAACCGAAAGTTCTATAACTTGAGAAATAGTAATAGTACTCTGACAAAATATACATTGGCGACAAGCTCCGGCTTGCCTCTGTTTGGGAGTGTTCCTTAATCTGAAAATTCAGATCTGCCAAGTGCCAAAATAGTTCGCAGTAAGTTCAGAATCTGAACCATACCACAGGTAAATTTCTATCAGTATTCAGCAGTTTTAGCTATGAATTTCGTAGGTGTGTAGAGCTGTAAATTATTATTAAAAGTCTGTAAAAAACTAATTCGACTGAAAATGTTTGGTTTAGTTAATATAGAACGCGGTAAAAACGTTTATTAATGAACAAAATTGTAAGAAGACTTAAAATTAAAGAAAATATAAAATAATCAACGGTTGCCCCAGTATTCGGCACCTCCAAACAGACGGTGCTGTAAGTAGTGTTCGGCAGTCACGGTCCCAGTAATCGTCATAATATTATCAATTATGTTTATAAAATAACTGACGACTGGTTTATTTTATTTTAGTACAGAGATAATTTTCTGTAACAATGAAACATCAAACGCGCCCTTTTATAGCTTATATACCTAGCTAACATCAGCTTCCAATCCCTGATTGATTTCACATTTTTGTATTTTTGCATTACACATTTAAAAAAAAAGGTTGAATAGAAAAGAAAAATTTAAAATTCTATACCTAAGTACCTACACCAAAGGAAATAATAAATAAATGATTTACTTTAGTCGAGTTTGCTGTAAGGAAAGTTTATAGTAAAATAAGTCTTTTATCTTTTGTTTTCGTAAAAATAAATTGTAATTGTAAGTACTAAGTACCTACTTACTGAAAGTTTCATGAGAGATGAGAGTGCAGTTCTCATCGGGCATTTGAAAGATCACAAGACTTTAAATTTACAGTTTAGTTAGTACTAGGTATTAGATAGATATAATATACAGGGTGTCCCCGAAAGGTCTTAATATTAAATTAAGACGAAGAAAATTATTGTTTTCTGCCTAAACCCCTAAACTATGGCACAGATACCTCTACCTACTTATATAGCGAAATCGAACAAGAAGCCAAAAAATGCTTTGAATAAGAGTGTCTGTCTGTATACAGGGTGTAAATGTTAACTTGGGACACACGTCTAGGGTGTGTAGGGGCTACCTAGGGAAGCATTTTGATATAAGACACCCATGGTCGGAAACGTATCCTAACGGCGCCAGAGGATAGAGGAACATAAAGATTTTAGAACTGCTCAAAAAAATACTGGTAGGCTGAAAAAACAAAACATTTGACGTGATGGAAATAACAAGCCCAAGTATAGTTTTCATGTGCAACTATTCATTTCATTCCACTCCGTATAACTATGAACAATCTTTCTTTTATCGAGCTAATAACGGATATTCATTATGCGTACTACTGTGCTTGTGATGGGAATGCACGTGGCGCTCAACGTTGGTACCAGGAACGATTTCCTAATAGAACACTCCCGGACAGGAGAGTGTTCTCTGAAACTGATCGTCGGAGATTTCTCAAATACCTGAGGCAATGGCCAAGCGCACCACGGAGTGCCTTCTTCAAGGCGGTGGACACTTCGAACATCTAATACTGTAGGGGAGTTATTTTAGTTTTTGCGTTTTAAATCCAGTACTTTTAGTGATGTATCTTTGAGCAGTTGTTCTAAATTCTTTATGTTCCTCTATCCTCTGGCGCCGTTAGGATACGTTTCCGACCATGATGGGTGTCTTATATCAAAATGCTTCCCTAGGTAGCCCCTACACACCCTAGACGTGTGTCCCAAGTTAACATTTACACCCTTATAGGTAGATCAACTACCTACCTCTATCTGATGATGAGAAAACCAAGTAGTATAGAAGTGGAGTAGTTATAGTATTACTATACCATAGATAGTATATTAGACGAAAGTACCTACTACACAATCTACAAAGCATTCTTTTGTTATTAAAAATTTTTTTAAAGATCTTATTTGCATGGCATCTCCCATATACGACACTTTTCGATAGAGCTATAACATGGGTTTTATATAGTTTTAATCGCCATAATTTGGTCCCAAGAATATGTAGTAGCGCGTTGTACATACATTTTTGGGACAGCCTGTATATATTAATAGAAACATCAATTTCAAAAGTTGAACAGTTAAATTTAAATTATTTTAGTTTGTATAACAAAGTAATATTAAAATAACAAATTTACTTAGAGGTGTAGGTTTTGGTATTAGGTAAGTATTATTGGTGTATACCTACTATGCAACTCAATTAATTAGTATTAAAAAGATCCAAGGGCTAAAAAACTGTAAGGGATGATGTGTAGTACTACTCTCTACAAGCAGTTACAGTTTATTAAATCTTAACATTTTTTAATTAATTTTTTTTTAAAACTTGTAAGCTTTTTGTCCTGCAGTTAGGATTATGGAGGAAAAACAGTGTTGCGAGTGAAAGATACGGTCGTTATTTTACCGAAGCTTCTTAATATTAGCCATCGGATTTGATTTAGATGAAAATGAATATGGAATTTGGAAAAATTAGGAATTACGCAATTGACCTAGTTTTAATGTAAACGTAAATAAATAGTAATATAATTGGTAAACAAGCACCTATCTTGATAGTATATAGAATTTCATGAAAGAAGATGCTGTGTATCATAGTAAGCCGCGCCTCCTTTTGTCTCAACGCCTACTACTAAATAGCGCTTGCGTGATCACGTGAATTTGTCGACCAATAGTGTTGTAGAATTTGTTAATCAATTCCCGTTCTAGATGAATACAAAGGACCAAAAAAGAGATATTTTGATTACGTTAAGGCGTGAGAAAGATGGAAAAAGGATTAGCTCTTGCGACAAGAAGGGTTTTGGTGTGCGTTGTTCAATTGAAAACATTCGACGATTTTCAAGTTCACTCCAGTTCGATTTTGGTATATATTTTGTCCCGCTACTTAAATATTCGTAATCTTTATTGATTTTGCTCTTAAAGTCATTCTTATTGAGTAAGTTCGATATTCCGAAGGAAATTGAAAGGAAACGGACGAAATATTTTTAAGGGAGTAAAAAAATAAAAGAAAGCTATTACTATAGATAGGTATATCATAAGGAACTAATTAATAAAATATAGGTAGGTAATGTGAAAAGTTGGAAGTTTGTTCGGTGTGTTTGATATTTAAGAACGCTATTGGTTCCAGCAAGCTTTTCCTCGAGTGGTTGATGGAGATTTAGAAAGTGGGGAGATTTTCAATTTTCCGGAAACACAATCGACCATATAAATTTTATTCGAGTCCCTTTATAAAATAGTAAAAAGATAAAGTTTTACAAACGTAATTTGATTGACTTATACCTGAAAAGTATTTAAATGACGATGATATGGGGTTTTATCAAAAAAGAAAAGAAAAAAATGGACGAAATTTGGGGGAGCGTAAGAAGGCTCTTTTTCTCTCCTAATACCGAACGTTCGCAAAATGAAATATTACTGTGTTAAATTGTTTTATCATAAGTCTCATGTTAAGAGACGTTATTCGGATAATTTCGTTAATTGACACAACAATTTTATAATTTTAACCAGAATTAGTAGCGCCGCGAAAAATTGATTTAAGAACCGAAAAAATCGCAATAGTCCTCCCACGCGACAATTAAAAATTTTAAAAAGCTCACTTTTAGAGCTTTTTCGTATAACTAACTGTGGAATAATGCAAATCGAAATAAAAGCTCTCGATAATTCATCTTTTATAAGTGTGCGAAAATACTAAATTATCCAGGATAATCCTGCAGATTACTTTCAACTTTATAGTACGTAGCTTAAATATTGCAAGTAGCAAGTGCATGATTTTCGCGATTCATTTCGCTCTTGTGCACTAAAAGAAGTGTCGTTTTTTGTTGGAAAAATACGAAATATGTATTTGGAAATTTTCTAATAGCGAAAATTTGCGGAAACAACTTTCCTGTGAAACTGCGATGCGCGTTACGAGCTTTCCCGACAGTATATCGGGGCGTGTCCTCCAGAACGAAAAGTTAGGATCAATTCTACTTATTTAATACAGCTTTCGTATTAGGAGCGTGTATATAGTTAGAGAATCCACTGTAAACCGATTTGCGCTAAACTCGGGTTTTATCTACACTAAGTACTGGGGCTTAACTCGGTATTGTGTTTGACTAAGTGAACAAATAGATGGAGTGATATATATATACCTATATATTTATATTGACTTCGTATTGTATACGGCATTGTCCATTTTTAAAAATTTTCTTTTATTTTTCATCATCAGGGAGGTGAGTTTTTATACTGATTGATTTAAATTTTTTTAAATTTATATACCTATCCATAAATTCGCCTTTATTTATTTACATCCAAACCAGTATGTTTTTTTTTCCATCAAGAAACTTGAAATGTATGGGTTTCGTTGGTTTTTCTCCAACTTATAATGTGATTTAACTTAAGCTGATGATAAAATACATAAGACGGATTTGTTAAATTTTTTTTAAATTTTTATCTTCCTTTCGATATTAATTTTCAAAACAAACTTTATTAGTTCTAATTATATACGAACGGCTTTTCGGTTAACTCGATTACAAGCCCTTTTTATAAAATATAGGAATCTCCTTAAGGTTAGGTACTACCTAACTGTTATAGGTGACGTAGTACATCATAATAATTAATAAAATTAAGTTGTATTCCTCCCCATTCCATCGCATATCGCAAGTTAAAAAAACTGTTTCAAAAATCAAAAATGTGTAGGTACCTAAACAATTTTCAGTATACTAACGACCCATTAGTGTAGCTGTAAAAGAAAACTTTTTAATTCATCTAATTAGTGACTTCGTTTATAATTAGTTTTAAAACTAAATAAAATGTTTTCCAATTTAAATTATTTCGATATTTTTAACGTCGCCAACCGGCTTTTTAATATTAATTTTTCCGCAACCCGCAACTCTTTTCAATAGGTAAATATATAAATTCCTGAAAATACTAAAAGAAGCCCAACCTGTGTGAGGTTATTTTTCTTTATTTTTGTATTTTTTTACAAAGAAGCCCCTCAATAGCTCATCAATAGTACATCTACTCAGTTTACTACCTACCTATACTTTACAATTAAATATTTATTGATAAACTAACTAAAGAGAAGGGCTGTTACAAAACTACAACTAACTATTGTGTTATTTAAATAAATTTAGTTGGGTAATATTTCAAATTATTATTAAAAACCGCATGCATGCAGAATGCACTAACCATACGATTTTATTAAACAACACGATCTTACAATAGTTGATGTAAACTTGTAAACCATATTAGTATCAAAATCACCCCTGATCACTCTTTGACCTTTTGCGACACGTCGATCTAAAGTTTCAGGACGTTAAATATGAACTAATTTTCAATTTATTCGTCACTATTCTACATGTCAAAGTATAGTTCTCGCGTCCGGTTTAACCCGAAACAACGCCAACCGTGTTTGTTTAAATAAAACACCCCCGTACACCTACTTTTATTGTTTTTTTACTTCAGAAAGTCAGCGTGTGTGTATTTAACGAACTAAAGTTGATGTAATTTCCGGTAAAACCGGAAGTGAAAGAAATGCTTTACGTTATCTAATAAATCTAAAATTATTTGCCATTGCACGTCTGCACCTCCTAAAACTACAAATTGATGTCGCCAAAGATGTTACTAAAATTATTTTTTGGAATCGGCGCGGATAGTATTAGGTATGACAAGCGTTTGGACCCACATTACAAAATATCCTAAAATATACACAGTGTGTTTTCAATATCTAATAGTAAAATTGAGACTTATTTCAAATGTTGCATAAAAATCGATTCCTCACTTTTAAAATAATGAAGTTGGTTAATAGAGAGCTTAAATGAGACCCTCTGTGTATATTTAAAAATACGTGTGAAATGTGGAGGCAAACGCCTACTACGGGTGTTTGATAGAAAACAAACTTTTGAATAATTATAAAAGCATTATCTTGTAGATGGGTTGTAGTTTGTCGCTAAAACCTAACACATGTAACTGCATCAAGACGAGCCTCGAGCATTTGACTACTAATAAACATTAGGCACTTAAATAAATTACCTAATACAAAAAATCACCCGAGGGTTTGAAATTTAATTAAAGTGAAGCTTAGATTATTTTGCGAGGGCAGTGATGAATACAGATATATACCCCCAAAAATCTATTTTTTGTAGATATCCCATCAGTATATCGAGTTGGGCTATAAAATTATTAAAATTTTTCCCAGCTTAACGTGTAGTTTTTGGTACCTCAATGGTGAGCCTCAAACGTGAGACATACTGTAGGTATATAGGTAATTTGTTTAAAAACGTTAACAGATTCTGTCAACACAAGTGATTCAAAAAATGTAAACTTTCTCAACAATGAAGAGGCAAAAGAGATAACTACACAATTACAGAAAGAGTTTAACAAGAATTTGAACAAATAACTTAAAAATTCAAGTTTTTGCAGTCAGTTCATGACCACCCTTGGTTTTTAAAACAACACTGTAAAAAGTGACCGTAAAAATACATGGAAAGTAGTCGAATAGTACAGTGAACTATATGTAAGATTCCAAAATAAGTAATAATACACAGAAACTGTAAAATCACACACTATATTGTAAAAGGAGCTCATTTTTTATGTAATTTTGTAACGCCCAATATTAATTTTACCAGCCTTGTGTAATATTACGTAAATCAAGAAAAATAACACGTAGAATATATAAAATGACTGTGTCCAAGTAGTATTTTTACCAACGGTGTATATGAATATACAAAAGAGTGCAAATTTACTTATAGAAATGTGATATCTATATTATTATGCTGTTTACTGGTTTAGTTCATCATTGTATTTTAAAAAGTTACTTATTTTAACAAAGAGCATTGCCGAAAAATTTACTCTTTTAAAACGGAAAATTTCAAATTTGCTTAAGTTTTTCGAAACGGTCGACGGTTGCAATCCTGTATTAACTTGCACGCTGCTTATCGCGAAGCACGTGTGCTTTCGAGGCCACTTTCTTGACTTGGCGCTAATTTTCCCCGTAGTGGTTAGTTTTTAGTTTACCGTTTACAAGTTACAAGTGATTCTGTATTTGCCAATTTATTTCCAGTGAATTTATTGACCTCTGTTTGTTACGTAGGTAAGTACAAGTATATTTATTTTATCAGTTTAAGAATGAATTAAGAAACTTTTCATATATTGATGGGCTCTAAAACGTTTTAACGAAGTAAAATAGTTTCTTTGCTTTGGTAGTTCGCTACATGTCTTTTGATTTAGATTTTTAGATAATTTTCTTTATGTCTACTTGAAAAATCAAAACAAAATCCAAATTTTGCATATTATCTACGTAGAAACATTTTTTTCTTCGAAACTATAAAATCAAATTGGTTCAAGGGCGGGACAGTTTTCATCTTTCGGGAATGTTATCGGAATGGCTTTGCCGATCACATAATATTAGTACCTACTGGAAATAGCTACACTCTCCAGACTTAGAGCTTAAAGGTATCTTGAAGGAGAAGGACCCCATTTTGACTCGTTTTAAATTAGTCTGTCTTAAATTTGTTTTACACGAATAGCGTTAAAGGGCTCTTCTCTACTCAATTTACTAATGCTCAAATTTTACTTCAATTTAGTCACATTAGGTAGTAAGGTATTTATAGTCAAATATAATTATTTTTACCCATAAAACATGCAGCAACTTTGTGTTAACGGAATCCTAGGACACTGTATATTATATCCTCATTGATATGTAAATGTTATTTCAGATTTCCAATATCGCCAAACAACTTCTGCTTTATGTATGTTTAAAAAATAGTTTATTAACTGATTCAGGGTAGAATTTCTAATGTGATATTGCTTGTTTGTGACATAATATTCCACTTTTCTTAATAAAATGTCATTATACATTTGTTTAATGTGTCAGTATAAGACGAATTCAATTAGACAGTATAACTGTCATCAGTTTTTTCACAGAAATAGTTTGAATCGCAGATTTTTATGTTTGTATGAAAACTGTTGTCGGGAGTTTGTAAAATTTGGCAATTTTAGAATGCACCTCTATCGCAATCATCAACCACCGAAACCTGCAACTGAGTCAGAATTCGCGACTCTGTCTATTTATTCTTGTAATATTCCAAATTGCAAATTCCGTTCTAATTTGTTTAAAATTCAATTTTCCCATGGGTTTCTGCACATTAAAGATGGCTTAAGTGTGCCCTGCCCGCATAAAGATTGTGAAAATAGTGATAAAACGTTCAACACAATTTCGACTTTTAAATCACATATGTACCGAAAGCATTATTCGTCTAAAGAAAAGAAATTTTTAGTAATCGAAAATTTTCAAACGCCGAGTAATGGAGCATACGGAATTTCTGATGACGTACTTTCCATAAATGGAGAATTAAACAGTTGTGATAACTCCGATGATCATAATGATCACGATACCTGTATCGACAATCCTGAATCTTTAAAACAAACTTGTAGCGATCTGTTGGCTACAATGTACTTGACCCTTCAAACAAAACATTTTCTTCCTGAATCCGCATTGCAAACTTTAATCGAAGGATTTTCAGATTTAAATCAAATAAGTAGCCAACATATTTACACAAAGTTAACAAATGATTTAAATATAAAACTTTCCAAAGATTTTATAGAAGACAACAACTTTTTCAAAATGTTGCATCACCCTTCTACGGGATGTTTTAGAACCGCATATGTTAGGAAAAATTACTACAAGCAACATTTTAACTTCGTAGAGCCTGTTTGTATTAATGTAGACGATACGAATAATTCTTTAGTGAAAATGTATTATATACCAATTTTAGAAACTATAAAAGTTTTAATGAAAAATTCTTTTATATACAAGCAGTGGTCTTCGAATATTAATTTGCAAAATAATAAAAACGTTTTCAAAGACATCACTGATGGCAAAGTGTTTAAAGAAAATATATTTTTTAAAGAAAATCCTACAGCTTTGCGACTTGTTCTTTTTCAAGATGCATTCGAGGTTTGCAATCCTCTAGCTTCGTCTAAAAAAAAGCATAAATTAATAGGTGTTTACATGGTTGTCGCAAATGTGGCCCCGTATAATAGATCACGTGTGGATCACATTCAGTTGGTGGCTCTATTTTATGAGAAACACATTCAAAAAGTTGGATTGTCAAAGTTTTTTAAAATTATTGTAGATGACATACTTTTGTTAGAAAAAGGTATTGTTATCAACGAAGATCCTTTAAAAATAGTACGAGGTTCATTGATTGCTATGGTTGGAGATAACTTGGGTAGTCATCAAATTGGAGGTTATATTGAAAATTTTTCGAAAAATATGAATTTTTGTAGATATTGCCACATTAAAAAATCACAATTTGATATAGGTAAAGTTATTGGTTTTAGATGGAGATCTAAAGACAGTTATAATTCAGATATTGAGTCAAGCCTAGTATCGGGTGATTCTTCTAGAGGTATAAAAATAAATTCGGCTTTAAATGAATTAAGATATTACCACGTCGCTACCCCTGGTTTACCTCCTTGTTTGGGACATGATGTGTTCGAAGGTGTTGTTGATTACGACCTAATGTTGGCTATCAAATACTTCGTTGACAATAAAATTATAACTTATAATGTTTTGAACAATCGTTTACAAGAAATTCGGTTTTTAAACGAAAATGCATTTGAAGCTATCCCTTTAATTAAAAACTCGAAGAAAATAGGTGGTAGTGCTAGTGAAAACTTAAGATTATTACAGATATTTCCTTTGGCTATGTATGATTTAATAAATACTTCAGATTTAGTGTGGAAAATGGTGCTTACATTAAGAGAAATTTGTTGTCTTGCCATGTCTGTGAATATTTCCGTAGGTCAAATTGCCTATCTTAAAACCCTGTTGGATGAATACATTGACATGAGAAAGCAGTTATTTGCTAACGTACCTCTACGGCCTAAGCACCACTATATGCTTCATTACTCCATGTTAACTATTTATTTCGGTCCATTACGGCATTTATGGACTCTAAGGTTTGAAAGCAAACATAGATACTTTAAAAATATACTAAGGCATAGCCCAAATTTCAAAAATGTCCTTTTATCATTAACTGAAAAGCATCAACTATTGCAGGCTTTACTCATGACTCAGTCGTCCACGTTTAGTGATAAAGCAATTTCAGAAGACTCTACCGAGTTTATTAATGATAACTATCCGGAATATCTTTCAGAATTGGTTAATGAAAATTGTTTGTTTGAAGGGCCCAAATTTATAACCAAGCACGTCGAGTTTAGAGGAGTACATTACAAAAGTAAAATGTTTG
Source organism: Malthinus flaveolus (assembly GCA_950108345.1). Classification (NCBI taxonomy): domain Eukaryota; kingdom Metazoa; phylum Arthropoda; class Insecta; order Coleoptera; family Cantharidae; genus Malthinus; species Malthinus flaveolus. The sequence continues at coordinate 4,164,351 of OX467287.1, read as the reverse complement.
TTTGTTACGGCACTAATGAATACGGTAAATTTATGCTGTGTCGCCTAAAATATATTTTAATTGATAGCTTTTACTCTGACATTACTTTTTTGGGCCTTAAATATGAAGTTGTAAGACATGTTAACCTAGGAGTTTATATTATTGAAAACGAGACAACAGACTTGGTATGCGTACCTTTTTCTAAGGTAACCCCTCATGAGCCCGTACTACAATTTATATCTGCCGATGGATCACCGTTTTTTTTGTTTAAATCCGCACCTTTTGTTAATTTATAATTTAGAAATACGATAGTTTCTATTGTATATAATGTATATAATATTAGTTTTGTTCATCGTACAAACAAGCACTATCATTTAGTAACTTCTACGTATGTATTTAGTTAAAAACATTGCTTATACATATTATAATGGCCGTCGTGGGATTAGTATTTAAAATTTGGGACGTCCACCGTCAAAAGAAAGTTTTCGTTAAAGTTGACGATTATAACGACCAAAAGCTATACATTAATTTAATTTTAGAAGGTAGGTACCTAACAATTTTCTCACAAACACGTAAGGCACTTTACTATTTTATTTTACAGCGTCTAAAAAACTTGACATAAATGGAAGTTCATTAGCACTCGAATCTGACGGCACAATTATAGATGAAGACGATGTGTTAAGACATCTTAACAAAGAAACCATGATCTTGCTTGCGAAAGAGGAACACTGGAGAGCTGTGGGAGATACCAATTTGTCTACTTGTTCCACAGAAACTTTTCGTGGAGACATATCCGACATAACTTGTGAAAGTGAAACTCCCAGCGGAGCGTCGTCACCGCCAGACACATTTTTACCTTCAGAAAATGTTAAAATTTCTGAAAATAGTTGGAAAACGTTTGCTATTCCTTGGGAAGTCTTTAGTCGTAGTGTAATTAAGGATTGTGAGAAGGGCAATCGAAATTACAATTCAATAAATACTGTGGTTCACACAGTTGTGGATAGAATACGGGACGTAAAAGTCCATGTTCCAACAAAAGTTTTTAAAATTATAGCAAATAAAATAATCGACAAATATCCCATAATGTTTCAAGACATCGACGAGGACGACGTTGTGTTAGGGGATGGTGCCCAATCCATAACCCAAAAAATGATCGAAAGAAATAACTATCTTAATAGATCACACAAAAGAAAAAGCTTCGATCAAACTTTAGATATTGGACCAAAATACAAAAGAAAGATGCTCGCTTGTAAAGCAGGTAGAAAAGATAATGCTTACCTAATGTTTTTTTCTTAATTTTTACTGCATTTCAGGATGCAGCAATTGGCAACCGGATAGCAGTAACTTGGAACCAGATCATTTAAACGAATATAAAAACTGTTTAAAAAGTTACAGTTCAGAAAGTCTAATTTCATTACACGACTCCAAACTAAGAACAATGTTAGAGGAAACTTATGCACACCAAAGACTATTCATTAACAAACTAGATTCTCAAGGACTTCCTCCATCTATACAAGAAATTATCCAAGAATGGCCAATTCTGTTTAAAAGATGTGGAATGTACTGGCATTACGAAAAACTGATGGGACACTCTATACACAATTTTATGGAAGTTCTTCGTACTAAGGTACCTAAAATTTTAAAATTCGGAACCGACAAACGGTATATTCAAGCACAACCAATAACTGAAACTGATAAGAACATTGCCTGTTTAACCATTATTGGTAGGTTTTTTAACGAAAATGTCGAAAGGGAAATGATCATTTCTATAAAACAGGTACTGATGAAAATTTTGTTTAGTTCTTTCTCATAGTTTTTTTTTATATTTTAGAATGAAGAACCGTCTGAAAAAGTGATGATGATAAATCATAATGCACCTTGCATAATTAGGAAAACATGTAAGTTTATTTCCGGGTTTTATTCTAAAAGCATGTTTTGTTTGTTAATTAGTATTGCATTTTGCACACATATTATTATGCTCCATATACATTTCAAAGTTGAAAAATTCTTCAGGTTTGGATGAGGACGAATTTTCAATTTTTACTGAAAAATACCTAATTGACAAGGTATACCAATTTGAAGAAGCGTTGAAAATATTTTGGGCTCTCTACTACAATTTAAATTTAAGCTATCCACCAAATTTGAGTATGACTCTCGAGTTCATTCAGAGATACATATTGAAAATAAATCCCGATCAGGGAAGTAAAGGGAAAAAAAAATCGACCGGGCTAGTGAAGTTATGTTCCCTGATGAATAAACTAAAAAACGTTAATGTCTAGTTTTTCTGTTTTGTATGCGTCATACGGGTGGAAACTTGAATCGTGATCATAAGATTTAACATGGGAAAACAAACTTCTGTAAATATTGGCTCTCCTAACTATTTTACAGCAAAGTACTAAATAACAATTTTTTCTTCTAATACAGTTATAAGATTTTTAATTGATTCAGCCGTTTTCGAGAAAATTAAGGAAAATTATTCAGTTAATAACTGTTTCTCGCGTTAGTCTTGATAATCCGTTCCAAATTACTATTTCAAACTAACTAACAAAAAAATCTTGACGTGCGCTAAAATCAAGGCTATAACGCGAGAAACAGTTATTAACTGAATAATTTTCCTTAATTTTCTCGAAAACGGCTGAATCAATTAAAAAACTTATAACTGTATTAGAAGAAGTTTCTTATTCTTAAAAAAATTGTTATTTAGTAGATTGCTGTAAAATAGTTAGGGGAGCCAATATTTACAGAAGTTAGTTTTCCCATGTTAAATCCTGTAATCAAGATTCAAGTTTCCACCTTGTATATATTATTTGTTGATTAAAGTTTAATTTTCTACAGGGTGTTGCGGAAAATCACCGACAAATTTCTACAATGAGTTCCGAAGACCAAACTAGGACATTAGGTCTTCCTGAAATTATACCCCAAAATGCAGCCCTAAATAGTTATAAGTTCTCAAAGTGCCAAGGGTGCATTTTAGAGTATATACTTTCAAGAAAACCAAATGTCCTAATGTGGTCTTGGAACTCATTGTAGAAATTTGTCCGTGGTTTTCCGGGACATCCTGTATATACAGTAAACTCTGTATGTATAGAGTAAACATTTGGTTATTATTAATTGTTATTAAATACTTACATAATATTATGTATTACGTTTTAAAATTACAATACTATATTTGAATATTCTGTATTACCTACTTCTTTTTTTAAATTAAAATATATCTAAGAAATATTTAGCCAACTTGTTTTAATATTAGTGTAAAAATTTGCGAAGTGTGAATTTAAAAATCAATCGATAAAGTTTAAGAAAATGCTTATAATGTGATTTTCAAAGTGAATAACAGATGGTGATTTGTCACATAAACATTTTTAAGCTCTCTCGGGGGTTTTTAATTTGAAGACCCATTACAATAAATTGTATACAGGCTGTATCAAATTTCGTGTTAAGTACAGGGATCTCGCTTATTAGGGTAGATAGAGAGATGGTTAAATGGACAAAAACGATCCCCGAGTTATGCCTACACTAAATCAAAAAACAAAATTTACCCCCTCCATAACGTTTCTGAAATATGGCGGAAAATAACGAAATTTGCATTTTTAATTTTTGGCTCTAAAATCGTTATTTGTAAAAATTTTTAAAAACTGAAAAGACTTTCTCAAAGGAACTTTTTCTGTTCTTTTAGACAATGTCAACGAATTTTCGTTATCATTATTACTTTACTGTATATTGATACCAACTTTTGTTTTTCATATAGAAGCCATTTAAAAAAATTATGTCATCGGATAGAGAAAAAAATGCTGATTTCAAAAATGTATAACATGTCCATAAACTAACCACAAATAATAAATTCAAAATTAAAATAATAGGATATTTTATTTAAAACTGAATTTTAATTTATAAATAGCAATATCCGTGAAAAACAGTTGAATCTGTTTTATAAAAAACAATTTATATGTGCTTCATTTGTTTTTCTGCAAATGTTTATTGAAATTTACCTATAATTATTTGAGTTATTTTTGGTGATTTTTTTATAAAAAATTTTATAGACATATTATACATTTTTGAAATCAGCATTTTTTTCTCTATCCGATGACATAAAATTTTTAAATGGCTCCCATATGAAAAACAAAAGTTGGTATCAATATACAGTAAAGTAATAATGATAACGAAAATTCGTTGATATCGTCTGAAAGAACAGAAAAAGTTTCTTTGAGAAAGTCTTTTCAGTTTTTAAAAATTTATACAAATAACGATTTTAGAGCCAAAAATTAAAAATGCAAATTTCTTTATTTTCCGCCATATTTCAGAAACGTTATGGAGGGGGTAAATTTTGTTTTTTGATTTAGTGTAGGCATAACTCGAAGATCGTTTTTGTCCATTTAACCATCTCTCTATCTACGCTAATAAGCGAGATCCCTTTACTTAACACGAAATTTGATACAGCCTGTATAGTAATATTATATTTAATCTACTATAGTAATATTACTTCTGGCAATACACCAGGGTTTCGAAAAGTAATAATTAATTCTCTAAATTTACACTTATAATAAGTAACAATACAGTGCTGTTTTGTAAAACTACAAAAACAGACAGTAAAAGTAAGTAACATATATGGAAGAATACTTAGTCTCTGTGTGCATATGCACACCGTGTATGTAAAAATACATATTAGTTTGTAGAAATATTTTGAGTAAATGTAAAATTCCAACAGTGCTATGTAAATATACTATATTAGTGAGGAAGTATACAGATGTGTTGTTAGAAAATACTATTACAAAGTGAAATTTTACTTCCACTATTAATATTACATTTCGTTGGAAATTTACTGTGTTAATCGTAGGTAACAAAGTTGCCTACGATTTTTCATGTAAAATTACTGAAACACTTTTTACAGTGAAGCAATTGTGTCAAAAATTTTTATTTACAATAGCAATTCTGTAAGAAGACGTCAACAATGTCAAATTTTTACAACAAAAAGTTGACTCTGTATAGACGACGACGACGACATTGGAAGTTATTTATTTATTGCACTGGACCATCACAATTTGACCACATCACTTGACACTACTTGACTTGGTACTTTCTATTATTCAATTGTACTAATGATACGATATACAGATACAATATGTCTTATTCTTATGAAACACGAAATAACCATGACATGGCTAATGACTACCATTGTTTTTTCCAAAGAAAACAATTCAATATTGACCTAAATGTACGTCAAAACGTCAACTTCAATCACATTGTGATTGTGCACTTTTGAATTTCTAATTTTGCTTTTTGTGCTGGATGGACTCATTTTTAATAATAGACGCAATATTAGGCCCCAAGGTGGTTTTTTAAATGACGTTCGTCGATCCCCAGCTAATTTTTGCGATTAGCTTGCCTTATTATTGGAGCAAAATTTGGTATCGTCCTAATCGTCGTATACCAAACGTTTTATAAATAACATTTTGAAGGACGTATAATATTGTACAGCCACAGAAATATTTATTGAGCACTAGTAAGTTGTATAACTTTTATTTTCAAATAGTAGGTACGTTTTTTAAGCAGAGAATAGCATAAAAATCAGGAGTGCTTTAACTATAAAATTGCGGACATAACTATTCGACAAGCAACTTAATAGTAGCCAATAATTATTCCTTCGGCTGTACGGTGTTTGTACGTGTATGATATCATAAACGAAAAGTCACATCGATATATTATATTTTGCTTCCTCTACCTAATGTGATTTTGATAAAATTTCAAAAATGCAAATTACATTTGATGTGGTAGTAATACCAAATCGCTGTTATATTCGTGTGCGGTTAGCCAAACATTTCAGCAAAAATGCGAGAGCTTAAGTTTTCTCTAATATCTGATGAGCCTCTCTAAATTTTCATTCATTAATAATTTAAAGACCTAAAACTTAAGTATTAGACTCTGATAATAATTGACGTAATTATAAATTCTGAATTTGTTACGACTGTAGTATACTAAAGGCCCGTCTAGACGCAAGGTTTTACTCGAAGTTTTAAAACGAAGTAAAACGTTCAGTTTAAAACGTTGCGTGATGTGATTGCGTCAAGACGAGCCTTTATAGGTACATAAGAGGTATAGGGAGGTTCAAGATATTCCGAAATGACTTCTTGATTTTACCTACGGTAAGCTGATAGAAAAAGACCGTAAATTAAATTCACAAACCACCTGGAAGAAGTACAGAGATGATGTAAACCTAAGTTTAATTTATGGTCTTTTTCAATTCGGCTTACCGTATGTAAAGTTAAGAAGTCGTTTCGGAATATCGTGAACGTAAACTATAACACATTCGAATTTTGTAAAACCAAAACAAACTTGAAGAGAGTTATTTATTAATGTCAAGTCGTTCACATTATGTCAGTCAGAAATTATTAGCTCATAGTAGTATCTCTTGGGCAACTATACAGAGTGTTTAAAAACACGTGTCACAAACTTAAAAAGAGTATAGTAGGTATGTCCCAAAGTATGCACAAGTCTTAAAGAACATGATAGCTCTGCAAATGACTAGTTTCAGAGATACGAAGGATCATTCCCTTTTGCAGCATTTGTGGTTCTAGCACGATGGTACTCCGGCTCATTTAGAGAGCCGTTAGAGCATTTGCACGGAACTTTTTGACGAATATGGGTAAAAAGGGACAGGCGTGTATAATGTCCTGCAAGATCGTCCTTTGATTGATTTCTTTGTGGATATTTGAAAACTTTGTGTACGCTACGCCTTTAAACGACCTCGAGGAGCTGCAGCAACTTGTAGATCAAGGATGCCACCGAATCCGACCCAATGTTGGGGTTTTCCAAAGAGTTCGAAGGTTTTTGCGGAAAAGATGCCGTAGTTCCTTGAAATGGGGGGAGCGCACTTTAAACATTTTATTTGACTTTTACAGAAAATGTTTCTTATCTTTTAACCGGCCATTTGAGCGTCCCATGTTCATTAAGCCTTTTCTGCATATTTTGAGCCATACTATCCTCCCTTTAAGTTTGTGACATATGTTTTTTAACACTCTGTATACGAGTATACCTACAGCCTACATTTTTGAGTCTTAATAATTAATGTCGAATACGCCAGTACACTTTGAACTTTGTAAGCCAACGCCACACTCCCTACTTAGTCAGTGAACTTATAAGTAATATACAATGAATGTAGTGTGGCTAGCACTATATATACTTCCATCTGAATCTGACTACGGCCACTATAATTACTATTACCTTATGCAACAACCATGTGAACAGTTCTAGCGGCCCAGGAGGTGCCCCTTGGACTCTTTGAGACCGGGTTTGGACTTAAACGTTAAATTCGGGACTTTGGGCCGCATGTAGCTACTATTTTCAGTAGGTCTTTTGTCCAAAATGATTTATTTAATAACGTATACTTAAGATAATTACTCATCAGTTTAATAATATTGATTTAGGCAAATAACAGAGCAGCTCGCGGTTAATAACGACTAACGACAACTTTGATGCTTTGTTTAGCTTAAACAATCTAATAAATTAATGTTTTTTAAGCAAGAAGTAATTATTCTTCAATTTTGAGTTTCTAAAATGTTGGTTTGGAACCTACGAAAGGACGACGTATACGAAATAACACCCTATATTGAAACAACCCCTATAATACGAGAAAGTATCCGTCGCAATCCGCCGGCACGGCGCATGCATATAAATACTACCGCGTTATTTTTCTTTCAAATAGAAACTGAAAACTATATTTGTATTTTTTTACCTTCACAAAAGTAACAAAAAATGAAGTTTTGGAGCGCGCAATAGGATATTTTGACGATTTTCCAAAACGCTTTGCATCAATAAAGTGAGAACTCAATCGAGTACCTAATACTTTTCATATTTTCAATATTTTTCATCAGCTTAATTAAATCTGAAAATTTCATTGACCAAAAATATCTAAATATACGAAGGTTGTAAAAAATATCACTCCATTCCGACCATTACACAGTAGTACATTCATCTCCTTTTAAATCCTTTTCAGTATTTTTCGCAATACAAAATTACACACTTTGTTATATACCTAATACCTTACTGTTAGTTGAACGGGATTAGAAAAAGAGGCAAAATTCATATAAGACGATTAGTCAGCTACTAAATCCAGGGATTCAGTAAAGAGCATTATCATTATATTATGATTATATTGGATTTACCAGTGCCGTTTCGGTCTTAGTTAATTCAGTTTTACGGTAGCCGTCGTGTGTAATAGCACAAGCGGAAAACGACTCTCCTAAAGAAATTTTTTTTACCAATTTTAAACAAAAAAGAATTAAGTTACGTTTAAATATGGAGCACTTACGTGAGTAAAATTTTAATTCCCCCATTTGGAAATCTTCTAAAATTTTCATTAGGTCGTTTCGAAACGGGAAATTAATAAAATGGCGTGCTGTGAGTGTGTATAGTTTATTTGCAAATCCCACACAAGTGGATGCAATATCGAAATTAGTTGGCTTTCAGCCCAACTGTTAAAAGATATAGAACTATTTCGTTTTAATATTGGTGGTTTTTCAAGTGCCGTTCGTAGTCGTGTTTATTAAATTTTATAAAATGAGGGGGTTAGTAATACTTAACGTGATTCTTTACAAAACAACCACCAGTGTGTGCGGTTTTCAAGTATTTGCGAGAGGATTTAATCGAGGATAATATTACAATTTCAGAAGAAAAAAAAAGTCTTCAAAAGACTAAACTACTTGACTATTTTCTCGAACAATTTAAGGCTTTTTAGCGCAATTTCAAAACATCCTACTTAACTTTTTTAATATCGATTCACTTCAATAAGTGTTTTCTTAAATGTAAAAAATTTATTTAGCACAGGATGTAAACTTCACGACCCGAATTTTGTTTACATGCATCAATACATTTCTTAAAAGATGGGTAGTATGGAAAGAAGAAAAAGTTCCTTCCTTTTTATTTCATTTTAAATAGCGTTTTGTTGCTTTATTCCACCCTCTATACGCGCGTTATAACATTTTTGTAAAAGCTTCTCTAATTCGTTTCGAATTATTTTTGTAAAATCAAGTGAGCGTAAAGAAAAGCACCGAGTGAAAATATCAAGTACCTTACTACCCATTATGAATCGGACTCGATATGACTTACTAATCAATCAATCGGAAGCACTATTATTTACCACCGAGCACACAAGCTCAAAAATAATTTTTCTGCTTTCGTTCCCATTTGCGACAAACGGCGATTGTAACCAAAAATAAAATAAATTGCGTATGTGGCGAGGTAAAAATTGTATTTGAGGAGACCTCTGCTCGTTTTAGATCACTATCAGTGTTGCATTTGTGTGAATCGGTAGGTTTCACAAGATTACGCCAATTTCATGGCGGTTTAAACGACGAGAACTGACCATGCGGAAATCTTTAGACAAGTCCCACCTTTTGTATTTTTGTCCGAATTTTTGGCTAATAGAAAAAAGTAGATACAATGCAATTTTAGATCACAAAATAAGTTTTTTACAAGCTTGTATCAATAACTATTTATTTTTTATTTACTACGTTATAGAAAAATCATCGAGTTATTGTTAAAATTTTATTTTTATTTTTCCAGGGGCAGAAGTAGATGTGGCCAAACAGTCTTACTGCTGGGTGAGTAAAAATTTGTTTATATACTACTACTCGAAATAATTATTTGACGAGCACCGGGATTTACCACGATTTTACCTTCCCCCAAAATCACAATACTATTATTTTGTTGTATAACATCAAAGCAAACAAAGACACGCGTGCTTAAGTTTAACGAGCACTTAACTAATGATCTCGTTATAATCAGATAAAATCTTTGTGATCTATTTGCAAACGATTTCATCGGGGCAATTAGGCTCAAATGGGCGCGATTCGATAAACAATTTAAGAATTTAAATGATTTTTGTTAATTTTGCGATAGTCCCCCTTATAAATACTGATGCCCTGATGATGATGCGCAACGCGGACAATTTCATTTCAGTACGGAATTTTTTTATAACTATCGGTTCAAATAATCATAGCACATAGTTTTAAAAATCCCTGCCATTTTAGATTACTATGGAAAATGGTTGGCTTAGGATTTTAATCAAATTTTGATATCATTTTAAGGGCCAGTCCCACTAACTTTCGTTAAAGAATTTAATCGCGGTTAATGGCAGTTAATTAATGAATACCAAGAGTTGTCATGACAATTTGTCATTAACTGCGATTAAGTTCTTTAATCGGAGTTGGTGGAACTGGCTCTTTAGTCTACTACCAACTATACTGATTAAGATTAAAGTCTGCAAGTCACTGTGGTCTTAGGGTCAATCCCACGGACTCACTATTAAAGAATTTAATCGCGGTTAATGGCAGTTAATTAATGAATACCAAGAGTTGTCATGACAATTTGTCATTAACTGCGATTAAGTTCTTTAATCGGAGTTGGTGGAACTGGCCCTTAGTCTACTGCCTATTAAGATTAAAGTCTGCAAGCCGCAGTTAAAATCATTATAAATTTGTGAAAAGTTTTTTAGCTGATTTACTTAGGGTCGTTATTTTCAGTACCGGTTAGCGTCGATTAGACTAGTTTGATACAATGGTTAAAGTTAATCAATGATTTTCGGTAGTTTGTGGCACGGTTAACGTTAAAAATGGGCGTGTCTCGTATCAAATGAATTGTGATCTAACCAGCCGGTTAATTAAAAACCCAGTTAGTTAACCAGCATATTAACCGGTACCGATTGTTTTATACCAAGTAGTACGTTCTGTGCGTGGACTATATTTTAAAACAAATTAATGCCTAATACACAAATAATTAAATCAGTTCTGCTGAATTGGACCCAATTGGAGATTTTCACAAAAGCGAGTTCACCAGAGCAATTCTTATTATAAAAATTGCTCAAGTTTTGAAATTCACGCCTTGCGACCTTAAACTAGTATACTTGCGAATTGAAAAGGAAGCCAGATAGTGAAAACTCATACAGAGCTTTCTTTTAGAGTGGAAAATTTTCTACAAAAGTCCAAGGCCACTCCATTCTTAGATTGATAGTTTCGGTGTTAGTCTAGAAACTCCACATTTACTAAAAAGTTTCTCCCATTCTGATGTATTTGATTCTATATTGTTTCATTTGATATTTAAAATAGCATGCTGAAAAGAAGCACTTTCATCACGAGTTAATAGCCTAATATAGGTATATTCGCGAAACCTCTTGCATGTGGCTCTTTTATCAAAATTGGTCATATTGGACTAGGTATAGAGAAACCACTCCATTTCGGTACAGGTGACTTACGCTACCCGTAGAGAGGTTCAATAAAATCAGTAGAAGAAAAGAATCGAAGGAGATTATTCATTATTAATTATTGTACCTCTCTGCTGGTGGTAAAGTCACCAGTGCCAGAGCGGAGTGGTCTTTCTATATCTACTTCTTTAGCCACCTTCACCATTTTCCTCTATTCAATTCTATCCACGATCTTAAATTTTCAATTTTGCTGTTCCACCATCTCCTTTTGGTGCTTGATGTGTTACAAACATTGTGATTTTGTAAAGTAGCGAATAAATATTATTATTATATTAATTTGCTATGCGCTATGATGCTATGGTACAGTTTTCATTCCACTACCAATTAAAAGAGGCATCGCTCCACGGATAAAACTTTTAATTTTTTTGTTATTTTATGGCTATTTTGAATGCCGCTCATTCTTATCGGTTTCTTGAGTTCCTTATATAAAATCCTCACACCTGAACGAAAAACGCAAAAATATCATCATTTTTAATTATTTTCTTGTGGTTTTCGGGGCATAGAACAATGTATCCTTATCAGTTACGAATACGTGGTCTTACTTTTTATTAGATGTTAACAAATCTCTCTTCTTACAACTTGAAAACTCTCCTACCGTTTGATGATGGGTTCTCAATTTTCAGCAATTCTGACGACCACCTCTATCTAAATTTCCCGAGCGTATGATAAGTATATTATAACGAGTATAGACTATTTTTAATGTTTTTCGCGAATCAAGTGCCCAGACAGAGTTTGTTTGCAAACTGACTCTTAACTTCTACAAATTCTTTTGAAAGGGATCCAGGATTCAATCTATAGCCTGGATCAAATATCGTCACCACACTGATTAAACTCCATCACTTCCTCAAGTTGCGTGTTGGACACCTTTTCTTGCGTTGTGTAGTCGAGGCTTTCATCTCCAACTGAGCGTATTTTACAATTAAGATGTACACTCTCTTGCACTCTTAGACATTAAGGATTGGCAAATTCTACAGTGACATTGTCGCAAAGATATAATTGGTTGGCATTAAAGGTTTCTCAAATAATGTAAATAAAGATGAGAAACATAACAAATCGGCTCTGGGCACTTGAGAACTTTGTGGAATCGTACGAGAAGGGCTAGAATCGGTAATTGACGCTTTTTAATTCTAAAAAATTCTCTGCGACACAAGATAATGCCGGAGAAGGTTTTACGGAATACCTACACGACAAGATGCAGCTCATAGTAGAGCTGAATATTGATGATTTTGAGGTAGATGCAATTTATAGGTATAACTAAACAATGGTACCGCAAGGTCTTCGCAATTCTGCACACATTGGCTTTTTAAAAATGTTAAAAAGCCCCATAAATAATAAAAATTAAGAAGCTCAAATTGAGTACCTATAAAGTTTTAACAAAATAAAATGTTCTTTGTTCTTATAACTAATTTCCGCAAGAATATCTTTTTTCTCTCCAAGTCTCTAATAAATAAAGAAAAGTTTGTTGTTAACGAACTTCCAGTTGAAAGTGAAAAAGGCGTATTTTATTACACTCCAATGAATAAATACCTATCGATATCGTTACGTCTACTTAAACCACCCCCCATCTTTTATGCTTGTTATCTCAGTACTCCAGAAGAAGTGTAACCTAAAAGGGCAGTTGATGGCCATCGAGGGACTCGAGTGCAAACCTCGATAAGAACTTAAGAACCCCTCAATTTTCCAGACAACTCTATTAGTGCCGCGTGCGTATGTTTATTGTTTCATTAGGTACACGTATCTGCAATTCGTTGCACGCTACTAAATTTTTATAACTTATTGAAACAAAATAAAATTTTTTTAAACCACTCACAATCGTTCGTCACAAAGAGATGACTATCACTCAAAAATTGTACTACTTGCGAGGGTTTCGAATCGAATCGTATACAAAAAAAACGTTTTTTCCGAGGGTGTCTCGTTTCACCAACTAGTTTTTATTTTATTATAAGTTTTGGTAGTTGTCTCAAATTTCGTTGACTTTAGCTGTCACACCTATAGCTAACGAGAGGTGTTAGCGACGACATAATCTCAAAATACAAAGAAAACTTCTCATTCCTTGCCAGATTAAGACAGATTATAAATACATTTTGAAACAACTAATTCTGATGGGGTGCTTGTTTTTTATCTATTTTATAATACTATCGCCTTGTTGTAACAATTTTAGTTTGCATGAGAAATTAATTTAGAGCCACTAACCGGACCGAGCGTTTGAAATATTTAAAAAGCACAAGTCGGACTAATGAGGTTGTGCAAAATGCAAGAGATTTAAGGGAAGGTATACAAATAATTGCGTATAACAAGAGGACAAGAGGGTCGGTAATGGTTCGTCGTTAACGTTATCAAATCTAAATTGATAACTACCCCACATCTCTCTATTGTATTAGCCCTTTAAAAACGATCGTTAAAGGATTGATTAGACATCGGAAGATCAAAACTCGTATCAAAGAGAAAAATTTAACTCTAATTGGTAATGCGTTTCGAGATTAAACGTTTCGCAAATTTAATTAGATTTTTGAAATTTTAAACGAACCACAAGTTATTGGTTAAATCGTCCTTAAATTTAGTTTGACGACACGGGGTGCAAGTTTCGAATGTTTGTATTTTACCGCTTTAATCCTCATACAAAAAGGGTATTTTCTACATAGATAACCAATTTGAAATTTTCTTGTAGTCAAGCAGTCTGCCTGTATGTAAAAAGGCGCATTTTAAAGAAATCTTTTGTGAAACAGGTAACGAACTGGCTGTGGTAAAGCTACAAAAACTGGTAATTGGGGACTTTTAAGTTAAGAATTTTTATTTCGAGTTTTTTTTCCTTACCTCCAGCAGTAGTATGTTGTACTCGTCACATTACAGATGCAATCCGGAAGGCGAAATTTCATTCCCTGGTTTTGGAAGTACTTGTGGAGCAAGTTCTTCTGCTGGCATGGCTTACTTAAAATCGGCTCCGTATCCTGTTCCGGGACTTGGTCTCCACGGCTTACCGGTCGATTCTTTACATAGCAGTATGGGTTACGGAGGTGAGTTTAACAAAAACAAAACACCTGAAAAGAAACGCAAATTATTTGATTGTAGGTAACCAACGAAAACAAAGGAGAGAGCGTACGACTTTTACAAGAGCACAACTCGATATTTTAGAATCACTGTTTGCCAAGACGAGATATCCCGATATATTTATGAGAGAAGAAGTAGCCCTTAAGATTAATTTGCCGGAATCGAGAGTTCAAGTAAGTTGAATTATTTACTTTTTTGGTATTTCATTAAATGTTACCTAATATAAATAAAACGAGTTTTCAACCGATTTTTCGTAAAAAACTATTTGATTGCCGAATAAATGGTGCTAGGTGCATCAAAATAGAGCATTTCTAAACTAAATTACCATCGCCCATCGCTAATAAGTGCCTAATGGAGCATAGATCCAATTTATTTAAAAGATTGTGACCAAAATATGTATTTGTCGGTTACTTCGTTCCTCGTGTTTGACTACGGGGTGTCTTCAGTCTTGCTGGTAACGAGACAATTCGTAGGGGTGTTACACGAAGACTCTTTATTTCACCCACTCTGTGTATAGTGAAAAATTCAGACAAAAATTGAAATTTCGGTCATTTTAAAGTAAATTTTTGGCGTCGAACAATATAGCCAATAATAGAGCAAATTTTGAAGGATGTTATCTCAAACGTGTGCCAACAATGAGGTACAAACAGGAAGGACAATGGTTTAAAACGCAATTCAACAACATTAACAATGTAAGCCACTATAAATCACTAACGACCATTAGAAAGTGATCCATTCTCAAGTTGAATAAGTCGATTGTGGAGTCGACCGGTCGTTAACTTATTAGCCGTCGAGAAGGATGCAAAAGCACGTAGCGCCTCTGGCTATTGTGTTATTGCTAACACTGGGGGCGGCCAAATTACCATGTTTATTTTATTCCGCCCTTTCTTGTTACTTATATCACCCTCTTTTAATGGTACTAAATAAAAAGCCATCAGTTATACCTATAATTTGTCTCGACAGGCATCACTTTTAGCTTTTAGGTATAGTTAAAAAAGAGCAGCTTAAATGAGAGGGCGAAATGGGCCGGAGACTTTATAGTGTAACGGCACAATAATAAACAATTTCTCCATAAGTTAGAATTTAGAAAAGTGGCGTATACTATAGGAAAATGTAAAAGGATTGTATTTTATTCTACGTGAAAATCGATAGAGCTTTGCTACGTTATAACACAAGGAAGCCTAAAAAGAGTCAGAAAACCTCTTTAAATTTCATTTTACAAAAATAAAGTATAACAAGTTTTTCTTTAGCAACACGTAATATTTAATTTTAAGTTAAAAAAGTTTATAAAGCTACTGAAATAAATTTATTTATTGTTAAGAATTTACGGTAGTCGTCGTATTATGTATAATATAAATTATTTTAAGAAGATTAAGTGTCGACTTTTTTATTATTTGTAGGTTTGGTTTAAAAACAGGAGGGCGAAATGCAGACAACAACAAAAGCAGCATAACCAGCAACAGAGTGTTGAAAAAACGCCAAGAATAAGAAATAAAACCTCGACCATCATAACTAAATCTTCACCCATACCCATTTCTAACAATAACAACAATACAAACACAAGGTGAGCTCGATTGTTTTGAAATTTTTGACGCTATATTTTGAATTTTGCAGCTCTTCGAGTTCGCCTAACGTACACGCAGCGCCACATTTACGAGATAGTCCAAACTACGTCAAGTCTCCCCTACTCACTACCAGTGGAAGCACAAGCACGCCGACGGTAATTTTTCAAATTCAAATTTTGCCGTATCTTGAAAAATATTAAATTGTAGATTTGTAAGAGAATTAGCAAATTATTAAGCAAAATTATGGCTTGCATCAAGCTTTGGCTTCAACCCACCAAAAAGAACTATACTTCTTGTTATGTTTAGGTATTTACCTAGTACTACCTGCTAGTTACCTATTGTTCATTTCATTAATTCATAATTAGAGTTAGGAACAAGTTGCATTTACCCCCATCTACTAAAAGTTTAAAAAAACAAATACTAACCGATACAATTTCTCGCCATAAACTTGCAGCTAAAAAGTTACATCTATCATTGCAAATAAATATTTAAAACTGTCCGACTGAAAGGTTTCAAGTTCGCTCGCCACTCGCCACATTTTCAGAATTCAACTCCCCCAGTTATTGCAGCTTGAAATTTTTTCAATCCGACAATCTGTAAAAAGTATCTTAAATTATTTTCAATTTACAGGTTGCTTCATCGTCGTACACAAACACAACAAATTCGAGTATATGGTCGCCAGCTTCCATAGATAGCCTTTCGTTAGATCAACATCGTTCTTGGTGCTCTTCACAATCGGTTGCATTAAGTACAAGCAGTTCCACAACTAGTTGTTACAATAATTATCCTTACTATAGCAATATGGATTACCTTAGTTCTAGTACAATGGGTCATACGCAATTTGGGGTAAATTTTTACGATGCTTAAAACGGTCCGTTTTAACTATTTTTTTTCTCGATAGGAAAATGGTTTAGAAACAAATTGGAGTAAATCGAGAGACGATTCTTCTTGGTTTTATAATACGAGTTGGGATCGTAAATGAAAGCGCATGAACAATAAACACGTGTAAATAATAAATTTAAGTATTAGCATTTAGTAGTAACTATGTAAATAAATGTTCCAGTCGGCATAAATCAAAGATTAGAGCATTACTGGAAGATCAAATTTGGTAGCTGAACTTTCATTTAAGTATTTGATTTCATACTTGGGTATAATTCTAATTAGGATCGCCCCCTTTTTCTATCAAATTATGAATTTATTCGCTATCGTGAAATATTTGTATCACTTCCAGTTTTACCACAATCATGGAAGGTTCGTGCGAGGTTAAACTAGCAGTTCATTCCGATCCATTACAATTACAACCCTCTCACTTTAAAAATTTATTAGGCTATACTTCTTTGTAGCCCAAACTAAATTCCAGTAAGCCTTTGATTTACAAATACGAAAAAAACTGTCACCAAAATTATAACATCGACCAAATTGTACATACATATTAATTCACTTGTGTAATAGAAAAGTTGCAAAATGAGAAAAATCATTTTATCGTAATGATAACGAAAAAGGGAATAATCTGTAGTAATATATGGCAAATTGTGCCAAATTTAAGGTTCTAATAGTGTAATTTATCAACGAGAATCATAATTTTATATTTGGTGAATCTATTTCGAAAATTGTACATATCTTAAAATTAGTTGTTGATCATTGTATTGAATGGAAGTATCGAGTGATCGTTAGAAATGTAAATGTAATATTATTTTAAGTTAGTTAAGGCCTAAATTGTTTACATTATGATTTCAATAAACAAAATTAAACAGGGTTAATCGTGTTTACCCAAACATTTGATTTAATAAAGCAGAAGTTATACAGCGCTTCATTTTATTAATAACAAAACCAAATAGTCCAAAAATTCATTATTCCCATTAAAATGTAGGTTTTTGCTATTTTTTCAGTTTTTCGCTTATATCTTGAAAACTACACATTTTTTGAGAAAAGTGCCTCTACATAAAAAGAAACTGCATCAAATTTCTTACAAATTATATTTCTTGTTTTTTTTTGTAAGACGAACAGTTTAGGCGCCAGAGCGCGTTCAAGTTTGCCAAAATCGTCAAATCGGCCAAAAACAAATTTTTTTGGTTTATCGCTTATAACTCGAACTACACTTAATATATTTTTTAAATCGTACTGTACCACTTGCCTTCTGCCAACTATTTGCTGTTAAAAATGCACCGGATTTGGAAAGGATTGGAAATTTGTATTGAAATAGGAAATGTTAACCCTCTCGCCCTCCTCTTCCCACTGAAATGTAAGATAAATAATATATAAAAGTTTAATAACACTAAATAAAAGTACTACATTATAAATTATTGCTAATTATTATTATACAACAAAAAATTTACTAATTCCTTTTGACTATTTTTATTTAATTTATCATTCTCCGAACCGTATTCTTCTAAAATATCTTTCAAATGGGTGAGATCGGGTTCAAACCGTTTGCAAACGATGTTTCTCAGTGGTATATCATAGTATAAATATATTTTGTTCCTAAATGTAACGTAAACGAAACAAGTAACGGGAGGAGAATCTTTAGTTACATTATAGTAGCCACACTCGAAAGTTTGTACAGCCTCATTTAAATGGTACCTTACAGAATTTTTATTTTGATCCAAAATATACGTTTGACCGTCCCAACAACAAGCCACAATGTCATCCACTCCAGTTCCAGTAACGTCCAATTTAGACAGTGCGAATATTTGATGATCTACTGCAATTGCCCTACACAAAATAATATTTCATTTGTTACCAATAACTAGTTATCAAATTACCATAGAATAACTTCATTTTGTACTAACATAATTGTACCATCGAGTGTGGAAACTACGTAAGGAATTCCATCAGGTTTCAAACTTATTTGTTTTTGTAAATTATGCACACTTCTGCTACTCTGACCACTACTCGAAGATGTAATAGAATCGATGTCGCTAACGACGTCAAGTTTATTACTGCAAAATCTTGTTTTGATATTCCCTACAATTTCTGTTGATATGTTTTGATTTCTCATCCTCGATAAACCCAAAAATTGATAATCAACTTTAGAGCTCATCAAGCCTTCACTTTGGGAGCTGCAAAATATATTATTACTTTAAGCCAAACTTAAGAACGAGGGGTAAACTGACAAAAAAAAAGTAATCGGCCTGGTAATACACCCACCAACTCCCAAGTAACAGCGAGTTGTTATATTAGGTAAAACCGGTTTACCCCTTGCTCACAAATAGATATCAAACCTTCCAGAATCAGAGTGTCCTCCAGAATCAGACGAGTGACCTTTATTATCCTCCTGTCGACAAACTATTCGCATAAAAGTACCACCAGGTTGAGCAACTAACAGAGCCGGAGAGCCATCTTTGGTATAATGCAAAGAAACGGAACCTATTTGTTTGGCACATTCCCATTTATTTAAGCCAATCAACTTCCCTAAGCAGAAGATTTGAGTCATCGCATTTTAGCATTTACATAAATCATACCAGAAATATTATCGAAGGTATCTTGACTGGCACTAGAAATATTTTGTTGGTTTTCAGACGGATGAATTTCTATGGGGTCGTTACACCAACGATAAGATCTTATTATTCTATCGGTTAATCCTAACACCATTTCTATGGCACCATCTCCATCGATATCACCCAATAATATATCCTTTGTATTTGCTGGAATCCTTTGCATATGAATTCGTTTGAAAACTGTTTTTTCTTTATCTACAGAACTATTAGCGCAAGAGTCGGTACTGAAACTTTTTTCACTTTCCATACTTTCATTTGAAAACATTTGACCGTCGACCTAAAACATTAATCATTACAAATAAGCACATTTTAGGTACAAAATCTTACCTGATCTGCACCGTCATCTACATGAGTTTCAGAAGAATCGGTTAAGCACATCATTTGAGTTACGCAACAATAAATATAACACCATCCGTCCCCGGTAACAATTAGCAAACAATTTTTGTTTAAATTTAAAATGTCCCCCACAGCGATACAAGTAACAAAATTTAATCCCGACAAACTTAACCATTTTTTATTACCTTTAAAAACTACAACATCCCCCTCGTCATTACCGACTATCAGTTCATTATTTCCATCATTATCGATGTCACCCAAAGTCAATGCTTTCCTACACACATTGCCTTCAAAAGTAAACTCCAAACGATCGACTAGAGAAATTGCCCTCATATTTGAACACTTTAAAATACAATTTACGAATGTAAAGCTTTTGCCATATTCCTAGCGTTGATATTGAGAGGTATACGCGAATCGGGCAAAAATGATTCTAATAACTGCCAGCGAGATGGTGGCCACACGATGACGGAGGCTTTCGCAGTAATCAAACCTAAAGACACGGGACCAAAATTATTCGAGTCCATAGAATGACCAGTGTGATCACCTTCAACCCAACAAAAGCCTTCGGGTATTCTTAAAACGTCCCTTTTATATCCTAAAGTTGCCACAATGTCACCTAGACAAACAATACTAAAAATACACATTGAAAAAGATAAATAAATTACCTTGAACTCCGACTACCCTTTTTATAATCTTTTGTGCTGGATCTTTAGGAGATACCAACGAAATAACGTCGCCTCGTTTTATATTTAGAGAACGAACTGCCCAACGATTCAAAAATACGTAATCTGTTGTAGACTTATCTGGATTTAAAGCTGGCTGCATAGAAATACCCTCAACTCGGGCTACATATCCGACGACATCAAAAAATGTTATTCCAATCGGTACACCAACAATTATACTTTTTACAAAACTAGAAATTTTCATTGGAAATTTTTAAAACAAACTCAAATTCATCTTGTACATAACCTCAAAAGTTCGGCAGTCAAGTCAAAATTGACATTGACAAATAGGTGGTTCTAAAAATGGGCGTTAGATGTAGCAACAGTGCATTAAAACAACTACAAGAGTAAAATTACGATACGAGATGGTACTGGATGGTACGATCGACGATGAAGTTTTTGTTCGAAATTGGCGGTAATATTATTTGTGAAATGAAAATTCAATTGATATAGTTAGTTAAGATGGTAAGTTGTGCTATTGGAAATTGTGATAGTGACACAAGATATTATAATGGATCAAACAATGGTATAAAATTCCACAGGTGAGTAGTAATAAGTAAAAATTTAAGAAATTGTCAAAGCGTATGCGCCATATTTGAAAAACAATTGTATTCTTTCAAGATTAAAATTTGAGTAGTATAATACTACTCAACTCACCTAATTCTTGAAATACGTCTAAAGAGAAATAAAATAGAATGAATTCTTGAAACGAAGCTATATAAAGTAGTGGAGTATAATGTAATAAATATATACAGGGTGTAAATACTAAGTGGGTAGGTATAGTGGGTATTACCCGCCTTTCGAATAATATTCTATAATTTATGTTCTGTGATGGTGGTACCATCTATTGCACGGATAATATTATAATAGCTGATAACTCTCAAGCTCGTTTATGTTAAAAAGTTCATAATAACCCTATTTTTCGTTTTCATTTGCATTTTAAAGTTACCTACGATTTAATAATTCAAAATATTTAAACATTCCCCAAAGAATATCACTAATTCAAAAATTTTAAAACCCTCAAACTGAAATTTCACATTAATTTAGACCTTAAATACATGGTACATAAGGTCTACAATGGCCCAGCGAAAGCAAATTAGTTGGTCGATATTTTAGTCCGAGTAGTTGTCAAAATGGCGGCAGATGAGCAGGCCAAAAGTGATTTTAACGGAATATTAGGGTCGTTAGAACGTAAATTCGATTTAATTCATACAAAATGGAACGACGACAAGTATTTTGAGGTAAAATTTCGCACACAAATACCAAGACATAGCGATGATTTTAACGCATTATGCGACGAATGGGTGGATCTATTTTCAACTATCACCAATACGGTTTGGGTTAAAAAAATATCAAATACTGGTCCCAAAATAAGATTTAGAAAACAATATCAATGTTGGCCTCAAGTCGGTAAAGAAGTTCATAAAGAATTTTTGTTCGATACGAGAAGATGCAAAGCAACCTTAGATATGAAAGTGCTGACTGATAATCCTTTAACAAGAAGGAAAAACAAACATATTCGCTTAGGACTCAACGTGGTTGTCAAAGTAAGTCACCATTGTTATCAAAATTATTTGCCACCAATCTGTTTTCACTTATTAAAATCAAAACAAAAACATAACCTCCAATCATTTATTGTTTAATTTGTAGATAAACTTTACTCATCTACACAAGGTGGATACAACTTTACCATTTTCGTGTTTTATACACACGTGTGAACCACAAGCAGAGCCACCGAAACCAATAATACAACCAAACGACAAATTATCCCAAAAAGTAGCCGAAATGGTACAAAAAGGTTTAAACGCATCACCAAAAGTAGTCAACATAAACCTCCCACCAAGCGAACCACCAAAAACCGTACCAACAAAATTAATAATAAACACAAACGAAATCGAACCAAAAACGATAAACGGCCACCAATTCTTACAACAAAATCACATGCCGTTGCTTAATATGGAGCCTCTGTCGTTAAACCACATAATGCCCTTACAACAAAACGGAAACGAAGTAAAATTAGAATTACAACAATTAACTCAAGTTGTTGTAAGTGCGCCTCAGCTAGATTTATCCGAACCACTTTTAATGTGCCAACCGACTTTAATGTTCGATCCGACGCAAATAATTCCGGTCACGACACATCATATATCGCCGCATCACTTTGTTCAAGTTCATTCTCATAATATTTCAAACCAAAATGCACATTATTTATAATCTATTTTAAGTGATATTTATATCTAACTAGACACTCGATCAATTCTTGTGCTGTTATATGAAACTATTGTAAGTCATTGTGATATTTTGGGCAGTTTTATGTGCGCGTACGTAATGGATTATTTTTTTAGAATAATTTACAATGCGAAAAGTGATTTTTTAAGTTATATTTTTCTAAGAGGGCGTGCAAATAATTTTTTACATGGTTCAAATTTATATTTTATGGTATAGGTGGTCGTTTTTAGGTGTTTTCGAATAATCCCTATAAGTTTTTGTGTAATAGCTGACAAACCGTGCGCTTGAAGAATAGTTTAGGTAATTCCACAACTGTTTTAGCTTTGAATTGGTTAAGATTGTGCGCACATACAAATGGTTTTGCTACGGTCTCATTTTGATATTAGTAGGTGGAGGTGGTCTCTCGAACTACCTACCCCAATGATTGACTTTTACTCCAAAGGTAAACCAGTGATGCTGATGAATATGAGAAAAATTAGATACTAAAGTGTTTACTAGATCCAACTGTTGACATTTTAGGAAGCTCTCCTTAACAGTATTGTAAAGTTTAAAGCGTGCAAACGCTTTTGTTGTATTATTTCTAATTAAAGAATTTAAATTGATAAACTTTTATTATAACTATAACCATTTTATAACTCGTACATTGTTGAGTAGGGCCGTGTGCCGTCCTGCCGTGGAAAAGTTTAGTAAACAATTACTAATAGGTTGGAAATACTATTTCCGATAAGAGTTATCATTTTGGTGGGTCTGTGCTATGCCTTAAGGCGGTGCCACACACATCGCAAGTAATTGCAATTGCCGATATTCGCGATTAGTGTGGGACAGCACAATCGTACATTGGATATCCTTTCGCTCGTACTTGTGTGCTTCCCATCGGTTGTCGGTAAAACAGTACGAATCAAAGAAAAATTTTCTCGTTTAAACTTGCAGTTTACACATTTTAAATAGCTCCTACACTATCGGAAATACTCGTATAACGATGTGGGAACTAAAGATAATATTGCAATGAAAGACAAGTTCTTTCGATTTTGTATTTGCAAGTATATCCGATTGTGTGGGAGATCTATACTTGTCATTGCTCATACTTGCGAATAATCGTACTCGCAATTACTTGCGATGTGTGTGGGACCGCCTTTATAATAGGCTTTGGGGAACAAATTTTGTCATTTTAATTGCAATCTTTAAAAGTGGAACGTCAGTCCAAAGTGTGAACGTCAGATGGCACTCTATGTACTAAAATAAATACTTGGCCCACCAAAAACTTCGAGTTTTCGCATCTAAACTTTTTTAAAACCCTCAAAATTTTAAACCTCATCTCAAAGATGATTTTTTTACAAGTTTATTTTCTGTATTCGGGCATTCATTGTGTAACCTCTCAAATCCAAGTCGATTAAATTTTAAAAATGCAATGAGTATAATTTATTTTATGATTAGTATAAAATTATTTACAAATTATGCTAAATTAAAATTTTTATTTATATTTTTAAAGGTACTGCTGTGTTTGTTTATTGCTAGAACTTAAGAAACATGAGTTTAACAAGTTACCATAATAAAACTGTGAGAAAAGAAAATAAAAATTAACATTATCTCATGGCATATACAGTAAATTATAATAATTATTTTTGTATGTTTATTTAGTTTGTTACGAGTTATTTGAACAATAAAATTGTGGAAAATGTCACTAGTACTACCAAGATGTTTGTTTAAGGACTTAGGGACTCTAATTACTAGTTACAGATCTCAGTGTAGTAGTAAGGTTATAGTACGTATAGCATAGTTAGGTGAAGGTAATAAAAAATTCTCCTTTTATCTCATTTTAGCTCATAATCAGAATCTAGATAGAGCGAGACGTCTGTGCAGTGGGCAGCGCGTGAGTTGATTGGGAGGGAGCATGCAAATATAGTAAAACAATAAATGAGGACAATGCAGGCTGAAAGAACATTGCAAATGAGTAATAAAACCGACTGTCCGCCACAAGTGACAGCAATAACTTAATGGAGGGTTGAGAAGGACTCTTTTTTCAATTCTTCCCGTATAACTTGAAAACTACGTACTTTTTGAGAAAAGTCATGCTTTGTATGCTTCGGCCGGACGGTTTAGGCACTAGAGCGCGTTAAAGTTTGACAAAAATTCTAAAACCGGACAAAAAACACGTCTTTTTAGTTATATTGCTTATAAATCGAAAACTTAGCACTTTTAGAGAAAAGTACCCCTTTATAAAAATAATCTACATCAAATTTCCTACTCATTATGTCTTTTGGTTTATATTTCAGCCAAACGATTTAGGTGCTGCAGCTCGTTAAAGCTTGACAAAAATTCCAAAATCGAACTAAAAGACTTTTTTTTAGTTTATTGCCTATAACTCTAAAACTACGCACTTTTAGAGAAAAGTGCTTCTTTATAAAAATAATGTAAATCAAATTGCCTACAAATTATGTCTATTGGGTTTGTACTTCAGTCGGCCGGTTTAGGCACTAGAGCGCGTTAAAGTTTGACAAAAATTCCAAAATCGAACTAAAAGACTTTTTTTAGTTTATTGCTTATAACTCGAAAACTACGCACTTCTAGAGAAAAGTGCTTCTTTATGAAAATAATATAATACATGAAATTTTCTACAAATTATATCTACTTATAGGTTTTTCTTTAGCTGAACTGTGTAGGCGCTAGAGCGCGTTAAAGTTGGACAAGCATTCCAAAATCGGACAAACATTTTTTCGCCCGATCGTGTTTTTTAACGTTCTTACAGGCCTTGTTGATCGACTGTGTAAATCAAATTTACAACACCTTCATAGTTTCCATATAGACCAGTAAAAACAATTACAAATTTTTAAATATTTAGGGTTAATTAGTTAGATAGATCTAATACGTTGTAAATGAACCCCAACATACACACATAAGTGAAAAAACTTTAAATGAGAAAATTTGTTTTCCACATGTTGGCCTCCGTAGTGTATTGGGTATAGGCGTGCTACCGGAAATAGCAAGGTCTTGGGTTCGATTCCCGAGGCACTCGGTGGAAAACAAATTTTCTCATTTAAAGTTTTTTCACTTATGTGTGTATGTTGGGGTTCATTTACAACGTATTAGATCTAAGTAAAAACAATGCTGTTATAAGGTTATAACCTAACTCCGTGCGGTAAGTAAAGTTGGTACTCCTTGCAAAATCACTATTTTGTTGACATTTAAATTTTTGACATTTGCAAAAATTAATTTAAAATTTAAAAAAAAGTCTGTCTATTATATTTTGATCGGGCGAAAAATAGAATACGATATACGGTTGTTAAGTGCTATAATAACAAAATCTCGAAAATTGAAAAATCTCGACTTCGTCTCGCTTTTTCAAACTTTTTCTCGATTTTGTTATAGTGCACTTACCAACCTTATATCGCAATATACTATTTTAAGTTTATCGGTTATAATTCGAAAATTACGCACTTTTAGAGAAAAGTGTTTCTATTTTATTATGTATCTATTTATATTATAGTATATTTCCTTTTTTTTTATTATCGGGCGAGCGGACACGTAATATGGCGAAGAGCTATACCATACGTAATATAGCTAAAAATATTATAAAATAAGCGAAAACTGATTATTTGAACAATGAACCCAAATTTATAGAATATTTAACAATGGACTCGTACAAGCACACTAGCTTTATTCTTCTTTAGATACGAAAACGTATTCATTATTCACTTTTATTTATTAAGACGTGGAAAGTGTTTCTGTTTGTGAATAACGAAATTTGAAGATTACGAAATGGAACAGATACATATTATTGAGAAGCTTGTTATAAAATTGTGATCTTTAACTTCTTCTCTTACAGTTGCTTCATTCCCTGAATGCCTGATGTGATATTTTCTCCAAAATTATTTTTAGGTTGAGATTTTTTTCTCAATTATTAATTAATTAATGTGTAGGTAATACCTACTTAGATACAAAAATGTAATAAGAAAGAAAGGGAGAAGTTTTTCATACGGTATAACTGACCCCATAAAACATTTTTCTGAACAAAATCGTTTGTTTTTGAATCAAATTTCTCAACGTTAATAGAAGAGCGTAAATAATGGTAATTGACAAATGAACGAACCGTAACTATTAAGTACTTAAATTAATTAGATATACTTATCGCACACCCTCCTATAATAAATTGTCTAACGAGTGCTCATTTCCATACTTCTTATTGCGTATTATTACGAAAGTAGTGGGAAGTATTATAAGTTAGTAATTTACAATTTAATGGTCTATTTATAAATTGTATAGGGTTACTATAACAATACAACTTTTATTAAAATTCAATTATTATTAAATATTTGATTTTTCTAATCAAGATCTAAAATGATTTGAAATGAATGGGTATTATTGATCTAAACTACACGAAAGAACGCGATTTGTTATTTTAAAATGCCGGTAGTGGTTTAAGAAGTAGTTGTCTATTACATTCTTAAATACAACAAAAGAGTGATTTAACTTTAGTGATTTTTTCCAACTCCATCGCAGATAACTCTCGCGCGCAGTTTAAACATGACCGTTCAAGTAAGTCCAATTATTTAAAAAAACAATTCTGATCTCTAACGAGAATTTGTTTTAGATTTTAATTAAATTTTACTCAATTTATTTATGCGCTTCAATTTGTTCTTCGTTGGAAGAAACAGAAAGAGAAATTTATTTACGGCCTCGTAATTTCAATCCTCATCCGTACCAAATCGGATACGAAAGGGAAATTACGGAAAGTAGCAGTCGTGGTCCTGTTTTGTTTCCAAAGACACCTCCGGATCCTAATGACGCAAACGGGAATTTCGTTGGTATTAACGGGCACGAAGATAACACGCTGCTTATCGACGACCATCCTTATACTTCCCTTAGCAGAAAACAAAAACACAAGCAAGCAGGACGTTTTATTAACTTACAGGTGAATTAAGTAATTTGATTGTTTTTTTCTCTCTTCTTTTACAATTAAGTGAGATTGACCTGATTTAAATGTAAATTAAAAATAAATTGCTACACGAATTTACAATTTAAGTAAAATTACGCGTGCAGGTATGTATGATTTTTGTTAATAATTTTCTCATGAGAGTATTGTTTGCAAGAATTCTTAACTACGTATGACTTAACAAACATTAATGTGGAAATTTGGTAATTAAAAAGTTATTTATTTACAAAAATCTTGGTATACAGTATGTCCCCGAAAATGGAGTTGCAAAGAGAGAAATGAATTTTTTTTTGATTTCTCAAAAAAATCCACTCTTTATAAAAACTCCTGCTTGCTTTGAAACTCTCGTAACACATATTATTTTGTGCCCATTTCTCACAGGAAGTGAAATATGAATAATTTTGTATTTCAGTAATAAATTTGAAACAATTAAAGATATAAATATTTGATCTCCTGTAAGACATGGACAAAAAATAATCTGTGTTACGAGAGTTTCAAAGCAAGTTGGAGTTTTCATAAAAAATGAATTTTTTTGAGAAATCAAAAATGACAATTTTTCAAATTTCTAGCGAACACAAAATTGTTAATATTTCATTTCCTGTTAGGAACAGATAAAAACTAATAAGTGTTAAGGGAGTTGGACAACAAACAGGGTTTTTTATAAAGAGTGATTTTTTTTGAGAAATCAAAAATAAATTCTTTTCCCTCTTTGTAACTCAATCCAGGGGCATAATGTATGTGTGTATCGTTGCTTGTAACTCCAATTTTTATTGACAATATTTTTCGTTCTAATCTTTAAGTCAAGTGGATTGTAGCGTTATTATAGCTCTCCGAGCGAAGAGCGATTACTAACCTTTAAAAAATAATTACTCGAGAAACCGCCCTCTAAACTTTTCCCAAGTAACCGTTTTCATTAAATATTTAGAAAATTTTTAGTAAACTGTAGGAAAATATTTTAATATTACATAATTAAATATACATTAGGTGCCTACTATCCTAAAACAAAGTGAATTTAGAGAAAATTCATAAGCATACTTAAGTGCTTAGGGAGAAGATCACAACACTTTTGAATTTTAATTTGGGTCATGCATGCAAATTTTAGATGCTTTAAATATTCTTACGAACTTTCAACTGATGTAATTTAAGCTAAATTAAAGTTATCTTTGTGCTTTTATAAGGGAACTTTAATGCTTTCGTATTTTAATTAATTTGATGTTTTAACAGCTGAACAAAATTAAGTCACAGACGAATAATTTGTGCCCTTTTTTGTTATATAACCAAATATAACGTAATAAACTTAGTTTAATTTAAGAAAAAATAATTTCCTCGCTTAATTTGCTTTTTGTTTATTATTTTCTTATTAGTGCATCTCTTCTGTATCTGCCGTGATTTACAAATTAAAAATTAATGTTAAACTTTTTGTTTTTTTGAAATAAATATCAGTGGCATTGGTAGCGTAATCACATCAAATGTTCTATCGTAAAGTTTCTTTAATTGTCATTTCAAAAACTTTCGTCATCATGACGAGATAAGGAGCATTTTATTGTCATCGTTTGTGTTTGTTCACTAACAAAATTATGTTGTGATGATGCTCAAGTTGATTTTGAAATTCTTACTAAATAGTAGATTCGAATATATAGGCCCTTAAGATGAGGCTAAGTTCAAGGAGTTTCTACTTTACCCAGGAAATCCGGAGAATTGGCAAATAGCATGTTTTCTCTCCTTCGGAGAGATCAAGTACCTACTAAACTCTTGCTTCAAAACAGTTGATGAAAAACAAAAGTTTTACTTTTAGTATAATAAAATCGAGTTGCATTAGTAATAATACATAATTAGAAAAACAAAATAACACAAACTACTACGCCGTGAACTAATCGCTCATGAATTGCGTATTTTTGTGTTGTGTTAAAATTGTGAATTGGTGTTATACAGTATGTCCCGTGTAGGAAGAGACAATGAGTCTTAGAACAGAATTTGAAGTACAAATGTGGGCGTGAAAAAAATTATTTTGTCCATTTTCCATTTATCCAGCGCGGATTCCATCCCAATGTTTCTAGGAAAGTTCATGAAATAACTGTCATTGGGTGTGTATGATTAATAGGACTACTATGTAGCAGTACGAACGTGATATTATGTCTAGATTTTGAAAAAAAAATTGTTTATTGAAGTTTCTCTCCACCCAACGCGGGTTCCATTCTCAAAGAACCTAGGGAGCTTCATAAAATTACTGCATTGGGTGTGTATGGTAGTAGAGATACTATGAAGCACTATGAACGTGATACTATGTCTAGTTTTGTGAACAAAACTTTTTGTCTAGTTTCCGTCTACTCAATGCGGATTCTACCCCCAAAGAACTTAGGGATGTCCATGAAAAATTACTGTGATTGGGTGTGTATGATTAATAGGATTACTATGTAGCAGTATGAACGTGATACTATGTCTAGATTTCGTGAAAAAAATTATTTTGTGAAGTTTCTCTCCACCCAACGCGGGTTCCATTCTCAAGGAACCTAGGGAGCTTCATAAAATTACTGCATTGGGTGTGTATGGTAGTAGAGATACTATGAAGCACTATGAACGTGATACTATGTCTAGGTTTTGTGAACAAAAATTTTTGTCTAGTTTCCGTCTACTCAATGCGGATTCTACCCCCAAAGAACTTAAGGATGTCCATGAAAAATTACTGTGATTGGGTGTGTATGATTAATAGGATTACTATGTAGCAGTATGAACGTGATACTATGTCTAGATTTCGTGAAAAAAATTATTTTGTGAAGTTTCTCTCCACCCAACGCGGGTTCCATTCTCAAGGAACCTAGGGAGCTTCATAAAATTACTGCATTGGGTGTGTATGGTAGTAGAGATACTATGAAGCACTATGAACGTGATACTATGTCTAGGTTTTGTGAACAAAAATTTTTGTCTAGTTTCCGTCTACTCAATGCGGATTCTACCCCCAAAGAACTTAAGGATGTCCATGAAAAATTACTGTGATTGGGTGTGTATGATTAATAGGATTACTATGTAGCAGTATGAACGTGATACTATGTCTAGATTTCGTGAAAAAAATTATTTTGTGAAGTTTCTCTCCACCCAACGCGGGTTCCATTCTCAAGGAACCTAGGGAGCTTCATAAAATTACTGCATTGGGTGTGTATGGTAGTAGAGATACTATGAAGCACTATGAACGTGATACTATGTCTAGGTTTTGTGAACAAAAATTTTTGTCTAGTTTCCGTCTACTCAATGCGGATTCTACCCCCAAAGAACTTAAGGATGTCCATGAAAAATTACTGTGATTGGGTGTGTATGATTAATAGGATTACTATGTAGCAGTATGAACGTGATACTATGTCTAGATTTCGTGAAAAAAATTATTTTGTGAAGTTTCTCTCTACCCAACGCGGATTCCATCTCCAAGGAACCTAGGGAGGCTCATAAAATTACTGTCCTTGGATGTGTATGGTAGTAGAGATACTATGAAGCAGTATGGACGAGATACTATGTCTATATTTTGGGAAAAAAATTATTTTGTGTAGTTTCTCTCTACCCAACGCGGATTCCATCCCCAAGGAACCTAGGGAGGCTCATAAAATTACTGTCATTGGGTGTGTATGGTAGTACAGATACTATGAAGCAGTATGGACGAGATACTATGTCTAGATTTCGAGAAAAAAATTATTTTGTGTAGTTTCTCTCTACCCAACGCGGATTTCATCCTCAAGGAGCCTAGGGAGGCTCATAAAATTACTGTCATTGGGTGTGTATGGTAGTACAGATACTATGAAGCAGTATGGACGAGATAATATGTCTAGATTTTGAGAAAAAAATTATTTTGTGCAGTTTCCCCCTATATCTAACGCGGGTTCCACTGCCGAAAAAATTCTTGAAATTACTGGGGTGGTTGCGGGGTGGGGGGAATAAAAAACCTGAAGTTGCAGACTGATGAATCGTTTTGAAGTTGAAAAAATAAATGCGTATCTATACCACGTGACCTTGAACTTTCGAATAAATTAATTATACACATCGAAATCGAGTGTAAAACGAATTGCGTTATAATTTTTTTCGTTGATACGTTATATTCAAAATTTCGCCTGATTCATATTTGTTTTTCCTTGTCAAAACAACGTAATATTGTAATTTATTGTTTCGAAAATAAACTACAAGCTACAAGGTAGGTTAAAACAAATTTTAAACTGCCAAACAATTTTCTCTGTAAATGAAATTTAAGTACACTGACTGGACACTGGACAGCTTTAAATTTACGCTTTGATAATTTAAACTTATTTGATTGAAACAAATTTGAATATCAAATTGCTATTTTTACTTTTAACAAAATGTAGCTAGTCTGTAAACGTATAAAGAGTTCGGCAACGGGAGAGAGTGTCGAGTAGCTATCGGTGGCGGAAAACCTCATGAAGGTTTTCCACATTTCTCAACCAATTCGCTCTTTTCATTTGTTATGATGCATTATCTCAAAAACGGTTAATAAAAACAATTATTATTATTACGTATTATACTTTTTTCAATACTTTTTAAAATAAAATACTTGTAGCAGTTATAGCAATTTCCCATTTTTTAGTTTTTCGGCCTGTAACTACTGAACATAGCACCAAAAATTTAAAAGCACTAACTGAATTGCTCTTTCAGAACAGCACTTCTTTCCCCATTGGACCGATTATTAAAAATAATTCACCCTGTAGTACTACCTATGTGTCCATTTAAGAAACTTGAGACGTGATTGAACATAAAAGAAATTCGCCCTGTATAGGTAAAAAAGTGTAACAACTGCGTAGTAATAATAAAGTTTTTTAATTAAAATTTACAAAATTTAATAAAATTTGGATTAAGTACGCTTTGCTTAAAAAATGAAAGTTAAAAAGTTGGATTTTTTAAAAACAAAAGACAATATAACTCGTAAACAGAATAATAATTAGATTTTAAATAAATAAAAATATTTATTTCGTTTTAAATAAAATAATTTTAATGCGAAAATTTAGAAATAGAGGTAGTAGTAAATATTAGTATATTGGAAATAATAATATATTATCGATATATTGGGGTAGACCGTATGATAGATGCTCGTCATTTTCTTTTCATCGACAATTTTCCTTTAAATCTTTGACGTATTTAATATACAAAGAAAAGTTTAGTGTCTGTCAGTATGATATTGCTATTTTGATCAAAATTCGAGACGGTAGAATTTTTAATCTGTGTTTAGTAGTTTGATAAACGTTCCCGAAAAATGCAATATAAAATATCGACCGTTCAACTGGACAATGGATTGTACAATATTTTTTCTTAAATTTTAACATTATCCTACTGCATAGATAAAAGGCAAAACTGTGGCGATAAAAATCTCAAATAACAATACCATTATTACGATATAACTCCTACAACTGCAATTTCATACACAACTGCCCTATTATTATAAGAAAGTAACCATTTATGTGTTATAATAATGTTGATGTTTATTTTCATAACGTGAACAATGCAACAACCTCGTTTAATAATAAATAAACTTAATAACTTACATTAATTTTATAAACCCAAGCTCTGTATGTGTATACGCCGCCGCATATGCGGTTTGGGTTTTAAGTAAGTAAAATAACAATAATAATAAACATTTTCTCAACAAACACACCGTTAAAAATTGCTACAATTTTTTCTAATTACAAATTCACCAACGTATAGTACA
Source organism: Malthinus flaveolus (assembly GCA_950108345.1). Classification (NCBI taxonomy): domain Eukaryota; kingdom Metazoa; phylum Arthropoda; class Insecta; order Coleoptera; family Cantharidae; genus Malthinus; species Malthinus flaveolus. Next base: position 4,131,093 of record OX467287.1, on the reverse strand, counting down.
ATAAAACCGCCCTTTTTAATACAAAACTTGTTACTTCGTACAAAGAAATTTTTTTAAACGACTCCGTTCAGCTTCATCGGTTCTAATTATAAGTTGTGAGAATAAAGGTAGTATATCACATAGGAAATTTATTTAGACTGCTAGGGTATATCGATTAATTCTTGCTCACTTGATCAATTAAATCATAAAACAATTAATCTTTGCTCTTTGATTCGAGACTGTTTCTTAATTGATTTCTCGTAAATTGTGACGATAAACCTTTCAGTAAATATTGGAAATTGGAATAATCGTCTTTTTGGATTATGTTCTCTTTCTCTTTTGCTTGCAACGCATCGGACGAGCTTCGGTAAGCTTTGTAACCATGTTGAAGACTCGAAGAATAGCACCGGAGAGTAGTGATTTTTCTCTTCCAATTTTTTTTAAATCTGAGAAAATTTTATTGAATTAAAAAAAAATTTCCAGTTACTTTCGGAGATACTTTTTTGTAATTTATGTAATTTATTCTTGCTACCTGAAGATCCCATAACCAGGATCTGGGAAGCGTACCTTAAAAGAAGACAGAGAGTTGACCACAGGTTGGTTAATACCCGATGTTGCTGCAATCAATCAAGTTTTGTAATTTTCGTAAAGTCACCAAGAGCCAATCAGATCATGTTGTATACCGATAAAAACGCCGTTAGCGCCATCGAGTATTGTACCCATTTGAGTCATATTTTTAACTAAGCCCAGTCAGGCACTATATTGTTTTTTAAAGGGGGACTTTCGTTTCGAGAGGGCTCACTGAAAACTGGAGGAGTGGGCCACAAAAATATACTATGTCAGTCGATTTTAACATGGTAAAATTCGTACAATCGCGGTTTAACTTTACTATAAGTCATATCAAGCCACTCCGCTCCCCCACCTCGAGGGGAAAGTCAATGGGGCTTGAAACCTTCCAGGTTTTTAAAACTCGGGAGAAGTGCCAGAGATAAACTATTAAAAGAAATAGTTACTGTTTGTTTCGTTTCTCTATCAATTTGCCGGATTAGTGTTCGCTGTACTTTGAAGGGATACACCCAGACCCATGTCTCGCTTGTAATGTGTATATTTATAATAGCGTACGCCTCTCTGTATACTGTAAATGTATAGGTTCGAGATAAGTATAGCCCTGTCGTGAACCGAACCTAAAGGAAATAAAAAACTTAGCTATGTAACTACCCCGTAATTTTTAAACCACGGGTACGTATGATTAGGGAACACGAAAGTATTGGCTTAATTTCTCGGATTATTCGGGAAACTAGGCAGCCTTATTCCCTCCCGTAACCAGACACTGCTGGAATGGACCATCTTTTCTTGAAGACTCGTAGGATAATAGAATAAGTGAAAACATCCTATTTGGCGATGGCGAACCTATGACCCGCGGGTCATAGACTGACCCACGAGACAATTTTTAATGGCCCACGAGCATGTTCACGAAGTCTAAGCTAAAGTTTTGTAACTAAAAGAAAATCAGACAAAAAAAAAGCCAAAATTTTCATCCCTTGTTTTTGCGGAACATTATCTTTGGAGACACTACCAATGGCTATTAAAATTCAGGAACTTCGTTTTTAAGCCGTTTGACCTTAAACAATCAAAAATTTTTGTCTGCGGCGCTATTTCATTTTATTTCTAACGCTAGAAATGCACAATTTTCCAACTTCACTTGCAAACCTTCTCCTGAAAATGTTTTCTGGCTACGGCCTTGGACGTGACGTTTCGCGCCATCACTGCAAATAATATACGACTTCATATTAAAAAAATAAAATTGATTGGTTAACCCGCCACCAAAAAAGGTTCGCCATCACTGTTATAGACACTATAGGTATCCGAGATGACATTGTATGTAGAGACTGCAGACTGCGGGGGTCTGGATTTTGATCTGGATTATTAAGGAGGGGGAGCAAGCTCCCTGCACTTAGGCCACTTAATCGGGCTCATTGTACCACCTCCGAGCGGCCTTCCCGTGCCCATCAGATCTCGAACCATCCTACTTGTAGAATAAACTCCAGAATTCTGGCGGGAAGGATGGTGCTTATTTTAGCCATGTCGAGCCAGAAGTCCCTCAACACGGATGTTCTTATCGACGTTGGTAGAAAATAGCCGATCTACCGTTTTGATATTTGGTGTAAATTTTTATCGTACGCCCCCAAACCATTTGTATAATGCCAGGATATTATGACATCAGAAATTGGCGACCCTGCTAGTTCAATTTGCCTCATACTATAGTTTTGATGAATCTCAACGCCTGTCAGGATGGTGACGTTTACCAACCGCCTGATTTAGCTTGAGAACACCCCAGATACAAACGTTTTTTGCCCTCAAGTGTGCCTGGTCCTATTAACCAGAGGTGCGTCTCGAGTTGTCTAGTTTTAGGGGCTCATGGTGGCCTCTAGAGTTACGCGGTAGCTTTTTTTCATTCATTCACCGATTCATCATATTTTTGGCTTCTTCTAGACGACTTAGAAACTTGAAACTGAACGTGGGGCGTTACGGTTTGAGATTTTCTTCGATATGGTTCTCAGAAACCCTTATTTAGTTCTTTGACCCATTTTCATACAGCCGAGCTCAAACAAATTGAACTAATATTGTGATTAATGCACGTAAACTCTCCGAGTATTGGTGGTGCAAGTTACAACTTACGTAAAAAATAAAAAATCGCAACTTGCGCAATAATGAAATCTGCCACTGAAGTAACTACTCGTAGAACGTTATAAGTCTTTCAAGTGAATTTCAGTTTCTGCCACTTTCAGAGCCGTGTCCAGAAAATACCCTTTGTGCACTACTCCTCTATTTATCACCCTCAAGTTTCGTGCGATTTTGTTTTTAGATTAAACGTATTTCTAGTCGAACAGATTCGGCCAACTTTCAAGTAACGACCACTAATGAGTATACTAATTTGCTGTAACAAAACGTTACGGCGATCTCGACGTCGCTTCCGAATAAAGTTTAAGAAAAAAGCGAAATGTGACAAAAAAATTCTTTTTTATAACTTTTAAAATAATTTAAAATTGCTGAAAAATAAGTTTATTGCTAATAAAAGTGTGTAGCAAAAATCTCACGTGCCTACGTGCACAGATTCGAAAGAAATTTTATAAATTTTTAATAAAAATGTTTTATAAAAAAAGACTTTGGCGCAATAAAAGTTTTCTTATATTCTTTAATATTTAAGTAGTAACACTAAAAATCATATCAACGAATACAAGGGGGTTACATTACCATGGAAATTATTACATCCTAGAAAGACGACGTGTCCCAAGTTTACATATATTCCACATTTCCGGGGAGTAACCACGTGTTTAGACTATTATTCTTCTTGTTCTACGTTTGTGACGTGACTGTAATGTGCTTTCCGGAACTTGAATTTTGGACCAAAGGGAATTAAAAGGCGAGAATCATATATTCAAATAGGCAAATTTTTCGCATTTTCTTTTACTAATCTATTTTGTCTTCTCATGTTGTCACCAATTCTCTTATTGTATTTCTTATTTAATATTAACAATTTATCAACGCGTTTTCATTTGAAATGTAGTATAGGTACGGTGGTACGGTAATAGGTACTTCCAATTGAACGAAATTGACCACATTTTTGTTTGTTAAGTATTCTGTCGTTGCTTAAAACAAATTGCGTTTATTTACCGATATTTTTTCTCCTTTGTAAAATTTTTTATTTACGCTTTACAAGATAGTAAAGCTCGCTTTAAAGCTAAGCTTGTTAGTAGGTCAAGAGTGAATGAAAGTGATGACAGGTTGGCGAATTTCGTTATAGAGAGATTTGGTATTGAGGTATTTGAAGAAAATTTACAAACAAGCACTCACACACGCATGTAAACTCACAACTCACCCTAAAATTTTAATGTGTAAATTATGTAACCGTCACAAAATTAATTAACAAAATTTAAGTTAAAATATTGTAGCATAAAGAAGTTTATTTAAATAGTCAAAAAAGATTAAATTTAATAAATTTATTGACTTTTTGAAGAAAAAATACCCTTCACACGTTCATTACGTATTTATGGTAATAAATGACTGCAGTACCTGCTTAACATCTTATACTTTAATGTAAAAGATATTAACCTAACGAAATTATTTACGATATTAGTTTGTGCTTTTTGTAGGAAAACCATTCAAATTCGCAAGCTCTAAAAGCACTCACCATTCATGGAGAGAAATTACTGAAGAAGCCATCGTATTTATACGTTAATCCCAAGCATTCTCAGGTATATTTTTATACACTTTGTCACGACGAACTTCGTCTAGCTATTCATTTGAAATGGTTTGCGGTAGATCACTTAAAGAAGGTTTCCGAACCCTACAAATCGATTAAAAATAGCGCGTGGATGTTGCTCATATGTACATATATTTAGGTTATACCATACCGAAAGTGTGGGTTCTGGATTCTTTAGGGAGGGATCATTCGGGTCCATTGTACTTTCTCCAAGCAGCCTCTCCGAACTCATCAGATCTCAAGCGTGCAGGATGAAGTCCAGAGTTTTGGCGAAATGAGCGGTGTTTATCCTGACCATGTCAAGCCAGAAGTCTCCCAACAAAGATCATCTTGTTAAAGGTTGATCTGGACAGTGGTACAGCGCGTGCTGTTTGGATCAAACATTGTCTTTTGAATGCCTGGTTCAGCAGCTTTATGCACCCCCGCAGGAAGCCAGAGGCTACCTTGCAAGTGTTTAGTGCGTGCAAGGCAAATTTGCAATTTGTATGATATTTAGGTTATACCGAAAGTCTGGATTCTTTAGGGAGAGGGTACTTAAGTCACTCATTCGGCTCCATTGAACTTTCTCCAAGCAGACTCCCCGAGCTCATCACGTTATCTCGAGCTTGGTGGATGAATTCCAGAATTTGGGCGAGATAGGTGACGTTTATTCTGACCATGTCTAGCAAGAAGTCCTTGCACGGATCCTCTTGTTAACGATTGAGCTGGACAGTTTAGCTGTTTGCATGAAACATTGTAAGGCCCGGATACTCGTATTATTTTTGTTTTTGATTTTCTTGTTTAGGATTAAATTTGCGCTGTGAAATATTCCCATAAGTTTACTTTGAAAGACTGAGGCATATTTCTCCAGCGATAGGCTGCTTTCGAGGGCAATCTCAGGTGAGTGTATACCTGCTTTTTTACCCAGCAGTGAAGACAGTTATGTCTGGTTCGATGTTCTCAATTGGATCCATTAAAGTTTGAAAGTCTCAATTGAACGTGTATCTTGAGAAGATGCGGCCTGCACTCATCTGCAAGGAGGTAGCTTCTTAGAGTTCTCTTTTTGATGGATTATAACCCCCCAACTTCGCAGTCCAAGAACTATTTTTGCCCCCCCCCCGCCCCCTCGCACAAGTCCAGTGGTGGAAAGCATATCGGTACTTCCAGAGTCGACGAGAGTGTGGTTTTGATGGCTTCTAGTACCAAGAGGCTGAAGAGTCTCTGTGTTTTGTAAAGTAGATTTTTTTACTGATCTTTAGCTAATTACCTCTTAGCTGGATATCGTATATACCGGGTAGTGACTTACACGATGCAGCATAAGGATTTTAATGGCAAATTTCTAATGTGCTAATATTTTCTTTCCAAATTATTCTAGAGCTAAAGTTTATTAAGATTTTTTTTAAACACAAGATGCCAGTAGAGTTAAGCTCTAAAATAATTTCGTAACAAAATATTTGCACACTACGAATGTATCAATCCGTGTATGAGACGTCGTCACCACCGGTAGTTTGCATGAGTTAAACTAAAATATAAAATGAATAAATACACTAAATAAAGCAAAAATATGGACGTTGTTCCGTTTAAAATAAAGAAGCTTGTAGGTGCTTCCCGTATAAACGAAAGCTGTATCTGTATAGCATGCAAATTATTTTTAATGGTTTTGTCGGATTCGAAAACTCCCTAGTAGTTTTTAACCATTTTCAATAAACTGCAAACCGACGCCAGTTGTAAGTTGTGACAAATCATGTATGTTTCGTTTTCGTCAGAAAAAGACTTTCGAATTGGGAAAGTAAAAATAATAAATTTTTTATACCTAGTATGATTTTGCAATTTAAAAGAATTAAACGATTCATCAAAATGATCACGATTTTGTTAGTTTATGAGAGCAGGAGGTCATAATCTTGAGTAACTCGAAAGATAATTAAATTTGATCGTGCCTTAATTAACATTTTAAATTTGGTCTTGTCAAAAAATTGAGAACTTTATTAATCGTTTCTTTTAGGATCAAATTTACGCTTTTTCTTATAAAGTACAAGATCGATTATCTGGAGATGATTTTTCCCACGTGCAGCAACAAAATTCCAAGGTAACTAACGGCGAATATAGAGTAAAACTACCGGACGGCCGTTTACAAATCGTTTCGTACGTTGCCGATAAAAATGGATACAAAGCCGACGTAAAGTATACAGAAGGCGCACCACCGACACAAGTACGCCCCGGATTCAAGCCGACGACCGAAAATTACGATTACCTTTACGATTATCAGTTACAACATAAAAATACACAAACTCATGCTCATTTCTACAAAGACGATTACGTAACTCAAAACATACATAATTACCAAAATCAAAGATTAATCGAAAACGTTTCGCCTACAACACCGATTAATCTCGACATCGCACCCACGCGAACTTACGAAGATCAACTACAAATAAACCCATATTTAATAGTACAAAATATTCCCCAACATAGAGTAGAAGTTTTTGGAAACTATCGCGACAAAAATAAAATTGTTAAAATAAGTGAAAATAGTTTTAACAATAATAACAATAAAGTTGAGAAATTTATTGGATCTACTTTGGCTCCGTATCTACTTGACAGTTCGAAAAGTTTTCACGATAATACAGCTTTGTCCACAATAGCGCCAAACTTACAACAATATAATCAATTTCGAATTAATTCTCCTCGTATATACTATTTGGATCATCGCAAGAATCATATTTTGTATAAAAAGTAAATCAAAATATTTGTAGTATTTTTGGGACGTAAAATAAAGAAAATGTTAGGCTCAAAATTTATTTCTGTTGTTTGATTATTTATTATTTGTACGTATATTATAGCGTGTACATTATAAACTTTAATTTTGAATTTTATTTTTCAAACTTTGTAAATAAAATGAACTTTACTGCTCGCTCCAAAGTGTTTTGTTTTAGTTCAACATTTTCAGGGCATTTCAAATTCTTCTACTGCCAAATGGCACGAAACAAGCATTTTCAACTATTTCTAGCTTTTTGAAAATAATGGGCTTGCATTGATATTATGCAAGATGGCTATGAAAGAATGGGTATAGTAACAGTTACAAGTAACCTATAGTACGTAACGATGCAAAATTTTCGGCGTGAGATGTGAGATGGATTTAAAAAATCGATACAAATCAACATATCAATGTAATTTTCTGTATGCATCGTTGCACAAGCCTGTGTATTCAAGCAAACAAGCCGTTATTACGTATGAGTATTAGCTATTACTGTTATTAATTCCTGACTTCGAGACCATGAAGTTAGCATTGTTATCATTTTATGGCCCTTCGCGAAACTATTGAAGTTTTGATCTACCCGTATTCATCAACGAATTATCATAGCGATTAACTAAATCAGTTCAGAAACTGAACGTAATTTCGAATAAATTAGAATTAGAATAGCCGGAATATCGATTCGACAAGGTAACTTTCTCGCGCAGTCAAAGAAGGTAATAAATTTGTATTTTACTGGTCGGTCGATAGTATCAAATAATTCCTAATCGTATAAGCAGCCAGTCCTTTCCTGTTAGGTACTTCGGAGTAGATAATTTAACACCAATCTAATGGCGGACATGATTTACTTCAGATTGAGCTTTTGGATAAATTTAAAAAGGCGTAAAAATCCTTTCCGTTAATTCGCGTCCAGCTGAAAAATTTCCAATTTCATTCAATAAACGTAACATAACTTAAGCTTCGGGTGGTGTTTTTTACACAAAAGCGTTTTTGTTTGTTTTTACTTTTTTTTTATACAAAAACCAATTAGGAAAATTTAACGTGCCCAATTAATGCGTATACAGGGTGTCTAATATCAACTCACGTTTTTAGGGTTCTTCTTTCTCAGCCACTTCTCGTCCACTCCTGGACATAGGCCTCCTTCATGTTTTTCCATGCTGTCCTGTCTTGTGCCTTCTGGAACCATCTTTTCCCTGCTTGTTTTTTGATGTCGTCAAGCCACCTCCTCTGGGGTCTCCCTGTACTTCTCTTTGTTTGTCTTGGTCGCCAGTACGTTAGTTTGGTTACCCATTTAGCATGATCTTGCCGGGCTACATGTCCTACCCAGCGCCACTTCAGTTTTGCGATGCGTCTTATTATATCCTCGACTTTAGTTTTATGTCGGATATCTTCGTTTCTCTTTCTGTCCCTTAGACTAATCCCGAGCATCGCCCGTTCCATCGCCCTCTGCATAACTCTTAACTGATTTGCAGTCTTCTTGGTCATGGCCATTGTTTCCAATCCATAGGTCGCTATTGGCAGTATGCAGGTGTCGAAAACTCTTCGTTTAAGGTTGATGGGTATGCTACTATTTCTAAATGTATAGTTCATTTTCCCGAACCCTGCCCAGGCTAATCTTATTCTTCTTTTAATCTCCGCTGTCTGATTTTCTTTGCCTATTCTTATCGCATGTCCCAAGTATATATACTCCTCCACGTTTTCCAATCTTATACCATCTATGTTTATAGGTTCTTCGGTGTCACTTATTATTTTGGTTTTTGTGATGTTCATTTTCAATCCGATCTTTTTTGAAGCATCGTTAAGTTGTTCTAACATGTTGCTTAGTTCTTGTACGTTATTACTTATTAAGACGATGTCGTCGGGTTTTTGGGTGTTTTTAGGGTTACTCTCTTAATATAAGAGCTACACGGCCGTTTGAATTAGTAGGTGTAGTTAGGTAGAATTACACGACTAATTTACTACCGAAAGAAAAAAATTCAGAATTTTATTTGTGGAAAAATAGGTTTTGATAGTTTAAGCCCCAGAAATGAACTTGGAGAAAATAATTTTTAATCCGCCCATCTGTTTTCTGACTTTCAATTAGAGGAAATATTATACGAACTTCATAGTTCGGGAGGCAGCGTCGAAACATACTAAACTAAAGCACTAAACCATTAATATAAAATTTTTGATGATAAGGCTGAGAGAATGGAAGTTTATCGCTTATAACTCGAAAACTACACATTTTTGGAGAAAAATATTCTTATACAAAAATAAATTACTCTCAATTTCCTACAAGTTATGTCTCTTATGTCTCAGACTACACTAGACTAGACCAGGCAAGACAAAAACAGTATTTTGGCAAATTTAGGAATTTTTTTTAAACTTTAACGCGCTCTAGTGGCTAAACCGTACATTTTACAAGAAAACCCCAAGATACATAATTTGTAGGAAATTTAACGCAGTTTATTTTTATATAGAAGCATTTTTTTCAAAAAGTGCGTACTTTTTAAGTTATAAGCGAGAATCTGAAAAAAGAATAAAAACCCATTTTTCTCGAGCTTTTTTGAAATTTTCATCATACTTTAACGCGCCCTAGTGGCTAAACCGTACATTTGTAGAAAAAATCCCAAGATACATAATTTGTAGGAAATATAACGCAGTTTATTATACCTATAGAAGAATTTTTCTCAAAAAGTTCGTAGTTCTTACGTTATAAGCGAGAAACTGTAAAAATAACAAAAACCCACTTTTCTTGAGCCGGGCCCTCAAATGAATGCTACCTCTTAGGAGTGGCAGACGGTTGGTTTTATTAAAGTGCTCTTTCAGTCTGCATCGTCAAATTTTGTACTAATGAGGCACGCTGCCTCCCGACCATCAAAATAAACTATACCATTCCAACTTCTCAAGACAAACCATTAATAGTACCCAATGGACCAATTGATAAGAACGATTTAATTATTAGATATAGTTAATAGTGCTAATGGTTTTACCGCAAAGCCTCCTCAATCTACAAACTTAAAACATAAAACTGAACTAACCAGTCTATAAATTAGGTGCTGGAGCTTACTAAAAGTAGTTGATTGGACTAGATGGGCTCGCATGCTCGCAACAAAATAGCACTGTCATTTGGAAGCACTTTCGTGATTTAATAAATTTTTTTAGTTACCCTAGTTGTTTGTTTATTAAATTATTATTAGACACCCTGTATAAAACAACCTTAATTTGTTTTTCTTATTGCTGAAATTTTAATTAATTTGTAACAAATAAACAAAAATAAACACGAAATTGCTTTGTTTTCGTCCAATCTCTTTCTCGTAATGAAGACTGGGGCTATTGACTAGAAAAGGCAATATTTCAACAATATATTTGTATATATGTATAGTATATAGAAAAGAAAACGAACTCTGTATCTAGTAGTAGAAAACGTTATCTGTCTGCATCCAATTTGGGACGTAAAGTAGAAATGAAATTGTTCCTTTATATTTTATTCAAACAAAATTCTTTCGCTAAATTAGAAAAAGTTTTAACGTGATTGGATACATTTTTGTTGTTTTTAACTTTCTTGTTTACCTGCCCTTACTTAATTTAATTTTTAAGTTACTTTACTTTAATAATACATTTTTACCGATCGTTTATATTTGAACTGGGAGAAATTGGGGAAAATTGCTAACTCAGAATTTTAACATTTTAACGGCAACGGGGCTAAGTTTAATTTGTTTTTTCCTCTTTCAAAATTTATCTATTGCCTTTTCGTGTTAAAAAAAAGAAAATTTTGTTTTATAAGCGCATGTGTTTGATGTTATAATTTGTTTTTGCGCTTGCGTTTCGTGTTATCCTTCTGCAAGGCAAGGATAACAGGTGACAAGCAGTGTCCGTAAGGATAGCATCAGCGCAGTATTCATTTCTGATTATAAATCAAGTTCATGATTACCTCGTGGATTTAGATAATTTTAGGTTAGGTTGTGGTCTTTAATATCTCTTAATCTTAGTGAATAATAAATTTAATCGTGACATCTAGTAATTAAGACGCTTAATTAGGTAACCCTTTTTAAGCTGCACACTTACACACAATTTTTAACTTTTTTTTTTGAAATTTTTCCAGCCTCGCGAATTGCAAAATTTTTAACTTTTCGGTTAAATTTTGCATAAAATAATCTTCTTTTGTTAATGAAAATTCAATTTTAATCTTTAAAGCCAACACTTTAATACAAATTGTTTTCCCCCATTTTATGGAAGTTGCATTACAATTAGCTTTTTTCCCACCCTCCTCTTCTTCAACAAATTTTTTTAGCCAATACACGAAGTTTCAAAAATGGATTTGTAATTAATTTTTATTTATGTTTGGAGTTTTCTCCACTCGTGTATAGCTTTTTGGATTTGTGCAAAAAATAACTACATTTGATTAACTGTGTAATGGTGTAAAAAACTAATTGTTTAACAAAAATAGGAACTTTTTGATGCAGGTGGTTTCTTTAAAAAAAAATTTCTTGTTAACAAACTTGAGTGAACGTAAAAAAGCTAGTAAAGAACTGTTGTATAAACAAGAAATAGGAAAGAAGTACTAATAGGGTGAGTTCGTTTTATTTCTTTTTATACTCAGGACCTTCGTAGACTAACTTATCTGCTTGGATGATTGTTATACCTACAATTTATAAGTAGCTAAGTTTTTAAAACTTGACAAAAAAAAACAAAAGACATAATTTGTAGGATATTTAATGCACTTTATTTTTATATGGGAACACTTTTCTCTAAAAGTGCGTAGTTGTCTAGTTATGCGCGATAAATTAAAAAAGGTCTTTTTGGCGAATTTTGAAATTGGAGTCAAACTTTAACGCGCTCTAGCGCGTAAACCATTTGCCTGAAGAACAAACCTTAGAAGAGATCATTTATAGGAAATTGAGTGTTCTTTACTTTTCTATAGGAACACTTTTCTCTAAAAGTGCATAGTTTTCCAGCTAGGAGTGATAAAATAAAAAACGTATTTTTGGTCGCTTTTGGAATTGTAGTTAAACTTTAACGCGCTCTAGCTCCTACATGATTCGCTTGAAGAAGAAAACCTAAAAGATATAATTCGTAGGAAACTTAGTGGACTTTATTTTTCTATAGAAACACTTTTATCTAAAAGTGCGTAGTTTTTCAGTTATGAGCGTTACACTAAAAAAGGTATTTTTAGCCGATTGTGGAATTGTGGTCAAACTTTAACACGCTCTAGTGCCTAAATCATTTGCTTAAAGAAGAAAACCTAGAAAATATAATTTATAGGAAATTGAGTACTTTATTTTTCTATAAAAACACTTTTCTCTAAAAGTGCGTAGTTTTCCAGTTAAGAGCGATACACTAAAAAAGAATTTTCGGTCGATTGTGGAATTGTGGTCAAACTTTAACACGCTCTAGTGCCTAAACAATTCTCTTAAAGAAGAAAACCTAAAAGATATAATTCGTAGAAAATTGAGTGTACTTTATTGTTCTATAAAAACACTTTTTTTTAAAGTGCGTAGTTTTCCAGTTATGAGCGATACACTAAAAAAGGTGTTTTTGGCGAATTTTGGAATTGTAGTCAAACTTTAACGCGCTTCAGCGCGTAAACCATTTGCCTAAAGAACAAACTATAGCAGACATCATTTATAGGAAATTTAGCGTTTTTCACTTTTCTATAGGAATACTTTTCTCTAAAAGTGCGTAGTTTTCCAGTTATGAGTGATAAACTAAAAAACGTATTTTTGGTCGATTTTGGAATTGTAGTCAAACTTTAACGCGCTCTAGCGTCTACACCATTTGCTTGAAGAAGAAAACCTAAAAGATATAAGTTATAGCAAATTAAATTTACTTTATTTTGATCCAGAAGCGATTTTTTCAAAAAGTGCGTATTTTTCAAGTTATAAGCAAAAAACTGAAACAGAAAAAACCAACTCTGGTCGAGCCTCCCCAAAGTTAATGCTATCATTTAGGAGTGGTAAACGGTTCGTTCTATTACTAATTTGCAATGTTCTGCAGGACAAACGCTTCCCTGGAATAAATAACTGACGTAGTTTTACGACATTTTTTGTAAATTTTAGTGCATGTAACTGTAACGCGGCCAATATAGCCCGGCAGACGAGCGATTTTATTATTGGATATGGAAAGTAGTATGCGATTTATAAGTAATTTATGAGGCGGTATGGGTTGTAGATTTTTATACCTCATCATTTATTTATCATAAGACTGGGACGCTTAAACTGGAACACTAGAGTACTCTACGACTGTTGTAGTTATTAAAAGTAATTTTACAAGAAAAGATATTACTTATTTCGCGAAAACTAAAACGTATATTCTCTAGAGTAAATGCTTTTTTGGGGTTAATACAAACTTTTTATTAAGCAACAGGAAACTTTTTGAATCTACTTCAATATTCCGTGCATAAATATTTGATTTTATAAATGCAACAAGCATTACATGTGAAGTAACTTAAGTAGCTAAAGTGCATCTCTGAATATGTCTCTACGAATAGCTTCTAAACTTGCCTTCTTTAAAATGTCTTTTCTTTTGCTTGTCGTTACCATTATAAGTTGTATGTTTAAGAACTTACTCGAGTAGTAAAAATATTGGTGCATATTTCAAAACTTCCCTTGTAAGCTCGCAAAGTGAGATGAAAAGTAAATTTTTCGGAATTAAAACTTCAATTTTAGAAAGTGTGCCCTAAAGTCGACGCTTAGTTTTTCTTTTTTTAGCTTGTTTCGAAATTTCCAGTATAGGTACATACTGGTAAAAGTTCTAAATTATTTTTTATAATGTCACGGAAAATGAAAAGGGGTTCTCCTTTTATGGAGTTTACGGCATTTTATGCTAAAAATAATTAATTTGGAGGTGGAAGTTGGAAGCAATAAGAAGTTTTTGTTTTTAGAGACGCATTAAAATGTTTTTACGAAATTTTCAAAAAAGTTCTTATTTAAATTTTAAATGGCGATAATACAGGGTTGTTGAAAAGGGTAGAAACAATTTTTGAGGCTTAAAGTTAATTTCGTATAGCTCGTGAAGGAGGATTTCGATGTGTAAGTCGCATACGCTAAGAGCATTATCAATTTCAAATAGCTTTCGGTTTTATTAGAAAATGATATAAATATCCTCCTTCAAAGGGCATCATAGTAGGCCTTTGAAATGGTTTCGACGAGTAACTAATTTGTGATAAGACTTCTTCAGAAGTTGGTACGAGTAGCTCTACATATCTAATTCCTCAATATATCAAAATTTCTAAAGGAAATCAAATATGTGGTAGTTTGAACGATTTTTCCATTAATCTATGGAATAAATTAAGTAAACAATTGGTTAGGCTAGCACTTTCTCTTTTAATCATTGGCCGTTGTAGCAGAAACGATTGGGCAGCTCTCTGTAGAGAAATTTTCTTTCGGAAGAAGCACCAATGGGACTATTTCAAATACTTCGCTGTAAAATGATTACTTGCTAGTTTCTACTTCTTTAGAAAAATATGGAACGGCGTTTCTCTTTTTTTCAAAGCGGACAATAAATTTTCGTAAGTAGTTTGAAGATTAATGAATAATTTAGGCTTTTCCAGAAGCTTCTCTCATGGGTTTATAAATTCATATTTAAACAGAAACACACCCCTCTCTTAAAAGTAAACAGTAGGCTTCCGTAAATATTTTGCGTCAAAAGATTAATGAATAATTTAAGTAGACAACCTCTAGAGTGTTAGATGGATTTGAGAGTTTCTATTTACTCACTTTTATTGAAGTAAATGTAATGTATTATTAATTTTTATCGGATTTAATTTGAAAGCTATTGAAATTGCATAAGCGGGGAGGCCCATTAATTATAGTTTACGGATTAAAAAGAAAATAACCGAAAGCCGAGCCAATATGCTATCGCCAAAATATGATTTCTGTTGAAATTACAAGGCGTGGCTCTATAGCCGAGCAAATGCTTAAGGATTATCTATTACGTAGTACAAATGTTTTACGATAATTTGGGGATATTTCTCGTATAAGAAGAGGATTACTCTTAGCTTAGAATTGTTCGGTAATTCCAGTCGTTAGTTCCTTTCTTTCTTTTTTATAAACTTTCCAAACTTTTAAAAGTATTCGTTCATCCTCCACGTAAAATAATAAAACCAAAAAAAGTTAAAAAAAACAGAAAATATGCAAATTTCGTAAAAAGCGAAAATTGTTATTTAAACAATAATATTTTCTTTCGATTTAAACAAATTAAAAAAAACACATCGAGCTTAAAACTTTTAAGACTATAAATTTTGAAAGTTTGTATTTACATCATCTATGCAAATTTATAATTACTTTGGGAAACGCGAATAAAATTAAAATAACTTTAATCCTACAAACCGAAGCGACCAACTTTAATGTAAATTTGGTGAAATCCTGGGCGCCAATCAAACTACACTTTATTTCCTAGCTTAACTTAATTCGTAATCTGATTAACATAAAGTAAATCTATATGGTGCGTTATCCATTCTTTTAGGGAGGAAAGAAGACGAATTTTTGTGTAAAATTACTACTTTCAATTTTTTTTTACTTACTGTAGTAGCTATTTTGTCATTTTTACTCGTTCGGCTAATAATTCTCTCTATAGAACGGATTAAAAAGACATTAGTCATTAGTCCTTAACGTTTCCGATGTTAGTCTTAAGTACAACTTTGTTTGTTTAGGCAATAGGGTGATACCATGGTAATGCTCACCTTAAAAACCACATAAAGTACATTATTTTACGACGGACACGTTTATATTTAATTTACACGATTTCTTCGCAATAATTAATAATCCGTCAGTACATGGCTTCTTCAACGTATTCTCCTGATACACTTTGGCTGTGAGCTTCGTTGAGGATTAATGTAGATCGTTTATACCTAATTCAACATGTAGGCTTTTTTAAAAAACGCTTGTGTGGGCCATTCACGCACATAGTGAAACCCATACTATGATGAGGAAGCACGGAAAACCTCACCAGGTCCGGAGTCCGGTAAGATTGACAGATTGAGAGAGCTCTTTCTTGATTCGATGGGTGGTGGTTCATGGCAGTTCTTATCTGGTGGGGCGATTTGTTTGGTTAATTAAGATAACGAACGAGACTCTAGCCTTTTAAAAAGGCGTTTTCGACATCTCGAAGGCGTTTAAATAATTCTTTTAAGAGGGACAGGCGACTTCTAGTCGCATGAGATTGAGCAATAACAGGTCTGTGATGCCCTTAGATGTCCTGGGCCGCATACGTGCTACACTGAAGGAATCAGCGTGTCCTCCTTTCGTGCTAGGAATTGCTCCTTGCCATTGTTCCTCATAAACGAGGAATTTTCAGTAAGCCCGAGTCATAAGCTCGAGTTGATTACGTCCCTGCCCTTTGTAACCTAACATAACCTAACCTAACCTAACCTTTTTTTAGGGAAGGGAAACTCTCATGAGCACTCCCGCTAGCTGTTTAGCGGAGGTATTTGGTGGCCCTCCTTGGTGGCACTCATCCGTATTGGATATTACATTAAGTAGGGGCGCGGTGGGCTCGTCATTACCGGGCTTGGGTGCTGAAGTTAAATTGAGTCGTAGTTCCTCTTGCTGTCATGGCCTGACGGAAGTAATTTGTTATCACGGTCCAAGTTTGCGCATTGCGCCTTGCCATTGTTCCTCATAAACGAGGAATTTTCAGTAAGCCCGAGTCATAAGCTCGAGTTGTTTACGTCCCTGCCCTTTGTAACCTAACATAACCTAACCTAACCTAACCTTTTTTTAGGGAAGGGAAACTCTCATGAGCACTCCCGCTAGCTGTTTAGCGGAGGTATTTGGTGCCTCCTTGGTGGCACTCATCCGTATTGGATATTACATTAAGCAGGGGCGCGGTGGGCTCGTCATTACCGGGCTTGGGTGCTGAAGTTTAATTGAGTCGTAGTTCTTCTTGATGTCTTGCTGTCATGGCCTGACGGAAGTAATTTGTTATCACGGTCCAAGTTTGCTCGTTTCTTACTAGGAGTTCCGTAACTGTGTGCTTGCTCACCTCGCTGTTCAGCTCCCGTTTGATAGCGACCTTGCCGTTTCCGAATCCAGGACATTGAAATAGCGCGTGTTCCGGTGTCCCTTTCCTCACAATACCAACATCTTTCATTTTCTTTTTTTCCTATCTTGAACAGATAGGTACCGAGTATACCATGCCCTGTGAAGGCTTGGGTGGGGGCGTAAATTGTCACGCGCCACTGTCACGATGACCTAAAGCCTATAGAACGATGCTTAATTTTTTTTAGAAGTTCTTCAGACGAACTGTGGTGAAAGACTATTTCAAAAATTTTCAGGATCCTCCTTATGGAGTGACCCGACACAATAATGTATTGGTCAAACATTGTCCATAAACAACATTATAAAAGAAATCACTTTAAAAAGAATTTGAATATGAGCATTTTGGCGATTAAATTTGAGCGTCCTTCTATAAATCGCAAATTCGCTGTTTAAAGAAATAAAATAATCGTAAATCGAAAGTTGCGCGAAAAGGGGAATTTAAAATTACAAAATATTTGTTTGTACGGAAGTTTAACAAGTATTTACAATTCAAATTATCGTTTTATACAATATGAATAGGGGCATTAAAAATTCTTCAAACATAGAAAACACATCATGCAGGACATAAGCGAGCCAAGTTCATTGAATTGGACGTCGAATTCTGAGCAGTTTCAAAATTACAATTCAGTTTGTGCGACCGTGAATTGAATTTTGCAGTACATACGTTTATGCTGCAGGGTTTTCATTTGCCTTATAATTTTCTATTTTCGTCGACTTTCGAAATAAAAGTTATATAAACTTAGACAAGGTTGGGCTCGAACGACGGTTCTTATATGTATTATAATGAATAAAATTGGGCACAATTCCAATTTCGAAGCTCACATGAATAACAAAAGCACACAAAAGTTCTCGACTAGTTATTTCAATTTACCAAAATATTGTGGTCAACGGTCAAAGTTCAACTTGCCTTGTATAAACTTTGGAAATAACGTTAAAATGACAGAAACGTATTATTTGTTCGGGACTATTTAAGTGCCGGCATTTGAAATTTCCTCGATTTACATGGCTTAGTCAACACTGCCCTTTAAAATTAACGCTCACGCTTTCGAGACTAATGCAGCCACCCAAGTGCTTGCATTTGAATTAGTTACAATGCATTATAAATTTATTATTTATTTTATAAAACCGCATTTACTTTAAGCTTATATTTGAAGAAACGTCCGCAATTTAAACCAACTTCTCATTTAAACTGACCTCAATTTTCTCTTTTCACCAACGTCCGTACATTTTATTTGCTGAATGCAAGTCTTGGCAAACCTTAAACGTTTCGAACGAAAATCGCGTTTTATAAGACGTTAACCCTTTTCAAAATTTCGAAACGTGTTTTAAACAATTTCGAAAACAATAAATTGTGATTTTTGTAAAAAAGGAATAACTGTTCGATTGATGGAAAAGTAACAGCGGTAACTAACTCACGTACAGTCGTACAGTTTTCGTACGCCCGATATAACAAAACATTTTACGACAAGTCAAGAGGTTAAGCCCAGTGACGTGCGTTAGGAGACACTGGTCCTGTAGTGTGTACTATTGATCGCAAAAGTGTGAAACTTGCACAATCCCACCGTTTCCAGTTAATCTCGTACTTGATGAGTTGCTGAGAGGCGACCTAAAAACGCCGTAACTCGCTCAATTTGAGCTAGAATGGTTTGAAACCTTGTAAGCATCAAAAAAGGCATTTTTGCATTTGTCACCAAACTCTTCTCACACGAAAAATGCATTGTGGCTAATTTTTCGAAATTTGACTTTGATTGCGAGCTTGTACTTTCAGAATTGGGATTACACGTTCGCTTGGTTGCCTTCAGTCTTGGTCGTAAAGTTTTCCTATTTACCTCTACGTAATTTAATAATTATAAAAAGTTTCTGGTACAAATAATTATAATTAATTAATTAACGTGGGTGGAAACAATGCATAAATTTGCTTTATAGATAATTCATATTTCAATCAATCACACGAATCGTATAAACTTTCAAAATGACAACTACCAAATTGAATGAATAAGTTTATGTAAATGCGTTCATGATTATTCTTATTGTAATTTACAGTGCGCATTTGGATTAATTCAATAACAGATATAATATGTTGTTATTCTGTTACTGGGACTAGGGGGTAATAACAAATTCACAGACGTACACATCGAGTAGCGCGTTTTCAGGTGTGCCACCCACGTACCTATTGCAGTTCTATCCCTAAAGTTTTAGGAAGCTTTAGGGCTCTATTTACGTACACTATAATAATAATAATAATAATAACTTATTTATTGGTATAACTACACTAGTCACAATAATTGAAGGATATTAAAAAAAAAGCCAAATTTTAGGGCGATTTTCAACAAAGAATAACTCGGCGAAAAATGGTCGTACAGAAAATTTAAAAAAAGAAAATTGTAGCCTCAAGTATCTAGTTTTCAGATCTGAACAGTAAAATTTTTTAGCGTGGGCGGTTTTTACGTAATCATCCGAAAACTAACTAAGAATAATTTTCCAAATTTTTTCTCGTCTTTGAAATAGTCTGTGGACTTCAAAAAACTTTTTTTAATCTTGCGACCATAAAACTCGTTTAGACAATTTAATCAACTTTAATTTGACCTTATAATGAGTTGCGTACGATTTTTTTCCGCGAAGTAATCGTCGATCAAAGCAAAAAAGGCTATTTTAACTTTGACAATCGATTACTCGGGAAGTCATGATCGTACAGAAAATAAAAGTGGGTTTTTGGAAACTGCAAGACATTCTCTATAAGACGCAATTGGTGGCGATTGATAATAAAATTTTTTTAAAGCGATGATGAGGGCAGAAAAAAAGTTGAAGATTTGAGAATTTAAGGATATTTGGAAAATTTGGTATAACTTTGGATATAGGGGATGAACAAAGGATATCGTCGGTAATTTTTTACCCTCAAAGTGTCTCTAAAAAAATTTTAAAGTTGCAAAGCTCTGCGACTTTTTTTCTTAGCGCCCCGAAGGTTTAAATTTATAGTATCGGTGTAACAAGCAATTTTTCCATTTTTTGCATTTTTTCGACTTCAATATGGTTTTTTTGGCGACAATCCATATTTTTGGCTTAAAAACATAACACCTTGGACAAAATCAAAAAAAAATGTGGTACGATTCATTAGTTCCCGAGTAATCGATTGTCAAAATTAAAATGGCCTTTTTTGCTTTGATCGTCGATTACTTCGCGGAAAAAAATCGTACGTAGCTCATTAAGAGGTCAAATTAAAGCTGATTAAATTGTCTAAACGAATTTTATGGTCGCAAGATGAAAAAAAGCTTTTCGGCGTCGACAGACCATTTCAAAAACGAGAAAAAATTTGAAAAATTATTTTTAGTTGTTTTTCGGATGATTACGTAAAAACCGCCTACGTTAAAAAATTTTACTGTTCAGATCTGAAAACTAGACACTTGAAGCTACAATTTCCTTTTTTTAAATTATCTATACGACCATTTTTCTCCGAGTTATCCCTTATTGAAAATAGCCCTAAAATTTGGAGTTTTTTTAATATCTTTCAATTTATGTGCCTAGGGTATTAAAATAAAAATATAACAGATAGAGTGGGTTTATTCATCTCCGAGTAAAGTATTAGATAGCTAACTGAAAGATAATTTACTTATGTCAGATAAACAATACTTATTTCAGTTATCTGACAGAGAGTAATATCAATCCGGAACTTTACCTGGAGATGAATAAACCCACTCTTAATTATCTAAACAAATAGGAGCAGATTCAGCACAATAAAACTATCTGATCTTCCATCGGTCCTTCAACAAAACAAAGATAACTAAGTATCAAATTGGCGGTACGACAATAATATAGCAAAAAACAAAAAACAATCGATAAATAAAAACAGATCAAATCAACCTACTCATTTATAGTTACAAAATCCGACCTGTACGACACAGCAACTCCCTGATGGTACGCCTCCTAAAAGGTGAAACTGGGAGACAAGAGACAACAATCTGTCCGGCAGTGAATTTCAACACTTGAAATTGATGAAAGGGTGGCCACGGTGCCTCGGAATGGTTAATAGCCTTCTACTCCTAAGGTTAAGATGATGTAAATCAGTTCTAAAAATAAACTTACGGTACCGATAATTAGGAGCTTTGAGGGCTAAGGCCCTATAGAAAAAGCAAGCGGAGTATAACCGTATAACTTTCGACGGTGTCTCATGTTAAGCCACCCCACCAAGTTCATTGTGGGAGAAATTCGATTGTACTTCCTTAGACCAAAGATACGAGTTCTGGACGCGCTGCAGTCAAGACAGGGTCCGAAGGGTAGCTTAGACGCTTAGACTCTTCGACGTGTAATACACGAATTTGAGGAAGCACTGCCAGTCTCGTTCAACGACCAGCGAAAAGCGGAATAGACGATTTAGAGGGGTTTATGACGAAATTATGTTCATTAGAGAAGCTAAGCAGGCTTTCAAGATCGGAATTTAGTGAACTGATCACATTAATGCCGTTATCAGGAGTAAAGGAAAGGTACAGTTACGGATGATCAGCATAAAAGTGATACTTACAATGGTTAAGAGACGTCGAGGCGTGTGTACAAGTTAGACGTATAAAAAGAGAATAAAATGGGGTCTAGAATAGATCCCCGAGGGACACCCGAAACACGGGGTAGGAGGTCCGAAAGTAGACCGTCAGTCTGGACCACGGGTTACAGGTTTTAATAATGGAACATTTGAGAGTACAATGACCAACAAATGTTTTTTAAATTTGAAAACTGGCCACTTAGCGATATGGTGCTGTAGCTGAATTAACTCACAGTGGTCGAGATAATTTTACCAATAATATTTTTGACCTCAAATTAAAAATTTTAATTCAATTTTGTAACTTTACGTATTCGAGAATATTTACTCGATATTATAATAAAACTTGAGGATTTAATAGTCGTCTGTATTGTACCACATGTTTACTTCGATAAGAATTTTTGCAGGTGCACTCGAACAAATGCGATACGATTTTAAAATGCATACAAATTACCACCTAATAGTCGTCGAAATAGTAATCAGCATTAATATTTATTTTAGTGTCGTGGAACTCGGTTGTGCTAAGTGTTTGCGTTTAGAATTATCGCTTGCTGTTTGGGCCATTGTGCAAGAAGTTTTAACTTTCTCGGTACATCGTAAAGGTTAGAATTTTTCTTTGACTTTGTCTACTTTTAAATTTAATTTTTCGATGTTTCGGGGCCCCTCTGAATCTAAAACGCAAATCGATACAGGGTGGCCCAAAATAAGGGGGTTATTTTGGTCGCATTTTGGAAAAACTCTACACACAGTATTAATTTAAACTCGGCTATAAGTTAGTACACTTCGGTTCTAATTTAAAAAATACTTTTTAAAATTTTTAAATATAAAATGGCGGCCAGTATGACGATTGTCTCATTTTTAGTTTTTTTATTATAACTTTGGAGATTTATTATAAAATTCGAAAAACAGGTATATACAGGGTGTTTTTTATAAGCGCATCATAACTTTAGAGACTGTTACAAGAACTCAAAAGAAGTCGTTTAATTCCGATTTTCTTATACCGAAAGTTCCTTCATTCCGAGATACGGTGAGTATTAGCTGAAATTAACAAATTCTTAAAAATTTATTGTGACGAAACGGAAGCAGTTGGGAAAACAATTTTTGTGAGGATGTCTTATGTATGTTCAAGTCTATGAGATAGATGTGGTACTTTTGTTTTTCAACTGCCAAGATGGCGGATTCAAGATGGCGCCCATAGAAATATTTGTGGGATTGCAATAAAATTTTAGATACATGGGTTTCTCACAAATTCGTCGTAAAATCTGATATTAGAATTACACAATTTAAAAAAGAATGACAAACGCATAAGCTGATCGAAAATTATTTCTTACCCCATTTGATTAAAATTTTACTGAGGTATTTTCTAACATTGGCTCTCGAACTATCGAGTCAGATTTTTAAAATTTTATCTAGAAATAAAAATACAGCTATCTAACTTTTTAAAAATACATATTATAGGAGCAGATCACTATAGATTTGCTCTGAAAAAAATATCGAGTATGCTCCAACATTTGTGCATAATTTATCCCCGCCAGTTACTTGAGGTAGTTTTGCTGATAAAATACACGTCATTTATAACTTTCGAACAAAATTTTAGTTTTCATGTAGGTACCTTTTGAATCCCAAAAAGCTTAAATGAAACTATTAATTAATATTTAGTATCTACAGCGATGAGAGAGCTTACTCATACTCATAGATACCACATAGATAAAAGCTTTAGATTTTTTTTGTACTTTTATTTTTATATTTAATAAATCACCTAAAATGAACGTAGGTACTATAAAATAACCAAAAAGTGTAAAAAAACTATTCACACAAAATTCATCAATTTGTATTAATAATAATAAACTACAAAAAATGAAAGGATTTAGAATCGCATTCAGTGGAACATCATAAAGAGAATTATAACAAAACAAAATTTAATAAATCGATATATTTGTGTCAGAGCTTAATGACAAAATGCCAATGGGTTATAAACGGACCATTTAAAGTACAATACCTAGGATATAATTGTGAGTTTAAAAAAATAATTTGCATGCATCATTTTTCTTATCATTGTCGTGTCACAAACACGCGTAAACAAACAATTAAATCCTATCATTGATTCAACTTTATCATTGACGTATTTTTAAAAAAATTAATTAATTTCGCGTAAAATTTTTTATTAAAAAAATGTGTAATTAATCCGACTGCGCCAAGTAGTTTTGAATTCAATTATACACTTTGTTTGGCAAATTAATTACTTACAAAAAAACTTGTTGATTAGATCCATTAAATTATTGCATTTGTGTAATGTGTCTCACGGTGCGTGGGCTAACAAGGCTATGTTTGTTGTTAACTAGTATGGGTGATTTTTGTAAACGCGCCCACGTAAGTTAAAACAAATTTGAGATAAAAATTTTATATTCAAGTGAGAATGTAACAGGATACACAACGTGAATTTTGGTAGATTTCAAAGAAATCAGTGCGAAATCACGCAAAGCGTTAGAAATCGAACATTTTGGTTAGAGACCTTTATTGTTCAGTTTTTGACGAAAAACGTGATGTGTCGAACAATGAGTTTGCTAAATCGCGTACACATACACACGTAATACTTGTGGACTTCGACTATCGATCTTGACACTTTTTACACATTTTTTTTCTCTCCCGTTTTACACATTTTGCGACCAGCGAAATACTATTACACCGAGAAGGCTTAGAAGTGTTTTTTAATTTAATAATTACAGAAAAATCACATTTGGTCCTTTGCTTATTTATTTTACGAATCCTAAACAAACGGCCTACTTAAACTACCGTTTATTTGTAAAGTACAATTTTAGGGGATGAGTTTAATACCGTTGAACAGCGTTAACCAATTTGAGGTTAGAGAATGAGGTAGTTTGTGGTCAATGATGCAGCTTTCTACACTAGATATTAATACGTATTGCGTTCTAAATTCTCCACCCTTGTGCAATCACAAACTGAATTAAATCCCATTTCGATTTAATCCCAAGTAAAATCCTACAAAATGAAGTACAAGAAATGTTTTTCCAACAGTTTCTCCGCGCGGGTAAACATAAACAACGGGGAAGATGTAAAACTCATTTGCCATTCAAAAGCAAATGACTCATTGATTTTTAAAGAATCAGTTTGACTTGTTTTGCGCTCTCTTAACACAATATTTGCGAATACTTTGCAACTTTGGTCAAACACTTGATTAAATTATAACTTTAGGATATCCGTAGTGCAAACAATTTTTGTTGAGAAGTCCTTTGAATTTTCTTCAAACGTTATTTTTTAAAAAGTTAACTTCAGCTGAGGTTTGCGTTTACGTCAGTTATTTTTTGTTGTTTTGTGGCATTTTTTTAAAGTTTTCTAGTGCACAAGTAAGTTAATTTTAAAATGTTATGTTGGAATGGTTGCAGAAGACATATAGCCCTTTCAATTGCTTACTTTGTTAGCTTACAAAATTATTAATTAGATTTTAAATAACATTTAATGTAAAATAGCTGTGAGAGTAGTTTCTTGCAGTTTGCACTTCTCTCGTTTCTTGTTATGTACCTACAAAAAATTAGGGAAACTGAAAATCAACTCAACCAACTTTTTTTACTTTGCTGGGCGTCGTATCGCCATTTTCATTAGTTGGTTCAGCTCAGATTTGAAGATTCGTATCAGGGGGTTGTGGCAGGGGCTCTTTTTAGACCACCTAATACTTTAACTGTACCGTGTTTAATTTGACTGTGCTTGTGCTGTTCTTAGTATAAAATTTCCGCCCATCAGTCAGAAAACTGAACGAAATAGGGCATTTAGTTCGAAAGTAAGCTTGCAATGCATCAGTAATTGCTTCAAATTAATGATTCATTTTGTAGAAGCCACACGAATGTAATAAAGATCTCGTTTTTAGCCCATTAAGTTGTATATGCAATTTATCATGCACAAAGTAGAAGAGAATAATGAGAAGCAAACTACGTACCTACTTGTATTGTAATTAAAATGAAATTAATTTTCAACACCTCCGTAGTTATTTTTCTGCACTCGTCTTCTACTAATTTATTTATTGTATATATATTTTGCAACACGACAGTTATTAAATAAATGCAAAATAATTCGTAAAGCGAGCTTTTGAATTTTTCCGAGTGCAAAATTATCTTTACTGTCTAAGACATTTTGAAAAATAAAGTGTCGTGTTAGAACACTATTTAAAATAGAAACGCAACACACGTTATAAATAATGCAAAATATTGAAGAAGTGTTAGATAGCTATAATGTGAACGGAAGTCAAAGAGAATATCCTATCAAAGGGGTCGTGATCC
The DNA here is from genome assembly GCA_950108345.1 of Malthinus flaveolus. Classification (NCBI taxonomy): domain Eukaryota; kingdom Metazoa; phylum Arthropoda; class Insecta; order Coleoptera; family Cantharidae; genus Malthinus; species Malthinus flaveolus. Next base: position 4,105,280 of record OX467287.1, on the reverse strand, counting down.
AACAGTCACCATCCCTCTATTTTCGATTGGGCTTCGTTAGTGCAAAATATGGTACGAAAAATTTTGTTATACTTGAGCTATTTCAAATATAAGAAACGTAAACTATATTTGCATTTTTATTGTTTTGTTTGATTATAGTGCCGCATAAAACATATAAACCAAAAAAAAATAAATAAAAAAATTGCAATTTCAAACTTTGTACATTTCTTATAACAAACTTGATTTTGTTGAAAAATTTGTGTCTTAAATTTTTAATCAACGACTTAAAAAACATTTTTAAAAATCTTCATGCTAATTTTGGTATTAAAAATTGGTTTAAATATGGAAATTTATTTCGTATTTAAATTTTTGATTACTTCAGTATCTTTAAAACAAGACATGCAAAAAGTAAACAAAAATTTATGCAGTTACTTAAATATGAAATTCGAGTTCTATTTACGGCAGTCAACAATTTTAAATTAAAGGATTTACATTTTTGTTCCTATATTTATGAAAAGTAAATTTATAAAAAATCTTAGCCAATTACAAAAGTAATTACTTCAATTTAGATGCTTAGTATTAATCTGGGGCGCAATTGAATTATTTTAAAAGATCTTATTGGAGTAGAAATTAGAAATAATAGCTGTCGGGCCTCCGAGTAAAAACAATTCAAATAATTTGAGAGCATATAATTGAGTTTTTTTCAAAAAATTACTTAAGTAAGGGCACTAAAGTTTGGCATTGTTGAAAAGAGAAAGAAAATATCTATCTAATGAGTATCATGAGGGGCACCTTGTTATTTAAAAAAAATGGAAGTGTTATTCATTGGCCTTTTGTTATTCGAAAAAATAAAATTTTAATCTCGTCTTATGGTGAAGAACTAAGCACCCAGCAACTTTTATTCGAAACATTTTTCTCTAAAGTGGATATTTAGTGAGATATGTTGCATATTAAAAATAACGGAAGCTTTCGAATTGGATGAGCCAGTTTTTAAACCCTCACATGGCACTCAAAGCCCAAACAGTTTGTTTCTGGCTCTCTATTCTGAGTCACTATGTCATTGAAAAATCATTCTTCTTGTGGATGTGACGAAGTGCCAGTAAAGATTATAAAATAGTATTCCCGTGACATAGCAGTACCTTACAGTTACATAGTAAATCTTTCTTTGGACCAGAGCATTTTTCCTGATTTGTTGAAGCTGGCTATCATGAAGCCCCTATTCAGGAAGGGTGACGGGCATTCTGTAGACAACTATCGTCCGGTCTCGCTATTGAGTAATAATTTAAAGATTTTTGAAAGGATTGTCCATATAAGATGAGCAGATTACGTTACTAAATTCAAAATTATAACAAAAATCAACATGGATTTAGGATCAGGCTCTTCAACAAGTCTGGCGGTATTTAAAGTGATAGACACTATCTTGAGCTAGTGGAATTGTAAAAATCTAAATTTGCTTTCACCGTTTGACCTGTCAAAGGCATTTGGCTGCGTTCACCATGAGTTGCTGTGTGACAAACTTGCTAAAATGGGACTTAGAGGAGCAGGATTGAATTTGATAAGGGAGTACGTGTCAAATCGTAAAAAACTGGTTCAATTAACTATTGTCGACGATAGGGGAGGAGTTTTCAAAGGGGAGTCCCACAGGGTTTAATACTTGGACCTTTACTGTTCCTCTTATATGCATATAAATAATGCCTTAGCGGAAATAGAAAGAAAGGCTATACTATTTGCTGAGGATATAGAGATCCTCTGTTCTGAAAAAAACATAGGGTTGCTCTTCTCAACAGTGGTCACTTCCCTGCACTGTATTTCAGGGTGGTTCAGAGAAATCAACTGATTTACAAAACGGGCGTTTATTGTGGGTTGCGTTTTTTAAACTTTAAACGTTATTTTTCGAAAATTTGATGTGTTTAAATTGGCTTAACCGGCCCTTATCTTCTAGACGTTTCTGAAAGTTTTAAATTGGAGAGGCAAAACTAGCATAAGAACCTTAAAACTTACAACTTCTAGTCGCCCATGAAAGAGAAGTTGTTTCGTTTATTTAAATGCTGAATAACTGCAACTCATATTTCTGTGCGGAAGAGCTGAGCCTTTGCAAACATTTTAGATTTCCCATAATTTTCAGTTTTCCACGCTTCTATCTTTCCGTTTACTCTTTCAATTTTCATCTTAATAATTACTTTATTTTATTTTTACCCTGTGCAGTGTTCACATAACGTACATTTTTGGATTGTCATTAAATAAATCACCAATCGCCATGCCGTCTTTCACCACCTAGAAATGGCAAAGTAAACAACCCCCACATAGATATCAAATTAAACTTGAATAATTGAGCATAATGTATAATTAAATTATAACGATGAAATTATTATACAAATAGCTCGTCTACAAGAGAATTTTAATGTAACTTTCCTTTTTGGTTTAATTTCGTCCGATTTTCTCTGATTTAATACAGACGTAGACTAATAAGTGCCCGTGGCTTGTGAACGTCATCAACTTTAATACTCTAATATAAAGTTATTAAGCATAAGGCGTAGCTTTGAACTAGGACCAGTAAGGGTTTGCTTAGTCTTTGGGGAAAATGAAATAACTACAACTCCATCATTTGAATTAACATGTTCGCCGGTCCTAAGCATATAGTAGAGCACTATTGTTTCATTTAACTTTACGATACTAATGGATATGGAAAAAATATTAATAACGCATTAATTAAACTACACTAAGTTTAATTAAATTTAAATATCGCATATTGATCAAATAAATTGGCGATATTTGAAATATTAAATTGGAAATAGTTGGAGCACTTTATACTTGCACAATTTGTTTATGTTGCGGTAAATTGAAAATTAATTATTTATTATTAAATTGATACAGATTTTTTAAAAACAATTTCCATTACGAGCTTGTTACTTTGTATAGATGTTAAATATGATGAGAAATATGCACTTTACACGAATAAACACGGTATTAATAGTTATTTATGTGTCTAGAGCGTAAAATGAGAGTTTTTGATGTGAGGTCTAATTTTTAGCAGCGAAGCGGAGCTGAGCTGCTAAATGACGACCGAACATCAAAAACGCATTTTGCTCGAGATACATACAAAATTTTTCGTACGACGGCAATATAAAATTAGTAACTTTTGTATTTTGTAAGGTTATGTTTTACGTAAATTACGTTTCTAAAAATTGTTCCAGCAAATAACTGTTTTGAGTTTTGATCTTTCGTATTATAATTATAAGTACAACTAATAGGTACTTTCACAATTTTGCATTTTGTTAAATAAGTAATTAATTTACGACTTCAATATTGTCTAAATAATTATTCAAAGTTTGAATTTTGTCTAATGAGCGTGCGCCATCTAGTGGAATAAAATTGAAATTTGACAGAATCAAACAAAAAGTATATAACCGTAAAGTATCTTATTGGTTATATATCTGTCCATGTATAATTTTTACGATCATATACTTGTATGTAAAACAAACTCGATCAAAATGTCCGACTTTAGGCGTTACTTCACGAAGCGTAAAGAATGTTTTTAGAGTCGGTCGTACGAAAAAATATTTATTTACAAGGTAAAGGTTGTATAATATTTTAAATTCTGCACGAACGTTTTCCTTCTTGAAATATTTTAATTAAGCAATTCTTTCATCTTTTTTTTTAAACAGCAAGTACCTTAGCCTTAGACGAAATAAGAAAAACCCCACTTAAGTTTTTTAACTCGAAAATTGCGTTTTATTAAATTTTCTAACAATATTTTTAATTTTAAGACAAATTTTATTTGGATGAAGCATATGAAAATTTCTTAATTTTCTTATGTAACCCCTCTAGCGTATAAAAGTTTTGTTGGCCTTGTTACACAACCCTCGCAGAATAATTACTGTAAAAATGGCGTGTATTTGATTGAAAACCAGGTCTGGATTAGCTTGTTTGTGGAACTTTGCTCCTTTCCAGACCTCTGGTGCAAATGCTTCCAGGTTTTCTAACGTCAAAGCCGTATATTGAAGTTTAGTTCTTTGTAAAAAAATTTGCTGCGCAAGTCCAAACAACCCTTAGCTCTTTCTTGCGAGTTTCTACCGCTTGTATAAGAAAAATGTTATTAGAGGTGTACAAAAAAATGAAGCTTTGTATTGGTTTAACTATACAAATTTGAGCATCTCGAGTATCTCGGAACGTTGGTCTCATTAACATAATTAAGGGTTATTTCTACTTCTTATCCTAATTAAAAGTTACTTGTGTATAAGGTAAAATTTCCACTTTTAGAAAATAATCCTCTCGTCGTTACATTTGCAAATCAACAATTTAAATTTTGTAAATCTAATAGACGTGTTTCGAAGAAACTTTACATTATTATATTTCGACTGTTGTGTTGTTTTGGGTTTGTACAATTATCTTGATATAGATATAGAAGGTTCAAACGACACTATCGGAATTTGTATTAGAGACTTATTCCCACACGACCACTAATTTTCTGAATCTCCGAAGTGTGTTTTAGACATAGTTTGTATTTAATCAGGTGCGTGATCAGATTCTATTTGCGTGTTTATAACTTTTAAGAACTTAATTTGACTTTCACTTAATACGTAATTAACATTAATTAATTGTTTATAGTTTGTCGGAGTTGAATTGCCTATATATATTATTTAAAGGTACCTACACAATAATTAATTAAAACTAAAGTTTATTATTTGATTATTTGAAATTCACGTTATAAATTAGTAATTTTTCAATTAATTAAACTAATGCATAAGGTGGCCCCCATTTGGCGTCCCTAAGGGCTTTCTTAATGACTATTATAGGTAAAAAACAATTTTTTTGTCTTTCGAGGGTTGCTTGGGAGCATCTTGCACTATCGGTCGTGCTCCAGGCCCGTTTGCAGTCTTGTATTTTAGTAGAAGGCCACAAGCCTTCTTGGATCCTTGGATGGTCCCTTTGTAAATTCATTGGTTTCAGATAAACAGAACCCAGGATAGACCGTCCTAGCGGTGCTCAGCGTGGGCATTACGTACTTAAAATGTGTTTGGAATATTCGTTCTATTCTCCACAGCCTCTTCCTACATGTAGGGTTCTCCCAGACACTTATTCATTGTAGTCATAGCATGCAGGACATTTTTAGGGAGCAGTAGGTATTGGCCTATCACTGTCCTAAAACTCAAGTTTACTGTTACAAATCTGCTTATAAAAGTATAGTACTACCATTCTAATGTTACTTTGATTAGGTTGGAAGGAATAACTAATAATATTATGCTTCGGGGTATTAGATACCCTTCTCTCCATTGAAACTACGACTTACTACTGTAAAAAAACTGTAAAAATGGAAGTTTTTAATTTCATTTTTCTATCTTTTATAGTTACAAAAATCCTAGGGACAAACAATTCGAACCACTCTGTACAGTTATTTAAACAAAACTTTTCAAAACATCGCCAATATTAGTTCGACTACGTTTAAAATAAAAAAAATGTTTTCAATATTTTTATAAAAGTCATTATAGAAAACGCCAACAACGAAACATAAGGGTTAAAATTATGCAAATAGTTAAAATAATTTTTTACACCCTCGTACCTACTAACAGGTATAAGAATAGCGTTTATATAGGTGTCGATATCGAGACTAACAAGGTAAAGTTGAGAGAACGGTTCCACTAAGGAGATCTATTTACTGCAGATATCGGCCTCCCTTAAGTTTTGTTTACGTTGCTACAGATCCCTCGAGAATCGTGTTATTGGAAGAAAGTGGATCAAGTTAGAAAACTTTGGCTAAGTTATAGTTTAAGGTCTTGAACATAACAACAATATTTGCAAAAGCTTTCCATTATTACTTTTTTTGTTGCTGTTTAACCACCCGAATTAGATTTTTAACAAAAATAATGTATAATACAACATTGTACGAGTGTGTGCGCATTTAATATTTATAATTTGTAGTTTAAATATTGTTGTCGGGTGGTTTATATTCATGTCAGATCTGTTATTCCTATGTTTACAATGTGTAACATTTCCTTTCTAGTTACCACCCCGCTATACGAATTGAATATGAATTTTCCTTTGAGTATACGTCTCGTAAGGCAAAGCCATCAGCCTAGCGGCGCGCTCGTGTTAAAGGTGCTTTGTACATGGGCGCTCTTCTGAGAGCACCGTCCTTCTGGTTGCATTCCCCGTTATTAGATTACGATTGTTGATTAAATAATATGCAATTTGCATGATATTTCCTTTATTAAATAATTTCATTAACGTACGTGCACACACGCGTAAGTGTAATATCGCGCTCACGTTAATCGGGGATATTAAATATCTGTTACCTCTTTAAAAAGCTCTAAACAAATTTTCTGCTCCCACAAATTCAAATTACGTATAATGGGCGAATATCTAAATGACGAGTTGCGCTTAATTAAAACTTCATAGTGAAATGGAGAAAGAAGGTATCTATCTACATTTATAATTTTGCGTCTTTTTGCGCAACAATACGATTAAATGTATTTATCGACTGAATCGGGTTTTGTTATATTTTTGCCTTAAGGGATGTACCTACCTAATAATAGTATAATTTACGTCTGCATAAATTTACTAACGAAACATCGAATATCTGTTTTTCATTCGATTTTTATTGTTGTCGAGGATGAATACTATTCAATTTTTTATTTTTTATTTTTCTTGTTTTTTTTAAATGTGTGGTTATTAGCAGACGGGACCTACAGCTTTAGGTAGGTTCCGAACTACCAGGATCGGGTATTTGACACATAGAAACACTCCAGTGGTTACCTTGTGGTACCTTGTTATTAAACAATTTTTTATAGGTACTTACTACTTAAATTTTGTTAGAATCTTTGTACTCACTAACTCAGTACACTACTTACTTGAGAGACGCCTGAAAGGAGACCTTATCTCCAAAGCCGGTCATTCCCGGGTCCACGTTCTTTAATACTTTTCTGCATATTTTAGGCTAAAGTTTGTGATACATGTTTTTAACACCCTGTGTAGTATGCCGTGCTCTTTTAGCGAAACAGTGAGTTTCATTAAGAGATGTCCAGATAAAACAGTTTTTCGTTACATGAAATGGACAAATAGTACAGGAGAAATAGGTTTTTAGGTGGAACTAATTCCCACAGAGACGCGGTTTGAATTTTTTAGTTCCTTGTTGATATCTCTTTGACATACTAAAAGTCTAGAAAAATCTAAGTATGCGAAATGCGGTTTTTTGGCGTCGATCTTAAGAAATTTTTCAAAAATTATAAAAAAATCGTGTGTGGTATCAAATTACAGAAAATTTCATGCTGAAAAAGATTATGAAATTGGTTTTACAAAATCAAAATTAAAAAACAAAATGTTGGTCGAAAAACTGAAACCTTTTGCAGTGTTGAAAATCCTATTTTTATTATCAAAATGAATTTTGGATTACAAATGCATATTAGTCCAGTCACATTAGGCAAAAAATCCCTTCTTTGTCGGAAAAATAAGTTTTGATGTTATAAATAAGTATATTACGGCAAAATCCGCAAAATATATGTAGGTAAATTTTAGATATTCGTTTACGAGATAACACTGTATAAGCTGCCAAGTAAGACGAGCAAGTTTTATTAACGGAATTAGGCACTAGAGTTGCCCATCAATAGGTAATCCGGCACTGCATCAGTAGCATAAAGATAATATAATAATTAAAGATTTTTAAAACAGAAATCATGTTAAGTGTCCTCTTCACCTGAAAGAATTTTTTTTTAATTTTATATGAAATGTATTGCGCTATCAAACTTCAGAAGGTTCTTATTCCCAACTTGGAGGTTTGAAGATGATTTCTTATAATACAATGCTTGAATAAAAGCATAGTTAAAAATTTTTAAAACAAAAGCCCATGCCAGGTTTCGGCTTAACCTTTTGTGAAGAAGTTAAAAATTACACTTTTTCGAAATTGTTACATTCAGGAGCCCGCTATTTAACTTCAAAAACTTCTTATTCACAACTTGGAGGTCCAATAAAGATTTTCTATGTTGCATCAGATAAAATAAGAACGCAGTTAAAGGTTTTTTAAAACAAAAGCCGTGCCAAGTTTCGTCTGCAACTTTTGCAAAGAAGTTAAAAAACACTTTTGTTCGAAATTGTAAAATTAAGAAGCGCTCTATTGAACTTCAAGGGCTTTTTATGCACGACTTGGAGATCCGTTAAAGATTTGCTATATTAGATCACATAGAATAAGAACGTAGTTAACAAATTTTTAAAACCAAATCTTTATAAGGCCTCCAAGTGGTGAGTAAAAAGCTCTTGAAGTTCAATAGCGCACTCCTTAATGTTACAATTTGCAACAAAAGCGTTTTTTAACTTCTTCACAAAAGGTGCAGATGAAACCTGAAACTACTTTGGTTTTAAAAAACTTTTAACTACGTCCTTATTCTATCTGATGCAATATAGGAAATCTTTATCGTGCCTCCAAGTGGTGAAAAGAAGCTGTTGAAGTTCAATAGAGCGCTCCTTAAATTTATAATTTCGGAAAAAGTGAAGGTGAAGACGAAATCTGGCACGACTTTGGTTTTTAAAAATCTTTAGCCACGCCTTTTTTCTAAGTGATGTGGCATAGGAAATTATTATCGTACCTGCAAGTCGCGAATAAGAAGTAATATCGAAACGTACGTGTATTATATACAAAAATCCAGTTTTGTAGGAATTATTCCGACAGAAGAGCGATTTTTTGCCTAATGTGACTGGACTAATATGCATTTGTAATCCAAAATTCATTTTGATAATAAAAATAGGATTTTCAACACTGCAAAAGGTTTCAGTTTTTCGACCAACATTTTGTTTTTTAATTTTGATTTTGTAAAACCAATTTCATAATCTTTTTCAGCATGAAATTTTCTGTAATTTGATACCACACACGATTTTTTTATAATTTTTGAAAAATTTCTTAAGATCGACGCCAAAAAACCGCATTTCGCATACTTAGATTTTTCTAGACTTTTAGTATGTCAAAGAGATATCAACAAGGAACTAAAAAATTCAAACCGCGTCTCTGTGGGAATTAGTTCCACCTAACAGCTATTTTTTGCCTATATCTCGTGTACTAAAATATTTTGTCTAGATCGAGAAAAGCAGAAAATATTCGAGTATTTGATATTTTTAAAATTCTGCATATTAGCTTTAATTTCATATTCGAACAACAATAATATTAAAAATAATAGTATTAAGGCTTTCACGGCCGGCGTCATTAGAAGTAGAAGTTCTAGGTCTAATGAGCCGTGGTCGAAAGGTTTTATTTGTGATACCTGACCGTGGTTCAGGAGTGACTGATGTTACTCCTGAACTACCTGTACGCGCACTACGACCGCTACTTCACAGGACTTACCCAATTGCTCTTTGAAAGTGCATACCACAGAAGTGGACGAAACGTCAGGTATCACAAATAGGACCTTTCCACCACTTCCCATTAGCCATCAAACCTCTACCTCTCACAATAATATTGCCATATCACTGAATAAAATGGCACTTTACCTAAACAGAAAATAGATTTTCTTCTATGATCGAGGGAGAACGCAAACACTCGATTAAAGTGCCCCCCTCAGTAATAAAATTAACGGGTCTCGCGACATTTCTATGTTTTATACTAAGGCGAACATATTGGAAATGGAAAGTTTTCAAATTGACACCCGGTATATGTGGGACATTTATACATGTTAAGGCCAGGCACTAGGCATAGTCAAAAGACCGAGATGAACAAACAGTGAATGGCTAACAGTGCTTGATGCGTCCGGGTCAGGCCAATGCTCTCACCACCCTTTTCAGAATCTTGTGGATTCGGTCAGCTTTAGAAGTACCTCCAAAGCAGAACGCCATAAAACAGCCTACTAAAGAAATTTCCATAATAAAGTGCCACACAGGCTTCAAAGTGTTGAGACTTTCATCAGTATAAATTTGATACGAAACTGAATTTAGTTCCTTCGACAGAGGCAGTTCGCCGTCCAGCACTCGAGTACCCTCACGGGTTTATTTACATTTATTTTATTGTTGAGAAAAAGGGTTTTTATCTTTTGACTGTTTATGCCTCGTGTCTGTAACCGCGACGGTTTCGTCACTGTCACGGTTTATACAATTTGTGTCAGAACAGTAGGTTTGAACGTTTTTCCGTAGGGCAGAGACAATAAAAATAATTGGAGCGAGTACGGAGCCATGGGCCACTCCAAAGTCTAATGGTAGAGGCCCTGACTAAATACCATATAGTGGGACGACTTAGGAGCGATTTTGAAGGTATTAACGAAACATATCTGAGCCAGCGCTACCGTTATGAGAAACCCTTATGAAAAATTCTATCAGGAGACTGTTGTTGGGAATCGAGACTCCCATACATTTACAAACGTTGACAATGCTCTGCCAAATTCTCTTTAACTAAAAAATTAAGTCCAGACATCCTTTTTTAAAAATTGCAAGCCAATTAAGTAATTAATTAAATTAACCAAAATCGCTACCCCTTAAATTCGATCCTGGGTCGCGCTTTTTTCTTTAAATGTAAAATGGGACGCTATTTTAGAAGTTTAAAAATTTATAATTGCTTTAAATAATTAAGGAAAATTGGGGGGGGGCGTAAATCCACTGATTTTATGATTTTAGAAGATCATTGCTGAGTAGCATTTTATGCTTAACCTACCTTCAATTCCACGGCTCAAAACAAAATTTCTTCTTCGAGTTAAATCGCGTTACTTCAAGCTAATGACCGTTTTAACGCCATTTTAGTGCTCATGAGGGCTCGAAGAACGTACATTGCCAAGTTGTACAAGCAAAATTATCCACAAGTATTACAAGGGGAGCTCGCAGCAATACATAGGGCGGCGAATAGCGTTTTTTAATTATTTGAGTAATCACGATCATTACTTGCACATACATCGTCGCGAGAGATTGCCACCATTTTGAGGAAAAGTCCAAAATAGTTTGTTTTAATTTAACTTTTAATTGCGTTCATCGCGAGGGGCTAAAATATAAAAGAAACATCATTTGAAAACGTCCACTGATATATCACGAATATTTCGCATTAAAATGCTACATGTGGATAAATCTGTAGGACGCAGAAAACGCTTTGGTTGTTTATGACGAAATATCTCTGTTTGATTACCTCGCGAAAAAAAATATGAGTTCTCATTTTTATGTTGGTGCTATTATTTGGTCACTTTGATGTCTATATTTGAACAAGGATGTACATAAAAAAGTTTTATAAAGCATTTTAGTTTGTTATACGCCGGCTAATAAATATTTTAACAAGGGTTTTCTTCTCGAGGACAACTTTAAAAAAGTAATTTTCACTACCTACAAGTTATTTTACGGATCGTAAAATTCAACCATTGCCATATAAGATATAATATATATTCTGATACGTTTTTTAGGTTGTTACTTTTAATTGAATTAAGAGAAAATATTAAAAGGACTCTCTTTTCACTTTTTCACACTTTATTTAGAGATGGGGGGTGAAAAGATGTTATATTTTTGTTGATAACGAGAAGGATACCTCGGCGTAAATTGAATCAATAGTAGCTCGGGTATTGAGTGTAGTGTACAAATTGACGTCTTGACAGACTTTCAAACCAATGGCTCTTTTCTAAGAGACATCGGATGGCAACAACTACCCCTTTTTTAAAACTTATTCTATAACGGTCAAAACTAACGTCGCTCGGAATTTATCAATCATTCAACTTTTATATCGTTTTTTCTTGTTTAATGCAACAAGACAACACCAAATATTAACACACGACTATAATAGTGCAGTGTTAGGAAATTAGCTCCTGGGAAAAAGGGGAAGAGATTTAAAGTGTCAAATTTGGAAGACTTTTTTTCGGTAAAATTTGTACCTTTATCGTGCGAAAAGTCATGTACGAAGCTTCTTAGGTCCAAGTTGTGGGGGCGTTGGAGAGTCGGAATGCTTCTTTTTTTCTGTGAAGTATACGGGGAAGCAATTTAAACGTTTTTCGATTATAAAGCTTGCTTCGCTGTGTACGTGTTACATTAATTGTAGGGATTTGCATGTGTAAAAAAACAGGACTGTGGGACATCTAAAACACATACACGCGTACCCACAGTTATTTTTTCGATTTGCTGTTTTAATTGGACAGAACGAATGGTCAACGTTTTTGTACGATGTATTGTATAGGTATGTGTTTAGGATTTATCTAGTCAGCCACTGGCGTACCACTTTTTTTTTAAATATGAGAGGACATGTTTTCAGGGACGCCGCTGGTATAGCAATAAAATAGCTTTTTTTTTAAAAAAGACGTGGTTATATATCCTATTACCACATACCAAAATTAGTAATAATGTCTGAAGTACTTTCGGAGATAATAAATAATAACTCTTTTGAAACCGAAACTTCAGCACCCTGTCATTCACTCAAACTCATTTCAGAAGTCATTATAGCACTCCTTCATTAAAACGCTCTTCGCTACGCGAGTCGCATTTTAAACTTGGAGTTGTTCTATAATACGTGACTTATGAAATTTGTTCTTTAATATACTAATAATCTGCAACCGTTAAATCATGCACTCATTACATTTGACATTTTTGACAAGTAATGTGTGCCATAACCTGTAGGAATTCATAACTCATAACTCACTTTTAAGCCAGTTGACAACCAACCAACTGTCAAATTAACTAAAATCCTTTTAAAATAAAATTAAACTCAGTACTCCCAACTTAAAATTTTTACTACACCGCGTAGTAGCGGTGCGCAAGGCCCTAAATTAAGAAAAAGCAAAAAAGCGCGAGGCTCAAGGCCTGGGCCCTGCTCGCCCCCCCCCCCCCCAAGGGCGGCCCTGTTTTCATCCTAAAAAACGGGGTAACGGCTTTCATTTCATCAGGGTTCTACGGCCTTTTAACAGTCTTGGGCTGTTTAGTTCTAGATTTCAAATATCCTGCAAAAAACGTAGATATTCTAAAACGTAAAGCCCGGGGAATAAATGCAAGTTTTGTTATCTTTCTACTTTAATTTGTGTAAGTGACAAACCTTCCATCAATTCTGGGCACAATCCCTTAACTTCCACTTGTAGAGCATTAATTGTGGGGACTACAATTTAAGGACTGTGTATGCTTTAGTAGACTTAACGTTAACTGTGGGTACTAATTATGAAATAATGGCCTCATCAGATGAGTGTACATTAATTATGGCGACCGTGTATATTCAAGTGAAGTTTGCATTAATAAGAGTGGAAAGCGGTAAAGCCGTCAAATAAAAATTACTGAAGTGATTTTGTTTCAATTTGGTTTCGACTATTTATGTGTAAAACTTTACAATTTTGTGTAATTATTAATCCGATTTGCTAAGAAAATGCCAATAAATGAACAATTAGTACGTTAAAAAATACGGCAACAATGCAAGTTTAGGAGATTTGGCATAGCATGACACGTCATCGCAAGCTCAGCTCGCTCTCGCTATCCAAATTCTGCACGCAACGGAACGAAAATCTTGTACCAAAGTTGGTTATTTTAACAATATTTTACTGTTAAAAAGTCCCAAATTGTCCACGATAAATCATAAATTAGTTTTATAATTATCATTTTAGAAAAAAAACGGTTAAAAATGTATCAAATAACAAAGTTGAATTAAGTAAATTTGTGCGTTGCGTGCAGTTCTGAACATAAAGTCTATTCGGCTCGGCACCTGCTTTTTGTTTTAAGCGGGTTAAGACAAGTCAACGCGAAGCGCTGAAAATGAAAACACCGCACGTTAATTCGGTGGTCGCGTATCTATTAAAATTAATTTAATTTACAAGTTTTCATATAAATTTTTAATTTAATTAGCCGTTGGTGTACGTTTTTTTCAATACGCGCTGTGTTAAATCTGGTTCTATGAGCAGACTTCTCTGTATAAGCAGATGTAGGTAATTACAAAATGGCTACGTACCGTTTGGTCTTCCACAATTTAGAAGGTACGTAAAATTCCTTGTTATTTTAAAACTAATGGAGATGTTCTACTTTATTGCATTTTTTGTAACAAATTAATATCGTTTGGTACTTTTTCGTTGAAATCGTCTAGGTACTTTAAAAAAGTATTATATTATGTTCGAAACAAATTTTTAGTTTAATTTCTGGACGTTTAGGGCCCGGTCCCGGTAGAAAATGTCTGTGTGTGTGTGTGTTCTTGTAAGTGCTCGAAAGCAATAAACTAAAAAGAGCCCTCGAACTGAAAAGCGTGTAAATCAAAGCATTTTACATAATAGCGAAAATTATTAGCAATTCAATGTAGAAAATTTTTTTATGCAAACGCGAGTTATAAATTTATTTTGGAGGAAAGCTTAGCAGTTTGTACACGATTTGAAAAGATAATGAAGAAAAACATTGATAAATCTGAGTCATGAATTTTAAGGAAGCAAATCTTTTCTGGTTTGAATATTGTAAAGCCACTAATCCGCAATTTCGAGAAGGTTTATTTTTTTTTACATTTCCATTTAAATTTAAGGCTTTATATTTTCTTGCCTTGTATATTTATATTTGGGTATTAAAATTTTCCGGAGCGGATCCAAAAGCAACTACCGGAAAATAGATGCAATATGCCATTATAAAAACGAAACATGTCGAGAAGAACAAGCGAAAAGTTTTTGCATGCAAGGAATTTTAGTGGATAAGTTATACCGAAAAGATCAAAGAAGTTATTTTCGACAAAATTTATTAAGTTCTTTTTTTTGTAATTTTATTATACGGGTACTAAAAGTTTTATTTTATATTTTACTAGATTTTCTATTCCCAAGACAATTAACTTTATTACCATTTTTTTTATTTCGTAAGATTGATTCACTTCGAACGAAAACAAAACAACGCTACTGTTTTTGTTCTTATTTTAACAAAAATTTAATTTTGAAATCTGAAAAACTCCATGTCGACGAATTGTAGTTAGTTCGATATAAAAGAGATCGAGGTGAGACCGAATTTTGAGCCTTGAGCTTAGTATAGATGTTTTGTTTTTGACATATCTGTCAAAAATTGCTGTAGATTGGGTTTAGTAAACCAAAAAAGAATCAATAAACAAACAAAATGGTATCAGGGGCGATAAGATAAAAAATACGATGTAATAAAATCAACGACGGATTTTGTTTGAAGATTTAATAGTGGGTAGTTTGTATCCTTATTCTGATTCTAACAATGAATAACATTTTTTATGAATGAACGTTTTGGTTCGGCGAAAATTGAAAGTGTTCATTTTCTTAATGTTTTTATCATTTAATCACCGATTTGGTCATTATTCTATATTTTCCACTTCAATTTAACAATTTTACGCGTAAACTAGTTTAGAAAAAATTGTTTGATTTATTTACCAAATCAGAAGCGGGACTGATTAAACCAGTCATTCATTTAACTCGATTGATATTGCCCCTTTTGAATGTTAAAAATTCAACTAAAAGTGAGGAAAATTACCATATTTGCTAAAGAGTAAAAGTTTTTGATTTTGAGACTTTTCTGCGATTCCGAAACAGTTTTTTCGTTCATTATTTGTTGCTAATAGTAGCTTAGTCTTGATACTTTGTTTCTTCTCATCTTTAGTACTTACAGTTAAATAGTAGTTTGTCGGGGAAAAATATACAGGATTTATTCTCCATCGTTTTTTATCTATTTTGGGATGTTGAATCCGAGTTTAAGCTTTGCCACCTTTTAAAAGTAACGCGTGCAGAGAAAATTGCAAAAAACTGCGAACAAAACTGATATTTTTTCAGTGTTTCGCTTATAACTTTAAAACTGCGCACTTTTTGAAAAAAGCACTTTTATACATTATTTAACGAAATTAAATTGTCTACAAATCATGTGTCTCGAAGTTTTTTTTTCAGACGAACGGTTTAGGCGCCAGAGCGCATTAAAGTTTCCCGAAATTCCAAAATCCGTTAAAAAGCTGTTTTAGATTTTTGCGTATAACTTGAAACCTGCGCACTTTTTTGAGAAAAGCACTTTTATAAAAAAATAAATTAAAATAAATTTTCTACAAATTGTGGTTCTTAATGTTTTTTCTTCAGACAAACGGTTTAGGCGTCAGAGCGCGTTAAAGTTTGACCAAAATTCCAAAATCCGTTAAAAAGTTGTTTTAGTTTTTTGCGTATAACTTCAACCTGCGCACTTTTGAGATAGCATTTTTATACAGAAATAAATTAAAATAAATTTTCTACAAATTGTGGTTCATAATGTTTTTTCTTCAGACAAACGATTTAGGTGTCAGAGCGCGTTAAAGTATGACCAAAATTCCAAAATCCGTTAAAAAGCTGTTTTAGTTTTTTGCGTATAACTTCAACCTGTGCACTTTTAAGATAGCACTTTTATACAGAAATAAATTAAAATAAATTTTCTACAAATTGTGGTTCTTAATGTTTTTTCGTCAGACACCCGGTTTAGGTGCCAGAGCGCGTTAAAGTTTGACCAAAATTCCAAAATCCGTTAAACAGCTGTTTTAGTTTTTTGCGTATCCCTTGAAACCTTCCCACTTTTTGAGGAAAGCACTTTTATACAAAAATAAATTAAAATACATTTTCTACAAATTGTGGTTCTTAATGTTTTTTCGTCAGACAAACGGTTTAGGTGTCAGAGCGCGTTAAAGTTTGACCAAAATTCCAAAATCCGTTAAAAAACTGTTTTAGTTTTTTGCGTATTACTTGAAACCTGCGCACTTTTTGAGGAAAGCACTCTTATACAAAAATAAATTAAAATACATTTTCTACAAATTGTGGTTCTTAATGTTTTTTCGTCAGACACCCGGTTTAGGTGCCAGAGCGCGTTAAAGTTTGACCAAAATTCCAAAATCCGTTAAACAGCTGTTTTAGTTTTTTGCGTATCCCTTGAAACCTTCCCACTTTTTGAGGAAAGCACTTTTATACAAAAATAAATTAAAATACATTTTCTACAAATTGTGGTTCTTAATGTTTTTTCGTCAGACAAACGGTTTAGGTGTCAGAGCGCGTTAAAGTTTGACCAAAATTCCAAAATCCGTTAAAAAACTGTTTTAGTTTTTTGCGTATTACTTGAAACCTGCGCACTTTTTGAGGAAAGCACTCTTATACAAAAATAAATTAAAATACATTTTCTACAAATTGTGGTTCTTAATGTTTTTTCGTCAGACAAACGGTTTAGGTGTCAGAGCGCGTTAAAGTTTGACCAAAATTCCAAAATCCGTTAAAACACTGTTTTAGTTTTTTGCGTATTACTTGAAACCTGCGCACTTTTTGAGGAAAGCACTCTTATACAAAAATAAATTAAAATAAATTTTCTACAAATTGTGGTTCTTAATGTTTTTTCGTCAGACAAGCGGTTTAGGTGTCAGAGCGCGTTAAAGTTTGACCAAAATTCCAAAATTCGTTAAAAAACTGTTTTAGTTTTTTGCGTATTACTTGAAACCTGCGCACTTCTTTAGGAAAGCACTTTTATACAAAAATAAATTAAAATACATTTTCTACAAATTGTGGTTCTTAATGTTTTTTCTTCAGACAAACGGTTTAGGCGTCAGAGCGCGTTAAAGTTTGACCAAAATTCCAAAATCCGTTAAAGAGCTGTTTTAGTTTTTTGCGTATTACTTGAAACCTGCGCATTTTTTGAGGAAAGCACTTTTATACAAAAATAAATTAAAATAAATTTTCTACAAATTGTGGTTCTTAATGTTTTTTCGTCAGACAAGCGGTTTAGGTGTCAGAGCGCGTTAAAGTTTGACCAAAATTCCAAAATCCGTTAAAAAACTGTTTTAGTTTTTTGCGTATTACTTGAAACCTGCGCACTTTTTGAGGAAAGCACTTTTATACAAAAATAAATTAAAATAAATTTTCTACAAATTGTGTTTTTTAAAGTTTTTTTTAGACCAACGGTTTAGGTGCCAGAGCGCGTTAAAGTTTGACCAAAATTCCAAAATCCGGTAAAGAGCTGTCTTAGTTTTTTGCGTATTACTTGAAACCTGCGCATTTTTTGAGGAAAGCACTTTCATACAAAAATAAATTAAAATACATTTTCTACAAATTGTGGTTCTTAATGTTTTTTCGTCAGACAAACGGTTTAGGTGTCAGAGCGCGTTAAAGTTTGACCAAAATTCCAAAATCCGTTAAAGAGCTGTTTTAGTTTTTTGCGTATTACTTGAAACCTGCGCATTTTTTGAGGAAAGCACTTTAATACAATAATAAACTAAATTAATTTTCTACAAATTGTGTTTTTTAAAGTTTTTTTTAGACCAACGGTTTAGGTGCCAGAGCGCGTTAAAGTTTGACCAAAATTCCAAAATCCGGTAAAAAGCTGTTTTAGTTTTTTGCCCATAACTCGGAAACTGCTCGCTTCTAGATAAAAGTGTTTCTGTACAAAAATAAATAGCATTAAATTTTCGATGCATTAAGTCTTTTAGGTTTTTTACGCCAGATGTACAGCTTAGGTTAGACGCTAGATCGCGTAGAAGGTATATCGGACGTAGCGTACTGTACTGTAGTTTTTTGGCTAATTTTGGAATTTTTGTCAATCTTTTACACACTTTAGCGCCTAAACCGTTCGTCTGAAGAAAAACGCCAAGGAATATAATTTGTAGGAAATTTTAAGTGTTTTATTTTTATATCGAAGCATTTTTCTAAAAAATTGTGTAGTTTTCAAGTTATAAGCGAAAAACTGAGAAAGGAGATTTTTCGCCATATGATTATTTAGAAAATACAAATTTCTGAGGTTACTGAACTACCCCTTCAGCGTGTACAAGTGTACATGACGTGAGAACATAAATATGAATAGTTAAGTTAGGCTGGGTTGGGTTGGGTGAGGTTAGGTTATGTTGGGTTGGGTTAGGTTAGGTTACCAACCCAGATTTTTTTAAATGGGGTACACTACGCAAGCCGCCAATACGCGTTACTAACAAAACTTTTTCAGTGCAGTTTAGTGTGATGCTTCTGGTGGCAATCTCATCGGTTCCATATCTTACAAAATCAGAAGCTTATGGATGGCTGTAAATAATTATATTAGCCATGTAATTAAATCAATTTTTGTTTAATTTGTTCTATTGTTCATTCGTAGTTTACTTTGAATAGCCTAACGTGGTTAGTGCCATCTCCCGATATAGAGAAAATGGTTTTGTTAATTTGATAATTGCTTAATACACCGAGGAGCGATAAAAAAATTCCTTCACTCTACATCTCGTCCTTTTTGCAAAATTGAGTTTTAAAACAACAATAATTAAATGAAAAACATTTTGTAATAATTATTTAATTACTGAAACATTTAGACCTTAGTGTAATAGAATAACATATTTTTAATTAGTTTGTTACCTAAATTTTTTTTTAACTAAATAGTCACTTGGGAAATTTGTTGGTTTTTTTCGCTAATCCCTTCCTGTATCTGTTCGGATTAATAAATAAATTCTTGATACTTGCTAATTAGCTCCGAATTGCTCAAAAAAAATTTCCAACTTTGTTTATAAAATTTTACCATAGAAATCGTTGGGGAATGCTTATTGTAAAGGAAGACAATAAAATAACGTTAATATTTAATATAATTAATTAATAACTCGGACAAAGGGCACCACAATCAATGTACAATCTAAATACACGTAGGTATATCGATGACTTATCAACATTGAATAGCCATAAATACGTTTAGTGATGATAACTGATAATAAATAATAATATTATTCGCTATCGTAACTTCTACGAATCATCTCATATTATAATTAAGAAATATACTGGGTGTTTTGTGTCTACAAGGTGTATTTTGTCACGTTGACACTACTGAATTCGAAAATCTTAAATTGGCAACTCCCTAATTGTGTCTCTATAGCAAGATGGACTTTATTAGTTTATTAAAAGTCGTTTGACGAACGTTTATGTCCAATTTATAGCGAAATATTATTACAAAAGTTATTATCCGTTAAATTCGTTGAAACAATCTCTCTACTCCAACTCGGCCACTTGATATTATACACATGCATACTAATCATTCCCGCTACATCCCTATTTTGTGCAACACCCTGTATGTATATCTACTTGATTATGATACGAATAATTTAAAGGTATAATTACAATAAAAGAGGCGAATATGTGGTATGGGTAACTTGAATCACCCTGTAATTTTTTGTAAGAAATATTTCGTAAGTATAACATAAAATTTAACGAGTTAGAAGCGTTTAAAACGCTTACCAATATAAATTCGAGTACATTTTCGTCTTTAATGCTTTCTTTACTAGGGCTCTTCCGCCGTCTTTTTCGCAATTTAATATTTCTACATTACACGCTTAATTGTCAAATATTGTCCGCGCCCACCCCAATTGAGATATTTAAAGGCATAAAAGCCCAAAGAAGAGATTTTGCCGTAACAACTTCCAATTATATTACGTCTTTTGGGTAATTACACAAGGGCACTTTCTAACAAAGTTTCCTATTTTATTTTACTTAATTTTTGTACGAATTAAATTAACTTTAAATTATGCAAATGTTTAATTAACATATAAAAATTTGCCGAGTTAAAAAATTTACCCTGTTAGCCATGTTAAAAAGTTAAAAACTAACTTTACAATAAAAAAAAGAGAGGAAGACTTAAAATATCAAAGATTAATTATACACCAGTTTAAAAAGTTTTTTTATTGGAAGCTTTCATTTTAACTATCCATTCGAGCAAATTCTATAGTTTAGTTTGTAAAGTTTTGAACTTGGTAAAAACTTTTTGAAGAATGGATGTTTACCAACTAAAACTAAAAACGTTTTAAGTATAATCAATACTGATTACATATAAAATTACTTTAAATATGACTTATTTTACTTTTTTGCTAGTTTTCGCGGAAAAATTCCAGTTTACATAAATAATTTGGAAAATTCTCTTATTTGCTATAGAAACTCTTTTTTAAAGAAAACGAGTGTTACTTAACGGGCCCTTTTGGTTTTAGTAACAAAACTTTTTTTTCCAAAGCTTACAAGAAACTTTGAAACTTTTTCATTTCAGTCTTTTAAACATAGGTGTCCTTAGTAGTACAATCCGTGGATAAAAGGCTAATTTACTGATGTAAAAGTACCATCGTACACTCCAAAGTCAACTGCTAATCTATTAAATTTTAACCGTCGACTTTTCTAATTCATTTGTAAAAATTTTCAAAACTACGCGTAACGTCAATGTCAACTTCACGTCACCGTCACGTTTCGTCTACTTACCCCAAATACGCCAAGTTATCCGTGCAGTCATTATGATGTAAATTCGTTAGAAGATCAATGTTAAATTTAAATAAATTCAAATACATTGTGCAATGTTGCATTACGAACCTATTATCGTCGAGTCGACGATCGAGTAACTTGTTAAAGGCCGTTTAAACTCTATATATGAATAAACTTACTGCAGTATTTACCACTTTGTACTTTGTATTAACATTAACCTATTCAAACTAACCAGTTTCTGATTGTATAAAACTTAGTTTTAATGCAAACAATATCCAGCAATTACGCCATTACAATTTATTCCGTCGTTAGTCGAAACTTTGAGATCAGAATAACGCCGTACCGACCGTACCTTGCCTTAGGTGTGTGTCGAAGTCTTTTCTATTTATTCGGTACTTTTAATAGGTACTGCTTATTAGTAAAATTAATTTTTAATTCGGCCCACTTACGCTACGGCAGTTAGCGAAACTTAAACTTGTTTAACAAGAAGTTCAGGCCCTATGCATAGTATAAAGCTCCCTACAGACGTCGCGGGTCAAACCTTCGCCCGCGCCTAAGTGAGGACTCTTTTCTAAATTAACGACTGCACTCAGTCCCATTTAAATTATTGGCGGCTAGCTAAAAAGAGACCCCACTTAAGCGCGGGTACGGGTCAAACTTGCGTCGTCTAGAAGCTAGAAGAAGGTCAACCTACCCTTAAACTCGCCATCGCTAAATTGAAAATATACTTGATATATACTTCTTTTTGATGTAAAACCGTTTTATAATACAAAAAATTGTTAGTCAACACGATATTAAAATTTTGAAAATTTTATATCGGCTTTATTACAGTTTTATAGCTTTCGAATCTTTAAGCCATCAGCTTGGGCGATGCTATTTTCCATACTTTCTCAATAAGTGCTTGTACAAACAAATTCTGTAAACTGAAGCGAATTTTTCTCCTCTAAAAGATGAACGTGCTCTTTTTAAACGAACCTTAAAATAAAAGTTGAGAATTGATTGGATGAATTTTTTAAATTTAGGAAATGGTTAAAATTTGTTTAATTAAGATCGAAGATAATTGTTTTTGAATCTTGGAGATTTGCATCAGCAAATTAATATTGATTGTTTGGTGGTGAGTGGACTGTGAAAGATCGAATAGGGCGAATAGAGGGACCGTAGAGGCTATATATACGAGCATAAAGTTGGCGTAGGTAGCCCACGGCGGAAATAGAGCGTTACATGTAGGTAATCAAAATCATAGGTATTCCGAATTAATCGCGTTTTAATTGCAAATGGAAGTGTTGGTGGGTAGAGAACATATAAGAGGCTTTTTCAAGGTTTGTGTTTCCTCTAGCTCTGGATCATGCCTTGCTTAGCAAACCAAAATTTGTACGTATTTTCTTCATTTAGCATTGAACATTGCGTCTTTTAATCCTTAACTGTTCTTAGCTTCCCCTACGTTCCATCGAGTGTAAATAGTCGCTTTCGCATAAACATTGTTTCTTGACATTTGCTGCATTGCCACTTTGGTCTAATAGCTAGTATATAATATCTGCATTACGTAAACTGTCTTTTTAACGATATTTGGATCTAGGATCCACCTGCTCCCTACCCGGTACCTATATTCAATATACTAGGGTATAGGAAAGCAGGCTTGATATGGACAACCACTCCGTAAAACAACCCTTGAGCCACTGCGAATTCCACTTCATCAGAAGGTAAACTTCTGCCCGCAACACAAATATCAGAGTGAGCATGCTTAAGGCCACCCCAACGTCAAACGGACGCGAGAAGATTGGAATCATTTTCACTTGCTCACCCTACCGTGATTGGTAACGGTTCGGGATCGGGAAACCCTCCCGCTATTACCACCAGTTGACTATAAACTCGCTTACGGACCATCCGTTACGACCTGAAACAGACCAGCTTTACCATGACGGTGCGCCAAGAGAGAGAAAGCCTAGGCACATAGTGGTGGTCTTATGTGCCTAACTATTTTCAGCATGGCTACTATGGAATGTATAGAACTGAATATGGAATCTACAACTGCAGATAGACTAGTCTACAGCTCCTCCGGTGTAGAGACTGTTAGGAGCCAATTGATCACATGATCACGTATGGCTCCGCTGAGGGACCAACGCACTCAGACGGCGGATGCAATTAAACGGCCATGAAACGCATACGTTGGGACCCCTCTACTTACAGTTAAATACGTCGACGTTCATTTGTTTCCTGCATCCCATCAAATGTAGAATAAGGCAGAGAATCTACCGTTTAAGGGGAATTTCCTAGAAGTACCATACTCTCCTGATACGTGGACTGCCGGTCAGAGTCGACTTATTTTAAGGGTTTTATAAACACCCTCATTGAATAGTTTCTGAGCTATATATTCTTCAAAACTTTTTATTAGTCAGCGTAAATTAATATCTGCGCGTGATTGTTCTGCTGAGAGAGGCCTCTTAAATACGTTGGTGGAGCTCGGCTCCTATCTTTTATTTTTTCAGTGAAGAAATCTATTAAGACACTTGGCGCATGGATAAGAATCTCCTTTCTTCTCGCATCACATTGCAATCCGCCCAGTGCTCGGCGAAGTCCTCCATTTTGCAGTAGAACCAGAAATTGCAGGTCACCAGGTCATGAATCGCTTGTGTGAGATAGTGGTTTGTTTCTCCCCACTTTCTCTCGGTCTACCTTCTGACATTTTTGATATCAGTTTGTGTTCTCTCTCCGTATTTCTCCCAAGTTTGCTGTCATGCTTGTAGCATTCTTTTCTCTGCCCCATATTTCTGTTTTTTCCCACCGGTTAGATTGCATTTTATCTTCTCCTATCATAAATTTTATCGGCGACAGTCCAGGAATCGCAAAATTTGCCATACGTCCATATGCCACCATTATCAGTGTCATTTTGTATTAATTATCTCCAACACACTTCCGTAGTATTTGTGTTGAAGTGTTTTGGAGTTAGAGTACGCACGCGGTACTACGTTCATTAGAACTCCAGAGTTGGCGTAATCCTGGCTAGTGCCAATAAGGCACTGTTGACTTTTTATTTCGCTTATTTTGAGGCTACAGTCCATCGCTTGTAGAGGGTAAAATATAAAGCACTTCAATTTCGAGCTTTTACAAAGCATACGACCGAGGGATTGCTACAATCATCATCAGTTCTGAAGAAAGCGCTTCTACTGCCGACGCTGCTAAGTAGCTAAGTACTCTGTTTAGGATCAAGAACCCGGCTAGCGTCTTTCAGTTTTCTCTATGGATATTTTTCGAGTCACATCTCTGGTTATTTTCTATACGTTTGGATTCACTGAAAGAAGTCTATTTTCCGCGTAAATTTTACTTATACACAAACAGCTTTTACATGACTATAATTTTTGATTCTAAACCAAAAGACTCAGATTATAAATTGGATTAACCACATGTACTTCAAGGTGTTAGTAGAAAATCAATTTGAAAAGCCCTTGATTGAAGGTAAGAGGATTTTTTACTTAAAGTTTCAATTTTCTGCGAACTATCCCGCGTTTGTTATACTTCAACCATGCTTAGAAAAAAAAGCGACCATAGTATATACTACACTCTCTTGGGATTTGACACCAAGCGGTTTATGCAAAATTCATTCTTACGCCAACCACCCACACAAACGTCCTTCACTTATAAGTTCAGTTTGAAACTCTCAAACGACACTGTAAATTAAAAAATAAGTTTGAAATTGATTTTTTTGTTTTAATACGTGGGTATTAAATAAAATATATATATGTAGTAAAAAAGGGAGACAAAGTGTATGGGTTATAGGAAGCAATCGATTGTGCTTCGCCCGGGCTGAACGCCAGGCATCAGATACCCGTATCACTAAATACCGTTAACTACCAGCGTGTTGCTACGTGTCTTAACGTTTGACGCTTTTCTTCCGTTTATTTCATTACTTCCTTATTGTATTTGCATTATATTTTTACGAGCCTAAATTTTTCGAACAAATTGCAAATTATCCACCCTAAACCCTAATATCGTTTAGAGAAAAAATGAATACCTATTTTTAAGAGTTTAAATTAAATTCGAATACGTCCTGTTGGATTGATCGGAAGCTGGACTAGGCGAATAAAAAATGAAAAGCTTCAAAATCAACCCTAAAAATACAGAACAAAACACCAACTAAAAACTTGCATTTAAAACTTCTTATTATTATTACGTGTTGAAGGGAATATAAATTGCTTAAAGCGTCGTTCCTTGTTATCTTATTAACTATCTCGGCAAATATCAAAATTAAACAATTAGTTTTACCTTCTCGCTGAAAATTACTCTCTTATTTATTTATTTTTTCTTTAAAACAAACTGAAAGAACCAACCTGACAAATTAACTTGAATAAAGCTAACGGACTCAAAAAAGCTCTTAATTTTTTCCCTCTTTCGAGAATGGTTGATGAACATGGAGTCTGCTTTATTTTTATTTTGTAAACCCATTCGTTTTGTTTGTCCAATTTTTTACGTTAGAGTTAATTATTTCAAAACGGCGTTAAAAAAATGATGTTCGTTGGAAAAAAATTTCATTGGAGTACCTACTGAAAGCGAAGTTACCTCAAGTTTATGTCGAATCGGTGACAATTTTGTTTATTGCCCGCTTTTCCGACCTGCTCAACAGTTGTGATTTACAACTTTATTATGTTACCGTTAAATTGACATTTCTGTTCTAGTGACATTTGCGCTTAATTGTTCGAGAATATCTCGATTAGCGATTTACGTAGGTTCACCTTCGTTGATTAATGAAATAATGGCTCAAATGGCGGGAAGTTGAATTATGGATTTAAGAAGAGTGCAAAAATGTTTTAGACTAGGCCAATTCAAAATATTAGAACATTATTAAACTTTACCTAGGCAAATAGTATTAGGAACTTTAATAGAAGATTGAAATATCGGCCCTTAATGTATTTGCACCAATTACTAACTTATTTACATTAACACTATTTATTACGTATTTATTACTAATTTACTTTTATTACTGCAAAAGTATGTTGGACTCTTTAAGACTAGTCAACTATGAATTTCTTTATTATATTGTCTAAAATATGACCTTAAATACCTTGTCTGTAGAGCCTAACAAACTATACCACTTAATACCACAACAACCGTTTGTCTGACGAAAAAACCTAAGAGGCATAATTTGTAGGGAGACTTTATTTTTTAATAAAAACAACTTTTTTTAGAACTGTGTAGTTTTCGAGTTATAAGCGCTAAACTACAAATCAAATTTTTGGCCAATTTTGAAATTTTTGTCAAACTTTAACGCACTCTAGCGCTTAAACCGTTTGTCTGACGAAGAAACCTAACAGATATAATTTGTATGAAATTGTAAGGGGGTTATTTTTAAATATGAGCACTTTTCGAATAAACGCATAATTTTCGAGTTACAAGCGCTAAGCTAAAAACAGTTTTTTGGCCACTTTTGGAATGTTTGTCAAACTTTAACGCACGCTAGCGCCTAAACCGTTTGTCTGCTGGAAAACCTAAGAAACATATTTGTAGGAAATTGTACTAAGTGGTTTATTTTTTTTTGTAGAAGCACTTTTTTCAAATATGCGTAGTTTTAGAGTTAGAAGCGCTAAACTAAAAAACAGTTTATTGGACAATTTTGGAATTTTTGTCAAACTTTAACGCGCTCTAGCGCTTAAACCGTTCGTCTAATGAAAGAAACCTAAGAGATATAATTTGTATGAAATTGTAAGAGGTGTATTTTTATGTAGAATCACATTTCTCAAAAATGCGTATTTTTCAAGTTGTAAGCGAAAAACTGCAAAAATAGTAAAAATTTACCCTTCTCGAACCTCCTCTAAGTAAAAACTGCCACTTATGAGTAGCAGACGCTTTGTTTTGTTACTAATTTGCAATGCTCTTTTAGCCTGCATTGACAACAATTTTGCTTTGCACGTTGCCTGCCAAGCAACCACGCGCTGTTTGCTGCAGATGTCTCGCTCTAACGAGTTACCGCTTGTGTGCTAAACTGACATGAAATGAGAAACTTTAACAGCGTCTGCCGGACAAATGCCCAAATTAACAGAACGGGTCATTATTTTTTCTTTATTTTTTTAAATTTTTTATTTCAATGTGGAATAAACTACAGAGTTTTACATTTTTTGGAAATTTGAGTGCGTGCTCTACTGTAACCCGACCAATATAGACCGGCAGACGATTGGTTAGATATGGAAAGTACTTTTAGATAAAAATAACGAGTTTTTGGAATAAAATCGAGTGGTATTATAATGTTTGCTATCTCTGGACAGTGGCCTAACTGGCTTATGTAGTGATAGTTCACCACGATACTTACATAACCAGAACTCTTAAATCTAAGCTGTTGTGTCCTAGATTAGAGCATCGACTTTCGGGCAAATATTGCTAACTACGTGTTGTTTGTATCTCTCACGTGAAACGTTATCACAATGCCCGAGGGCTTGAATCGTAAATTAATCATTTATCGTTATAAATTCTTACCTTTATTTGTATCTTTTGATACAATAGCTTCGTTAAATTTTACAAATTTCCGTCGTTATAATTTCGTTGATTTTGGTTACCCATAAATTTAGTTACCTATACAGTAATTGTTAATTATCATTAAAATAATTAATCTGACGCGTGAATGTAATTACGTTAATTAACAATACAAAAATCGATCCTTTCGACTTGAAATTTCTACCATAATATTATCTTAAGCCAAATTATGTTTATTATTATTGTAATATATGAAAACGTCGATAAACAAATTATTAAGCCATTAGCGTAATGGAAAATAATTTATTGGTATAAACTATTTGAAAATTGTGTATTACCTACGTTTCGTTTAAAACTTTATTAGACTATCGTGGAAGTTTTGCTAACAATAATTTTGATTTATTTTGTATCGGTCCTTTCGTCTATCATAGGCCATGTGTTTTTTTATATAAGTACGACAAAAGTACTTAAGTTCAGTTAATGCTTGGTAAAAGCAAGAGAAAGCTAAAGCCGTATAGCCCCACAAAAATAAAATACTTTTATGTGCACTTACTTTTTATTTTGTAGTATTTTTGGATGATACTTTAACAGTAACTAATAGACTTTTTCAACTTTGAATTGTTTCGTTGGAAGGGCGAGTCATTTTTGGTAATATACTTTTTTAATATTCTGTGCCTTTTATACGCAACAAAGTCGACTGGTTTCAAAAATGTCGATTATACCTAAATAGTGGACATCGACGGGCAAACGGACATACTTAAAAAAAATTGTGGAAAACTGGGTGGGCGCTCTAATAGTCCAAACTGGCTCTTGAGAATGCGTGGCTTACACGCAAACAGGAAAGTAGTGGCCGTGGAAGTTATCCGGAGCTTTAGGTTAAGTTTCAATTTGAAACTATCAGTTGAACTGTATAGTAACACGAGTTGAATATTCTTTTGACATCGGAGACGGAGTTTGTGAATTGTGTTAGAACAATCGTAATGATGGCTTTGAAATTTTATACTGGCAGTTTTGTTTCCTTCACTTGCATTTACTTCTAAACAAAATGTAATTCGGTAAAAGCGCTCACAAACCCAACAACTCGAACAACTCGAAACTACACTTTTATAACATTTTTGGGCAGTAAAAAAAGTATTTTTTACTACCAAATTAAATTAACTTGTTTATTTATTATTATTTTTGCGATAGTAACTACATAACATGTTAGAATCATTAGCTATAAACAAAATGACTAGATGAAAGATTATTCCAAAAAGTTAAAATTGGAAAACTTTTCAACTAGATTTAGTTGAGTGAGCGAGCCAGAACACGACATAACTTTTAGTGGTTTACAAACTACCACATCCAATTTAGTTTGCTCTAAACCAAGCAACAAATTAAGACAACTATTCAAAGCTCAAGTATAGTATTTTAAATTTTAATATTGTGCACCGAAACTCGTTGAAATCGTTTTATAAAATTAAACAATTTACGAAACGATAAAGAGGATTTCGTCGTTAGAATAATTTTCGGTCAAGTTGAAGACGGCGAGGAGACGTTAATTAAGTTACAATGTGTGCTTTAGAAGAGGAAGGAAGTAATAACGTAAACAATAAAGCGTACAAGATCTTCACATTATATAATAGAGCACACATTCAATATAATGGGAGCTTATCGATGATGGATCTTATTAAAGTGCCGAGTCTTGTTGGAGCACGAGCTTAAAGCATATACTTTACTGTAAATCACGAATCGAGATGATTTTCTTAATATTGAAATATTTTTTTAATAACGTAAATTATCTGGAAGAAGTACATATTTTTAGATAAAAGAAATGAAAATTTATTTAGCGATAACTGGAGAATGTAAAAAGTCGTTTTTTACGATAAAAGGTATAGATTTGAAAAAGGTTATATTATGGGTACACCAGGAGGTCTGGGACAAAATTTAAAGGAAAATTATAATAAAAGGAGTAAATTGAAAAGTTACGTTTATAAAAAATAATTCCTATTCATTATTTCTCACAAACTTAATTTAGAGAATGTATGAAAAAAATGTTTCAAGTTGTTTGCGAAGAAAATCGAAAAAGCAATAAAAATAATAAAAATTTAAATTTAAAAGTTACAAAATACATATAAATATTTCCCTGTTACTGTTTTTAAAAAGAATTCGTTTTTCATATTTCTTATTAAATACAAAAGGAAAAGTATATATAGTGGGTACGTTGAGGGTATATTCAATTTTAAAAAATAAAGTGAAAACTATGGAATTCACATTTATATTAAAACTTCATATCTCAAATATTACAATAGAGGGCAAATTCAAAGTTAAATTTATTCACAATTTTATTCTTCTTAACTGGAAATAAGCAAAAGCAAGTATGTAGATATATTTATATCTGCAGATATGATAAATTTTGTAGCACAATGGGTATGGGAAATGCGTCAGTTGGACCTTTTGAACTCGAGAATGGAAACAGGAAAGAAATAATTCATATTAGGAGAAAAAAATATCAATTATAAAGTTTATTTCGATTTTTTAAATTTTTTAACAAAATACATTTACCTAATACCTACTCGTGTAATTGCTTAAAACTTAAAACAAATCCTATTTAAGTGGCATTTGCCACTGCGCGAATTCAAATTAGGTACCTTTCAAATTTCTGTTGCATTCAACTTAATGTAATTTTAATTATTTTACGATTTATCAAGAAAACGTTACTTTAACTCTATTCTGAAGGTTTATGAATATTCATGAAGCTGAAAAATATCGTTACTCAATTTATAAAGTGGAAAATTTTTAAATTATTCTTAAGAATTTACTTTACAGTAAGCTTCGTTATAATTTTATTCTTATTTTCTTCTATTCGTGCAAAATATAACTACTAAATCTAGAAATTGTGACTTTTTAATACACAAACATAAATCTTTCCCTAATATAAATGAGAAAGCTTTACCAACACCCGAATTATGAGTTAAATTATTGACCACTTTACCGATTAATTAGCTTTAAAGAGGAATGCTGGTTGCCTATAAGTTAGGCGTTCACTGCCCTCTAACTTAAGCGGTTAATAGAGGCTAAAGTACGATGAAGTACAACATTTTTAACGATGCAAGTTGAAGACAATTGCAAATAGGTAATAAAACCGACAGTCTGCCACTCCAAAGTGACAGCATTAACTTCGGGGCAGGGAGAAAAGTGGGCTTTCGCTTTTTTCAGTTTCTCGCTTATAACTTGAAAACTACGCAGTTGACGAGAAAAATGTTTATATCATTATATTTTCTACAAATTGTGTCTCTTATCTTTTTTCCTCAGACAAACAGTTTAGGCAATACAGTTTTAGGCAGTTAAAGTTTAACAAAAATTTCAAAATCGGCAAAAAAATGTTTTATCGTTTATAACTTAAAAACTATGCACTTTTGCAACAAGATTTTTATACAAAAATAAACTAAATTAAATTTTCGACAAATTCTATCTCTTAGGTTTTTTTCATTAGGCAAACTGTTTAGACGTTAGAGCGCGTTAAAGCTAAACAAAAATACAAAAATCGGCAAAAAAAACTGTTGTTTCCAGTTTATTGCTCGTAACTCGAAAACTATGCACTTTTTGAGAAAAGCGATATTGTATAAAAATAAACTACATCTAATTTTCCACAAATTATATTCTTTACGTTTTTTCTTCAGATAAACAGTTGAGGGGCTAGAGCGCGTTAACGCTAAACAAAAATTCCAAAATTAGCCAAACAACTGTTCTTTCCAGTTTCTCGCTTGTAACTCGAAAACTATGCACTTTTTGAGAAAAGCCATGTTGTATAAAAATGAACTACATCTAATTTCCTACAAATTATATTGCTTGGGGTTTTCTTCAGACAACCGGTTGAGGCGCTAGAGGGCGTTAAACTTTGACAGAAAATTCAAAATCAGCCAAAAAACTGTTTTTCCAGTTTTTTGCTCGTAACTCGCAAACTATGCACTTTTTGAAAAAAGCCATGTTACATAAAAATAAACTACATCTAATTTCCTACAAATTATGTTGCTTAGGTTTTCTCTTCAGATAAACGGTTAGGCGCTAGAAGGCGTTAAACTTTGACAGAAAATTCAAAATCAGCCAAAAAACTGTTTTTCCAGTTTTTTGCTCGTAACTCGAAAACTATGCACTTTTTGAAAAAAGCCACGTTACATAAAAATAAACTACATCTAATTTCCTACAAATTATGTTGCTTAGGTTTCCTTTTCAGATAAACGGTTAAGGCGCTAGAGGGCGTTAAACTTTGACAGAAAACTCAAAATCAGCCAAAAAATTGTTTTTTCCAGTTTCTCGCTTGTAACTCGAAAACTTTGCACTTTTTGAGAAAATCCATGTTGTATAAAAATGAACTACATCTAATTTCCTACAAATTATATTGCTTAGGTTTTCTCTTCAGATCAACGGTTAAGGCGCTAGAGGGCGTTAAACTTTGACAGAAAATTCAAAATCAGCCAAAAAATTGTTTTTTCCAGTTTCTCGCTTGTAACTCGAAAACTATGCACTTTTTGAGAAAAGCCATGTTGTATAAAAATGAACTACATCTAATTTCCTACAAATTATATTGCTTAGGTTTTCTCTTCAGATAAACGGTTAAGGCGCTAGAGGGCGTTAAAATTTGACAGGAAATTCAAAATCAGCCAAAAAATTGTTTTTTCCAGTTTCTCGCTTGTAACTGGAAAACTATGCACTTTTTGAGAAAAGCCGTGTTGTATAAAAATGAACTACATTTAATTTCCTACAAATTATGTTGCTTAGGTTTTTTCTTCAGATAAACGGTTGAGGCGCTAGAGGACGTTAAACTTTGACAAAAATTTCAAAATCAGCTGAAAACTGTTTTTTCACTTTATCGCTTGTAACTTAAAGACTACGCACTTTGTGAAAAAAGTGTTTATATATTGTATAAAAATAAACTAAACCAAATTCCCTACAAATATTATTTCTTAAGCTTTTTTCTTTAGACACACTATTTAGGTGCTAGAGCGCGCTAAAGCTTGACAAGAATTGCAAAATTAGCCAAAACTGTTTTTCCAGTTTCTCGTTTGTAACTTGAAAACTGCACTTTTTGAAAAAAGTAATATTGTATAAAAATTAACAATATTTAAGTTCCTACAAATTACGTTTCTTAGATTTAACAATCAGTTTAGATGCTAGAGCGCGTTGAAGTTCAGTGTTACTATTACGGCAACTTTAAACTAAGAAAAACATATTGTGTTTGCATTTTTATGCAACTTTTGTAGCAAGGTGTATGAAGAGCATGTACTAGATATTGGCTAAAATTAAATTGTCTGCTAAAATTTTACGTAGTATGATGGATAGATTGTCTCAAAGTTATAGCTTGGAGAATATTAGAAATTCTTGCAACTGCATGATAGTAACTGCAACGAACGTTGAAGAAAATTGAATTCAGTTTCCAATTTTGATAAATGGTACTATATTTAAATAAAATGTCTCTCTGTCTTTTACTTTTTGTATCCAAACTTATAGATCGGGATTTTCTTTTGATGGGAACGTTTACGTCAAACGGAGTGTTATGCTTAGCGATTTATTTTTACCAAATTTAATTTATCCCAATAGTTTGTTTAAAACTGAAAACTTTATTTGATTAAATGACCTTTCTTTGTATTTGATACTGGGCTCGATGTAATTCCAATTTGCCATCAATTCAAACTCACTCTGTATATAATATTATTATGTTTGTATATTATTACCTATGTCTAGACAAATAATCGTAAACTTCATTAAAAATCTTTTAAACTAAATACTAATAACTAATTTCTTTTTCAGGACAAAACAATCCAAGAATTTTCCAAATTCAGCAATTATTATTCCAGGGTGAGTTTTTTCTCTTTTTGGATTAGTTTCATTCGTTACTGCTATTTTCACGTACTCTCTAGTTAGTATACAGTTAAACTAAATAAAAAGCAATTAACTTTGATAATTAAATTATTACGAAGTGAGTCGATAAAGTGCTTTGAATTGAAAACTAGCGCACTATTTCTATCACTCGATCTGCATCTTTTAAAAGGTTCTTCTGCGAACGAGTTCGTTTTGTAAGTTTTCCCTTGATAATTTATTGTCGCTACTTGATACTAGTTGCCAGTTAATGAAAACGCTTCATCAATTATAAAATTTAATTTATTTAAATCGTACATCGATGATGACGACTGACGACTTTTCAGTAATATCAATTCGGTCTGGTTCAATTATAGAAATAGTGCGGAGCGAGCTGGGTAATCGCGGAGCAATTAACTTGTATCTTGTATGAAGAAGCCTTTTAGGTCAAAAATGAAAAAAAAAATCAATTTTACTTTAACTTCAAAGTGACCATTTTAGGTAAGATGTAAGCCACTTTTCAAGCACGTTGAGATCATTTTATCCGTATAAAAATAATTATATCATACATCAGAACGTCAAAATTTACCATTTTGGATGTCATCAATAAGAAATTTCAATTTGTGTGTCGCGCGAGTTTTCCTCTTCCTTTTTTTTAACTTCAAAATTACGTCCTATTGTTTTAAATTGTTTGCGATCGATCGGAATCTTACAGCTTATTGGTTTCGCATTTTCTACTACATAACACTTTCGGTTCAGCTTTGCGGATTTTAAACGTTCACTTTCTTATATAGAATTCAATGGGAAGAAGATTACTCAATGATATTGGTGTGTACATCGTAAAAAATCAATTTTTACAAGCTATTGATTTAATGACATTGGTTTCGAAAAAATTCTACTTTTATTGGGCTTCCCTCACAAATTTTTTTCAAACGCGTTCTAACCAACTTCTCGTTAATTTTTCAACAACCACGCTTTTATTTGCATTTATTAAAAAATATGAAAGAGCTTTCTTTTTTTTTAATGTTGAGCCAAATTGATCTTGGGGTTAATTGTTTGTTTAAGTATGTCGTAAAACTCCTGCTTGAGCCTACGTACCTATATGCAAATGTTTAGCAAACAAATGGAAGTATAAATGGGTGAGCTGTTGTGAGTTATCCTTTTCAGTTTATGTTCTTGAACAAATTTAATTATTAAACGTAGAAATAAATCCGTTACCTACTTTTATGTTTACTTAACCAATTAGAGTCTCTTTCATATAAAATAGGTAGGTCTTGTTTTTAGAATTAATAGATTATAGGTATAAACCGTTATCTGAACCTATGTATAAGTACTTTGGGAATTACAAAAGGTGGGAAAGTTAGTGGGTATAACGTCCATTTTCATAATCAACTTTAATTTAAAGTCGTGTTTTACTTTAGCATACCTATGGTTTTCTAGAGCAACTTTAGTACTTTTAAGGCTACTTTAAGGTAAAGTGCTTGGTGAGGTTCCTTAAAGTTGCCTTAAAAGTACTAAAGTTGCCCTAGGAAACCAAGGATATGCTAAAGTAAACGACGACTTTAAGTTATAGTTGATTATGAAAACGGCCGTTACTCAAAGCAATCTTAAAGTTTTAAAGTTTACTTTTCTCGATGTACGTACCTTGAATTAATAATAATAGTAATATACTACTACTTTCACAAAAGTTTATTTGTTGTAAGTTTGAGACGAATAACCATCTTCAAATCTTCTCCGACGAGAGATACGGCCATTTTCAAGCTCGAAGTTGTTTTTAGCCAGCAGCTTACCATTTACTTCGCCCTTTTGGAGAAAATCACCCTGTATAGTAAATTTAAGAATATTTTCGCGGGAAGACCCTTTATTTATTATTGCGGTTCAGGCTGGCTCCCAGTGGTTTTTTGCATCATGACCTCTTGAATCTAATAAGTTCTGTGGAGTTCTCTTGGCGTTTTCTCTTCCTCTGCATAGTGAGTCTTCTACTAGTCCCATCGCATATAGGTCCTTTATAAGCTGACAATGGCCTGTTATTATTGCTGTTGCCAGTCATGGCTCACTTCTGCCCATTCTTAGTAGAAACCGGGTTCTTTTGTCAGAGGGTTTCTTCATTAGGACTTTAGAACTTTAAGACTTTGCCTGAAGCTACTTTATTTCCCTCTTTGCCATTTAATAGGGAGTGGCAAAGGCTGGTTCTGGTCCAATGGGTCTAATTTTTCTACCTTCTTTAGCCAGATCGTCCTCTGTCCTCTATCTCGTTCTCTGGTATGTCGGCATAAGCTGGCACTCATACCAAGTTGACAAAAGTTCTTTCCTCTAGCTCGTTCAGTCTGCGGATACAGTCCGTTACTAGTCCGGACCCCCACCTCACAGGCTTTAAGGGCTGCTTGGCTGTCACACGTTGCAAAAATTCTTTGGTTGTGATGACCTTGATCTAACAATATTTGCGCACATGTCAGAATGACGTAAATTTCTGCTTGGAAGACGGCTGCGTGCTCCCCGAGACTTAAGCTTACCCCTTCCCTCAAGTTGCCGTTCCCGATGATTTCAGCTACTGTGCCTGTTGGGTTTTTAGGCCCGTCTGTGTAAAACACAAGTTGATTCGTTTTGACTGCCTTGCATTCCCATTCTTCCCTTGTCGAACTTTAATTTCGTAGGCTTTTTCGGTAGTATATGCTCTGCTTATTCTATCTGACACCATACTAAGTATAAGACATTCTGCCATATGTTTTAGGATTGAGGCAT
Source organism: Malthinus flaveolus (assembly GCA_950108345.1). NCBI lineage: Eukaryota > Metazoa > Arthropoda > Insecta > Coleoptera > Cantharidae > Malthinus > Malthinus flaveolus. Next base: position 4,069,179 of record OX467287.1, on the reverse strand, counting down.
GTCCTTGCACATTCCTTCCTAAAGAGCAGTGAATTTTGGATCTGTAAGTCTCCCTTAATGCTTCGGATTTCACTACCAAGTGTAAGGGTGGAAGGTTCAGCATTGTTTCCATTGATGCATTACGCATTACTCCAGTTATTCTTAGGCAAGCCAGTCTTTGGATTTTGCTCAGTTTGTGTTTGCAGGTTTTTGTCCACCACCAGATCCTTAAAATGTGTATGTTTTTTTCTAGAATAGAAAGATATGGGATCTTCATTATCTTATTAAGGAACCTCAATGGCACTAGAATCTCGTTTTAGGACAACAAAAGTTATGAGCCTTCGAATCTGAAATTTAATCATTCAAAAACATTATTTTTCTCCGTCGGTAGTCAACGTACAAGACTGTTTGTTATCTCAATTAACAGAGTCACTACTGGGGAGTAGAAAACTATTCATAGAACCTAAAAACCACTCTCAGTTTTGGCAGTATTAATTTGTTTTGTGGAAACGTAGCGACAAAATGTGTCAAGTTCCTACTTTAAACACGCTCAACTTTTTCTTTTTACGACATGGAATTTATTTTTTAGTACATATAGCTAAATTCAGGCTCTGTCAACATACTATCTCTTATAACATATAGTCGCGTTTCAAAAATAAAATTCCTAGGACTATTTTTATGTGACTACGCAAATTAACTAATATGCTCTGAACGTAAGCGAGAGAGTGCGAATTACACGGCAACGCGGTCGTTAAACAAGGAGCAGAAATCGTCGTCAGATTCGAAGGCTCATAAAGTTTGTTAGTACCACGGAAAAACGTCGTAAAACGAGTTTGTAGTGCCTTTGAGGTTCCTTAATAAGATAGTCAAGGTACTATACTCTTTCTATTTCAAAAAATTTTACTAACTTGCCACTAAACGTCGCTTTGAGTCGGTTTTGCGATTATAAATAATGTAGTTATCCATTTTTGACAAAATATTAGATTAGGTAAATACATTCGCTTTGATATTATTAAATAAAAAAATACCTCGAATTTCGTTTGGTATCTAAACAATTTTTCGTTAATAAAAAAGCATTTATGAGTAATCCTTAATTAAAAATACTTCAAAAAGAACGTTAATTAATACTCCGTGTTTAATAATTAGAAGCCATACTATCTTTGTTCGTCTGATATTTTTGTATATTATACTCTTTTATATTTTAAGTAATTAAACCTATAAAGCAAAAAGTAATTATTAATATTTCGTATAATATAAATATATTTATAAGAGTATAACCCAAAATATCCGAGTTGGGGTGAGCTGAAAAAAGGGTGAAATAGTAAGTGTTTCTCGTGTAAACAATAATAAACTTGTTTAATAAATTATTGCAACCGAAAACATTCACACTTTGTTTATCCTTTCTATAGTGCCCGATCCTTGTCACCTTTAGGGGCACGAAGCTGAAAACCGACGCCTCCAGCTATGTAGAGTAATGAATTTTCCAGCAGTACACCGTAAGTCAATTTTTATTAGAGCGGTATGCGACAACGTGAGTTATTTATGAGGGATCTGCAAACTGCGGGGTTAAAGATAAATACCACGACAAACTATGCTTAAAGGTTGTCTCGCTACTGTCGTACGTTATATTTAAAACAATAAAGGAAAGAACGAGGAAGCTGCTAAATTGAATGTGATGGGGAAATTAAATTTTTTCCAAATCTCGAGCAGAATGCACGTTTTATATCGTGCCGTTTTAACGAGAGTTTATTTAGGGAAAGCTTTAGTTTTTGATTAAATGTTGGGACGGTTGGAGGTGTGAAAATGCTTCTGACCTTAAGATTATTTATTTCAAACGGTTACTTTAAAGCCTAGGGTTGTTAACGGTTACTTTAGTGGCTCCTGACGAAGCTCTTTAATTTCTTACCAGTTACAGAAATAAATTGTTTGCGGCGATGGTTTTTGCCGAACTTGCGAGGACCGTAATTTGTAGTTATAACGATGTAAGTGGCGACTCTTTATCGGGCTGTTTTAATTCGTGTGTATTATCACGGCCCTGGGTTCAACAAGCCTTCGTTCTCTCCTGAAAATTTTTCTAAATACTTTTTACTCTGCAGCAATTGGCGTAATGTTTGCATAGTTTGAAGGACTTTCGTCCGCATCCATCACTGTGCTTTCGAACCCCTCTTCACATCTCTCTACGCAACTTTTTCTAATTTTCTCATTTTTCATCCTCACGCACATAGGAAAATCTTCGAATTAAAAACTACTCTTGAATTTTTTTTGAAGTATTGGAAATTATAATGAAATTCAGTTTTTCTAGCGAAAAAGTGAAAAAAGCGAATAAAAATGTTTACAATCTTTTGATTCACTTTTCGATATTTTTTAATTTTTTTTTACTGACACAATCTGTTCATACTCAACTTCTTTAAAAGGATGATTGATTATTAAGAAATAAAAAATTTTTAAGAGTCGTTGCATCACATCAATTTCTTATTGTGTTTTGTTTTTCCTTCCTATATACTCTTGACATTTATCTTGTAAATTCAGTCTTCCACTTTAAATATTTATGCGAGTTACAATTGACAACCAATTTCCTCTTTTACATCGTGTAAATTAACAAACTTTACAAATTAGCGTCGAAAAATGTTAAACATATCCTTCTCGTCTACCACCGTCGTCGTTTTCTTCTCCGCTTCCTTTTAAATAAATTTTTAATTGAAAGTTTTTGTTTGAATAACTTTAAAATCCTTTTTGCAACAAGAAATTGTAATGAAACACGTCAACGCGTAGTTAATTTCTGCTCAAAAAGTTTTTGATGCTCATTATAAAATGTAGAAGTTTAACCAAGTCTAAGAGGAAAAGCACGTTTATGAAATTTTAAAATTTTTTTAGCCCTCAAATTGAAATTTTTTCGTACGGAAGGGGGGGTGTGGTGGTTGAAATAATCCCCAAAGAAATGAAATTAAAATAGTAAATAAAAAAGTTAAATACAAGATGCGCTCTTGCAAACAATATCAGAGAACAAGAGGGAATAATTCACCCTCAATTTATTTAATTACTAGATTCATATAGAGGGCGTTGTTCACCATTAAATTGCCCGTGCTCTCTACCATTATTTACTCTAACAAACTTTAAAGACTAAAGTTAAATATCTTTTCTCTATGCTTCTAATTTAGTTGAAAGATGGATGCTCGTTATATTCTTGTTTACTTCCATTTATTTCGCTTTACCAAAATTAAGGATTTTAAGATTATTGTCATCGCATTATAATGCTCTAGCTTACGCTTCGTGGCTCATGTCAACCTAAAAATTTAAATTACTTTTTTCTCTTTTTTTGTTTAAAATTGAAATTAAATGAGTGGCTTTGTAAAAAGTGGCGTAATTTATAAAAATCATAAATGAGGGTGGTATGCTGTTGTTTTTTTGTATATTTTTGGTCCACCGGACTAATCATAAAATCAATAAATATATGTACTGTTATCCTTAGAAGATTGAGAAAGAAAAATGTAACATTCAACTAAGCAATTTCCACACAACATGCTATACTATGAGTTTTTCTCAATTTCCAACTACTAAATTATTTAATGATGGCAAATTTTTTTTCTTGCTTCTCGTTTAACATTTTAATGAACGCTTATTTTGTAGGATTTGAATTTCTTAATAATACAGAAAAGGAAACAGTTTGTAGGCTATAAATATTGGGTTAAACGCTTCTCTCTACAAAACCATTTTTTATTTTATTTTTAGGCCATTAGACAAGTTTCCATTTTATCATTTTTCATCGTTTTGACTTAAGTAATTGATATAAATCAAAACTAAAGCTTCAAGATGCCCAAGAAATTACAATTAATTTTTTGGAAGTCTAAAGACGCCCTGCTTATTTTTAAATCGACTCTAAGTTAACAGTAAACAGTGTGGTTAGGCAAATGAGAAAGTCCTGTGATGACACGTCGCTTCTTTTAAATAATAGTGTAGGGTTTAAATTAACTAGCTTAATCAAGTTGGCCAACTAACTCCACAGCTAGGCCATTCTTACGAGAATATTTGCTTTGCATTTTTCATCTTTTTTTCCAGTCCACGTCTTTAAGCCTAAATGAACTACCTATTAGGTACAAGTTACTAGTCGATGTTTTTGTTGGTCTTTCATGGACACCAAGTATTAAAGTCTGATCTAACCCTTTCTCTCAAGCTTCAAGCTTTTTTAGTTTAATAGTGAAAACAACGTAAAGTCATAAGCAAGTCGCCCCAGAATGATTTTTGCAACTTCTTCTTTTGAAGGTGCTTATAAAATTTTTCTTGAGTTAAAAATTGTAAGTAAAAGTGATGCGTTTTGACTGAAAAAAGCTAGAGATGAATTTCTACATATTTGCCTACTTTACGTATTTTCGTATATTTTTGTATGTATTTTATTCGAGTTTTAAATTCCTTCGAGTATAGAAGCAACACACTTCAAATATAAATCTTGAATTTTTTAAAAGGTATAAGAAAAAAAACATGCTTAGAAAATGTATAAAAATGTATGTTTTGAACGTTTTGGGAATATTTACTTTTGTAATTTTTTTGTTTTGTTTTAATATACACTGGAAGGTTGTTTAGAAAAAAATTTTTTTTTACTCTTGTTTTTGTGAAAATGTTGTTTTTTGGCTTTAAAATGTTTTTTCAGGAACGTTATTGACTCAAATAATCAATTTTTCTCACTACTCACTCATTATTGACGCAACGTCACAGGTTGGTGTTTCAGTGTGCGAATATCAAATGAAAATGACTGATCCGCACTTTCTTATAAGCAAAGGAAAGCTACTTTAACCAAACTTGCCTTTTGTTGCTTTTTTTTATTCTAAAAGACGTTTGTGCATTTAACCCTAAAGCTACCGTACGGGGTACCCGGGTACTTTTTTGAGTTTAAAAGTCTATAACTTTTTTTATTTTAAAGGAATATTATTGAGACTCTTTGACATCCTGTAAAATTTAATTCTTTATACGAAAATATTAGAGGGGCACAAAAAAATTAAGTGAGATGGGATATTTTTGTAATTTAATAACTTACACCTTAAACCTACCGCATGGGGTACCCGGGTACCTCGCTGTTATTTGCTTGTATTTCATGGGGAATCAATCAATTAAAAGTAGAAGTATTCGAATTATCCATTTATATTACACATTTTTATATTATAAATAATTATTATTATTATAAACAATAATTATTACTAATTAGAAATCGCAAATAAAGTTAGTGATGAACTTTTGTACTTGCACAATCGTTAGATCTAATGGAAATCGGTGAGATATGCCCATCACAGACAAAATTTTGACAACTCTCTCATCTCTTTCTCGTTTTCCTGTTTGGCATCTTTTCACCATTCTTCCAAATTATACAACAACCAATTACCTTCAGTCGTTCAGTTTTATCCCGTTCTTGAACGTTTATTTGTGGCTGTGGTTTTGTAATGCTTACTTTGACGCCAAGAAATGAGAACAATGCAATTTTTATCAAAATAAAATTGAATAATTAATCCTTTAGTTCCCTAGTTCATAATCCTTAATCCCTAATCCCTAGTTTAGTTAGTATAGATCCTATATACTTCGATCTAGTATGGATGGCAAACAAAGAGTTTTTCCTAAATCTTTTAAAATTTCTCTACGTTGATTTGATTTTGAAGGCAGCTAATAGGGTGATTTTCAACAAAAATTATTTCGATGATTCTGGACACGGATTATTTGGAAAGATGTTGCAGTACAAAATAAAAATAAACCCTGTTGTAAATGTCCACGACACGACGCTATGCCCACAGAAAGCGCATGTTATCTTCACAAAACAGCTTTACTTTTGAGACGCAAATAGTCATTTGCTGGTTATAAATAAATTTTGGATTAGGTAAAAAGGCGTGGGAAACTAACAATTGTCTTTTGGGCACTGTCGAAATAAACCACGTGCCGACACAGGGTTTATTTGTAAAAATATTGCAGTGTAATATAACATAAACTCTCTTGTAAATGCCCACGACGCAATGTCTTTACAAAACCGCTCGAATTTGACAACAAAAATTGTTATTTTAATTTTTTTTAAATTATAATTTAAAAAATAATATATTTGCAAGTTGCAATAATAATTAATATCGCCCAAATATGAACTAATTAGCTGTATTACTACTCATTCTCCATATAAAACATGCAGGGTACCCGGGTACCCCGTGCGGTAGGTATAAGTTGTAAATTTGTATGGTACCATGAGGGTTAAATAACAAGCGTGTATCGCTGAACGAACTTCAAAAGTGCCCTTCTATTCTATTCCAGTGATATCAATTTCAATACTATCCCAAGGAATCTTTCATTTTTCACTATTTGTCTGATTTCGGATAATAGCATTTTTATGTCTTACCTTTTTTGGTGTACACTTGTACACTTGATTCTTAACGAAAACCACTCCTGCGTCACTACGACTTGTCCTTGTATAACCTGTGTATCTTGCAATAAGTGTGTGTGTTGTGGATGATTTCAAAAATCTTGTACTTGTTCGTGACGTCGCGATGATGATTAAATGGCCACAATTTTGCATTTTAAAGGAAATTTTTCCCAAACTTTTCAGAGCTTTTTTATGGCATACTTCCAGAAACAAATGAAGATATAAAACACAAAATATAAAAATTAAAAACTTATGCAAATATATTTTGTAATAAATAGAGCACTTAGTTTATATTCACGAATTCCGACATTATGATAAAGGGCTATTCTGTCTAAAAACTGTCTTCCTTAAACAAGTTTAAGTGTGATACAGATAAGAAACTTAAAAAGGTTATTTTCTCACAATACATTTTTATCACAACACATTTTTTGACGTGAAACGACACTTCCTAAATCTTTTACTTCTTCGAATGAAAAATTGTTTCTCTTTTCTTTTACTCTTATCAATCTTTCTTTCTTGTACCTATACTTAAAAAGGGTTTTGTACTTGTTCCTTATTTTTAACCAAACTTTTGTCGCCGCCTTACTTGGCCATACAACCTCTTATTTATCTATCTGAACTTAATTAATAGCAATTGCGTTTTGTGTGTCGATTTTCGTATTTTGTGGGTGGTTTTTGTCTAAGATCAAATTAAGGTATCGTTGTTCGAAGTTTGGTTGCAATAATGGAGCATACTTGAGGATTGGAAGAGTGAAACTAAGTCTCTTGAACGTCAAATTTGCCATTGAATGTACTTTTCGCGTATTTTTAGAAATAATCGAAAGTTGTAGTGTTGCAGTTCTTTCCTTGGACCTTTAGAGGCTTTAAGGTATTTAAGTGTGAGGAATTATGGGTTACCCTAGTATCCTTCCTTTATCCACGCCAGGATGGCAAAGGCTTGTAAATTGGTAGCTGAACGACCTAAACAATAAAATGTCCTACAAATGATATATCTTACGTTTTTTTCCTCAGACGAACTGTTTGAGCACTAGAGCGCGTTAAAGTTAGACAAAAATTGTAAAATCGGCCAAAGAAATGTTTTATCGTTTATAACTTGAAAACTACGCACTTTTAATGAATAGTGTTTTTATCAAAAAATAAAGAAAATTCAATTTTTTACAAATTACGTCTCTTATTTTTTTTTCATCACACAAACAGTTTAGACGCTAGAGCGCGTTGAAGTTTGGTGCCATATAAAAATGACAAAAAACAACGTTTTTTTAGTTCATCGCTTATAACTCGAAAACTACGCACTTTTAGAAAAATGTATTCCTATACAAAAGTAAAGTAAATTTAATTTCTTACAAATTACGTCTCTTAGATTTTTTTGTCACACAAACAGTTTAGACGCTAGAGCGCGTTGAAGTTTAGTGTGACTTATTACTGCCATTTAAAATTTGCCCCAAAACCGCTTTTTTAGTTCATCGCTTTGAACTCAAAATCTACGCACTGTTAGAGAAAAGTATTTCTATACAAAAATAAGGTAAATTTAATTTCCTACAAATTACGTCTCTTAGATATTTTTTGTCACGCAAACAGTTTATACGTTAGAGCGCGTTAAAGGTTAATGCGACTATTACTGCCATTTAAAAGTTTCCAAAATACCATTTTTTAGTTCATCGCTGACAACTCGCAAAATACGCACTTTGAGAGAAACGCGTTCTTATACAAAAATAAGAAAATTAAATTTTCTACAAATGATGTCTCGTAGATTTTTTTCGTTACACAACCAGTTTAGATGCTAGAGCGCGTTGCAATCTTTTTTTCTCACTACGAGCTATTGTCGTTTTATGAATCGCACCTAAAGAGTTTTTTGTTTTTTAACACTTCTTTAGGTAGGTGTTGTTTTAAATAAGCCGCTATGCTTTTATGTATAGCTTCGGGCGCAGTACTTTATTTTGTTCTTTATACTGGCGATAAGTTATAACTAGTAAAGTAGAATGGGTAAACGTATTCGATTAGATACGTTACTTATTCCCACTAAAATTTTGTCTAGGGCGAAGCTCGAGCAAACAGATTTGCTTTTCCAATTAACCGTAGGTAATCGATTTGATGTAGTAATTTGAGTATGTTAAATGAGAGTTTGTTGGATGAAATGTGCGATTTAAGCTGAATATCGCGTATTAAAAATAATTGTTACGGTTAACGAAAACGTGTAATGAGCTCTTTAATTAGTTTATTAATTTTAATGGGCAATAAAGAATTAGAAATAATTAATAAAAATTTTATTTTATTAATAATAAAAGGATACTTTATTGCTTATAAATTATACAAGGCTGTGCTTAAACTTTAATATTTTTTTAAGTGTTATTTTCTAAGATCAAAGAAGCCACTTTATCGCTTCAACTTTCATTAAAGTGAATATAATATATACGAAGAGGATCGAGGCTAAAGAAAATTTTATAAATATATAAGACTTTTTTACATACTTATATTACTTATAAGGGTGTAATCGAAAACTTTTTTATTGTTTCGCTCCAAAAAATGTTAAATTATTTTAACGGCTTAACTTTTCTATAATTTAACCCATTAAATTGAATTTATGGGTATTTATTAATTTTCTTTCCCTACTAATTTTTTTTAACACAAATTCGTTTATTTAACAAAAGATTCTTTAACTTGCTTAAAAAGTAAACTCAGAAAAGAGGCCCCAAAAGCTGCAATCCGGCTCGAAGGACCACCCGAAAGTGTCTTCAATCGAATTTATATTTTATCCTGTAAATTTTAGACTTAGCTAGCCTGGTTTTAAAGTTATTTCTTATACCCTTTCCCTAATTTTTGTATCGTAAATTGTAAGTCAGCTTAGGTTCTTGGGTATTTGTCTTCCAAAAAATTAATTACAACTATAGCCACTTCCTCTTACTGAAATGATTTATTAAATAAGAGATTATTAATTTATTTTTGAACAGTTTTCTTGAGAAAACGTTAAAATGTCAGCTTTACTTTTAAGTATTATTTAAGAATGAAAGGAAAATATATATTTTTAAGAAAAATAAATGATTCCAGCATTAGAACCGTCATCACGTACCTACATGTATTTTACGATTACACTATACGTAAAAGATAAAATTCTCTCTTAATTTTCTCACGTACCGTCATTCAGAGTCTTGGATCAATAATCGATTATTTCTCTGAGTTATTGAAATAGTTTGATAAAGGTATTTTAGTTTGTGTAATAAATTATTTTACAGAAAAGAAAGAGAAATTGAGCGATTTAAAAATTTTTTGGAAATTTTCTCTTGGAATTTAGAAAATGTGCGCCTTCGAGTATTGGGAAAAAATATTTAAATCGTCTCTAAACTGAAAAATATTGCGACTAACATGTCAGAATCATACACTAAATACGCGATACGTTAAATGGTAAATTTTCGAGCGACATTTAAAAAAAAATGTGTAACGGATATTAAAAAAGCAATCTCAAAGCCTATTTTTATTAGAGCGTTGATACACCTAAATATAAATTCGAGTGTAATTAATTTTCCGTCACACAAAAATTGTAAATTTGTTTCCCAACTGTTCGGAGATTGTTAATCGCTTCTGGTTCGGCTCGTGTTTAAAGCAAAATCTTGAGAAAGTCGGCTGTGCGTGGTCCCGTTTTTCATACAGGGTGATTCATTAAGGATGGACCAAACGAAGCAGGGTGATAGAGGACCTCGATACGCATCGATTTGACCCCCATGTGTATAATCCGAAACTTGATGGTTCGGGAATTACCATGATTTAAGTGTATTTCCAGAAGAACTTGATTTTTCCATAAATAGTTTGTCATGCTGACTAAACCGTTCGTTCTAGCTTGATGAAATTTTCCAGAGGTGTAGTCCAGTAATGAGCCTATCACACCGTATGTTAGCATCCTTAATGAAACTTGACATTAGTTGAAAAAAAAAAGATCTTTCTAAAATTTCATTACAGCAGAAGCACTCTCCCTTATTTTACAACGCTCTTGCAGAAAATTTTGACATGGACATTTTTTTTGGAATATTTTTTAAAAACTTCTCTGTTCTATTGACAATGTACTCTACAAATTTCATTCACCTAGTCCTATAGCTTCTCATCAAAAAAATTGTGTTACTATAAAAAGGCGATATTTCATGTTCCTTATTGCAATACATTGGAACGATGATGATAGTTTTCAATTGTTGCAAATTGTCAATAATAGTGACAAAAGTGAAAATACAGGTTTTGTTCATTAGTTTTTCGTGATCAAATCTAGTTACTGTGGGCTCAGTTCTCGCTCATTCTCGATTCTCGTTCGACGACTAATTGCTCTGGTACTTGTGGAAGGATCCGCGATGACTTCTTCCAATACTATTTCAACACGCTCAGGATTCCCTCTAATTCTTCCTTCTCGATCACTCGCTCCAGGCAAACGGCCTTCCATGTATGCGTTATGCACGTGTAAAATAACCCGGTGATCCGGGTAAGTTGCAGGTTGTGGTCCACCTCGATGCATCATTTGAGCTCGATACAATCTTGCGGCAAGCCGAGCATTTCCTTTTACATAACCATAGTAGTAATGCATTACTGCATATTCCCGTTGCGAATAAGGCATAACTTGACTTAAATAACGAACAATACACCCAAAATCCAAATAATGAGCGAGAACTGAGCCCACAGTAACTAGATTTGATCACGAAAAACTAATGAACAAAACCTGTATTTTCACTTTTGTCACTATTATTGACAATTCGCAACAATTGAAAACTATCATCATCGTTCCAATGTATTGCAATAAGGAACATGAAATATCGCCTTTTTATAGTAACACAATTTTTTTGATGAGAAGCTATAGGACTAGGTGAATGAAATTTGTAGAGTACATTGTCAATAGAACAGAGAAGTTTTTAAAAAATATTCCAAAAAAAATGTCCATGTCAAAATTTTCTGCAAGAGCGTTGTAAAATAAGGGAGAGTGCTTCTGCTGTAATGAAATTTTAGAAAGATCTTTTTTTTTTCAACTAATGTCAAGTTTCATTAAGGATGCTAACATACTGTGTGATAGGCTCATTATTGGACTACACCTCTGGAAAATTTTATCAAGCTAGAACGAACGGTTTAGTCAGCAACACAAAATATCTATGGAAAAATCAAGTTCTTCTGGAAATACACTTAAATCATTCTAATTCCCGAACCATCAAGTTTCGGATTATACACATTGGGGTCAAATCGATGCGTATCGAGGTCCTCTATCACCCTGCTTCGTTTGGTCCATCCTTAATGAATCCCCCTGTATAGTTGCAGACAGATACCCTTCTCCAAAAACTCTTCGTTTGAGAATTTTTTGTTGGGGTTAAAATCACCTTATGAGCTATGAGCCAAGATCGCCTCTTCGGCATTTTGTAGAAATGGCTTTACAAAATTTTTTCTGCGTTTTTTCTCCTCAGGATATACCCCATTGTAAGTTAAATCGACACCCTGTATATGTAGTTATGTTATAGCAATATGTACCAACGAACCTCGATGGCCTTAAGCGAAAGACATTTTAAATATTTCGAGCATTTGAACCGATCATTTGCATCTTTAAATGCTTTTAATTCGAATTAATTAAAATTCTTCCCAAGTTTCTGTGAATATAATTGAAACAAGTGATATAGATTTATGTGAACGAATTCAAGAGCACGCCGTCGTAATTCGAAAAAAGAAGCAAAAAAGTAAATAGGAGACAAGCTCGCCTTGCATGCTGCTGCTGCATAAAAGACCTGTTTGTTGCACCTGCCTGAAAATATTAGCAAAGCACACTCTTATTCACGTGCGGAATATACGTATTGTACGATAACTACCGGACATTTTAAAACAAGCACACGGCGCGATTTAGCTCTAATTAATCATCTTAGCGTTTTTTGTTTTAATTAGCCCAAGTTGAGATTGTGAACGATTTGAAAATGGTCAAAGGGTGCTGTGTGTGACATGTGACGTATTAATTATACAAATCGATCAATCAACTACCGAAAAATCGATACAAGAGGCAGATAGTTGAGAGATGAATTGCAAGGGGCACCACAGGGTTACATTTTTTAAAAAAAGTTTGTTTTCGTAATTATGGCGTTTAATCAGTTGTTAATCACGTTCTGAAAGAAACAAATTCGTTGCAAAAAAGGTTGTAGTATAGTTTTGGCGAAAATGCGTTAAGAACGGAAGGAGCCTCAGTCTGGACACGTCTCTACAAATTTATTATGGAAATGTTCGTTCCGTATTCAATTGGAACGTGATCGTGTTTAAAATGGAAGCATATTTTATAGCGTGGTAGACGTAGATGTTTCTTATATGATATAAACATTTTTATTTCTTCTCTATTAATTTGAAATCAAGTAAAGGGTGTTTGTGGGGTTAAAAATTGATATTTTTATTTTTAGGGTATTTTTTACCATGGAAGTAAATTTGTGTTAATAAAGAAGCGTTTTTTTAAGCAAAAAACACGCCGATTTTTCTTAACTTCTTTCTAGTTTTATCGTCCTCTAAAATTTCAACCTTTTCAAGTTGTTTATGGTTATTTCTGAATGTTGGCAACACCAAACCAAAACAAGAATAACATTGTATTTTGTCTTGTAATGTTGTAATTCTGCCCAACTTTGTTAATTTAATCGAGTCGACAACTCATATAATAACAAAGTTATTCATGAAATAATTTATTAGTCTCACCTTGTTTCTGCACAGTGTGTTGCATTATGGAAAGAAGCTTCAGCTTACTATTACTGCCAAGATATTCTATCTAGTTTTTCGGAATTTATACCCAATTTTACATTATTTCAAAACAAAACTTTTTTGTATACATGTGTAGTTCTGTACTGCTCCGGGAGTTCCGGAGCAGTACAGTACGAAGTCAATTTGAGTTTTGAGAAGCCTCAATTTCTGCTGTTTGCCTCTGTGATCTGGCCTTCTCGTACTCTTAGCTCGTACTCGAGCCTCTTAGTAGTGAGACTATGTGGATCCTGCCTCGATTTACATATTCTGCGGAAAGCCACCATTGGGCTCGAAGTACGAGAAGGCCAAATCATAGATGCAAACAGCACAAATAAGCCCACAAGTAGATATTGGTACACTTGATAGTGGTACCTTTCATTGACACTCCTTGTTGTCATACCCAGTCCTCCTGAATCTCATCTGTATCCCTGTCTAGCTGATGAGCTAACTTTGAGGAGTTAAAGTATCTGATCACCTCGCCGTCGTGTCGAGGGTCGTCTGTGGAGTTCGACTCTGAATATCTGGAGAAGGAGAGGCGCCGGTGGTCCATTTTTCTTCTAATTGTTGTATACTTGAGGTTATGTAGATGAGAAAGTTTCTTATACGACACTTTTCCTTGCCATTTCTTGCTATCGTAAAAAGAAGCAACACTTGATACTGAAACTTGAGCATTAAACTTTCAATAAAGTTATACACATACACATAAAATCAAACGTAAAAGAAAGCGAAAAGAATAGTTTAAAAAAACATATGAAAAGTAATAAATAATGGTTGTTTATTTTACTTGCGTTTCCCGTGAGTGCTGTAGCAAATCCTCTACTGAGGAATTTAGACAGAGTGAACTTTGTTTCTTCGAGTAAAACCCCTCCGGAAATGTTAGATTACAAAGGTTTCCCTTTAGATTAAAAGAAAATTATGTAGAAAAGGAGCTCGGAGTCGAAGCAATATAGGTTTTTTTTTCGGGGCAACTAATGTAAATATAAAAAGTGTTTACGTTTTTATTACTTTTATAAGGGATGGTTTTAGATAAGTGAGAATTATTGTAGTTTAATATTAGATTTTAGTTTATTTCTATACTTAACTATTTTAGTTACTCTCCGAACTCGTAGCTTCTTGTAAGTTTGGATTCGCCCGGTGATTATTTAAATGCGTTAATTGAACGAAAAGCGCCGCTCTCGTGAATTTGATTATAGGGCTAGTAATTGTTTTCAGTGATTAGTCTCTCGATCGCTTAAAAGATTTTAAGTAGTACTTTACATTGAACTAGTTCCTACTACTACAGAACTTTAATTTGGCACCCGAGCAGGGACTCTTTTGGTAGTTTCAAGAGAGGCGCTGCTCTAGAAGAAATATGAACTGACCAGGCTAGTTAATCGATAAAAAATCAACGTCGCAGATCAACGTAAGGCCACTCCTTTGTGCAGATCTACCTTATTTTAAATTTTGCCATTTTGATACAATACTTCCAGGTGGTCGTTTGCAATTTGTTTCCACCACTTCTGTTTGTAGTACAAGGCGAATTAAATAAATATACAAATCTCGCAGAATCTGTGTTGCGTACAGTCTTAATAAGTTGTACCAAACAAATATTACCTTAAGTACACCAACAGGAAGTGTTGTTTTAGAATTACAAATAATTATATATTATCTAAACACAAGTGAAACCTTGTCTACCTTAAGTAAACAATAGAAACGGGGATTGCAAACGCAGTAAATTTTATACTTAGCCCCTCATAAGCATCTTATGCTTGTTATTTGTAAATACAGAGAAAACAAACACGGAGTCGATCTGTTAGAGGTAACTCGTGCTAACGATCGAATGTTTACATTTACAGGTTTGATCGTAACTTTCTTAACCGAATTCTAATTTAAAACTTTGTCTCGTAGACGAGAATAGATAAGGAGAGCTATAGAGAGCGATCTTATAGATGGGGTGTTTTTCTATTTCCATCAAAACTTTCTCACCCCATAAACTCTCGTAAGGCACTCATGGATATTAAACTAAAATTGAACTTTTCGAGTCACTTTATTATTTCGCAGACCTTCAATTTTTATTTGAGTGCACTACTCGAGAAAAAGGTCGAGTGAACACTATAATCGGATAACATTATCATTCCAAATAGTTTTCTTTCAAAACGAACGCTTTAATGTTGCAAGGAGCCAAGGATAAGAGAGACTATTTAGTATGGGAGAAATTTCGTACTTTAGCAAAAGTATGCTGCAGCGTTAAATCGAGTTATTTTGGAGAACGTTTTGATTATTTATCGATTGGAGCTTCTACTCAACAATACCTCGTTTAAAATGCGAGCAATAAAACAATTTTGTTGCAAGCGAAATAGTCATTTGAGCATATGAATCGATAACTAACCTAACTATTTACTACGGTGAATATCAAATCATAAATTCTCACTGAAAATCATACTCGTAGTTCAAGTCCGAGCATCCTCCATATTTCAACACGATTTGACAGTTTCACGACTCGGTCTACCCTCATAATTTTATACTGAATTTAAAGTCCGCTTGCATCGCATAAAGAGATTGTTTGGCACTTATTTACGTTTCGATTTCCTCCTTTACTTTTATAACTTTTATATATAAAATATAGTTAAGTTCAAAAAACTAAAAATGGGTCATTACTTTTGTTTGTTATGGTAAAATCATAACTTATAACGTCTCTTTTTATAACTTATCAATAAATATTTAGTAAAAAAGAAGGGAAAAAATTTTACAACTTTATTCGGCGATACTCGTCCGGGAACATTTTGAATTTTGAATGGAGTTTTGATTTGTGCTGTTGGGGGATTTTAAGCTTTTCATTTATTTGCCTTAAGACTCGCAAACTCCAAAGCTTTACTGCAAACTTCGTCTTCTGGCTATTTTCTAGTTGTGGTTTATTTCAAATTACAATTCAACAGTTTCGTTCCAATAAGACGATTTTCGAGCGTGCGGCTCGTAAAAGTCATATCTGTGAATAAAATGAAATCCCAACTACTGGCGTATAATGAACGAACTTTAAAACTAAAGCCGTTCGTATAGTCGAGAGGTGTTTTTTAGGATTTTGTTCTATTGTAGTGTATATTCGTGGAATTGCTTTTCCATTCCCGAACTTCTTTTTCTTCCGCTGGTAGATCTTTTTCATTTATATTCATCATTCTCTCAAAACTATTTTTAAAAGTTTCCCAGACTAGTGGGCTACTTCTAGAAGATTATGTAAATGAGAGAGCGAGAGAGTTGTCTGTCCTCTGTAAC
Source organism: Malthinus flaveolus (assembly GCA_950108345.1). NCBI lineage: Eukaryota > Metazoa > Arthropoda > Insecta > Coleoptera > Cantharidae > Malthinus > Malthinus flaveolus. The sequence continues at coordinate 4,052,846 of OX467287.1, read as the reverse complement.
AATTATAATTTGGCACTAACTTTGAACTGACCTGATACTAATTTGACGCGATTCAATTTAATTAGTTTGTGGTATTTAAGTAGTAATTAGTATTTTCAGTAGCATCGCCGTCATTCTCAAAGTCAGTTTGACATAACCTCAAAGGAAGCAGTTCTGGTTTATAATGCTACTATCAAAGAATTCTTTGAGTCAGTCAACCTTGCAAGGCACTAGTCCAAATGAATGATGATTGTCAGGACGCCAGGACCTTGGTGGTGTAAATAGCGTAAACTCTCTTACATCTAGACATCCAACAAAGCCTAAAGCGTATAGTAGTTTTAACATGAGAGAAATATCAGAGAGACTGTCAGTCTTAAACTAGTGTACTGTAAACTGGACTGTAAGTGCGAGAAAACTCTAGGAAATCTTGTGGAAGTTGCTTGCAATACTGCAAATGTGCATTGGAAGCGACTTCTGCAAGACTTCCTCGAGTTTTCTCGCACTTACAGTTCAGTTTACATTAAGCTAGTTTCTGTCTCTCTTTTTCTTCATGAAATTTCTAGCAGAAAATTCCTCGCATGTTCAGAAGAGGCCTTTAGGCCTCGTTTTACTGTAAGCAAGAGTGTTAACAGTATTGCAAGCGATTTCTGCAAGACTCGCTCGAATTTTCTCGGACTTATTACAGCCCAATTTACACTAATCTAGTTTCTGTCTCTCTGTCTTCTTGAAATTTCTCGCATAAGTTTTCTCGCATGTTCAGAAGAGGCCTGTAGGCCTCGTTGTACTGTAAACAAGAGTGTAAACAGTATTGCAAGCGATTTATCCAAGACTTCTTAGAGTTTTCTAGCACTTACAGTCCAGTTTACATTTAGCTAGTTTATGTGCCTCTCTCTCTTCATGCAATTTCTCGCAGAGAATTCCTCGCATGTTCAGAAGAGGCCTTTAGGCCTCGTTTTACTGTAAGCAAGAGTGTTAACAGTATTGCAAGCGATTTCTACAAGACTCGCTCGAGTTTTCTCGGACTTATTACAGCCCAATTTACACTAATCTAGTTTCTGTCTCTCTGTCTTCTTGAAATTTCTCGCATAAGTTTTCTGGCATGTTCAGAAGAGGCCTTTAGGCCTCGTTTTACTGTAAGCAAGAGTGTTAACAGTATTGCAAGCGATTTCTGCAAGACTCGCTCGAGTTTTCTCGGACTTATTACAGCCCAATTTACACTAATCTAGTTTCTGTCTCTCTGTCTTCTTGAAATTTCTCGCATAAGTTTTCTCGCATGTTCAGAAGAGGCCTGTAGGCCTCGTTGTACTGTAAACAAGAGTGTTAACAGTATTGCAAGCGATTACTGCAAGACTTCTTCGAGTTTTATTTGAATTTTATTTTATTTTATTTACATAAAGCTAGTTTATGTGCCTCTTTCTCTTCTTGCAATTTCTCGCAGAAAGTTTCTCGCATGTTCAGAAGAGGCCTTTAGGCCTCGTTGTACTGTAAACAAGAGTGTTAACAGTATTGCAAGCAAGTTCCGGTGGGTCGTTCTTCAATTCAATAGCCCACGATGACAGTTAATTTGGTCACTCTGTATCTATTGACTCTTGCGCGTCTTCTACAGCTGTTGTGAATCATAAATTGTGTGTTTAGATCAAAATTTCAAAGTTGGTGTGCTTAAACTATCGTTTTCGTTCCCATTGGGTGTCTAAATAGCATTTTCTCGCAGGAAGCACTAATGTGTAAATAAATACAATGCGTGTAATAATAATAATGAATAATTCTAAAACACGTAGTGAGTTGTTTGAAGAAAATTCGAGAGATAAAAAGGAAGTAAAAACGATTAATCATCGTAAAGTATATTTGGTACGAGCAACTTTTAAGAATTTATTTGGTATACTTGAAATTAAATTTTGTAAAGAAACGCGGAAGAAAGGAAAAACAAGTAATAAAGTTTATATTATTGTTACATTAAAAAGAATTAAACTGAGATGTAATGTTGAGTGCCTTACATCTACTCAGTTGGAAAAGGTAAGCCATAATCGTGCAGAAAGTTGTTTTAATTTGTTTCAAACTTTACAAAAATAAACTCTTGTCAGTTTGTAAACTTGAGAAATATTAAAAAAGTACAGCAAAAGTAATAAAAAAACGTATTTCACTGTGCAAAACAAGAGGAATTATTTAATCCTCTTGTAAATTGTAGAACGAACGCGCATATGAAATCAACCGAGTGAGAAAATATAAATCTATAAAGAAAATTTTCTTTTTTGTACGTTTCAAAAGAAAAACCTAAAAACAATCTCTCGTTCTTGTATATCATTCACTTTTTAAATGATAAATTTTAATCGGAAAAGCTTCTTAAAATAAAAAAATTTTTTATTGCGAAAAATAGAATTTTGTTTTGATGGGATTTATGAAATGGTCGGAAAACTTAACTCACTCATAGAAATTTGAATTTTACGTTATGTAAGTAATTTTGGGTTGTTGCGAACGAGCTTAAATAAAACAAAATATACGAATAGCTATTGCACGTTACGTGAGTAGTTTGTCTTCATTTTCTTTAGTCAATTTACACAAACGTGATTTTCGCTACTTAGCACTGTGCCTTAAGGCAATTGAATTACCCATTCAACAAATTACCCCAACATCTTCTCCTTACAAGGAACATTCAATTGCCCCATTAAGAGACAACACTAATATTTTCGATCAATTAGCGTCTAATTTATTTAACTGAAACTTTTAAAAAAATTACGTAACACCAACTAATGGCTGAAAAAAAACAAGACGAAAATGGCTCAATTTATCGACGTTTTAGACCCTTTTAAAAACATAATTAGAGCGCTGATTAGCGAAAATCATTAAAAATGTTTTAATTAAAATTTTTTAACAACCAATAACGGTTCGACCGAAATCTAAAACTTTTCTAATAATCCCAAATACATTTCATTAAACTTTCATTAAAATAATTGAAAGTTTTTAATTGTATTTGTGACGTCGAGTGTTCATTGTCGAAAGAAAAGTTTTCTTTAAATAAAAAGAAAAGCTTCAAACCCTTCGGGCCTTTTAGTATTTTTGAAGAAATTGACATGAGCTCAATTAACTAATTTTAATTTTTCGTTGACTTCGTCTGCTTCGAAAATGATCGAAAAAATTATTGGAAATTAAAAATTTTTCCAATTTGCGGTATTTAAGGTGCTTTAGGAGCCCACACTCACAGGGGCCGAGATATTTTCCAACAATATTTTTGAGCCCCAAATTAAAAATTTTAATTCTCTTTTGTAATTTTGGCGTATTCGAAAATATTTATTTGATAAATAAAACTTCGTCGTCTTTATCGTACCATTTGGTTTACTTCGATATGAATTTTTGCAAGCACGTGCAAGTCGCGCATATCTGGCCGAGCAAATGAGATAAGGCTTTAAAATGTTATTCAAAACACCCATCGAATTGACTCGATTTTTATAATTGTAGTGTGACATTGAACTCGGTTTGCTTATGTTTGTGCTCGCTACTACAGTTCTCGCGTTTGGAATTTTCTTTTGCCGTTTGGGCTATATTCAGCAAGAAATTTGAAGTTCGATTTCCGCTACTTCTTGAAGGTCAGTTTTTTATTTACTACAAAATTTTAAGGGCGAAAGAAAGATGCCAAAAGGTGTACTCAACTAACGTTGAGCGCCATTATTACATAATCTTTTTTTTACATTAAAAGTCATACTTGACCATGACCTCAACAAATGTGGTGGTGGTGGTTTCTGATGTTTTTCCAATATTAAGGGTGTTATTTATAATTATACCAATGGGCCAACTTCTACTTGTAAAAACCATTGGGGTATGTTTTTGACGCTTCGTTAGGAAATTACAGGACGTTAATAACTATTAAAGCGTTACCATTAATTTTATTTTTAAAAATCACGAAATTTAATCTGAAGTTTGTCAAATGCTCGAAAGCACAGTGTCGTACCTATTTTTACCGTGTTCAATATTACTACAGGGGCTATCGAAGGCAGCTCGCTTACCAAAACACCCTGTATTTAATTTTCGACGGACACGATGATTTCACCGGTGAAATTAAGGCAAACTTGTCTTTATGAAAATTTCAAAAGTATTCCACTTATACTTTTTGACCTGGACTGATGTTTTTTGCCCCTTTGTTGACGAAAAAAAATTGTTGTCTAAATTAAGGAGATTTGTTTTTCAATTTCCATTCCATTTTTGAAAACTTTATTAAGCGCCGGCAATTGAGCTCGAGATTTTTTTTTATTTGGTTTATTTAACTTAATTAAAATTCACGTTTAACCTTTTAAGAGAATCCTAATGGAATTACCAAAATCGACTGGTTTTGGTCTTATTTGCAATTTAAAAATTTAAAAAGGAAATTCTATAACACAGTTAAGATGCCATTTGTATCTCTCGCGTAAACAGTTAATTAATAAAAGAAAAATATTATACGATTAGATAGTTATGTTGTGTGATTTTATCGCGTTAAATAACAAAACAGGTGCACTTTGATGCACGTAACGGCTTTAACAGTAATTTCAAATATTAAATATACTTTCATGTCTTATGCAGTTTCCAATTACTGTAGTTATCTCAAAATGGCCATTGATTTTCATCTTTGTATCAACAAGTTATACTTAAATGGATACCCTGTAAAGCTAGACTAGCAGTTTTAGATGCTGCTACTAGATTTTTCCGTATTTAATTAGAGCAACTTACAAATTTATTTAAATTTTATCGAAAGTCACTTTTCTTCTTGTAAGCTTGGCACCAGAGCAGGGCCTCCAACTAAATTGAATTTTTTAGCGGGAACTTAAAAAGTAAAATAAATTAAAATTCTGAAGAGCGAATTTACCCATAGGACAATAAAATTTGCCCTTTGTTTCTTTTTGTTAAAAGTCGAGAAATTTGAGTAAATTCAGTTATACGTATCTAAAAATATCCAACTTTCCAGAAGAGAATCAAAAATTAATCAAATAAACCAATAAGTTTATAAAATTAAAGTCAAATAAATAAAATAGAACACCGTTTTGGCCCCGAATATAAAAAGTATTGATAGTTTTTGGTGACCGGCCAAAAACTATTCAAATAGAACTTACGTACGTACTTATTGATGTTTTTTTATCATTTTCATCAAACAAATAAATAACGACCTTTCGTTTTAAACAAAATATATTTAATAATAAATCTACTTATTTCTAGCAAAGACAGGTTTATGGAAGCAATTATTGTCATCATTAAAATGTTGCTTTCTTAATCCATCGTTTAAGAGAACAAAGGGCTGCTAAATTAAGGGTGCAAGATTTACGTTGTTAGTTAGATGGGAATAAATGATCTATCCCGTAGTTACAATTTCCTAAAGTACGTTCGAGCGCCGTGTGCTCTACCGCTGTCATGGTAGAAAAGCTCGTTCGCGACCGTCTCTAGATTATCCATAAGAATGATACAAACCAATAGCCGAAAATTGATAATATATTTGCTCTAATTCTATTAAATTTATCTTTTGGCAAGCACGTAAAGTGGATTAATTTTGAAGGGTAGAAGAAATAGACCGCCATATATAACGTATCTGTTAAGAGTAATGTTGTTCCTTGTTTCTCTTAAAAACTAATTACGTTCGTATTGTAGAACAGAATTTTACGAAAGGGAAATAATTTAATTTGGGTTAATATTATTCGTACTCAGGTGCTCAATATTTAGATGTTTGTAAATTAATAAATTGTTTTAAAGAGCGAAAGGGTTTGTTTAAATGATTTATTATAAAACGCGAATTAGACAATGAGTAGTGGGTGTTCTTAGTTCCTTCAATTAAAGATGCTTTTCGTGCCTTTCCATTTAATTAATGTGTCCTAATTTGTCAATACAATTAATAGTTGGAGAAAAAAAATTCTTATTAATTTATTTTGATAGAGAATAATTTGTTCTTAGCGGATTTAAACTGAATTCGGAAGGATTTTGAATTCGCTACAAAGTTTGCACGCTTTTTGAAAGCTACGCTTACGGAATCATTGCCAACTTAGTTTCTACTTGAGATGATTGCAGTTTAAACAATGGTTAAGAGACTTAGATTTAAGGGTTGCCAGATTTGTATTAGTGCGTTCGCAAAAACTGGGTTATCGATTCGTTATATGTATTTCTTAATTTTTTGGAAAACACGTAAAACCGTTGGCCCCGATTTAACTTGCGGGAGGCTCGAGAAAGGTGGATTTTGACTCGCCTTTCGGTTTTTTGCTTATAACTCTAAACCTAAGCACTTTTTGAGAAAAGTTCTTCTGGATAAAAATAAATTCGTTTAAATTTTCTACAAATGGTATCTCTTAAGTTTTTTTCTAAGGTGAACGAAATAGGCGCTAGCGCGCGTTAAAGTTGAAAAAACTTCCAAACTCGGCCTAAACATTTTTATAGCTCATAACTCAAAAACTACGCACTTTATGAGAAAAGACCTTCTGTTCAAAAATAAATTCATTTAAATTTTCTACAAATGATATCTCTTAAGTTTTTTTTCTAAGATGAATGACTTTGGCGCTAGCGCGCGTTAAAGTTGAAAACACTTCCAAACTCGACCTAAACATTTTTATAGCTCATATCTCAAAAACTACGCACTTTATGAGAAAAGTTCTTCTGGATAAAAATAAATTCATTTAAATTTTCTACAAATGGTATCTCTTAAGTTTTTTTCTAAGGTAAACGAAATAGGCGCTAGCGCGCGTTAAAGTTGAAAAAACTTCCAAACTCGGCCTAAACATTTTTATAGCTCATAACTCAAAAACTACGCACTTTATGAGAAAAGATCTTCTGTTCAAAAATAAATTCATTTAAATTTTCTACAAATGATATCTCTTAAGTTTTTTTTCTAAGATGAATGACTTTGGCGCTAGCGCGCGTTAAAGTTGAAAAACTTCCAAATCTGGACAAAAAAATTTTTATAGCTCATAACTCAAAAACTATGAACTTTAGGAGAAAAGTGTTTCTACACAAAACTAAGATGCATTTAATTTCCTACAAATTATGCCTTTAAAATTTTTTTCGTTAAACCGCCAGTTCAGGTGGTAGAGCGCATTGAAGTTTAGGGTATATCGGACATAGTGTGTTCGGGAGGCTTTTTTCCTACCACCTCAACTGTTTGTTTGGTCAAAATTCTAAGAGACATAATTTGTAGAAAATTGAGTGTACTTTATTTTTGTATAGAAACACTATTTGCCAAAAATGCGTAGATTTTGAGTTATATTATAAGTTATCAGCGATAAACTAAAATAACAGCTTATTGCCCAATTTTGGATTTTTTGTCAAATTTTAACGCGCTCTAGCGCCTCAACCGTTTATTTTAAGGAAAACTCTTGAAAATATAATTTGTAGAAAATTTAATCTAGTTTATTTTTGTATTTTAGTAGTTTCTTCAAAAAGTGCGTAGTTTTCGAGTTATAAAGGATAAACTAAAAACAGATTTCTGTTCAATTTTGGATTTTTTTGAAATTTTTGTCAAACTTTAACACTTTCTAGCGCCTAAGTCGCTTGCCTGAGGAAAAAACCTCTTGGATATAGTTTGTAGAAAATTTCATCTTGTTTTTTTACTGTTACATATACTACGCATATTTTTCAAAAAGGGTGCAATTTTGGAGTTATAAGTTATAAGCGAAGAAAAGGGAAAAAAGCAAAATCTCACTCTTCACGAGCCGACCCCAAGTTAATGCTGCAACTTTTAGGAGGCCCACAATCCACAATTTACACAAAAATGCAATTTTTTGATATAAAAATTTTTATGTACCCTAGATCCTAGATCCCTAGATGGTTTAGTTATAACTTTATAACCCTCCAAAACCACCCTTGCATTCTTCAACGCGCACTAGCACCTAAACTGTTTGTTGTACGCAAAAGATCCAAGAGACATAATTTGTAGGAAATTGAATGTACTTTATTTTTGTATAGAGACATTATTCTTATTCACTAAAAGTGCGTTGTTTTCGAGTTATAAGCGATAAACAAAAAAACAGTTTTTTGCCATTTTTGTCAAAGTTTAACGCGCTCTACTGCCTAAGTCGTTTGCCTGAGGAGAAAACTTTTCAGGTATAGTTGGTAGAAAATTTTATTTAGTTTACTTTTGCATAGATGCACTTTTCTCAAAAAGTGTGTAGTTTTGAAGTTATAAGCGAAAAACTGATAAAAACGCAAAAACCCACCCTTCTCGAGCCGCATCCGCATCCTTTGCATCTTTGTTCGAATAGACTCTCAATATGAGATTAAATAAGAAATTATATAACCTAGACCTAGATCAAACGAGACTCTAGCTGCGCTTTTCTTTTCGTTTATTCGTAAAAAATTTCTGTAAGAGCCTAAAAAAATATTTTTTTTAAGTATTGACGCCAAGTAGTGAGTAAATTTTTGCTTTAAAAAATTTTATTCAAATAAGTTTTTTCAATCTACTCAAAAATTGAAAAATAAATTCTACTCGATCGTCTAGCATGTGATTTCATTTTTTGTGTATAAAAGATTCCGAGGAAACTTTTCTTTTCTCTTGCTCTCTCTTCAATATGTCGACACTTGTCAAAAGGATATTTAAGGTTATACTGCATTTTGGTGTAATATCTCTATCGTATTGGGAGGATTTTCTTTTTTAAACGATACGTTAATGTTCAGTTGTATCATAAATCGAACTGTCAATTTCAAGCTTAACCGTCGTAAAAAAATCATATCGTAACATTTTTTCTTCTTTTTTTTTGGAGTAGGTAAGGTACATCTTGTTGGCAAATTTTTCATTCCAATTTGAAACTAAACGTCCGATTTTTTCACCACGGCCAAATTGCAAGAATTTATGTTTTTAATAAAATATTCAGTTTTATTCGAAAATTTATGTAAGGATATGGAGTAATAATTTTTAAGTGTTTGAAATAAAACAAAACGAAATTGGGATTGCACGAATTGCATTGACAGTCGTAAATAAAGTTTGATAAATAAATCAAAATAAAAATAGATTTGGCTTGAAATACGTGATTGAAATAAAATTATGTGGCATGCAATGCATCCTAAATCAAGTGAGGAACAAAATCAGAATTAATATATCGGAAATCATAAATCCCTTTTTGTTACATAACCAATGTTTAAACGTCACGTATGAACCTCCCAAAATATCGTTGGAACTTCATTAGTTTTTTTTTTGCTCTGAGAATTTTTTCCTCTCAAAACTGTTATTTGGTCTTATTTGTTATCATCATCGATTATTTCATACGTTTATAAATTGCTCTTTCATTTAGATGAAAGACTCGTAAAAATGAGAAAAGAGAAACGAATAAAAGAAATGTTAACGATAGACCTGGTTTACCTAAGGTTTTCAAAGGCTTTGAGCTCCTTTGTGCTCTGATTAGACGTTCTAGATCTTTTATTTTCCTCAACTCTTCTATGTTACTTATTCTTCTTTAAATTAAAAGCAAGAAACAAAATTCTAAGAAAATTCAAATAGATACATTATTAATAAGTACGGCGTGAATTTAAAATTAAAATTTAAACAAATTCAAATTATTATTCTCCATTAAATATGCAGTTTATATCCGAAAAATTTCGCTATTTTATTTAAGTTCAAATATGAGAAGGCACGGCACGTTTCAATAATTTCACATAATTCCGCTTGAAATATTATAGGTAGTGTCTTTTAATGGAAAACGGAAAGCAAAAAATTCGTCGTTATTAATGTAGATGGCTATTAAGTCTATAAAAATAAAGGAGGGAAAAACACGTAGTAATAAAGGAGCGCTTTTTCTTTTTTTTTGCATTTTTCGAAATTTGAATTATTGCCGTATCGACTCGTGGTGTTTGATCGAGAGCGTAATTGAAATAAATTAATTTATGCAGAAATTTTTAATAAACAAAAAGTATTTGCAAGTTTTTTAAAATTTCCTCAAACAGCAGCGCCAGCGCCAGCGACGTGAACTACTACTAATCGTATTGCTTTTCCATTGCTAATTGAACTTTCTGTTTTGCACTCGTCAAGAAGAAGTCAGGCCTCTTGTTGAAGTATAAAGATATACATTTAATCAAGCGGAGAGATATTTATCGTAAAAATGATTGAAAGGCCCAATCGGTAGTACGTGTAATTGATGTCATGCGTTTCCCTTTGTCGTTTGATACACCCTTAGTTCATAACTAATCGCTGGTGTTAGCTGATAGTATCGATGCTCGATACATTTGTTCTCGCTTATACGTGTCGATTGCCATCATTTGTTAGTGGTACGTAAAATACAAATTCGTGAGAAATAAAACTCTTAAACAGCTTTGTACCAAGCTGTCTTCGAGTAACGCCCTTTGGAGGGAACATGGAGGACTAATTATCGGTTCAGAGACCTAAAAATGTATTTAATTAAGTAGTACTTAAGAGCCTTCAAGATAGAAATACGAAGTGATACGCATTAGAGGACGGTCTCTGAACGAATGTGTAGTTGGAGAGTTGACAAATGTTTTAACTTCAGTGATGCTTGAACGTTTATGGAGCGACTTTGATATTGTATAATACACTAGTCACAATAATTGAAATATATTTAAAAAAAGCCAAATTTTAGGGTGATTTTCAACAAAGGATAACTCGGTCGTACAGAAAATTTAAAAAAAGAAAATTGTAGCATCAAGTGTCTAGTTTTCAGATCTGAACAGTAAAATTTTTTAACGTGGGCGGTTTTTACGTAATCATCCGAAAACCAACTAAGAATAATTTTCCAAATTTTTTCTCGTCTTTGAAATGGTCTGTGGACTTCAAAAAAATTTTTTTTATCTTGCGACCGTAAAACTCGTTTAGACAATTTAATCAGCTTTAATTTGACCTTATAATGAGTTGCGAACGATTTTTTTCCGCGAAGTAATCGTCGATCAAAGCAAAAAACGCTATTTTAACTTTGACAATCGATTACCCGGGAACTAATGATCGTACAGAAAATAAAGGTGGGTTTTTGGAAACTGCAAGACATTCTCTATAAGACGCAATCGGTGGCGATTGATAAAAAAATGATTTTAAAGCGATGATGAGGGCAGAAAAAAAGTTGAAAATTTGCGAATTTAAGGACATTTGGAAAATTTGGTATAACTTTGGATATAGGGGATGAACAAAGGATATCGTCGGTAATTTTTTACCCTCAAAGTGTCTCTAAAAAACTTTTAAATTTGCAAAGCTCTGCGACTTTTTTTCTTAGCGCCCCGGAGGTTTAAATTTATAGTATCGGCGTAACAAGCAATTTTTCGATTTTTTTTGCATTTTTTTCGACTTTAATATGGTTTTTTTTAGCGACAATCCATATTTTTGGCTTAAAAACATAACACCTTGGACAAAATCGAAAAAAAAATGTACGATTCATTAGTTTCCGAGTAACCGATTGTCAGAATTAAAATGGCCTTTTTTGCTTTGATCGACGATTACTTCGCGGCAAAAAATCGTACGCAGCTCATTAAGAGGTCAAATTAAAGCTGATTAAATTGTCTAAACGAATTTTATGGTCGCAAAATGAAAAAAAAAATTTTGACGTCGACAGACCCCTTCAAAAACGAGAAAAAATTTGGAAAATTATTCTTACTTGGTTTTCGGAAGATTACGTAAAAACCGCCCACGTTCAGATCTGAAAACTAGACACTTGAGGCTACAATTTCCTTTTTTTAAATTATCTATTTGACCATTTTTCTCCGAGTTATCCCTTGTTGAAAATCGCCCTAAAATTTGGCTTTTTTTTAATATCCTTCAATTTATGTGCCTAGTGTATGTACGACCTGTCTTTTAATTTTAATTTTGAAAATTTTCTTACTTATATTCCTCTAAGTCGACCAAGGGAAGAAAAATAACCTGAAAATGCGTATATGGGGCGTAAAATAGTCTTCTGGGGAGTAGTTATGCTACTAACTCTAGTTTATCTATGCAAACTATGAGAGAATTACTCGGCTTAAATTTACGTATTTTTGTTTACTTGGAGAGGATTCTTCTGAAGCTGTGAGCCTTGGTCTTGCATAACTAACATTGAACTACGGGGAGGGGGGGAGGAAGAGATATCGGTCGAAATAACCATCAGGATGTCAAATTGTATCGCTTGTAGGCAACCATTCACGTCAGATATTCATAACGTTACAATATACCACTTCTTAGAGGCGCGTAATTTCTAATTTAGAGACATTGCCCCCCCCCCCCCCGACTACTTAGTAAGCAGTAGTACATCGTCTGTATTAAATAAACAGCTATAGGCGATGTTTATCCAGTAACTTGTTCATCTCCCTTGCTTTAGTTCATGGTTCTCCATTATCTCAAAATTTGCCACAGTTGTGGTTCTTTAGTTACATGTTCATTACATTTAGTTCAAGATTATTTTGAGTCGTAGCATTTTAGGCTCATTCTGGACCACCCTTGGTTGGACACGAATTTTGAATTATTATTACCTAGAAAGCCTTATAATAGTTTATTGGAGCTTCTGACGGAGAAAGATCTAAAATAAAAAATCACTAGACACCTATAAACAAGAGTGTGGAGATTGGAAACCATTCGAATAATTTTTAGGGTAATTCTTGCACTAAGCATTACCCTATGCAGCGCTAAAGTAGTTTTGAAATAAAAAACACCAAGTTTCAACGCCTTATAACTCGTAAACTTTTGGAATACAAGAAATGCACATGATCAATTTTATAGCAAATTTTATCAGCTATAATTTGATACATCGTCAGGTTTTAGATCTGACCCATAGTTTCCGAGATAACCGAACAAAGTTACATGTCTTTGTCCATTGCCGCGAAAGCTGACCACCGATTCTTCAGAACTTTGGCATGTTCATCACTAGACATATCCAGATAAATGTGCGAAATTTCAAAACTATTAGAGTTTTTTGAAGGTGAAAACCATATTTGATATTTATTGACTGGACTATATTCGTGTGCATCTCTTTCTAAAACTTTCTGGTTGAATTGCGACGAATTTATAAAAAAATTAAATTTAAGGCCTAATTCCGGGGCATATTCTCTATATTTGGAACAGTTGGGAAATTAAAATTGAAAACGATGTTTCAATAAAACTAAAAATTTCATCAATCAAGTAAGGGGCAAAAGGAGATTTATATTTTTTGTAATTCGATTTCAAACTCCAGATAATATTAGTCGTTAAGATGAACGATGAAATAATTGATTTCGTATCGAACAGCAAGATCAGCATTATTCGACTTTAATTCGACCTTAATTTTATTTATTCTCGTGCTCCATTCATACTTTTATCCGAGGCTCATTAAAAATCATCTTTAAAGCACAGAAGCTCACCTGTGGTGTTTATTCTCGAGTCATAATATCAAAAGAATATTATTCAATATAAAACGAAAACTTCTTTTTCGCTTTTAAAGCTTGGAAAAAAAATTGTAAATTATTCATGATAATGAAAAATTTTCCAATTCGAAATTGAGCGCATCGGGCGTAATATTAAAATTGTAAAGTTGAGAGAAGCATCTTAAAAATATGAATTATTAAACTAAGAGATGCAGAAACAGGAAGAACTTGTTAATAAGTTTTGTCGTAAACAAGTAAATGTAGCAAAAGAGTTATCTCTATCTTATACTTTTCCAATCGCAAAGTTTCAAATAGGATTTCACTTGAGTGAGCTTGTTCTGTTTTATCAGGATCTTGGCGAAGCTCGGTACATATTGTTCTATGATTTATATCTCGCCATTAGTTGTTTCCATTTACTGCAGCAAAATCGGCCATCTCCTATAAATTATGTTCCGGATTATCTCTTAATATCGAAATTTTTAATGTCGCTGCACATTTTTATTGCTGAATCGGAAATTGCAATGAACACAAACTGTCTCCTATTTATTTTTCTCTTTTTTTTCTGTATTATGTCTGATAACAAACCTCCATTTTCCATCTCGTCTCCCATCCTTTCTATTTCGTCTTAAACAGAAATTGTTTTTAACCGTTTCCAATTACTAGGACCCATTTGCAATATATTTTCCCGAGTCTAAAAATTAAATTCGATTTTATAACGGGGCCAATCGTCGTTTACCCACTACACACGTGGACTTATTTTGATTAAGATATTCAAATGAGCTTGCAATAAACGTACGTAGAGATGTCGAAAACTAAAAGTTATAACGAAGATCACAATATTAACGAAGCGGAACGTTACGAGTCTCACGAGGTAAGAGTGGCATATTTAACAAATGAGTGCCTTTTTGGACCACCAAAGTTTTACAACAATTTCAATCAAAATGATTGCAGTATTAGTCTGAACAGCGAGGGTGTAACGACATTACAGAGCTTAATTTGACACGGGCTTTTTGTTAACGTTACGACTTCCAATAGACTTTCTTAATCGCTTGCTTAAAATGAAACTATTTAAAAATTTCATTTGTTTTTTTTAACTTTCGGGGACCTAATACAATTTTATTGGAACGGGCGTTTCTAATTGTAATTGAAACAAACTTTGAACTTGCTTTTATTTAAATTTTCGGCGCACGTAAAAGTTTGTAACATTTTTATTTCTGCAACGTCAAATGAACTAAGAGGGCAGCCAGACTTGACAATTCCTAAGTGGTCACTTGAAAATGCCACTGTGAGATGTTTAGAAAGTAGATGTACGATAGTATAGGTAATTTTTAACAAAACTATTTTTTTTAGTATTTCAGACCGCGTTTTTCTGTGATATACTATAATGTCTTGAAAAGCCCCTGTAAAATAAATTAAAAAGTAATAAGCTTCTACTACTCGACGATTGTAGCTTGGCCCCTGAGATGCGCCAAGTTGACCGGAGAGCGTCAGTGTAGGACGTTTAACTCTCGTTTGTGCAAGGGGTTTTGTCTACTGCGCATACAATTCTCAGGGGCCCACTACTCGTTGAGTAGGAAGTTGATTATAAAAGATGGTAATTAGAGACAAATGGGTTTGATAATATAATAATATACACGAAACAAGATGTTTCATTCCTTCATTCACTTTAAATTATGAATTTAATCTTTCGTTTTCATGTCGCTGTGTAAGTGCGTACTCCACTGTATACGTGTGATAAATTTAAAATACTTCAATTCTAGGTGTGTGCATGTGCCAAGAAGTATCTTTGAACTACCATTTTAATGCACTTAACACACACATCACACTCTTTAAAAAAGCGCGCGTTATACACATCTTTTCTTTTCCTACGACAGTATCATTTTTTATGCATTGTATTGCCATTTTATGAAATACAAATGAACAAAAGAATGTTTTTCCTTTATATTTTTCATCATTACGCACTCATTTTTTCTGTTGGAATTTTAGGAAAATTAAAAATGTTTAATTTACAAAAAAAAATTATCAGTAGAGCCAAAAATCTACGATCTAAAAATATAGTATTAAAAACAGAATTTTTAATTAAAATTTTTAACTTTTAACGAGATCCACCAAACATCAAAGAAAATAATATCGTCACTGTACCTAATACTATTAATATTATAAATAGTACCTAGTAATATAATAAATATGAATGATTTCAAATGCATAGCCGTTTGTGACTTCCAATCAAACTCCGGAAATGAATAGGTAACTAATTAAAAATAATTAATTTTTGTAATTTTTTTAGTAAATAGAAAATTGTTTAAATAAAAGTTAGGTGGGACAAATATCAATAGTTTTTTTTAATGAAACTTTTCAGAATTTTAATAAACAACGCAGTTATGAATTTTCGAGCAGCAGGATTTGATTTTGTGACCGTCAAGTTCACTTTTCGATTTTAAAGAAAACAGTTGAAGTAAAGAAAACATTGTTTAAATAAAAGTTATAGGTGGGACAATTATCAATAGTTTTCGTTAATAAACATTTTCAAAATTTTAATAAATAACGAAGTGACGAAGTCTTGAACAGGGGAGTTTAATTTTATGACCGTCAAATACAATAATATTTGTTTTTAGGGAAAACAGTTGAAGTAAAGCAAAAATAGTTTAAATAAAAGTTATAGGTGGGACAATTATCACTAGTTTTCGTTAATAAATATTTTCAAAATTTTAATAAATAACGAAGTGACGAAGTCTTGAACAGAGGAGTTTAATTTTATGACCGTCAAATACAAAAATATTTGTTTTTAGGGAAAACAGTTGAAGTAAAGCAAAAATAGTTTAAATAAAAGTTATAGGTGGGACAATTATCACTAGTTTTCGTTAATAAATATTTTCAAAATTTTAATAAATAACGAAGTGACGAAGTCTTGAACAGAGGAGTTTAATTTTATGACCGTCAAATACAGAAATATTTGTTTTTAGGGAAAACAGTTGAAGTAAAGCAAAAATAGTTTAAATAAAAGTTATAGGTGGGACAATTATCACTAGTTTTCGTTTATAAACATTTTCAAAATTTTTATAAATAACGAAGTGACGAAGTCTTGAACAGAAGAGTTTAATTTTATGACCGTCAAATACAAAAATATTTGTTTTTAGGGAAAACAGTTGAAGTAAAGCAAAAATAGTTTAAATAAAAGTTATAGGTGGGACAATTATCACTAGTTTTCGTTAATAAACATTTTCAAAATTTTAATAAATAACGAAGTGACGAAGTCTTGAACAGAGGAGTTTAATTTTATGACCGTCAAATACAAAAATATTTGTTTTTAGGGAAAACAGTTGAAGTAAAGCAAAAATAGTTCAAATAAAAGTTATAGGTGGGACAATTATCACTAGTTTTCGTTAATAAACATTTTCAAAATTTTAATAAATAACGAAGTGACGAAGTCTTGAACAGAGGAGTTTAATTTTATGACCGTCAATTACAAAAATATTTGTTTTTAGGGAAAACAGTTGAAGTAAAGCAAAAATAGTTCAAATAAAAGTTATAGGTGGGACAATTATCACTAGTTTTCGTTAATGAACATTTTCAAAATTTTAATAAATAACGAAGTGACGAAGTCTTGAACAGAGGAGTTTAATTTTATGACCGTCAAATACAAAAATATTTGTTTTTAGGGAAAACAGTTGAAGTAAAGCAAAAATAGTTCAAATAAAAGTTATAGGTGGGACAATTATCACTAGTTTTTGTTAATAAACATTTTCAAAATTTTAATAAATAACGAAGTGACGAAGTCTTGAACAGAGGAGTTTAATTTGACGACCGTCAAATACAATATTTTGTGTTTTTAGGGAAAACAGTTGAAGTAATAAAACAATTGTTCAAATAAAAGTTATAGGTGGGAGCAATATCAACAGTTTTTGTTAACGAAACTTTTTAAAATTTTAATAAATAACGGAGTTGCAAAGTCTTGAACTGGGAAATTTAATTTGTCGACCGTCATGTACAATAATTTTTATTTTTAGAGGAAACAGTTGAAGTAATGAAAAATTGTTAAATAAAAGTTATAGGTGGGACAAATATCGATAGTTTTTGTTAATGAAACTTTTCAAAACTTTAATAAATAACGGAGTTCCGAAGTTTTGAATAGGGGGTTTAATTTGACGACCGTCAAGTACAATTTTTTTTTTAGGAAACACAGTTGAAGTAATGAAAAAATTGTTCAAATAAAAGTTGTAGGTGGGACAATTATCAATAGTTTTTGTTAATAAAACTTTTCAAAATTTTAATAAATAACGAAGTGACGAAGTTTTGAGCAGCAGACTTTAATTTTATGACCGTCAAGTACAATAATTTTTGTTTTTAGGGAAAACACTTAAGTAAAGAAAAGAAAAAATTGTTGAAATCAAATTTATAGTTGGGGCAAATATCACTATTTTGTGTTAATAAATATTTTCCCAATTTTATTAAATAACGGAGTTACGAAGTTTTGAGCAGCAGAATTTAATTTTACGACCGTCAAGTACTTATAGAATTTATTATTTTGGGGCAAACCGTTAAAGTAGTCAGTATGAAAATGTTTAAATAAAAGTGCTATTAGGCACAATTAATCTGTACTCGTTAAAGGTAAAACTTGGTGGATTAGGAAACTCGGAGAAATATTTTTTTCATACTTAATGAAAAATTGTAACTTTCATTTCGGGAAAAAATAATTTCAAACTAAAAGTACAAAAAACAAAAGAATTTTAAATGAAACGATTTCCTTTGCTATTCAAAATATCACCACTCACCTTTGAGAAGATGAGCATTTTAATCAAATATTTTTTGTGCTAAAATATTAAGTATTTAAAAAATTTCGCAATATTAAACTTTATGTAGTAAAGAAATGTTGAAAATTAAAAAGTTTTTCTTACGTTAATATTTATACGGCATACTTGATGTTAAAATATTTTATCGTACGTATACGTACTCCTCGTTTTATCATTTTCAGTTCACGTGTGTCCCCACCATACGTTTGAAGAGGGTTTGTCCCACACCAAGAAAATAAATAATACCTTATACCGTATAGGAAGACTATCTCACATTGGGAAATTGCTTGATATTGAATAGGATATGAGATGTATTTTTGATTTTTATTTTATTCAAAGAAGAAAACCTTAAGAAATGAAATTTTTACGGAAACAAAGACTTTTGGAGTATTTTGTTGAAAAAGAACGTAAATCAAATTACCTTTTATAATATTTCGTAGTAAACGTAAATGAATCTTCCCTTTTTGTTAAATTTTACTATTACACTCCTCAAATTTACTCAAATTATAATTTTATATTTAAATGTTTTTTTAGTAAAAACTTGGACTTGGGCGAATATGTTAGGCTCGTTAGGTTAATGCTAATTTTACGTCTTACGTCTTGATGAGTTGAAAGAAACGGCTATAATGATCTAAGCGACTTAATGATGTCGAGTCTTCTCATTATTGTATGGCTGCCAAATCAAAAATTGAAAAAGGGCGTTTTGTTAATATCTCGACGACTTTGAGATTAGTTCTAGAAAGCCTGCAGTCCCATTTCCTCATCCATATCAATTCTCTGCATATGAACTAACCCAGAATAGTTCTGTCGCGTTGTCCGTGGAAGTTGCAATCTGCAAATAAATATTTTATTTGGTCAAATTTGACTCTTTTCGAGACCTCGTAATGCGGTCACGAGTGCGAGCTCTTCCTTATTATTTGAGCTAATCTGTAGCTATCGCGTACGAAAGTTTAGTTGTATTTAGCCGAAATAAATTTTAGAAAAAGGCAGCGGAGAAAGAAGTAAAACGAAAAAGAAACGAATACTTTAATAAATATGTGTGTTAAAAGTTAAATTTTAATGGAATAACCAAACAATGCATTTCTTCGAGAAACGTAAAGAAAATGTACAAACGATAAATTCCAATGAGAGACGAAAAGATGTGCAGCACAATAAAAGAATTTGCAGATACAACCTGCTTTAAAATTCAACGGTGAAAAGTGCAACCACAATGTTTGGCTCTTTTGTTAGAATTTCAGACAAACATATTCTAATTTCCCGGCGATTTTTTTTATAATTAGTCAACGGGGCGAGTAAGAAGGGTAAATAACGTTAATTCGAGTTGCCATTTCACAATACTAAAGATCTTCTTTGGTTTGTGTGTTTTAATTGTCGCAAGGGTCACGAAATTGTTTGTTTTTGTTCTACGCTTTTTGTTGTAAGTACAACACAACTGAAATGTAATGCGCGTCGCGTCTAAAGCACTGTGCATACGTTGCGTTATTAGTAGACGCCTTCTACGAGCTTGGCGAGACATTCTGTAACGGCGCGCGTCGTCTGAAGGAGGCAGTAATGTTTGCACGCGTACCAAGAGAGATAATTTAATTTCCAACGTTCAAATGTTATATTTTATAATAAAACATAAACCTTATAAGAGAAACAATTTCAACTAATTTACTAATTTCGTATAAACCATATTAGCGTTAATGGTAACTTTTGTTAATTATTTAATAGGTTGTTTGTTTTAAAATTATTTTAATGGAGATGACGAGAACGCTCTCATAAATCAGTATTAACAGATTTGCATACATTTTGTTTGCTGTTTGTGTTTTTATTGCTACTTTATTAATTATTTGTAATGTATACGGCGTAAATTTTGTTATGCGAAGGCAAGAAGTTGCGGTCTGGCAATTGTCGCCAACTTCAAAATAACTAAAATTGGCGCGAGTTTTATTACTTTACGTCTCTAATACTTTTAGGGTTATTCTTTATACCATAAATTTATAGATACGAATTTTGAGTAGATGAAAAATTTTGTTACTAATAAAAATATCAATAAATTAAATTAAATAGAAATAAATTAGGGCATTTGCTTTTTAAAAGGCAAAAACAAATTAATTTATTAGTAAATGAAATTGTCATTTATGCTTATTAAATACAATAAACATCATCCGTTAATTAGTATCTGTTTTTCTACTTTTCTTCTCTTTCTTTGGGATTCGTCCAGATGATAGACAGCGGAATGTCTGAGGCTTGTTTCGTAAAAATGACATTAGTCAAATGAGACTACCTCATTATTTGTCAAGCACTTGTTCGACACCATTAGCCCGTTTTATGAAACTGCCCACCCCTGTTTGTTTGTTTTCGTAAATAACTATTCACGCAGATGATTCGTCAGTTTCGCGCGCGCAGTCTTAAGTCCCCTACACACGACCTGATTTGGTCAGGCGGTCGGACCAATTTGGTCAGATCAGGTAGAATATCAGGTCGTGTGTAGGCTTGTCGTCTGACATTTATTGTGTCGGGTCGTCGGGAGTTGTCAGATGGCCCGGCCACCTAACTACCCAACCGCCTGACCAAATCAGGTCGTGTGGAGCGTTGTCAGACGATTTAGCGTGTAGGCAACACCTGATTTGGTCGGACCGACTGTCAGGCCGACCACGTCAGGTTGTCTGTAGGAGGCTGGTTGGATCACAAGTTGGGTCATGTGTTGGCAACACCTGATTTGGTCAGACCGACTGTCAGGCCGACCGCGTCAGGTCGTGTGTAGGGGACTTAAAGGTGGGTATACATAATATATGTATGCAAGCCGAACTTCGAACTCATCTTTATGATTGGGGCGGGGCTTGGAACGCCGGACGTACTGCTTGTGAATCAATTTTGGCGATCCGTTTCCTGTCGGTTTTCTGACGAACGCAAAAGCGTTCTCAGTTCACACTGGGGCGATTTTGTTTCACCTTTTAAATTATCAAACCAGACCTTTGCTCTAGATTCCTAAACATAAATTTTTCTTGCTCTAAGACATGATCGATCGTACACGCGTCGGTGATTGACAAATTACTGCTGGTGATGGTTTGCGGTTGGTTCATTTTAACGAACGGTTCATGAGCGGCTCGCGAACGGTTAGGCTCGCATATGTATAATTTATACTCACCTTTACGTTACGTTTCTGTTAACCTGTGTTTCTTCGTCTATTATTAGGATATGAGCCTATTAGCTAGCAACCTCTTTTCTATTGATTGACTCATCTCCGACTTATCGTCCCAATATGCCTTCCTTCTATAAACTTATGCCATTGCTCCAATCTTGTTTTTTGTTTTTATTCATCTGCTGATGGTGCTTTCTACGTGACGTTTGCTACTCGTTTTCTGGACATTTCATCGACGAACTACCCCATTATTTGTCCAATTCAGAAGCAGGTGAAATATCTACCAACTATACCAATTAGACTTATTTGCATAAAGTGCTGCAGAACTTCTTCGCTTAAAATTTATTAATAAAATACCTGGAGCAGTTTAAACGCTTTTTTTATCCAGAGTTTGATAACTTTTGTACCTTTTATTTTTCAATACGTCTTTTTTATCAGTCATTTTTAAAACTCCGTGTAAAAGTTTTGTTTATCATTGTGTTAAAGCAATTTGTAAACATAACATCGCGTTTTATTTTTCTACCCCAAATATTCGTGTTTTCTTTTACCGTCGAAAATACGATTGATTGGAATTTTAAAAGACTCGTTTAAAATCAAAATTGTCATTTTAACAAAAATTGTGTCGAAAAATTTCTGAAGGTTTCTTACTTACCTATATTACCAAATAGAGGAAACGGGTAAAAGGTTGGAAGAAATGTCTCCAATTTTGCGGAAATGGACAATGGGATAAATTTACATTTAGTATAAGTTCTTTCAAATATAGTGCGGAGAAAATTTTTCTTCCCACTTTCTAGTACAAATTATCTTAGGTTTTAACTGACGAGAACGAATTTGCCGAATTGTCTATAATTTCGGTTTTACAGTCTACTTGCCTTGCCTGTCTCGCCAGTTTTGTTTAGTATGTCTCGTATGCCCTGCCTGTTTCGTCCGTCTATTGATGTTCTGTTTGCTTCGTTTATAATTTATCCATTTTAGCTCCAACAGGGTCCGTTATACTTTAACAATGGCCATTTTTCTAGTTTAAATTCTGTAGTCACGCGTAAGCTACGTTTAGGCGTGTAACCTGTCGACTCGGTCTCGAGCCATAAACATTTAAACAAAAATTGCATAAACTACATAATTTGAACAGTGCGAAAGTTAGATTAATGAAAAAGCCTGTAATTGACACGTCGGCTCTTTTTGAACTGGCAGTTGAAATAATTAAAACAAAATTCCCCCAAAGAAGTCATATTTTGCGTAAGTAGATCGTTATTTTTAAAGAAAGAAGCAAAAATATATGATCAATCTAAATAAAAATAGTCATTAAATAAAATAACGGACATTCTTTCAATTATATTTTTCGCGATCTTTGCACTTTTTTGGTTCAAAAGGTTTTCTAATATATTTTTATAAGAAAAAAATGAGTGCTTTAATAAATTAAGTTTAGGACGAAGAGGAAGGAATTGGTTTTGCCGCACATTTCTGATGGAGTCAGAGTTGTATTTGAAAAATTTGCAATTCTCTCCTTCTATGATTGGACAAAAACTATAAAAATATAATAATCGTAAAAGTTGAAACTCTTTTCACAATTTTCGAGCAAGGTGATTTTTGCACCTTTTCTTTTAAAACGCCTCATTTTACACCATACTTTATCCCTTTATTTCCTTCTTATTTTTTTTAAATGAAGCAAAAGAGGAATGTTAAAATATGGAAACAAAAAAAATAGAATAAGCGAATAGTAAAATTATTTGGGAACTAATTGTAGCTACGTTTAGTTCTTCACCCTCTTTAATATTGTAGGGAAGCAATAATGCACCCCTCTATAGTAATTTATTAAAATAAAATTACTTTTCCTTTTTAACCCGCCCTTATAAATATGAAATTAAATTTTTAATCGAACTTTAAGCGCCGAAATTAATTTACATTTTAAACATCAAATAAATGTTTTATTAAAAACTAATTATTTTGAACGTCAGTATGAAGTGTGTCGTGGCAAATAGTTTTTTATTGCACTTCATTACGCAATCTATACTGTACAGAGTACCACATATTTTCAATAAAAAAGTTGAAAACGTCGAGTAAAAAAGTAAGTGGGAATAGAATGTGGAGTGTGGAACGTCCTTTAATTTAACGACGAAACCTCATCGATTTCATCCTTGATACGGCAACAAAAGTGTATCAATAATACAATAATCAATTTTTTATTGCGTCAACTTAGCGAAAAAAAACGTATCCAACAATAAATCATTTTAAGAATGAACTATCGATGTTTACATTTTTCATATAAATTCGACAATTTTTCTCTTCTCCAACTTATAACCCCCAAAAATATTGAAACTTACAATTTTTGTTTAAAAAAAATAAATAGTAACTCAAAAATATAAATTAAAAAGTCAAATATAAATCATCGCAACTTGTTAAAAAATAATCCCGAGTTAAATCAAATTTTATCTTAAAGTGAAAACCTAATCCAGGCGAATGTTCGCACCTTATAATTTATGATGTTCGCTATAGATAGAATTTGTAGGGGACACAACGTCATTTATCTTCAACGCTATCCAAGTCTATCTATCAATATTATACGGAGATATGAACCAGCAGACGTAATAATGCAAAAGGTGAACTCATTGCTTAGTTTATAACCAATTGACAGACTGCTAACCAATAATCGTGTAAACGACATCATTAAATCATACAAATTAGACAATGATGTTATCAATTAACTAATTTATATCCTTGTACCGATTAATTTAAGTATCAATAATTGTGAGTTAATTAATTAAATTTCAGGTTAGATTATCGATTAACAACACTTGAGGAATTTACAATCAGCATTTGCAATTAATAGAAACTAAATCATCACTGATGACAATATTTTTTAGTTTTGGTTTTGAAAAACTTATTTTAACTGTTTTACCCCATCTCCAGAAGTGCATGCTTTCCAAAAGTGATCCAAAAGTTTGCCTTAATGATTGTATAAATAAACAAAAATGAATTTAAATTTTAGCCACAAGACTATTATAAGCTTAGCTTAGCTTTGGGTAACTTAACTATTTCTATAACGCTGAATTTCAAAAACGCTATCCGTTAATCGGCTTAATCGCTTGGAAATTAAATAACAAATCACCAGGAGACAACGCAAGTAAGCACTTTTGTTGCCTTGAGAGGAAGTCAACATAGCCATTTCAAAATTGTTATAAACTGTTATTTCATTTTATCATTTTGTCAGTTTCTTATTTAGTCACATTGTCATTTTGTCGCGCATGCATCATTTTTTTATTGGAAAATCATATCTAGTGTCATTTTGCCATTCAACAGTATGCGTATTGTCATTTTGTCATCTTGTTATCTTGTCATTTTGTCGGGCATGCATCATTTTGTCATTTGACAATGGCTATTGTCTATTGTCATTGTCAGTTTTTTATTTTGTCATTCGACAATATGCGTTTTTTCATTTTGTCATTTTTCATCTTGCCAACTTATCACTTTGGGTGGTATGAATAAAAAAAGCAAATAATCCTTATCATCTTATGAGTTTTGGAAATCTGAGCATTAGGGTATCCGCCTAGTAAACGCTGGTAGTAGATATAGTATGACAAGCAGTTTGAAGCTTGTGCGGAAATGTTACTTTGTTATCAAATTACATAGCGCACGGTAGACGCTGGCGCAGATCCGACTCAATAGGCTGAAAGTGGGAACCTGTCGGTACATTTTGTTAATTTTTCAAAGACCTGCTTTGTGTTGTGGGAAAAACGATTAAAATCCCATGCTAATCGTTATACGACTGGGAAACATTGGAATAGCTGAATTTTCGAAAAGAAAATCTTCATCCCTACTAGTTGAACTTGTAGTTTAACAAATTATTGAGCACTAAGCATCAAATTTCCCACTTTCACTGCACGACTTTTATCAGCTACCAGCTTATTGCTGACAACAAGCATTTATTATGCGGATTTGTTACTTACATGAAATGAACATAAAATGTTTTGATTCTTTTATTCATACTATCCTTTGTCATTTTGTCATCTTGTCATCTTGTCATTTTGTCATATTATTATCTTATCATTTTGTCATCTTGTCATTTTGGGTAGTATGAATAAAAGGAGAAGAAAAGCTCAAGAGTTTGAGAAAAACCTTTGAGTATTTGTCATTTTATCATATTGTCATTTTGTCATCTTGCTATTTTTTCATGTTATTATCTTGTCATTTTATCATCTTGGGTGGTATGAATAAAAAGAGAACACATGCTCATGAGTAAGAAAAACGTCTAAGTATTTGTCATTTTATCATATTGTCATTTTGTCATATTATTATCGTATCATTTTGTCAATAAAAAGAGAACAAATGCTCATGAGTCATTAGTTTGAGAAAAACCTCTAAGTATTTGTCATTTTGTCATTTTTTATCTTTGTATTTTGACATTTTGCTAATTTATCATCTTGTAAGTTGACATTCTGTCATTTTGTACTATTGTCCTTTCTCACTAATAACGCGGAGCGTGAAAGCTTAATAACTATTTCAAAATACCAAATATGTACAATTTTTATTTCTTCAACTGAGCTGCCATACAATTACTTAGCGCCAGGCCAAACAATATAAATTTATTCAAATTTAAAAGGAATTAAAATAACCGTAAAGAAGTTGTTTCCAGCGGAGCTTTTTACAAATTTTAAAGTTTCTAGTTATTACAATAACTCGCTATTTTTCAAGTACACGAGGAAAAAACCAACAAGCGCGGCACGGTTTTAGAAACAAAGATGCAGTTGAAATTAAAGTTAAATTTGCGTACATAAAATTATTTTTAAAAACGTCACATTGTTAGTCAAATTAAAAGTTCGCGTTTTTTAAGCTCCAAAGTAATTTAAAGCTAACCGCGTATTAATTTTATTATTTTTTGTTGTTATAATAATGCCAGAAAACAAGTTTTAAATAATATTTAAATTTAATTTTTGTTTATTAAAAATATATTCAAAAAAGTTTTTTAAATCGAATTTTCTCTAAACACTACGCACGAAAAGTTGTTTTCAACACACGTCTGTCAGTTTCAGGATCACTTTCATTCAATCTAATGTAGTTATTTCTTTATGTAATAGTAATATAGGGTGTAGGTAGTTAAAAATCTATAACTTTCTCTTTCTCTTTGATTTTAACGTGGGTTCTTTCCCACACAGATATGTGGGCAACATACCTGTGCGACTGGGCAACTTCTCCTTGAAGTTTCAGCTTCACAGCTTACATGCAGAATCTTCATGGGAAGACCTCAACAAAATAGAATTTATCTACTATCTGGTTCTACGCGCCCCCTCCTTAGCTGGAACTGTAGGATACCTTGTAGTCCTGCGTTAAACTGGGAGGACTCTCCTAACACAATAAGTTCATTGTTAGCCTATCAAGTGTGTTAAGGGTTTTGTATCTTATTTGTGTAGGCGCGTGGCGTGGTTTATATTACCAAAAAACCAAAAAAGGCGACTGAAAAGCTTCCCCTCGGAAGGAAACGGCAACCCTCGCGAAACTATAAAGCTTCCAAAGTTAGTAGCTTTGATATTACATCGAACTTACCCTTACAAGAGGTGCTTAATAAGAAGCAGAACTTTTTTGGGCTGCAATTTAAATTGAGAATCGCGTAACGTTATCTTGTTAGTGTTCTAGAAGAGCGCCCAGAGTTTTCTTGATCAAACAAGCACGGCTCATCAGAAAAGACCAAGAGGAGCGCTATGAAAAGAATTTTTAACTCTCAGAAATTGCGCATTAGGCGTAATTAATAAATTTATTCATATTATTAAGGTATGTTCAATTTTAATTTAAACTTTAATAATCTAAGATCTGCATTTTGATATTGCAATTTAAATTTTAAATATTATACCTTGCATTTTTATCTACTGAATTTTAAATTATTTTAATTTTTGCTTCACTAATAACCGTAACTTTTATTAATTTTTACTATTTTAAAAATCTTTTATTTAGTGATGTACAAGGTATGGCGCGTAAAAGTATGTATGCAACCCAATTAACATCTTAAGTGGCGTCTCTTACATTTAATTTTTGGAGGTGTGTATCATTTAATTGTCTTAGTTACCCACCATTCAGGCGTATTCTGTATCATAACCTCTAAAAATAGTGGCATTATATGCCAAAATCTTGTTATTTCCCATAATATTTTTGGAGTAGACTTTATATGGTCCTAATCAGCGTTACCGCGAAAAATCTGGTTCTTGCAATTTGTTCTAGGTCAAACCTTTCATTGCCTGTACTATTAATTATTTGTCTACGGCATGATCAGCAGCGATGGCTGGGTGGCGACATCTATTAGAATTTTTGAGAAGCTCAATTAACAATGGGCTTATGGGGAAATCTTACGTCGTTCTCAGGGCATAGGAAACACATTTTCTTTTAAATCTATTATTATAGATATATTCTATATCATATCCTCTACGGCTGAACATATTTCATACCGCTCTAAGTATTTATACGCAACAGAAAACAATCAGTTTAAACGTACTAAAATTTGCCACTTTTTAGGAATTTTTTTTGTTACTTTCTAGTACTTTTTTGAATTTAAAAATATGGCATTCCATAGAGTAGCTCTTTGGCTAGACCCAACAAAAACATTAGTTGTAATTGTTGAGTTGTAAAGCTGTTCAGGTCGACGTAAGATACACCCTATACATAACCAATAATTTTCCAACCTTAAGGGAAGTTTTTAATTATGAATAAGTGATTATTTAAAAATCTACTACAAGAGATTGTTAAGTAAACAAAAGCAAGTAAATAAAGTACTCAGGAAGTAATTTCGATAAGATTACAAACTTCTGAAACTGAAAGCTTATTTTCAATTTTCAGTACGTGATGTTTGATATACATACCGTACCTACCACAGTATTGCTATCTGCTACATTCCAAATGTATGTTTAAACTGTTAAAAGCTGTTGTTTAAATTAAAAGTATACAAGAGCCCTTTTAAGGTTTACTCGCACTTAATTTCCACCGTACCGCACCGCTCAGTTCCGTCGCGTCGGTATTAATAAGTAAACACTCACACTGTGTTGTTTTGGTTGCCTACCTGCAGGGGGCTTAAAAATAATTTATAAACAACGAAATAAGTACTTACTACCTACTTACGCATAAATTTTCCGATAATTGATCAAAAACAAGGGCAGTTCTCTTGTATTTTAAAAAGAAATTCAGTCAATAGTCATTTGCACTTTTCTCGCACGCTCAAATTTAGTTAAAATTATCACTGTTCTACAACAGAACGACGCACAAAATATTTAAAAATCCACTCTCGAGTGTTTTATTTTTCTTTTTTGTAAAAATTGGGTCGTAAATGAATGAGTGAGGATTAGAGCTTTGCATTATGGGATAAGTCAACCCCTTCCCTCTTAAAAAGCAAATGTACGAGTTCACTTTTAGCATTTTCTATTTATCGTTTTTCGAGTATTCCGAGTCTTTATTGTGAATTTTCCATTAGTTGTTTATATCAAAAACGGCTTTTAATAATAAACCGCCATTAGCAACTCTCGTTAATAGTTGAAGTTTTGAAATGTGCGTGGAAATGCAAAACAAACACTTTTCCAACAATAGGCAATTATCGTACGGCGTCTTCAAATATAAAGACATTAAACTTCTGTTTTTCTGGTAATATCTTAGATTTATCTACAGAACTGCCCTTACTACGTATAACAGACAATAAAATTATATCGTGTAGCAATCTAACTCTAACCATTGTTTTCACAAACTGATAAATATTTGATCACAATTTTCTCTTTATGCGTATCTTAATAAAACTTTCGTAGAAAATAGAACAAAAAGGGCAGATAACAAAATATTAAGGTGCTTATATATAAAATTTCTTTACTGTCCTTATTAAGACGCACCTTTACGTAGCCAATATCTTTTTTAATGGCCACATATTGATAGTAATCTACCGCGCTAAATGGTGGTGAAATTTATTATTTATTAACATTAGACCTACAATAAGTTTGAATAATTGACCACAATACGCTACTCAAATAAATACGTCTCTGTTACCGTTATTAGTAGAACAAAAGTACCAATAAATATTTTTTATTTGCGACCTATTAACAAAAAGTTATTTTGTTGGGAGGTAATTGGAAAAAGGCGTATATCGTGGTAGGTTATCGTCACCCTGTATAACTGTGTATATGCGCAACTTGAACAGAAATAATAAAAAGAATGAGCTAAAAATATATCACATTCTACAATAGAAAATAAGTTAAAAGATTTTATGTTTCCACCTGCTTCCTTTAAAATTATCGCACTGAAGTCAAGTGAAAATTTTAATAACTAATAAAATTTGAAAATGTTCCAATATTACCTACAAACAATAGTAAAATTAAAACAATAAAATGTTTTATTATCTCAATATTATTATTAAATGTAAGTATCAAACGAACGAGACGTCGGGATATGAAATTTATTTCTCATATTGGCAATTTGAGTAGGTAACATACATTTGTTTCTGTAAAGTATTGAGAAAGCTAAAAACTTTGTTTGAGATCAGTTGCAAATAATGATCTGCTTTTATTCTCTTGTTTTAGAAACATTTTTCTTTTTTTTTAATTGTTCGCCTTTGTTTTTTTAAAACAGAGCTTCTAACGAGTCTTAAGAAACGCAGCGAGTTTGCAAACATTGTTGCCAACAAGGTTGATTTTTTATTCGAATTGTGCATCTATTCCGACCACTTTAAAACTAACAGTTTGTACAAAATGGTTGATATGTTCTCATTCTACACACCAATCTCGGGTGGGGGTAATTCTTAATTAAAGGTGACCACCAGCTTAACCAACAAACGTTTTTCAGAATTCATTTACAGTAAAAACCCAGAATTAAGTTGGACAGTGTAACGTTTGTTGGTTAAGTACCTTAACCGAAAAAGTTAACTTACAGTGGAAATACCGGAGGTATGTTGGTTATGCTGTCGAGCATTGAAGGTTCTTAATTCGTATATTTTCGAATAATACTTCACTGCTGTTGGCAGTTTCAACTGAACCTCACCTGGTATCTGTTTTCGCTATACTTTTGTCCGCCTAACCACTGGTCGCCCAAGGTGTGCACAGACATTGCCATCAGTGTGCTTTTTTGTCTGCCTGTATATCTGTCCATCGCTTTTCAAAAATTAAATTAGACTTCCAGAAGCAGCTTAACTTTTTTTGTTTGATTTGTGTACAGTAGGGGGAATTAATTTCATAGCATTTTAATGTGGGAATAATTATTACAAACCACGCTTTCAGTGAGCGATGAAATGGAGCTCAGAATTATCAACAATAAATATTCAGATTTACATAGCAATTAGGGCTCGTTCCAAATTGTTATGAGAACTGTCTAAATACAGATATTCAGGCCGAGTATGTATCATAAATCATAACCTCTAAAATAGTGGGCAACTTTAACGTTTAAAGTGACGTTCTATCTCGTTCTATCTCAGCTAAATAAAAAGGATAGAACGTTACTTTAAACGTTAAAGTTGCCCTCTATTTTAGAGGTTATGATACATACTCGGCCTGAATATTAATTAACCTAACTTAATCTTCCCTGCCTTACCATAACCTAACCTTTTTTAAAGTTGAGATTGGGGAATCCGTCATGAACTACCTCAGCTAGAGATTTACGCCGATGGGTGTGTCGGACTCATCTGGGAATTTTGCTTAACCACCTACCAGCTAAATCCCCTTTCTCTCTTCTTATATAAGTGTAAGTTACGCTGATCGGCACTATTTTGGCCAAACATAGTGAAAAGACGTTAAAAATGGTCTTCTCTGTTCACTTGCAATTGTAAAAATATCACATACTTGTTAGTTGGGTTTCAGTTGCATTATCACAGCTTCTAGAGTAAGATCATCACATGATTGGACTCGTTTGCCTGTACTATACCCATTTTGTATTGTTTAGCTGTTGCGTCAGGGGATCGCTGACCGCTCTGCAGCGGCTCTGGCTGACTCATAGTACGCTATTTGTGTCAGACATCGGAGTGGGGTCTTGCAGATCTTGTTGCAGTGGTAGTTCTTCTATAATGTTCACATGCCATGGTTCCACCTCGCTGTCCCTCCCGGGGCACTTAAAACACTTGTAGTGTCCATGCTTTTTGCAGTTGTCAAGCTTCGCTGGTATGATAAGGCCAATTTTTCCTTTTTTCAGGAGAGAATCTGTATTTCTGAAAACCAGGGCTATCGTGGCTAACATGTGGTCTTTTTGCCGGTTGTGTTATAGAGAGGTAATTCTGAGCGTTTCTAATATTTTGTCACGTTCGAGGGCGTCCAAGAAATACTCACTGATTTCTAGCTCAGCGGTTCCTAAGAGGAACCTGTACCGTAGATTTAGTCGTTACCGTTTCACGGAGCGTATTCTGAACTTCATCGAGGAGGCTCTTTGAGGCTTCTGCTATGCGCTCTTTCATCTCTGTCCTAAGGGATCCTCTATAGATTCACGTACGAAGACGACCACCAGCAGTTCGTACTGGTGGTTATCCGAGATTCTTGCTCACTAAAAACCTCATTGAGGGATTATCAAACAATACCTGGGACTACTTGTGCATTATATCAGATATTGCCTGTAAAAGAGATGATATATATATATATTATTTTGGTGTTAGGTAAAAGATTAGTTATTTAAGGACTCGAAGACTGACGCGGTTGACCATCGCTGCTTCCGGCATTCACGAAAGTATCACAGATCGTTTACTATAGATAGCTGTTTATGATAATATCACAGAACACGGTTTTTAATGTTTGCGCCTTAGTGCATGGATAGCACAGCAGACAGCCACAGGTCAGGGTACTGTGCAAGCATCGTCGATTAATGCGCAATATATTGACCCTTTTCCTTTTCCTTATGTGCCAGTATTTCTTTAAACATCCGTGCGATGTCGATCCAGCCCTGTTCATCTTTTAGGAGTAACGTGCTAATGTCTTCTATCGTCACGCTTTCGCCGCATGCTAGCTGTGCTCTTTGTCTTTCCTTTCCCCAGTACCAACACTTATCATTGTTCTTTTTGTTTATGCGATAAAGATAACTCGCACATGAGCTGTGCTCCGTGAGGGCCTGGGTCATATAATAGCTCGTCTACGTTTATGTTTTCTGCATGTCCACGCTTCATCTTTGACGAAGACTTTTGTCCACCCCTGGTATTCGTTCCAGATATCTTGCCACCTTCTTAGCTACTTCTTTTGTGATTGTGTTTTGTTATCTAGAGATTCTTTCGGTCACTTGCAGTGTAATGGGTGGAGTCCCGGCTATAAGCGCGGTGGTCGGTGAAGTGCGGTAAGTCGATGTTATTCTTAACGCCATCTTCCTTTGGGTTCTGAGTAACATGTTTTGGTACTGTTTGTACTTCATGGCCGGTTCCCAGATTGAAGGACTGTAGAGAATAATGGAAGACGGAGCCGAGATTAACACTTTCCTCTAGCTTTAGGGCCCGAAGTGTTAGGATTCTAACCTAACATCGCCTAACCTAACCTAGCTCAGCCTAACCTAACCGTATAATTGTACATTGAATTTTAGAATGTCCCTAAAGTAATTATCCTTACCGTACTGTATTACCAACTTTTAGGGCGGTTAGATAAGTTATTACTAAGCACTGTCTTAATGTGAAAACCTGGAACTAAATACTTGGGGCGTGACAATGGAATTTATCTTATAGGTACTGTGTATGTGTTTGTAGCAAGTATTTGATAGCAATAATAATTAATTACTAATTATCTACAGCACTTCCCGAAAGCACTTAAATCTACCTGTAAGTGCAAATACTGTTACTGATTAGCTACATCTATTTTAGGCTCGTAAATCATCATCTTCGCGTTTTAATTAGTTATCACAATGTAAAATATAAATACAAATTTATTTCAATAATTATTCTAATAATAGATCAAATAATCACACATGCAAGCAGACTAGTAATCCGGCAACTATATGTTGAATACTTGTTTTGCCTTAGGCTACATCCAGGTTCAGTCAACAAACTCGGAAAATGTACTACGTGGATTATGATTTCACTTAATCCTACTGTTATAATTTTCATCTCTCTCACATCTCGAAGAAGATATGATAAAAAACAACAAAACAAGTTTACAAAAAAAAAACAGAAACATAAAATCTCAGTCGATGTTGAAGAAGAAAATAAAAACTGGTCGTTAATAAATCTTGCTCTTTCGTGTTCTCAATATTGATTAGAATATTTCTGTTTTTTTATTATTACTTCGTTATTATTAATATATGTTTTATTGTACCTAACTTATATTTACACTTCTGTTTTAAAAACGGGAATATAGTACGACGTACGACCTATAATTTTTTAATGCTTCCAGTTAACTTTTCTAATTTCAATTTAAAAAAATGAAAAATCCAACTTTAGAAAACACCACTCGGAAGGTACTCAAAAACACGCGAATGTTGTCGTTGAATATACATTTTTATTAATTAAAAGTTGTATCTAAAGTTTTAATTGCGTATTTCACAAAGTTTTGCACTTGTGTTTTTTTGTGTAAAGAAAGTGGGAATTTAACATACCTACGATAAGTGGTAAAGGGCCAAATAAAAATGTTGGGTAGAACAAACTTCAATGTTATCAATTTCGAGAATATTTTTAGCGGTTTTTGTGAGCGCGCACTGCGAAAAAAATATAATTTACAATTTGGTGGAAGTATTGCATTTCGACTTTGCTCAAAGTAGGAACAGTCATTTCAATCATTCTAGTTCGTAGCGTTATTAATGCAAAACATTTTCTCCTGAAATAGCATAAGCAATGTATGATGTGTTGCCTACTCTACACATAAACCCACAAAGTTTAGAATTCTAGAGCCTTTTGATGTGTACTTTATTTTGCAGTTTAACTATGTGACTATTGCCTAACATATTATATTTTTGTTGCAGATTTCTACCAAAGACATCCCTATTCGGGTAAGTTGAATTTTTGGAAAATTTTCCATTATCTTACTTGAACCAGTTACTTTCTTAATACCCTGGAGAGTTTTAAGAACTTTTTAAGATTATACTTAAAGTATACGTATTATATACCCACGTTTAACCTAAATAGTGATGCATTTAATCTTACACCACTCGAGTAAAACGGTTTGGTTATACTATCATCGACTTGAAAATTTTCAAGTAGACTATCTCTTATCTGAAATGCAGTTGTAGAAACTGCAGAGCTTAACAGGAGAGTTGATTACGCTCTTACAAAACTTTACACTTTGTCTTTTTATTGTAAAAACAGTTTATTTTACTTTTGTTGAATTTCTCTTAACCAACGCAATAAGTATACTTGATTAAAAAGTTTGAACAAACTTAGAAATATATACTTGGGGAGTTTTTGAAAACAATTAAGCTTCCACTAACATACTTTTTTGTTGGCTCAGGGTTAAATTGCGAGGTTTAGAAAATAGCTTCCGATTATTTTTTCATTTTGTCATTTTGTTACCGAACCGCTGCGGCTTGTGCGTTGATGTTTTTTTTATTAAAAAATTATGTTATTGCGATTTTTTTAAGCCAAAAAAACAAAGGGTTAATGGCATCGCTTATGGATGATACACAAACCATTTAATTTGATTTACATTTTATAACGTGTTTAACCGTCGTAAACTTGATGCGAGGCATAAAAAGCAAAAATCATATTAAAAAAAGTTGTAATTCGGCTTCTGAATTTTAAACGCAAGGTATTATCGGTAGTAAGGTATACAAGTAGTATATAGGTGGAATAGGCCACCATCGAAAGTTGTCAGAGGTAAACGTACGGTAAACTGAAGTAGTTACATTATTATAAAAGCTTCTCTCGTGTACCGGATGCCCTGTAACCTTAGGGTATGCAGTGGCAGCGAACACGGGGATTAATCAAACAAACTGATAAGCGATTGCCAAACTGATATTATTACATACTCTATTGTTTCGAAATTTACAAATACTAAATAGTCGTATTTATTACGTTTGTATAAGTTTATGTCAATTTACCCAAACTACAATTATGGAAACTAATTTGTGCTCTATGCCAATTGTTGCAATTAACGGCGCAGTTAATTATCGTTAATGAGGCTTACTGGTAATAAAGGAGGTTGTAAATATTCCATCGGTATTTTCTAGAGTAATTTTTTAAGGATTTCATTAAAAATCGTGAAAATCTTGTAAGAAACCGAGAGTTGCCATTAAAACCTGAACATTTATTATTTAAGTCTTTTGAAAAAGCGAATTGGAAGTTAAAAGAAAAATTTACCAAAAATACGTTGTCGACATCTAGGAAAATTAACTTTCTTGGAAAAATGTGTGGTTTAGACTATAAACTACTCTTGTAGGTGTATAGAGTGTGTTGAGGCTAAAATTTTTTTAATTGCAAAATGGTGTTTTGAAATTGACCCCTGTAGTTTTTCCAACTATAATAATAGAAAAGGCTTCCCTCTTGTTAACCCCATCTTTGGACACCCTGTAGAAAGAAGACTTACTATACCCGAAAATGCGAATATTGTCAAAATAGGGCACCCTACAAGAAATAAGTGTGTTGTTCTTGGCTTCTTGGCCGCTTTGTCTGATATACACTAAATTTCAACGCGTTCTAGCGTCTAACCGTATGTCTGAGGGAAAATACCTAGGATACATAATTTGTAGCGAATTTAATGTACTTAAATTTTGTATAGTAACACTTTTTTTTTAAATGAGTAGTTTCCGAGTTATAAGCAAAAAACTAAAAAAACAGTTTGTTGCCCAATTTAAAATTTTTGCTCGAACTTTAACTCGCTCTAGCGCCTAAACTGTTGGTCTTAAGGAAAACCCTCACAAATATAATTTGTAGATGCTTTAATCTAGTATATTTTTGTGTCTAAGTGTTTTGTTCTAAAAGTGCGTAGTTTTCGAGTTACAAGCAAAAAACTAAAAAAGCAGCTTTTTGCTCAATTTTAAATTTTTGTTCAAACTTTAACTCGCTCTAGCGCCTAAACTGTTGGTCTTAAGGAAAACTCTCACAAATATAATTTGTAGATGATTTAATCTAGTATATTTTTGTGTCTAAGTGTTTTGTTCTAAAAGTGCGTAGTTTCCGAGTTACAAGCAAAAAACTAAAAAAGCAGCTTTTTGCTCAATTTTAAATTTTTGTTCAAACTTTAACTCGCTCTAGCGCCTAAACTGTTGGTCTTAAGGAAAACTCTCACAAATATAATTTGTAGATGATTTAATCTAGTATATTTTTGTGTCTAAGTGTTTTGTTCTAAAAGTGCGTAGTTTTCGAGTTACAAGCAAAAAACTAAAAAAGCAGCTTTTTGCTCAATTTTAAATTTTTGTTCAAACTTTAACTCGCTCTAGCGCCTAAACTGTTGGTCTTAAGGAAAACTCTCACAAATATAATTTGTAGATGATTTAATATAGTATATTTTTGTGTCTAAGTGTTTTGTTCTAAAAGTGCGTAGTTTCCGAGTTACAAGCAAAAAACTAAAAAAACAGCTATTTGCCCAATTTTAAATTTTTCGTTAAACTTTAACACGCTCTGGCGCTTAAACTGTTTGTCTTATGGAAAACCCCTACAAAATATAATTTGTTGAAAATTTAAGTTCTTCATTTTAATACAGTAACACTTTTTCTGAAATTGCGAAGTTTTCGAGTTATAAGCGAAAAACGAAAAAAACAGCTTTTTGTCAAATTTTGGATTTTTTGTTAAACTTTAATGCACTCTAACGCCTCAAATATTTGTTTTAAAGAAAACCCTAGTCAATATAATTTGTAGACAATTTATTGTAGTTTACTTTTGTATTAAAGTGCTTTGTTCTTAAAGTGCGTAATTGCCGAGTTATAAGCGAAAAACAAAAACAGCTTTTTGTTCAATTTTGGAGGTTTTGTCAAGCTTTAACGCGTTCTAGCGCCTAAACGGTTTGCCTGAACGAAAAA
The DNA here is from genome assembly GCA_950108345.1 of Malthinus flaveolus. Classification (NCBI taxonomy): domain Eukaryota; kingdom Metazoa; phylum Arthropoda; class Insecta; order Coleoptera; family Cantharidae; genus Malthinus; species Malthinus flaveolus. Next base: position 4,015,853 of record OX467287.1, on the reverse strand, counting down.
ATCTAAGAAATATAATTTGTAGACAATTTATTGTAGCTCACTTTTGTATTAAAGTGCTTTGTTCTAAAAGTGCGTACTTTCCGAATTATAAGCAAGAAACTAAACAAACAACTTTTTGTCAAATTTGGGTTTTTCGTCAACTTTAACGCGCTCTAGCGTCTAAACCGTTCATCTTAAGGAAAAAATCTATAAAATGAAATTTATACAAAATTTTATATATAGTTTATTTTTGTATCAAAGTGCTTTGCTCTAAAAGTGCGTACTTTTCAAGTTATTAGCGAGAAACTTAAAAAATAGCATTTTTACAGTTTTTCGCAATTTTTTCCGATCGCACCCCTTTTACAAGGTGGCGCAGCGGAAATTCGGATTCAGCATCCCCAAATTTTTATATTTCTATATTGTTCCCCCAACAGTAGAGAAGAAAGAGGCAGTTCCAATCCCCCCACCACTTTATTTTGCAAGCCACGCCCATGAACCTTGGTCTCAGCTTGACCACACCCTCCTGTTCTCCGATTTGTTGACAGACAGAGGCACTTGCGCTCCCCCCACCATTTTCCAAGGTATTTACCTTTAACTGGCTAACAAACAGAGGCAGTGTGGCACCCCCTACCAAGGTTTAACACATAACCACGTCCACTAACCTTGATCACACTTCCGTTCTCTGATTAGTTGACACACAAGGACACTTACCACCCCCAGGTTTAATTCTTACTCGACCTTGAAAACTAAAGTATATAAACTCGAATAAGCTGAGAGTGGATTAAGTTCCCTGTTTTTACTGGTGTTATACTACAATTATCTTAAAATAAGTAAGTAAAACAATTTTTCTTTTAATATATATAATTAGTATAAATGTATTAAATTTGTAGTGGGAGGATACGGACAAGTTTATCTGAACGAAACCAGATATCCTCTGAATAAAAGTGCATCTAAAATTATTGCTATTGGTTTAAACCCACATATCGATTTTAAACCTGTTGTATATATTTACGGAAAAATTAAACCAGGTATCGAATTAAATCAAGACCTTTGGAAAAACTTTGAAAAAAATTACCGCAGTATTATAACGAATTATTTTAATAATATTGTGGGAAACTATGAAACCTCAACCGATAATACTTTAAAAGTTGAATTTACTACTTGTAAAGAGATTAAGGTAGTAAAAATTTCAATACAGCAAGAAATGATGCTGGTAAAAGAAATTATGCTCGCAAAAGAAACATTTGAAAAACTTTGGGAGCTTGTAGACATCATCGATTATAAATTAGATTTGTTAAAAAATCAACAGTTTGTTGGGTACTACAGAAACGCTCTAAATGGCACATCCACCATCCCGGGAAATCCTATGGCTACCCTAACCAATTTGACACAACCACGATACTTAAACTATAGAAGCGAGAACGATTTTCTTATGACGGAATTGGTGCACTTTTATCCAGAGAAAATTCTTAACGATTTGGAAAAAATCAGCTCATCAACATTTTATATGCCTCTTATAGAATAGATATGTGCTATTGTTACTATAATGTTTTATTAATAGTTTTATATTGTTATATATAATATTGTCTAATAAAGAATTGATAGTTACAATGTGTTTATTATTTACAGAACTTGCTAAAAAATGTCGATTAATGAAGGCGAAACTACACCAGCTTCAATTTTGGAAGCTGTTCAAGGTGTATGGCATATTTTTGACAAATTAAATGAGGAAGCTGCTTACAGCAAGCAATACGGTTGGGTGACAGAGTTAGTTGCATGTGATAATTTGATAACCAAGTATCAATTAGGTAAAGACATTTGCGAAAACTTTATGGAAAAGAAAATATCCATCGAAACGATGTGTCAGGAATTATACAATATAGATTTGACGGCATATATAACACATTTAACACCGTTTATACCAGACTACTTAGCAACATTTTGGATAGAGCGTGAAAGCGAATGTTAGTCGCCGATTGATATATATTATTTATGTATAATCTGTATAGCAATGTTTATAAATTACTAATGGTGGGGGGATTAAAGGTATAAAGCTTCAATATTTCAAGTTTAATTCAGAGTGAGAGTAACCATTAACAATACTCAATGTGGTTTTTCGATAAAGAAGAAGAATTTTGCTGCTCGCTGGAAGATGGAATAGAAAAAATCAACAAAATTTTGTGTAATCTACAATGGGATGCAGGGCACGAGAGCGTGTATAGATATACCGCTTGCCATGGACCATGTGCTGAGCAAGAGCGAAAATATTTAAAAAAAGTATGGAAGCAGTGTCAGGATGGAATGGAAATATGCCAAATGTTCCGATTGGGTATCATAAAGATCGATCGATTTTGTGAAAAATTTAATGAAATCGATCTCACACACTATTTGAGAGACATAAAGAAATTCCTTCCTGATGACGTTATCGATGAATATTTGAAAGAAGATGAGGACTCAAAATAAATTATTTAATTGTAATGAAATTGTTTACTGAAATGTTTATAATAAAACTAAAACATGAAAAAAAATTTTTTTTATTCTTTCATAATATAATTTTCATACAAATTAAAAACATTGGATAAAGCACACATAGATACAGGAAAACTGTGATAAAAACATAGTGATTCGCCAGAAAGTAATTTGGGGTGTTCTTCTAATTCCACGACAGTTTTCGAGGTCCAACTTTGAATATACTTCGTTTTTTCACATCCTTTAACATATATTACTTCATAACCATCGATGATATCCTTAAATATATCTTGAAAGTGATGTACCGGCGTAAACCCGTTCTCCCATTTAATACAGTGATGGTTTTCCATTAAATAATTGGCTTGTTTTTGCAAATGATGAGGTAAACATATGAAGGGAAACGGTTGCTTGAACACGTAATGCGCCCATCTTTTACCATCGTATGCGGCCAACTCTTTCGGAGTAAAAGTCTTGTCCGACGTCATAAACCCCTGGATATCGATCACGATTGCATTCATTGCTGTGTAACCACCGAAAAGGGTTGCAGCCTTGTGAATGATGTACTAAACTATAAGCAGCTGTGTGTACGTTTATATACTCTCCGACGTTAGAAATGTTTCCACCCCCAAACAAAGGCTGTTATAACTGCTTCACCGCACTGGTAAGGGGATTGTAGGTGAACACTTTATCATGTAAAACTAAACAATAAGCCGCAGTGTTTGGTTTCACGTTATCCCCTGTTTCAAATTCCACTCGAACTTCGATCGGACCTTTTTGTAAGACTTCTTTTTGACGGCTACAATCGACCACGACGAGGGGTGCTATACCTTTAAAGTCTGCTGGGGATAACATAGGTTCGTTGGGTTTTTCATAATATGAATTTTGAAAAGTTGCAAACATCTGGTAAAGAGTCGAATAACGATTAGTTCCATAGTTTATATTTAAACTATCATAGGGATATCTTTCAGAGTTTAGGAAAACTTGTAAATTTTTTAAATCACACGTATCAAATAAACTCATGTTGCCTGCAGGTTTCTGTTTTTTATCCGTAGAAAATGCGATTATAACAAATCTCGGAGTTTCTACTCGAGTGGTTGTCTTTACGGTCCAAGAATGCCGGTTGGTTTCAGACAATTTGGGGTATTCGTGTAATTCCCAAGATCTAAAAGCTACGGGGATATCAATGTTCCGACTGATAAAGTTGGTTAAACGTAACTGTTCTGCTAACGAAACTGCTACATGGGGTATTTTCCACGATAGTTTTTCGATAACCACATTATAAGTATCACCTTGGGGGATGTTGGCAAGAGCATCTATATCGCTATTGCTTCTAATTAGAACTAATTCCTGTTTAGCGTTCAAAATTATTTTCGGATAATCTTCAGCAAAACCTAACCACATCTTTAGAGGAATACATGCGTTAAAATTACCATTGCTATCCACTTCAAAGTCAGTTTTGATACTCCATCCTGCATTTTGTAATTGAATCGAGTCGTTCGGAGTAAATGACGGATAACCTTTTAACGTAGATGTAACACCCACATTTCGACTAGAATCTATCACTATCCCGTTCAATTCATATCTCAGTTCGCTGAATAGAAAAGCTAGCCCATTGTTAATAAACTTAACTGCCGAGTTGTAGGTATCGTCGGATTTTTTGATTTTTCCTTCTACATAGATATAACTGTGACTCGGTAATGTATAGGTGTCTAACTGTTGTATGGGAATTCGAATTTCATCGTTATTCTTGAAAGTAGTAGACGCGTATGGTTGATGGGTGTGAAACTCAGCATTGGTGATAGAATCGTCTTCTACAATTTTAGAAGTAACATCTAAAATACTCATTTTAAAACTTTGAAACCCAGAGCTTTTAGAAATTCTATATTTTGATGTGTTATCGATCCGCCTGACTGTGTGGAACTACTGATCCGATCTCTGTGAGTATGATTGATATAGTTGTGAGAGTAACTAGTGTTATAGCGAATGGGCATAATTTAATCGTTTTAAATGGAGTCTAACACTTATATCTTCACCTCGGAAATTAATTAAGCGGAGGTCTTGATCGACTATTTTGATGGAGATGAACGATATAGTCTTGGCGTTGATTGGCAGGTAAATGACGTTGGATGGTGATTCAACAATTTTATACCCTGGTGGTACTTCCGGAAAAAATTGATAAATAATGTGACTTAAGCTACCGTTTCTGTAAGATCCCGTTGTAAGATTACACTCTACACATATAGAATTTACAGTTAAAATTTTAACGGGTAAATCCGATTCTTGCCAAATCTTTGATCTAAGCGATTTCTTACTGAACCCCAACAGGGGTCCGATAGTATTTTCCAATTCGAAATGTATAGGTACTGAACAGTGTATTCTAACTTTTGAAGTGTTGTTGTTCGCCTCCATGTGGAAAGTAACTTTATGTCTTCTGTCTGCTATACTCTGTTGAATATATTTAGCTATGTCGCTAATTTCATACGCTCCGTAAGGAATAATGAGATCCTCCCCTCCATAATTAAACTTGTAATGAGTTTCATCTACGTTGAAGATGGTGTTATAAGTTTCAAAATTTGTTAATCCTAGACAATATTCTTCATCTTCCCCCAACGTTATCGGTGGAGTCACTTCGGTGGACAATTCTGACGTATCTCCAGTTAACATAAACGTATAAGACATGTTTACTCGAAGGTATATCTCAAAATGAGATCAGGTGTTGTCGTTTAAAAACTTTAAACATAAATGTCCGCAGTTATGAGTATTTTGTTGTTGAATTCTATCGTGATTGTAAGTAATTGTATTATCGCTACCATCGCTATTGAAATATGTAATTAATTCCGCAGGGGGTCGTAAATTACCATAACCATCGAAATATATAATATCTTTCTTCTTTTTTACATAAGCCGTCCAATGAGAACCAGGGTTCGACTTAGAATCTAAATTCACAATTCCACATTCCGTTGTGTGAATTTTTTTAGGTAAATCGTCCCGCATAAACACCCCTCTAAAGTGTGGTATTTCTAATCGCTGTGTGTATCGTATCAAATCGATGTTTGTTAACGGTCTGCGAGGTAGCGAAATTATCCGTTTTTTGAATATGGTTTCAAGTATAAACCTAAACCTCGCTTGTACGGTTTGAGACAAAGCCCTTTACCGATCGTCATAAACTCCATTTTTCGATTATGACGTTGAGCTTCTTTTAACTGCTCTTTAGCACTTTTAGCGTCATTAACAGCTCTTGCAATTCCGGCAGCACCACCACCTATCGCTCCTAGAGCACTTAAAGCAGCAAAAATAGGAATTAGCGGTAGAAACCCACCTGTTTTTGGTATGGGTATAATTCTCTGCTTTGGTAAGTGTGGCGTGTCTCTTATAACGGCAAGAGCGGCTTTTGCAGAACTGATTAGATCTTTCTTTTTACCCCGTAAAGTAGTTCGAATCTTTTTTACAACACCGTGGAAAGAATCTCTCTTCGGTCGTTTTAATTTGCGAGTCGGCTTAATACCCATACCCAACTTTACTTTGGCTTTCATAATGCCTGATACGGCTAACGCTGCAGCTTTTTCTCGGAGCGATGATGACGAAGACTTTACTCTTCTAAAAGCTTCTTTTGCTAAGAGCTTGTCGGCTTCGTGCCTTTTAGACACATCCGTAGATTGGGTGTATGCTATATCGTGTCTCTTACATGCTTCGTCTAAAGGATTTATTCCAGGGTCTTTTCTTGTCAGTCGCTCTTCCAAACGGGTACCTGGACCGCAATAATTATAACCGGGAAGATGAGCTTCAAACGGTAATTTGGTTATGAGAGTATTAATTAAACCGCGACCGACCGTTTTGCGCTTACGACTGTGTGTGACTACTACCATCTTGAACACCCAGAAGAGAACTAACTATTTTATTGTTGCAGCTACGGCTATATATTTATTTCCTCTATATAAATACTACTAAGGGATATTTCTATGATCAGTGTAAACAGAGATGCGTTTGGAGCAGCAAAAAATATCTCTTCCTGTGTCGAATCAAGATGTTGGGGAAATCAATTCTTTTAATAAACACGGTGTTTTATTAGGAAAAGAATCTAAGCGAGGTTTAATCGTTGGGAGTTCGGGTTGTGGTAAAACCAATGCGATGATTAGTTTACTTCTTCATAGCAATGGTTTGCGCTTTGAAAACGTGTACATATGTTCTAAATCTCTATACCAACCTAAATATCTCTATTTAAAAGAAATTATGAAGCCCATTCATGGGATGGGTTATTTCGAGTATGCAGACAGTCGCGAAGTACCACCACCTAAAGATGTAAAAGAAAATTCAGTTTTCATTTTTGATGACGTTGCATGTAGCAATCAAGACAGCATGAGGGACTATTTCAGCTTTGGAAGACATAAAAATTTAGACTGTTTTTACCTCGGACAAACGTATACAAAAATGCCAAAAGGGCTTGTGAGAGATAATGCGAATTTTTTAGTATTGTTTAAACAAGATAATAATAATTTGAAATATATATTTGACGAGCATGTTAACGGTGATATGTCCTATAAACAATTTCTAGAATGTTGTCAAGTATGTTGGAAAGATAAATTTGGATTTCTATTAGTTGATAAGGATAGTACCAAGGGGCGCTACAGGAAAGGATTCGATTGCTTTATTTATGTATAACTCACTATGAACTTAGTCAGTGTTTATGCGACATCATGGATAAACGGTTAGCCTCCGAACTCGTGAAAGCTAGAAATGTGGTAAAACGAAAGTATACAAGTTTAAAGTCGGATTTGACCCACTCTTTAAGTACCAGACAGACTATGTATCAACCAATAACTGAACCTTTGAAAGAACTGGTATCTAAAATAGAAAATACCAAACAAAAGTCTCCACCTCCTCTTCCTTTACAACTCTATTACACCCCCAAATCTGTAAAATCTGTCAAGAGAAGATTAGCATTATCACCACCTAATGTTAAACCTTTACAAACTATTTTAGAGGTTCCACAAGCTTCAGAAATGAGCCCAAAGCCATCATTATCGTCAACAATCAGACCTTCCCCACAATTTTTACAAAGTCAAGAAGTAGTTTATGGCGATGAAAATTTTGAAGAACTAAACAACGATTCAGTTACACAAACCCCCACAAATCGAGATTTCGATGTTTACGAGGAAACACTGAGAGAAATGACGGATATGTTAGAATCCGATTCCTTTGCAGAGTACTTAGATAACTTTGCAGCACCCTTGCCTAGAACCTACATCTTGGAGCAAATTAGAGATACCGACGATCAGTTTGATTATAATTTTGGAGTCCATCACTCTTTGGCGAGTGCTAAATTTACTATAGGAAACTCAGAACTAGATTTCGAGGGCCCCAACATTCTCATTAAAGTTCCAAAATATTTGCATGCGCCTAATATAAAAGAAACTCTCAAATATATAGGAACGCCGGGGTTATATGAACTACTGTTTAAAAAACAACCTATAGGGTATACTAAAACAGGTCCGCATAGCGATCTCGATCAGTATATGGATATTGGAAACAGAACAAATTTGTTTAGAAGAAATTATTCTGCAGACGGGCAGATTAACGGTAACGCTTCTTTTAAATATAGAAACATAATCAAACCATATTTATCGAGATCAAAACAGGGGGGAGCATTGCTCGATTTAAACAATAAACCCCTAGAGTATATTTACTGGGACGACCCAAACGAATTGGTAGACCGTTTACGACTTTTGATAGCGTCACAGGGAGCCGGAAATAACAGCCACAACAACGAAATCGTGTCAATCATAGAAGAGTTGAGGGAAAGTAAAATAATCGCATAATGGCTATAGATAAATTTGGACGATCTAGCAATGGGGCATCCGGTAAAACAGTCATCGTTCAAAAACCTCTTAATAAGATGTACTCTTTGGTTAATCTACGTTTTACATCAATAACAGTCGATGGGTCTAATCGATACATCCTGATTTCTCCAAACCACTCTCAGTATTCATTTAAAATTAGCGGTGTTATCCATAGCGCCTACTCCACTTTCACCTCTATTACAATAAATGAGAGTGTCTATGACGATAAGAAACTTGTGGGGGTTGCGGTAAAAAAAGACGATATTTTAAGGTGTACTGCTCTTAGCCCTAATACCTCTCTTTACTTGGAAATATTTCTTAAAGTTCCTATTTTGGTTGAATAAAAATAATGTCTAGTGTAAAGTCTGAGGTGGTGGAAGAGTTGCACAAACCAGCGCGTAAAAATTTCACGAGGAGACGGGTGATAGTGAAAGGTTGGAACGATCTCTTTCAAGCAGATTTGGTCGAGATGATTCCTTATTCTAAATTTAATAAAGGATACAAGTACATATTAGTGGTTATAGACGTTTTATCAAAGTATGTGTGGGCTTATGCGGTTAAATCCAAAAGCGGGGCAGACGTGACGGCGGCTATGAAGAAAGTGTTGATTGATAGATCTCCTAGACACTTACAGACCGATATGGGCAAGGAATTTTACAACAAGGAGTTTAAAAAGCTGATGACTAAACATAAAATAAATCACTATAGTAGTTTTTCTGTTATGAAAGCTTCTGTAGTGGAACGGGTTAATCGAACGCTAAAAAATGTAATGTGGAGAGCATTTAGTATGCAGGGTAATTACAAATGGCTGGAACTTTTACCAAAAATTGTCGAGCAGTATAATCACACGAAACATTCAACTATTGACATGCGACCGGTTGATGTAAACGTTAAAAATTCGAAAACTTTATTAGCTGCGGTTTATAACCACTTAAAAGTGGTTGATCCTAGAAACCAAAAGCTTAATGTGGGGGATAGTGTGAGAGTTAGTAAGCAACGACAAGCCTTTACAAAAGGTTATACTCCTAACTGGTCCAATGAAATTTTTCAAATTTTTAAAATAAAGCAAAGTTTTCCTCGTGTGCACTATTTAATCGATAGTGATAAAGAAAAAATACAAGGTGCATTTTATTCGGAAGAGCTACAAAAAGTTAAACATCCTGACGTCTACTTGATTGAGAAGGTTTTGAAAAAACAGAAAAACAAGATTTTGGTTAAGTGGTTAGGATTAGATAGACACCACAACTCGTGGGTTCCAATAAGTAGTGTGGTTTAAAATGCTAATGGAAGAAGTTCTTGAAAAAATTATTAGCCATTATGATTATGAAAAATTATTATTTAACTTTTCACCGGAGGATTTAAAGTGTTTCCCCTTAAGTTACTTGGTAAAATATGTTAAACCCTTCGAATTGAGTCAGGCTTGGGAAATGTTGCCTCAACGTTATCGGGAAAACGAAGATTTGGGGAGATGTCTCCCTTGTTTGGAGCATTATAATAAAGGTCCAGATCAATTTGATGGACCTCCTCCTGCTATAAAATTTTGTCACCTTTGTAATAAAATAAATATATCCGAATAATAGAAATAAAACATTTTTAACTTTTTTTTTTTTTTTATTTGTTAATATTATTAACTACCTCTTCCATACATTCGATTAAATACTTTAAACTATTTTTACGATTGATCTCAACATTACCATAAGCATAGGTTTCCGTACCAACAATTATTCTTTTATTATCGTAATGTGAGAGTGCAACCTTATTTTTTAATTCAGTATAAATATTATGCAACTTGGACTTAAAACTAAATTGTGTGCATAACTTAAAACTATTTTGATTATTTACAATATGTTTATAATCTAGAGGAGTTAATTGATGTTTTACAGAACTACTTGAAACACCCTTAGCTTTCTTAATATTAAACCCATCTAAAATTACACAATAAGCTTTCGCGCCGGTACCATAAAATTCTTTTATGTAATTTGATGGATATTCCAATTTCATATTACCTAATACAGATACATTTTTAGGGATATGATGTACATTGTTTATTTTAAAATTACTAGTATCGAATAAGTTTATATATTTTTTTATGTCTTCGTAAACGTTTTCGGTATCTATCTTAATAATGAGCGAGTCCGTATCTGTATACAGAAGCCTTAGATTATTTCCATATGTTTTAAGCAAGAAATCATAATAAAATTTATAGATAACGGTTTTTGCAATATCTAAAATAGCAAAACCTACATATAAAGGTTTATCATATACGATTTTAACTTTATTTAGCTGAATAGCTATTAAATTTTCAGAAAAAATTGATAAATCTTTAAAATTTGGCCTAGATATGTAGGTTTCTGCACCCCATTTATTATGATTCTCCCAACAAGAAGATAATTTAATATCGTTACGCTTTTCAACGTTCTCCATCGTTTTACCGAACACACTATTGTTCATTAACTTGAAAAAATCGCGTTCAAATTCGTTGGTTGCTGCATTTCTTAATTTTGTATTTAAATCAATGTATGATTTCAAATATGAACTCTGATTAAATTTTAAAACTCGATGAACTTTTTGAAGTATCAACCCATGTTCTAAACACTGTTTTAAATTTCTATAATGAATTATATATTTAGTTTTATCAAGTAGATTTGGAATTAATTTTGCCGATTTGGACTCTGGAGGAATGAAATTTTCGGGGCAGAATGGGAATTGATCATGAGATTCGTGTAATTCGCTGGGATACTGTAGGTCTACTTCTAAAATATAGCCTTCATCAGAATTATCTGGAATAGTGGTAATGCTCGTAATGTCTTTAATCTCATCGTCAGTCAGCCAGCGAAAACCATCTTTGGGAAGATATTGTTGCATAGCGTATCCGTATAAATTAGTAGCGTCGAGATATAAAATGTAGGATGAAGGTTTGTTACAGTCGTAGTCTTTCAAAAACTTATTGTTTGCGATGGCTTCTCTCGTTACGCATTGAGAAACGCCACCTCTAATGCCCTTTTGAATAAAATGTATCATATCGATGTCAGTTAATAACTCCAATTCGACTTGAGTCATTTTTAACATAGCGTCCCAACTCAATCCCGGGGCAGTAAAATATTGGGCTGGATCTAATTTATAAGTCTTTAAACAGAGTTTTCTAAAATTTTCAAAGATGTCCGCCAACAGTAATACATCGGATTTTTGATAAATATCCGAATAATCACCTAAAGTTTTACAATTGAATTTATCCCACACGGTGTTAGCTCTTTGATAGTCCTCATCACTAATGTGGCACATTTGTAAATTATTGTAAAAGTTTGTTATTGTCGGTAACTTTGTCTCGTCTAATTTGGAGTAGTCGGTAATGTATGAATAAGGAAACACTCCTTTCTTTCGAACGAGATTAAAATTTTCACTGTCTGGGTAATATTTATGGGTTTCTATGCACTGATCATCCGCCAAATTTTTTGATAATTTATCCAAAGAAGATGCCATAAAACGAAATGAATCTAAGAATCTAATTTTAAAATTTATTTTCTTAGTTTCGCTACCATTCACAATTTCGTCAACCATGATGGTTTTTGTAAAAGATACATACTTTTCTTTATTTTGCGCAATTACATCAATTTTTTCCTCGTCAAGAGCCAAATCTTTAATAAACAAGTGCACATCATAATTAGTCAAATTGTGAAAGAATACCGGTATGAAATTGGGTAGCTTGAAATTAAGGTTGCAAATTGAATGACTAGCCCCTCGATATAATCCGGTAATGTGACAATGATCTCTTACGCGATCGTCTAGAAGAGGCTTTTCACATATGAAACAGTTGATAGTAGCTTCGAAATCTATTTCTTGTTGCGGGGTTAAACTAATCATTGGTTTAGGAAACTGTAAATGATTTCTATACAACTCTCGAACTTCATGTTCTAAAGATTCGATAAAAACGCGTGAACTATTTGGACCTCTATATGATTTAAATTTGGAAAGAGATTCATCAAAACTACATTTGATGTAATAGGCGAAAGAATAGGGTTCATGTTTCTGTGTTTCTATAGTATAAGATTGGTCAGGGTTAAGATTTGAGGTATGTATCGGTTTTAAAACGGATTCGAAGTCTGAGTAGATCACGAAGGGGGCGGGCAGCTGTTTTTCTGAATTTTGAAATTTTAAAATGTTTCCGGGAATTGGTTGTCCGAATTTGTCGATTTTTAAATCGGTGGTTGGAGTTTTAGCGTACACGTGGTTACAGTCTTGTTGGCAATGTCTGAATAATTTCTCCGGTGTGCGAAAATATTGCAAGCAGCCGTCACAAAAGTATTTTAAAGCTTTAAAATGATTGACTTGTTTGTAAATCAATTTATTAAAATTTTGAATTAAGCAGTAGTGGTAGGTTCCCGAATCCCCTAATAATAATAAATTTATATGGTTAGTTTGTCGTACTTTAGTAAAATGAAGAGGCCCCACCACTTCCCAAGTATTTTTACATTTCTTATAAGTTTGCTCAAGACCGTAAACGTTTACTGAAATATTATTTAAAGTTTCAAATATGGGGATATCTATAAGTTTTACTGGAAATTCGATTCCGTCAAAATTAAAAGAATTTAAATACTTGTGATATGTTACCGGATTAGTTGGATCATCCCCTTGATTCAACTGTTTTATTCCAGCTATTACACTATACACAAAACAATAGTCATCCACATTCTTAACATTTAAAACCGCGTTTTTACGTTTTATACTTAACGGTAATTCAATGAAGGTTGATCCCCGAAGAGGGTTGAATTTGTTTATATTAATGCATACGAATTTCACTGTTTTTAGAGCCCAGCCCGACTGTTTTTCTGAAAATTCAGACATCTTCATTTCTAAGTTTTCTACAAACCCATCAATTAATTCCGACACATTGGTGGATTTTGTTACAATTTCAAACTTGGTTTGAAATCGTTTTTCTTCAATAACGTCCTTTGTTTGTAAAAAATAGTCTCCAAACACTTCAAAATTTATTTTTATAGATGTCAATCTTTTCACTTCGGCGGGAATCAATCGGAGAAGTTTACCTTTGTTTTCTTCAATAAATGCTTTTAAATTTAAGCATGTGTTTGCACATGTCATTTTCCAAATTATGATGCGATCTTTAAATGCCGATTTATAAATTTCCATACCATCAATTGTTGAGAGAAGTTTCGGATCTAATCCAATAAAACAGAACTAACTTGTGAAAAGTAATAAACCTCTATTTTTAAACAGTATCAAGTTAGTGAGAATAAAAACCGAATATAAAATTTTTTACACACTTACCATCCACTTTCCGTCGTTTCCGAGGTTGAATGGGTTCATCAGAAAACGTTTGGTGAACCTCTCTTCGATGACGATTATAATTAGTCTTATTGGAGAGATATACACCACATGGGCAATAAACAGACATGATTTTTACCGCACTATTCGAATGTTTAATTACAACTACACTATTTCCCTCAACTACGATGTATTTCAATAGACAATTACTTTTAACAATTTAGGATGCGCAGCACGTGGCAGAACGGGAATTTTTTTGTTGGTGTTTTAGTCCATTTTCCTTTTATTATTTAGTCGCACCCATTCTTTGATCTCGTGCGGTGATGGGCATTCATACACGTGACGAGCCATATATCTCCTTGTTAATACGTGTGTATTGTGGACGGGGCACACCAACAAGTCATTCATATAGTTTTCTTCTTCCTGCTCACTTACTTCCCAGTTTTCCACTATCACACTTTGACGATATTCCGCTAGTTTTTGGAAAAACGCAATTTTACGTTGAATCGGGCAGTGCATTTTCACTATACTACTACTTGCTTTAGAATGGAAGCTTTATATAGCCACCTTTTTACCGCCTGATTTCACGATAATTGTTATCAAGTGTACTTCTTACTACTTTCATACATATATTTGCATAATAAATAGATTAACCTTTAAGTTTGATATATCAAAATGTGGCTTGTTTTATCCGAATATGGATATATTAAATTAGTAAATTGATACTTTCGTTTATATTTGCATAAACAAAAGTTTTGGAGACATACGGCTTGTTTCTGGACTTGACTTTGGGAATATGGGATATTATAATATACATTAATTATAGTTATTATCATCTTTCATTAATTTCATTATACTCAAATATGGGTATATAAAATTAATTCTGGTTATTCTTGGTTAACTATCAACTAACTTTCAGAGGGGGTTTTGTACGTCTATATATTATTTATATCGACTTAGATCCAAACATGTACAATTTGCTAACATGTCAAACGTAAAAATTCTTCAAAATGTTTGCATACGTTCGAGTAGTATATTAAAAAGAGTCTTAATGGGAGATGAAGTTTTTAATCCTTATTCAAAAAAGGTGAAGTCTGACTTAGATGAAATTTTAAACAGTGACATTACTAATTGTGATGCGTATAATGCAACGTTAGACGATTTACATCGCGAAATGGACTTGGAAAAAAGCATAGTAGACAGTGAGGTTCCAGAGTCTTTAGAAGGTGACCAGGAGGGTCAGGAAGAGCTTTTAGAAGAGGATAGCACAGCCAAGTTGCCTTTATGTGATGATTTGGAGACGCCCGAATCGCTAGAAAAATTAGATATAATAGCATTTATATCTAATGAAATTACTAAAACGGAAGCGTTGATAAAAAAAGATGTTGGAAGAGTGCAACGATTAGAAAAAATTCTATCGAAACAAAAACAACTCTTAAAACTGTATTTAGAATGAAGTTATTAAGCAAATAAACAGACCGGGGGGAAAGTTGCACTTGCCCGGTGCAGCGCTTGGTCTGAACGTATTCAATCGTCAGACCCCCCGGTCTTTTGTATTATGCGTGGATTTATATATATTATGTATTTCTGTATTTATGTATATAATCCATAATAATATAAACTCTCGTTTTCTAGTTTTCTAATAGGAATTTGAACCCATTTTCTCAAATTTTGAACGCCACTTTAAGATGATTTTCCAATATTTTTTTTACTTATATAAAAATGAAACGTAAGTATAAACATGTACTCATCAATGAAATGCAGCTCACACAATTGCATTGTTAATTTTTGAGATAAGACTATGAAAGACACCTTGTACTTGTTCCATCACGTTTAAAGGTTGTTTCACACCTATGCTTTTCTAAATAGGTTCCCTGTATTATTCTTCTACATTTTCATATTTTTAGTGTGGTAAGTTTCTAGTATTTATCTTTCAAAGTGCTTATTCTTAAGATTTTCCCTCATCATGCCATCATACAGCTAGTTTTCTTCCTGTGCTCGTAGTGGTGTTTCCTTATTTCCTTATTTCCACAAATGTGGCTTCTTCTAATTATATTCGGACCTATCGTATTCGCTATGAACCAAATTGTAATCTACCTCCATATTCACGCTGTTTTAGCTCCCCCTTTCCTGCTTTTCTTTCTTGACGTCGAAGTCCTCATTTTCACCATGTTCTATTTCTTTTTTGTCTTCTTAGAATTTGGAATACCGCTTGACATCGTAAGATTCCTTTAGACTTTAGACCATTCCATACCTTCCTTCCTTCCTGCTTCTTTCTTCTACATGGAGTACATTCATACTTTTGGTAAGACATTTTTAGAAGATATTATAGCTTAATTAATTTAATTGAATATACCCATTTTGGTATATAAGCCAAACCATTCGTCGTTTATTAATGTGTTGACTCTTTTTGCGATTGTTTTAATCGTATTTTCTTAATAAAATAACTTTTAATTATCAAGCATATAAAAAGACCGATCGCTGCACACTTGCCCTATAGAACAACACACTATATCCCATCGTGGGATCCTCGGTCTACCTGAGTTACAAAAACAACTTTTAAATTATATTCTTTAGGTTTTTTCTAATTGACATAAATTTTAATTAGCAAAATTTTATCATCTAAAACGGGGGCGTTGTTAAAACAAGATGTTGGAAGAGTGCTACGATTAGAAAAATTCTATTGAAACAAAAAACAACTCTTAAAACTGTATTTAGAATGAAGTTATTAAGCAAATAAACAGACCGGGGGGAAAGTTGCACTTGCCCTGTGCAGCGCTTGGTCTGAACGTATTCAATCGTCAGACCCCCCGGTCTTTTGTATTATGCGTGAATTTATATATATATTATGTATTTCTGTATTTATGTATATAATCCATAATAATATAAACTCTCGTTTTCTAGTTTTCTAATAGGAATTTGAACCAATTTTCTCAAATTTTGAGCGCAACTTTAAGATGATTTTCCAATATTTTTTTTAACAATTTTTAAACTGTATTCTTTAGGTTTTTTCTAATTGTCATAACTTTTAATTATCCAAATTTTATAAAACAGTGAGAGAGCAGAAGGGAGTGGTTATATGTTAAACCTTGGTGTGGGGTGCTAAACTGCCTCTGTTTGTTAACCAGTTAGAGGTAAAGACCTTGGAAAATGGTGGGGGGAGCAAAAGTGCCTCTGTCTGTCAACCAATCAGAGAGCAGGAGGGTGTGGTCAATCTGAGACCAAGGTTCATGGGCGTGGCTTGCAAAATAAAGTGGTGGGGGGATTGGAACTGCCTCTTTATCCTCTACTCCCAACGTTAAGCCAGGCAAGAGGCAACGACAGTTACGTTGTGCGTAACGCAAAGTGTTAGACTAGCGCTATTAAAAATCTCGCGCGCGCTGCTAGACTAGCATTTATTTGTGTCAATTCATTTTGAGCTTTACAGATTAGGCGTATTTAATTAAGTATCTTTCACTTGAACGGCGGCGTCACACTTTTTTCTAATTTCCTTAATGAACTTTAACGAGACGTTTAGAATTAAACATTAAAATATATAATTTCGTCATGCGACCCATTTGCTTTAACGTTTTAAGTCGTAAATGGTTAAATTAACCCTATGTGTGTGGTATAATAAAACAGTGCGCCAATGTTTACTTCTTTGTTTTATAATCTAAAATCATTTTTGTTGTATAAATACGTTACCAATGCGAGTTAACCGGATAATTAAAAATAAAAGCTAATTATTGGTTAAAATAAAAGAAAATTATATGTTAGCATAAAGTATAGATGTGTAATTACATTAGGTAGGAAAAAATGTAATAATAATAAATGAAGATAAACTCATCGCGTATGAGAAAGCTCTCTAAAATACAATTTACAGTTAAATGTTTGAGTTCATAATAATATCAGTTCTAATTTAATTCTACAACGTTAGCTTCCTTATCTACTCTCATTTGGTACTTACAGCGGAACATTTTAAGATTTTAACAAAGCCAACGGACATATTATTTAAATAATTACATTGTATTAGAATACAAAATCTGTTTGAACTTAAAATAAAATTAAAAATCACGAGCCTACGTACCAAGCTTAACGCCGTCGTAATTATTAAAGGCGCACTAAATCAAAAATAATTACCGAAGAGATTAGCGCCGTTTTTTGTTTAGATTGGGAAATTTTAGCCTCGAGTAAGATTTTAGTTTGTGGATCGAGTTATATTAATTTACCTATATATTGTTTTTGTTTACATAAAGTATCAGCGTTGGAACTTGTGCATTTGAATTATTTGAGTTGGATTGGTGCTTTGCATATTTCGACAATTAGTCGCGGTTTCTATTGTTTTATTTGAGTTAATCTTCATAATGTATGCGACTGCACAGGATTATTATACTTTGTTACACATATGTACAGGATGGCAAAGATAATTCCGTATTTGCTAATTATCTCGAAAAAGTTTAATCCTAGATTAGTATGTTGTTTAATCTGTTTTCACCTCCCATTACTTTGGGCGAGCTTTTTATAATAACAGTTTCATACTTAAACTTTTCCAAGGCCATGGTTCATGAGATTTGAAGATACCTATAATTTTTTTATTAATATATTATTATTTGTAGACGCGAAGACCATTTCCGTGATAATTTTCCTTTAGAAGTAGTAGAACGAAAGTGAATATACGCACATTTTTTCATTTAAAAATAGAAAAATACAAAAGAATATATTTATGTAATATGAAAAATTATTACTAGCAATTTAAAATATTGTGTTTTTATGTTTGTAACACTACAAACGTTTTGTTAAGATATGTTTCCATTTTGGCAAAATTGCATTTACACAGTTTTCATATGTTGGCTATGACGTCGGACCAAATTGCTAGATGTAACAAAGTAGACGCTCTGGTTTGAAGCTTCAAAGCTCTATGTTACTAAGGGGTTAGGATTATAGTCGCTTCAGACGCGTCCTTATGAGAAACCCGTCGTGTTTATAAGGCGATTTTGTTTGTGATATTGTCTTCATAAGCAGTTTGTGAGTATTTGTTAGAAATTCGTAACGTGACAAAATATATTTTCCTTTTTAATTAGATTCCCATTTTCTTCTTCCACTTTTACCTCGAAAATTTTTTAAATATTTAAGCCTTAAACACATTTTAAGTTTGGCATCGGCGTTAATTTACCGCAACAAGTGTGTATTTTGATTTTCATCATAATGTTAAAGTAAATTATCACGAAAATTGGATTCGTAAGACTTAAGATGTACGAGCTTTTAAACAATTTACTAAATTAATGGGTTTTGCATTATTATACGGGGTTATTATTATTAATAAATTTTACGATAAAATTTTAATTTTCTAAATTTTGTTATCGCATCAACTGTAATCACCGGATTTAAGAAGTCGTTCAGTTTATAACATGATAGACGTTAAACGTGTTAAGTATACAAGGATCTCGCTTATTATAAGAGATAGAGACATGGTTAAATGGACAAAAATGATTCCTGATTTATGCCTAAGTACAATTAAAAAATATAATTTATCCCCTCCATTTCTGAAATAAGGCGGAAAATAACAAAATTGGCGTCTCTAAAATCGTTATTTGGAAAGCTATTCAAAAGCTGAAAAGACTTTCTTCCTTTTTGAGATCAAAACTTTTTTTTAAAGCAAACCAAAATCGACCACAATGGATTCACTGCAATAGGTATTAATATCGTAAATGACCTCCTCTCATCCTAATTACCGCAATCACGCGTTTGTCATGCTATAGATGAGATTTGCAATAATTTTCTGGGCAATATTCTCCCATTCTAGAATTACTGCATCTACTACCAGTTGATTGTAGTTGGAAGGTGGGAGACTTCGGATCTTCTTTTAAAGAGTGCCCAAAGGATGCTCGATAGGATTCAAATCAGGATTATTAGGTGGTCACTCCATTAACGGAGTATTTACATCCCACAAAAGGAGCAAATGACATTACATGTTTAACTACAATAATTTACAGATAATAGTTCGTTTTCATACCCTCACACGTATTGGGGCCAACTCTGTGCGATTGTTGAAGCACCCCAAAACATAACAGAGCCACCTTCAAAAGGAGATATGTCGTTGCTTGCAAATCCCTCCTCTATCCTATACCCTTCGTCACAGACGCTCATGTTCATCGGGCGATTTAAGACCCACTTGCGTTTCATCCGAGAATGGACTCTTCTTCTAATCATCAACAGTCCACTATTGATGATTCTAATGATGCTTTTGCCGGTCTTCTGTTGCTTAATTCCATGAACGCTCGATAGAATTCAAATCGGGACTATTAGGTGGCCACCCCATTAACGGAATATTTACAGAGTTCAAGTTGCGTCTCACAAATGGAGCAAGTAGCATTACATGTTCAACTACGATAGTTTCCAGATAATAGTTCGTATTCATACCCTCACATGTACTGGGGCCAACTCTGTGCGACTGTTGAAGCACCCCAAAACATAGCAGAGCCACCTAAAAGGAGCCTTTAGAGGAGATATGTCGTTGCTTGCAAATCTCTCCACTATCCTATACCCTTCGCCACAGACGCTCACGTCCATCGGGAGATTTAAGACCCACTTGCGTTTCATCCGAGAATGGAGTCTTTTTCCAATCATCAACAGTCCACTATTGATGACTCCAATGGTTCTTTTACCGGTCTTCTGCTGCTTAATCCGATTTCACTTAAGCGGCATCGAACCGTTCAAACTGATATTACAAGGTTTCAGCTTATTTTGGAGCTCATCGACTCTCCTGTTTAATAGAGCGGATTACCTAAGAAAACCCCCATCGCTTAGATTAGTACATCGTCTTCTTCTTTGCCCTGGTGACCGTAACACAAACGTACAAGTCCTACAATTGTATAAGTGGTCCAGTCAAAATAGACCGATTTTATCCGAACCTTCCACGTTTTTTGTATATTGTGACTGAACTACTTATACAATTGTAGGACTTGCACGTTTGTGTTGCGGGCCCCTGTTAGTCTAACCATGCGGATTACATTGGAATGACTCCTTCATATCGCATTATCATCATACCTAACTGAGTTACCCCTCTTCAAGCAAAGTCTTGCTCTTACTGCCTCTTCCGCTGATATATTTTCTGTTCGATTGATTTTTTTTAGTCGAAAACACTCGTAACTTACAGAACGGATAACAAAAAAGGGGGTGATTGTTTCAATAAACAATTTTTGGGGAAAGTGACTTTAATTGACGATTCTAATTGTAAAAGAAAAGATTTTGTGGCAATATTTGCTTGAAATGTCATCAGAAAAGCATGCAAAACCATTAGCACGATGATTAGTGGCCAAAAAATTACCGCCATTCTCGAGTTTACAAAAAATATAGTGGTGCGTTAATTTCGAAGGAAGGTAGAAAGAAACAAAAACAAAACACGCTCTATTTTTAGGTAAGAAACGTATCCTCGAAGTTAAGGCGCACGTTTTTCAATTAACCCATATTGTGTACCTAATTGAATAAAATTACACCTACGTTCCCCTCGTATAACTAATAATTAAATAATTACAGAAGTTCTGAAATTCTAATTAGAGTATATGAGTTTGTTGTGTATAAGAGCACAAATAAAAGCCTAATTGTTATTATTAATTTCTCTAGTAGGTACCTTACTTGCAAATTAATCAAACATTAAGTAACTGAATCGACTCACAAAATTGTTGATATTTAATTAGTTGACTAACAATTTAAATATGTTGTGCAAAATTTCAACTCGAGCAAAATTAACTCAAAATTAATCGTAGGAAAACGTACAACGAAAGTAAACAAAGTTATATTTAGAACTCATAGAATATTAAAAATAATATTAATATACTACTCCGGTGGAATTTGCTCTTTCGAAAATTGTAGTTTTACCGGAAAATTACATGGGGCCCCCGACATTTTTGTGTCATACCTTTGAAGAAGGTGTGATAAGTACTACTTCTTAAAATTTTGACTAAAAATTTAGCCACACTGCTCTCGTGAAAGCCTGTGGCTATTATATACAGGGTGAAGATAATACACCGAACTGTCGAATTTTGAATGACACTCATGCAAATTTTTAAACCAATGAAAAGATGAGATTGTTTTACTTCATTTACTTTCGAAAATTTTGACTCGTAGAGAAAATTAAAAATAATTCAACCTGTATAACGATTTGTTTAAAAAATGTATATTATGTATAGCGTGGTTACAAATTTTTCCCCACTTTGCCATATTATCCCTCTTAAACCCCAATTTCATTGTATTATAAATATTAATTTTATTCTTTGTCTTTTTGGCCGTAGCAATATAAATAAATAAACAACAAAGTATTTGCTTTTAACAATTCGTGTGTTATTCTATTGTTTTAAAGTCTCATTATGACGACGATAAAAGTTTAAACTTCAACGATTGCTAAATGCTGAATTTATGTTGTTTAACTGAATATTTTGAATTAACAAAAAGCAAAAGCGTGTATTCGAAACAACATTAGCGGTTTCTTCATTAAACTTGTCGTGGAAATCTTAACGTACTTAATTAAAAACGTGACAAACTTGGAAATATTAAAAAAAATTACATTTTAAGCCTAAGGGCTTATTTATTAAATTTTACCTAACAAAACGAAGCCCATACAGGGCTGGTCACGAGCGTTTTTGTTTTTTTAGCGATTCGTTACTGCAAACCTACACCGTGGTTTTGCAATAGGAACTTTTCCAAAATATAGGAATAGGTCCGACCCGTGCGATGCGCATAACTGTTTTTCTAAAAACGCAATCGTAGCATCAGCAAAAATTGCGAATTTTTACCATTTTGGCCCCATGGAATTAAACGGGGAGGCTTCTGTCAATTTTACCAATAGAAATTAATGGAATTACAGGGACTATTGCATACGTATGTCAAGAACCAATAAGAAAACTTTTATTTCATAATTCAGACCAATCCCAGACCACTTATAACGATAAGTGTAAGGTGAACACTTATCGGTGTGCACTTATCGTTTTCGGGTTATCGCCAGGAGTGCGTTCAAGGACATCACCCGGGTAGAGTAGGATTGACCCCTCTAGACAACCTATGTCCTATAGCCATTTGGTTCGACGTCTGACTTTAACGTCTCACCTGCCCGACAGCTTTCTAATAAAAATAAGTGTACGTTAAGCCAAGTAACTAGAAATACTCATTTATTAATGTTAAAAACACAATTATTATAATTAATATTTTTTGTAACGTTGGTGCAGTCTTCGAGACATGTCGACGTTGAAGTGATTGTCGAGTGAACCAGGTTTTTAGAACTGTTACGCTGGCTTCTCATTTTTACAACAAGGTTGAGATGGTGCTCTGCATCCAGCTGCAAATAGGGCTTGATGGACCCCGCACTTGAGTGACCGGTCATTTTAATGATTTCCTGATCTTGCACACCCGCCTTTGCAAGATGAGAAACCGACGAAGAGCGCAGAGAATGATTTGTAATTTTAACTTTCTTCACATCAATCCCAATTTTACTTGCAGCCTCCACAGTCCACTTCGAAAGTTCATTCCTGCCTACTGGGATATTTTTATACCACAATGACTGTCCTGTTTGCCATTTCGAATTTGGTGTTAGAAAAAACCGGTCAATGGTTATCTGAGGCGTCCTCTTGCTCAATAGCTTCTTGTAGAGCCTAAAATAATGAAAAATATTATTATTTCGAACATTATTATTTATTTATTGGTGTAACTTACCTCACAGGGCATAAATTGGGATTTTCTGTATTCGTTACTAGCCACTTTGTTTCTGCCAGCCGCTTGTCTCCACCTTGAGCAGTCTTGCTGAAGATAGTATTATATGCTATTCGTCCTGTAGGGGCACTTGTATTCGTGACCTCTTCATGAAAGTGTTGCAAAATACATTTGGATGCTTCTCCGCCCCTCCATGCCAATTCTAGGGCAGCCAGGTAGTAAAATTTTCTTTGTAACCCTATTGGTGTGTCTTCATCCCAAAGCTTAACAATTTTTGTGTGTTCCTCTGGAGTAATCGCCGCCGAACTGGTTTTTCTTTTTTCTGGTATTTGCTGTAATTGACGGCGCTTTGAATTTCTGGCATCTCGGGCTAATTTGAAGGTAACATCCTTGAAAGGATCAAACACTGTTCCATAATTTTTGTAATAATTTTCCTGTACTAGCTTTGCCACACTGTTCCACAAGAGCTTAACGACACTTTCCTTGTACTCAGTTCCGTCTTCTTTCCTCATGTTGAAAGCCCAATCAGCCAAAACTGCGGCGATTTTCACTACCGACAAGTTTTCATCCAGTATGTAGTTTTTTTCTTGGCAGAACTTTTCAAATTGCCTCCATATATATTTTTTGGACTTCTTGGTGTTTTCTGGCATCGTAAAACTCACAATTTTTTCTATATTTAGCACAGATTTATCACCAAAACGTTTTGCCATTTTCGCTTTGGCTTTACAGAAAAAATGATTTGTTTACTTGTTGCTATGTTTAGGCTATGTTGTCAAAGCGACCCACAAATTGTTACTACTAGATTTCTAAAGCAGTTCTAATTTTTTCTCTAGCTTTTTCTTTTTACTTTTACTCTTTTACTTTTACTCTTTTACTTTTACTTTTTACTCTAGCTTTTGCACTCCTGCTTCGCAGTCGTGCAAATTTTCGTCGCAACATGCAGTCGTGCATCTCTCCTGTCAGTATTATCGGCAAGTCGCTATGCACTTAATACATTACTGTTGATAATTTGCACTCGTCTGCTTGCATCTAGTTGGCTTAGAAAATGACTTTAAATAACATTAAACGTCTGAGGCCAGACGTAATTTAATTAATAGTTTTGGTCAGTCCATAATTGAAAAAGTGGAGTAATTGGCGTATTTTGTTAAAATTATTACGGATAGATAATACCCTGGGTCGAAATCAATTTATGTCTATCATTTATTTGCTATTGTATTTCCACCGTTTTAGGCGATAAAGTATTTTTCCGACATTTCACTCGAATGACCAAAATAAATGAACTTGATATTATTTCATACTAAGTAGATGTCATTTTGTTGAACACGGGATTTGATCAAAAACGATATTTTTTCCCCAATAATAATATGTTGCAAAAGTACATAACTTAAAATAGAAATTCAATTATTTGCATAACAATTTCTGATCGAAAAATTAATAACTGAAGCCCTTTGTTTTCCTCTCGTTTTTTTTTTAAATTTGAAACAAAACAATTTCCTATTCTGTCGAGATTTTTTTTTTATTATTATCTTTCTTAAGCGACTTCCTTTGAGAGAACTGTCTTATTTTTAATTGCACAATAGTTAATTAAAAGTAACACAACTGTTAATTACACTTATGTAGCCTTTAGGAGTTCTTGAATGGAAAGTAATAAGCAACTAGGCGGTACTATAATTGAACATGATTATTTCAACCTTGCTCCTTTAAATTATTAATTAATAATCAATTTTGAGTCTGATTTATTTTGTACGGGGTGATTTAATATTGCAAAACTTTTAATTACGAAAAAGGAATAAGTATTTCTAAAGAATTAATAACGTGTAAGTAGCAGGTATGTATTATAGGTAATGTGGTAGTAGTTAAATTTTACAATTTGACGTACATTCCATTAGTAATAAGCAGGAACTCTTAGAAAATGTATGTCGGTCTGCCTGTGTGTATGTAATGCCGTTAAACAAAAACTACTAAAGCGATTTTGGTGAAATTTGGCGTCAGCCACTTTAACAGAATTTCGTTTAGTCCAGTCACTATATTTTCCAGTATAGGAAAATAAATAACCAATACTTACAGGAAAAAGATATGGT
This sequence comes from Malthinus flaveolus, assembly GCA_950108345.1. NCBI lineage: Eukaryota > Metazoa > Arthropoda > Insecta > Coleoptera > Cantharidae > Malthinus > Malthinus flaveolus. The sequence continues at coordinate 3,990,526 of OX467287.1, read as the reverse complement.
AGGTATAGTTAATTGTGCTATGCTGTTCTTTATGTATTTTGGGATGCTAAATCCGAATTTCAACTTTGCCACCTCGGAAAAGTGATGCGTTTTGAGAAAATTATGAGAAAACAAGAAACTTAGTTTGTAGAAAATTTAATGTAGTTTATTTTTATACAGAAATAATTTTTCCAAAAAGTGCGTAGTTTTCAAGTTATAAACGAAAAACTGAAAAAAGAGAAGGTTTCTCGCAGTTTTCCGCAATTTTCTCAGAACGCACCACTTTTCCGACGTAGCAAAGTTTAAATTCGATTTCTGCATACCAAAATACGTACAGAACGACAGAGATAAGAACTAGTATATATTTTTCCCAGATTTGTCATTCATTTTCCTATATGTGACAGGACTTATAGGACTAATCGCTCTAGCACCTAAACCGTTCGTTTGTGAAAAAAATTTAAAAACACAATTTATGGGAAATTTAATTCAATTTACTTTTGTGTAAACGACTATTTAGTTCAGTGCACTTACGAATCGACCTAAAAGTTTTAGGCACTGCCATTTTTGCGTATCCGCGAAATTGCCCCTTTCGCCGCCATCTTAGAAAATGCGTTTTGGCCCATATCTCGCGTTCTTTCTATTGCAACTCGATGGCTTTGGAGTCGTTTGACAAGTAAGTATTTTTCCTTCAAATGCACTTATGTCATAGTAAGCGCTCCGATTACCAGAAAACAAATTAGTCGTGTTCAAAGTTGAAAATTGTTTTGAAAATTTTCTCTTCGGGCGGTTTTTTTTAAGTCGTAATCTTATGGTGCTTTGCAGCCGTTGATGATTATAATGGTTTTTAAAGAAGTCTCAGTTGTGTATATTTTGATATAAAAATTAATCTGATTGGTCAATTGGTCGCTGACCAATCGAAGACCAAAGTTGCTCTGCCCATGTCGCAAGCAACTTTGAAAACTTCTAATCGAGCACGGCTCGTCCCGCCGCGCTTGTCGTTTTCTTCTTCTCATCAATATTCGTCTGTATTCTATACAATCGAGTATTTCTTTATATTTTAGGTAATATGGAAGGTGTTTAAAATTTCCCCATTTCCAGTTTAACCAGAAATTAGCCAAGCAGGCGGAGTTTTTGAAAACACCCTCTTTATTTTGTGATTTTTAAAGTATCATAAGATTATATGATGTCAAAATACCAAACATGTTAAATTTTTACGTCTGGTTTAACCGGAAATGGGGTTTAAATTTCTATTTTAAATACAACACCCTGTATATTTTAGGTGGCTTGGAAGATTGTAAAATTAACTATCTAGTGATACCAAACATTTAATATTTTGGCTTACGAAACGAAAGGAAACGTACGAAAAAGTCCTGTTTTGGCCACATCAGTCGTTTTTAGATCCATCATCACGGGACTAATGAGTAGTGAAGCTTTCGTTAACAAATGTTCAAGCTTTTTGTAAGAAAATCACAATCCAACCTTAACTGCGGTTTAACGTTCGGGTCTCCTTAGCCCGGCTTACGTGAATGTTTCGAATCGAAAGTTTACGAGTCCTGGGGCTATATAAGTCTTGTTATGATACAACTAAGGGATCGCTATCTCGTTATAACCAATAAGCCCTTAATAAGTTCATGTTGAAGTACAACATCGTAACCGCCTTTCGAAGGTGATAGTATGGGGTCAAATTACAAAACCTAAATTTGCTCGTGGGTCCGGTCCCTTCGATATCATTTGCGTCGTATGAAAAAAGTTTTAATTAAGCGCACCGAAATATTGCCCATTTATATTTATTTAAAAAATTGTTGCTTTAATCCGTATAATAAATTTTCAATTTTGTGCTATCCAATTTATTCCAAACATTCAATTTGTTGGTAGGTACGCTAAAAAATTTGCAATAAATTTGAAAATCAATCAAAATTAACGCTATTATTAACAAAGTTCAATTTTTAATTACTAAATTTAACGATTATGTTTACCGGCATAGTAAATGTTTATCTTATTACACATATTTCCAAGTTTGTTGATAGCTACTAATGTAAAGAAAAAAGAAGACTTAACCTCAATTTCTAACTAATTACTATTTCACGCTGTTGTGTATAAACTATTAATTATTCACACAAAATAAACTTGCAACAAAACAATTACTCGAATAACAAAAAGAAACAACAACGCCTAATAGGTACACTCGAGTTGACTCAGTATTCCCAATCGATTAATTATTAACTCCCTAATTACTTAACAAGATAATCAAAACACGAAAATTACAAAAACGAAGTTAAACAAAAAATAAATAAATCTTGGAATAATAGGGCAAATAAATTTGTACCCCTTCTTTGATCTACATTTAGATTTTACAATCGATATAAATAGCAGCTCCCACGATACCAATTGTATCGTTTGATTTATTGGAGAAAAATGATAAAAGCTGTAAATAAAAAAAAATGGGCTACTTACAAAATACAAAATATTCTTTGATAAGAAAAATTAGTTTTGATTTACCACATCATTTTACGCCGCTAATTATCTCATTTGTTATTCTCTGTTTAGTCGTTTCAAAACGGAAGTTCTCCTCTGATTTTTTACAGCTTTTCAATTAACAATTGATATTGGTCTCCATTAAAAAGGGGTAGTAACTATGTATTACCCCAAATCCCTAAATGTACTACTGTGAGGGTGATTCAAGTATTCCAAGGATTGTTTTTCGCCTTTTGTAGGTTTCTGGTCCGTGCAGCTTCTATATTCTGGGGGCCATTAAACTCCACGCAATGACTTGGGCACTGTCATCTATTGAAAGAAGTTTTAAGCTTAGCCACTTTTTACCGCTTGTCTCTACTACTTTCCTAAACCCCCCCCCCAACGAGCAGCTCTAATTAGGCTAAGTTTCGGCTGTTTTCTGCCGTTAGTGTCTTTAGTCTTCGGCTTTTACAATTATAATCTTTTAAAGAGTCACTGTCGTGTCTCGTGTTCTCCGCACTTACCGTCTTTCCTTAAGCTTAAGGGTCGCCATTTTCGTTCTGTTTGTATCTTTACTTCTAGAATAAGATCTTTAAAATCCTCCTCTTGATTTTTACTTATGGAGTGCCAAGTTTAGCCTTTTATCGTCCTCTTGCGGCTATCCTTCTGGTTTAAGTATTTTAATGTTTCGAGAGCTTCTCTTTATTACCTCTGTAGCGTCCAATAGTTCTACTTAATCTAAAGGTTAAGTTGCCATCTTCAGCTTGTGTGGTTAGCAGTGGCGTAGCCACATATTCAACGCCTTGGGGCAAGTAAAATCGATGCACTTGTTTCTCAGAAGAGTTCTAACGAAGGTAGAGGTTTTACCATGATCTGTGGTCGGAGGGTTCTATTTGCGAGTCCTGACGTTTCGCCCACTGCTGTGGTAGGCATTTTTAAAGGGCACTTCGGTGAATTCTGTGAGATAATAGTCGTATAGTATGCGTACCGGTGGTTCAGGAGTGACTGAACCCATAGGCCATAGACTCTATTAGGGCCCATTAGCCTTAGAACTTCTACCTTTAGTCACGCCGGCCGTGAAAGCCTTAGTACTTTTATTTAGTTCTAACGCAACTTGTTTTCTATCTAACTTTTTAATTTCGATTTTCCAAAGGCCCCCAGCGCATTTTTTGGAATTTTCAAGGTCAACATAGTTAACTTTTATACTACGCAATTTTTTATACCGAAAATTTGACTATTATTATTTATTTGATCACTATTCGGGCATGCTGTAGTAATGGGCGCACTCAGGGAACTATAATAGCGCTACTACAGCGGTTCATATTAGAACAACCGATAGACGTAATGCACTTTAATGAAGCGCTACTAGCTAACAGTTCCCTGAGTGCGCCCAATATCAGAGAAGCTACTTGGCGCTGTGGTATCAATTCGCCACTTGCTCCAACTGCTACGCCACTGCGGTCATTACCTTTAAGCTTCTGAAATAAATCTTCCCATTGTCCCACTTGTCTCCTTAACTAAAGCCAAACTGTAGGTGTTACGGTGTTACCTTCCACTTTAGCTGCCTCCAGATTTAATATTTAGGTTTGTTCTTAACTCTTTTACTTAAGCTCAAGTGTGGCCATTTTCTTTAAGTTTGTTCTTTACATCTTTACCTCTAACTGTTACATTTAAACCGTTTACGAGCTTTTCTTTGTATCTACTCTTGAGATGCAATCTCGCAGCTCAATTTTTATCTTTTTACTTTGTCTGTACCACTGCCATGATTGTTATATAATCTGAAGCTTAACAGCACAGATAATTAAAGTCTTCAGATTGGAAACGATGGAGCAACAAATTTATATTGCTATATTACGTAACTTGTGCAAAACACTTCGTATCTAGATAGTCAGGAACAGGTTGACGTTATGCACAGGACATATCTAAAGGTCTAAAGGCTTTGATCGAATTAATCACGGATTTCTATTAAATAATAAATTTGATCTTGCTCCAACAATAATTTAATTGTTGGCTGCGGACTTTTTAGTCAAATCGAACGTAGTATGTGACATGGAGGTATATCGCAGTGATGCACAAACGATTTGATGCATCTATATACAGGACGTCTTCCAAGTACCTACGTGTATAAAATTTTATTCTAACCTACAAAGTCTTCATCAATATGTGTCCGCACGTCCTTCGTTCGTAGAGATAAACAGTTGATTTTCAGATGGAATCTTTGAATCTAAAGCAAATAAAACTGATGCGATGGGTGCTGTAACGATGTGGTTTTTTCCACGGCTCAGAGTTCTATGAATCGTAAGATCCAGGCTCTGAGCTGCCCCGAATCCGCATCGTTTCCCTTTTATTTTCCGTTCTTTTGGCACTGCATTCCCAATGTCCCTACTTCTTTTGTTTGTACCTGGAATTTTGTCCTTTAGGCCTTCAGCAATTTTTTTCATCTTGTATTTGTAAAGAAAATTAACCATTATTAAATTAGACCGACACCTGAACATTATCTAGTGTACGTTCGTTGAAGACGCGCGAGGTCAAGCATTTTAACGTCCGATCTTTATATACAAAATTTAACAATTTAAAAACTTTGAATTAATTTTGTTTAAGAGTTAACTTAAAAATGTCGCTTCCCATTGCGTTTGCCCCCCTAATTTCCAATCGACACCCCCTAAGTAATTTTATTAATTAATAGTCATAAATTTCATTTGTTTATTCTTTTGGGATCCCAATTTTTCCCCGACCACGGCGAGACTTATATCAATATGAAGCTCATTTAACCGCGCCTTTTTTCCACTTTATCTTTTTTCCCACAGGCTAGTATTTTACCATTGATAATTATAAGTAATGAGCGGATGATAAGCCGACCGCCAGTATAATTCCCACCACGTACGTTTCAACGAGAGCTGTGATTGGTCGTGGCCGTGGAAGGGGAGAAATTAATAAATAGCAGTGACACCAAATTGAAGGGGCTTGTTTTGCTTGTAATTTGGTCTTGGTGTGTCGCCAACCGTCTCCTTCGTCGACTATCTCTGATCCGTGACAAAGTTGTGTGTGCAGTCTGCTCAGCGATTTTTGGGGTCATTTCGGTGACAGGCCCAATCACTCAACTTCCGTGTGGTTACTGTGCTGTAGTGGTCCGCAGGGACCGTCGTAGTGTCGTATAGCCGCACCCCATTCCCTTCCGTGTGGTTACTGTTCTGTAGTGGTCCGCAAGGACCGTCGTAGTGTCATATAGCCGCACCCCATCCCCTTCCGTGTGGCTACCGTGCCGTGGTGGTCCGCAAGGACCGTCGTAGTACCCTATAGCCGCCCCCTTACCCTTTACCTGGTCCAGGTCCCTAACCTCACCTATTCCCTTCCCTAGTGATTGAATTATTCTTTAGTTGTTAATTAGACGGTTAATTATAAATTTGTTAATGAGTTGTATTTATTTAACTGGCCTATTGTATTTGGAATTTAAATTTTGAATTGTTTTTGGTTTATTATTTGGGTGTAGAATAAAAGCATTTTATTTTTGTGGTATGTGTGTATATTTTATTTCGACGCCGAACCTACCCCTCAACGGACTGAGCAACGCCGAAGGGAGGAAAGATTAAGGCTACCGGTTTTCGACCTTACAAATGGCGCCCAACGTGGGGCAAATTTTTCAGTAGCTACCATACTCCCGTATCAGCCCCAAACTTTTGGATAATTCTTGCCCAACCATCTGCGTCTCGAGTTGAGCATATACACACGTACCACTTTTTTTTCCCTGTTGTTTTTTTATCGCGGAAGATGTCCTACAATTCCCAGATGACGAGTTCCAGTGCTCCATCAACCCCTGTTCTCCCTGAACCGCTGCCGGTTGCGCACCCCCCCTCCCAAATACCGGCTTCTCTCTCGCAGCCATGTCTAACCCTGCGACCTCCCACTTCTCTGGCAAACGCATCCATTCCTATGGTACAACCGGCTTCCAACAGCCAAGCTACTACATTGCAACCACCGATGAATCCACAGGCTTCTACGTCACAGTCTTCGGGCAACATCCAAGTTAGTACCGTTCCCTTATCCGGATTCCAAACTTATCAAGTTTTGGAGACCCTTATGGACCAATGTAACAAATCAGACTTGGAAGACCTTCTGATTCGCCTCGGACTCCCTTGTAGTGGTACGACCCCCGTTCTACGTAACAGGTTACACACGGCGGTCCAAGATGGGTTACCGATAGCCGTATTAATCCGAATGCTCGTTCAGCCCCTCGGACGTAGCCGAGGACCTTCTCCCAACCGAGCTGGAACGTCAACCACCCTCTCGGTGCCGAGCCACCCCAGTGGAGGCCAACAACCCCTTTTGTCGTCGACTGGTGGTTCCCTGAGCGACCCCTCAACACAGTTTACCCCTTCTCGCACCGCCCAGGTGTGCGACTTAGTCCGTCGATGGGGACTAAGATATGGAGGCAAAGGGGATTGTAACTCGTTTCTGGAGGATCTTGAGGAGAAGAGCAGTACCTACGGACTCGCTTTGGAGGATTTGCTGCTGGCCGCGCCCGAACTCCTAAAGGACGATGCCTCGCTGTGGTGGAGAAACCAGCGAGGTACCATTGCCACTTGGGACTCCTTCAGAATAGCTCTACGTCGACAATATGCCCCCTTAATTGACATCAACGAGCTGCGTAGAGAGATCTACTCCCGACAACAGCGGCCCGGGGAAACGTCGGGAGACTACATCAATTCTCTCAGAACCCTGATGAGGCGCATCGACTTCCCCCTCGACGACGAGGTTGGAGTGCTGTACAGTGGCCTACGGACGGAGTTTAAGTACTATATCCGGCGCTCAGAGATTTCCAGCGTAGACCAGCTGTTGGAACGAGCTAGGGAATTCGAAAAGCTCCGGAGTCACGATGCCTCCCATAAGATCCCACCCCGTACGACAGACCCGCGGAAACCACCCCTGGAGCCCCATACAGCCCACGGCTATCGCAATACGCTAGCTCCAGCCTCCGTGTCTTCTTCCCCGAAACCGGCCGCGACCCCGTGGTTGGAGTGTCTTATGTGCGGCCGACAAAACCCGGTTGATCGCTCCTGTCCGTGCACGGAAAACTCCACTCACCGGAGCCAGTAAGCGGGCTGACCCCGGTGCACCCCATCCCCTCCAGACCCGCTGATAATGCCGACTCCCGGATCCAGGTCCAACTGACCGTGGGTTCGCTGAGGATCCAAGCACTAGTTGATACAGGCGCCGCCGAATCATTTATACGGGAAGAACTTGTGGAACACCTGGGTCGACAGGTCCGCCTCGTACATCACTCCTCCCAACGCAATGTCCAATTGGCTGATGGAAGTATGACCCCCTTGAAAGATGCCTACTCGTTTACGGCAGCCATCGGACCGGTTATCGTACGGCATCGTTGGAACACGCTCCCGGAGCTGATCGAGGAGGCCGTAATTGGAGCGGATTTGTTGGGAGACCATCAGGCAATAATCTCTTTAAACCCCCGGAGTCTCTCGCTCCAAGGTATACCGATTCCATTGCACCCGTCGAGGTTGCCTACCTCTATCGGAACTCTTGCTTCCCCGGTGGGCCTACGACCTCTCAACGAATCACAAAAACGGTCCCTCACTCACTTCCTGGATCACGAACTCCCCCAATTCAACGGCATTGTGGGTCCAACCAGTCGAGTGGAACATGTCATCCAATTAAAACCCAACGTCACCCCTCTGAAACAGCGGTACTACCCCCGTAATCCCCGAATGCAAGCCATCATGGATGAAGAAGTCGACAAAATGCTACTAGAGCGAGTCATTGAGCCTTCACACTCGGCGTGGAGCAGCCCGGTGGTCCTAGTGAAGAAAAACAATGGCAAATACCGCTTCTGTATTGACTTCCGCCAAGTGAACCAAGCCACTGTCCCTGACGCGTATCCCCTTCCCTTCATCAATAACATTCTGGATAAGCTCCGAGGAGCAGCTTACCTATCTACCCTTGACTTAAAAAGCGGTTACTGGCAGGTCCCTCTGTCGCGTGAAAGTAAACCCATCACTGCATTCACGGTCCCTGGCCGGGGTTTGTTCCAATTCCGGGTTATGCCCTTTGGTCTTCACTCAGCCCCCGCAACCTTCCAACGGTTGTTAGACACAATTATAAGTCCCGACCTTGACGAAAAAGCCTTCTGTTATCTGGATGACATCATTGTCCTTGGGAAAACTTTTGAGGAACACCTATCCAACCTACAGGTAGTGTTTGAACGCCTACGCGCCGCCGGCCTCCAACTACAACGAGAGAAGTGTGTTTTCGGTAGAAGCGAACTCACTTACTTAGGTCACGTCGTTACCCAACATGGAATACGAACAGATCCCGAAAAAGTGTCGGCCGTGCGAGATCTGCTACCCCCTACGTCCCCAAGAGGCGTCAAAGCTTTCTTAGGAATGGCTAGTTGGTATCGTCGGTTTGTTCCCGATTTCGCATCACTCGCATCTCCTCTCCATCAACTGCTGAGAAAAGGTGCCAAATTCCAATGGCTTGAACAACACCAAACCGCTTTTGAACAGCTGAAAACCGCGTTGACCAGTGCCCCGGTACTGGCCTGTCCCGATTTTACCCGAGAGTTTATCCTCCAAACAGACGCTAGCTCCGAAGGTCTTGGAGCCGTCCTTACCCAAGACTACGACGATGGTGCCCGGGTTGTCACCTATTTAAGCCGCTCTCTCAGCAAAGCCGAGCGCAACTATTCCGTGACCGAGTTAGAGTGTCTCGCAGTGGTGTGGTCGATCAGGAAACTGAGAGGCTACCTGGAAGGGTACTCGTTTAAAGTGCTGAGCGACCACCGCAGCCTTCGGTGGCTACAGTCAACCCCAAACCCAACTGGGAGAATCGCCCGGTGGATCCTCGAACTACAGGACTATAACTTCACCGTCGAGTATCGCGAAGGCAAACTAAATCAGGTGGCTGATTTACTCTCTCGTAAAACCGAAGTCCCTCTCTCCGTGGCCACACCGGTAATGCCCCAGTTTCCAGTAGAAGAGTGGTGCAACTGGTACTCCACTAAATACCGCCAAGCCCATGAAACCCCCGACAAAGACCCTACCTACCTTATTAGAGAACAGAAGCTCTACAAAAATATCCCTGGAGCTCATCCACAATGGAAGCTCTGCCTACCCCAACCCCGTCGATTAGAGGCCATTCGGGAATGCCACGAACCTCCCTATGCTGGCCATCTTGGAGCCACAAAAACGACCCTGAAGGTTCAACAGCAGTACTATTGGCCAGGAATGTATCACGCCGTGACAAAGTTCGTTAGCAAATGCCCCACCTGTCGGAGATATAAAGCCGAAACTCAACGCCCGCTGGGACAAATGCACTGGTCCCGTATCCAAGGCCCGTGGGACACAGTCAGTACCGATTTAATAGGACCATACCCACGTTCAACACACGGCCACCGGTATCTCCTGGTTTTCCAGGATCGTTTCACGAAGTGGGTGGAACTTATTCCCCTGAGGACAGCCAAAACTCCGGCTATCCTGACAGCTCTCCGGGACAACGTTATCTTCCGACACGGAACCCCCCGCGTGCTCATGTCTGACAACGGCCCACAGTTTACTTCCAGAGCCTTTAAGGATGCGCTGGCCACTTATGGCATCGAACATCGCCTCACCCCACCGTATAGTCCTCAGTGTAATTACGTGGAGCGGGCAAATCGAGTCATCGGAACGATGATCGCCCAAAGTACCCCCGCAGACCAGCGACGATGGGATTTGGTCATTCCTGAAATTCGGTTCGCTATAAATGGCTACCGACACGACTCCACCCAATACACTCCTGCCTACCTAAATTACTCCCGCGAACCCCTGTCTCCGGCCGCCTTGCGACAACAATTAGAAACTACCCCGCCCCGCACCCCCCACGACGTTCAGGATTGGACCCGAGGCCTGCATGATCTCCCAGCGATACACGATCTTGTGCGAGAGAACCTGGCCGCCGCCTCGACGGAACAAGCCAGGCATTATAATTTACGGCGCCGGCCTTTTTCCCCAAAGGTCGGTGACTGGGTTTACCTGAGGCAACACCACCTGTCTGATGCCGCCAAACATTTCACCGCCAAGCTGGCCCCTAAATTTGTGGGTCCCTTAATTATCCATCGGGTCGTCTCCCCCGTCATCGTCATCCTCTCTGACCCGGATCGCCCTCGGACACGCCATAGGGCCCACGTAAAGGACCTGAAATTATATGACGAAACTAATCTTTCTCTTTTACAGTTTGAATTCGAGGACCCTTCTATTCCACCAGGGGAAGCCCGAGGGATCATCGCTCGCCAGAGGACGGCTCGTGGGTCACCTACCGAGGCCGCTGCCAATACGCTTGGGTCTGCTCGATCGTCCCCGGTTGCTGGTGAGTCCGTCCAGACACCCTTGTCGAGAACCCCCTCACTCGCAATACCTGCTTTGATGTCCCTCATCATACCACCCCCACCGGTCACGGAACCCAACTTGCCCTCGGAAACACCACCCAGGACCCTCCCTCAGACGTCCAGCCACCGGCCACACCAGCTCAGGCGACGATCCAACCGGAACACCAAGCCTTCGTACCGCAGAAGGAAGGAGGCCCGGATCACCCGACGTCAGGAAAGGCTTCGGACAGGTGAGCCCTGATAAAGGTCAGGCAACCCCAGTCATCCCCCTTACCCCCCGCGACGAAGGAGGCTATGTAACGATGTGGTTTTTTCCACGGCTCAGAGTTCTATGAATCGTAAGATCCAGGCTCTGAGCTGCCCCGAATCCGCATCGTTTCCCTTTTATTTTCCGTTCTTTTGGCACTGCATTCCCAATGTCCCTACTTCTTTTGTTTGTACCTGGAATTTTGTCCTTTAGGCCTTCAGCAATTTTTTTCATCTTGTATTTGTAAAGAAAATTAACCATTATTAAATTAGACCGACACCTGAACATTATCTAGTGTACGTTCGTTGAAGACGCGCGAGGTCAAGCATTTTAACGTCCGATCTTTATATACAAAATTTAACAATTTAAAAACTTTGAATTAATTTTGTTTAAGAGTTAACTTAAAAATGTCGCTTCCCATTGCGTTTGCCCCCCTAATTTCCAATCGACACCCCCTAAGTAATTTTATTAATTAATAGTCATAAATTTCATTTGTTTATTCTTTTGGGATCCCAATTTTTCCCCGACCACGGCGAGACTTATATCAATATGAAGCTCATTTAACCGCGCCTTTTTTCCACTTTATCTTTTTTCCCACAGGCTAGTATTTTACCATTGATAATTATAAGTAATGAGCGGATGATAAGCCGACCGCCAGTATAATTCCCACCACGTACGTTTCAACGAGAGCTGTGATTGGTCGTGGCCGTGGAAGGGGAGAAATTAATAAATAGCAGTGACACCAAATTGAAGGGGCTTGTTTTGCTTGTAATTTGGTCTTGGTGTGTCGCCAACCGTCTCCTTCGTCGACTATCTCTGATCCGTGACAAAGTTGTGTGTGCAGTCTGCTCAGCGATTTTTGGGGTCATTTCGGTGACAGGCCCAATCACTCAACTTCCGTGTGGTTACTGTGCTGTAGTGGTCCGCAGGGACCGTCGTAGTGTCGTATAGCCGCACCCCATTCCCTTCCGTGTGGTTACTGTTCTGTAGTGGTCCGCAAGGACCGTCGTAGTGTCATATAGCCGCACCCCATCCCCTTCCGTGTGGCTACCGTGCCGTGGTGGTCCGCAAGGACCGTCGTAGTACCCTATAGCCGCCCCCTTACCCTTTACCTGGTCCAGGTCCCTAACCTCACCTATTCCCTTCCCTAGTGATTGAATTATTCTTTAGTTGTTAATTAGACGGTTAATTATAAATTTGTTAATGAGTTGTATTTATTTAACTGGCCTATTGTATTTGGAATTTAAATTTTGAATTGTTTTTGGTTTATTATTTGGGTGTAGAATAAAAGCATTTTATTTTTGTGGTATGTGTGTATATTTTATTTCGACGCCGAACCTACCCCTCAACGGACTGAGCAACGCCGAAGGGAGGAAAGATTAAGGCTACCGGTTTTCGACCTTACAGTGCATATCTGGTTTACACGCGGTATATTTGCGCGTCAATCAATTGCAAGTTCGCCGCGTTTATTACGGAACATTGCGTTAATAAATTTTCAACAACAGCGTTTCAAATAAAACATTAAATAATTCAAATTGCATTTATTTAGATTTGGAACAAATTTTCACAACTTCGCTGTTAATTAAACTTTGGAAAACAATTGTGAGAGAAGTTAACGCTCGAAAACAAAAAAGTGTAACAATCGGCTATTAATTTATAATAGTACGTAATTAAAATTAAATAAATTTACTACTATTTTAAATTCATTCATTCGTTCATTGTTGTAAGAAGAATCACACACACACAAGTTCATTCATTTAATAAAAAGTAAAATTGTTTTTGTAGCGTCGCGCCTCGCGACTCGCGACTCACGACAGGAGGCTCTTCTCTAATATTTTTAATGGAAGGAAAGGTTTTTTGTTACTTTGGTTAAATTAATTTGAAAAAAGTATAAATTTATTCAATTTGACCGAATCTAAATTAAGTATATAATTATTGTAAAATGTAAGAAATCACGCCATTCGTGTGTAGTTTTGAATGTTTAAATAAAAATTCAACTTTTTTGCACACATCGTTTGAAGTTTAAAAAATTTAATTACAAAAAAATGTTAATAAATGTTTTTTCTATTATTTTTAAATTTAATTTTCTTTTTTTTTATGTTTAATTATTAATTATGTTGTAACTTTTTAAATGTAATTACTACGAATTTTTTTCATTTCTGAACTGGACTGTTATACTCGTATTCGTATCTAATACGATTATGCTTACCCGGCAGGCGAACTAGGGTAAGCTTTGTAAGGCGAGCAAATTCAAAACGGGACGTACAGTATAATATGAAAATTGCAAAATTGGAGACGTAAATAAATCCACGTTATAAAATTAGAAAATTTGAGTTCATCGGTTGTAAACTCTTTCTTTTAAAAAGTGATTTTCGCTGATAAGTTTTTACGTGTTTTATGATTTACGACATTTTTTGAAAACATAAAAATTTACGAGTTGAAGAGGTCGGTTATTGCAAAAAGGAGTTCAACTTTACACCAAAATTGTCGCTTGTTTTTAAATTTGCCTAAAACACGTTCAAATTGGACAAACTGCTAGTTTAGTGCCTCGGGCCAAATTTAAGAATCACGCCCAACTCAGACTTGGTATCGCAAAACAACATCTTTCATACTTGTTATGTTGGAGGTAGCGTTGCGTCTAGCCGAGGAAAGCACCGATAGTAGTTTTTCTCAACTACTTTTTATAAAATGTAATTTCTGTTTGATATGCAAACAATCCGTCGCAAAAAGTGTCGTACGACTCCATACTTCTTTGGAGTAGTAGTAGAGAATATAAGTTTATTCGGAATATAATACAAAAAGAGGGCAAAATTTGAAAGAACTATCATTTTAAATAAATTTTAAATATATATGTAGTAGCTTTTGCAATTCCCACTGACATATCATAAGATCTAAAGGATCAGATCTGCAATTTCATAAGCTTTTCATACGTGAAAATACTAGAAATTGAAAAACGCCAAACAAGTTTTAAATTTTGAGTACGTTTATGTTAATTTTTCAACTTTTGTACGTATGTAGTTTGCAATTTTTAGACTTGAAAAATCTTGCAGAATTTGCAATTTATGTAAATATTTTTCTTTAAAAGACGTCAAAAATACGAAATATAATTTTGAAATAAAAAACTTAAATAGGTTAAGTGAAGTATTTTGGAATAAATTATTTATTGTGCGCCAAAGTAGGAATTCTTAATTTGAAAGATTGTTATTTTATAGCGCAATACTTTTCTTGAACAGTGTAAATGAACAAGTGCAATATATTTGCTTGTCCCGTAAAGTGTTTAATCGTGAGCTATTTGTATTCAATACATTCTTGATACAATCGTAAGGTGTTTTTTTAAATTATACTTTGTTGCCATTATAATTAATCTATTTTTATTATTAACGTGCCCTTTGAATTACAACATTACGAAATTTTCTTCTACGACTCATCGGCTAGTCAGAAAACCCCGAGAGACGCCCGAGAAACCCCCTAACAGTTTTCTTCATCTTCCGTTTTATGTCTCGTCTCACTCCACAAAATATGTGCTCTAGTCTTAAATAAGCCGAATATCGCCGAATGTATACGCACCATTACATTTCTCGACATTACCTTTGAAGAAGCAAATAACGATTTGAGCCTTCCCCGATCACCGAACCCGAAGCTTCACATCAAAGGTTTGGCTTTACGAAGTTAATAATTATTAATTAAATTTTAAGTAGACTGTTTAGTGTTAATGGATAACGAATAAAAGGCGATTTAAATTGACAATAAGTCGTATTTAATCATGGCGCATACGAGTAAATGCCCACAACCTATTTGATTCAACAAAGAGAGTATCGAGTTATCGACACCTGTTACCCGTCCATTCACGTATAACTCGGCACTCGAACCAGAATTGAATTCCATCGGGGAAAAACTGTGTAGACGCTTTTCTCAATTATTTAGTTTGATACTCGGAGAAAATAGGTTTGATGGAGTTTTTGATGAGCTTTGTGTATTAAGTTTGGTTATGTCAGATACCCACTACACGTATTACGTGTGGAGGTTTGATGGGATGTTTAGAAAACGAAATTGAAAAAAAATGAAATTTTTTTTTAATTAAAACGATTTTTAATTACGTTTTTTTAAATTAAGTTCGTAAACTTGAGGATCAATGTGAATTAATTGCAAAGTAAGCTTTAATCAAGGCAATTATTAATTAGATCGAAACTTAACATTTCCCATGCTACGAGGTGGAATATTAAATTGCATAAATTTATTGAAAATGCTAATTATTATCATTAGAATATTCCAACTTCTCGAGATTATTCATTAAGTGAATCAGCATTGCGTATAAATTTTAAACAGGTGATCAAATTTTACCTAAAAATTAAATTAAATTAAAAATTTGTTTCGAGCGTTTTGCTATGCAGATTTAGGTACGAAACAAAACAAAACATTTAATTGATAAAGTTTTTAAAATGCTTAAGTAAATCTGACTTGGATGGTCTAATTTTCAAACTGATATTTGAAATAAATTGCTCTCTGAGCCGATAAGCTTTTTCAGTAACAGATGTCTGTTTTGTTATGTTAAATGGATTTACTTAACTTATATAAGTAAAGGGATAAAATTAATTAATTTAGTTTGAGACGTTTTATAATTAAGACGTTTTAGAGCTGTATAAACTCTAAATTTTATATTAAAAATACTACGGTATGAACGCTAATTATTAACTCGAATTCTATCCATTTTAACAACGACGTCAATGTACGGGGTGGGCCAAACAAACTTGGAATTCGCCCCAAAATTATTTGGGTAAGATTCTTTTTTAATGCTTTAAAAGCGACCGGGAGAATAAATCGACGCGTACACCCACCCGCTCGAGCAACCCATACAAGTTCCAAACTTAACTTGAAAGATCTTAAATTTTAGAGAAACCTCAAATGGTGAGAAACCAACAATACTCTCTTTCCTAAAAGGGGTCGCAAAATCTTCAATTTTCACAAGCGACACGTGACTCCGGAGAGAAAAAGTTGAAAGTGGTGGATATTTATTTATCCCCACATCTGTATGTGTATTATATAAATTAAATTCGGCCTCTTCTATTAAATGCCGTGCAAAAGTTTCTGTTTGCACGATTACCGGATGTCATCTTAATGAAACCGAAATGGATTTATCTGTCGTTCCATTGCCGCCTACTTTATACGAGACAGAACAAACAGAACATTTATATTAGGATTTAATTTAATCAATGGGCTTAGTTTTAATTGAATGGTATACGTAAATAAGATAAATTCGTCAATTATTATTAATTTTGAAAGAAATCCGATCTGGGTGGTGGTGGTAATAAAATAGTATCACTCGCAATAGTACAATATAGCGGTTCGAAACTCGGCTAAAGCTGTAGGCTCAGTCTGTTAATAATCTTGGCAGTTGAAACTGTCGTAAACAATCCAAATGAAAACCTGCGTTGTGAGGGAACGCTAAACGCTTAACGGGAGTTTTTCAATTTTTCGCTTATAACTTCAAAATTACACACTTTTTGAGAAAAGTGCATCTATATAAAAGTACACTACATAAAATTTCCTATCAACTATACCTGAAAGGTTTTTTTCCTCAGACAAACGGCTTAAGCGCTAGAATGTGTTACAATTTGTCAAAAATTACCCAAAACTTTTTTTTGTGTTTATCGGTTACAACTCAGAACTACGCACTTTTAGTGAATATTATTTGTATATAACAATAAATTAAATTCAATTTGCTACAAATTATGTCTCTTACATTTTTTTCCTCAAACAAACAGTTTAGGTGCTAGAGCGCGTTTAAGTATGAAGGGTGGAGAGACGATAATACACAAAGTGCTGGAGCAGGTTCGATTTTGGCTCTTTTATAGGTTTTTCGCTTGTAGCTTGCAAACTACGCACTTTTTGGAGAAAGTTTTTTTATACAAAAAGAAAGTGCATTAAATTTCCTACAAATTATAGCTTTTAATATTTTTTCTTCAGGTAAACGATTTAGGCGCGAGCGCGTGTTAAAGATTACAAATCTTCTAAAATCGATCAAAAAATGGTTTTATTGCTCATAACTCGAAAACTACGCACTTTTAGTGAATAGTGTTTTTATATCAAAATAAATTAAATTAAATTTTCTACAAATTATGTTTCTTAGATTTTTTTCGTAAAACGAACAGTTTAGGTGCTAGGGCTAGGGCGCGTCGAAGTATGAATGGTGGAAATACGATAATACACACGATAAGTGCTGGAGCAGGTTTTTCGCTTGTAGCTTGCAAACTACGCACTTTTTGGAGAAAGTTTTTTTATACAAAAAGAAAGTGCATTAAATTTCCTACAAATTATAGCTTTTAATATTTTTTCTTCAGGTAAACGATTTAGGCGCGAGCGCGTGTTAAAGTTTACAAATCTTCTAAAATCGATCAAAAAATGGTTTTATTGCTCATAACTCGAAAACTACGCACTTTTAGTGAATAGTGTTTTTATATCAAAATAAATTAAATTAAATTTTCTACAAATTATGTTTCTTAGATTTTTTTCGTAAAACGAACAGTTTAGGTGCTAGGGCTAGGGCGCGTCGAAGTATGAATGGTGGAAATACGATAATACACACGATAAGTGCTGGAGCAGGTTTTTCGCTTGTAGCTTGCAAACTACGCACTTTTTGGATAAAGTTCTTCTATACAAAAAGAAAGTACATTAAATTTCCTACAAATTATAGCTTTTAATATTTTTTCTTCAGGTAAACGATTTAGGCGCGAGCGCGTGTTAAAGTTAACAAATCTTCTAAAATCGATCAAAAAATGGTTTTATTGCTCATAACTCGAAAACTACGCACTTTTAGAGAAAAGTGTTCCTATACTAAAATAAAGTATGTGCATTCAATGCTCTACAAATTATGTCAATGAAAATGTTTTTTCTCTATCATCTCGAGTTTTCGAGTTATAAGCGAAAAACCGAAAAATAGCCAAAATCCATCATCCTTCTTGAACCTCCCTCAAGTTCATGCTGCCATTTTTCACAGGCAAACGGTCTGTTCTGCATAGTCAAAAATTTTGTACTTTATACTCATCGTGTGTCTTAAGTATACCTACTGCAAACCGCTGCACAATAATTTAGTTATTACATGGGATTTGATGAACACCACAAATTGATCTAGATCTAGGCTGTACTACTATCTGCTCTGCGTTTGTTTGATATTTTTTTTTACAATGGTTTAGAAGAAAATATATCCATCGTATGTCGTTATGTTTATCGTTCAACTGTTATTTTTAAACCCAACACAAGTATGCTTGAAATTACATTGTTTTAATTAAAGTAGCGTTTGTCAATTGTTAGGATCTGTGGAATTCTGTTTCCTGTCCTCTCTACCATCGTATATCTCGCAGTTTCACGCACAAAATTTACGATACGCTATAAATACCTACTCTTATCCTGCCACAGAAGGGTCAAATGATTTTCTGACCTCTTCCCGTTTTTTAACAATTATTACTGGACTGTTTAAGTGTCGTTAGTTGGCCGTGAAAACTTCCACTCGCGTTAAATTTTTTAATTTAATTTTAATAATTTTTTCGAAGCTACTCGAGCTTACTGTAACTTTCAAAATTCAACTTGTACGTAACTTGAAGTCTACTTTTTCAATTACCAATAAGTTAATTAATATTAGTCGTAGTTTCGATAGAAAAGTATTTTTTAATTCAAAAAGAGAAGAGCATTTTCATCTTACGTAACACATACACTTACTTTTATCTATTCTCCAACTAAACTCGAGTTTGTAAAATCAAATTTGAATAAATTAAAACTTTAACATATTTGTAAACCATTAGCATTACCAAAACCATAATAGAGAAACTTAAAGTAAACAGCAAAAGCATTTTAACTTCAGCTAAACTTGAAGCTTAATTTAAGAAGATATTTGGCAAAAGTAATACATTTTCGCAATAAAAATAACTTAAATTAACAATTGTTGTTAACTTAAACTGAACAAATATTATAAGAATAGGTATTGCGAAAAGTTATTTAATTACCAACTGTTGCAAATTTTGTAAAATCTGATTCCATCTTTGGAAAAGGTAATATCTCTGCGTCTGGTCTCTTTAATACGGGCACACAATAGCATAAACGACTAAAGAGAGTTTTTAGTAGTTTCGTAGCCATTGGCAAGTATAAGCTTTGCAACGCATCGCTCCTGAATTAACTCGTCTTTAACAATGAGGTTAGGAGTTTTATCAAAGCCGTTTGAGTAACTCGTGGGAAACTATAGCGTGTAGGTGAATATTACAAAATGAGTTGTCGAGGTTTATATCTGGGTTATTGTAAAGGTCATGAAAAATGGTTAAAATTGTTCATTGCATCTTCATGTTTGCACTTCATACTACACATTATACGAAACACAATGAACACAACATCCACTCATCCGCATTACACTATTTTCTATAACGTGTTGTATACGTTTGGTCTGAGTTTAGTTTCAATTCGTACCCCTAAATAGTTTCCACTCTACGGAGGAGGTGTAGAACAGTACCAGTACTTCTGAAGAATTGAGTTTACGATTGTCATGTTTGACATACTTTGACCACCATCAACGCTGTTCATATACAACCCATTGTTTCGAACGCTTAGAGGATTACTAAAGTTCACATTTTCACTTTAAAATCGTGAGTTTAGGAGTACTCGCACTCGAATGACTATCAATACTGTGCACCCAAATTTATTTCTTAAAGTTTCGAAACGTAATAGCTCGAATAATTTGAAAAGTTAGAAGACTTAAGCTAAAGGATGCCCATTTGTTTGGTCATAATTCTGCAGCGATGCGATTAACGTGAGCGCTTGTAGCTTACTCTGAAAGATAATTGGATTACAACCTACTTATATGCGCTTACGATAATGGTCTACTACGCGTAAGATAAAAATTGGATTGATTCGTAAAGCTAGTTAGAAGATGTAGATTAGCAGATTAATAGAAATAGTCTTTTAGGGTTTGAACCATGTGCAATAATGCGTTAAGAAATTTTTATGTTTGTGATAATTGTGTGGAAGTTGATGTAGAAAATGCGTGTGTATGTGCGGTTTAGTGTAATGAAATCCAATTTATACTATAATGAATTGAAGAGGTGGTGGGTTAGATATGTTAACAGCGGGGTGTAACAATATGTCAACCGGTAAAATGAACGTTGCTATTACCAGCCGGGTCAGCGAACATTGCAGACCGAACATTTGTCTATTTCAAACCCGCTACCACAACTAGACGGGCGTTGTGATTTTTAGCGGTGTTAAATTGTCCGCAACTGGCAATATACAATCACTGCGGGCTCACGAACGTGTTCTAGAGGCGCCTGTAAAACGTCAGTCAGTTGCTGAAAGGTCGATCGTAAGATTTTAGGGTTGCAGACTGAAAAAAAAAGTAACACTATCCAATTTTTACGTTTGGAAAGTTATTGTTTTGTTTTTTGCATTGCTTTCTTCCGTTCTTACACTTTCTCGTGTTATATCAACAATGAAAGAGTTTTTCTTTCGCCCGCAGTGAAAAACTGTGAAAATTTTTGAACAAGTCGACTCGATAATTTATAACTGTACAAACATTTTATTTGTACCTTTACGTTAGTGTTTGGTAAATAAAATGTACAATTAATTAACATTTGTACAATATAAATAAAGTAACATGTAAACCCTTCTTTCTTTTTATTGACATAAAACCTGTTAATTATAACAAACAATAAATTTTTGACCCAAAAACAGAAATAAACGCAACAAAAGAACAAACATCGTTCAAATTTTTACTCGACACCTTTTCCTTCTTTTCATCACAAATAAAAAAACTTTGCGATTGAAAACTGAAAAGAGAAATACTAGAAGAAATTTATATACGTTGATTTGCCAAACTTATAGAATTTTTCTACCCAAAAAATGGGACTTTATTAGGGTATTTTTGTGTAAAAAATTTTAGAATTTTTTTTTATTAAAAATGTTTAGTTGGAAATATCTTAAAAAGGCTCGGGGGTATTTCAAAATTTTTTCAACATAGCGTAAATTTTCTTAAGCAAATTCAAAGAGCACAAAGTGGTGGATTTATGCAGGGCGTAGAAATAGCAACTTATTAAAGCAATAATTGCTTCCTCGAATCTGGGAAACTATTTTTTCTATGGGTATTTTTTTACTAAAATCTACTTTTTACTATTACTCATCAGGATTGTTTTTAAATAATACTTGCTAACGGAAACGGAAATTTTTTTTACGAATGTCCAACCGTCTGTCTGTCTAACCACATAAATATCTGTCTTTTGTTCGGCAGTCCGTTTTTAATTCTTTCCATGTGACGTACTACCTTGCTCTTTCCCGTGCATGAAATTTAGAATACGGATTCTTAACGACACAAGAACTGAACCGCAAGCTTAAAATCGTGTTGTGCGTACTTTTTATTTACAAAAACGACAGAGTTTGTCGTTTGGTTCGGATAAAACGACACATTTTAAACAGCTCTAAAGTCAGAGTTAATAGAGTTAGAAGAAAATAAAATACAGATTAGATTGCTCATAAAATTGGCTAAACGGCAAGTTGAATTTTGAAATCGACCCATTCTCTAGATTAGACGGTACGGCAGTGCGAACGTAGGTTTAGCCAATCATTTGGTGAGAATAAAGGATACTTTGGTTTTGAACAGCTATCACGTCAAAATTAGTAAAACTAGAGGAAAATAATCTAGAAATTTGGATTGCCCATAAAATTGGCTATACAGCATGTTTAATTTTCAAATAGACCCATTTTCTAGTTTAGACGGTACGGCAGCCCGAACGTAAGGTTAACTATTCATTTGGTCAAGATAAACGGATACTTAGGTTTTTAAGAGCTCTCACGTCAAAATTAGTAGAGCTAGAAAAAAGTAAATTAGAAATTTGGATTGCCCATAAAATTGGCTAAATAGCACGTTTAATTTTCAAATAGACCCATTCTCTAGTTTAGACGGTACGGCAGTCCGAACGTCAGGTGAGCTAATCATTTGGTCAAGATAACGGATACTTAGGTTTTGAAGAGCTCTCGCGTCAAAATTAGTAGAGCTAGAAAAAAGTAAATTAGAAATTTGGATTGCCCATAAAATTGGCTAAATAGCACGTTTAATTTTCAAATAGACCCATTCTCTAGTTTAGACGGTACGGCAGTCCGAACGTCAGGTGAGCTAATCATTTGGTCAAGATAACGGATACTTAGGTTTTGAAGAGCTCTCGCGTCAAAATTAGTAGAGCTAGAAAAAAGTAAATTAGAAATTTGGATTGCCCATAAAATTGGCTAAATAGCACGTTTAATTTTCAAATAGACCCATTCTCTAGTTTAGACGGTACGGCAGCCCGAACGTAAGGTTAACTATTCATTTGGTCAAGATAACGGATACTTAGGTTTTGAAGAGCTCTCACGTCAAAATTAGTAGAGCTATAGCGCGTCTCAATCAAAAGTGTTACCAGTGTTACTGTTGTAAGGATAGGGACTTACTAGCTTTCTTGCACACACGTTCATTCTACTTAGCGCGATCCTTTACTATCAGCGCTTCGTTGCCAGCTTATAGTGAAATTTTATAAAGCCTTATACAATGCACCATTTTTTTCGTTACAAAATATTTTTAATAAATTTAATGAAGATAGGTACAATATTTATTTATCAATTGTAATTATTTAATTTTTATAAATGATTTAAAAAATAATAATTCGTATAATAGTAAATCAGGCATCGCTGTTCCCTATGCCTACAACAGTAACACTTTTGATTGAGACGCGCTATAGAAGAAAATCAACCACATATTTGGATTGTCCATAAAATTCTGTACCCCAATTCCTTTAAAAGGGTAAAAGTTAATAACAATCAAAGTTTTTAGGAGAAAATCGAATCAAGTACAGAAAACTCCCAGTTTTTTCGTTTTTAGTTTAAAGTGTTTTAGGTGGAGCTTGTAATCCATAAAATTATTTGAAAGTTTTGAGTGCGCAGTTAATAAACATGGTGAATATTTCAAGTGAACCCAAGCACAAAATCAGTTTAAAACATTTAATTTAATTACCATCTACTTTTTTTGGAAAAAATAGAAGAAGCCCTCTCAACGATTCTTTTATTTATTTTCGCGAAATTTTAAAGTTAAAATATTTTATTACTAAAAAATAAACTCTCGTAAGTTTATACAAAGTAGCAGTTGGTTGTTTTTTTAGTGTGCTAACTTAAAGAAAAGGGATTTTTAAAGCTCGAAATATTTTATATAATGGGTCTTTAGGGGATATAAGCACTGCAATAATTACGTAATTAAAAACCAGAAATTCTTAACCTTTGTAAAGTTTCTTCCTAAAGAGAAATATCTTACAATTTTGTCATTTCAATAATTAAGGCTTGCGTTTTAGAGAACAGCAAAATTCCTTTCAAAATGCTCTTATTGTATGAATTATTTAATTTCGATGAGTTTGTTAATTAATTTTGTGCCCATTCAATTTCTAAAATGGCCGTGGCCGTCTATATAGTACGAAAAATGATCATAAAACTGAAACTGTTAAATATAAATTCATACGAAAAGACACTTATTAATACTGCAGCTCTCCGACGTTTAAAAACTGCAAAAATTTGGTAGTTTTCAAAAACTGGTTCAAACTAACGATTATTTTGTATACTTTTAGTTACTCTTGTACACTCTTTAAGAATTCTCGTGTCCTCAGGAATCCAATTTCGTGAGTTCAAGCTTTAATATACCGCAAGACGGACAGACAGGCGTTTTTTGGAAAACTATTTTTAACTTAAAAAGTCTCAAAACGGATATTTCCGGTCAATAGTTTCAAGCGGTAGCGGTACTTTCGAAAACGGCTCAACTTATGCGGGATGCTCCAATCTGATGTCTTATTGTATTATGCTGTACGATTCCTCGTTTCTCAACTTCCTGTCTCTAGCGTATATTCTACACATATGCTAACATGTTATAAGTGTTTGGTAAACAGAGGGTCGCATGTAATTTGTAGCCTGTGGCGATAGGAATGGAAAATCTGCTTGTGCCCCTTCTTTTGATTGAAATTCTGATTCTTGGTAAAGTCTGACAAAAGCTCATCAAAACTACTTATTTTTCATTAGACGTAAGTCTAATTTTAACATTGTAACTTTGTAAATAATCAAAATTTAAATTCCAAATAGGACTTCCTTTAAGCACGTGCTTGGAGGGAAAAACTGTGTATTAAAACATTTCTGAAGGCATAAAATCTTAATTTTTATTCAACGTATTTAAAAGTATAATTTCCCCCCCTTTCAGAAAACTTCTCTATCCCATAGTTACTTTTAAATTATTCATCTTCCATTATTAAGAAGTCAAACACGAAACAATTTCAAGTTTATGTACACGCCATTATACTCGACAATTTTTATTATCGTTCCAATCTTTCATTCATTTATGAATTTTTACAAATTCCAAGGCCTACTGCTTTATTAACCCAACTTGTGTAAATCATGTTGATCGTGCAACTTTTTATAGCAGGATGCAGTTATTTTTTTTCACAAAAAAAGAACAAACGCACACAGGAAAGTGCATGTGAACAAGAAGTTGGACTATTAAACAATGTGGATTTGCTGATATTAAAAAATGTTTCGACTACAATCTTAATAAGATCATAAAAGAAGATGATACTGCTAATAATTGAGGAAGTTGATTTTTGAAAAGTAAAGCGCTCGCGAAGTCGCGTTTCTTTTAGTTGGGACATCGGGATTGAGCAATTTCGTTTGGAATTGCAAAGAATTGCTTTGGTTGGATGTCGACCCTAAGTCGATGTAGCTTCTTGAGCTGTTCTCTTCGTGTGGCCTATCGGCGAGAGCGTCAAGAGGAGCTAGAGTGGTCGATAAGCAAGCAGAGAGACGTATAAGGAGATATATAAAGAGAAATACAGACAGGAGGCCTGTAAGTAGGACGAAATGATACCGATAGCGAGCACAGGGTATGCAGGGAAAATTCGGGGAGATATCCAAACAAGGAAAAATACTAGAAAATTTAAATTTTTCGTATAGGATTTTCGGTATACTTTAAAAAAATTTACAAGTCAAGTTTTTTTCCACTTTTATCAATACACTTTTCTAAGTACAAGTTTAAAATTTTCACGCTTTTCACAACGGTTATCCATCAGGCGTAGGAAATGCATCCCGCCGAAGGTATTCCATTTCCTTTTGCCAGACACGTGACATTTTTTGTTGTATTGAATATCCGAGATCTGGTTTATTACAATCCAATGAATAATGCATTAGGAACTACCGTGTATTTGTCATATGCGTTCCATCCAAAACTCGCAAATATGTATTCGATTTTTGCCGAAAGAGGGAGGAATAAAATTGCCCCACAAATTTAATACGAAATCAAATTAGAGTTGATTGAAAATGTTTCTTTTTCTAAAGTTTTTTTTTTAAATAAAAAGCTCTTGTGTGTATTTTACTTTAATAAAACTCTTTCTAGTGTACTCTTTTAGAGAAAAGTACTCTCTGCTCCAATTTAAATGTAATTGAGACTACTTCAAACGGCACTTATTTTAACCGTCGTTACAAAAAAGAACAAAATTTACTTACACCAACAGTATAACAATTATCTAAATCGATTTTTAAATTTTAATTAAAATCTAGACCTCGTCCATAGTGGAAACAGTCCTATGGATCGTTATTGATGCAAGCAGGCACATGACCTTCATATTTTGTTACAGATAAGATGACCTTAGCTGATGAGAAGCTTCGCCTTAAGACCGTTTTTCGTTTCGACTCGTTCTAGTAAGTCTCGTTTTAGTAATTTGGGCATACCATATTAAACAACTGAAACTGTTTGATAAGAGGGCGAATTTCATACTTGTTGAACCACTGTTTTTCGGCAGGTGCATCTACCTCTGCACCACTATACCGACACTTTTTTACACCTGATAAGGGATGTTATGAAAATTCACTTTAGTGTCTTTCAGAAATTACTTCTGAATTTTATGTATAAATACGTAAAAAACGTGAACCGAGTCGAGTCGTTCTTTTAAATATTTCCAATTTTTTTCTTTTATATTTATATTTTATAAATAAAGCCTTCAACTTCAGTTAAAATGCGAACGTGAAATAATTTTCGATAAACATGAGAGAAGAAATTGAAAAAGGCAATCAAAGTTTTAGACACACAATGATATATGGAATCAATTCACTAACAAGAAACTTCTTATATATACGAAATATATAAATAAATAAACAAAAATAAATATGAAAGTATCTAAAATTGATAAATTATTAACAAAATGAAAAGAAACTTGGAAATGTAAAAACTATTTTTTATACCAAACTTTTTCAATTTTGAGACGCGCCAAGTAATAATTTGTTTTTAGCACTACGTGGCGTAAGGGAATCCTCGATGCGAACGGGAGGAATGGGACAGGGGCGTACTACTAAAATTTGATCTTAGAACAGACATTTTTATTCGTTATAAAGCACGAAACCCACAGAAAATAAATTTTTACGTCTAATGTTGGAAGCGTAGAAACGCGTAAATGCGCGCGTAGTCAAACTGACCGTCAAGCCCACAGAACAGAAGTTAAATGGGACCTCGATTGCGGCTATAAATTTGCAATTTATTTTACTTAAGCCCCGGTATGATAGAGCTTATAATTAATTGATAAATCGATCGTTGTTGCACGTTCATTTCGTAGTTTCAAAATAATGTCTAAACTGTGGTAAAGACTTCGGCGAATCTATAACACTTTAACACCATTGTTGAGTGCATATGTTACTCGGCGTTTTTGTTTCTCTATTGTCTTCACTTTATTGTTAATGTACAGTCAAACCCATTCGTGCAGATATGACTAATAGATACATGCGCTTAATTGATTTTCAGTGAAAGGAAGAAAAAAAAATTTAATTTCCTTCAAAACACGTAATGCGCGCTACTTGATAATTCGTGAAAAATTGAAAGTGAGTTAACTAAGTCTATAAACGGCTTTTATAATTGGACATGCTTTGAAATAAGTTTTATATATAAGTCTGGTACAAGGTAAGGAGATAAATAAATTAAACAATCGCTAAATAACGTTAATTAATTTTATTTTAAAAATTGGCAACAATGAAGAAATAAATTGTTGCGATTTGAATCATATTATTACAATAGAAGTCGAGTACAAGCTTTTGTTCTTTACGAGAAAGGTAAATTTTTGAACGAGTTATTTCTCCTACCTATTGTTTTTCAAAATACGTTAGTTGTGCGGTAAAATTATTTGAGATCGAGTTAAGGGTTCCAGCATTATTTGTTCGTAAAATTGTTGAATTCGTTTGCTGAAAAGTAGGTGATGGTACTTTATATAGCTTTGGCTTTGTCATGGTCGTAATCGACTGCGATTCAAAATATTTTTTTGCTACTCAAAGATTGGTATTAATTGATGTTGTGATGTTAAAGTTAACACACTCATTGGTTCCCACCTAATTTGATGAAGTCGTCGAATTTTTTTTTACAATAAATCATTAACTTGTATATGCCTCAAATTGTGTTGAGGAGTTATTTTTTTAAATGTTCAATAAACAGAGTATTTCAAATTTGAGTTACGTTTCGAAGATATGGTTGCCGTAACTGATCTTTCAAAATTCGGTACCGAAAAGCAAAGAAGTCAGTGCTTCGATCGGCATCAAAAATGTTTGAGGTCCCCTCTGAATTGTTTTAGACAACTTTAGGAATTAATTTCGTCTGTACTTTTCTACCAATAACTCTCGAAAGCCGCAACCCTTTTGGAGCTCGGCACTGTCCTAAATTAAAAAATTTGGCACCGCAAAGTATAGAAGTCAGTGCTTCGATCGGCATCAAAAAATGTTTGAGGTCCCCTCTGAATTGTTTTAGACAACTTTAGGAATTAATTTTGTCTGTACTCTTTTACCAGTAACTCTCGAAAGTCGCAACTCTTTTGGAGCTCGGCACTGTCCTAAATTAAAAAATTTGGTACCGCAAAGTATAGAAGTCAGTGCTTCGATCGGCATCAAAAAATGTTGGAGGTTCTCTCTGAATTGTTTTAGACAACTTTAGGAATTAATTTCGTCTGTAGTCTTCTACCAATAACTCTCGAAAGCCGCAACCCTTTTGGAGCTCGGTACTGTCTTAAATTAAAAAATTCGGTACCGCAAAGTATAGAAGTCAGTGTTTCGATCGGCATCAAAAAATGTTTGAGGTCCCCTCTGAATTGTTTTAGACAACTTTAGGAATTAATTTTGTCTGTACTCTTTTACCAGTAACTCTCGAAAGTCGCAACTCTTTTGGAGCTCGGCACTGTCCTAAATTAAAAAATTTGGTACCGCAAAGTATAGAAGTCAGTGCTTCGATCGGCATCAAAAAATGTTGGAGGTTCTCTCTGAATTGTTTTAGACAACTTTAGGAATTAATTTCGTCTGTAGTCTTCTACCAATAACTCTCGAAAGCCGCAACCCTTTTGGAGCTCGGTACTGTCTTAAATTAAAAAATTCGGTACCGCAAAGTATAGAAGTCAGTGCTTCGATCGGCATCAAAAAATGTTTGAGGTCCCCTCTGAGTTGTTTTAGACAACTTTAGGAATTAATTTTGTCTGTACTCTTCTACCAGTAACTCTGGAAAGCCGCAACCCTTTTGGAGCTCGGTACTGTCTTAAATTAAAAAATTCGGTACCGCAAAGTATAGAAGTCAGTGCTTCGATCGGCATCAAAAAATGTTTGAGGTCCCCTCTGAGTTGTTTTAGACAACTTTAGGAATTAATTTTGTCTGTACTCTTCTACCAGTAACTCTGGAAAGCCGCAACCCTTTTGGAGCTCGGCACTGTCTTAAATTAAAAAATTCGGTACCGCAAAGTGTAGAAGTCAGTGCTTCGATCGGCATCAAAAAATGTTTGAGGTCGCCTCTGAGTTGTTTTAGACAACTTTAGGAATTAATTTTGTCTGTACTCTTCTACCAGTAACTCTGGAAAGCCGCAACCCTTTTGGAGCTCAGCACTGTCTTAAATTAAAAAATTTGGTACCGCAAAGTGTAGAAGTCAGTGCTTCGATCGGCATCAAAAAATGTTTGAGGTCCCCTCTGAGTTGTTTTAGACAACTTTAGGAATTAATTTTGTCTGTACTCTTCTACAGTAACTCTGGAAAGCCGCAACCCTTTTGGAGCTCGGCACTGTCTTAAATTAAAAAATTCGGTACCGCAAAGTGTAGAAGTCAGTGCTTCGATCGGCATCAAAAAATGTTTGAGGTCGCCTCTGAGTTGTTTTAGACAACTTTAGGAATTAATTTTGTCTGTACTCTTCTACCAGTAACTCTGGAAAGCCGCAACCCTTTTGGAGCTCGGCACTGTCTTAAATTAAAAAATTCGGTACCGCAAAGTGTAGAAGTCAGTGCTTCGATCGGCATCAAAAAATGTTTGAGGTCGCCTCTGAGTTGTTTTAGACAACTTTAGGAATTAATTTTGTCTGTACTCTTCTACCAATAACTCTGGAAAGCCGCAACCCTTTTGGAGCTCAGCACTGTCTTAAATTAAAAAATTTGGTACCGCAAAGTGTAGAAGTCAGTGCTTCGATCGGCATCAAAAAATGTTTGAGGTCCCCTCTGAGTTGTTTTAGACAACTTTAGGAATTAATTTTGTCTGTACTCTTCTACAGTAACTCTGGAAAGCCGCAACCCTTTTGGAGCTCGGCACTGTCCTAAATTAAAAAAATTGGTACCGCAAAGTATAGAAGTCAGTGCTTCGATCGGCATTAAAAAATGTTTGAGGTCCCCTCTAAATTGTTTTAGACGAGTTTAGGAATTAATTTCGTCTGTACTCTTCTACCAATAACTCTCGAAAGCCGCATCCCTTTTGGAGCTCGGTACTGTCCTAAATTAAAAAATTCGGTACCGCAAAGTATAGAAGTCAGTGCTTCGATCGGCATTAAAATATGTTTGAGGTCCCTTCTGAATTGTTTTAGACAACTTTAGGAATTAATTTTGTCTGTACTCTTCTACCAGTAACTCTCGAAAGCCGCAACCCTCTTGGAGTTCGGTACTGTCCTAAATTAAAAAATTCGGTACCAACACGATCGGGTTCAAACGCACGCGAGTCGGTAAGGTGTACGGTTTAGTCCGAGTCAAGAAGCTAAGTTTCTAGTTTTCGCCCTAAATTAGTCCTGTTAAACAAATAAAATGATATCGTTGTTAATATTAACAGTCTATTCCAATAATTGATGTTGTTTATATGAACAGTGTTGCCAATTAGAAGTTGTTAATAGCAAACAATTGTTGCTCGATAAACTTTGGTACAAAAATTTATAAACAGAACTTGGTTCGCCTAATGAGATGTAATTAGAAAATAATATAATAATTAGGAGCTTATAATACTGCTGCAATTTATATTGAGTTAACAAACATTTATGGACTAAATTTGCAATACAAATTGCTTTTAATTATCAACACCGGTTGAGGGCAAATATGTTTGAGCCAATATTTAGAAGTCATGTTGACAATTTTTACCCCTGTATCGTTAGTGCTATTTGTGACTGCTAATTAATTGCGCGCTATTTACATACAGGAACATGACTTCCAAAATTAGGGATCTTCTACAGAACAAAAATTAATAAATCGACATACATCGCTACATCGTCACATTCTCTGTTACCTAAAGAATCGCGATGGGGTTTTCAGTGATTGAGTTGTATCCGAGGGTGTACCTAAAGGTACTATAATACGGGACTCATTTTCAGAAAGTAGAAATAATCACCGATTGAGTCACTGGCTCAATTAAATAGCGTGGTTGGCAAGTGAAAATGGCGTACTAATAGTAAAATTTTAAAACTCGATAGCGGAGTCTCCGCTCTTGCCTTAAAATATTTTAAATGGATTTTTTTTCTCAATTGAAATTTTTTCCTCTTGTAGAGAAAGGTTCAAGGTATGCCTGTTTTGTAGTTTTTTTAATTTTTTGTTGGTATTCCCCGGAAATGCCTTTCAAAGTTAGTCATTTTGCAAATTTTACACTCGCCTTTGAAAGATATTTTCACGGGCACCTACTGACACCAAATTTAAAAGAAAACGTCATTAGACGGACATACCTTAAATCTCTTTCTATAAGAGGAGAAAGTTTCAATTGAGAAAACAATGCATTCGTAAAATTATAAGGCAACAGCGAAAACTCTGCATCAGGAATATTTTTAGACGTTTGCCATTACGCTAGGGCGTTTACAATTTCACTTTCAAGTCCCCTTAAATACAGGTGCTCGATAATCCAATTTACCGATTTTATTCAATTAATGGACCTATTTTTATTCTTTTTGAAATTTTATCGGGCCACTTTGTGAAGTGAAATTTTCCAGCAACATAATTTCAATTTTGTCCACCTTGAAGTGCCTAGGTTAAGTAGGTATACCCTATCGTATTTACAAATTTTTTTCTTCCAAAATTTAACACAAAAAATCTCACACAGGCAAATTTATAATTTCTCCCTTTATTAATCCAACTTAAGTTTTAAGAGCAAAATATATTAACTTATAAAATTTAATTAGTAAAAATAAAATTTATATAATGAAAAGCTCTGAGAGATAAAGCACAACGAATTCACGAAATTAACAAGCGTAATGTCTGGAAGATTTGTCTAAAGTTGGCAAACGCGTTTCTGCAATCATCTAATTGTTAAACTTTACTACAGAAGCAAGACTTATCTAAAAATATACCTTAAAATATAATATTTAAATACATTCACCTTATATATTATATGAAAAGGAAAATGTAGGGGAGGGGGAATACATTATGTTTAGTTATAAGAGGCTTTCAAGTCGTAAGCATCTTTGTCTCTTGCCTTTTCGATTAATTGATTTTGGTTTGTAGTTCATCTAAGTAGTTTCTACGATAGTTACTTAGTTCTTACATCTTTAGAGATCAGAATATTTGAGCTACTGTCCAAACCCCTTCGATAGGTTCTTGAACCAGGACGCTCCCTTTTTATTACTAAGAAGGCCACTGAGAGGCTTTCTTCCCTATATTTCTGCTTGGATAATTTTATAGAATTTCTCATTGTCCTGGCTCCTCGTTTCAAGTACAAAATATTTTTGTTTTTTGGTCTTTACGAGGCGGTAATGTTCTCCTTTTAATAATTATAATAATAAGTGTCTTTATTTTGCCGACATATAATTTTTAAATTACAAGGTGTACATGTGTACGGGTGAAAAAAGGCAAAGTTCGGCACAATGCTGCTCTTCCACTTAACCTACACTTAATAACACAATCCGCACATTGACATTGGGGACGTTCGACCTATATCTGAATTTTCTATCCAAGTACCCAGTGCCTAGGACAGCGTGTTATAACGATCTTACGGAACATCGACGCAGAGTGCTGCAACCGTCTGTTGTACATATTGGGCCATTTAGCATCTTCAAACGCACTAAGGCACGGACCATATACAGCATTGCATAATGTAAACTTTGCCTCAACTGAAAACATGTGTCTATATACGGAAATAAAAGCTTTAGGCAGGGTGAGCCAAGATTCGTAACCGAATTTAACAACCGCACATCTTGGCCATTAACAATTATGGAAATATTGGCTCGCGCAGCTCGACGGAGTCGCTTTGGTCCAAAGAGGATCATTTGGGGAGTATTTGCTTTAATGACCAGAGAATGCCTAGCAGATTCGTTAACAACATCTCTCATGAACCTGTCTGCAAGCCCAGTACACGTCTCCAGGCGAAAAAGATAAATAAATTTGCATACCATCGGCACACTGGTGACAATAGCAATTATGGAAGGCCTTATTTAAATATATTTATAACGTGAAATGTGGGGGCCCTAGAATAGAGCCCTGCGGGACACCGGACACAACTCTAATAGGGCTCGACAAGGTACCAGCAACCCCATGGAACTATAAAATAAGTGGATGGGTTGAACGAGCTAAGAACATGAAGTGCCTGGTTATGAACAAGCTCTCAGTTGCATAAAGAAATTCTGAGAAGTACCCTGAGAGTACCTTGGTGTAATCAGCTTCAATTACTGGTGCTACCCTCAAACTAGCTTAGAACCATTCCACTTATTTGATAGTTCCATGAGCAACCCCAACCGCTGTAAGATCTATCGCTGAGATAATCTCGAAACAGCATTAATGGAATAGACTCTAGATCTACGTATTTTAAAATAGGCGATAAACGGGCCTCGTGGTTAATAGTATCGAATGCTTCACTATCGAGAATTACGAGAAGAATGGATCAGTTCTAGATATTATGTTTATGTCGTTGGTAAAATCTAACTATTTTTGTAACAGGCTCATTCGTTGCTCGGTTCACGCAGTCAACTCCCCAAATTCTGAATAAAATGAAAGGGTCGAGCCACAGCCCCACTTTTCTCCAAATTTCCTTACAAATATCCCAAATTTCACATTTATATTTTTCGTGTCGAAAATAACAAATTCTATGGACTGCTTTCGGAAGGAGTTAGAAAATCGAAACAAGGGTCGTTCGATTTTGTTTCCTTTTTATCCTTTATTTTCCAATACGTCGAGTCTGGAAGTTGTTGTACACGTATTTGCATTATTCATTAAATTAGAGGAGAGAGAAAAAAGTGTAGAAAATTCGTTTACAAAACTTTTCAAATTAGACTCGTAAGTGTTCACTTAAATGAATATTAATTTGCTTTGTTTTAAAACGTAATACGAAATTTAATTTATTATAATACTAAGTTTTATAAGTTCTTGTATGGCAACATAAAATTTGTAATAAAGAAACTCAATTTATCTTATAATAGAGCGTAGACTAAAAGTTCTAATATAAACTTGTAGATTTAACTACGTTTTATTTTCTTGTTTCAACAATATTTGGTTTAACTAATATGTCAACTTTTGTACGTAATGACTTCCATTTTCAACTTTCTATTCATTTTGTAATAAACAAGGAAACGAATTTCATTTTATGACAGCTTTTCCTACATTTTTGTACAATTGCCGTTCTTATAATATCCGCAATATTTTCTAAAGAATTTATACGTTTTACTCCGATTGTTCTTCAATTTCTCCTCTCGTAACGACGTATAGAACTCGCATAACAAATAAAACAACTAAGACGGTAATTGCAAATCTCTAATAGCGTAGTGCATTTAATACAGTACTTATTAACGGGACCACCCTGTGGGTAAACATAATAAATATGTAGTTGGAATGGCGGATTAATGTATTCGCATTCCTGTTAGGGCTGTTAGGGTTACAGGTTCTAATCTCTTGCCCTCGATAGCATACGTACGGTAATCAATCATCCCAAAATTGAAATTTATACACACCCTGTACATTTTATTGTCTCAAACGTGTCTGTTTGTCCGTGTACGACAATTAATCAGATTTTTTAATTAATAACTTTGCTAAATCGATATTAAATTTAATTAAAATTTATAATGGTCCATAATACAGTGTTTACTACCCTTAAAGTGAAATGGTCAAGCTTCTACCTAATTGATTCGTATACAGGTGACTAGTGGTGCAGGTGACGTAAACTCGATAGTTTTTGTTCGTGTAACCGCACGTTGATTTAACCAACGTAATTTGCGTAAAAGTCTTCTACAATTAAACGTTTCCAATGCGAAAAATTACCGGGGGAAAAGATTTTTGTTTCCAAGAAAATTTCTATGCACTTCGTGTTGGCGTAAGGGAGTAAATTGATTATTGTAGTGTTACGAAAGCTTTTGGTTCCTTGTTGAAAAGTAGATTTGAGCCCTTCAAATCATCGTGTTGTGTCTGCCTTAACAATCAATAAAATGAAACTTTTCTTAACAACCCTTGTTAGTAGTTGAAATAAATATATAAAAACCTTGAAAAAAAAACTAATTTATCTTTATAACGAGTATCGAATTCAAGTTTTTCGCAAAACTCCCGTTCAATCAAATCAACATAGTTAAAATAAATTGCGATAGAAGAAAACGTAGAATAGTATTGAATGTCAATATATTTGCCATCGCGTACTGAAAATAGTTTTTCATACTCTTTAAGTCGTCTTTCCATTAAGGAGAAAATACTGCATCGCTTGTAAACACGGAACTTGTTTTAAACCTATTTACTTACAATCGAAACTTGAAGTAACATTTATTGTGAAAGATGGTTCCATTTTAAATCTTGCCTTTCGAAAAAAAAAAAGGTAAAAAAAAACAAACAAATGCGAGCCCTTCTTTTTAAATCATTTGACAAATTACGTAAAATTTGGAGTTTAGAAATTTGTTGTAAACATCACAAGCGTCGCGACGGAAGTAGTAATGTTCGGTGTGACAGATTTGACCAATCAACTACACGGATGTACCGTGACAAGGTCTCTAGTGACCTCTACTTAACCTCACCCTTCATCGGATTATCACTACTTTCCTCTTGTCTTATATAACTTTTGTATCCTTCGCACGACTTTCTGAATTTTTCAACTTGTTGTTTTATGGACTCTTATTTATTTTGGATTTATTTCGAAACAAAAATTTATCTTTATGTAACGCTAAACCTCACATTTGTTCGTAAATTATGAAAATGTTCCCTCGAAACTCTTCTTATTTAAAATACATTGTCAACTCACACGCATATTCACCCTAAGGATTTTAAATTGTTATTTACGGGGTGTTTCAGGTTAATCTCGCGAAACTTTATAGACCTTAACGAAGGGTTATTTTGCATACCCTTTGAATAAATCATCCTACTATTTCGTACAAACAAAATAAAATTGATTAATCAACCCTAGTTGGATAAAAATTAAGTAAAAACGTCCGATTATTCGTTTTCTTAAGTGGCCAAACTATCGTAGAATAGTTTTCAAAATCGTGAAACTACTTTACCCGATAGTTCGTCAATTGATAGGATTTTACTACAGCAACTTTCAAAGGTTTCGCGGACTGGCTTGGAATCACTGCTCTACATAAATATTTGAGGAACTCCACAGTCCTGAAGTATTAATTGTTTTATCTTCTGAATAAGAAAGTCGTTGGTGTAAATGGGGGAATTTGATTTAATTACGCTTCTTAATAATTGGGGTTTAAACAAAAGGCAAAATGCGTCAATTGTAGTAACAGTGACCGCTGGCGCCCTCTAGTGGATTATGGTACATTACTATCTAACGAATCTTGACCAATTAGACCAAACTCAAAATTACGAATAAATTGTTGCTACCGCGTCTCTTATTACAGTTGAATAAACAACAAAAATAGTTTTTCAAGAAGAACTTATTTTTGCAAATAAAACGTAAACTTTCGAAACGCCCGGTAGACAAAAATAGTTCTGTAGTTCCTTTTTATGGCTTTAATTTTAAATTGGAATTTTTATAACTTCTAAAAGTAATTATTAGTTTAATGTCGAATACCTACTCCAACATTTTTAGCGGCTTAAAAATAAGAAAAATGAAAATACCAGCTGCATCTAACCTGTTTTCCCGTAGCCCTGCTTTTTTCGAGAAACATTGGTTTCAAGAAAAAAAATTTTCTTAGCCGTTTGTACTGTATCTGTTCGTCTATTCGCTTGTCTGTCCGTTCGTTGTTGGTCTGCCTATATTTTTCTGTGTGTGTAGGTTAGGCCCAGTTTTATAAACGAGATAATCACGGAGTCAGAGTTCGGATTATTTATCGGGGGGGGGGGGGGGGGACTTGCCGAAAACTGAGTGGGCCATCAAATATACTTATATCAGTAGATTTTAACATCGTATTGAGTTTTCATAGAAGCGCGTTTAACCTTATTACGTCACATCAAGACTGTAGTCGAGGGTGCGAGACCAACGGGGTTTGTACTCTTTCCAAAATATTTCAGAGGTCAGCAGAACGCCATTGATAAACCATTAATAGAAATAGTTACTTGTTATTTACCAATTTGTCGGATTACTCTTCGCTGTACTATGAAACGATACAAACAGAGATGCCTGCCGCAGATTTTCAAGCAAAGAGGGGTTCATAAAGAGAACCTCGTCTCAAACTCCTAGATACTATTGGAATTATAAGTGTCCAAGAGGATTCTGCATGTTGAGACTGCGGAGTATACGGAGAAAAGAATGAATCTTCTCATTGAGAGAGTATAAACTGAGTTCTGCTTCTCTTACTATCTTTAAAAAGACCAGCCTAAGTGCAAGGAGCTACGGCCCCGCGTCATAATAATAGCGACGAGTTACGAGTTAATTGTAGACAACTACTGAAACTGAAAATTCCCTATTCAATGTGAGAAATCTTATCTCATATCCATCGAAAATCGTAATCATGATGGTTTTGTAGTGAGGTGACCAATCCAAAACCAGGCGGATTTTCAGGGAGGCCAGGCTACCCCAGGCCCCCCCGTAGTTACGTGTCTGCTCAGGATTAACCCAGCAGAGTGAATTTGATGTTGATTTAGATTGATCGTGGAGTTAACTCAACTACAACTACCCTTTGTGTGTGAACTACGGATTGGACAGTCCTGCATTAAGGTAAACCTAAACCTCGGGTGCACTATCTCTGTATACGGCTTTTTACCGAAAACAAACTGTCTCCACTCTTTTATGGGAACTTACGTCTCCAACTTAAGAAAATTACCTGACTTTGAAAAGCTCACAAAAAGCCCCTTAACCATCAGTTCAGAAAGTCAGTTGCCTTCAATGTCTCTTTCTCTCGGTTTTCAACTGGTTGGGCTATTTTCTCAAAGAAATCTGATGAAAGGCCCGGAAGACGACAAGTAAAGCTGACTAACTTTGTGTAGAAAATCTCACAGCAACTATAGCGGTACAATTCAAGTAAACCATTATTTAATTTTTGCCCCTTTCTCATCCCCGCACCTATTAATATTGCTCTTATACTTCAAAATGAGACTCTTCTCAAAATTTTTGAGCTTTTCTCGTTCAAAACTGTACTACGATCTCTTTAGTTTTTCCCAAAACTACGTCCAATAGACCGGGTCGCATTTTTGATGATAACTAACTACAGAATATTTAAGTTTTTGAGGTTTAAAAAATGCAGGAGTTTGACTAAAACAACTTTTTTTTCCAACCTGTAGATGTGCAAATTTGTCTCATGCACAAAACCCGACATTTCTAAATTAGGTGATAGTCGACTCGTATTAGATGCATAAAAACTTGCCAGTTTGAATCTTCATCGGCGCTAAGTTTTTTTTAAACAAATAAATATTTAAATTATTTCAATTAATAAGCACGCGAGAGAGAGGCAAATAGTAGTGCAAGTTATAAACTATTAACTAATAAGACAAAGAACGAATTGATAGCACACACCATCAAGGTCTTAACCACCGTGAGAAACTAAAGCCGGTCTACCGGATTACAATTTTTTGGTCGATAATTTATTATAATTTTTGTCTAGTTCGAAATGTGAACAATTTTCTTAATTTTTAATGTAAGAGATAACGAAATTCCCGTTCGAGCACCAACCTCGTTCGCTACAAATAGATACACTGAAGCTGTGGAAAAACTACGCTTCATAGATTTTCCTCTCGGTATTCGGTTACAGATATATATATATATTTGTAAATTAATATTCATGTAGGTAATGGCAATTAAATTTAAAAATTCATACAACTAGTAGCAAATTAGTCGAGCATAAACGTTATTGTGGGCGTGAGATTATTGCGTGTTCAGAATTTAAAGTATCAGTGGCGTCACCACAACGATTACAATCTCATCATCCTTTAAGGGATTAATTCGTCAAGTCCCCTTTATTAACTAAATGGCCAGATTAAGTAAGGCGTGCAAGAAGAAGAATAGCCGAAAAAAAATTTTTCCCTTTTGTATACTCTTTTTCTCGAAAGAAATTGCCCCTTGTTTTGTGACAAAAGCAAATTAAAATTGCGTGTTATTTTGTAGTTTAACGAAAGAGTGGATTAATAAAAAAGGGGCAAATTTGTAAATAAAACGCTTTTATTTCGTCCATTTTCAGTTTCGAACTTAGTATTGTGTGTTTATCAAATTAAGGTTTTTAAAGGTGTAATTTTGCTTTATTTGTCGTGTTTAAATTAGCACATTTTGTTGCTATTTTAGGTCTAGGTATAAATCTAAC
Organism: Malthinus flaveolus; assembly: GCA_950108345.1. Lineage (NCBI taxonomy): Eukaryota > Metazoa > Arthropoda > Insecta > Coleoptera > Cantharidae > Malthinus > Malthinus flaveolus. The sequence continues at coordinate 3,951,558 of OX467287.1, read as the reverse complement.
GTCGGCTATAAAAGGATATCAAGACTTAATTCTACGGTTAACTTTAAATTCCTAAAATTAACTCCCAACAGTATCTGAAACCAAATCACGTTTTATTGTTTTCTCTTCGAAATACTGCTTCAGCACAATTTTGTTTCGAATTACAGCATTTTAACGAAATGCACGATGGGTCGTTACAGGACTTTTTTTAGTTACTTAAATTACCCCCTCCACTCTCCTCTCAAGCCTTCAGAGTATTTGTAAATTATGGTGCTTGCAAGGAAACAGGTAAGAAGGCGAAGCGAAACATTATTTTTGGCAGTAAAAGCGTTCACATTTGACAAAAGTTGGAATATCTTTGGCGAAATTTCTATAAAAATCAAATTCGACTACTTCCGATTTTTTTTTAATTTTTGAGCCCTTACCGGTGGAAGCTAAAAATCCCGAGCCGGGTCTCAAACTTATTTTGGGCCTTCCTCTATCGTCTCACAGAGGTTGCTGAAATTTTTATCTGACAAACGCACAGGGTGGACGGAGTTCGGATTTTTCTCCAGGAACGTGCCCAAAACTTCTCACCCAACTGGAACAGTCTCTTAGCCTCGAGAGATGTAAAGTTTGCGCTACAGTTCGGAAATTAATTGTTAGTCCAGCTCCGTACCACTGAACCGTATTTTCTTCGGGCTAGTCTGGTACTTCCAGGGGCTAGCCCTTAAAACGGCGGATGCTCTTCCTTATCCTGCATTTGATGCAGGTAATGGGATGAGCGCCGACGTATAAAACTGGAAGTAGAGGGGTTCCAACGTATGCGTCTCATGGTCTGTTTAATTACACCCGCTATTTCGGAGCGTTGGTCTCTCGACGGAGCCATACGTGATCATTCGATCAATGGGCTGCTGCAATCTCTGCCGGCGAAGAAACATAAAGCTCTTGGCGCAGAACAAGTTGTCATTTGCGTAAAAGAGGTCCGAGAATGTGGGAGTAGGGAAGAGTGAGAGTGTTACCCTGGCGTACTCGGACACGCACACTTCTGAGCAACCCCCCCCCTTACGTTGCTGATGCTTCACTTTTAGATACTCCCAAATTAGCTTATAACACTTATTTTCCAGTTCCATGGCTTTTTCGTGTCCCGAATTATTACCAATCACGCTCTTCCGCGCGTACTGTGGCGCGTGGTGGTTCACCTTAAATATTCCATTCTAATATTGATACTGCGGGCAGAAGTTTACCTTCTGATGTGGTTGAATTCACAGGGGCTTATGGCTTAACTAGAGAGTGGTGACTCCATCAACCTGCTTACTATACTAGGGGAGCAGGAAGACCCTAGATCCTGATAATTATTGAATGCAAAAACTCCAGCTTTTTTCCAGAAGTGGTTTCATTGTAGATGCTGGCGGGAGGGGCGTTGCTAACCCCGAACCGGTGACCAGTCCGGGTTAAACTGGTACTGCGGGCAGACGTCTAAAGACTTCTGATGAGGTTGCATTCGCAGGGGATAGTGGGTTCCTGGAGGGTAATCGATTCCAATCAGCCTACTCTCTTTAACCCTTAATGTTGATAGCTACGAAGATGGGTGCAAGGGGGAGAGCAGGTGGATCACAGATCCCTATAATCGCCGAAACAAGAGTATACCTTGGTTTAGTAAAGTTTAGTATGAGGGGGAGCAGGAAAGCCCTAGATCCTGTTAATGAATGAATGCAAAGACTCCAGCTTTTTCCCAGAAGTGGTTTCATTGTAAGTATAGCTCTATTCCAGTTTATGTCAGCTCGGGAATCAATTGTTAGTCCAGCTCCGTACCACTGAACCGCTACGACCTCTACTTCGTATTTTCTTGATATCTTTTACGCCATTTAATTAAAAGTAATTGAAAAAAAATTAATTGCTGATCTACTATTTGATATTTTGAGATCATTAATACGGAAACATTAAGTAGATATTTATAGCGTCTTTAAGTTTTTGTTAAGAGCTGCCTTTCTGGATTGAACTAATGCCTTTGGTTGCCAAATGCAATTCGTATCTTATACGAGACAAAAAGTTGTTTTTAAAGGTTCGATGACACCATCCAATACGAAACCTAGTCGATTTTATGTGTGAAGATTATTACATCAAGTTTTAGAAAAAAAATATTTAACAAAATACTCTGTTATTAATTACTATAATTAATTTCAAATAAAATTTTTTTTCATTTTCATAATATACGATTCAATTTTTTTAAATATTAATATTAGATATTAGTAATAATATATTATATTTTCAATAAAATAATTAAAAATGCTAATGAAGACGTATTTTATTTGAAAAGAAATTTTGAGATTATTGCCTATAATTAATTACGTAAACAAGGAGTCAAAATTTAAAAAGTTAACCATTAATAAAAGAAGCAATGAAAACCGGAAAATTTTCTGTCAAAAAAGTAAAATATTGGTTTTAAATTTCTACAGCTTGATTTACTAATAATAATTTACTAAATCTATATCCCATTATTATTAAAGCTTTTTGCCACTTGCAATTAATTATTTTTGCGGTATAATATTACGATTAGAAAAACATTTGACTGAAATTTGTTGAGAAATAAACAGAAACTAATTGAGCGTGTCAGTTTTGCTCTCGATTGCGATTATTTCAAGAGGCGCGATTTTTAAATCCCACTTCTGATATCTTACCAGAGCCCGATCGAATCAAGAACTCTCTGTGGCTACCAAATTTTGAGAGTTGTCTCCTCCACAAAAATTCGTCTAATTTGTTTTCTACTAACCGCTAGATGTCAGTAGTTGACTTACGCTCGGATAGGACTTACCTCTATGAACTGTTATAATTTCTAATACAAATTTTGAATGAACGTATTTTACTACGTGTAGTTTAGCGTCTCCCACGTAACAACCTATGGTTAAAAGAACCAAACCGGTTGCTACGGAAACGAACTTGTCCTTAAGGTGCTTCTCACACTTTTTAATGAATAAGTCGTATCCTGTTTCCATTAAATAAACTAAACACGAAAAGAGTATACGGTATTAGAGCGTGATGTGCAAAAATAAATAAATAAATTAAGGCAATAAATTCGTTACCATTAATTGAATTATTGAAAATTAATCCTTTACCCTTGCTACCACTCCATTATAACAAAGGAGTTGTCAGATTTAATGACGTATGTTCTTCATAATTGGTTTAAATATTTAAATCGAGGTGAAATGGAAATAAGACCAATTAGTATTCATGAAAATCGATTTATTGGTGGTTTTCGACGTAAAAATAAAAATGTTCGTGGCTTTTAATTATATTTTTCCGATTGTTTTTGTTCGCTTATAGGTACGGTTTACACATATTCCTCGTTTGTACGATTATGAATTTATATTCGATTATTTAAAAAAAAATTAACCTCCCTATAAAGTCAAGTTTGCACCATTGTGTGGTATATTTTTCCGGCGATTTAGCAACAATTGCACCAACTGGCGTGAAGTATTCCCTATTGAATGTCTTGCCTTGTCTGAGAATTGAGAAGAAATTGAACTGAAATTAAACGTTCGGTTGAAGACCTTATACATTACGGACTTGATAACTTTTATATTTTTTTCTTCCTATTTATAATTCGTTTAATCTTTTTTTCAAATTTAAACGCCAATTGCTTTAATATTTTTTTCAAGACTTGTTTGAAATTCTTAGGGACAAAAAAGGGATTGAATAAAAAGACGAAGTAATACCAAATGGAATTAATTTCAAATCGCCTTCTATCTAACTTCCTCAAAATCCCACTGTTTACACCTTCTGTTAATTTTGTGGGGGGTTGAACATTTCAACCCTCAAAAAATTGTTCTTGGCAAAATCTCGAGAACTAACACGTCTATGTAAAGAAGACTTAAACAAAGATTGTTCCTCATTCAAATCTCTACTAATTTTGTGAGTACATTTTTTTGTGGAAGCACCGATAAGACCAGAAAAGGTGCCTTAATAGATAAGTTGACCTGCCATTAACCTAAAATACGAAATATCTCTCGAGTTTTCGCTCTACATCTGCACCCATCCTCTCAAATTCATTTTGATCGTCACTAAAATGGGAATAACATAATATATACACAGAGTTTCATATTTGGACAAAATACTTTGATCTCTATCTTTTATGAGACCACCCTGTATAATTAATAATAATTTGAAAGAAAAAATAGCTCTAGGACAACTACATTATCGTCGGTTTAATTAGCAAAGGGCCTAGCTACAATACTTGGTCAAAATTAAATTTCAGACTTTCGATTCAGATTTGAAAGTTAGATTCAGACTACAAACTTCAAGCTCAGACTTCAGACTTTCGACTAGACTTCAGTCTTTGGAGTTCAGAAATCAGCCTTCTGACTTTAAACTTCTGATTTCAGACTAAGATTTTTATGACATCTAATGGGCAGAAGACTTATAACTTTCGATTCAGACGATTTTGATTCAGACTTCAGACTTTAGATTCAGATTTTAGACTTAAAGTTCTGACTTCAGACTTTATATTCAGACTTTAAATTCAGATGTCAAATTCAGATTCAAATTCAGTCAGATTCAGACTTTAGATGCTGACTTCAGACTTTTAATTCTGAGTTCAGACATTAGATTGAGACTTCTTACTTTATATTTATACTTCAGACTTTAGTCCCAACTTAAGACTTTATATTCGTACTTCAGACTTTAAGTTCCGACTTCAGACTTTAGAGTTTAGACCTTAAACTCGCTTCAGACGTCAAACTTCATTCTTCAGACTGGAGAAATTAGTTTAGACTTTGGTATTTTTTCTCTATATTTCTTCCCAAATATACATATAGCACACACTTTTATGGTGACCAAATATTGCAGTCCTAAGTCAGACTTCAGACTTTAGATTCAGATTTCAAACTTTAAGTTCTGACTTCAGACTTTATATTCAGACTTTAAATTCAGATGTCAAACTTTAAATTCCAACTTCAGACTTTAGATTCAGATTGCAGATTTTAAACTTTGGATTTCAGACTCCGATGTCCAGCCTTTAGTCTCTAGACTTCAGATTTCAGACTTCATACTTAAGATTTAGTTTTCAGACTTCAGACTTTAGATTCAGATTTCAGACTTTAAGTTCTGACTTTAGACTTTAAATTCAGATGTCAAACTTTAAATTCCAACTTCAGACTTTAGATTCAGATTGCAGATTTTAAACTTTGGATTTCAGACTCCGATGTCCAGCCTTCAGTCTCTAGACTTCAGATATCAGTCTTCAGACTTCATACTTAAGATTCAGATTTCAAACTCCAGACTTTTGACCCAGATTTCCGGCTTTAGATTTAGATTCAAACTTCAGATTGTAGAGACAAACTTCAGGTTTCACTCTTCACTTTAATAGTTGGCCAAAATGAGATTTTAATGCCATCTAATGTACGGACTTTAAACTTTCGATTCAGACTTCAGAAGTCAGATTCAGACTTTTAATTCCGACTTCAGACTTTTCAGACAGTTTAAACCTTAAACTCGCTTCAGACGTCAAACTTCATTCTTCAGACTGGAGAAATTAGTTTAGGCTTTGGTATTTTTTCTCTATATACATATAGCTCAAAATTTTATGGTGACCAAATATTGCAGTCCTAAGTCAGACTTCAGACTTCAAACTCAAACTTTAGAATTCAGTCTTCCGACAATAATCTTCAGACTTCAGTCTTCAGACTTCAGTCCTCAGACATTAATCTTCAGACTTCAGTCTTCAGACTTGAATCTTCAGACATCAGTCTTCAGACTTGAGAAATTAGTTTGCGGTTCGGTATTTCTCTTCTATATTCTTGCTTAATGGGTAACCCAACAATTTTATGTTTGCCCAATATTGCAGTTAGGCCCTTTGCTAATGACACCGACGATATACGCCAATTTATATACTTTTTTATAGTCAAGGCACACTGACCCCCTTGCTTGAGGTGCTCCTTTTGAACAATATTCTTTAGTGTAGTGTAGAGGCTTATAACTTTTTATCCAGGCTCTAAACTTCCCAATCGTTCTAAAATTTAAAATTTTTGTAAAATGCAGGTTCCAATATAAGTAACGTAATTAGGTTAGGTTAGGTAATTCATCACATTTTTACGTTTTTTATAGCAAAAAAGATATTTGGCTTTGCCATACTGTTTGGTCACCTTGTATAGCACGAATAAAGTATAACCAACGTTATCCAACGTTCTTGAGACGTTTGTAGTGCTGGGCATTTATTAGATAAATTAACGAACATTATTCCTAACTAATACACGGTTTGGAACACAGTTATTGAACTATCTCAGAGAGTTTAAAACAGAAGAAGCAACAAGACTAACCAACCCTTAGCTCTGATTTCAGACAAATATTGCACAAAACCATCGCTGACCTCCCGCAAACTCGTGCCACTGTTAACAGTTTGGAAATCGTTCTTCATTAAGTTTGTCCAATTTTAAAACTTAAAAATAAATCATGTCTAGACAGATTTTAAAAGGTTTTTCAATGTACACTCAACCACAAAAAAATTTATTGAGCACTGGTAAGTGGAACTTTCTTCTTTTCATATACAATTTTAACAGAGAATGGTATAATTTCGTTGCCGAAATTGCGGACTTGTGGACATAGGCCTTCGCCAAACAATCTGTAGTGGCCAATAATTATTTCTTAGACTGTACTATTGTAGTTCTCTTAGTTCACTCTTATGATAAGGGGGCGAGGCAGCAATCAGTAAAAACGTTCGAATAAACAACGTTAAATCCCTATGTTACTCTTTGGTGGTTTATACCCGGTATAATCATTTGAAATTTGTTTGTTCTTCAACAAATTCGCAGTTTCAATTTGAGAAGTTCGGGAAAAAGTCTGTGATATTTGCCGTAGTCGAAACATTTAATTATAAACTTTTTCTAATCTAGATAAGTAGTTGAAATCTTTATTTTCCAAAATTAGACACGTAGTTACTTGTTATTATTATTAAATAGAATTTTAGACACGTAAAGAGCGGAACTTATAATTGGATTTAATTTTTAGCAAACACCCAACAACCTTATTACAACAATTTCGTTTCCCCTTATCACCAAACGTGGACGCAAACACAACAAATTTTACATTTTCCCGAAGCTTATTACATTAACTGCAGGGAAAAGTTTACCTTGGAATAGGCCTTATTAAAAATATCGAGTCTCGGATGTTACCTAATTAAATTCTCAACTTTATCGAACCGGATAACTACACTTTTTATTCGAAATAAAAAACTAATCCCAACACGAGACGTTCAACGAGTATTCCAATTGACATCATTAACATACGTCTTATTAAATTTTATGAATCAAAATGAAACCTTTTGATCGAGCACTTTGAATTTATACGCCGTACAATCAACTCGCGTTCGTTTTTGTTTTTAAATTTTAAAAATAAATCCACGTAATTATCGTAAAGTTGAGTCGAAACGTTGAAAGTCTAATATTAGGAGGGTCGAAAAGGTGACAAGTATTAGCTGGGATCTTTAGCGTTAAAGGCTCCATGACGTCGATGCGAAGCGTTCGGGTCATATATCACGTTGATCAGGGTGAATCAAGGAGTTACATGTCGGTAGTTTATCGGCGAATGTCGCATTTTGGCTGTTGCATTTTAGGGGAAAGCTTAACTCGGCACTAAATTCTCTTTCTTTTTATTTAAAACTACTATTATACCTATATGACGTCTCTGTACGTATACGAAATTGTTAACTCACAAACAATAAATTTGAAATTGGATTTTTTTTTGCTCTTTGCATTAAATACGATAGCGGTCGTGAACGATTATTTCAACTCGAAGGTCTCTATTTATTGTAGAAAGTTTATTAACGACCAACATACCTTATTTAGTCGATTCTGATTCATATAAATAATGTTTTAATTGAGTGTTTATCTACTTGAATAGAAAGGTTGATTTAATTCGGTTAGGGTTGAGTGATTAAAATTAGACATTTCTATAATTTCGCGTACTACATGAGGAGGTGTGGTCGTCGTTTTAATTTTTGGGCGAAAATTAAACGACGGTAATTGTGAAAATGCAGAACGAGGTGGTTCTCTTAAGTGTCTAAACTTCTACCTCAATATTATTGATTATACCCTTGGGTGCACTGTCCAAGAATAAAATAGCGCACGGTAGGTTTATGTCGGAATTCTCCAAATTCTTACTTGGCATTTAACGTCTTAAACTAAAACTAAGGTCGTCTTTGTGAAGATGACCACGAATTTAAGTTATTTCTAAATAAACTTTCAGTTAAAATTCTTGTAATTTGTAATATTTTGCTCCGCGGAAAAACTAGCTCCACATACGAGGGTTAAAAGGTCGTAATTTATAATAAATAAAATTCAAAATCACGTGGAACCCTCGAGTGCAGTCTGCTTGGTTTATTATTATCACCGCCAGATGGCATCTACGTTGAATATAAATTTTTTGTTGCTGAAAAACTTTATACGCTTCAGTTTGTGTCGCCTTGCTCTGTTAACAGCTTTTGATATCATTAGCTTTTTGTTATTTTCATAGTCCCTTTTAAGGCATAGTCGTTATAATGTTCTAATGTTTGTTATTTCTGCTTACATTAAATTAAATAGTTTGATAGTTGCTTCTATACAAAGACGTCTTTAACATTAATGAGTCGCTGTTGTGGGAAATTTCGCTTTTCACTTTACGATTTCATAACTTACGAGAGCGGAAAAAGGGGTAAAGTATACGCTCAATTTTATTTTTTTACTTTTCAACAGCTACGAATAGTAACGCTGATTTAATTCCAAATACTTCTTATGGACCCTCAACCTTGCAAGGCAATAAAAATTTCCCTGCTCGGTTGCCAAATTGTAACGTGAACACTTGCTCTTTAATTTCAGAGAACTGTAAAACGTTCAGTCCCTGATCGCTTGCCAAATTGTAACGTCAACACTTGCTTTTTAATTTCAGAGAGCAATCAGAACTCTCAGTTCCTGCTCGGTTGCCAAATTGTAAGTGAACACTTGTTCTTTTATTTTGGAGAACAATAAGAACTCCCAGTCCCTGCTCAGTCGCCAAATTGTAACGTGAACACTTGCTCTTTAATTTTAGAAAATAATAAAAACGATCAGTCCCTACTTGGTTTGCCAAATTGTGACGTGAATACTTGCTCTTTAATTGCAGAGAGCAATAGAAACTCTCAGTCCCTGCTCTGGCGCCAAATCTTAACGTGAACACTTGCTTTTTAATTTCAGAGTACAATAAAAACTCCCAGTTCCTGCTCGCTAACCAAATTGTGACGTGAACACTTGCTCTTTAATTTCAGGGAACAATAAAAACTCCCAGTCTCTGCTGGGGCGCCAAATCGTAACGTGAACGCCTGCACTTAATTTTTTTGACAACTAACTCGACTCAAACTTATATTTTATGGCGTTTTGTCTCTTGTATCGTATCGTTTACGTCTTTTATCGTTATTTTTGTTATACTTGAATAGTTTTGATCCGAGTACCTAGTTAGGTGGCCTAATATTGCCTCTAAAAGAGGATTTTTCTTTGATAATCTTCCCTATAATCTATCTCATCAATCTTATAACGTTAGTGGTTCTTAAATTATTCTAATTGTTGGCAGAAGTCTCGATAACGCTGCTACTTTGCAAGACGAACCGGGTATTTATTATTCGAGCCTTCGTTGAAGACCAAAACAAATGGCAGTTTTAACAAAAAGTAACGAAACATGTGGAAAACTTATTTGCGATTTCCTGATAACAGTTACACGCGATACAGAACTGATTTACTTTGCCAAGAGTCATAAAAATTGAAAAATTTGGCCATAAAACAAAAAATCAGCGTTGTAAAACCTGTGAGTGTGAACATACGACCTTTCTTGTCGTTAATTAAATTTCATATTATAGTTACAGACGGTAACAGACTTTTAATGAAATTTTTTTGTTTAAACCATTTACTATAATATCATCTGTTTTTTTGTTCTTTTACAAATTGCTGCCTATGGGGAGCTATTTGGAAATACTATAATTAAATAGTAATTTAATTAACTTGGAGTGTAATTAGTTCGGAAATATTTAATTTTTTCATACTGTACGTAATTAGAAGCACGCACACGCACGCTCGTTACGCTGGTTCGATTTAAAGTTTGACAATTCACAGTTCAATTTATTACAAGTTGGAAAGAGCACCTTGGTGGTAGGAAGGCAGGTTTTGTGAGTAGTCCAAGATTAATGGCCGGTTGCACAAAACGAACTATAATTTAACTACTACTTAACCGTAAAATTTAATTTACAATTTCAAGTTAAGTTTATTTAAAACTTTGCTTAAATAATGCTGGTGGGTAATTGAAAACAACTTCTGTGCAACACAAATTCGATTTGAGGTTAGAAACAAACTAAGTTTTGAGGTTAAGTATGACTTAAATATTTAAGTTTCTTTATGCATCCCTAGGTTAATGGACTATTTTTAAAAAAAGCTGCTTCTTTTAAGAATGTTTTCAGCCGTGATTTGTCCAAATCACCAGCGAAGATACCCGTTCGCATTTAATTAAAAGAGACTTAAAGTACTGACGTCACTTTTTATTAAATAGCCAGTTTCTCACCCATTAGCTCAAGTAAGCACTTTCGTAGTTGATTAAGTTGTAATAATTATAATTGAATTAAATAAATAAGCTACGATTAAAGACACGACATAGCTTTGACTTGAAAAACTCGGTATTATTAATTATGAAACATTCAATGTTTCACAGAAGAATTTCACAAATTTTGTTTACAAATAAGATATTACAAAAATAAGGATGATCCTTTTTTATTAGTGGAATGCAATTTCGTTCCACCTGCTACAAATTAAATTTAATTAATGGTGTTTATTAATTACAGTTTTAGTTTGTTTATGAATTTTGTGTTTGTTCGACTTTTAATGTTCCAGCTATTAATTACAAATTGGTTGTGTAAAACGATTGTTCGAATCGATGGAAAAGAACTTATACACAGTGTTTCTTGTTGAAGTGTCGGTAAAAGGTATCCAAAAAAACAATTACAACTAATAAATGGTTACTCGCAGGTGCCACGATGATTAAGGCATCAAAAAACAGACTTATTCGACCAGTCTTAAAGCGAAATGGGCGTGGAATAGTTGGACACTTCGACAGTCTTAAGTCTCGTCCAGAGTACAGCTGCAACGTGCACCACGCGCACCTTTGATGTCCGCTCTAAAAACCGACAACTTGTCAATTTTATCAAAGGTACGCGTGTTGCACGTTGCACGTTGCAGCTGTAGTCTTTAGTAGTGTAGTGTAATATAAATAGTCTTATGACACTATCATTTGGCACATGTAGAGCCAAAAATCAATTTTAATCATGGAAGAAATCAAGAAATCATTAATCACAAAAGAAAACTGTTTTGAAAACTAAAAACACATAAAAGCCACTACATACAACATAAAGCTCTCGAGTTTGAGTTTTTAAATAACTTCAGTAACGTATGTGACTGTTTATTAAAAAAGCGTAAAAAGTTGATTCAATTAAAAAAAATTTGTTTTAAATATTTGAGTTAAACATAATTAAACCTCAGTTTGTACAAAAACGTTTTTGTTTATTTAACAAACATCACTAAAAGGCGAATTTTTTCCAAATTACAAAAACAAAAGAGACGGAATTTTATTGGTTTACGTTTTTTTTCTTTTAAAGAAATTACGAGCGTTTTAATAAAGTGAACTGGAAATTATTCGAGTTTGATGTTTTTTTTAAATGTATCATTTTGTTGGAGCAATATAAATTAAAGAGTGGAAAAGTGTCTGAAACGAAATAAAGCGGCAAGGAAGCTAAAACTCAAACACAAATAATTTGCTCACGCTTCTTCTGAAAACTTGAATACCAGAAAAAATACTGATTATGCTTTTTGCTTAAGCTCACAGTCGGCTTCCCTGTTCTATCAAACGCAAACGCACTTTTGATTAATTTTCATTTCGAAAATAAAATAAAATCTTAAAAGATTCGCTTATTTCTAGAGAGGAAAAATTTATATGGTAGTACCTACTCGTACTACTTTTGTATAATTTTCTTTACGTTTTTCTCTTTAAAAAAAGATTTTATTAATACCCTATTAATTTAGTTATTAAATGGGAGAAGTCCAATTTTTATCAAAGACAGCTTTGATGAAATGTTAAAAATTTTAAATCAAAGGAAATCTCCCTCATGTACCCCAAAATGTTTATTTATGCCAAATAACCAATATTCCATCGATTATTTTGCCATTTTGTTGTATCTTATTTAAAATAATTGAAGAAAAACGTGTGTTGCCCGAGGCTTCTTACCATTTACAAGTTTTTCCAATTCCACTTTGCAATTTATAACTTTCAATTTTATTCTGAATACATTTTTCCGAGGCGTCAGTTGTCGAAGAATCTTTTTGAACTGTATAAAATGCATCCGAAACATGCAACGAGCACGTAACATTTTTTGTCGCTTTTACCTCGCCGACACTTTAAAGACGAATTCGTCAAATTTTACGACGAATAATTTCGAAAAATATGCAATTCTGAAAAATTGATCAAAGGATTTTCTTAAGTTACAACATTTCAGATGCTGCAGCCGACTTATACACAAGGTACTCGGCATCTTTTTGATGCTAAATGAATTTATTTTTTACGTTTCTAAGACGTTTTGCGTCCCAGTAAGCTGTAAGAGAGATGAGTAGGTAGCCTCGCCCATTTATGGTCTTTTGAAATTCGACCTTTACATTTTGTCTTGAAAATTTCTCAAGGTCAAAAAGGGTGGGGCTTGATGGTTGACCTCATCAACCATCAAAATACTGAAATTTTTTTCAAAACTCTGGTCATTTAAATATTTCGATTTTTAAGCTCCGCCCCTTTAGACTGCAGACTTTAAATTCAGACTCAGATTTCACACTTCAGTCTTCAGATTTCAAACTTTCGACTTTCGACTCGGACTTCAGACTTCCGATTCAGATTTCATACTTCAAATTATAACTTCCGAATTTATATTCAGACTTTAGATTCAGACTTCAGATTTTAGTTTTCAGACTCCAGTCTTCAGTCTTCAGAGTTTAGACATCAGTCTTCCGACTTCAGACTTTGGTCTTCAGAGTTTAGACATCAGTCTTCCGGCTTCAGACTTTGGTCTTCAGACTAAGATTTTTATGCTACCTAATGGGCAGACTTATAACTTTCGACTCAGACTTTATTTAGATTTAGACTTCAGACTTTTGATTTAGACTTCAGACTTTCGATTCAGACTTCAGACTTTAGATTCAGATTTCAGATTTTAAATTCTGACTTCAGACTTTATATTCAGGCGGGGCTTGAGGGTTGACGTCATGAAAAGGGCGAGACTTCACAAATTAGGAGTGAGTGTGGGATCAAGCGGTTACTGAAATGTTTGTCAAAAGATTCAAAACTCTGGTCTTCTAAATCTCTCGATTTTTAAACTGGACCCTTTTGATGACGTAACCACAAAGCCACGCCCCTTTACGACTTTTTGAGATTTGACCTTAAAAAATTTGGTCTTTGGATCTAGATTATTTAGGTAGGGGGAGCAAGCTCCCTGTACTTAGGTCACTTAATCGAGCCCATTGTACTACCTCCAAGCTTGCCTCCCACTTAAGCATGAACTCCAAAATTCTGGCGGTAGGGGGGGGGGGGGGGTGCTTACTCTGGCAATGCGAGCAAAAGTTCCCCAACACGGATTTTCTTATCAACGTTAGGGCTCGACAGTGGCAAAGCACATGCTCAGCGGTTTCGCTTTGGAATTCAAAGGCTTTCTTAAAATGATGACTTCCTACTTTATAAATATTCTGACTTTAGAATCATTTTTCAGATTTTATATTTAATCGTTTCAAGATTTCAGCCTCCAGTCTTCAGTCTTCTGAGTTCAGACATATCAGTCTTCAGACTTTAGACATATCAGTCTTCTGACTTCAGACTAAGATTTTTATGTCATATAATTCATATAACTTCTAACTTATAACTTTCGATTCAGACTTCATTTAGATTAAGCCTTCAGACTTTAAATTCAGATTTTAGGATTTAGATTTAAATTTCAGACCTTATATTCAGGCGGGACTTGACAAATTAGGAGTGGGTGTGGGATCAAGCGCTTACTCAAATGTTTTTAAAAACATTAAAAACTGTGATTTTCTAGGTCTTTAGATTTTTTATGCCCCGCCCTTTTGATGACGTCACCATTAAGTACCGCCCCTTTACGACCTTGTGAAATTCAACTTTGAGAAATTTGACCTTTGGGAATTGATCTTATGATTTTGTTTATTCAAATTTTTTTCCTTTCGATTGTCTACAGACAACTAACTTAATAATACATAATGGACGTTTTCCAAAAAATTATCCTTTCGACAGCTACGTCGCTGAGGGAAACTTGATTGCACCCATGGTCGTAAAATCGAATCGTTTGGATCTTGGATTGCAAATTTGACGTACTCTACTTGGGTTTCATTAGTCCATCCTGTATGATGTTTGAATCGACTGTTATTATATTAAAATGCTTTAGAAATTGTTAAAAATAAAAATGGGAAATCGATCAAATTTTACAAGCTTTTTAAATTGAATAATTTTCAACTACCTCTATATTTAAAAAATTTTAATTTAAACTTGTTTTTGGCACTTTCTCCGTGCAATTTTTGTCGTTTAAAATAACTTTTTTTTTCAATTTTTAAATTTTGTAAACAAGTTTTACACGTTATGAAAATTTAATATCTATAGAAATTGCTGAAATATTTTTGTAAAAATTGATAATTAAATGAAGTTGTTCTTCGGTGCTTAGTAAACAATAATAAATGAGAAACTCAAATTTGGTAATTAAGGATAATGCTTAGTAATAGTTTCCTGTACATTTATAACGATTATAATAATAATAAGCCAAACCGAGCAAAACCAAACTGGGGCTATTGTTGGTGGTCGATTCGAGCAACAAACAGTGGTCTTGCCAAACATTTAAACAAGAATCTTACAAAACCTAAATTACCCAAACCTCGGAAACAGTTCTATCTATTTATTACCTCTGACTTTGTGTTGTGGTAAAAAGGCTAACAAAAACGGAGGTCAGTAAGCTTGTGTCCGAGCGGAATCCAAAGTAAAACCCTTCTTGCACTAATCTACCTTTGACATCAAGTTGGAAACTCGGGCCGCTAATTTGATAATTTACAACACAAAAATTATACAAATTAAAAAAAAAAGCCCGGCTTAATTAGTTTAACGAAATAAAAAAAAACTTGTTTGCACCGAAAATTTAAGGGTTGCATTTTTTGTTACTAGCACAAAATTATACGTTGGGATAAATCTTGGCTATAAATTGTCTTAAAAAGTAAAGGGATGTCAAATTTTATATTGCCGAACATGGAATGCCTTTTTCGGTGGAGTGAATGATTAAGGTGCTTTAATCAATTTTAAAAAGTCGCTCAAATTTGTCGTTGCGGTGCTATCTCCGGACACGAAAGTTCACAGATCTAGAGCGCACAATTGTTGTCGAATAGTCAAGACATGTTAAAGGCGCCCGAACGTGGCGATTTCAACTTCGACCCCTTGTAGAGAAGTAAAACGGTCAATAATATCGCTATTGAGTATTGAGAGAGCCGCATATCAAAATAATTTAAGGAAGAGTCAGAACTTCGTTAAGACGCCTAATGAGTGAAATTTGGGGTTTGACTATTATTAAAAAAATCAAAGTTTAAAAATTTTGATTGAACCGAGAGGTGATCATCCGTAATAAAGTAATCGCTTTAGGCAATATTATACGCTTTTATGCATCATAATTAACACTAAATTCGTGTATAGTACGTATAGACATGAAAATTGGGGGTTTATTTCATATCCATTGATTTCTTAAAGTGAAAAATTCAACTCGTGTAGATTATTTATAAAAACTGTTTATCTATTTATCTTAATGCAGAGGGAAAATGCTGTTTAAATCGACTCCATATTTTGAATTGGCGCTATTGCTTCGATTTAAAATTTTTATTTTTATATCGTTATACGCTGTCGTGTCAATTTTTCACAAGAGTATAAATATTAATTTTATTGTACGGGGTGAAAACGTAAGATTTTGCCTATAATTTTAAATTGTAAGAATGGCCACCCTCGTTTTTCCGAAATAACGATATTTTTCTCGATTACGTCTGATGGGAAAATGACCACTTCCCCCAAGATGAAGCTCAATTAATTCTAAACAGCTCTAATAACTTTTTTTATTTTGTTTACGGTTTTTGACCTAATCTCCCCTGGACATGATCAAACAAAAATTCTCAAAAAAAAATCAGCGTAGTCGTTTTATTACATAACACATGGGGCTCATGTATAGAGGGTGGGAAAAATTCGATGGTTCTTATAAAGAAATCCTCGTTTTTATTTTTGAAGAGGAACTCAGTGGCAAGAACCGGAGTTCGCGATCTTCTTTTGTTTTGCAGCTATAAGCAAAAGTGAAAAATTGAACTCTCAAATAAAGAGATCCTCTCAAATAAAGAGATCGAGGATGCGCTATCCATTTTTCCATATCTCTTCTAGTGATAGATTTTTTCATAAGAACCATTGAATTGTGCTCACTCTGGTTACCGTTTAGAAATGGCACATCATCAATCATCATCACCAATCACAGCCTTTACTATCATCTGCTGCCTTCCTTATATTTTGCTATCCACTTATGTTTTTCACCTCTTGTATCTATCACGCTTGGGTCTTCATTCCAATATTTTCTTTGTCTACGACCCGTTTCTCGGCTCAACGCCACTTTAAACAATTTTTTCGTACAACGACATCATATACTCCCGTTATTAGGCTGTCTTTACTTTGACTGTTTTTCAATTTTTTTATCGTTAGTGTCTCTGCCGTATAAGTCATTACTGGCCCTTTCCACTGGCAGCAAACATTGTGCTCAAGGCTCATATGAATATTATCTAAGTAAGGGCGGGTTTTTTCATCTTCCAGATAGCGCTATCCGTCAGATAACTAAAATAAGTATTTGAGTAATCAAAAGTTTGTACGACTTATCTTCGTTTACGCAAACAAAGATAATAGCATGCAGGTTCTGGAAAGGATTTAACCCCATTTTCTCAAATTTTTGATTTTTTCACGCGTATCAGCGAAATGTGAATTGAGTTCGATTTTTGAATTTGGTCCTAGGCTCAAGTAATTGTAAATCCTATATCAATCACATTTTTAGAACTACAAAAATGACTTTATTGAAATAAAAAAAAGCCGGACAAGTTTTAATTGAAGTTCGTGTAATTTGTGCCCATTTATGACCTCTATAATTAAGAGAAATAGTTTGGCTATTTTTCGCCCCCAATTGTTTTTTTCGAGCATTTAAATAGCGGTCAAATAACAATTTAAATGTTCGGAAATGCCGACCTCGAAAACCTCCAGTACCAACCCTTTAACTACAAAACCGAGCAATTTCTTTCACTATCCGTTTCCGTTGATGGAAATTTTTAATTAAACAAAGTAAATTTTATAACAAAGTTTTTATTAAAATAAAGTTTAACAAGAATTTACCTACATTAAATTGAAAAGAGTACAAATAAATGTATCAAAAAGTTTAAAAATTTATCATCTCGAGTTAACTCCAAATTTAATTTTTGACTTGATCAATTTTATAAAGTACCTTAGCCAGTAGTATCAAGATTCTCGAGTCGCATGTTAATCCAAATTCTAAACTTTTAAATTCAATTTTTATACTACTTGCATTTTTGTTGTTTCTTTTATTCCAACTTTCGAAAGTAGTTAAATGTATACGAAAATCAAATGAACTTAAGAAGAGAGCGTTTTTAGAAAAATTTCAATTTTGCCAAGTAATAAAATTATACGACGTGTAATAACTTTAATGAATATTTAAAATAATTTTATGTGAAAAATGAAAAAGAAAAAATGTTAAAGTAATCGCGCAGATATTAATTTTCCGTTTTATTAAGTTTATTGAGAGTACCGAGTCCAGTTTAGTCACAAGTGGGCGATTAAAACAACTTATTGCTGTAAATCATAATTTTAAAATGATTTTTCAAGTAAATTCACCTTTTGCAATTTTTTTGTTTTATGTACCTACCTATGTTGTAAGGAGTGTTGCCTACCATTCAAGTATTAGACTCTTTTTTCTAGTTTTCGCTTTACTTTCCTCATCTTTCTTAATTGTTTTTTCCTGCAATTGACTGATCAGTTGTGGGTGATCAGAACGTCATTTGGGGTGTTATCACTTATCGCCAGTGCAGGGTGTGGTGAAGATGCCTGCATGTATTTGACAAATTCTGAGTTACGTTTTACTTGGCGTCGCTCCCCATTTGGCACCTTCTCATCCCATCTTCTCAAATACGGCACATTAAAGTACAATAAAAACGTTTATATAATGCGATTTATTTATTTCGACAGAATTTGTTTTAAAATGACAAAGCTTATGCTTGAACTTTGTCGTTTCAAAATTTAAATATTCGGTGAAAACAGGAACTAAAACAATCGAACGAATTGTTTATTTATTGTTGATATTTTAATTAAACTTTATAATTATCCCGAGTGTAGTAGGTATACTGAATAATTTTCTTCTCGAGAAAATATTTCTCATGTAAATTAAGCTCTTTTTAAAAATAAAACTTAGAAGCAAATTAAGCTGTAATAACTTTAGTAAATCATGGTATCAAGTAATATAACCCACAATAGAGCCCGAATACTCGCTTCAGCAGCCACTACACAACATCTTTAATACATCAGGAAGGTGATCAATATTCAAAGCAGAAGGTGGAACATATAACGGCGCCATTACACCGCGCTACCCTAATATAATGTTTCTCAGTTGGCGTACTTGCAGTAATTTCAATACATACGCTCTGGGGGCGTAATCCACCATTTATCATCAAATAAATGAAGGCCCACAATGTGACATAACTAGTGGGAATTGTATGTAAATTATTATTATTATTATAAGTGAATTTCAAACAACAAAAAAAAAGTTGAATAACGAGAACGTCTCATAACCACCCTCCAGTCTACTGGTTTTAATTTTCATTTTTGTGTATTTTGTATAATTTGTTGCTTTAGGTTATTATTGTTTCTCTCGATGCTCATAATGATAAATTAATGTTTCGCTAAATAAAACAAAATATCACCTTTCGAATGAATAATAATTAATAATTATGTAATGGTATTACACGAAGATGCTTAAGGAAGTTCTAAAAATTCGCAATGTAATTTTAAGGGGTATTTTTTGAAAATGTACTTTTTGCTCTGACTCATGTGTACGGAAATGCTTCTAAGCCTTCAGAGACGAAACAATAATATTATAATTGTGTTTTTAAGGCCGTTGCGTTAACAATTCGGGGAATTTTGCTTAAAATTTTGATTTGAGGTTTTGGCAGAGGCGTGATGTCTTTGTTTTTAAAAATTAAATTGCAGCGGTTCTTAAGATAATTTTAAAAATGGGCAAATTTTCGCGTTCTACGTTGTTCGTAACTAATCCAAGAGAATGGGTCGAGTTGATCGCTGGGGAGATATGCCTCAGTCTTTCAAACTGAACTGATGGGAATATTACACAGCGCAAACGAAATCCTGAATAGGAAAGTCCTGAATAAGAAAATATTGATACCTACGGACAGTAAAGCTGCCTTTTAAGCTTTATACACCTGCAAAGTAACCTCTGGTCTTCTGCTAGAGTGAATAGAGCTGCTGAATCAGATATTAAACAACAATGTTCTTACACTCCGTTGGGTGAAAGGACATCAAGGAAATGAGGGTAACGAAAAAGCAGACGAGCTGGCCAAGAAAGGCTCAAACAGCCTTCCCTGTGGCCCTGAGCCAATCATTAAACCAGCCGTAACAACTGTTAACACTCTCTTTAAGAATAATACCCATAAACTACAGACTGAAAGATGGACAAGCAAAGAAGGGTGCCGCCAAAGTAAAATAGCTTTACTGGATCCTTCCTAAAAGCTGGCAAAATACTGTCTACAGTTGTCCCGAACTAATCTACGAATAATTGCAGGCACACTCACGGGACACTGTCGACTACACAAACATCTCCACACTCTGGGCTTGGTAGATAATCCCATATGTCGTGAATGCGAACTAGAAGACGAAACCGCTGAATATGTGCTATGTCACTGTCTAGCTTTAACGTCGATAAGAAGATCCGTGTTAGGGGACTTCTGGCTCGACATGGCCAGAATAAGCACCACCCCTCCCGCCAGAATTCTGGAGTTTATCCTACATGTGGGCTTGAGATCTGATGGGCACGGGGAGGTTGCTTGGAGGCTGTACAATGGGCCCGATTAAGTGGCCTAAGTGCAGGGAGCTTGCTCCCCCTCCTTAATAATTCAGATCCAGATCCAGATGGGTCTAGTTGCTGTTGTGTAAACGCTGCTTTAGAATCTTAGAATCACCACTTTTGGTAACGTAATAAACCACGCATCTTTTGGGAAAATTAGAAAATGTTTCGAGTTCATGTTCATTTTTTCTTTTTCAACTTACCGATCTGATTTCGTCAGATCTGATTGTCAGAAATGTTTAATATTTGAGGTTAAGGGGCGTGGCTACGAGTTATGTCGTCACAAGAGAGTGGTGGGGATAATTTTAAGTTCTTGTTTATGACTAACTCAAGAAATTAAATAAAAGACGAGTAATATTGTAGTTGGGAAAGATCGTGTGGATTCGTGTGACTCGGAATTGTAAGTAAACTTTAGTTAGGAACTTTTTAAAAATATTTCATACCCATTAAAATTGCATTATCGAAGAGTTCCATAACTTACAAGTGTTTTCTAAAAGGTACAAGAAAACTTCTTTGAACTTGACGGTATTTCCTTTAAAATTTACAAATTTTTAGGTAAACTCTTTTAAGCGTAAATATACGCTTTGAACAAATTTAATAAGTACTTGTAGAAGATTCTTTTTAACAATAAAAATATCGATTATTTAAATAAAAAAAGAGAAAATGCTTCCAACATTTTGTTTCGAACTTATTATTCGCCACGAATTATTTGAAACCTTTAAGAAATTTTATTTAAACAAATTGAAATCACTTAATATGTTTCCCGCATAAAAATTTAAGTGAAAAGAGTCGCTCGTAGGCTTATGTCACCCTTAAAATAAACATTTCTGTCCTCCCTCCCTCGTTCTTTCTAAGAAAGTCCTGGAAAAGTGATCTACAGTGGCCCTCATCGAGATGGAGCTCGCGTCATGACCCTTCGTTTCTATGGTAACACCTTCATTTGTCATGTATTTGAGAGCATCTACTGTTTTCAGATTGTCTAGTTCTTTTCGTGTTTCTATATTGTCGTCGTCTATTTTAAACGGAACGAGGAGACTGCCTGTCACAAATAAATTCTTTTGGGTTTTATACTTTCTCACTTCCATCATTGAAATTAAATCCTCTTCCCGCAACATTTTAAATTTTACGCGATGCTCAATTTTACTAATTGCTTTCAACTGATGTTTTTAGTTTAATGGCCCCATTAACACACGTTTTCACCGATGTTACATTTTAATAAAAAGGATTCATTTGCATTCATTTTTTTAATAAGTAGGTACCTACATCAAATCTATCACGCGCCAATTCGTTCGATTACTAACTAAAAATAATACAAAAATTTTTTAAAGTTCGTCCTTTTCGTTCAACTCCATAAAGTCTTCGGGAAGATTTTCCATGTCGTTGCCGTCCCAAGGGGTAGTGGTAATAATTTTTGGAAGTCTACCATCTTTCACCGATGACGAACGACTCTTACCGCACGAAATGCTTCTGCAATTTAAAAAAATGTTTTTGGGGTGGGGAGGGGCTTATATCCTGTAGAAATACTTTCGCAAAAACTAACCTTAGAAATTCGTCAATTCCTTCTTTTGAAAAAGCGCCGCGTAGTAGAGAAAATTTCATTTTTTTAAAGTTAATTACCGCCATTGCAGGATAGCCGAATCCTCCTATTTCTAACGAATCTTCCAATTCTGATTGTTGTATTGCTTCACTCCAAGTCCACCTACAATCACAAACATTATAATTGAGAGCTTATATATGGCTTGTAAGGAGCGCTCGATATACTATTGTCTCGAGAAAGTTTAGAAACGTTTATAATGCGATCGCTTATATAATTTTCACATTACCGACTTGCCCAAGTCGTCTTATTAAGTTTAGAACAACTTTGTAATACTTTTCTTATAACAGTTTAATTGAAGAAGTAATCTGGAGAACTTCATTAATCCGGAAAATTCGGAAATGTACCATAAGATGTAGAATTTTTTTTTCGGGTTGTATAGCCTTCCTTACAGCTCAAGTTAGTCGTTTGGAGATTTTAGAGGAATATTTCAATTTTTTTAAATTTACATAACATTCTCTTACCCCCACAAACGTTTCTTGTACTTTGCAGCTATGGTAGTCAAAACGTCCAAATATTCGTTGCGACAACTCGCCTGGCATTCTAAGATGTGCGGCAGAAAAGCAATCACACACAATGGACCCGTTAAACAAGTCCTTCCAAACTCTTCCAAGTTCGTAATCTTAAAAACGAACAATTTAAGTCTTCCAATAAAGGTCAAACATTTACCTGAGTAAGCTGAGGCGAGGGAAGGTCGTCCAAATATTTTTCTAAAGTCCACTCTACAATTTCTATCAACGTCTGTCCGCCTTTATACTCGAGTATAGTCTTATCGGGTTTAAACAGTTTCATTGTCGGATACCGATTTATATTATAAAAATTTCCCTTCGAAGTGTAAAGTTTGGCGTCCAAAGCTCCAAATTTGACTTTGCCTTCGAGCTCTTGAGCGGCATCGGTCCAAGTTGGCGACAACTTCTTGCAATGGTCACAGTGTGGCGAGTAAAACTCCACCATCCAAAACTCGCCCGAATTTAATACCAACTGATCGAAGTTAGTTTCGGTTAATTCGGTAACGTACTCAGAGTCGAAATTATAAAAATTTGCGGACTAAAAACAGGAAATTGATTTTTAATGAGGCACATCTCTAATTAATCTTGAGCATTAGCATTAAGAAATTCTACCACCGACCTACCTGCTCTTTTACTTGATGGGTGACGTAAGAAGAGCGGTTAAATGTGGTATATGTTATAGATACAGCAAGGGGGTAAATGTTTGTTAACACTTAACACGCTTTGTGTATGATACTTGTAACGTTTTAGGAAAACTTTTAAGCTTATACAGTAACTTAAAGAGCTTTCGAATAAGTTTCATCCACTTCAATCGAAAGAGTTAATCGTCAAAAAAAAATTAAAAAAAAAGAAACGTATAAGGAAGATATTTTTAACACTTAATACCAATAATACTTGCATTAGTTATGCAAAAAAAAAGTATAATATTTTTAGATGAAACTGCATAAAGCTTTTTTCAAAAGAAGAAACTTTCATAAATATCAAAACTTTTCAAGTGAAATGTAAAATAAGTGGATTTTTAAACGGCAATATAAAAGTTTGACTTAAAAGAAAAATGTACGAAATAAAGAAAAAGTGCTTGGGAAACTTCAAGGTTGACTGGAGTGCATATTCTACATTTACGTATAATATACGTATATTTCTCATTATTTGATGTTTTCCAAGCATAAAATTTAACACTTAGCCACCTTAACTTTCGCAACTTTTACAAAATTGTTAACGATGGCAGAGGCTCTAGATTTCAAGACCAGTAATTGGATTTTATTCATAAAATTGAGACGTTTTCCACGAGACAAGTTTTTCTTCGATTTTTCTAATCTATTCTAATTAGTCATCAGAAAAATACACCTGGTTTAGTTTTTCTCGCCTATTTAAATTCTCTCTAATCGGGACATTAGGGGAGTCGTAATTTTGGGTATGAAAAATACTTCGATCGGCCCTAATCTAGATCAGAAACAATTTGTGTCAAATTTCAGCTTAACATCTCCACGAAAAGTGGACTCAAATATAGTCAAAGGGGTGGAACACGCGGTATATATTATACATAGACGCTTAAACGCCTGCGGGTCGACTTTATTTTCCAAATGTCAGTTTCAAAAAGTTTCAAAACAAATTTATCCAGTCTCAGCTCTCGCGACTAGTCTTGAATTACAAAACGTCTTTTTTGAGCAGCGAGAAGTGGTCGATGAAGCAATGGAAGGAATTGAAGCTTACGATTAACAAACATTTGAGAGTAAACCGAGAGTAGAAGTACTCGGTAGTGTACACATCCATTTGATATAATGCGGTTTAATGATTAAAACTATGGTTTACATGAGAAGAGAACAGAAACGTATTCATCTAAAGCAAATTTATTCACCACCCCGCCAGTAGTTTATAAAAATTGAAGCAATTTCCGAAATTTATTAAAAATAAAATTTTTTACCTGAACTTCCAAGTTCTTCCCTAAATTAATATAAACTTTATTTCTGATGGCAGACAAAACGGCCTCAATGAAACCGTGCGAGTGCCTCTGAGCACTACAATCCAAAGGTTTATCCTTGTTCACACCAAATATTTTAATTGTAGGATAACCCTCAACATTAAAACGAGTCGTTAAAGAAGTTTGTTCCTCACCATTTAACGCGCCAACTTTAGCAACTCCCTAAAAATTAACAATCGAATAAAAGAAACCCTTCGCTTCATTATCAATTAGCAACAACTTTTAAAGAACTTGCAGTCTTTAGGTACTCGGACGTAAGTTGCTGACAATGACCACACGAAGGTACGAAAAATTCAACCAACCAAATTTCCTCGCTATTAATTACGAGCGGATCAAAGTTTATCGAAGTTAATTCAACAACATCTGAACTTTTCGAATAGAAAGTCCAACAAGTTTTAGTTAGATGTAGGAGAACTAAAAATGATTGTAGTTGAAATTTAAATTAAAACGGTTACTCAAAAAGTGCTCACACAGGATTTGCAACATTTTTGAAAATTCACTAACTGTCAGATTGATGCAGAATTATTGCGATTTTATTTTCCTGAATCGAAGTAAGGTATTGCGATTGAGTATAGTAATTTTTTGAAATCGATCGACAGATCGACACTGACCCTATACTCCATTCAAACTCAAGGTGGAGTAAATGACAACCGTAATCAATGCGTAATCACTGCATGTTAGCATCGTGCTCGATTGCAATTAGCTGCAGGTATTAGTCCCGTTCTCTAAAAGTCGAGGCCATACATGGCCAACTGAGTGAGAATTTTTAGATGGATTGTTGAGTTAGTGATGGGAATGTTTCTAAAAGGGAAAGGATTATCGAACTCTATCCACTACTACCTAAATCCGCCTCTGTTCAATCTACTAGCCCTACCATGTGCCCGCCATTATCACGTGCAACCTGCGTGTATTTGCTTATGTCCACTGCATCTTGAAATTGAATGGACTATAGTGTCGTATGCGTATAGTCGGAGAAATAATTATGTCCGCAATTTCCGAAATGAAATTTTAACGAATTACAAATGGAATCTTTTATAGTTACAGGACTCTTCATTTTTATGCCATTCTCAAAACGTATATGAAAGTTACCGCTGACTAGTGCCTAATAAATTTTTCTATAGCTGTACACTAGAAATATACTGCTTCACGACAAGAAGAGAGAAGAGAATAAACTGTGAGCTCATAAGAAGAGATAAGTGAAGTGGGGGTTATCGTTATCTCCATACTGCGCTTGGTTCAATTCGTCCTCAAAATTCCTTTCGGCTCCTCTGAGACACTGCCAGACTAATTTTCGTCTGGTTTTTAATCTGGAAGGCGAGAAATCGTGCATGGCCACTCTATTCGAAATAAAACCACTGACAAACAATTTATTGCAAAGATCGATGGAAGCGATGTGAAAGTTGTGCAATTTTGTTTTGAGGGCGTCAGTTCGTAATTTTAAAAAGTCTTTAATGCTTACTACAGGTTTCTGTAATATAAACGGATAAGCGTCGGCAAGTAGATATAATATTACGGTGAATATTTTTTGGTGGAAGAGATAAAAATATATAAATTGAAAGAGGGTTGATTTTATTTATATTCGTATTGATGCTTCTCGTCTGTCATAATGACGGTTTTATTTTGGGAGAACACATTCCGCATTTTTTCTACATTAAATTTGTGTTTTGGGCTCAAGCTATATTAGTTTTTTCCACTCTTAGTTAGTAGTTGTGGTACATACTCGCGTTGGGTGCTTATTATTTTGTTTTTTGTTTAACGCTTAAACCATAGGTAAAAGTTTGCGCTCGCATAGTTCAAGTTGTTATAGAAATATTTGACTTCGTAGTACGTAACTAAATTTTCAAATATATGAAAGTAAATTCATACATGCACAAGCACGTGTCGGTAGGTACTATTTGTATGTTCGTTTTATTATACGAGTTCCTTTACAAAATTTGATATCGGTAATATTTATTCGATCATTTTGCTCATTTTTGACGCGTAAGGGGCTTTTCAGTTCCTACCGAGACGGAGACGTTCGTAGGTGAGTAGTCGGTAGTCTATATCTTCTATAGTGTAGAGTCTACGCTGCCCATGGAAATAGAAAATAAGTGGAAGGGTTGAACGAAGGACATGAAGCGCTTGGCGAAGAACAAGCCGTCAGTTGGATAAAGAAATTCCGAGAATTTTGTAGTAGGGAAGAGTGCGAGTACCCTGTCGTACTTGGCCGCACACACCCCCTTCTGTTACTGTGTTACTGATGCTTCACTTTTAGATACCCCCAAACTAGCTTTTAACCATTCCACTTATTTTCTAGCTCCATGATGCTACCTGTATAGGGTCGGGATGAGAATAGCCCTATCGTGAACCTGCGTGAAGTAAAAGGCTTCTAAAAGGAAATAAACACCGCTTGGAACGTGATGAGTGATGAAACCAAACGGAGAAAAAGCGGCAAGTGCGGGTGGAGACAGAGCTTAATCTATCGGAAAGCTCCTGCGATCATAGTCGAAAGGAGCAAAAGGACAGGGTTCTACAAATAGAAATCGCTAGCCACCACGCCAAGTTAGGCTCTGAAAAGAGCTAATCCTGCTTCTTTTGTATACGACAAGCTCTGTCAGAGACTATTACCTCTTTTTTTAGAATCCGTAAACAGCTCTACAGGGGGGGGGGCAACGCAAAAAGAAAGAGGCCATCTTAGTCACGCAAAAAGCATTGAAACACACAGGGCCAGACTTATAGTCTTTTCCAAGAAGACAGAACTAAGGACGGACCCATAACATTACCGAGATATATAAGAGATCGTCCCTATTTACTTTTTTACTTCTTATTGACAAAATGACATTACATTTTTTTTAACCAATTATCTATCTCTTACTGTTTTTGAGATTTCCATGGTGAACCGACTAACTTAGGTCTCCTGTATGTTTAAAGTAAAAATGTTTTTGATGTACCAATCTGGACACCCAGTATTTCCTTTAAAAGTACGCTCCACAGTCATCTTTTAACCAAAGAAAGCTTTATTTTAATTTTTCATAATTAATTATAAAGCGTCGATCTCTCTCCAGCAAGAGGGGTGCTTGGTTCACTCCTGCACCCGCTCTCAAAATTTCGTAAACCTACTTAATTTTCAATTTTGTTTGAAATTTTTAAATTGTCTCGATAAAGTATGAACATTTATTCGAAATATATATCTATATATTTCATCCTATTTAGCAATCAATTTAAACCAGGTCTCGGTCTTGCTAATTAAAGAAGCAACACAAAGCCTCGTTTTCTCGGGGCTTTAGGAAACGTATTTTTAAATAAATTGTAAAAAGGACCTCGTTTGTTATAAAAGGCAATACGCACGAGATATTTGCAATTTTAAAGCTCAGCGCAAATACATTAAAAGTGAAAATTTTCACCAAAAGTTATTGTTTCAATGAAGAAAAAAGGTAATAGAAAATTGTGCGTAAGGATAATGTAAATGCAGTAAAGAATATGCCAAGACAACAAAATCAAGGATAGTTTCCTATTGTGTCCTCGTCTTTAGAAAGACCGAAATAACATTAGATCTGTGTTATAACAGATTTTATGAGCGAGCTGAACGTTGCCGAGTTCCGGAAATGGGGTTGATGTTACAGGGAAGTAAAATATGCAGGGGTAGCTTTCTTTTGAAACTTTTCTTTAGCCCACACTTTAATTTATTTGTAGGCAATTTTGCGTTATTGTTATTGAGTACAAACCTCTATTTGTACGCGGGAGTTTTATTTTTGGTTTGAATTAAAAATTAAGGGAAGAAAAGGTCATTTTTAACCCTTATTGTACAACGAATAAACTTTATTGGTCGTGTACCCTTATTTTTTTATAGGGGAAGCTAATGAAGTAAAAATCAAGTCGTTTACTGTAAATTATGTTCGATACAGTGTGATTCGCTATTTTGGTTAGTTTAATTTTCCAAAAGGGCGTCATTGCTCAAATACATTTTTTACTTTTAAAAAAATACTACGTTTCTTTAGTCTGAAATAAAGACCGCGTTATGAAGGTTATGATACATTTTTTAAAATTTATTGGTTTACCCAAAACAGTTCCGCTTTTATTTTTTCTCGTTTGCATTTTTGTATATCTCATTTTTGTTTAATTTAAAACAGCGCAATTTATAAATTTTTCTTTTCTTACAGATGTTTCACAAATAGTGCAACCAATTGAAAAAGAGGCTTAGAGGCTATTTCTTCTACCAAACAGGTAAGTCCTGACTCCTGAGCCCCAGAAAGTAAAAATATGCAGAATAGTCCTATAAAAACTCGAAGTTGATGTCATTTCCGGAAAAATCGGAAGTGATAGAACCGTTTTAGCGTACGTTATATAAATAAAAGTGTTCGTTATTCTACTTTCTAGAATTTCAAATTTATAACTCAAACCCTAAAAAAGTTGTAGAAGTGATGTTTATTTGGACGACACTCGGTATACGCGTGTTAATCCTATATAGTTTTTCGGTATTAGACTAATTTTTCCCTCTCTAGAGTGCGAGTATTGGCAAGTATCACTTGCATTATTAATTCTATTTAACGACCTGTTTTTCAATAAAATAGGAAACGATACTACCTGATTAAAAAAGTTTTCCGAACTTTTCGTTTGTACTTAAAAACTTTTTACATCTGAATAAATAACAAAAACGCGATAAAAAGAAAATAGTAATTGCTCTCTTAAAAATTAAAACCTTCTTAATAACATTTTAAGTCTTCTTTTTCTCTCAGTAATAAGAGATAATTATAAAAATATTATGAAACGTTCCAAATTTTAAAATTAAAAAAAAAGTTTGTGATGTCAAATTGAAAAAAAAATCCGGATAGGCGAGATACAAGAAATAAGTAGATAATTATAACTTTAGTGGACGTGGAAACTTTTTTTAATTGAAAGGAAATTAAAAAAATTTTCTCTCCTAAAGCCAAATCGTTTTTGCCCTAAAATTTTTGTTTTACTTTTGACATTTTTGTCAAAATAGAATTTTCTTCTAAGTGCGTCTCGAACTTTGTAATTCTCGTTTGTTTTCTGTCGGAAATTTTCCTCTTTTGGCAATTGGACCGAAAAAGAATCGGAAAATAATTTAAATTTAAAGTAAACGAGTAAATGAAATGTACTACCACTATAAAAGTCATAAATAAGTTTATTCAAAACAAATGACAGTGGGAAAATAAATGGATTATATTTTGTAAATTTATCGTTGCTACATTCATTAATTTGTACCTAAAAATTTCCTATTTTAATATTTATACCCTTAATTAATTTACCAAAAATATTCCACGTTACACTATTTAATTTTTTTTTTTTTCAGTTGGGCGACTTTTCAATTGTTTTTATTTAAACCGATTATTTTTAAAAATATTGAATTAAAAACAAATTTATTGTTGGCGCACTCGATAACTTTTTCCATCATTTTTCTACTTTGGCTCTTTAATTTTGTTTCGTTTCCGATACAATTTTATTTTAATTGGTCAATTTATATTTTAAGGCTTTTCTTTTCTCTTTTCATCGGGGTTAATGGTCGATTTTCGACCTCTATTTATACTCACCTGAAACCAATTATGAAACTTGTAAGAACCATCACCTAATAGGTGGGATAGTGGGTTCTGTAACTTGGTTAGGACAGGCAGCCGAGCACTTATTAAAAGCTTTGCCTTGTTTTATCTAAATTAGACTCGTTTAAGCTTATTGTTCGCTACTTTATTGAGTATATAACACTTGTTTGACGTTAGTAGTTTTTAATACCGATTTATCGATCTGAGAAGATGCGTAACTTCTCGAGTGCGTCGTTTTACATAATGTGGGCTTGGCAAGCCCCACAGTAAAAAGAAAGCTTGTGTCGACGATTTTAGTAAATGTTTTGCGAATAACAATTTTATTACCTAGTTATTATTAATAAATAGTCACTTAGTAGTTACTGAAGTGAAGAACGCTACTTATACTCGTATACTAATTCATTATATTGCTTTTCCGTAAAATTCTTGTATTTTTTTTCCTTTTTGGTGCAGAAATATTAATTTTAAATTTTATTAACGCTGTCGTTCGTTTCTCCAAAGCTTCATCTTTTCCTGAACTAAAAAACTTACGTAGGTGTGTTTGTGTGTTTTTTAACTGCATTCGAATTCCACGTCGTCGCTTCGTTCTCGTGTCGTCAGTGGTCAAGTATCTAACCTATTGTGAATTTGTATCAAAATGTGCAGTTATGCTTCGTGCGTCGTCTCTAAATTTAAATTTAGAGATTAAAGGAGGCATCTTCAGTTATAATACGCATAAAAAATAAATTTTTGAAGTGTCGAATATACTACGTTTTACGCCTAATGCGAGAGATATAAAACAGATAGCTCATTCGCTCAATTATTGCATGGTCTGGTAATTTATTTGAGAGAAGCTTCAAATTTCCATTATAAAGCAGCAAATTTCTTTTTTGTTCAAAAAATAATAATTTGATGTAACTAACACTACGTACATTGGGTAATGCAAAAAAAAAGATTTGTTACACTAAATACCTAATATGTACCTACCCATCCAAGGGCGGCTCAAAAAGAACCTCTAACAAAAAATTTGAAAACATTTTTTAATAGAAAGTTGAAACTTTTGATCGTTGAAGTATAAAAAAGGTAAAGTTCAATAAACTTAAGTACTTTTGAAATAAAATCAGGTTTCATGGGGTATATATATAATATAAGATTAAATCAGGGGGTAAAGGCAAAAACAATAAGTACGCGTTTAGTTTAAGGGTGGAAAGATGTTTAGAATAGGGACCGTAGAATAAATTGAAACTTAAGCTTAGCTTTGATAAGGTAAAAGTTATACCGTAGGTATATACCTATACAAGTCGGCCATGATGCAAAATAAGGGTTGAAGTCAAAATTTATAATTAAATCTAAAATTTTAGTTACGAGCGATTCTTTTTGAAAAATCTCATCTTTGCCTTTTATACAATTCGATTTATAAATAAAACATTCTTTTTACACTTTTATGGACAATTAAATCAGGATGTTGGTTCTATTCTATTTGATGCAGGCGTCTATAAAATTGTGACGACTTGTTACGTTGAGTAACAAAATCATTGATTTGTAAATTTAAATCCTCACCCTTCAAAATAAGCTTACTTGTGTTTGTTTGTACAACTACTAAAACTTCATTTCTCCAACTTCCTCCGTAATTACATTTTTCTTATATTTTTTGCATAAAAAGAAGAAAAATTGTTATTTCGTCCTTTAAAGGTCAACTTAGAAAAAATATATCGGGAAAGTTGACAAAGTCTACAAATCAGAGGCAGGAATGTCAATGTCTCTCGTTGTGATGAAACAAAACGAGCCTCTTTCTGCTAGAGATTCCTGTTTGAAATTGAATTCCCTAGAAACAAAGATCGGCACTTCGATGTCGAATTAGCTCAAAATCAGTTTGATATTTGAAGAAGAAAAAACACGTGTCGTCCTACTTTAAGTAGCCACTTGTGCTTTAGAAAACAATCTTTTTCGTTATTTCTATTTCTATTAAATAATGTTTCGAAAGCGAAAGTAGTAGCGAAAACTTGTGTGAGCTTTTCGTCACAACTCACAAAATGTGTTTATTTTACGGTTGTAACTCCCCCATGGCTTATTCCGCAACTGTTCCTTTTTATCACCTTTTACTAATTATCCTGGTCTTTTCTTCATTTCTACGTGTTTCATTTTATTCTTATCGGTATTTATGAACGAGTCGTGCTTTTATACTCACTAAATGTACGTCTTCATTCAGGAGCGTAACTAGGAAGAGGGTCGACTTAAATAAATATATGATACGAAATAAATTGAATTTCTAAATTTTTTTCCTGCGTCGAGGATAATACTGTTCATAAATATTAGCGAAATACGTAGAAAAGAGCTTAGATATTATGCAGAGCTCAAGATTAGACTGTCGTCGTTAGATCTCTTTAGACTTTACGAATAGCAAAATAGCTTTTTCAATTAGTTGTTGATTGTTGTAGGCGAATGATGCTTCGAGGTAGCTTTAAAAATCAGCCACGCACCCACCTTGTTTAATTTTACGATTCATTAAAATTAAGATCGTTTACAAATTAGGAAAAAAGATTGAGCGCAAAGTATTGATATTCATTCGAGTGCGAGTCCCCCCAAACTCACTATTTTAAAAGTTGGCTAGTAAGTCTAGAAATGTCCAAAACAACATTACTATTCCCCATGGCCAGATTTGGTGGTTGTCACTTGGTGTGCAGAGTCTCGCAGAGAACTTAAATTGTTTATATGACGTATTTATTTTGACGTAGGGACTGATATACCTAAGCATGGTGGCTGAGAGACTTTGGAGCAAAACTGACTCGGAAGTAACTCGTTTCACAAATCCACCCTCTAACTGCGGCATTATTTTTGAATCAAAAATAACGTTTTATGGGTCAGTTCCGTCGCTGTTAGAACTCGCAGAACAGCATTCGATATGAAAAGGAATGATAGGAAGTTTCAAAATTTTAATATTAAGTAAAGCTAATATTTTTTTTAATTTATCGCAAAGTAAACTTTTGTACGAGCCGGGGATGCAATCCATTATAAAATGAAAAGCTTGCTTTTTTTATAATTTTGCCCTATCGAATTTAAAATATTTGTATTTTTTTATGAATACGAATTTTTGTTGAAAAATGTGTGGTAGTTGGAAGAATTCACCTGCGCGGAATTAAAAATATTCATTAAAAAAGTAAAAATATATACGTCGACGTCTATTTTAGAAGGGTTTCGTATATATCATTTTATATTTTAGGGTGGACTCGCTCCGGCTTTTGTAAACAGAAATATTTTGATAGAAACAGTAAAAATGTAATTCGTTCTAGAGGGTAATATTTTGATATCTGATTGGCCCTTCCGTCTGTCTCTGTATTTGATGAACCGTAAATGAGAGAGAGAAACTTTATGATTCATCGATAAAATATAAAGGTTTTATGATTTTTATAACTTTATACTTGGTATATTCTTCGATATAATAAACACGACTATTTCAAAAACTACACAATTACTTTGTTCGACTCGAAATTTTCTTTTGATTTCACCTAAACTCCAAAATAGGAGAAAATTGAAGTTCAATTTTGTTTTTTTTAAGTATCTACTACTCTTCTCTTATTGCGTTTCTCCCGTCTTTTAAAAGTAACGCTATTCGAAATGACAAGTTCACGATTTTCTGGTACATTTTGTCATTTCATGGTCGCAGACACGTGAAACTTTTTTAATATTTTATTTCTCGCCAAATTATTTTTAAAAATTTGCTTTCAACACTTTCTTGACGCTTTTTCAGTCACTAATGACTACTAATTTTAGATTATACAACCCAAAATACCCCAGTTAGTGCTACGCAAAAATATCGATACATCGACTAATCG
The DNA here is from genome assembly GCA_950108345.1 of Malthinus flaveolus. NCBI lineage: Eukaryota > Metazoa > Arthropoda > Insecta > Coleoptera > Cantharidae > Malthinus > Malthinus flaveolus. The sequence continues at coordinate 3,917,946 of OX467287.1, read as the reverse complement.
ATGTCGTTCGAAAAACAACCAAATTGTTGCAAAAAATATATTTTTCCAAGAGAGATAGGTCGTTGGAAGTTGGCACACGTGGCACGTCTCTTTTATCGAATAGTCTAGTCTGGGGAACGAATGCATTATAATTTAATACTGGTCAAAGTAACGACTACCCTATTCCGTCCACACCGGCAAGTAGAGATGCGGAAGAACATCTAAGGGATCTTGAACAAATGAACCCTTGGGCTCACAAAACAAATAAGTTTTCATTGATGGCATTGTTTGGGAAAACTCTTCATCACAAATTCGCAACAAATTAAAAATTAATAATACTGTCCAGCTGTCCAGTAAGGCAAACAAGGCCGTCAGGTGGGCGTCGCTGTATTTTGACAGGTACGCTCAGTGTCAACAATATATTTTGACGTTATGCGATAGTTTCGTTTTAATAGTATATTAAAGTACAAGTTTCATAAGGCACCGTGTTAACGTACGAGTCCAAGTTTTGAAAACGAGCCGCTTGCGGCGAGTTTTAAAAAGGACGAGTACTTAACAAGGCTTATGAAACGTGTAATTTATACTATTTTTTCTATTTCACATTTTAATAAAATAATTTGTTAAAATATTTAAATAATTAACATCGTGGAGATTTTCTTTTTATAATAATTGTGGTGGCACTGACTGAAATGTCACCATCTTTCGTTCAATGACTCATAGATGTCGCAAGTTTATTTTTTAAATTTAAATAATGCACCTACTTCTGTCTGTATAATTTAAATTTTAACAAATAAAAATGAACGAACTATATCAAAACATTATTCTTTATTACATTTCAATTCTAATAAGCTCTAAAAATAAACATTTTAATAAATGATATTTGACATTTGTAAACGTCAGTGCAACTTGACGCAAACTTAGGAGAAGAAAATCCCCCAGAAACAGTACGTTAAGAGAGCTTCTTAACGCACTGTTTTGAGACCAAAACAGTACGTTAAGGAGTGGATTAAAGTACCGAAATAGAAAAAAATATTTTAAAATGTCTGTAAAATACATGCCTGTCTTATTTTAAATAAAACGAGCAAATACTAAATTTTTTTAATAACAAGAACGAAAGCGAGAACATTAAGAAACACCAAAACAGGATAACCTGTCAATTTCCTACTTTTATTTTTGTCACGGACGGTACACGCGGGTGTTGTAGGCATTGACTTAAACTTTTACCCCCACGAATTTAAAAAATGAGTTGACATATTTCCCGTCATCATTGCTTGCTAGGTTTGCCTATAGTTGCGATTTTGATAGTTCGGATTTTTTCCCCCACCTTTCCACCTGCAAATATTTTGTTTAATCCGGATTATTAAACTTCGATAACGCTACTTAGTACTATCTGCTTAAGTTACTCCTTTTTGTACCTGCTTCTCCTTTTTATTAATTTTTATTTGTTTTTTTACCAAACGTCATTTACTTAGTTAAGATCAATGGTTGATTTATGTGTAAAAATCTTTATTATTAGATATCTATTAAATTAAAATAATATAGACAACCTGCAGTTAATGTGCGATTTACGCCGCTATTTACATCCGCATTATAGCACTAATAGCTAGATATTGCAAAAAGATTAAGTAGCAATTACCCTGCTATAAATTATCGCGATCGATCTTAGAAATATTAATTTAAATTTTTTTTAATTAAAGTACTTTTGATCGGAGCTATAGCGCGTATAAAATAATTCCTATTCGTTTTGAATTTAAAGACATTTTCATCTTTTCAAATTAGATGCACCCCTTAGAATTGAAACATAAGGGTCCCCTCAACTTTAAGTAAATTACATCGCCACCCTTAGTTGTAGCTTTGGCTCCTTAACACGACTTTTTAACAATTGTGCCACTTGTTCTAATATTACGATTTTACCCATCCAGTGTCTTAATTTGTGAATTTGTTCCAATTTCAACTGTTTAGAACCTCAACTTTTGACATTTACACATACGATTTTTTCGACGAAGAGGCAGTAGTAAGTTGTCGAATAATTTTTGAGCGAAACTCTCGGAAAGTCTTTTTAGGTCCAATCCCGAACTCACAGTATGAGCTAGTCGGTGTTAAAACGTAGGTAAACTAAAACCTAATTCAAACTTTAAAGTACTTACTTATTTAACTAAAACCTTTGTACGTTTTATAATTAATTAATAAATAAATTACCAGCTAAGTGAGCGCTTTAAATTATAACAACGAGTTAAACGTGTTGTAATACAGCAAGTTTTACATTGACCCAAACAAGGACTTTATTGGTTGGGAATTAAAAAAAGTTTAATTAAATTTATACCGAATGCAATTATTTTATATTGTAATAATGAATTTAATTATGTGCTTGTAACATTAAATAATACGAAACACGAATTGATGTAGTTAGGTAAAATGGGGGATAAATAAAGGTTAAAGGGACGAGGGTATGTTGGAATTTAATTACTAGTTAGGTATTCCTTTGAAGTCTTCAAGAGGTTTGTTCACCTATAATATAGTTTTTTATATTGAAATCATTTTTGATTTGCGAACGTTTTTTAGTGATAAAAAGGCCAGCTCCGGCCGCCAAGTCCGGGCGTCACAAGGAATCGAGCATTTTTTGGTGCTCGCATTTGGACGGCCCTAGCTTCTAAGCTACTAATATTAGGATATTGTCATCTTGTAGTTTTTTGTGAGGAATTTTCCCTTTTATAAAAAAAGTTATATACAGTTTTGCTTTACCTGGCTCGCTTTTCGAACCGCAAGCGTTTTAAGGTCGAATAGCGCAACTTTCAAAACTGAAGACGCTCTGTCAGAAGTGTATACTTTTCACTTTCACCTTTAGAGTTGATGTTCTTTATTTTATTGTTTATTACTATAAAAGGGTCCTCAATTCTTATTGTGAAGGCCTTTTGAGTACAAATTTAAAACGTTGTGGGCACTCAAACGCTCATGAGTGCATCTCCACTACGGCGATGGGCCAAATTTTTCCATAATTTCAATATTTTCTTGCGCCAGTTAGCCGTAGCGGAGACGCACCTTTTGAGTGATTACGTATTAGGTACCCACTTGCGAACCTACTTAAAACACGTCATTGGTCGATTCTTTGTTTTTTATTAACTATCAATAATTTATAAACCACTTTAACAAATTGATTTCGGTATAAATAATACGTGAAATTAGAACACTTTCTTGAGTATAGCACAAAATACTCCACAATCAGACGATAAAAATAGAAATAATAGGTAATTTGTAGCTAAATTTCACATCGTGGAAGTTTCTTCTAAATATTTGACTTGGTGCACTCAACAAATTGATCGGTATAAATAAATCGTACAACACTTTTCCATTTGTGTATCGATGGTAAAAGCACGACGTTTCACTTGTTTGAGGGTGCTTTACTATCGATTTCGAGTCTTTCAAAGGTTGCATCCAATAAGTTAGAAGCCACCCCCTTTTTTTCCCCTAAAACTTAATTTTTTCAAAAGAAAAACAGAAACAACAAAGATGTAATTTTTTTGAGCAGCTAATTAATTCGGTGTAAATTAATAAATCGCACACAAGAGCAGATAAAGGGGGAGTTGTTGATTTTGAAAACTTTTGTGTGGAGAAAATTTTATCTTCGCAATAAAATTGGGTGCGTTCAACGAAATATTAAACGAGTTTAACATTAAAACTTGTCTTCAGTAGTTTATATACTGAAACGACAATTATTTTCTTATTATACAGTTATTAAATTTAATAATTATTCAAATGGTAATGTCGTAAAAGTAAACTAACTACACTAAAAATTAATTATATTCTGCAATTCATTAGTTTATTATTGTTTTTCACGGCTATATTTAACTTATTTTAATTTTTGGCGTTAAGTTTCAGGTACAAAATTTCCACCAAAATTTTACGAGATCAGTAAAATACGAAATAGTAGGTAAATAGTAATACTTTGTTGTTATTATGCTACTGTCTAACTCTACGTGTAGTATATAAATATTTATGTAACAATAAACAAATAAATTAACAAGCACCTCCCCTCATTTTAAGTACACTAGTCACAATAATTGAAGGATATTAAAAAAAAGCCAAATTTTAGGGCGATTTTCAACAAAGGATAACTCGGCGAAAATGGTTGTACAGAAAATTTAAAAAAAGAAAATTGTAGCCTCAAGTGTCTAGTTTTTAGAACTTAACAGTAAAATTTTTTAACGTGGGCGGTTTTTACGTAATCATCTACTAACTAAGAACAATTTTCCAAATTTTTTCTCGTCTTTGAAATGGTCTGTGGATTCAAAATTTTTTTTTCATTTTGCGACTATAAAACTCGTTTAGACAATTTAATCAGCTTTAATTTGACCTTATAATAAGTTGCGTACGATTTTTTGCCGCGAAGTAATCGTCGATCAAAGCAAAAAAGGCTATTTTAACTTTGACAATCGATTACTCGGGAACTAATGATCGTACAGAAAATAAAGGTGGGTTTTTGGAAACTGCAAGACATTCTCTATAAGACGCAATCGGTGGCGATTGATAAAAAAATGTTTTTAAAGCGATGATGAGGGCAGAAAAAAAGTTAAAAGTTTGCGAATTTAAGGATATTTGGAAAATTTGGTATAACTTTGGATATAGTAGATGAACAAAGGATATCGTCGGTAATTTTTTACCCTCAAAGTGTCTCTAAAAAACCTTCAAAGTTGCAAAGCTCTGCGACTTTTTTTCTTAGCGCCCCGAAGGTTTAAATTTATAGTATCGGCGTAATAAGCAATTTTTTGATTTTTTTGCATTTTTTCGACTTCAATATGGTTTTTTTAGCGACAATCCATATTTTTGGCTTAAAAACATAACACCTTGGACAAAATCGAAAAAAAAATGTACGATTCATTAGTTTCCGAGTAACCGATTGTCAGAATTAAAATGGCCTTTTTTGCTTTGATCGACGATTACTTCGCGGCAAAAAATCGTACGCAGCTCATTAGGAGGTCAAATTAAAGCTGATTAAATTGTCTAAACGAATTTTATGATCGCAAGATAAAAAAAATTTTTCGACGTCGACAGACCATTTCAAAAACGAGAAAAAATTTGGAAAATTATTTTTAGTTGGTTTTCGGATGATTGCGTAAAAACCGCCCACGTTACTGTTTAGATCTGAAAACTAGACACTTGAGGCTACAATTTCCTTTTTTTAAATTATCTATACGACCATTTTTCTCCGAGTTATCCCTTAAATTAAAATTTGGAGTTTTTTTAATCTCCTTCAATTTATGTGCCTAGTGTATATTGTTAAATTAAGTAGTAGGGCCTGTAGGACAGGAGACATCCTGTATACATATTTCTTGTTAATACCTGCTTAAAGACACAACATTGAAGTATTTTTGTGGAGACACAAAAAACTGCACTAACCCAAGTCCTGTGGGACACATTGTACAATAACATTTTATAAATATAAATAGATTACCTACCCTGAGTACTGTTGATCAATACTAACTACGCGTATCAGTATAATTAGATAATTATATCATATTATCTAATACCGACTGTTAACTTTTTTTTGAAATTATTTATTAAAAGCGATACCTAAAATCGATATAGTAAATAAAAAATGTATTAAAACAACATTTATAAAATCTACAATCGAAAGTAAGTCGGAACATAAAACAAAAAATAACGATAAAAAATTTACTTTGAAAGCTTTTCTTTTTTTCGTATGCGAATTTTATAGTCCATCTTTTTCCTGTCCTAATTAAATAATAATATAAGAAGAGATAGATGATAGCACTTGATAATCTCTTAAAATGAGAATAATATTCATGGGCTTTATTTTATGCCTAGGATCTAATACCGAAAGAATTCTCTTTAGGGAACTAAACGCAACTGGGAATCGGTCTCTTATATTGTTCTCTCTGAATTTCTTTAGATGCTCGCATTACAAAACATCCACCCCAATAATTGGAAAACGCGCTATAAATACTTTAGATGCAGCAGAAGGCAAACAAAGGACTAGAAAATGGAAACCAAGCATGCATTTTGCATACACTCATTTTATGTTCATTATTTTAGAAATATAATGCTTAACATAATAGATTGTGCACGTTCGTGTTAAGAACGTACCATTTTATTTTTCTCTAATTGGGTCAGGTTTAATTCCGAGCTTTTTTGATAGGCTTAAACGATTTTTCGAGATTTGCAAAATTATTTAACCATTTGTTGATTCGTGATCCCTTTTGTTATATTTCACTCTCTCAATCTCGAAGAGAATTTTTTGAACTTTAATCTTCCAGTTTTCAATATTTAAGTGCCTCGACGATATATCGAGTACAGGATATGCTATGAAAGAGAATAAAAGCAACCCGCTCCGGTTGCTAGATTTGAAGTTGAACCTCCGGTCGTTAAATTGAAGGCTAGCGTTTGTACCTGCCATATTCTGATATACAGGATGAGCGTGTCAATCTTTTATTGTAAAAATCCTATGATTGTGGGCGTAGTTTCCCCATACTCGCTCCATACTATTACGGAATTCTTATCACTTTAGGGTGCCACAGCCTTAGACTGCATTACATGACCGACTTCTTACGTTAGCGATATGCACCATCTGAGGGCGTTTTAAACGCTGGTTTGGCCTCTTAATTCCGCGAAAGGTGCACACTAACGAAATATGTGCTCATAGGCTCAGCTGGTTTCATGTCTTCTCTAGACCCTTTATGTAGAAGGTTTTGTTTAGCGGGCAGTAGTTTGTAGAAATGCCCATTCGTGACCCTTCTTTGGAGTTTGTTTAAGTGTATCATCAGTATTTCAGCCTTCCAAGAGTTACCCATTGATAAAGATACGTTTTGTGTTTCCCATTGCCTTTTACGAAACTGGCGTAGAACCTTTGGAAAGCCCTTATTGCTAGCTCTGCTATATTCTACCTTTCCATTCCCGACTGTACCAAATACAGTGACAAATTGCTTTATACTTTTATTTTTAGGACAAGTTTGGAAGTTGTCTTCCAATTAAGCAGAGCCTTCAGGGCTGTCTGGCTGTCTGCCTAAATCTAGTGCGCGTTAGAGGTGGAAATACCAAATACATTTACGCAAAGGTTCTAGCGACACCATGAAGAAAAATAAGATCCTTGTTACGTTATTTTTCCGAATAACCGAGAAAATAACGAATTTTGATTGTCCCCACCACGTCGGAAGAACGTAGGGGTGATAATGGTGAGACAGTGAAAAATTCACGTTCGACGTGTTGCGAGGTTCGAGACCATTAATTAAGTTTCAATAGTTGTCGTAGTTGTTTTTATACCCCGGGGCGTCGTTAAACGGGACCCCGGTTTCCTGATTATTTCGCATCGCTACCTGTTTTTGCTGTCCCGGCCGCCCGTTCAAAGAATTGGCGTGTTATTTATCTGCTGATTACCGAGCCATCTTCTTATCTTCTGCAAGATGTAAGTGTTTTTTTGTTGTTTGCTCACTATTACCAGCACCGCTCTCGTGATCCACAGGCGGGTTTTCCTTGGATCTTGGTTTTGTGTTTTTCCTACATCTGGAGCGTCCGTGTCCCGCAGACCCCGAGACAAATTGGGCTGCACTCACGCCACCCCGAGCTCAGGTGGTATTTATAGCGCATACGTAGGTCGCCAACACCAACCTAGGGTGTAGTCTTTGGGGCTAGGATTAGTTGTTTTCTTGTAAGCATATCTGTTACGGCATTATTGAACTCCACTGGGTGCATTTATAAACTATTGTTACCGCTGCAAGATTGAATTGTTTTTTGTATGTAATTGGTATATTCAATTATATATTGCGGCGACCGCCCGGAGCTTAGCAACCAGCTGGGGAGGCCCAAGGACCAGTTGTTTGGCGCTCAACCTTATCAGCTATTGCTTTGGAACTCACGACCATCTTCCCTGAGTTTAGCCCCCTTCCGAAGACCATCTGTTGGGTGGTAACCGAGTAGAGAAAAAAGAACTACTAAACATCCTACTGAAGCTTTAAGGCTCAACTGACCCTATGCGTGTATCAGACCGACCAGTTTTGGAGCAGGTTGGGGGCATTTCTTTACTAGTTTTCATGAATGTGGGGATTTACTCGTATTGTTTCTATATGTTTTTTCATTCTAATAGCTTTAAATCTGCTGCTAGTTACCGTTGAATGATGCCCCCATCTGTAAATATATTAAAATTCATTTCGTTGAGTTTGGGGGACTTTTTGTCTTCTTCTGGCAAATATTAGAACTCCTTTACTGATTGATGACTGTGTGGTGCCTAAAACGAGACCCCACTTCTTTAATACCTTCAGGAGAGTTAGGTAACGACCTGTGGACTTTCCAAAATAGGTCAGCTTCAGCGCTCTACAGCCTCGTTACTTTAAATGTTTTTGTTCTTTCCTTAGGCTAACCAATTGGAGAAAAATACTTCACGTCTTCTATACGCGAACGCTCAAGATTTAGTATGGGGTGGGTAAGGGACCTAAGGCCGCAGTTCCTATGATTTTCTTTTGACTTACTGTTCTTTAATTATGACTTTGTGCTTTGCCAGTTGCTTGAAAGAAGCTTAAACGATTTGGAGGTATGGTGTGCTCTTTTCTATTTGGAAGGTGACCTATGAAGACAACGGGTTGTTCTCAGTATTTTTAAATTATCGAGTGGCTTTATATCCCAGATTAGGACTACAACATGAATTGGAACATATCGAGTGTCATAAAAGATACTTACCGAAATGTGATTAAAATTAATCAAACGCGTTGTTCAGATGCCGAGATCGAATATACCCTTAACTCCTTTGTGATACTACTTGAACATTTTAACGAGTTTGGGGTATATTTTTAATATGTAATAAATACCGAATGTAAAAAGCTGGTGCTTATAAGTTTAATATAAATTGATATAAAATGTAAACCACTTATTTTGAAAATTTTGCAATAATTAAGCACGATAATGCAATAAAACCCTTGTAACGCTATTAAGTGGTCCAAAATATAATAAAACGGGGATAGAACCCACCTTTAAAATTAAGCCATTAACAAAATAAAACAACCGTTTTAAATTAACTTATACTAACGCAATATATCAGAAGCACATGCCAATATTTTATAAGTGGAAAAATTATTAACCGAACAAAAAAGCTCTTTCTATTTATTTAAAAGAGACTTCACCTAATAATAATTGATGGGCACGAAATGAATGTTTAAAAATTTGTGTAAAATCGACCGAAAGAGTTGAACGTGGAAAGACCAAAAAGCGCACCTCTTGACCCTTCACTTTCTAAAACCGCCTCAAAGGACTACATCGGTTTTAGGTTCATCGGTGCCAAATTTTATCACGCAAGAAAACTTTTACTTTGAGAGCCACTATTAGCGAACAGTTTTTTTTTCATTCGCATTAATTAAATTTGATGGAATTATTTACCACGCTTACTTATAGACGTTAATTAATTATAAAGCTAAACTCGACATATCTCTTTGATATTACATATCAAACAGAAATTTACACATCGTATTTTGACTTATGTATCGAATATGTAAGGATAATAGGAAAATGGCATGTATTTAAGATCGATTAGCTGAAATTTGCGTGATGTTAGGAAATGATTTAATTAATTATAATTTAATCCGTATCAACGATCGTACTTCAAAGTTTCGTAATAATTATTGTTGAAAGTTAATTTTGAAGGATCGTTTGTTTTTGACTCGAAATGGCGCAGTCGGAATATTTTAGTGCGCTTCGATATTTGATTGTAAGGGGCGGGGGGAAACTTGATGACGTCGCTGTTTTATAAATAGTAAATGTCACTTTTTAATATTTCAAATATTAATTTTTGAAGCTTTAACTAGAGCAGAATCGAGCTTATAAATAATAAAAAATAAGTGTTTTTTTACGTAAAAACAAAGAGGCGTTGTGTAAAAGCAACCAACAAAATCAAGCACTTTCGTGAAACCGACTTGAACTTTTAAGCTTGTGTAAAACCCCTTTTAAACGTACATTTCACCAGTAACGCTAATGAGTGTCAAAAAAGATCAAAGGCCGTTTCTAATTTTACGCAAACTAAATTGGATAATATGCAGAAAGCAAAATATAATAGGAAAATCTATACTTCGCTTCCATTTTTTTGAAAAAAACATTAAAATTGTATAGTTATTGTTTCGGAATAAAGAAAAATTTCATTCGAAAATTACGCTATTACCTTGTAATTTTAATTATTCCATATAATTTAAATAATTAATCTTCTCTGAAAGCTGCTTTTAAACTTTTTGAAAATATCTCCTCTTTTGTTTTTTTTATTTTAAGTTTGTTAATAAATTTAACAAAGTGCAAACCATGAAAACTCTTTTTGTTAGATATTACTTAATCAAAAAGTTCTAATTGCTTTTATATTTTATAGCGAATTTAAAAGCAACAAAGTAATATAAAATTAATATACCGAATGTCGCAATTGTTTAAAAACAAACGATAAAATCACAAAAATAACTTTTTTATTTGCCATGTGAGTTTTTCTGACTGTCGGACATTATTCTCTCCCGAGTTCTATCCAATAATATATTTCCCCAACTTTGATTTTGGATATTATAGTGCCTACTTATAAGCTGTTTGACAGTCTGTTTTTTTGGTCTAGTCTGTATATTGGCCTTTTTTTAAATTTTTCTTTGGAAATAGCAGTTTTTCAGTTATTTATTGAAATTGATATAATTTGCTTCCAACAACCACAAAACGGATCAATTTTATTGGAGGCAATATGATTGATTGTGTTTGGCTTCAAATAGATGCAAAAAAATTAATTAATTAATTTTGAGAAAATTTGTTTGTACACTTTTTATAGATGTAATTAGACCTAATTAATTTAATTTTTCATTGAAATCAACGTGATTGTGTTTGGCTTCAAATACGAACTTTTAAAATGAGTTTTAGAGAGACATTTTTTAATCAATTTGTCGTTTTGTAGTTCAATAATGTAATTTATTCGAAATGGATACTTTAGCAAAAAGTTCTTTTAGTCAATTAATAGATACGATTAGTTTCCAATGATCTCAAAGCGGATATTTTTATGTGTGGGCTTGACAATTTCTAAAATATTTAAAGAAAATGTTTTCAGTTTTTCAGGCTTATATTGAAATCGATATCTATGATTAGCTTAGAATAAACTAAAAAAGAAAATTGTCAGGCAAAACTGGTTATTGCGGGAGTCGTCCCTATTCATCTAAAAAGGCACAGGAGCGCGCTGCAGCGTAGACCAATACCGACGGTTTAACAAAAACGGAGCGACGAGAAGACGCTATAGAAAAGTAGCAGTGGGAGTGGAAATCCGGGAGCAACGGCTCGTGGACTAGAACGCTCATTCCAGACCCGCGGAGGTGGGTGAAAAGAAAACACGGCGATATAGACTATCACCTATCCCAGGGACACGAGTGTTTTAATACATATCTTAATGCTATCGGCAAGGCGCCAACTGAGACATGTACGTATTGTTCCGGGGTGCATGATCCCCTGATCACACCCTTTATAAATTCACAAAATTTCGCGCAGCGAGAACGATGGTCGAGATTAAGGTAGGGGGAGGCCATTTCGACCACAAATATGGTGCCAACTATGTTAAAAGACATCGGGGAGTGGGGCGCGATCGCGAGGTTCATAAAAACTGTACTACGGGCTAAAGATGCCGTGGAAAGAAAGCGGCATGCGGCGCAATAAGTTCACAAGCGAGTGATTAGGGACCAACCTACCCAAACATAATTATCGTGTTTAGCTGCGGGGTCCTTCCGAGTCACAAGGCCGGAGGATGCCCGTGGCCTCCGATGCCGGAGGCTACGACAGTCAACCGCGTCGGTCTTCAAGTTCTTGAACAAGTACCTTTGATTAAACGTCCAAAAATAAATTAATTCAAGTCTTTTACTGGCTTTACTTGATGTACTTAATGCGAAAGCGGTCCCAGGTATTGTTCGATGGTGCCTCGAGAAGTTTTTCAGTGAGTTCAGCCACTAGTGCGCACTGCTGCTGGTGGTCTTCGTGCGTTAAGATTTTCCGTCTACCTCCGAAAAAAAAAAAGGTTAGGTTAGGTCAGGTGAGGTCAAGTTAAGCTTATATTTATTTAAAAATTCAAGTTTTTGAGCAAAAAATATTTTTATAGAAATTACATCTGAAAAGTTAAAACATTATTTGATGCAAGGTGGCCTGGCCTCTCTAACATCTTCGCGATGGTTCAGCGGCCGCATAATTTTTAACACCTGGCTTTGAAGATTGAATAAGATCTTGGAATGGAGCGAATGTTCCCAGCGCAGTACAGCATAGTTCATGTAGGCTGTAAACAAACTATGATATACCTCCCACAGAACACATATTGTCAACAGTGCTTTTTAGGTTGAGCTGTACTTTTAAGAATCTTATTGATTCTGGATTGTCCTTATGATTATTGTTTCTAAGACGCTAAGACCGAATACAACTGTTACCGACTTAATCTATTTGCCCAAAACTACTCACTCGCTAACGACCGCGTTCTACAAGACCTCCGAATCAGATCGTCAAAAAGTACAAAATCAAAATCCGACGCAGAGGGTGGTTAGTCAGATCAAAAACAGCAAGAGCCCCAAAAGAGACATCAAGCTGCACCAGCTGCTTCATATTCCCTAAGTATGACCGAATAATCGAAACACTACCTTCAGAAAGTCTATATTGTTGGCACTCTCTGATCAGCAGGCCATTTGAAACGCAATCAAAAGCCCCCGTGAGGTTGCAAAACTGACCATAAACCCAATCTCCGGCCTACAAACCATCGGGTATATATTCCACCAAACTGATAAGGACAGATTGTTCGGCCCATGAATTTGGCTAGGAATGATTATCAAATTTCAGTCAGACCTAATCTTGGATAAACTCAGCCCATAGATGTCTCTGATTGATTTTCTTTTTAATTTACTTATTATATTATATTTCTGATACAGGTAGAAGAAACTTCCGAAAAAATGAGACCTGGGTTCGTATGGGTGCTTGTGCTGAAATAACTCAAGGTGTCTCTCTTCGAGGGTGGCATCCAGTCAGCGATATTTACAAAATAGCCATTGAACTCATCAGCCGTATATACTCAAATGCAATTCTTCCGTTGTGGGAGTGTTTAAATTTTGCTTTACAACGTCCTATATGGCTCAAGGATGGTTATTGTGTGTTTTTTATATATTTATCCTTGGCTGTTCGTTTAGAGGATTTCACCTCCAATCAACAGTGGGGCGGGCACTTTTGGTAATTTCCGTATGCGATATTTACTACGCCTCTCAATTTTTTAAATTTATTATTGAATCACGAAGCTCTTTGAGCAGTCCGAATTTTATATTTTTTAACTGGAAAGGCAGCATCTGCGCATCCCTTAATGGGGCTCATGAACACGTCTCATTTCCCGGCCACCGCGAGAACATCAGGCCTGGCAGACCTGTTGTACAATCAGTGCTTCAATCTCTGATCAGTTATCGGAGAACTTTATGGACTCATTGACTCGTTGCAATATTTTAATATTTATGCCTGTCTTAATATTGTTAAACAAATTTTTATTTTTAATTAAAAATTAATGAAAAATACGTAATTGAAAATTTAGTAAGGATTTGTATTACATTTTCTATTTTTTGGAAATTTTCGCTTAAAGTATCATGTAACTCATAGCTCTTGGGTGTTCTTTCGCCATTTCTTCTAAATCTGTTTTTAATATGCGAACATATTATTTAAAATAAATCGAAAACTCTCACTATAAAGTAAACTGAAAAAAATTTAATAGGAAAAACTAATAAAATAGAAAGAAAAGCGTAATCTAATACAAGTGGAGGCGACAGCTGCCATTTCTGTAATATTAAATTTAAATTATTTCCCCAATTTTATTCAAGTGTTTTTAAATTTATTAAGTTATTTTTTTAGTTTTTACAATCTTTTTATTACTTCTTCTCTTATATTTGAAATGTAAATTAAAAAAAAGAAGCAGTTGATATCGATCAGATCGCAATTACTTTTTAGAAAAAATATTATGCCATTAAAAAGAACTTTTATTATCTTTCTTTTCGGTTGTTCTCTCAGCATTTGCAATTTTATTGTTAAGATATTGGATTTTAACTCGCTAAAAATCGCCAGTTAAAGAATATTCAAGACTGTTTTACTTATTACTTTAGATACTTTATTTTCTATTTATTTTACATTCGAATAATTTTATTAGAGCACTTTTAAGACGATGTTTAATATTGTACAGCAGGAACTTTAGACGAAACTACGAAAAGTTGAAACGCAGCGAAGTGTTATTCATAATTCATAACCATAACCATTAGGGCTTGCGAAGCCGTTGTTTTCTTACAATTTTAAATTATTTTTGAAAACGTATGCTCTCGAACCGCCCATTTGTAGCTGTTTAGAGTTTAGAGATCCTAAGTAGTTGGCCAGGCTTTTAAAAGCTATTCAGAAGCTTAAAAATAGACACACACTTCGGTCGCGTATTAAAAATTTTAACTTTTTTCTATTTTGATCTTTCACTAAGTTAAAAACTTAAAAATCCCAAGTTTCATTGTTAAACTAAAAAGGGACAGAAGCCATTGAATCTAATTTTATTTTTAATGTAAAAGTTCTATTATGAGAACGTGCCTCGAGGAATTGCCTTTTCAGTTTTTAGTGGTTAGTGGGTATATAAATACCGAGTGAGGAGTTGAACTCAAGTTGTATGATTATGAATATGAATATAATCGCAACAGGAGCAACAGGGCGTTTTTAAAAAGATGACGATATTAACCGACTAGTCATTTTGAAAAGGAAAATCATTTTCGCCTAAATTAGGCTACCCAGTCGTTATTGAACTCAAAAGCTCGATCATTTTTCCAAAAATATTTTTTTGGCTAAAATATGATTTTTTTGAAATTGAAAATTAACATGGTCTAATTAAATTTGTGAAGAAACCAATTTTTTCGTATTCGACGGTTTGTAAACGGACGTTGTCAATCTACACGCAATAATCTCCCGATTTGTGCTGTTAACAGCTTAATTAATGGTTTTCATTTGTTTTGTTTTTTCCCTCTTTATTTAGCTATTTAGTGACCCACGGTTATATAACATAAACATTTAAATAAACACGACGAATTTACAAATTAACGGTTCTGTCATCAACAGATTAATTGAGCTGTAAACCTTAATAGCAATTAAAAGTAAAAGAAAGTGTTTAAAATTATTATTATTATTATTATTATTATTAATTGGCGAGAGGCGGCTAAGCCGATTAACTCGCAAAACAGTTGATTACAAAACATCATACGAAAGTTTATAAGGGTATGCCAGATAAACGTAATACAAAATTATATAAATGTTCATTGTTCATAGTATCACACAGATTACCAACTAACAAAAAGGTCCAAACCAAAGGTTTCCAGATAAACATAATACAAGATTATAGAATTATTTATAGTATCACACAATTGTCAATTATCAACCAAAAAAAAGGTCCAAACGACCTTTAAATGCATTCAAAGATGGTGCGTTGACAATGCAATCTGGCAAAGAGTTCCAGTCTTTTATAACACGCACAAAAAATACGTTCTGGCGACTTTTGCTTGAGAAACGTTGATGCACCATCTTGAGAGAGTTACCCCTCAGGTGAAGGTTGTCACTAAAGTAGAACTTTCCACGCAATGGACACCTGTAATGACCACTCACTATTTTGTAGGTTTCAATAAGGTCCCCGCGTCTACGTCTGTCCCTTAAGGAAGGGATCTTTAGTCGTGCGAGCCGTTGTTCGTATGGTACGTTCTGCAAGCCCACAACCATTTTAGTAGCCCGACGTTGAACCTTCTCCAAGTGGTCTATGTCTTTAACGAAGTATGGATTCCAGATGGGTGCTGCAAACTCCAGTATGGGTCTAACATATGTTTTGTATATCTTCAAAAAAACGCTAGGTTTGAGACCCTTGAAGGCTATTTTTATTAGATAAAGCAACGAGTTTGCTCTTTTCACAATCCGCGAGATATGCGAAGACCACTTTAGGTCACCACTCATTAAAACACCAAGATCGGCCTGATCACTGACCCCCTTGAGCACTGCGCTGTTCAAAGTGTAATTAAAACGGGGGTTGGTAGCACCAATGTGGAGAATAGTACACTTATTAGCATTTAGCGTCAGCAACCATTTTTTTGACCACGCACTTATTCTGTCCAAATCGGACTGCAGAACTGACCTGTTGACAAGTGGGTTGTTGTAAAATTTCGAATCGTCCGCAAACATACTCTTGGGAGAACGAATACATTCGGCAAGGTCTGCAATGTAGATAAGAAAAAGAACTGGTCCCAGGACAGATCCCTGGGGTACGCCACTTAGTACTGGATGCGGAGCTGATAATGAGTCGCCGACTCGTACTTGAAAGGTACGGTTAGTTAGGAAGTCCTTTATCCAGTTTAGTAAATTGCCTCGAATACCATAGTTTTCAAGCTTCAGCAGTAATCTCTTGGTAGGGACTCGGTCAAAGGCTTTCTCAAAATCTAGGTAAATGACATCAGTTGGAGTTCGTGAGTCCCAAGACCTAGTCCAATCATCCAGATTCATAAGCAAATTTGAAACAACTGATCTTCCCGGAACGAAACCATGTTGACAGTTTGGAATTACAGAGTTGGACGTCAGAAATACAGTGAGCTCCTTTGCAACAATTTTTTCCATACATTTACAGATGACGGAAGTAAGGCTGATCGGCCTGTAATTACTAGCTTCAAGTTTATCTCCTTTTTTATATATAGGTGCAATAATTGATTTTTTCCAATCTTGGGGCAAAGTTTCTTGATCTAGCGATGCTTGCATTTCTCAATTGTGTTGAGAAATTTGGAGTAATCTCATTGAGGCATTTTTAGTTGGAAGTTGAAAGAACACTTATCGTTTAACCCCTACGGGGTGTCAAGGAACCGAAATATCACCCTGTAGAAGTGTTGGCGTGTGAAGTTTAGAGGGCCAATCGATGGTAATTCGTAATCACCTAATAAACTATTTATTTTCAAAATTTCCTCTAATACTTCAAACGTCAATTTTCCGTAAGAAACGCGCGGGGTTTAGTTTAGAAGTTATAAAATTCGTTTCTTTTGTAACTGGGAGTAAAAATCAATATTTTCCAAAAAAGGACGATTTTTGATTTTTTTTATTGCTAAAAAGATGTATTTTTTATAAAAAAAGAGTTCACGGTCGAAACGATCAGATGCTGAAGAATAAATGATATCCCCTCCCTCTATAACATTCTTCTCCTACACTTGCTCGGTAGGGGAATCGAATGAGATCCTGCGAGTTCCCAGTTATCCTGTAGCCAACGTTGGTAGTTGGTGTATTTTATGCTCTTTTAGCTTGTCTCGTTGAATCATGACTGAAAACCGGTAACTCGTGTTTTTTTACAAGTAATTAGTCTTCATCTCGAACTACTAATTATCCTGTGCGCTATCTTTGAAATAAAAAATAAACTTCTTTAAAAAAAAATTTTTTTTTCGTCTCAACTCTAAACTCACCAGTGTCCTATTAATTTTTCTTTTGTGCCTGGATTATTGTCAATTTTGTGTTGTTTCTTTTATTTTTTTTTACCTGATACTTGACATTTTTACTCTTTTTGGGTGAACAAAAAAATAAAATAAAACTTAAGTGAATTGTCTCAATAAAACAAAGTTTGAAGTTGTCTTTCAACAATATATGGATTACTTCGTTTCAGTTTATTAGGTACGTCTTCTTTTTATTTTTGCGAAATTGTCGCCAAGTTTTTTTACGTTTCTTTTGCTTTTGAATTCTGAAACACGTATTTTGTACAATTTGTAGTACGTTGACCCACACCTTTTAAAGTTATGTTATATAAGGTGTTATGAATACCAATTTTGTTTAATGGAGGTTATTTTGTTTACTATTTGTGACTGATTGGACTAGTTTTTTTTTGGTCTGTAAAAAAATTTTAACCAGAACATTTTACTCCGTTATTCTTGACATGGGTGGATAGCAAAAATTTACCTTTAGGCTCACATTGTGTTTTAAATTGAGTTAAATTTTTTATTTGTAACAAGATGTGCCTACCTACTTTATGATTTGATTAAATTTTCGGGCTTGTATTACATATTTTGTGCGAGGGCGGTAGGGATGCTCGGATTACTCCTCCTCGTAGGTGTTTTACCCTTCAAACTTAAACGATCTCGTTTGGGCCCACGTGTATATGATTTTTGGCCAATTAGTCGATTTTTACGAATTACGAAATCCGCAAAGCATAAGTAACAAACGATCGAAACAAATTTCGCCGTCACTTTTGGAAGAGATATGGGAACAAATTAGATAAATTGGGATGTAAGCCAAAAACTCGTTTGACAATATTCGTTAAAAAGCAATTATAACAAATCAGATTAAGAAAGTTTTTGAAAACTTTATTTACGATTTTTAAATGTTTTCCAATTTTTTTCTAAATTAACCAATTTTGGATTTTAATCGAAAGTTGTTTCTTTCCTGGGTGGAGTTTTTATAGTGAATTAAATTACTTTCTGTTTTATGCAAATTTTTTTATGTTTGTTGCCTTTGTGTCTATATTGATACTAAAACAATTTAAACGTGTGGGCGCCGTTTTAAAATTATAAAAATTTTCTTTTCTTTTCTTTTCTTTTCTTATTACAAAATTTTCATCTTCTCCATAAAAAGTTAACGCAAGGCCGAAGCTAAAAGAAAATTTATTAAATAACTCCCCCCTCTTTTAATTGTAAAAAAGATCTTTTTTAAATGGTAATACCGTAATGGTTATAAAATAAAATAATATTTTGGACTGTTTGGCATTACAAACGAGCTTCATTAGTCATTTTTCGAACAAGGGTGGTGCAAATGATTTTGAGATGGATATGAGATATTTATGAAAGAGGGAAATTTTTTGGATGAATTTAGTTGAAGGAGCAGCATATGTGTAAGAAGGAAAATGAATAAAATTTTCTGATTTATACCAAATGTCCTACCCAATAAATTTTTTTTTAATTTAAAAATTTTACACTTTTAACAATTTGGAACTACAGAAGCAATGCGCAATAATACTTGGCCAACCCACCGGATTTAAATGTTTGCCATGTAAGTATTTAAGTGGAAATGTTCCAAAATTCCAAATCAACTGTTTTTTGCAAAAACTTTCTATTTCTACATTTGAATTTGGCGTAGGTAGTCACTTCGCACATTGGGCGCAATTAATTAGAAAATTGTTTAAATTTGGTTTTGCAAAAAGAAAGTGTGATAGATTTTGTTCATACCAAGACTATTATTATTACTGCGGTTCTGAGGTTAACACCCAGGGATTCCTTGCATCGCGACCTATCGGTTCTATTGTGCGCCTCTTCCTTTAGTTCTGTGCTTTTGATAAAGTCCAGAATTTTCTCTATTGATAATTTGGGCAGTTCTCTTTGGAGAATCTCCTCCTTTTCGAGAATGCTATGACGACTTCTTGTAAAGGCCTCGCAGTGTAGCAGAAGATGAATTGGAGTTTCCTCTTCCTCTGCACATCCTCTGCATTTAGTGGGTCTTCTTTTAGTCCCATCGTATGCAGATGCTTTTTAAGCTGACAATAGCTCGCCATTATTGCCGTTGCTAGTCGTAATTCACCTCTGCTCATTCTGAGTAGCAGAAGATGAATTGGAGTTTCCCCTTCCTCTGCACATATTCTGCATAGTAGACATTTTTCTAGTCCTATCGTATACAGGTCCTTTTTAAGCTGGCAATGACTCGTCATTATTGCCGTTGCTAGTCGTAATTCACCTCTGCTTATTCTGAGTAGAGAGTGGGTTTTTTTGTTAGACCGTTTCTCCTATACGACTTTAGAATGTTCCTGTCTTGGAGGTTTTCTCCAGTGTTTAGTATGCCACTTCATCAAAAGTGATTTTATTTTGCTCTTTGTCATTTCATTTTGGTTCTGGTTCAATGGGTCTTATTTTGATGCCCTCTTTAGCCAGACAGTCCGCTTTCTCGTTCCTCAGTATGTCGGCATTAGCTGGCACCCGTTCCAGTTTGACAATACTCCCCCCCCCTAGCTCTTTAAGTCTGCGAACGCAGTGATACTATCCTGGAACCTACCTTGAGTCTTTCAGTCCATTAAGGGCTGCTTGGCGTAAATTTCTGCTTGAAAGACGCTTGCGTGCTCCCCGAGACTTAAGCCAAGACTAACTTTATCAAAGTTTCTTTTTTAGTGCAGAGCCGTATTTATGATTTTATTGACAGTTCATTATTTCTACTACTATTCTGCAAGCTGCGTTTAGTATTACTTACCGATGATAATAATAATTTATCCCATTTTGCCTTTAGTAACGACCAGTAACTGACCAAGTCTACGGTTTGTAAACGCTCGAGTCCTGAAGAACTTTTTTACTGGCTACTTGGACAGTAGAGTTACGCAACTAAAACTCCATTCTATATGTTGGTTGTAGGTAGATGGTTGCTGAAGTTTCAATTATTTTAGAGGACTTGTCAGTTTTTGGAGTTAACTACCACTACGAGCAATTTTCCGCTTTAAAATTTTAAAAAGTGTAAAGTTTGCTATGACCCATAGTTCAGTTGTTAAATAAATAATTCAAGACTTGTTGTGAATTGTACAGGTCTTCATATACTTTCGTTTCCTTGCCTAAATATAAAATTTCGATCCTTTTACGTTTTGTCAGCGTTCTTGGAAGGCTGATCTAAGTATATCCATTATTTAAATGAGGGGTATTTTATTTCCCGATCTCTGTAAAAACACTTTGAAAGCATTTATGTTTAGAAAAGCATTAATTTCGTCTCTAGTAGTTACATACTCGTGTTAACAATAGTTGCTATTACTCCTGTAATAGTTGTTGTCACCATAATGTAGCAGAAGAAGCCATCTTGAGTTGGAGACTTTGCTCAAGACCTTTTTGGTGGAACACGCGACATCAATGGCCCTCATTTATTTATGTACATTTTTATCGTGGAATCTTTGGCACATCTTAATTAAACCTTTATTAAGTCAAAAACTTTTGTGGATCAATTTGAGCTACTGCTGATTTTATTTCTAGTTCGCGTACAGTTTAATCTTAGAGTTCACATATTATTTGTTATTAGCAAAAATAATCAAAATTGACTCTTGGTTGTTTCCAACTAACGATAGTTTAAAACCAGACCATTTGAGGGTCGTGCCACTCGTTTTTGCACGTGAGCGGTCAAGTTCAATAATTTCCAGTAACAGGTGAAGTTTGTATACCGGGTGTATACCTCCTCTCAATGCTCTTCTTGTCATAAGATTGTTTTAGAGAGGCTCCTCAGTTTTCTTGCAAACATATGTTGATTTTTAAAGAAGCTAAATTAATAACTTTTAATTTTGACCATTTTTAAGCCACTTCAACCTTTGATTTTTCTCAAAATACTCTTAAACGCGAGGACTCGATGAAGCGTATCCTGTCAGAATGTCCTGTCTGGCTGCTGTGCGTCCACTAGCTTGGCATAACTTCAGTCGGTATATGCCGGTAATCCTGTGTTAGCTACCTTACGCCTTCACGTGCTGGTTAACTTTTGAACTTGAATTTCTCTGCACACTAAGTTTGTTGTTAGCTTTTTCAATTTCCAACTTGTGCAATGTTTACATTCACTTGACATTTACAAATCCTTGCAGTACTGTTTATGTCACGTAACACAGACCTAGTTACCTAGGCTTAAGACCCTCCAACTTGTAGTCAACAAAGTAAATTTTTCTAATTGCAACCTCATTTTTCTAATTTATAAATCTCATTTCATTTACTACCCGCGTAGTAAAATTAAATCACCGCGCATAGGCATCTGAGAT
The DNA here is from genome assembly GCA_950108345.1 of Malthinus flaveolus. Taxonomy (NCBI): domain Eukaryota; kingdom Metazoa; phylum Arthropoda; class Insecta; order Coleoptera; family Cantharidae; genus Malthinus; species Malthinus flaveolus. The sequence continues at coordinate 3,896,234 of OX467287.1, read as the reverse complement.
TGATTTTATAGTTACAATTATGGCGTGATTATGATTACCCGTGTTTGGTTTTCCTGTTGGCGCTCTAATTAAATGTCGCTTTTCGCTTACCTATTACACACTAAACTGCACCTATGGTTTGCAATAGGAGTAATTCCGAGTTCCAAGGTAATTTATTCTCCTATTAAATGATTACTAATTTATTATCAAATCTGTATTTATAATTGTATACGCTCGTTATATTTTTAATGATTCATTATATTCTACAATTCTTCCCTGCGGTTAAAAAAGCTTTTTATCTTTTGGAGTATACCTCTCGACATTAATTTTTCTTACGTTAATACTTAAGCACACATTATTGTGGAATTTTTTTCACCTTAACTTGCTGTTTAATGGTGCGTTTCAGAATACAGGGAGGTCTTACCTAAATTCAAATAACTTGCTCAAAACGTAATAATTAGAAAGCTGATTGGAAATAACCGCAAATTACGTCTAAAGAACGTATAGTCGAATTTACCACCGCAGGGTTGGTTCTAAAGGACTATTTATAAACAAATATTATTAGGGAGTTTATAGTAAATTTAAATGCAACTTTGTGTTCTACGATGCGATATAGAATTACATTTTGATTAAATAAGAATTTTATGAGTGCGAGCGATAGGAGGAAAAACTAGTAGTACTTATCTCAGTTGTAAGTGGCGTAAATGTTTAAAAAAAACATGACGTATTTGCTCAAAATGCACTACTTTTAAGTGCATGACACGTAGTGCTAATATATTACTTTTAGAAATAATGGACAATCTTGTCGAGAGTGGCACAAATTCTTCTGTACGTTACAAACAAACAGTGAGACTCTTAAAGGAGTTTTTCATAATGTACGAGGATAGTTCCGCAACAACTGTCAAAATTGCAATCATTTCTCAAAGAAGCAAATAGCGTAGGGTGGTGTAATGTTTTACAGTTCGTTAAATAGCTCATTTGAGTATTGATTAGTAAATTATTTTCGATCGAACGTACTGTTTGATGAAACGGTAAAATGCATGATTAGATGAAACTTCAACTGGTACAAAAAGTTGAAAAATTACCACAACCGTGCCTCGCTCGCTTTAGAAGACGTCGAGGCTCAACACCGAAGCCAATGAAGCTGGTACCTAAAAATAGGCTTCAAGAGACCCGACTGTGGCACTGATGGTTGTTGGGTTCATCTTCAAAACAATCGCTTACTATCGATTGCGCTAGACTCAGCAAGTGGCAATGGCAAGGCATTGCATGTATAAAAGGCAGCGAGTTATTTGCAAAAAACCAGGAAAAGTCACCTATAAGGCTTGTCTAGACACAAGGTTATACTCGAAGTTTTGCCTGCACAGTTAAGACCGGGCAGTTAAAAGGTTGCGTGTGGACGCAAAAGTTTGCAACGTTTTACTCGAACGTTTGTAAGGCCGAAAATTGGTAGCTTATCTAATCTCCCTTTAGCTTCTCTCAGTCGGTGAAGGTGTAGGTTCGACGTTGGAATAAGTACACGCAAATACCACCAAATGAAAAATTATTTATTTTTATAATAACCACCATAAATTAATTAAAACTATAATTATTACAAGCAACAGATAATATATAATTTTATACCGCATGTAACAGTGACAGGTGGGGGGGGGTGAAAATGGCGGTTAAATCTATAACCACACGGGAGGGAATACGGCGGCTATAAAGGTAACCACACGAGAGGAAATACGGCGGCTATAAAGATTCCACGAGCCCTTGCGGGCCACCACAAAATAGTAGCCCCACGGGAGCTCTGTAGACTTGGTTGTCACTGGTATTCTCCCACACAATTAGGGAACATCCAATACATGACGGATACACGGGACTCTCCAAAACTATACACACGACTCTCGAAGACTACCCCGACTCTTCGGTCGCGCGGCTATTTATTAATTTTTCCTCTTCTTGGGAAACAACCAATTACAGCCCTGGACGGGACTAAACGTAGGGGGAATAATTGGTGATTGGGTTATCATTCAATACATTAATTGTAATTACAAAAATTCGATTAATTGAATTTGGGGAAAAATTATAAGACAAACAGACTGCGCTGTTAAACGAGCTTTCGATTGGTATAAGTCTCGTCGTGATCGGGAAAAATTTGGGTCGCAAAAGGAATAAAAATAAAACGTTTTTACTCGGTTTTACTGTCGAGCAAAACTTTACGTAAAACTTCGAGTAAAACGTTGCGCCTTTACGAGCCTTAAAACAGACCTTCCCACCATCCAGGAGTATGTCATGGTCATACTGCAGGTTCTAACGAACAACCATCCCAATTCTCCAAACTCTTGCCCCCCCCCCTCAATGTTTATCTTATTATGTTCTGTTTTGGCCACATCAGCCGATTTTAATTTAAAAGCGCCGTAGAGAGTAGAAAGGGCACTATTTAACAATAGCTAATTTTAGTTCTAGGGGTTCTTAAGGGTATATTTATTTGAGAGTAGGCACTACTATGCTCAATGTTTGAAAAGATTTTTGCGCTCATATAGGGGGCAGGAAATTCTACGAAATAATTTTTGGGTTTTTAATAGTTAAAATGTTAATGTTAAATATTGGGCACTATTTTCATATAAACTGAGTTAGTTATAGGGTTCGATAATGGCACATTGGACACCACCTTACCTAAATTTACAAAATATTTTTGGAACTCTAATTAAGGGGGGGGGGGCAAGAAAACTAACCAAAATATTTTTTAAATAATTTTTGGTTTTTGTAAATTCGAAAAACTTTTCCACTTTGAGATATTTAAGATGCCGTAGTCGTAGTCATTGACCCACAGAGGTCGAGATAATTTTACCAATAATATTTTTGACAAATTAAAAAGTTAACTTTCATTTTTCGAAAATATTTATTTAATAAATATAAATATAACGTTATAAAAGTACCTTTTCGTTAAAACAGGTGTCTTTATCGTACCATCTGTTTTACTTCGATAAGAATTTATGCACGTGCAGTTCAAAATCACATACAAAATAATACTAATAGTATTGGCTTGAATTTTTAACAGTCTACCTTTGAATTCGGTTAGGTGAAGTGCTCTGTGCCCGCGTTTGGAATATTTTCCCTCGTATGGGACAATGGGACATACTGTAAGAAGTTTTAAGTTCAATTTCCGCTACTTCACTAAGGTTAGAGTTTTGAATTATTACAAAATCTTGAGCGACGTCGAAAGTCACTTCAATGAATAGGTGATTCTTGATGCTTTGCTTTTCAAATCTACAGGGTGTTATTTATAATAATACGAATGGGTCAACTTCACTAGCGTACCTAATAGTAAAAACAATTATTGGGGTTTGGGGTATTACAGGGAATTACCCATTAAAGCATTACCGTCGTTTTTATTTTTAGGAATTTTAGAAATTTAAACTAAAATTGGCCAGGTGCTGGAAAACACAGTGGCGTAACTATTTTTACCTAAAAACCTCCCTTGTTCACAATATTACTACAGAGGCTATCAAAGACCGCTCGCCAACCGTAACACCCTGTCCTTAATGTTCGAGTTTTAGAGGTATCTTAAAAGTCTGCCTGTGTGCTCCTTCGTGTGTGGGGGGGGGCAGTTTTAAAAATCCTAAATTTTGGAAATTAATTTTCGTTCATCTGTATGTTAAATTCGCGCAAACCGCCAGGCTTTGGAAGCACTATGTGTAATTTGCTATTACTATTATTGTAGTAATGAAGCGATAACCATTAACATGCACTTTAATATGCAGTTTCGTGCCTGTTTTATAGTAATATCGCCAAGACCGTGAAAGCGAAATCACCCAACCTTTATAGCATTACAATTTGAATAGTTATGTGCACTTATGCTAAGTAGGTAGTGACTATTTGTTAGCAATCGATTCAGGTTTCATTTTTATTCTACAATTTTAGAAAATGTTTTATTGCGTACAAGTTTACTCTGTACTTCTACTGAGAGGCCTCTATGGTGCTCGGATTACGTAAATGTGTAAATGCGAGAAATTGTACAACCCACCATTGTTGGGTCTTCTAATTCGGAACGTAATGTCGTTATAGATGTCCTGTGTCCAAGCACATCGAATTAATGCCTCGAGGCATGCCATTTTTTAATATTATGTCGAATATCATAAGGACATAAGTTGCAAGTCTGTATTGTTGTCGAATTATTGTTAGATTATTACAAAGCGCAGGTAAAAATAATGGTAATAGTTGAACTTTTCTTTATTGCCCTTTATCGATACGCCTCGAGGAAATTTACACTACTTGTAGGTTAGTGGGAAATTTATTACGTGTTTAACTAATTTTATATGACGTGTAATAAAAAAAAGAAATTTATTAGTTTATAATACATATACAATTATCCAAAACTTAAACAAAACGCATAGAAAATTAATAACCTTTCACTCCGCGTCGGAGGATTATTAATTAAACAATTAAACGCTTAAGATAATTAATTTTTTTTGCCCGCGTCCGTTCTCATTTCAATTAAAATAATTAATAATTATAACTGTAACAATTGAATCGAACAAAATTAAATTAATTAAAATAATCCCAAAATGAAATTATCGATTTCCCATAACTATTGTAATTATAGGAATATTTAAAGTTGTAAATATTTTATAGGTCACTAACTAAACGGTTAGTAAGGGTCGAAAACTTTCTGAGAATATATTAGTTCTCCAAATTTAATTATATAAAGGGCGGCTTTACTATAAGGAAACACTGAATCAAGCGGCGTATTTTAATTAGATCCAACTTCACAGTTACCATCAATAACAAGGAAAAACGATCTGAAGGCGTTACAATGACAAACGCTAAATATTTTGTTTAACAAATTGTATTTTAAATTTTGCCCAAATTAAATTCGAATTAAATTGTTTTGTTTGTCTAATTTTCTTCTTAATCTAACTACAAAATACGGGGTTTGTTACGCGTCCATTTTAAATATTTTATGCTGAGCTTAAAACATAAAAATTTTGTTTGTATTCTAAATTCCACTCTTGTGTTGTACGAAACAGTTACCTACTAAAGCATTGCTTAAGTCATAAATTTATCCATCTATCCAAATTCATAAAGACGGTTAGCAGTACTTCAAATGTGTGGAACGAAAGTTACCTGACTGGAACGTCCTCGTGAATGTTACTGCTTACTGCTGTTTAAATATTTAGTTTTCCTATGCTTCGTTTAGAAGTCGGACATGCGGTATATTATCATTTTTATTATGTGAAATTAGAAGACATACAAGTGCGTAAAACCATATCAAAGAGTTTTGCTCGGTGTGTGCTTTAAGCTTTTTCAAAGTCCGTATTGCTATGGATAGTACCTATTAGTTAGATGGTGGTACACCAAAAGGACGGTAGATTTCGCCATAAATATTAAGACTGTGTAGTTCTATGTTATCGTACGTATATAATAAATTGCCTTTATATTGTCCGCTAGGGACATATGGTGGAAACTTTCGTTCATCGATCAAAAAATTACAATAATGGTACCCAACATTCTGTAAATATTTCTACTTAGACTGGAAGCATAAAAAATTGTAGTAATTACCTTCAGGAAGTACATACTTGTAACATTTCCACAATTTTTAATATTTTGGATTCCCACTGCGTTGATATCAAAGACTTTTTTTAAACTCACTTGAAATCTTACAGGAAAATGCCGGTATTCGTTGCTTGCAAATTTGTAAATTTGCACACGAACCTTAAAATATGTTCAGCTACACTATAGGAACTTATGACTAGTATCAAAAGTTCCAGTTCTTCAAGCTTTCTTGTAGAAATTACTTTGCCGTCGACAAATAAAGGACCGTTTTTAACTCTGCCCATTCAACGGATCCAGCTAAGCTACGCCTTCACAAACTTAAGTTTGCGTAAACCAACGAGCAAGTATCGTAGGTATATCCAGTACAGATGTTATTAATTAATCATTACCAATTGTTACTGTCATTTGTCAAATAAGATTGACGTATGGGCTTTCTTGTGTGAGCTCCTTTAGAATATCGCGCGTTTTTGGGGGGGGTGGCTTAGCTGCATCTGTTGAATGAGCAGAGATTAGTAGAGTATAAACTTAAAACGGTTGTTGTGAATTACAACTATAAATACTCGTCTATGCGTAAAGGGGTGAAAAGGGGCCATCATTCATATAATTAATTGTAGTAGATATTCCAAATTGGCTTCTTGACTCTACCTATTGTAAATACTTATTAAAAAGAGCCATTAATTAAAGTTGCAATGACACCCCTTATATATTTGTTGTGTGGAGTCAAGAAGTCAATCCGGAATATCTAGAAAGGGCCTATACCTTTTTGAACCTATAAAGCTTACAATGGTACAATAATAGTCCTTTATCCGTTGAAAGCAAAGTCGAAAAAATTTGAGGAACCCTACCTCTATCTTGTCCTCGACGTCTATTAAGTAACATACTGAAAAATTGAATAAAGGTGGCATCGTACGATTGTATTTAAAAGTAACCAACTTGACATATTTTACTGCTCTTGGATTATAACTTTCAACTTCTGTCCTACAATCTTTTATTTTATAATCGTGTTGATTGAACTAAAACAATCAATGTTGTTGTTGTTTTTTTATTATTTATAACAAATTTTACCTTAGACAAGAAATCCTGGCTCACACATAAGCTTATTAATAATATTCCTAAGAATAGTTTACTGTACAACATCTTTTACTCAAGTACTATCTACGTAATTATAATTTCAGTGAAGTGTAACGAAATAATAACAATGTAATGCACGAGTATGCTGCAGTAGTAGTCATTTATAACTTTTAACTAATGGAAATATAATGACATAATATATTTGTTTATTTATTTCCAATTTTTTTTGGTCCAAGGATTTTGTATTGTGATGCTAGTAGATAATAGATTTGTTCTTTACGTAGCAAAATAGATATTAGATCTTAGATTTATTCACCCAAAACATAGTTTTATAATGTCATCAACTGTCCGCTAAACGCACCCATTGATTTACACTAGGTCCTTGGGTTGCTCTCCCAAGTGTTCTGTGCTTAAGCTCGATCCACACTATATTGGCACTCTCGATACGTTCTCGCTTCCATAAAATCTCCTCATGTCCACACTATAGTGCCACCCTTGATACGCGTATTAGCACACAACGGAGCGATAACGGGGTGGAGGGGTATCGTACACGTATTCATACTATCGCTTTCACTCCGATAAAATTATACAATATTCTTTTAAATGGTGTATATGTATCGGAGCGTTATTGGATCGAGATCGGAGCGAAAGCGTATCGAGAGTGGCATTATAATATGGATTGAGTTTTCAAGTTTTACTAAAGACTTATCAGCTTATCACACTGGATGTACTTTTTAGATTAACTAGTTGATGCACCACCTAATGGCCCGTTCTCTTAAAATCTCACTTTGGTTATATACTACCATTATTAGACTTATGGTTTGCTATGGAGCTCTTATCTGGTGATTCAAAACCAGACAGACCACTATGAAAAGTCTACTAGACAAAACACAGAGGCTATTTTGTCTCATGGTGATAGAAACAATCAGAACCACACCCCTTGCAGCACTCGAAGTGCTAGTATGCCTTCCTCCACTCGATCTATATGTGGAGGAGATGGCAACAACATCATCCCTCCAACTGCAGAACTGGAAAACATCTAAGTGGACATAACTGTCTTTACCGATGGATCTTAAAATCAAAAGAGATCTGGAGCAGGTGTGCACTCACCTGAGCTTGCCCGGACAGAAGCCTACCGCTGTCGAAATATACCTCAGTTTTTCAAACTGAACTGATGGGGATAATACACAGCGTCAAATAAATCCCAAACAGGAAAAACCTAAACAAGAAAATACTGATAACGACGGGTAGTAAAGCTGCCTTGCAAACCTTAAACACCTGTGCAAAGCAACCTCTGGTTATCTGCTGGATTGCATAGAACTGCTGAACCGGATATCCAAAAACAATGTTTTTCCACTCGGTTGAATCAAGGGGCATCAAACAAATGAGGATAACGATCAAGCAGACGAGCTGGCCAAGAAAGGTTCAAACAGCTTCCCCTGTGGTCCTGAGCCAATTTTAAAATCATCCGTAAAAACTACTGTTAATACCATTTTATCCTGCTACGTTGGCATCGAACAGTCTTCGTAAACTAACTTGAAATCTTACTGGAAAATGCCGGTATTCGTTGCTTGCAAATTTGCTAAGCTTCACAAGGTTCTTAAAATTTTTATCCACATATTATTTATTATAAAAACTTAAAACTATGAACAATAAGTTACCTTCATCTTATCCTCGACGTCTATCAAGAAAGATATTGAAACATTGAATAGTGCCGGTAATGTACGATTATATTTAAAAGCATATAATTTGGCTTATTTCACTACAGTTATATTGTAACTTACAAGTTCGGCCCTGTAATCTTTCAATTGGTAATCATGTTGCTGGAACAAAAACCATCCTTTTTCTTTTTTGTTTATAACAAATTTTACTTTGAACAATAAACCCTGACTCCAACAGAAATTTGCAAATGAAATCAAAATGAGTAGTTTACTGGACAGCATGTTTTACAAAAGTGTTTTTGTAAAAATTTCGGTAAAGGTAACCAAATAGCAATATAGAAGCACTTATGTTGTGCTTAATGTTATTAAAATTGTTATGATTGCACCATCATTCCATGGACCATTACCCAAGCGCGCATCGACTGTTATTGCAGGAAATACAAAGTGTCCGCTAAAAAGGTCCTTGATGAAGCTTTTTTGTGTCAGACTGGCTTAAAAATTATTTAAAATATACAGGGGGTACCGTTGTGAAGTTGAAAGGCCCTGCTGTAGGGATTTTCAATATTTTATTTTTTATTTTTACTCTGTATGAGTATTTAAAAATCATTTCGCGTATAAACCATTTCAAGAAGTTGTTTCACACCCACCCTGTATATGTTATATTGTATAATAACGTAACGTAATATTTTATATATTATATTATATTTATATAGAGACTACTTGCGGCGACGCTAGTAACGAACACATCGTCTACGTCACGCGAGCGAAATAAACCAAGATTACTGTGTGAAATAGGAAGTCGTAAGAAGTTGAGTGGAGTGAGGGGTAAGGAAGTTGATAGCGTATGACAGGGGAAGGTTGGAGGAAGGGCTGAGACAGTGGGCATCAGTAGGAGTTCTAACCTAAAGATAATAGAAACAACAACATAAGATTAAGTGCCAAGGGTAAATTTGAACGGAGTAGGCAACACAACTAACATTAGTGCAGAGAGAGTTGCAGAGAGGAGTAGGGTAAAAGCAGCAAAGCAGAGGGAATGAGTAGAGAAAGAAAGCGGAATAGAGAACTCGACAATAGTCTGGATGCAACATCGACCGACAAAAAAGACTACGAAATATTTAATAGAAGTAAAAGAACATTGAGATCTCCACAACAAAGGAAAATAGAAGAACAAGATAAGCGTGAGGGAAAAGCAAATATTAGTGGTGGAATGGAGGAACTAAAGTCGATGGTAGGAAGGGTGCTAACTGAACTGGTGACGATACAAACGCAATTACAAGCAAATACAAGCGAGCTAGCCGGGCTGAAAGAAGAAATGAAAATGATGAAGAGCGACATGAGGAAAAAGGAAGAAGGGTGGGATAAAGAAAAACAGCAATTGATGAAGCGTATTGAAGAAATGGAAAACAGAGCGGAAAGAGAAGAAAAACAGAAGAGGAGGAACAACATCATAATCACTGGGATGGAACTAAAAAGCAACCAAATAAAGGCAGAAGTACAAAAATTTTTAGAAAAAGAAATAGTAAAAGAACCAAATGTAAAGGAAGCCTACACCATTAAAAGCAATAATAATGACAAGGCACCCATAAGAATAAGAGTTGAAATAGAGTCATGGGAAAAGAAACAGGAAATCATGAGAGAGAAAAACAAGCTCAGGAACACAAGAGTGTATATCGATAACGACTTAACAACACAAGAGCAAGCAATACAAAAAGAGATTAGAAGCATAGCAAGAGAAGAAAGGGGAAAAGGAAGAAAAATAAAGATTGGATACCAAAAGATTGAGATAGATGGGAGGGAATTTAAATGGAACAAAGAAGCGAAAGGAGTTCAGGAAGTGGGAAGAGGAGAGGCAAAAAACTAGCAAGGGGAAACGCCGGCAAGGAACAAACGATGACGAACAAGGCCATGATGACGGAAAATGAAAAGGAGGAGGAGGGAAGAGCAGAATGGAAAATAGGTGCATGGAATATTAAAAGCATAACGGGAAAAGAAAGAGAATTAGAGGAAGAATTTGAAGCATCCAAATTGGACATACTAGCAATAACAGAAACAAAGAAAAAGGGACAGGGGAAGGTAAAAACAACCCAGGGACATGCACTTATATACAGCGGGGTTGATGCAAACAACTGGGCAAGAGCAGGAGTGGGATGTATAATACATAAGCGGATGGAGAGACAAATATACAGTTGGAAGGCAAGATCAGAACGAATACTAACTGTAGAAATTAAAGATAAATATAGGAAACAGGAAAAAACTATAATAACAGTGTACGGCCCCAACGAAGATGATACAGCAGAAAACAAAGTGAAATTTTGGGAAGAATTAACAGAAGCAGTTGAGGAGGCACAGGGAAAAATATACATGGCGGGGGATTTCAATAGCAGAGTGGGGAAGAGGGACGAAATATACAACACGGCCATAGGGAAACATGGCGAAGAAGTGAGAAACAACAATGGGAAAAGAATGCTTGATTTCTGCATGCTGCACAACCTGGTAGTAACAAACACATTCTACCAACACAAAGAAATACACAAGATCACAAGAGAAGTTAAGAGTAGGGGAGAAAAATCTATAATTGACTACGTATTAGTAGAAAAAGATAACAGAAAGGCAGTAATGGACACAAAGGTACATAGAGGAGCAGAAATTGGAAGTGATCACTACTTAGTAGTATCTAGAATTAAAGAAAGTGTAGAAAAGGAAATAAGTACGAATACAAGAAAGGCAGTAAGTACGCAAGCTAACATAAAAATATACAAACTCAGAGAGGAGGCTACTGCTAAAAAGTATGGGAAATTAGTAACAGAAAAACTGGAAAGACAGGAGAATGACGAAGATATCATGCAGCTATGGAACGTCTTCAAAAACACATTACTAGACGCAGCTAAAGAAGTGTGTGGAATGAACACAACAAGGAGTAAGAATAAACAGACGGCATGGTGGACAGAAGATATAAAAATGCAAGTGAAAGAAAAAAAGAAGGCATGGAAGAGATATCTAAGCGAAAGCACGGAACAAAACTACAACAAGTATAAGGAAAAAAGGAAGGAAGTAAAAGAACTAGTGCAAAAAGAAAAAAAAAGATAAATGGAGGAAGTTTGGAGAAAAAATGGAAATAGACAGTAAAAGTAACCAAAAATTATTTTACAAAGTACTCAGAAACGTAAGAAATAAGAATAATCAAACGGAAAATTACATAAAAGATAAAGAAGGAAACATAATAACAGAAGAGACAGAAATAATGGAAAGGTGGAAAGAATATTTTCAAAAACTACTGAATGAAGGAGCAGACACTAACACAAGCAATGGACAAATAAGCACAAAGGAAGAAGACGATGAAGAAATAATAACCATGGAGGAATTAACAGATACGATAAGAAGACTGAAATATGGAAAAGCACCAGGATCAGATAAAATAGCAGGAGAAATGATAAAGAATATGGGACAAAAAGGAGCAGAACTACTATTGAAAATTTTTAATAAAATATTACAGAAAGAAGAGATACCAGAAGATTGGCAGACAGCCCTAATAGTGCCCATATACAAAAAGGGTGACAAGACAGAGTGCAGTAATTACAGAGGGATAACACTGCTAAACACAAGCATGAAGATGTTCGAACAAATATTAGAGAAAAGAGTAAGGGAGAAAATAGAACGAACACTAGATAGCGAACAAAGCGGTTTCAGAAGGGGAAAATCAACGCAAGACCACATCTTCACAATTAAACAAATAACGGAAAAGGCAATAAAAGAGAAAAAAAAAGTATATGTGGCGTTTATCGACTTGGAAAAAGCCTTCGACAGAGTACCAAGAGAAAGAGTATGGAAGACGTTGAGAGAGAGAGGTGTCAGTGACAAGATAATAAGACTAATACAAAATATTTACAAAAATAATGTTAACAGGGTTATAAGAAACAATAGACAGTCGGATACCTTCAGCACCAATGCAGGATTAAGGCAGGGAGGAGGACTAAGCCCACTGTTATTCATAACGTATATGGACGTAATAATTAAAGCCTGCAAACTAAAAACAAAAAAACTAAAAGTCGGACACAGGAAGCTACAGGGGGTGGAGGCGTCCATAGGGGCATTCGCAGACGATATCGTAGTGGTCGCAGAGGATGAGAGGGACTTGCAAGGGAATTTAGAGATATGGAATGCAATATTTAAAGAACATGGGATGAAAATAAACAAAACAAAAACTAAAGTAATGGTGATAGGGGAAGAGCAACAAGAGATAGAAATAAGGATAGAAGAGAGTACAATAGAACAAGTAAATAGCTTTCCATACCTAGGAGTAACGATTCACCAAACGGGGACAGAAGAGGCGGAAATAAACAAGAGAATAGAGAACACAATGAAACTATATTATACCATGAATAGGAACTTTATAAATAGAAAAGAAATATCGAGAGAAACAAAGATGAAGATATACAAGGCAGTCTACCGCCCTGTGTTGACCTATGGTAGCGAGTCTTGGGTGCTGAACGAAAGACAGAAAAGTAAAATACAAGCAGTAGAAATGAAATATTTGAGGAGAGTCATAGGAGTAACAAAGAGAGACAGAATAAGAAATACAGAAATAAGAAAAGAATTAGGAATGGAATCGACATTAAAATACATAGAAGAAAGGCAGCTAAGCTGGTGGGGACACCTACAAAGAATGAAGGAAGATACGCCAGTAAAACAGATATGGGAAGCTCGAATAGAAAAAAATAGGAAAAGAGGAAGACCAAGGAAAACATGGGATGCAACAATAGCGGGAATATTGGAAAGAAGGAGAAAGACATGGAGGGAGGCGAAGGAAATAGCGAAAAGCAGAGGGGAATGGAAGAAGTTTGTCAGGGAGGAGAGTAAATAGTGTATATATAATTGTACTTGCTGTATGTATATTTTTTGTTTTTTTCTGATAGAATTCATATGTTGTTTTAAAACTGTACACCAGAAATGGTAATAAGCAGTAAAGATTAATAATAATAATAATAATATTTTATAACTTTTATTATCCATTTTCACTCGCTTGTTTTGGTGTTTTTCCGTAGTTTACTGCTTTGTTTGGTTTTTGTTTGAATTTGAGATCACTAATGAAAACAGGAAGTCTCCCAAGTTTTTCCCCTTTTATTTGAGCCGACGCAACGTGGACGAACTAGAAAGAAAAAAAAAGTGCCATTAATATTAATGCGAATTGATGTTGTTGACTTTCACCAAAATTGGCGTGACTTTCCGACAGATATACTTAAAAAAAAAACTTTTTTTATCATTTATTTTATTTTAATTTCACCTCTTCTTTCTTCTTTTTCTGTCTTATGCTTAATTAAAGTTTGGAAGATTAAAATTGCGATATTTAAAACGGCGGATACGAACGGAATTAATAAAATTTTCGAAACGTAACGGGAAAATCTTTAAAATTTAAGCTGTGGCATTAAAACACATACTTTTGTTTTAACCGAAGAAAAACGCCGTCCATTATAATTTTTGTAACGAATTGTGCAAAATAGATTAATTAACTTTCTAAAAAAACGCCGACTATTCTTCGGGAAAGTCCATATATTTTGATCTTAGTGACAAACGTATAAATAATAGTTTCTCATTTTGTTTATCTTAGTACCTACTACCGTCGTAATAAATTGTTTCTGTTTGAGCTAATTTCCAAAATATTGCTTTCTCCAATCACTCAACAATAAAAATTTACTGCTTCCTTTTAAAGTATTTTTATTCCACATATGCGTAAATTCATTTTTTTTCAGTTTAAAAAAATTTTTCGCCTAAAGGCGTATCTCGTCACTTTTAAATTTTTCAGGAAATCATTAACGTGTGGAATAGTCTATCGATTCACACACAATAGAGTATGAGTACGCATTTCTCGTGCTAAAGGCACTTATACTTTAGCTAAAGGGGATAAATTACTTTATTCTAAAAATATTTTTCTCATATTGCGCGAAGGTTTTACATCTACTCATACTCTATGTTTGCATGAAGTTATCGTAGACACTACAGTTGAGCGATAAAACGGTAATAATTATTCACAGTTCAGTACCTACTAAAGGCAAAAATAAATGAATGCGCTAAAAATATTTAATCTTTTTTTCATTTGCCTCCAAATTCTTTTAATTTTATTGAAATTTGATCAACTAGCTTTAGTATGTTTGTAAGACATCCAAACACCCATATGAGTGCTATAATACCTTTTTGAGTGCTATAATAACTTTGGTAAAAGTTTGTGTTTCGAAGTTGGTAGCAAACGACTATTAATAGGTTTAATTTTATAAGATAGTAATTAAAATTAATTAATTAACAAACAGTATAAAGTACAAAACAATTTAGTTCGATTTTAAATTTCAAAATGTCGCTTTCCAGTTAGTATTTCGATTTTTTCTTTAAAAATGGGTTTAACAGGCGTAAAATAGAAAAAAAATTGTATAAAGAACTCATTCCATAAGGCATTATACTCGTAGTACCTACTCCTCCATCAAATCGCTCCTCGCTACGCGAGTCGCATTTTGAACTGGAAGTCGTGCTGGAAATTTATGTGACTTATGAAATTGGTTCTTTAATATAGGTACCTACTATTAAATTTGAATATCCGCTCAAATTGATATAGGTTTCTCGTTGGAAAACGTTCTCAATTTTTATTTCCAGAATTAGCCATTTTGCAACTTTTTGCCTAAAAAGTATGTAGAGAGAAAAATATTTTCGGTCCGTTTCCCTATCTATGCGCATACACACTACTCACCAACCGTTTGAGCAAAACTGTTGACTTAACTATATAATTTGTTTACGGCACGAGAACGAAACCGCAAGGCATTGAAGATGATGATGATAATAATAGTGAATAGTGAGAGATGGTCTGTTGTAGCTACATAATTGTTAATTTTGATAATAGGAAATTATTAACACGACTTTTAGAAGATATCACTTCGAAATTAAACTTTTAATCCTCCATTTTGTGGTAAGTCCCCCCCCCCCCCGCCTACTGTTGAAACTCTGAACTTGCTTATACAAACTAAAGAGTTGAGAACAATTAAATAAAGTTGTAACTGCGGTGGGCATCAGGATGAATGAATTATCTCTTGTGCGGTAGCGCCAGTTGTAGCTCAGTAGCTAAATCTTCTAGGTATCCCTGAGCTACCAGTATACATCTTTTAAAACCCCACCGACCCTAGATGCGCGAAAGGGAAGGTGAGAAAGCGGTTAAAAGAGATGCCCAATCTGTGTGCTTAGGTTGGTGTGTAACCTTAGTTACATCGCTGTACGAAATTTGGCTGTTTGTGCAGGTCGGTGGGGTTTCGAAAGATGTATACGTACCCTTTAACCGCTACCGTTACAGGAAATAATTAATTCATCTTCTGAAAATGCCTTCTGCAGTTGTAGGTGAAACGTGAGTTCTCTCACCAAGAACCTTTCGAGCACGACCTATTATTAGCCCTTGAAACCCAATTTCGTAGTAACGTAACGGCACGTCAACGTCAAGTCACTCATTTGACATATTTTCTTCCTACTGGTCACTTTACGTTCAAAGTTTCCCCAATTTACGCGAAACGACACTGAATTCTTCTCTTGTTAATTACTATTTCGTCGTGAAATGCACCTTTCTTGTGCAAGACTCGCAAAACAATTAGCAATCAATTGATTTCGTTCTGTTAGACGGGCATTATGTAGAAAGTCTGGCGAAGTTTCCTTCTAATACGCGAGTAAGTATTAACTTCTCGCGAATAATATATTAAACGTTTTGTACTACACAGTCATGCCTTGTAACTGTTTACAGTTTGTTCGAGTTACCTCTATATAGTATACCGGGTGGCCACAAGCGAGAAAACTGTTTTGTTATTAAACCAATTAAGTTGCAAGAGCCGCCCTTCCGTGTTTTATTTTTAAATTTTTTAATAGTGTGTGTTTTTTAAACACGCTCTAGCTAATTTTGATTGCCCTTTTTAAGCTTTGACTTGTACCGAAAAAGTATGCAATTATTCGCGATTTTCTCTCTCTATTTTTAGTATCCGAACGTTATCTACCGAACAGCCAAGATAAATACTGCAGAAAAGAGCTCGCCCGAAACTTATTTAATTTAGTGCGCAATTAAAAGTAGCTAATTACACCCCGTTATTTAATTTTTACGTAAAATGAATTAATTTCGTCGAAGTCGTTCGTCAAAGAATTTGTTACAAGTCGTAATATACACGTATAAAAGCAATGACTATTAAAATATCCACGTTAATCTTCTTTTAATGCCATATTCACGATGTTAAATTCGAGGTATATGTGTTCATCTTTACATAAGATCAAATAACTTTACGTTTAATGTGTTTAAAGCACCTAAATTCTGTTTTAAGCCTTAGGGATTTATGTAGCTTTTCCTAAACCCCACTACTAGATAAAGGTCAGATATTAAACTGTACACGCCGTCAAGTCCTTTATTACGACAACAAATATTAAAATGTCCAAACAAAATTTATATTACCGAAGAGACGTTTCTTTATGTTAACTGGAAGTGCTTCACCTAGTTGCTTCGTTACGTTAAATTATTGCAGGCGGATAGAACCTTATTATAAAGTTGTAACCTCTCCCTTTTACGCGCGCATAAAGGTTTCATTTTGAGCCCTCGATGAAAAGAAAATAGGCTTTTGAAAAGAAGCCTTTTTTTAATTTCCATTGAATAAGGTCGAGCCGAGTTGAATTTCTTTAGAAAACTAACTGTACAAAGAATCAAATGAAATAAATGTTGTCGAGAGCGATTCTGAAAGGTTTGGTTGGTGTGCGTTAAAATAAAGACACGTTTGAAAACTTATTTTGCACTCGCAATTTATCCAAGTTGTCACTTGCAGATATCGCTTTTTTGCAATCAACTTATGCATTTTGGCGTGTATATGTATTTTTTTATATTTATTTATTTATTTATTGAAATTGAAAAATCTTTGATGGAACTCGAAAATGTGGTTTTGACACAAAACCGAACTTATTTAAGTTTTTAAAAGAATTTTTTTTCTTTTCTCGAAAATCAAATTGGATTTAGATTAAAATGAACTTAATTATTTAGTTTATTTAGATTTTTCCATTTTTTCTGATTAATCCGAATTTTATAAACCAACGCTCAACCCAAACTCTGCTTATTTTTAGCAACTACTTTAAATTAAAAAGCACTCCGATCTATGTAATCAAACGATTTTTATACATTTATTTAACAAAACCTAAGTGCATTGTATAGGAAATTGACAGATTTGACTTTTTATTAAAACCTAATACATGAAAGTTTAACATTTGTTAGACTAAAAACTTTCTTCGAGTTACATAAAATCGGCGTGGGATGTATTTTCGCTTTTCTTTCCTTCCGTGCCTTTTTTTTATTGAAAAGTCATCTAAAGGGAGCCAAGGCGATTTAATTGGTACTTTACAAAATCACTTACTTGGTTCGTGTGGCTGTGAAAGTTTCCAATCTCTTTTCCGTTTGAACACGTAGTTCGGTATCTGTTTTATTAGTGTAAAGGGCGAATCCAAAATTTTCTCTTTTGGCAGTGCGCTGTTCGCAGTGAGAAAGTCAAAAGAGACTGTTTTAATTCTCCCCCTGTATAATCTGTTTAAAAAACATCTTTTGCTAGTTTTATTAAACCCGCGGTTTGAGAGCACTCGTCACAATCTACTCGCGTAAGATTACGTCTACCCAAGCGGATAAAAAAAACTTAGCTATGCTTAGCTTAAGAGTAATGTGCTACTAAATTGAAACTCATCAAATTTTTAAATTTATATCGTTGTTTATTGACCCTCGCTTCGCTCAGCTCAATTGTCATAACTGCGAGTGCATTTTGTAAAGCTTAGCTTTAACCTAGAGTACCTATGCTTAGCTTAAGAGCAATGTGCTACTAAATCGAAGCTAACCTAAACTAAGCAAAGCAAAGTTTTTAATTTTTACGATTGTTTACAGACCCCCGCTTCGCTCAGCTTAAGTGTCAGTACTGGGAGTGCATTTTGTAAAGCTTAGCTTTAACCTAGAGTACCTATGCTTAGCCTAAGAGTAATGTGCTACTAAATCGAAGCTAACCTAAACTAAGCTAAGCAAAGTTTTTAATTTTTACGATTGTTTACAGACCCTCGCTTCGCTTAGCTTAAGTGTCAGAACTGCGAGTGCATTTTGTAAAGCTTAGCTTTAACCTAGAGTACCTATGCTTAGCCTAAGAGTAATGTGCTACTAAATCGAAGCTAACCTAAACTAAGCAAAGCAAAGTTTTTAATTTTTACGATTGTTTACAGACCCCCGCTTCGCTCAGCTTAAGTGTCAGAACTGGGAGTGCATTTTGTAAAGCTTAGCTTTAACCTAGCCTATGCTTAGCCTAAGAGTAATGTGCTACTAAATCGAAGCTAACCTAAACTAAGCAAAGCAAAGTTTTTAATTTTTACGATTGTTTACAGACCCCCGCTTCGCTCAGCTTAAGTGTCAGAACTGCGAGTGCATTTTGTAAAGCTTAGCTTTAACCTAGAGTACCTATGCTTAGCTTAAGAGTAATGTGCTACTAAATCGAAGCTAACCTAAACTAAGCAAAGCAAAGTTTTTAATTTTTACGATTGTTTACAGACCCCCGCTTCGCTCAGCTTAAGTGTCAGAACTGCGAGTGCATTTTGTAAAGCTTAGCTTTAACCTAGAGTACCTATGCTTAGCTTAAGAGTAATGTGCTACTAAATCGAAGCTAACCTAAACTAAGCAAAGCAAAGTTTTTAATTTTTACGATTGTTTACAGACCCCCGCTTCGCTCAGCTTAAGTGTCAGAACTGCGAGTGCATTTTGTAAAGCTTAGCTTTAACCTAGAGTACCTATGCTTAGCTTAAGAGTAATGTGCTACTAAATCGAAGCTAACCTAAACTAAGCAAAGCAAAGTTTTTAATTTTTATGGTTGTTTACAGACCCTCGCTTCGCTCAGCTTAAGTGTCAGAACTGTGAGTGAATTTTGTAAAGCTTAATTTTAACCTAGAACACCTATGCTTAGCTTAAGAGTAATGCGCTACTAAATCTGGGCTAACCCAAGTTAAAAATGAAATATTAATTTTTAGTTTATATGATTATTTCGGACCTTCGCTTCGCTCACATCAAGTGTCAGAACTGCGAGTGCACTTTGTAAAGCTCAACTTTAACCTAGACTACCCATGCTTAGTTTAAGAGTAAGGGGCTATTGAGATGAAAGCTTATTCAAGTTAATCTAATCAAAGTTTTTAGTTTTTATGTTTATTTGCAAATCTTTGTTTCCCTACAGTGACTGTACCGACGTCAAATCACTTACGAGTGCATTTTTTAAAACTTAGCTTATAAGTAAGCTGCTAGTGAGATAGAAGCTATAACCTATAACTTCAGTTTAAGAGTATTGCATTTTCAAGCTTTAGTTTTGGCTGTGTGTCTTCGCTTCGCTCAGTTCTAGTTACGCACTCGAATGAAAATTGATTTTTGTATTAACTTAGGCACTTGGGCCGCGAGCAACCTAAGTTAAGCTAATTAAAGTTTTTATTCAACTCTTGTAGAAGTGTCTATTTTTATGGTGTATTTTGGTCAGCTTGAGTGGTCACACTTAGCTTAACTGCACTTGGGCGGCGTACTCAGCACCCAGTGTAATCTAATCCAAATTTGAAAAAATGTGAGTGCTGCCTACGTTTTTGTTTTCTTTGTTGCCGTAACCTCCGGGTGACGACCAGGGAAAGGCCTTGCTTGTAGTGTGTTTGTTATTTTTGATCCAGTTTCTTCCATCTTGCACTCGCATGGCGCACACTCGCCAAATAGGAAAAATAGATAGGGCTCTCCTATGCATCACAAGTTGATGTATACTTCTACATGTCTTGTCGTTTACTATCGTTAACATTAGTTTGTTGAATTCTCGCATAATTTTTTAGTAATAAAAGTTTGAAATACTGATTTAGAACCACTCTCTTTAAATATTGCCCATAATGGATTCTTTTGATGTCATAACAAAACTAGTGAGCTGCTTGTTGTATAGTACACCACTTACTCTTTAATACTATACTTACCTCGTTTCTACAGTATTAGCAGTCTATGTCTTATGACTTATGACTTTACTGACTCTACTTTTTGAGAGCAGTCTTTTGCATATGGATACAAATAAATTAATAGAATTACCAGTGCTACTGGAAAGTGTTGTGAAGCATCCTATATTTAGGGAGCGGTAGGTACTCTTTAAATTTCCCGCACCTGGTTTCCATTGGCTTGTAAGTTTGAGTGGTCGGAAAAGTCTATTGACGTAAATCTGAATTTGATTTTGGGTAACCAACGTATCAATTCCTAAGAAAATTCCCTTAAGAACTCCTTGCTTCGCCTGATTAAGACTGTACTACAACATTTCCTCCTCGCATTTTTCTTTGGTAGTAAACGCTTTTAAATTATGTCCCGTGGCAGAAGGGGCACTGATTTTTATTGTAGCCCCCTTTATTGTAATTTTAAATGTAAACGCTTAAGGCAAAAATGTTTGTATGTTAAACACAAGGGGAAGCTTTTCGGGGGTGTCGAACCAACAAAAAACTTCTAAAATCAGCAATAGATTATAGTGTTAAGTATTCACCCTCAACAATCTGTTGCTACTGACTGTGGTCTTGTATTACACGCATTTGAAAAAGGAAACTTGATAAAAACACGCAAAGTAACGCGATAAAATAATAACAGATTGTTATTCGCAATTTATGCGCTTTTGTGTAAAATCTCTTAATTATAAATTGAAATATGTTCGATATTTCTTTAAAGGGTAATAAATTTCGACAAACTAAGCTAAAATTAATAGTGCAAAGCAATAGTCCAACATAACGATGAAATATCGGAAACGATGTACACCACATTACAAAGAGATATGCAAATTTGTGCACGTATATACATAGCACGGCTGTAAATCGTATTCGGTCTGCTGGTTTTAAAATAGGGCTTAATCAGCTATCGGTAATGGACAAATCGGTTGTGAGTTTTGATCGGAGGGACAAACCTGTCATGTTATTAAAGGGGGGTACACATTGTTTTGACTCGACTAATTCCGCGCGCTCTAAATTATTTGGTCACATAAATTTATTATATTTCGTTAAGCTCTTAAAATTTATTATTTTTCATACGTTTTATAAAATTATTATTTTTAAAAGGTAGGTGCTGAAAATGTGGACCAAATTTTTAACCCATTTTTTTCCTTTTTGGAGAAATTTATGAGGTTGTGCGAATGATTTCTACTTTTTTTTTACCAATTTTTTCATCCACCGAGTTTTGGTTTAGTTGCACATAAAAATTTGTTTGTGGAGGTTATTTATATTCATTTCTTGGATAATCCCTTAAATAAATATGACATGTCGGAAAGATCAACATTAAAAAAGTGGAAAAAAGATAAATCGCGCATTTTAAAATATTTTTATTTTTTCTTCTAAAGATTTCCTTTCTTCACTTTTTCAGTCTCCCACTCTACCTTTTAAATATCGCGTTATTTATTATTTATTTTTACGAAAAGGGTAAATTTGAGATTGTTTAATTAAATCACCACCACCAAAACAATTTGTTTAATTGTCACAACTGGATGTCTATTAGTAATTAATTTACTCGACTTGCTATGTCAGCATGATGGAAAGACACTACAAATCACCGTAATGAATTTAAACCTCATTAATTTCGCCAATACTAATAGATAACAATTAATTGGTTTAGGCGAGTGTCAGTTCGATAATATTAATTTTGCTAATTTTACATTCAATGTACGACTGGAACATTTAATAATCAATTTGTAAGTTAATCATGAAGCAGTTTTATTTAGCACGCCCTTCCTCCCAATACGTTTCGATCCATAACGCTTTAGACCCCTTCTGCAAATGTTAAATAATTAATTACCTACATCTGTATGTTATGAAATGAATCAATGAATATGTAAATAAATGGGTGAATATTATTTTGGTGTTGTTAGGTCGTCGTAACATGATTGGCAAAGGGGCGGCTAATTTACGTCTACCATACAATTACACCACTCGTGTTTACTACCCTCGAGCGATTTAGTTAATAACTAATTTATAGTCGAATAGTAGGTAAGCAAAGTTTCAAAAATACGAACTTACTTTATACAAGAAACGCCAATTTGAATACTTGGACCTCTCCTGCACCAAACAGCCTAGATGAGACCGCAAACTGTAAATCAGAGGTTGACGATCGACAAAAACACCAGAGACGGTTCTCAAGTAGCGTCGCTAAAATCGAAACGTCTAGAAATGGCTTTTTTGTCGATCGACGTAGTGTAGACGCAGCTTAACCTTTCTCTAAATTTCTCGCCGTAATAACGTAATTTAAATTTAGAGAATTGAAAAATAAAAATCAAATCTGTCGAGTACATTCAACAAATTGAAAATTGCTATTATGAGCTCTAAATTTAAATTTATTTTGGTTTTCTTCTTTAAATTAATTCTAAAGATGGGGCTCGCTTTTGTGGAATCGTTCATCAATGGGTATCGGGTCAAGTAATCAACAAATAATGTTTCGCGGTTTTGAGCTTGAGATAAAGTCAATAAATAAAAGAAATTGGTTTCTTGAAGCATTTCATCGAGTGTTACCTACAAACATTTGAGTTTTATTCGTGAATTATAAAGAGCGCTCAATAAATAAACGACAGTTTCGTTAACCGTACCTATTGATATAAGTATCGAATTATCGATGTATCGCTAATTTTATTTGTTATCGGAATATCGATATTTTTGTCCAACTCAAAGGACAGATCTAGTTTTGTTTTGCTGTTCTCATGCTACGTTGCTATTCGGACGCACTGTATAATAGAGAAGAGATAATCAAACACGTTGTTTAACTTCTATCAGTGATAGATTAGTTTATCAAGCATTACTAACTGAGAAATTAACCAAAATTGTTTATTAGGATCTAACAGGTCTTAACAACAAGTATTGTCAAAGTTTCTCGAACGCTTGTAAATGATGACATATCTACGATAACATTGCAAGTATCAGATCGTTGTTAAATTCGACTTTTTAATTTCCACAAACTTTCCACGCGAGTTTTTCAATCGAGCGCTTAATGGCGATACCTGCAAATATTGGGGTGGTAAAAGTTGTTAAAAGTCTTGTTGGTCATCATTTGTGTGCACTCGAAAAGTTTATTTTGCGCTTCGGCATAATACATATAAGTACAATACAAAAGTTCGATGCGGCAGTCTAGCAGGAACCCCTGGACTCCTATAGATTCATTAGTATTTTATCGATTAGAAAAATTCTGCGAGCATAGGGAAAACGATTTAAACGCCCCTAAATTGATTTGGAAAAAAGATAATGGGATTTAGTTCGTTGGTTAACGTAATTTTTCGAATGCAATAAATCACAAACAGTAACTCCAAAGAATTACACGGAGGGAGAAGTAAAGTTGACAAAGTTTTACGTATTGTTTCGAGGCCCACTTGTCCGTCTAGATTTTTCTGAGCCAATACCTTGGTGATTCGGAAACCACCTGAAGCTGTAGGTCCATGACAGTTACACGCGAAATGAACTTGTGTAGATCGTGCGATTTTTTTGACATTTAAATCTGAATTTATCGAAAGTCATTTCATAAGTGTCCCGCGAGAAATATCAGAGAGACTGTCAGTTGCTAGTTATAAACTAATTTAATGTAAGAAGAAGACTCCTTTAGGTCTCGTTTTATTGTACGCAACAGCGACTTCTGCAGAAATGTCTAGGAAGATACGACTTCCTAGACATTTCTCGCACTTACAGTCCAGTTTACATTAAGCTAGTTTCTGTGTGTTTCTCTCTCTTCCTGCAATTTCTCGCAGAACTTTTCTCGCATGTGAAGAAAAAGTCTTTACGCCTCTTTACGTTTTGCTGTAAGCAAGAGCGACTTCTGCAAAGTTTCCTAGTGTTTTCTCACACTTACAGCCCAGTTTACATTAAGCCAGTTCTGTCTCCGTCTTTCTGCAATTTCTCGCAAATTTTTTTTCGATAGTGAAGAAGAGGCCTTTAGGCCTCGTTTTGTTGTAAGCAAGAGCGACTTCTACAAGGCTTCCTCGAGTTTTCTCGCACTTACAGACCAGTGTACATTAAACTAGTTTATGTCTGTCTCTTCCTGCAATATCTCGCAAGTGAAGAAGAGGCCTTAAGGCCTCGTTTTGCTGTAAGCAAGAGCGACTTCTACAAGGCTTCTTCGAGTTTTCTCGCACTTACAGACCAGTGTACATTAAACTAGTTTATGTCTCTCTCTTCTTGCAATTTCTTGCAAGTGAAGAAGAGGCCTTTAGGCCTCGTTTTGCTGTAAGCAAGAGCGATTTCTGCAAGGTTTCTTCGAGTTTTCTCGCACTTATAGACCATTGCACATTAAACGAGTTTATGTCCCCGCTTCCTGCAATTTCTCGCAAGTGAAGAAGAGACCTTAAGGCCTTGTTTTGCTGTAAGCAAGAGCGACTTCTACAAGGCTTCCTCGAGTTTTCTCGCACTTACAGACCAGTGTACATTAAACTAGTTTATGTCTGTCTCTTCCTGCAATATCTCGCAAGTAAAGAAGAGGTCTTAAGGCCTCGTTTTGCTGTAAGCAAGAGCGACTTCTACAGGGCTTCCTCAAGTTTTTTTGCACTTACAGTCCAGCTTCCTCCTTTCAGCTAGTTTCTGTGTCTCTCTCTTCTTGCAATTTTTCGCATGTGAAGAAGAGGCTTTTAGGCCTCGTTTTGCTGTAAGCAAGAGCGACTTTTGCAAGATTTCCTCGAGTTTTCTCGCACTTACAGACCAGTGCACATTAAACTAGTTTATGTCTCTCTCTTCCTGCAATTTTTCGCATGTGAAGAAGAGACCTTTAGGCCTCGTTTTGCTCTAAGCAAGAGCGACTTCTACAAGGCTTTTTCGAGTTTTCTCGCACTTACAGTTCAGTTTCCTTTCAACTAGTTTCTGTGTCTCTCTCTTCCAACAATTTTTCGCAGAATTTTTCTTGCATGTGAAGAAGTGGCCTTTAGGCCTCGTTTTACCGTAAGCAAGAGCGACTTCTGCAAGGCTTCCTCAAGTTTTCTCGCACTTACAGCCCATCAGTTTAGTTGATAACTGACAGTCTCTCTGGCTCTGACATTTCTCGCATGTGTAAAAGACGCCTTAGGCTGTGGCGATATTTGTTGTGCCACTATTTTATCAAAAATCCACAATCAGTCATTTGTTTATTTTATTTTGTTATTAACAACAATTTCTAAAAAGTAAACCTTTTTCTTGTTTACTGACCAAATATTTTTTTTAAATTAACATTCGGTTTAAATAAACCGTATCGTTTGGTAATGTTAAATAAAATTTTGTACAAACATTTGTTTTTGTTGACTATATCAATAAGGTTTTATTTAAAACGTATTAATATGAGGAGTTTTAATTATTAAATTATAAACCACCATTACATTTAATACACACAAAGGAAATTAATCTGCTTGATTTGTTAAATCCGTGTGATGTTTGTTATTTTCTGCATGCGTAGGTAGGCATCGCATTTTCGAAGTATGATTAATTAGAAAACGTCACGAAGTTTAACATTGCTTTGAGTTTTCTCTGTTTGAAAATACATGTGGGGGTGGATATTATACAAAATGGTAATTTTGGCCATTTTAATCCACTACGAAACCTACAAACTATAACTGTTCTCTGCAATTCTTTTAGAAGTTACTTTACTCGATTTTGATTTCTTTAATATTTTCTTTACACTGAAACAAAATAGTATTTTCATTGTTTTCCAATAGAAAAGGAAATTTTATATAATTACTGATTATTGTAACCCTCACTCGCTTATTGAAACGTTTTTAATGAGTGATACCTATAAAATTGAAAACACAATGAAACCAACAATTGTTCCAAACAACTACATTGTTCTTCGTCAGAATGAAAGATGTATTGTGTAAAAACATGGGTGCGCCCCTGGAGGCGATTTTACGAAAACTCGATTGGAACTGAAACTGCATATTTTTCGGCTATCTACTACTTCGCGTTATTTAGTTTCCAAATCTTTTTTAAAGGGCGGAATTTCGATTAATTTGACGCCTAAAATGTTAAGATTGAATGAAGATAAATATGATTAATGGAAGTTTTATGAAATAGGGCACCAGTAAATGTTTATTCCCCCGGCAAGCTTTCCATTTTCATCATATAAACATTACGAATCGACGAGGTCGACTTTTTGGAAAGTGGTATAGGAAGTTCGTCATCGGGGGTGTTATAATTATCGCGGCGTTAATATCCGATGATTGTACAAAAGTATGTCTGCTTAGAGCAGGGGCGAACGTCCCATCTCCTTTTAATTGAAAGATCAAAAATTACGAGTATTTAGAGACGAATGTTCTAAGGCGAAAATATTTTAATAATTCCAGCTCAAACCTCCCTTTGCCTTTTCTTGAGTACATAAAAAAATGAGTTTCCTTTTTAATTAACATCTGCTAAAGCGAAGAAAATAAAAATTTTCCTAATTATGTTTATTGTTTCAGGTGAGTTCCTTTGCCTTTATTTGAAGCAAGACGCAGGAAATTTGTAAGTATAAATATTAAACGAGCTTTCGTTTCAAATTAATTAATTTTCTGGATAGTAAAGTTCTTCATATTTTTTTATTTGGGTTCAAATTGCACTACGTACTTACATCTTTTTACAGTAAAAAAAGTTGTAAAGCTCTGAAAAGCAAAACGTTTTTAATTTTTCATTATCAATTTGAAACTCGAAATTACAAAACCATTCTTTAAAAGTTCTGACAAGAAAACTTATCCGATTGCTTTACTCATTTTAATTATTACGCCGAGAACTGAAAAGTTGTTAAGAAGTTATCGCGGTCCTTTAGAATCTGGTCCGGATAATATTTGTTTTCTATTTTTATGTTTAAAAAAAGTTTCGGGTGGCTTATATTTGCGTACCGGGTGTACAAGGGCTTGCATACATTGAAAAATGACGGGTAATTCCTACTTTGCCGAGTGTTGACTTTCCGAAGCACTTAAGTCAAGTTTGCACTTGACTTAGGTTCATCGGATGATCTACAACTTTTCCGTGTAAACTATGACTGTCACCTCGTTTTTGCGTACAAGGCGCTCTACACCCGGTATACACGAAATTGAATTTAGTCGCATAATTTAATTATAATTTTTATCATTATTACAGTTTTTTTAATGTTAAATAATAAATATGTTTAACTTTTCCACCCTTAATTTTTTTCAACCCTACTCAAATTTAAATTTGGGTCATATTGTATTACATTATGCACGATTTTTGCATACTAATTGAAACCCCCTAGGATTTTATTATGATATAAATAAACCCTCCTTCTTTTTTTTTAAATCACGCAAGAGTTACATATTTTTATTACGAGTGTTGACCTTATTAATAACTTTTTACAAAGTTATTTTTTCATCAGGGCCTAATTTAAATTTTTTTGACTTGATTCATGTACTTTAAACATGGAATTACAACAAACGAAGGAGATAAGTGGAAACTTTAGTTTGACAACTGTAACTTCTGAAATCAATTTTTCTCTAGGGTGCCTCCATGACTCGCCCTCCGCGCATACTTTTATCTGCGTAGTTAGTAAGATAGACTCTTTATGGACCAGAGGAAGTGAAACATGTTGTTTTTTGATTAAGAACTCGCATTTACGTAATAACCCACCTCACATAATATCTTAATGTGGAAATAAGTAGAGCATTAGACATTTGAAACCGTCTAAAGTATGCAAATGAAAATCGTTGTCGATCAAACGTAATTAATGTAGTTCTCGTTTGAAAACGAAGACATTTCGCGATGCCAAAACTATTATTACAGAATATGCATTTTGCATAATATCTAAGCTCGAACTTCTGTGTTTGTTCGATTAACATACACTTCATCATTATGATAGGTCAATCAATTTTATCATATCCAATAAACAATACAGCAAGCATAGCTATGGTATGAATCTGATTCGATTTAAATACAGGGTGTCGTAAAATAACGGTTACTCAGTAGCTGTTATCAATAGTATTGAGACTGTAAGAGAAGCCAAGTTTGTTAAACGATTAAAGAGTTCAAAAATAAATTAGGACGGTAAAGAAGTTTCTGTGTCTGCCTGTAAAAGGTACGAGAACGAAACCGCAAGGTATTGTTCGAAATATGTACGGAGTAGGGGGTTTAGGGGCGACTTCAATTAATATTTTGCGTAAGTGCCAACGTTGGGCATAAAAACTTGATACCTCCTCCAACTCTTGTAAGAATTTTCACTAAACTAAGGCTTCTCGGTCCTCCATCCCTTCGTTTTTGTAAAACATCCACGGAGTCAAAAATTTGACTTTGTTCTGGAACTTCACGATACACGTAGGGCCATAACTTTGTTAAGATGGGTGAGAGGGAAAACAGTTTTAGTTAAATGGGACCCATCAGAATTAAATTAGTTTTTCAATTTTCTTTTAAATCTAAATCGCTTGAAAATTTTTATTATTATTATTTTATTTTTTTGTATGATCTAAATTAGAATAGCCATTTTCACTAATTTTGTCAGTTTGGTTGCTTCGGAGCGAGTTTTGAACTGTCTGCGTAAGGGTTGCGTCCGGTATTTATATGTTCGAAGTAACGGTATTTTTCCTTATCTCGTGTTCCGTTACGACTTTTATTATCGGAGAATTGTTGAGATCAATCTGGTCGTTTAATAATGTGTAGTTACTATTGTTGTGTTTCATGATTTCTATGGTTTCTAGGTAATTTAGTTTGATACCTTTAGTGGATATATGTAGAATCTCGGGTTTGTGAGTGAATGTGTGGTTGTGGTTGAAGATGTGTTCGGCATAGTTGGAGTCAGGTTTTCTGTGTCTGTAGCTTCTTGAGTGTTCTTTGAACCTTTGTTCAAAGGGTCTGCCGGTTGGTCCTATGTATACTGCATTGCAGTCGGGGCAGGAGAGTTTGTAAATTCCTGATTTTTTCATAGGGTCTATTTTGGTTTTGGTGTTGGTTATAATAGAGCTGAGGGTGTTGTCAGTTTTGAATGCTACTTTTTCGCCCGATCGTGTTTTTTAACATACTTACAAGCCTTGTTGATAGACTGTGTAAATCAAATTTACAACACCTTCATAATTTCCATAGAGACCAGTAAAAACAATGCTGTTATAAGGTTATAACCTAACTCCGTGCGGTAAGTAAAGTTGGTACTCCTTGCAAAATCACTATTTTGTTGACATTTAAATTTTTGACATATGCAAAAATTAATTTAAAATTTAGAAAAAAGTCTGTCTATTATATTTTGATCGGGCGAAAAATAGAATACGATATACGGTTGTTAAGTGCTATAATAACAAAATCTCTAAAATTGAAAAATCTCGACTTCGTCTCGCTTTTTCAAACTTTTTCTCGATTTTGTTATAGTGCACTTACCAACCTTATATCGCAATATACTGTTTTGTTGCTGTTTTTGGTGATGAATTTGTTGAGTTTTTCGGATGGAAGTCCGATGTAAGTGAAAGTGGTGTATTCTTTTTTGGTATCATCGTGTGTCTGTTGTGCGTAGACCATAGCCAAAGTCTTTTTGTGGAGTTTTTTCTTGAGGATGTTGGTGATTATGTCAGGACTGTATGCATTATTTTGAGCGATTATGTATATTCGGTTTAGCTCTTTTTTGTAGTTTTTGTCCGTCATTGGAACGGAAAGTAGTCTGTGTATCATAGAGTGGAAAGCGGCTAGTTTATGTGAGATGGGGTATGTGGAGGTGTTGTGTATGGTCGTGTCTGTGTGGGTCGGCTTGTGGAAAATGGCAAAAGAGTGTTTATTGAGCTCCCTGGATATGGAGAGGTCTAGAAAGTTTATGGTATTGTTATCCTCTTTTTCCATAGTGTAAGTAATGTTTTTGTGGAGTGTGTTGAGGTATTGAAGGAAAGTATCTAATTGTCTGTTTGTGCCGTTCCAGCAGACTATTATGTCGTCGACGTATCTGTACCAGTAGCTAAAGTTTGATGTGTGTTTGGAGTTGTGCATTTGTTTTTCTAAATGATTTTTAGTTTGCGCGTTACTCAACCTCCAATTATTTAAACAAACTTTCCTGTATTTAACCAACTTCAAGCCTCTTATATCGTGCCCGAATTCCCTGTAGCGAGAGCCACTTGGACATATTTATTAGAGAAAATGTCCGGCGCTTCAGCGCTCCAGCGCACACCAATTAGCGTTATTTCAAAAGAACGCTTTCATATATTTTTATTTAAGGGAACAACTCTCCTATTTTGACGAAAAAAGTATTTTTTCCTCCCTTCATTGTCTGACAGGGCAACAAATGATACAACTTAACGACCTACTTGGTCAACGATGATGAAAATTAGATGAACCTGTCTCGTGAAATAAGGACTTGATTAAGGATATAAAATCGTCGAGTTTTATAATTGAGTGGTTCTCTCGCACTCGAAAAAATAAATGAGAGGAAGGGAAAAAATACGCTAGTTTCGAGTATCGAGTTTATTTATATAAAAAAAAATTTCGTACGTATTGGACTTGACTCACTATAACGAGCACTCAAAGTTAACTACTTCGTTTTAGGAAGTTCGTTTTTGGATTAACGTTCAAAAGTTTGATTTGTTTACCATTCTAAAGGGGCTTTACGTTCAATTAGCTCGTATTGCCATCGAATGTCTTAACGTTCTCTTGCTTGTGTTAGTAAATTATAAATTATAACGCATGAGAAACGGGGCAGACATTAAGTGCTCTTGTAAACTTCAAAATTTCAAGTGTTCGTGTTATACACAATAATGTACCTCCACTATGTGCTATATGTGTATGTGTATAAGTGTTAAATTATACTACACAACAACTTTATGTACTATGTGAAAATTGTCTGCACATAGGTTTTAGTTATAAACTTATATGCAGCCTCGTAATATAAACGGTACACTTAGATTTTAGATATGCATGTTCTTAGTTGTTTACGCCTTCTGAAATTCAATTACCTCCTTAACACTTGAAAGCAAACATCCGTGCATCCGAAATGCAATGTTTAATATCAAGATATTTTATTCGACTCGAAGCTCTCGACGATGCATGTTTTTTATACACGGAATAACTTCCCAACTTCCCAAGAGCCTTTCTACAACAAAATAATTAAGTAGCTCGCAGTAGATTATTACGGAGATTAATTATTTGTGTTTATATAAAACTATCTAGGAAGAGAATAGATTGTAAAAAACGTTAGTTATAAACACTGTAGTTTACATTCCTCTTTAACAATACCTTTCTACTTTATACCTTGCACTTTCAAATGGAGCATTTAAACATCTCTACTGCATTTTGCATGCTTGGAAATAAATCACATCACTTATAGCCGTGCTCTCTACAATTTACTCTAAAGTAGCTGTAATGCGTACAATTCTCTGCAGAAATGCATTTATCTTCCTAATATATTATTTTTAATAGGGAAAACTTCATTGTTGTATTAAATACACGACGCCATGTCTCTTAAATGCATGTAGTACGTCTGGACGTGGCTGGTGACGTCCAAAAAGGTCGAAATAGCTCCATCGGGTATAACAGTGACCATTTTGTTATGAATTGAGCCAACCAGGGAGTAAAAAAAATGTTTTTCTCGAGATACCGATTTGTCCATATCGCTCAAAACAGAGATAATTCGATATATTTGATAAACTGTTTTGGCCCAATCTTTCCAATTCTCAAGTCCTTTATTTTCGTTTCGATACGTTTTCGGGCCCCTCTGAATAGCGTGCGTAAAGAGTCTGGAAACGATTTATTATCCACTGAAGGGTTTGCACGAATTTGGCACTAAATATTGCCAAAATGTTTTTTACGACCGAATGATAACACCTTCAGTGTTGCCAAGTTTACGTAGGCACTATTTTCAAATTTTAAAAATGTCGGTGTCCGAAATGCGGCAAAAACGCACATCCAAACATCAAATAATGGCAATTTCTCAACGGCAACCCTTTGTAGATCCTTCAGAAATTTTTTAATTTGCTCAAGATTAATTGAATTTTCGGCTAAATAAATTAGTGAGGTAGTAAATCACATATATACGTAGTAGGGTAGCAGATAGATATATACTTTGTTTGAAATGGGATTTTGTCAGAGAATTTGAAATGTTTAGTCGTTTGGAAAACGTTCTTTTGCTGTCTAATGATGTAAATAAAATAGATAGCATTTAAAATTTTCCCTTAAGTAAAAGCAGTTTTCATTGTTGAAATGAGTTTACTGTATCGACTTGGGCCTCACTTGGGTATGACAGTTTGAATTAGATTAAGATAATTTAATTAAAACCTATAGTGTCTATTTAAATGTATGTTATTTTCTCGCACATATTGTTCCTTTAAATGGCAAGAGTCACGATAAAATACATTGTTGTTGGAAATTATAAGAAGACGGAATTTAAACGCTAAGACATATTTTTTCTTTAATCACTTAACATGGCGCTACTACTTTTATTTTTTATTTACAGTACAGTAGGAGGAGTTGTAAATATTTCTCAGCTGCTCAAGTCTACACAGTAGACACAGAGAACAGGGGTCGCTTTCCTTAAACTTTTCTTTTGAGATTAGGAAAACTACAAAATCGTATCATTCTGTAGCTCCTTATTAATAGTCTTGAGTTTTGGAGTCAGTGAGCGCTTTTACTAAGTCCACAATTTTTAACGGTAATAAAACCGATCGTCTGCCACTCCAAAGTGGAGGCATTAGCTTGGGGACGACTCGAACAGTTTTTGCTCTTTTTTCCGTTTTTCGCTTATAACTTTAAAACTACCTACTTTTGGAGAAAAATGCTTCTATATAAATGTAAATTGAATTAAATTTCCTATAAATTATGTCTAGAAGGTTCATCAGACAAACGGTTTAAGCGCTATAGCATGTTAAAGTTTAACAAAAATTTCGAAATATGCAAAAACAACTGTTTTTTAGTTTATCGCTTATAATTCGAAAACTACGCACTTTTAGAGAAAAATGCTTTTATATAAAAGTAAATTATATGAAATTTTCTAAAAATTATGTCTTGAAGTTGTTTTCATCAGACAAACAGTTAAGGCGCCAGAAGGCGTTATAGCTTGACCAAAATTCCAAAATCTGACAAAAAAATTGTTTTTTTGGTATATCGCTTATAACTCGAAAACGACGTACTTTTAGAAAAAAGTGCTTCTATATAAAAATAAATTACATCAAATTTACTACAAATTATGTCTAGTAGATTTTTTCATCAAACTAAAGGTTTGGGCGCCAGAGCTCGTTAAAGTTTGACAAAAATTTCAAAACCTGCCAAAACACCGTTGTTTTGATTTATCGCTCATAATTCGAAAAGTACGTATTTTTAGAGAAAAGTGATTTTATGACAAAGTAAATTGCATTAAATTTCCTATAAATTATGTCTAGAAGGTTTTTTGATCTGACAAACGGTCTAGGCGCCAGAGCTCGTTAAAATTTGACCAAAATTCCAAAATTTGCTAAGAAATTGTTTTTTTGGTTTATCGCTTAGAACTCAAAAACTGCGCACTTTTAGAGAAAAGTGTTAATGAAAAGCGTACCTATTCAATTTCCTACAAATTATGTCTCGTAGATTTTTTTCGTAAAATGAACAGTTTAAGTGCTAGAGCGCGTAGAAGCACTGCTGATCGAAAAGGGTGGGTTTTTGGGAGCAAACTTAACCATAGGGTACAATAGATTTTAAATAGGTATATTGTGGCAGACGCTTTTAATTGCAGCCTTCGTGGTGGCAGACGCTTTTGAAGTTCGAAAGCCGAATTTTCTTCAACTTCAACGTCTTAACAACTACAAAAACTTAAAACTTTTTTTACATAACAAGATTTTTATTATTTTATTTCTGCTTTCACGTTTTTTTTTATGATATTACAGCCTTAAATGTTGAATAGAAACGTCTTTGTTTTGGTTTGAGTTATAAGGAAAACCGTATACATGTAAAGTGGGTCAATTTCGAAACAATAGCGTAAATAGTACCAGTAAAATTTGAATTTGCATAATAAAATTGCATCGCGAAATAAAACAAATGAAAATCAAAATAAAGTTTTCTTGTATTTAAATTAAAATTTATTACCAAGCAACTGTTTGGGGTTTTCATCAATAAATTTTGTAATTTGTGTATTTTTGTCATGTGCAGAACTAATGGCCCAGTCAATCTATGACGATATCCCTATAAATACTGTGTGCATTGATTCTAAAGGCAAAAAAATATATCCCAATGGTCGAAACGGGCCCAGCAGACCTGTTATAAACATTATTTTTACGCAAACTGGGCGGTCGGCGCTGGCTTATTCAAAATTGAAATTTCATATTTGATAATTTGAAATCTAAGGACATGCGGTGTGTGTACGTTCGATGGCAAAAATGGTGGACAAACCTGGTGGACACATCAAAATTATTTTTAGAAAAAATTACTGATAACAAGTTTAGTTTAAATATATATCTTTGAGATTAAGTAAAGTGAAAAGTTCTGCGACGAGACGTCACTCGGTTTTTTTAAATTGCTTTTTCAGAGAGCTCAAACTTTTGAATAAAAATAAATAAAACAAGTTACGGGATTTTAAATCATTTTTTGTTGTTTATCATATTTTTAAATGATGGATTTTAAATTAAATGATAAGAAAAAAGTTAAGAAATACAGAGCAATTTGTAGAAAATTGAATTTGAAAATCGAATTTGCTTAAGTTTACCGCTTTTCAGAAAATCAAATGATATTACATGCAGAAAAGTAGATATAGCCTGGGTATGACAGTTTGGTGAAATACCCAAACTATACAAAGAGCTAGGAACGTGGAAATCTCAAAGTGCATTTTGGTGCAACGGGATTTACATTTTTATATTACATTGTTGTAAAAATATTTCCTTATTGATTAAAATGGAGGAGACTTGAAAAAAGGCACTTACGTCGGTCGGGTTAGAAGTAAAAAACGATTTAAAGAGATTCTTTCAATAAGTTAAAGTGTAATGAATTGAAATAGTATTTGGAAAAAGTTTGTACAGGTAGTTTTGTTTTATCGAATTTCTGTTACTTCAAATAAACTTTATTTTAAACCTTAATACACTATGTAGTTGAAAATTTTATTGCACTTTATCTTGCATTCACCTAGAAACTTTAATTCTCTTTTATTCAATACTATTATTTATCGTAAGTGACAATTCTTTTCTATTTTTCTCTCCTTCTTTAAGAATATCCTTTAGAGGTCGCTCGCATCTCTGTTGCAATTTCTATAAATTTTATTTTTCAACTAAGCAGACAATATGCGCTTAAATCGTTGCCGATTTAAATTTTTTTCTATTTTGATACGATAACTTCAAAGCAACTCTCCGTTTGAAGTGCAGTTCTAACTGGGGGATAAGATAACGGATGGTTCACATCTTTCGAAGTGAGGTTACGAAATTGTAGGTGGCGCCCGTGTTTTATTTTTGGGTGCGTCGTATTGTTTCGAATTAATAGTCTAATGGCGATTAACATACAGAAGCTGCAGTTTCAATATTTCATTTAATTAGGCGGTTGAGTAGCGCACAGAGTTTTAACTACAAGCTGCGCTTTTCATGAGACACTACCGGAGTAGCACCGTGCTGCGACCGACAGGATGAAAGTTTAATTAGGGCAATAAATTCGTAGTTGCTATAAAAGCCATTCAGATCAAACAAAGGGATAAATATTGCAAATTAGAGACCATGTTAGAGCTGTTAGCACTTCAGGTGCTAGATGAGCGAGGTGGGTGAGAAAGATGCCTTTTAATTGGAATTCAATTAAATTACTAAAAATGTCAACCAATGGTATAAATAAATAACCACAAATTAAGAGACAAAATAGCAGTTATTTTAGCAGATTGTGATTTGTTCAACCGTAATACATTTTCCACGAGGTGTCATGTTAGTATTTTCTCTTATCTAAAATTTAGTGAACACCAGCATGTGCGCCTGAGTGTCATCTACTCGAAACAGATACGAAACGGCGCTATATTACATCGCTCCAGGAGACTGTAACATGTACGTTGATCTGTCTGTAATAATAGTAATAATAATAATAACACACTTGAAATAACACCTTGCTGAAAGTATCCTTTTTTAAAAGTTTTTCACCACTTCCGCGGAGTTTAAGTATTAGGTCATATTGCACCTGAAACGTAATTTCACCTCACATTATACGTCTAAGGTTTGTTTTCAGTTTAAAGGGGAAAACATTTTTCCATTGATCCGTCTTTATTTCAATTTGTGTAACTTTTATTTTACCGTAAACACGGGAAGTGGTAATGGATTGGGATTGGAATAAATTTCATATGAAGATAAAGCTGCTTGCGAGTACGTAAATGTAACATTTACCTTAACAAAACTTCCATTTTCATTTGTTTTAATAAAACGATGACAAGTTAAAAAATATTGAAAGGAACGTGCTTTAAATCGAAATTGATTCTTTATTTTTGTTTTAATCTCAATATGGGGATGTTTTGCCGTTTTACGAGCCGACCTTTTCGACGCCAACTTGATGGGTGATTTATTTAAAATTTTTATTTTAACTAAACATTATTGAGCCGTTAGTTTGACTTAGAAATTAAGCAAAAAAGTGCTTTTCTGATGCAAAAGATGTCGATATTCGTAGCTCAAAAGCCTGCGCTTACGTCGCACTAAAAGGAAGTTGCAATAGATTTACGGTCGGCATTTTTGAAAATAATAGTTGTATGAAAATACCTCATCAGACCTTTTTTAAGTTTATTAAATTTCCTTCCATTAAATATTGTTTTTATCCGTGTGCGATAATAATTGGCCGAGATATAATTTTTTACAATCGCGGCTTTTCACCACTCCGTTTAGTAGTTACGCTCTATTTTCTTCATTTGCTTTAAAATAAAAGGTTGTACCTAAAAATGTTTTTTATAAAGTTGAAAGGCTGTTTAATTCTGTTTAATTTGGTATTTTCTGTATCGATGTAACTTAAAAATCAGTGGAGTTACGGCCTAAAATGCCCACAAATCTTTGGGAGACGCCCATTCTAGCAGGAAAATAGTTTTCGCCAATATTTGAGTTAAACAATTGGAAAACTCGAAAGTTTAAGCAATTGAATATTTAATAAACGAAGTAATGATTGGAAAAAATATGTAAATTTGAGCAAATGAAGAAAAGTGTCTCGTTTTAATTCTAAAAGCAATTAGAAAACTAATGCTCGGGAAGTTTGATAATACTTATTTAAAATTGATCTCGTTAACTGGTTATCTTTGGTTGAAAGTAAAGACAATTTCCATCGTCATAAGGACATAACTCAATAGTCGTCCTAACGCTTAAATGCTATCATCTAGAGCCTATAATACGGTTTGCAATTATCCCGGGAAATTGAGAATCTTATCTGTTTCATTATGGAAGCGACATTATTCAAAATAAGCGACCAACCGTTAAAAATGAATCTTGCATCCAACAGACTTGACGATAATGAACAAAATTGAAATATATAAATTAGTGAAATCCTTAGAATAAAGTTAATTGGTTAAAATATGCCAAGAGACATCGAGGCTAACAATCGGAAGAATTTCAATTAGAGAGAAGAAAACTTTTCGACGACGACAGTCGTAACCTTGCTCCTCTTGTTTTAATTCTTAAATATTTCGCATTTCTATAAATGTAAATACGAGACGCTTTTTTATTTTGTTTTTTAAACAATATTTCACATATTTAGTTTGAAAACGGAAATACATCAATGACAATATCGGGAGAGGGATCGCATTTTGCGCTTTTATAAAATTGAATCTGAAGTGCGCTTTCTACTACAAAGATATATCAATACGCGAAGTGACGAGACGATATTTGAAAGTTTTTGATTTTTCTCGACGTTTTTACATCGTGCTCACCGTTTATTTGCACTTATTGCTCGACTTTTCCTCCCTTACAAAAACTAAAAAGCTAATTTTAACGTAACACACAAAAATTTCATTTATTCGACCTCGACATGAAACATTTGAATTTTTGATGCATATCGTATGCTGACAAGTTAACATTTATATTAGAATTTTCGTTTAAATTTTTTACTTTTTTTGGGAAATTTTAAATTGGAAGTTCAAAATATAATGATTAGAGCGAATCCGCCGAGATTTATGTAAATATGTACTATTCTTACCTTCAGATTGGAAGAATTATTTAATCAGGTCGATTCTTCAAGTTCTAATCAGGCGAAGCATAGCTCAATGACTGATAAATCGAAACACTGGCAATAATTATTCAGCAGCGCTTGTCGGTAATCCAACGTCTCTACTTGCCATGCTGTTAGTTGTTACAGGGAACGGTTTCAAAAATAATATTTGCTCTTCCACGCCGTTCTCCGCTTTTTCTTTTAATGAATTCTATTAATTGTTCGTTTATAACAAACAGGGTCATCAACAGTTCCCAACAACTAAATTTCGCATTAATTTTTTCTCCATCGTTAAGTTTAAAAGATTGTCTTGTCCCTAAAGTGGTTCAAGTAGACCACCTCCAGCATTAACTATGAAAAAACTAGTAAACATCCACACTTCAATGACACCTGGACAAGATTATGGCTAATTAAGTATCAACTATCTGTATTGGGATCAGACAGCCGGTAACGGAATTATTAGGAGAGTTCTTAGCGAACTTCGGACGAAAAGTCGGGGAAATTCTGCAAGATATACCCGGCAGACTGTTAGATAAAAATTGAGCTAGTATAAACTCGACTGCAAGTGCGAGAAAACTCGAGGAAATCGAGTGCCGCGGTTGGCTCGAAGCAAGCGCAATCTGGAGTGCAATTCTTGACCACTTTTTCGAGCAATCGGGACCGTAAATCGGCAATAACGTGGAAAATGTTGGCTTCCAGATGCTCCAAGGTCTGTGGCTTATCGACGTAGACTCGCGACGTCACAGATCCCCACAAAAGCTAATCCATGAGTGCAAGATCACACGACTTGGGAGGCTATTACGCGAAATTATGAGGTCAAAAAGTTTTTCCTGCTATAAATTGATTGTGTCACGCTCTGTGTGGCATGTAGCGTCGTCTTCTTAGAACCAAAGCGCTTCCACATTAACGCCATTCAACTGAGGAACGAAAAAGTCAGTAAACATGAATCTATAGCGCTCTCCATTGACTGTAACGTTCTGGTCAGCATCATCTTTGAAGAATTATGGGCCAATGATTCCACCAGCTCATAAAGCACACTAAACCGTGAATTTTTCTCACTTTTCAATACGGGCTTTTGGATTTTCTAAACTCCAAATCCGGCAATTTTGTTTATTCACGTAGCCATTCAGCCAAAAATGGGCCTCATCGCTGAACAAAACTTTAAAAATGGGGATCAAGAATGGTTACGCGGCTTTAGCTGAATCTTGTAAGCTCGTAAACTAAGATCTCAGCAAAATTCTCCATAAGGTGCACAGCTCTAATTGTGGTGCACGATAACGAATTCACTTATTCGGGTCTTTCTCATCATTACGCTCCACAGCAGTGACAACTTCTTCGGTGCGCACTATACGAAGCTTCTGCAGATGCACATCCAGAACACTGGGCTGGAATTAAGGGCTCAACAGAGACAATTGAAAGTCGTCGACTGTATATGGTCGATTTTATCAATACTTCAGAGGTGTGACTGTTGACGACCTAACCTAACTATGGACGTCTTGACGCTTATCAAAATCCATTGGGTCACTTAATCAATGAGAAAGGTAGAGACCGACAAATACTTGTATCATCAAAAGAAAG
The DNA here is from genome assembly GCA_950108345.1 of Malthinus flaveolus. Taxonomy (NCBI): domain Eukaryota; kingdom Metazoa; phylum Arthropoda; class Insecta; order Coleoptera; family Cantharidae; genus Malthinus; species Malthinus flaveolus. The sequence goes on along the minus strand of OX467287.1, from coordinate 3,856,374 downwards.
AAATGTGCTCACCTGGCACACCTTATGTGGGGCGAAAAGTACCACATTCCTTGGATAATAGTTCTAGAAAAGGGAAGGAACAAGACCCCCAGATACGAATCAGGTGTTTTAGTTGAAATATATAAGACAATGGGCCCTGACTTAAGAATGCTGCTACTCAGTAACTCCATGGTAGATCGTCTTTTACGATTCTGTTAGGTGGATGATATGCGGTGTATGCCTTCGGCCCGTCGATCTTTAGCAACGATGACAATCGTCTCAAACAAAGCTTCATCTAAACAAGATCGGTTCCCCCTTCCGGGTGACAAATCTGCGATCTATGGTCTAACTCTACCAAATGACCGATCTAAGCGATCGATACGAATAGCCACTAGATGATTGAATTGCGATCGATAGGGTTTAGCTACCGGATGATGAATCTGCGATCGATGGCGTAATCCTGCCAGATGACCGATCTAAGCGATCGATAGGGTGCGGCTAATACCAGATGACAGATGACCGATCTAGGCGATCGATATGATTAGCCACCAGATGATCGAGTTGCGATCGATAGGGTGTAGCTACTGGATGACCACCGATCTGTAATCAATGGCGTAATTCTGTCAAATGATCGATCTAAACGATCGACAAGGATTAGCCACCAGATGACCGAACTGCGAAAAATGGTAGGTTTGACCACACCACGGCGGTGCAAACAACCAAGAGGTATACAATGGTTGGGCCATTGCACTAGGATTTTAGGTCTTATCTAAGTTTAAATGCACTAACAGCGTGGCATGTTCTCCCTTATATCTAGTATTCGATTAAAAAATATGAGGGGGTGTTAGAAAGAAGGTTGCCATGCGGTTTCTTTAGGAACTAAATTCAAATTACTCAACATTTAGAGCGATAAACAGAATTCTTGACAGTTGTAACTTTACCACCCCTAACGGAATATTGGATCGTTACACCGTGACCTTTTTTCAGCAACGAACTCTTGTATAAATTTAAATTCAATTACCACCTCGAAATTACCCGTACGACACAAAATAAGTTCATAAACTACCTACAACTACGATTTTCTGCCAATAACGTGAAGTCCATGTTGCGTGCTTAATTCATCCATTATGTCAAATTGGAAATACATAGTTGTAATGTGGCGTGAATGATATACATGTTACATGATTATACTCTTGTTGAACTAGCTCCTCCCATGTGCACTTCTGGTACTAGTTTTTGCAACTGCATTGAAGTGATATTTATAGTTCTTACACGCCTCTTCTAGAGACATTTTTAAACCACGCTCTTTACGCATACCTCTTGGTATGAGCGCAACATTATAGCGAAGGTAATGTGGCCAGCATCAAAATTCGTCTCACCGACTATTACGCGTTCGTCCTTTTACGTCGTAATAATCCTTTTCGAGAGAATCGATAGAAAGGAAAAGTTTCATTGAAATTTTCTAAAATAACAAATGCGAGCAAATTTGTGTTCATTTGTGTTGTTGACTAGTTTCGGAAAGCGATTTATTCCGTAGCTACCTACCAATTTGAGGTTTCAATCACACGTGATTTAAACCAGCCAAATAACATAATATTAGATAATTCTAGAAATTTCTATACAACTATAACTAAAATTCGGTTATAAACGTCCCAAAGTTAAATTGAAGGAAACTCAGTTAACATTGGACACTATAATAATTTAATTGTAAACAACCGTTAATTGAAACCTCTACTAAGTATAATTGATAATAATTTTATACATTGTCTCGCGAACAATTAAATATTATAAACTTTAATAATTGTTTAACAAAAGTAAACTTTTGTTCGTATTATCGTATTATCGTATTAACAAAAGTAAACTTTTGTTAATACGATTTAGCGTGACTATGTGGGAGACGCTGGGAAATTATTTTCGGATTTACACAGCGCAATTTCTCCTTTGCGTTTTTCAGATTGACAGGTTGGCCGTGTAGGAAAATTTGCAACCACGGGGTTTTTCTGATAAACAAAAAGCGATTTTACGTGTTTTTTGCAAAAGGGGAAATTTAAAGACGAAGCATAATTTTACAACTAAAGGAATACTAAGAGGTTTTCTCTCCCGAAAATTTTTTCTTTTTGCATTTTTCTAATTTTGATTTTTAACCACAGAACAGTCGACTCTCTCTCTTCTCTCTGTAATTGTTTCTTTTCCTTTCCCAAAAAATCTGGTAATAATTTTTGAAAACAATTCCATTAGCTAAAGTAGCATTCAAAGTATACTTAGAATTTATCAAGAAACAGACTCAATTATATTTTTTTAATATCAAAATGGGTCAAATGGAAGATTGAATTTGTGTCAACATTAAAATTGTGTTTTCGTTTGAGTTGTAGCAAAAGCTTTTATGAGATTTCAAACCTTTTTCAATAAATTTAAGATCGTAAGTAAACATCTTATTTGTTGAAGTATAAAAATAAAACTAATGTTTGTACATTTCTCTATATACCATCACCGCGCGCGCTTCTTATACGTATTGAAAATTGAGATAAATCTATTTCTCGATTTTCGCTTTTCGTCATTTCATTTAACGATTGTTTCGGGGTTAAATTGTTGCACGAATAAATTAACTGTGCTTCTGACGTCTTCTTGGCTGTACCAACAAGTAATATTGCAGCTATTACAGCTGAATACCGTCTACATCTGCTCCTCGATGCTCGATGACAAGGTTAGTTTGTCACTATTGCGATTAAGTGTCAACGCTGTTAATTTTCTATAATATCGCAAATTAAACTGTACAATAGCGCGATCTTAAATCTCAACTCAGAGATATGTCATGTGCAAACGTCTAACAGTAAAAAAAACATTTGGAGACATATTGATGTGACGTGTTAATAACTTGAATCGCTGGGCTGGTTACGATAGCCTCTCAGGTATTTTAAACGGCTGAAAAGTGGCCGCACAATTATCGTGAAGGCGATTTGACTGAAAAAATGATGAGCTGGAAAGCCCTTGTAATGAAATAAAGCGTAAAAGCTTCTAAAGGCGAATTTCACGTAATGCATCTTAAGCGCTCGGAATCAAAAAACATTATAAGTCACGAGCTAGTTTCTACACGAGTAGTCAGAAACCAAGCAATTTCTACAGAAGGGAAGAAAGAGCTCACAAAGATAAGATAGGAGAAATCCTATATCAAATTATGTTAATCAAGTCGTCTTTTGGCGTTCAGAAGACATTACTAATTAAAAAACAGAACTCGGTACAACCAACAAGAGTTGGATTAAAGAACAATCTTAAGCATTCTTGTGAACCACCCTTGATATTTTATTAATTCTTTTCAATTCCGACCGCGTTTAATAATGAACTCTCTTAATTTAAAGAGAATTTCTGGGACAACCCTTTACAACGCTTTTAAAAGAAAATTAAAATTAAAAAAAAAATTGTAAAGCGTAGATAGTCTATTTATTATCCCTTCTTTTCGGTTTTAATCTTACTCCAAAATTACTCGCAATTTGACGAATGTTTATAAACCCAAATAAGGCGGTGTTATAAGCAAAAAGCCCCTGCGTGCGCTCGTCCTACACTTAATTGAATTGCTCCGACGTCTTTAAAAAGCTTCTTTACACCTCCCAATGCTAACGGACGTCTTCATCGGCAGAAGGTAAATATGAGTTTAATTAAAAATACTAAAAACGTTCTCTTTTCACTTGTTCGATTCTACTTATTTTTACGTCTGTGCTTGTTCGACTCGAAAAAAAAAATGAAAAGACCACTTCACACACACACCACAACTAAAGCGAACTTTTGATAGAAAACCACGCACAGAATGAAGAATGGGAACCAGAAGTTTTTTGTTGGAAAAAAATAAAAAGAAACCTTTCAAGACCACTTGAGGATTTTCATTGAAGTATTTTCAATAATAAGGTTTCGATGATGAATGGGACAATCTTTAAAAATGATCTCGTAAGATTTGGATCAATCGGATCGTCGTATGATTTATTTGTTTGGCCACGACGCCGTTCGTAACTATTTAAGAAAGTTTAAGTGGTGCCTACTCGCAAATGAGGGGTAAATTAAGACCCAACTCGCACTACGTGAAAACCGCGCTCCCGGTAATTAGTTTTGGAAGGTCGTGCGAGTTAAAAGTGAAACTCGTTTTTTTGGATTTTATAAAAGTTACATAGCTATCCTATAAGTTACTGATCGAATGTTGAATTTTTTATCAAACGCCAATACAATTTAGAAATTTATTGCTTGGAAATTGCATTTTTCTTTCCGCGCGTTTTCTTTAGATGTCAGATTCTGAATGACACACACGCGCACACTTGTAAAACGTCGTATGTGCCAAGTCTCGCTTTTGTGCGAATAAAAAATTTTTTTTTAATTTAACAATAAATATTTTCGATAAATCTATGAATAAAATAAGGGTATTTTTTTTCGATATTGTCGGGGCGATGATTCACAAGATGATAAATGTTGAAATAGTTTAGGAAGATGACGAAGCAAATTGATTGTGATGTAAATGCAGTCAAGTTCTGTACCAACATTTTGCTCTAGCTGAATGATTAGACGCCGTTCCTAGCGCTTACCCAAAGTCCGGGTAGGATTTCTGAGCAATTTATTCCCTCGGGAGTTCACCCTTGTTTCCACTTTCGATATCATTATAGCGGAATGTGGTTGTAATATATTCTGTCTGTACGAGGATCTTATCAACATATGCAATGGCCCATAAGGGCTGAGCGTGATTCATTTTTCATCTACTTTAGCGATATAATCAACAGATTTTTTTTAATTAAAATTTATTCGGGCGCGTAGTAAAATTATTCTGCTTATCTTAACGTAGGTCTGAAGCGAAAAAATATATATTGTAAGTCGAAAAAACTTTTTTTTACCGATAACCATTTATCCTAAACGCAAATCTCACATGTACGTCCATAAAATGTTACCTCGCGCTGCCCACAAATAGGAATCGGGCTCGAAACGGAAATAAAATAGCCGGCTTTAAAAAGTTTCGTCATTATACAATAAAGTTTCTTTACAACTTTTTTTCTGAAGAAATTCTAAAGCACGTCACTATAACATGATAATATTTTTTTAAATATAATTGTATCCCTTACAAGTTTCAAACAAAATTTCCATTAATTACCATCGAACTTTTCTCTAGTGGTGGTAGTGGAAGAGAAAAACAAAAAAAACAAACTTAAGAACTTAAGAAAGTGCTGATGCCGAATATAAGACACAATTTACAATTTTATAGTACAGTAGAAGCAAAAATAAACTCTATATATACAAAATTTAGATTTTGTAGTGTACGATTTGCATTTGAAGCTTCTTTAAATTTGGATAAAGACTTTTTCGCATAGGTCTTGTCTGAATGTTAAATGAGGTTTTAAAATAAAATTAATTTTATTGCCACCAAGTAATAGCAGTTAGAGAGAAAAAGAACAAAATGTAGTATATATAATTTAATGTAACTACTGCTTCATTTCCCAAACAATTTCCTTCTAAATCTAATTATCAACCCTAGAAATTATTTTTTCCAGCCGTCTGTCTCCGAACTGCTCTTGGCTATTTCGCAAAATAGTCAATATTCTCGAGTTCGTGAACTTTAATCAGAGGGTGAATTTTATGTAATGTATTTTTGTAAATTATTTATCTGTTTAGGGGATGTTGTTTTGCTTTATTTTTATTACCGAGCGCTTTCCCCAAAGTTATTTTATGAGAACTTTTTATTTAGTCTCCGAACATAATTAACAGATTAACACATGCTAGATCCTTCTACGCGTCTAGATAGATGGCGAGGGGAGTATTATTTGATATACAAGGGTTAACAAACTAACAGTATTTTTCCTGAAGAAGCGTCTCTGGTTCGTATATTCTGTTTTTGCGAGCTGCAAGAGACTAAAGTGCTCCGTCGAGGTAACGATTTTTACTACCCATTTGGGCTGTAAGACAATGGCAAAACTTGAATCGGTGTAAATACTGCTAATATTTAACAAGAAATAATTTTAGTTCTGGGGTTTGTTAAGGGTGTATGCAAATGTTACAAAATATTTTTTAGTGTTTGAAAAATTTCAATTTTTGCAGTTCAGTAGTACTGAAAGAGCTGTAGTAGTGAGGGCAGTATTTAACAAAAACTAATTTCTGTTAACGGGCTTGATAAGGGCACATTTTAGAGCACCAAGCTTGAATTTACAAGAAAAATGGCGCTCTAATTACTAATTGGGTGCAAAACACTTTCAAAATAATTTTGTATTTACAAAAATTTTTTAATTTCTACACTGTTCAATACTAGTGAACAAGAAAAAAATTTAAGTTTCAGGGTTTAAATAATTGAACATTTGAGAGTGGTGAAAAAATATATTTATTTTCGAAAATTTGAAAATTTTCCACTTTGGTATTGAAGAGGTGTCGTAATTAGATCAGTATTGGCCCACCGAGGTCGATATAATTTAATTATCAGTATTTTTGACCTCGAATTAAAAATTTGAATTCTCTTTTGTAATTTTGACGTAGGTATTCGAGAATATTATTTATTTGATATAAAATAAATAAAACTTTGTTTCTTTAAAATAGTCGTACCATTTGGTTTACTTCGATAAGAATTTTCGCACGTACAGCGCTCGCCAAATGAGATAACGTCTGCAAATGTTATAGAAAATACGACTAATAATCATCGAATAAACTAGTATCGACTCGAATTTTTAAATATTATTTTAGTATATTTTTGAACTCGGTTAGGTTATGTGCTCGTGCTCCTTCCAGTGTTCGTGTTTGGATTAACTTTTGCCTTTTTGGGCATTCAGCAAGAAGTTTTTAAGTTCAATTTCCGCTACTTATGAAGGTTAGACGTTTTTTTGTTTTATATTTACTGCAAAATTTTAAGGGCTAGTTATACTCAATTAGAAATTAGACTACGGAAGAAAGACGTTAAAAGCTATACAGAACACAGAACCAAAGCTGGGCGACATTATGACATAATTATTTTTAAAATTAAAAGTCTTACTTGACTATAACCGGCAATGTGGCCCCGTGTGGCCCCATCTTGAATTTAAGGGATGAAATCATGTATCTCGGTAAATATTGGTTATATGTGAAAAATTGTTAAAAAGGGTATATCCAAAAACTATTGTTTGGAACTATTTTGAAAATTATTATTCTAAAGTTAGACGTTTTCAAAAATGGCTTTCAATTTTTTTTGAACACATGGATAAACTTAAAAGCTACAACTTTTGTTATAACCATTTTTCGCGCCTGATTAACCGTTTTGTTGTAAAATCGATAAAACCGTTTCCACCCCCAAAAGTATTATTTTTGAAAATTTATAACTTTTGAACAATAAAAAATTTCAAAAAAAGTTTCAAACAAAAGTTGTTGGAAATATCCCTCTTAACAATTTTTGTAATAACAATTTTTTACGTACAACCTATATTTACCGAGTTACATGATTTTACCTTTTATTTGAAATTTCTTTATTTTCAAAATTTAGAAGTTTTCAAAAATGGCTCAAAACTCTTTGTTAACACATGGATATTGTAGAGAAACTCAAGAGCTACAACTTTTATTATAGCCATTTTTCGTCTTTGATTAACCGTTTCGTTGTAAAATTGAAAAAACCGTTTCCTTCCCCAAAAGTGTCATTTTTAAAATTTATAACTTTTGAACAATAAGAAATTTCAAAAAAAGTTTTAAACAAAAGTTGTTGGAAATATCCTCCTTAACAATTTTTGTAATAACAATTTTTTTCCGTACAACCCATATTTACCGAGATACGTGATTTCACCTTTTTTTTGAAATTTCTGTATTTCCAAAAGTGAGAAGTTGTCAAAAGTGGCTCAAAAATTTTTTTAACACATGGATACTGTAGAGAAACTCAAAAGCTACAATTTTTATTATAGTAATTTTTTGCCTTTGATTGGCCGTTTTGTTGTAAAATCGAAAAAACCGTTTCCAACCCCAAAACTATAATTTTTGAAAATTTATAACTTTTGTACAATAAGAAATTTCAAAAAAAGTTTCAAACAAAAGTTGTTAGATATATCCTCGTTAACAATTTTTGTAATAAGAATTTTTTACGTACAACCAATATTTACCGAGTTACATGATTTCGTCCCTTAAATTCAAGATGGCGATCACACTTTGCGAAATTCGGGGGGCAAATTTGGCTGGAGTGTTCTAGTCGCACCCCCTACCTACCATTAAAATCTTATCAAATCTAATCTAATTAACGGAATTTAAAATTTCTTAACTGGTAAAAATAGTTGGGGTATGTTTTCGACGCTTCGTTAGGATATACAGCTGGATATCTTAACTAATTGAGGCCCTAGGGCCTCAATAACCAATAAAGCATTAACTATATTTTTTTAAGAATCACTGAAATTGGTCAAGTTCTTGAAAACAATGGCGCACCCATTTTTACCTAAAACAGCTAGCTTATCCAATATTATTACTAGAGGCTATCGAAAACCGCTCGCTTACCACAAACCCTGTATTTAATTTTCTAGTCGACCCTCATATATTTTTTCAATTCTGTCATTAAGAATTTAAATAGTTAACTTCTGACAAATCTCGATACAAAGCAGATATAAATTTAAACGCCCCTCTTTCCAAAGTTTCGCCTCTTTTTTAGTTTTTAACGACTTGCCCCTCTGTAGGCTCTGTAGACTCAAGTAGTAAGCAGGGAGGTAATTAGAAATCGATACGAAATTCCATTTTACTTTGAAAAAGTACGTAGATATGTTATAAAAATCTGTCTACAGGGTGTTTTTGAATCAATAACGTCAAAAAATTTCACAAATGATCGGCGAGTACGTCAATACAATCATTTTTTGTTATACGTTATGGGGATTGCCAACGCTTCGTAACCCCGTGATTATCTCTACAAATTTAGGGGTAAAGTGGGGTTTTTCGCAAGTAGTTAAGAGACAATCCCACCGACTTGGGTGAAAATTTCAAAACGGGTTGCTCGAATTATTGCACGTTAAATACTGGAAGATCAATTTGATGTAATGCTCATGAGCTGCTCGTTTGGGATAGGGGTGGCTTAGTTTTTAAACTCAATTTTTAGGAGTGAACATTTTTTATTTTGAAGAGACTTTTAAATCTATTGGACTCAAAAATGTATCTTGTTAATTTCTTGTTTTCCATTTAATAGCCAAAAAATATCTTTAAGTTTAGAGAGATTGGCAATCTCTAAATCAACGAATACTTTTAATTTGACAAGGAATTAACAGGGAACATTTAAAAATCCAATAGGATACTATAAGTCACCCCCACCCCAAACGGAGTTACGAAACATCTAAGACCCCCATAACATGTATAACAAAAGATGATTGTGTTGACTTATTCTACCGTCTTTGACGTTGATTAAAACTCACCCTGTATACTGTATATGGGTGTTTACGTGTAACGCCCAAACAAAATATACTAGGTGTTTCGGCTACGCCGAACTGTACCACATGATAAATCACAGCAAAAGCACCAATTTTTGTTTGTTCCGTTTTTCAAAATGACGCTCAGTTTTCTCGCTACGGCTAATTTGTTTATTGTTGTATTTTTGATTTCACTTCCTTATTTTTTGAGTTTAGAGAAAACTAAAAATATGCATGTATCTATTTAAAATTATTTAGAAATAATATTAACAAAGTTTTATTATTATTATTAATCTTTACTGTTTATTACCATTTCTGGTGTACAGTTTTAAAACAACATATGAATTCTAACAGAAAAAAAAAACAAAAAATATACATACAGCAAGTACAATTATATATACATTATTTACTCTCCTCCCTGACAAACTTCTTCCATTCCCCTCTGCTTTTCGCTATTTCCTTCGCCTCCCTCCATGTCTTTCTCCTTCTTTCCAATATTCCCGCTATTGTTGCATCCCATGTTTTCCTTGGTCTTCCTCTTTTCCTATTTTTTTTCTATTCGAGCTTCCCATATCTGTTTTACTGGCGTATCTTCCTTCATTCTTTGTAGGTGTCCCCACCAGCTTAGCTGCCTTTCTTCTATGTATTTTAATGTCGATTCCATTCCTAATTCTTTTCTTATTTCTGTATTTCTTATTCTGTCTCTCTTTGTTACTCCTATGACTCTCCTCAAATATTTCATTTCTACTGCTTGTATTTTACTTTTCTGTCTTTCGTTCAGCACCCAAGACTCGCTACCATAGGTCAACACAGGGCGGTAGACTGCCTTGTATATCTTCATCTTTGTCTCTCTCGATATTTCTTTTCTATTTATAAAGTTCCTATTCATGGTATAATATAGTTTCATTGTGTTCTCTATTCTCTTGTTTATTTCCGCCTCTTCTGTCCCCGTTTGGTGAATTGTTACTCCTAGGTATGGAAAGCTATTTACTTGTTCTATTGTACTCTCTTCTATCCTTATTTCTATCTCTTGTTGCTCTTCCCCTATCACCATTACTTTAGTTTTTGTTTTGTTTATTTTCATCCCATGTTCTTTAAATATTGCATTCCATATCTCTAAATTCCCTTGCAAGTCCCTCTCATCCTCTGCGACCACTACAAAGTTTTATTACGTCTCTAAACATTTAAAAATGGCGGACAATTAAAACGTTTGAAGTTCGTTTTCTCCAAAGTCAATCGACGAATTTTTTTGAAAAGAGGTTTATTGAATTGTTCAATCCTTCAATAACAACTTTTGTAGAAAATATATTTATGAGCTTAGCTTTCCTATTTCAAATAGGACACCCGGTATAATTTTAGATTTTTTAAACCTCTGGGCGCTTCTGAGCATACTATTGTTCGATACTATTTCCGATCTCTTTTAAATATTTTTAGAGTTTGTAAGCTTCAACGCGTATTACGAAAAAGTACTATTACGGCCACATCGGCCGTTTTTGACTTTTGCCGAAACACTTGTTTATTACTAATTTTTAAGGCCACTATTGTTTTAGTGTGTCGTTAAAGAGTACTAATCAGGATCACCATACAGCCACAACAGCCTAATACAGCTGGTCGTATTTCGCAGGACACGTTAAACTGCCGTTTATTAAATTCAAATAAATCCACATCAGATGGAAGGAACTATTATCCTATTGCTGGATCTCCTTCATCTTGGGGGATTTGTGAATTATTATTTACTTGGCTATGCATTAAAAGCAGTTAAATAATGGCGTCTATTATCCGTTAGGACTTACCTAATCATAAATCTTAATCTTCTGGAATATTAGGGACGTTTGCGATTTCTACAACCAATTTATTCTAATTGGGAATTTTTTTAAACTGGCGCTCAGTGTATAGAGACGCAGTTTTTAAAAAAAGAGCCTTCTAAAGAGCAACAAGGAAATTGCTTTGGAATGGTTTTGAGAACAGGAACTCTGTAGATAAATCATGGTCTGATTTTTATTTTTTTTTCTTCAATTACTACTTAACCGTACGTAAGTTATAACCTTTCAAGGCAATTTTAAGAAAACCACGTTGAAAACACAAAATGCACCTCGCATCCTAATTTAAGAAAATCTCATTATTATACGAGTTCATCATCAACGCGTCATTGAGCTTTTCCGATTATCTTACGAAAAGCATTTAGTATTTAATTTCCTTTTCGATTTTCACTATTCCTTTTATAACGTGGTCGTGTATAGGTATGTTGTATAAGTTGGGTGCTTCGAGTTTATTTAATTGCAGTTACATTGTATAGAAGTTATCGAAATTTATGCAACACGTTGAACGGTGAAAACTTAACTAGGCCAAACAGAACGTAATTTTCTTAAGAAAACTAATTAATTTTTACTTAATTAGAAAGTTTAAACTTCCATTTTTAAAAGTTCCAAAAATTAGTTTATTGTAAACTTTTATTTGAATTTATAAATTTTTTTGATCGTTAACAAAAGTTTTTCTAATTTGACAGTCTACTTATACCCAATAGCGCGCTCTGGTTGGCACTTTTTTTAAATTACTTCGAGATAAATTTTAAACATTTTCAGTTTAAATATTAATTACAGTTGTTGAAACCTACAATGTGTACAAACTTTTATTTGTATAAAATTTAATTAATTTTCATTTAGACCAGTTTGAGCGAAGAGAGGAAAATTTAAGTTATTTATTTTAACAATGAGCTGCCTCTTGATGAGAAAAATATTCAATTTATATTAAAGTTAATATCTCAACACTCAAGGGTCGATTTTGCTTCCCCTCTTTACTACTACAGCCCAAAGAGCGTATATAAACGTGATTGAAAAACAAGTCGACGGATATATTCAGCGAGGTTTTCCGAAACGATCTGATGCAGCGGATCTGAATCTACTTTAGATAGTCCGCTTAAGCCTACAGGATAGTCTTCGAAATATACCGAGTTACCGAGCTATTAATTTTCTATACTTTTCCGCGTAAGTATAAGCTATTAATTCTTTGCTCTCTTATATACAATTTTGAGGGGATAAAACTCTGTTGGTCTAGCTCGGTGCCTGTCTGCTGGTTTTCCTTTATCTATGGAATGTGTCATATTACATATCTTTTGAAAAGAGATGGGCTCTTCAAGCCTTTGAGTAATTCGCCACGCGCATTGTTAGCGATTTAACCTTACTCGTTATATTGCACTAAGAAAGGTGCCTTATAACACTGCCTACTTGACAAACGACTGTCAATTAATTTTGACAAGTAAGCGCGGTTATTTACCCACAATTTAGACGTCAGTAATATCGGTCGAGTCGTTATGGGTTTGAATATTGCATAGGTATACCGGAGACTTGGCCTAATGTGGCTACTTTCAAATTGAAATGTTCCAACAGCTGATGTTTTATTTATGCCACGGGGTCGACAAGCAAAATCGCGCTGGGAAATGTATCGAAAAAAAGAATCTACAGGGAGGATTTAATTTCAGTTTTATTTCGTTTTTTTTATTGGCGAAGGCTCCCGCCTGGCTGGTTTTGAAATGCGATTTTGTTGTAAATTGAAAATTATATTATAGAGGTATGGTAGGTACATTAAGATTTATTTTTTGTAATAAATTTAAATAAACAGGTTGCGTTTTGTATGTTTTTAATTTATTTTTTTGTTTGTAAACTTGAACGATTTAAAAAAAAGTTGAAATAATTTTTCAATTGGGGAAAGCTGAGTAAGATTTATTTGTCTTCGAAGGCATAAATGTTTGTCCCGGTAAATTGAATAAGGGAAATTTGAGATTTTTGAAGGCAATATATCATTGGGCGTTTTAGACATTGACTTATTTAAGAGGGTTGAATGACTATTTGTTATTCACAATCATTTCCCCTACAATACGAATGCTTCTCTTCGCGGGTTTAAAATTCCAATTGTATGTTAACACCAAAACGACCAACGAAAGCCCTCGAGTCGTCAATTAAAATATATCTAAACGCCAATAATCACATACCCATTAGTCTCTTCTCCATTTCTGATCTTAGGTTAGTGTTTAAGAAATAATTCCAGGTGCAAACTATTCCAACTCATCCAGTCTTTTGGTTTACAAAAGTCAGAAACGATGCTCATGGGTGCATTTGCAAGTGTTTACCTCGCGAGAAGTATCCAGCCTAACATAACCATTAAAAAACTCTGGTTTGTGGCCCACGACTCACACGAGTTAACGATCTAATTCTTGCTGAAATCAGTTCAATAACTGCTAGACCAGTCGGGCAAGCGCTCCATCGTGGGCAAGAAAGATAAGCTCGCGGATCAAATGGGCTATGATTTTTGATTTTTTCAAAATTAAAGGGAAACTTTACTTTCTAGAAAACTCCAGTGAAACTGAAAAGGCCCACCCCTTTTTGAAAATGAAGCCAGTTCCAAATTCTACGAACTGCCAGTCAAACTTTTATGAGCCCCGTTATGCCGATTTATTGTTTTTATGATCATTATGATGTTAACACCCGAGTCTATTGCTTTGGGTCGTTTCCAAGATATGAGAGGCAAATGTAGCTAATGGTGCAGAAGTGTGTGGGTTTTTGTCTTTTTTTGATCCCCTAATTCTCCTTCCATCTTCGGCGATCTTTGGACAAGTAGATTAGGCTTCATCTGGATTTTGACTTACCGCAAACACTGACCTCGACCCTCTCGAGCTTTCCAACCTTGACACTAGCAAGCCCAATTTTTGCTCTTCTAAACGTCACTACGACAGCAATTGCCTCGTATTGAGACCAGTTAACACGTTTATGTAGAACTTAGTAATGGCGAAGACGTAATAGAGACGACTTCTGAAAATGTATCTGCTGTTTTTCCGGTCATAAATTAAAGTTAAAATGGATTTTCAACGTTCAGAGAAGCTTTCTATCTAAAATTAGTTCAGCTAATACGGACCTAAACGCGTTGCTTCGTTTTTTATTGTTTAGTATTGATTTTGATTTTATTTGGAAATTATTGTAACTTTAGGTGCCTTATTTGTAGTTTCGTAAAATTTTAAATGCCGTTTTTGCGTGTCTGTAGTTAAAATTTTAAGTGTTTCTAGAAAAGTTGGGTGTTTTTCTGAGTTTACCGGCGAGGAGAACCGGTGCTAATGCCAAGCTATTTCCGACTTGAAGATCGTAGTCTTTGTGAAACAACAGCTTTGTGCTTTTGTCCGGATATGAATTAAATCCTTTGTTTTCTCAACATTTACCCTTAAAGCAGCAAAAGCTCCATAAGTGTCACGCAATGTGTCGGCGCTTTGTCGTCGATAAAATAGATTAATCACTTGGAAGCGACATCTGATGTTATTTTATTGTTTTAGCGTCCCCGACGTCGAATATTCGACCTTGGCGTTTTTTCGAACGTCGAGGAAATTTTATATTTTTGAATAAAATTTTTCGAGTCCGATTTTGAAATTATTTTATTGCTCCGTTTGGTTTGAATTGAAAAGGAGAAAATTTAGGTTACGTCGAAGGAAAATAAAACTCAATATTTAATTAAAGTAGAGAAAAGCTTAAGTTATCTGAACATCACTTATCTCAACAAATTTCCCAAACTTGTTAGCACCAAACAGGAAATCGCTTTTCAGGAAACTCTTAAATCCGTAATAGAGAACAACAATTCTAAAAATATCTTCTCGCAAAGTTTTTCTTTATTTATTTTTTAAATGTGTTAATTATAATTTTCCTCCAGTCGCTTTCTCTGAAACGTGTGTTATTTTTTCGCGAAATTTAATTAATAAAGTCGTAGCGTGTAATGTAAAAACAATAAACTAAGGGTTGAGTAAGTTTGTCTAATGAAAAGCAGCCAAATAAACTTTCGCGTTAGGTAATAGGGTTTTCCATTCAAATAGTAGAGTAGAAATGTGGCGTAAACAATGAAACAAAAACTGCCATAATTATCAAGCCGACACGAAATAGGTGGAGTAATTATTTAATTATAACATTAGAGAAGAAGAGACTTCCTAGAAAATCATCTTTGAATACGTCCTAATTTTAACTTGGAAATTGAATTTCGGATGCGTCTTTTGTTAGCATTCTCTCGAAAGGTATATATGTTAAAGTAAAGAAGAGCTTATTGCAAGTCAAAACATTCTTTGAGCATTTTGAGATAAGCGAGGAGAGATATTGAGATTTTTGCACTTTACACTCTTTACACTATTTATTGGATAAATTAACTTTTATAGAAAGCGAAACAAAAAGGAGCAACAAACCAACAAAAGTGTGAATTATTTCTTCTTATTTTTTATTTTTCGAGTGCTACCAAACTACCCTTAACAATTTGTGTATATTCAATTTATCTTTCTTTTGCCATCTCATCCTTTTCTATTTACTTTAAAAACTGTTTTCCATTGAGCGAGCAGAATGATATATGAATTATACGGAAAAGAAGAGTAAAGTTTGAGCTTATTTTCGAAAGAAAAGGAGGAAAAAAAAGCCCAAACATTGTTTCTATTTACAGTTTTTTTTAGGTAAACAAAGGTCTCGTAAAAGTTTTCTAATGTGAATTAACAAGAGGAAAAATTTTGTGATGAAAAAAGGACTATTTTTCTCTTCTAAAAACAAAAGTTAACAAACTTGAAAATATACCCCCACCCTTTTATCATAAGTTCGTAAGTTTGGACGTTAAAATAAAAGGACCCTGTAAAGGGAATAGAACAAATGCAAAATTACCGAACAAACGTCCAACATGACCTGCTCATTAAAAAGTAGTTGAAGTAAACTTTAGCAAAGTTTTAGAGAACGTATTAAAGTAGTCTAAATTGTTAAACTAAAAGGAAGGCGAATTTCATACGTTTGGACGTAAGATTTTAACTTTGGATTGTACTCTTTTTATGCGATCGGTTAGAACAGTTTAAAAATAACTTTTAGACAACTTGTAACTCGTAATTGTCGAGAGAAGTTTGCCGCTTTATTGATTTTTCGCCATTGACGCGTTATCGCTCTAATGAAAAACTCGTCCCCAGAAATTGCTGTCTATCGGCCTTATTTAATGTGCTCGGATCAATCGGTAGTCGCTTAGTCTTACCTAAAGTGCTTTAAATGTGGTCAAGAAATTGAAATTTAGCCCCTATGGGATTGGACGGGAGTATTTAAAGAGATGGTAATAGATAAAATTAGTGCTCTGCTCAGACACCATCTTAAGCACTGACTTATTTATCCAAGTTTTAGATTATAAATTTATAATGGCTGGCACTCTATAGCATCGCTCTAGTGGAATAGTATCGAATGGTTGTCAAAATTATGAAAGTACCAGACCAGATTGGCTGTTGGGCTATTCATCTGCCTGCGTATGAAAATAAAAATATTGTTATTAATGTTTTTTAGGCATTTTCTTCCTCTCTGTCCATATGCTTGCATTCTGTATTCTGAACTATTTAAGGGGGGGGTCTAGCATTTAGGCCACTCAATCGAGCCATTGTATTTCTTTTCGGCAGCCTCCCCGAGCATATCTAATCCTACTTGCAGGATGAACTCCAGTATTCTGACGGGAGGGGTGGTGCTTGTCCTGGTCATGTCGAAGTTCCTCAAACGGATCGTCTTGTCGACGCTTGGACAGTGGCAAAGCACATGTTCAACTGTCAACATATATGAACAGGGCCAGGGATACTCACGGGACACAGAAACGTCTTCTTATATTGGGTTTAGTAGAGAGTCCCATATGCGAACTAGAAGACGATACGGTTGAAAATGTGCTTCGTAACTGTCGAGGTGTCCAACCGTAACGTCGATAAGAAGATCCATGTTGGGGACGTTGGCTCGACATGGCCAGAATAATCACCACTCCTTCCGTCATAATCCAGGAGTTCATCCTACAACTAATAAGGGTCGAGATCTGATGAACACTGGGAGGCCGCTTGGAGAAAGTCGGCCTGATTAAATAGCCTAAGTGCAGAGAACTTGCTCCTCTTCCCTAAATGATTCAGATTCAGAAATTTGGTGTTATTCTTAAAGAGGGTGTTAACAGCATTTATGGCTTGTCGTATGATTGGCTCAGTGCCACAGGAAAGACTGTTTGACCCTCTCTTAACCAGCTCGTCTGCTCTATCATTACCCTCATTTCCTTGATATCGTTTAACCCAGCAAAGTAGAAGAACATTGTCTTTAGGTATCCAGGTCAGCAGCTTTATGCGCTCCCACATGAGGCCAGAGGTTAACCTGGCAAGTGTTTAAGGCTTGTAAGGCACATTCTCTGTGCGGTGGGCACTTTTAAGGGCAAGCTCTAAGGTGAATGCCCGCCTGCTCCAGATCCCTATGAAGACAGCTATATCTGCTTCGATGTTCTCAGTTGGATAGTTAGACCCATCCATTAGCGTTTTAAGGTCCCTACTGAATGGACTTGTACATTTTGGGGAGCTACGGTTTGCATCCACCTCCATGAGCACTCCTTGAGGATTTTGATGTGTTTGTAAATTTCATACTCTATGGACCATCCCGTGCTTACAGTCGAAGGGCTGCTTTTGTTGCCAGCTCTTCCTCTCCTCCACATGTTTTCATTCAACCCATCTATACCTACTGTATTGTCTACTTTACGTCGTCATGTCTGCATGCTCGATCGTTCTATTTGTCCGCCTTTACCGTTCAGAGAGAACTGAGGATTGAATTAAAGGGAAATTTGCGGGTCTGCCAAAAACGAATTATTTTTACATACTCTGATACGTTTCATGAGTTCGCGTCGCTAAACAATTCATAAATTGATAAGTTAGTTGCTTATTTTAGGCGTATTAAAAGTTTAATTTTGACTATTGTGCCGTTATGTAAGTATATTTAATTAAAACAATGGGGAAATGGGAAAGCGTGTTCGTTGTGGAGTAGATACGTTTTATTTAGTTTCGAAAAGTAACTTTGGCTCTTTGTTCTCTTAGTAGGTACTTGTTATAGACGAATTTGCCTTAGATATATCTAACAATGAGTTTACGAATAAACCCAGTGCAGAACTCCAACAAGAGATTGGCTTTAAATAGCCTTTTCTCCACTTCCATACCATATTTTTTTGTATCTTCCCTATTTGAACTTCCGTCGTTAATTGTCCATAACAAAAGGTCGTTTACAATCGAACTTTACAACAAATCGAATCTTTTACTTAATTACTTATCGAGTAAAATTAGAGAGGTCTGAGTTGGCTCTTTCCTTTTTGAAATGAAAAAAAAAGAGCTACCGAAAGTTTGTGGAATTGTCTTTAAACTTTTATTGGTACCTAGACAACTTTTTTAATTACGCGAGCAAAATTTATTTTCGTTCGCTTCTCGAAAGTCGTCCAGATCGTATTTTTTTAAAGCGCGGACTTAAAATTTAATAATTAATATTTATATTTAATCAAGAAGTTGTTAAATTTTAGTCTCGGAAGTTTTATCGAAAACTTGTCCTTAAACTTTACGCCAAAATTTAATCGAAAACTTTAAGTACACTGGCTTAAAGCGATTTAGGTGAATAGATTCTAAAGGTTTTATATAGGAATCTTCAATACTGTTTCATTTCTTGGCGATTTTGTTACGTTTGGGGAGGTCGATAAGCTTTAAGGAGGCGTTTCTGACGCTAGATCGACATCGTAGTATATTGCGTTGACCCAACATCAATCATCGACTATTCACACCAACTGTCAGCGGTAGCGGTGCTTCTGTTTGAACAGGAACGGGGATTAAAAGTGTTTACTATTCTATCAAAACCTCAACTGGTGCTAAATTTTAATCTCCCGATTTAATAACGTGGCGGAAGAGAATTATTTTTAAATTCGTTCTAATAGAGCGCCCATTACTAGAAGAAGAAATTGATAATTTTACGTAAGATTAAACCCCAACCACGCCCTGTTCCCTTTCGAGACTAGTTTATTTTAAATTGACGCTTAGTGGTTTTCGTAATTAGCTTAAACTAAGTCCTTTGTAGTACTTGGATAAGGATGCTTACCGACGATTACGACACTCTCAATATGTCTCTTATCAAAAATCCTTACTTCTAATGACCTACTATGAAAGTTTTGAAACAATAAAAATCTTAGTTTAAAAAGCTTTTTATATTTTAACTCTTGAACAACTTCTACTTGAAATTTTATTTACATCTTTTGCCCCGGAGGTATTGCACTATAAATCGACTTACAAATCGACTAACTTAAGCGCCGTTTAAACTTTAAAATTCAAAAATGCCGTGAGGCGAACTTCAACTTGAGTTGCATTTTCATTAACGTACAACTTTTTCAAACCGGATCAAAAAGAAGAAAGGTCAGCATTGGCGAATAAAATTTCTAAGCGACTCGGTGAAGTTATAGTTTTTGGCGAACGCGCCATTTTGACGAACGGAGTTGTGCTAACAATCTGGTAATCTGTATTAATTGAAAGAAGACTAAAAATAAACTACATCAAATTTCCTACAAATTATGTAACGTGGGTTTTTCTTTCAGACGAAAGGGCTAGGTGCTAGAGCGCCTTCAGGTTTGACAAAAATTTCAAAATCGGCCAAAACCCTGATTTTTTAATGTATCACTTCTAATTCAAAAACTACGCAATTTCTGAGAAAAACGTTTTCATGGAAAAACATACTATATCAAATTTTCTACAAATTATATCTCTTAAGGTTTTTTTTTCAAATAAACTGTTTAGGCTCTAGAGGGCGTTGAAGTTTGACAAAAATCCTACAATTAGCCAAAGCACCGATTTTTTTAGTTTATCACTTCTACCTTGAAAACTACGCACTTTTTTAGAAAAACGCTTCAATTCTAAAGTACAGTACACTAAATTTCCCATAACTTATATCTCTTAAGTTTTTTTTTAGAAATAACCGTTTAGATGCTAGAGCGCTTTAAAGTTTGCCAAGAATTCCAAAATTTGCCCAAATCTTGATTTTTTTAGCTTATTGCTTATAACTTGACAACTACGCAAGTTCTGAGAAGAACGTTTCTATTGAAAAACACACTACATCAAATTTTCTACAAATTCTATCCCTTAAGTTTTATCTTGAGATATACTGTTCAGGCGCTAGAGCGCGTTAAAACTTGACAAAAGTTTCAAAACTGTCCTAAACAGTGATTTTTTTAGTTTATCACTTATAACTCGAAAACTACACACTTTTTGAGAAAAGCGCTTCTATAGAAAAATATGCTACTTAGGATTTTCTACAAATTATATCTCTTAAGGTTTTTTTTCAAATAAACTGTTTAGGCTCTAGAGGGCGTTAAAGTTTGACAAAAATCCTAAAATTAGCCAAAGCACCGATTTTTTTAGTTTACCACTTCTACCTTGAAAACTACGCACTTTTTTAGAAAAACGGTTCAATTCTATAATACAGTACACTAAATTTCCCATAACTTATATCTCTTAAGTTTTTTTTCAGAAATAACCGTTTAGATGCTAGAGCGCTTTAAAGTTTGCCAAGAATTTCAAAATTTGCCCAAATCCTGATTTTTTTAGCTTATTGCTTATAACTCGAAAACTACGCAAGTTCTGAGAAGAACTTTTCTATTAAAAAACACACTACATCAAATTTTCTACAAATTATATCCCTTAAGTTTTATCTTGAGATATACTGTTCAGGCGCTAGAGCGCGTTAAAACTTGACAAAAGTTTCAAAACTGTCCTAAACAGTGATTTTTTTAGTTTATCACTTATAACTCGAAAACTACACACTTTTTGAGAAAAACGCTTCTATAGAAAAATATCCTACTTAAGATTTTCTACAAATTATGTCTGTTAAATTTTTTTCTTTATACGAACTGGTTAGGCACTAGAGTGCGTTCAAGTTTGCTAAAAATTCCAAAATCAGCCCAAAAATCTGATTTTTTTAGTTTATTGCTTATAACTCGAAAACCGCGCACCTTATGAGAAAACTGTTTCTATACAAAAATAAAGTAAATTAAATTTACTATAATTTATGTCTCTTAGGTTTTTTACACCAAACGAACGGTTTAGGTTAGGCGCTACAGCGCGTTCCTCAAATCGGAGTTGTAACTCTGGTTACTTTCTTGCGAGTCCGGATTAAACGATATACGAGCGTTAATTAGATCCGGATTAACGAGAACTGTTCTTATTTGGCCCCTATATAACTTTCTGATAACTGATTCAGAGCAACTGGTGATTACTAGTCAGATTTAACTTTAATTAAAATGCTAATAATTTCTCATTTTTTGTTTCAGGTTAGTGCTGGTTTACGTCAACACTTAGAAGTTTTCGAGTGAAGTCCACAATCAATTAGCTTGCGGTAAGATTAGATTAGAGTTAATTTTTGATGGCGATACCCTATTAAGAAAAGCAAATTTGAGCGAAATTGTTAATCGATTTCCATTTTGTATATCAACATGCTATTTAGTTTTTACGACGTTTTGATAAACCTTTAAGTAGCACTTAAACCAAAAAACGTTCCCGTATGTAGTAGTTTACGAACCGTTATATTGTTGGTATCGTATTGCGTCGCCGTGTTCATTTTTTTGGGGAATTTTAATAGCTTTCCAATCTTTTCGAAACTATACAGAATTGAAAAAGCGTCTCGATATCACTTTATGTGCATAATATCGAGTAATGAAAAATTCGAGATTAAATATTCATCGTAAATTAGGTTAAAATTGAACATCGTAAGCCATTAATAAAATTACTACCATAAATTTTCATTTTTTTCCCTTCGAACTGTGTTTAGTTTTATGAAATAGGAAAATTTAGTGGAAAGACACCTTTTTGTGTCGTATTTATCTTTTTATATTAAATTTTGCCCGGAACAAAACAATCGTAGCGTGGTGCAATGAAAAACATAAATTAAAGTCTTTTTAAAAAATGATAACATATGTTTGGAAGTGCATAGTGTTATTTACAACAGCAACCCCTATAAAGTGTAAATAATAGAAAAGGCAATATTTTATTTAGAAACTTTCACGAATATTTCTAAATGTATACGGAAGAGATGCAACTTCGTGCTCGCGATTTGAAAATACCTCCAGTTTCACTTATCTAAATTTAATGGAAGACACATCAAGAGCGTCACTGATTTTAATTTTAATTTGGGGCTCTCTTTTTAGTTTACTACTCTAGTTCAATGGGACGCCGAAAAGATACAAAAATGCTCATCGAGCTTGGACTCCTTTAACTTGCAGCTGCTGTGGCGCATTTTGAATTGTTTTTGTTCGTTTCAAACAAACCTACCCGACTTAGGTTTAAAAAACCCATTCTTGGACCAGTATTGTGAAAAATTCATCGACAGTTTAGTTCGAAGACGACCCCTTTTCATCCCCTGTTACGAAAAGCTCGACGACCTCCTCTATAAATTTACCCGATGCGTACAATTTTGTTTGGTACCACCAATTTTGAGGCAGAATATTAATTTTTTAAGTTGAACAACATCAATTTTGATAAACCTCTCTATTGTTTAATTAACTAGTGGTGCGTAAAGAACACGATTCAGAGTTAGTTTGCAACAACTCCGAACAATGTTTAACATAGGCTGTTACTGAAAGATAAATTCGATGTCATTATAGTGAGGTTTAACAAAACGTAAAATTTAAAAACATTTTACTATTTATAGGTTATAAATAAACACTACTTAAAGTTTAATGTAATTCGATAATTTTCTAAACCGCAATGGCTCTGATTGAATATTTGACTCGTGTACAACTTCGATGTTGATTTTAGTTTAAAATATTTTAAATTGAATTATTGAACGATTAATTAATTTTGCATCGATTTTGTGTGGTGTGTCCGAATTCGATAGAAGTGGATGAAACGTGCTCAGTCGAATGGGAATTTAAACCTCAGATGGTCGGGTCGGCCGAAAAGGCGACAAGTTTTAGCGGATTTTAAAACACCCTGTATACAAGTTTCAGCCTACTGTGTCCAGCAAGCTTTTTAATTGAGGGTAAAAGATAAATGTTGATTTTAACTTTAAAACGGTTATTTTTGGAGTTTATTCAATGTTTTTTTGTGGAACTAATTATAAAATTGTCGAATATGGGAATTTATCAAATTAAAAAAAATTTTTTTGGTTTCACAAATATACATTTTGGGGTTGGTTTTACGTTTTAATTAAGTTGGTTATACATATATGGCAAATTGTGTACGATAAACAATTTCTTTGTAAAAGTGAGATTAAAGAAGTTCACTAAAGAGACGTGGGTGGGGTGGGTGTAAAAATGCTCAAATTGCGTCAAATCGAAAATTGATTTAAGCCGTAGCAGGTACAAATCTGGTTTTAACAATAAATTTAATTACTCAAATCGTAACGCTACAAACGTATTATTTGTCACAATATTTTCGGCGAATTTGTTTTACGGTCTTCATCATTGTTACGGCACAGTAAACCCCGTTTTGTTACCTCTTCTGACATTTCTATTTTTTCATGGTTCAGAAATATTTATCGAACTTACTTATTAACAGTGGGTGTCTTTTTAAGGCTCAGAAATATTAATTTTTTGAAATTAAATTTTCAAACCCCCCTTTTCCTCAAATTTACGTCGTTTTACATCTCGTTTTTAGTTTTTCCAAGCATTGTAGTGAAGTAAAGCTTATAACTGAAAAACTACACACTTTTCAGAAAAACGCCTTTATATAAAAATAAACAAATTAAAATTTCCTACAAATTATGTCTTTTAAGTTTTTTCTTGAGATGAACTATTTAGGCCTTAGAGCGCGTTAAAATTTGACAAAAGTTCCAAAACTGTACAAAACACTGGTTTTTTAGTTTTTCACTTATAACTCGTAAACTACACACTTTTTCAGAAAATCGCTTCTATATAAAAATACACTACATAAGATTTTCTACAAATTATATCTCTGAAGGTTTTTCTTGAGATGTACGGTTTAGCTGTTCTAGTGCGTTCAAATTTGACAAAAATTGCAAAACTGTCCAAAACACTGGTTTCTTAGTTTATCACTTATAACTCGTAAACTACACACTTTTTCAGAAAATCGCTTCTATATAAAAATACACTACATATGATTTCCTACAAATTATATCTCTGAAGCTTTTTCTTGAGATGTACGGTTTAGCTGTTCTAGCGCGTTCAAATTTGGCAAAAATTGCAAAACTGTCCAAATCACTGGCTTCTTAGTTTATCACTTATAACTCGTAAACTACACACTTTTTCAGAAAATCGCTTCTATATAAAAATACACTACATATGATTTCCTACAAATTATATCTCTGAAGCTTTTTCTTGAGATGTACGGTTTAGCTGTTCTAGCGCGTTCAAATTTGACAAAAATTGCAAAACTGTCCAAAACACTGGCTTCTTAGTTTATCACTTATAACTCGTAAACTACACACTTTTTCAGAAAATCGCTTCTATATAAAAATACACTACATATGATTTCCTACAAATTATATCTCTGAAGCTTTTTCTTGAGATGTACGGTTTAGCTGTTCTAGCGCGTTCAAATTTGGCAAAAATTGCAAAACTGTCCAAAACACTGGCTTCTTAGTTTATCACTTATAACTCGTAAACTACACACTTTTTCAGAAAATCGCTTCTATATAAAAATACACTACATATGATTTCCTACAAATTATATCTCTGAAGCTTTTTCTTGAGATGTACGGTTTAGCTGTTCTAGCGCGTTCAAATTTGGCAAAAATTGCAAAACTGTCCAAAACACTGGTTTCTTAGTTTATCACTTATAACTCGTAAACTTCACACTTTTTCAGAAAATTTCTTTTATATAAAAATACACTACATAAGATTTCCTACAAATTATATCTGTGGAGTTTTTTCTTTAGATGAATGGTTTAGCTGTTAGAGCGCGTTAAAATTTGACAAAAATTCCAAAACTGTCCAAAACCCTGGTTTCTTAGTTTATCACTTATAACTCGTAAACTACACACTTTTTCAGAAAATCGCTTCTATATAAAAATGCACTACATAAGATTTACTACAAATTATATCTTTAACGTTTTTTCTTCAGGCAAACTGTTTAGGCGCTAGACTTGCGTTTGCCAAAAATTCTAAAAATCAACCCAAATAATTGATATTTTTTAGTTTATTGATTATAACTCGAAAACGGCGCACTTTGGGAGAAAATTGTTTCTACACAAAAATAAAGTAAATTAAATTTCCTACAATTTATGCCTCTCGGATTTTTCATGTCGGACGAACGGTTTAAGTTAGGCGCTACTGCAAGTTTCTCACATCACGCATTTCTATTTTTGCATGGTTCAGAAATATTCATCGAACTTATGTCTCTTTTGGCTCTGAAATATTAATATTTCTGAAATTAAATTTTCAAACCCCCCTTTTCCTCAAATTTACGTCGTTACATCTCATTTTTAGTTTTTCCAAGCATTGTACTGAAGTAAAATTATCAAAAATTACTTTTAAGAGTGATTATTTGAAATGAATGGGTAATAAAATCGAAAATCGATATTTTTTGCGGGTTTGAAACTTGTAACAATCGCCGAAAATAAAATTATGGCTATTAAGGATCGTTGGAGGTAATCACAAAGCTCTACGTCTACTTTTACTAAAATTATTTTAATTTTCTAGTAAAAAAATTTATAGGGAACCTGCAAAAATTTGTAAAAATGTACGTAGTAAGTGCGCAACCCTCTTAGATCGAGAACAATATTTTTTGTTTTAAATAGTAGAAAAGGGGCCGGAGCGCATTTTTGGCGAATATTTAAGAAAATCAGAATTTTAGCATAAACTAGATCTAGAACTATCTAGTTTATGTACTGTGGTATGTGGTTTTTAGCCTTTGTAGTGATCAAATCGTGCAACCTTGCCCGAGGTTTGTTTTCCCTTCAATCTCTGTTTGGTAAAAAGATCATATCAATGGGCGAAGCTTTAAGCCTCACCTAAATAGCTTTTATAGCCGCTGTTGGCGCGATTTCGTTTCAAAAATTATAATTCCAATCATCGAATCTGTGCACGCATAAATTTTGGGCGTTTTCACATCGTTATAAAATTTTTTTATTCGAAGCTAAAAACTTTTAAAAGGGGACGGACGCTTCACACTTTATTAATAGCTCCTACTATTAAATAAAGTCATGGTGGGCGCTCAATTAAGTTGTTATTACATTATTACGCCTTTGATACATTACGTATTAATTTCATTAAATAGTTGTTTACATAAGTTGATGGTTACTTTCTGAAATTTCACCCTGTTGCAACGCTCTAGCATTAGTTACTTAACATAGGGGTTGCATTACCACCAAGATCATAAATATGTATGTGAACAGGGGCGAACTGAGCTTACCAGCACACAGGGACAGTTTAGTTAGTAATCACAAGCAAATGGGTACTTGTATATTTCTAGTATCTACGAACATCGAAAAAAATTGTTTCGAAATTAGTGGACTGCGCCCTTCTGTGGCACGTCCTAATCAAACATTACAAATTCGGTGGCGTCTTTTAGAAATCTCCCACATATGAGCATTTACTATGATTTTATTGGCATTTAAGGGTGCTCGAATTGATTACTGGAAGTCTCACATTTTTGCCCTTTAATACTTTTTTGTTTTTCCTAATATTACAAGGGAATTACACCCTCTGTATACATTTTACGTGCATTCATTTAATTCAAAATACAAAATATTAATATAACCGAGGGTCATTATTTTTGTGAAATTAAAACTTTTATAAACGACAACTTTGATACACATTTGGTCAATCAGCGATAAGCGCGTCACTTATCAGCAGTTACAGCTTGTACCTCGACGCCTTTTAGTTCGATTTTAGAGCAATTTAATTTGTTGTACGGTAATGACGCGAGTGGAGTGTTGTGAATATTGTCGTATTTTAAGGGTTTAAAACCCTATAAACTTTCAACTATGTGTTTTAGAAAATATCTTGAAGACCGATGAGTCCAGAAAATTTGTTTTTTAAAGGTAATTTTATAATTTCTTATTAGTACCTATACCTAGTAATTTTTGCTTTGTTTGTAAGCACATATTTTCAAAAATGGCCGTGGAAAAATTTTATTAATTTAGTTTCGAACACAAATTATTTCTATTGTCTCGAATTTTTTGAAAATTAAGGGGCCAAATGTCGCAAAATTTGATATTTTGGCCATTATTTAGTTTTGAAATTTGAACACGACGTTTTTATGTAAAACCCTTGTGCATAAAAACGCTTCTTGGCATAATATTATGTTTACAATTTTTTTAGTTTATTTTCAAAAGACCTATCGACGTAGCTTGCGGCCTCATGTTTATACGAACTTTTTATCTTAAAGTCAATCAAATATTAATTCCTTAAAGTTTGTGTAGTACATGCTTAATTAACACCTTGTGTTTTAACGCACTGAAAGGCCGAAAGTTTTTCTTTTAACCCGCTTCGTCATAGTGAGTTTGCTCATGCAGTTAATCATAAAAGACAACCGATTCGAAACGAACCGGTGTTCGAGTATCCTAGTCCGCCCCTGTACAACGAACCCTAAATTCATTTTTATACAATATAGGGGATTTTCTCGACTTTTAAGGTAATTTGTTGAAGACCTTCTTGCCTTACGCAAAATTTTATTATTATTTTCATATTTATTGTCTCCGAAACATTTAACCGGTGAAATTATCTCAAAAACGTATTATATGGGACAAGAACATACTTGATTTTTGTATAGCTCTTATGGAAATAAAAAAGTAATTTAAAAAGGGAATTTGACATTCAAAAAAATTATAGTCAGATAAAGGAGATGTTAAACCTAACAGTGGATATATTTTACGCATTTTCCTATGTCGTAAGGGCGATTGTTTCGAAACTAAACGAAACTGAAAAAGGATTAAGATTATTGATGCGGATGTGTATACCGTGTGTATACAAAAATCTGATGATAAAAAATTTTCATCGTGTAATTAAAAATGAAATAGATACCAATCAATGTTGGCTTCTCTAATTACTTCAGAAGGTAGAGTGCTAAATAGTACATACATAATTAAGAGAAAGTTCCATGTCTTCAAAACCGAATCTGTCGATTAAAATTTTTTGTACGTTAAATAATAGCATATTTTATAAGAGCTTTAATTTGAGGTATCACAAACGGCATGGTGGCATTTAAATGTTTCATGGAGGGGCATAGGTGGGGCAATCCATAGAAACATAATTAGTAAGAAATTTAATATACTTAGGTATACAGGAATATTTGTCTTTAATAGTGCATAGTTTCCGAGTTCTAAGCGAAAAACCAGAAAAACGGTTATTTGACGAATTTTTCAATTTTTGTCAAACTTTAACGCGCTCTAGCGCCTAAATTGTTTCTCAAAGAAAAAAACTTACTAACGTAAATTTGTAGGAAATTTAATATACTTTATTTTTTCTCAGCAACGTTTTTGTTTAAAAGTGCGTTATTTCCGCGTTATAAGCAAAAAACTAAAAAAACAGTTTTCTTGCTGACTCGGATTTTTGTCGTATTTTAAATGCAGTCTAGCGCCTAAATCGTTTATCAGAAGGAAAAACTTATTATACAAAATTTGTAGGAAATTTAATATGGTTTATTTTGGCATAGAAATGCTTTTGTTGAAAAGTGCATAGTTTCCGGGTTATAAGTAAAGAATTAAAAAACAGTTTTTTGTCGGATTTTTGAATTTTTGGCAACTTTTAACGCATTCTAGCGCCAAAATTGGTCATCAAAAGACAAAAACTTGTCTAACAAAATTTGTAGGAAATTTAATGTATTTTATTTTTGCATAGGAACACTTTTCACTAAAAGTATACAGTTTCCGAGTTCTAAGCGAGAAACTAATAGAACAGTTTTTTTGAATTTTTGGCAATCTTTAACGCACTCTAGCGCCTAAATTGTACATAAGAAGACAAAAACTCGACTAACACAATTTGTAGGAAATTTAATGTACTTTATTTTTGTATTGGAACACTTTTGTCTAAAAGTGCATATTTTCCGAGTTCTAAACGAAAACCTAAAACAAATATTTTTTTTGTCAATTTTGAATTTTTCTCAAACTTTACCGCGCTCTAGCACCTAAACCGTTTGCCTGAAGAAAAAACCTAAGCAATATAATTTGTATAAAATTTAATGCAGTTTATTTTTGTATAGAAGGGGTTTTCTCCCAAAGTAGGTAGTTTTCAAGCTATATGCGAAAATCTGAAAAAATAGAATTTTTTGCAGTTATCTCAGAGCGCCTTGCTTTTACGGGGGGCAAAGTTAAAATTTCGATTCAGCACCCCAAGAAACGTACAAAAATCTGCATCAGTAAACCAATGAAATATCTTTATGTTAGCAGTGTTGGCAAGTTTGGCATTTTTTATAAACAGCACTGTATGACTCATCTTTAAAAATATTATACAAGGCGTTTTATCAAAAAATTAATTTTCTACTAAAATAATTATAAAAATGTGCCAAATACGGCAACACCGCTTACATCATTATATAATTTGCTTCATTTCCCTTAGTAAGTAGAAAATTTTTAAAAAATCAAACGAAGCGTTATCGACGTATTGAATTAGTTTCATATACTTTTGATGCACTTTATTAAAATGATTTACATTTTCGTTTGTACCTAACCCCTTTTAGTAGGTACATCATTATAACGAAATCAAACGAAAGTTTTGTTACAAAATTCTTCATTATATTATTTTTGTTCGCGCAACGACGATAATTTGTCTTCATCAATACCATTGGTATTAAATTCTATCAGTCAGCTGGCAAATGTTGTTTTATATTGATCTGACAGGTTGTATTTGAAAAAGAAGTTTTCTTTCAAAAATATATCAGAAAACAGATGGCATATATGCGCATGATTTTAACATTACTTTGCTTTTATGTAATAATATTATGCATGAAATACAGCTGCTTAAAATACATTGGACTCGGACTTTTTTTATAATTAACTTTACTGTCAATATATTTTCCGCGCACTTTTATTTATTTTATATTATATCCGCGAACAATAATTAACTCGGGTAATTTAAAAAAAATACAATTTTTAATTAAATCCAAGTTGGGCTTCCTTTTTTAAAAAAAATGAAACCGATTAGTGCTTCTGTTATTTCAATCATAGATAGTGTTCAAAAAAAGATTGCAAAGGTAGATAAAAACCACCCAAATTATGTCTCTTGCGTGGATGAACTTTTATATCCCTCGAATTTTAGTCGATTTTATCACCGCGCATAACGCTTCGCTGGTTATAACCAATACAAGCGAACAAGACAAGATAATTAAAATTGTGTTCTTATCGCATTTTTCTCTTTAAATTATTTATTTACTCGTTCTCGGTGTAATTAATAAAAATTAAACCCTTCAGACGCATTGTAGTAGCTACGTGGACGTTTTTTTGAAAAAATGGAAATCTTGTCGTTTATGGCGCAGTCGTAATATCTAACAATGGCTCCGCTTTCGTCAATTTTGAGGTAGCTTAAACTGCATTGATACGATGCGTTCTAATATTGCTCGTTTGCACCTGCTTTCTTCTGCAGTTTATAAATGAGGTGTGCTCATTATAGGCACAAGTATTTTGGACGTCTTTAACCCATTTTTAACCATTGGTGCATTTTCGCACCAGTATCTTAAAAAAATTTTTTTAGCTAGTTTGCATTTAAAAAAGCAAACTAGCTAAAAAAAAATTTTTAATATACTGGTGCGAAAACGCACCAATGGTTAAAAATGGGTTAATTCACTCTTCGACGCTATCTGCTAGTTTTGGCGTCACCGGCTCTAACATTTGCTTGATGTGGCAATTCAAACGTATCTGTGGCAATTTGTCCTTCCTCCTATTGTAAATGTGGAAGAGAATAGACGATTTTGATAGTGTGGTCATGGTAATTCTATAACAAGTCTCCAAACCGTCTTAACAGATCGTATGCTGCTGGTAAGCTCTTGTTATTATATAAGAACTAAGAACCAAAGAGCTTCCTAATTGTTATCAAGCAAGCAACTTAATCCATACCTAATTAGAAAAGCCATTATTAACGACCTACTTCGTCCGTTTGAATTAAAATTTTTTATTATTTGAGGTATATAAGAGAAGTGGCCACTAAAGAAGAATTTTCTACAAGTTGGAACACGAACTTGCAATTTGTCTCACCTTCTAATCTATTCTCAAATAGAGATAAGCTTTAAGTGTAAGTTCAAACTAGAAGTTTATCTTAACATGGACAAGGAAGTCGTTGAAGCAAATCAAACTGCATTGAAGTAAAGTTAACTGCAAATCGAATAATCTGATTTATGAAGTTTTAGTAGGAAAAGTTTGGAATTGAAATAATTTTCGAGCGAAAACTTAATTGCAATTTTAATCCAAAATTATTGCCCTTACGTACGATTAGTTTCTTTCTTGGATCTCCTAGGGCGCTTATTGAAACGAAGTATTTATGTTTTATCCATTTAAAAATGAACCAAATTGTTTCTACCGGGGTGGGAAAATGTCGAGTCCTATTCTTCTTCTTCTTAGTGCTTGAGTGCCTTTTAATGTTATCGTGAGGCCTGGACCATTAAATTGGAAGGCATTTTTAGGAGGTAGTCTGCCATTGCTTTCGGAGAGGTGATGCCTCTATATAAAATGTAATTTTAATTCGTATTTTCCCAAAGAGGCACCGGAATTCGAGTTTGCGTCCTGAGGTGTGCTCTGCAATGAGGAATTGTAACTTTAAGGTGCCGGTTAGTTTTCTATTAAATTTAATCTCTACACTGCGGGCTGTGGGGACGTCTTATTAGCACATCTAACTTGTTTAACCATGCAAACTCGCTTTCGTGAGTTGTAATTTTCACACGAATCGTAAAGGGCTGATATTCTGTTACAAGAAACGTATCTCGTTTGGAAAAAATGCTCAGCGTATCGAGTTACAAATCAATATCAATAACTTAATCGATTGTGGTGAGTATTCCTACAATAATTACACCTGATGCTGTGGGAAGTTTACTTTTCTCGCTCGATGTACATTTTATAATTTTATTAATTTCTCGCGCAAAAAAGTCCCCTCGAGTGGTGGTAGTATAAAAATGAAATTTAATCGATTTTACTGTCTGTTATACGGAAATCTCTAGCGAGATACGAAGAACAAACACCAAAAAATTCTTGCCATACTTTTTCTTCACTTTTGTCATTTTTACCCCTTTTATCTACTGAATTTTTAAACCCTGCTGACTTGCACACAAATTTATATTCAGTTTTCGACAAATATTTAAAGCATTGCGTTAACAAAAGTTGAGAGATAACGGTAAATGCTTTACTGGTAGTAGTATACTACTCGTAGTACTATACCACTAGTGCTTCAACTAAAATATTTATTAAGCTCTTGCCATTTTTGCTAAAAGGTCGCTTTTATTATTTTTTAATTAAACTTTTTTAATAATTCACTTCAACGCGCAACGTATAGGTACTATAATTATTAAGTTGGAGTTTGCTATTAAAATTAATTACAAAGGGATAATTAAAAGAAATGTTTTTGTTATTGTGAGGAACTACTGCTGTCCTGCTGTAAGATGCGGTTTGTTAATGATTAATTTCTGCAATCTTAGTAACGAGCCTGCTGCATATCGTTCTTTCTTTTTTTCCTTCCTGATAAATTAATGACAACTGTGCCAGTAAACCTATTTTTGCGATTTTTTTGAAATTTTCGCTCTTCGTTGTTTCCTCGAGCTGAACCGGTTATATACTTTCATTATTTTGTATGCCCAGCAGCTTAACAAGTGTCGAAAAATTAATTAAACCATCTAAATTTTGGCTTGTTCAAATTATCCGAAGACACATCTACCAATCGCGCAGCAAAACTGCTTCGTGTGTAATCGCTTGTTTCAGTCTGGAACTACTAGAGACTTAACGTCACTGTACGTTCCGGACCGAGTTTGTTATTTGTGTGTCCAAACCTCTCCAGACTGGCAGCTCTATACACAAATACACATACAGTGTGTCTACATTAAAGTGTGGATAAAACTTACATAGAACCCAACTTTCACGTGGTTATAAGGGAACTGTTTTTGAAATCTGCTGTAATAAGCTTTTCAGAGTCATCAACTTGGTCGTGAAGCTCATTCGCAACGAATATTCAGACTTTTGAACACTCACAGTATATTGAAGTGCAAGAAAACTCTAGAAAATCTTGGAAGTCGCTTGCAATACTGTAAATGTGCATTGGAAGCGACTTTCTTGAGTTTTATAGCACTTCTTTACACTGTAAGTGTCCAAAAGTCTGAAATCTCACTCAGATGAGAAAATTCTCAGAAAACAAAGCAGCTACTCTCTCGCGGCTTATAGATGATCTGCCTATTGGTCGTAAGTATTTAGTCGCTATAGTAGGCATAGATGAGATGGCATCTCGCATTAGGATATCGTCCCCGCTCAGAAAAGTCATAATGAGCTTCTTGTTGCCTCTTTAGCGCTCAAATTGTTCATCGGAAGACAAAACCTTGGCAAACAAAATTTATAGGAAATTTAATGTACTGTATTTTTGCATAAAACACTTTTCTGTAAAAGTGCATAGTTTCTGAGTTTTAAGCGAAAAACTAAAAAAATAGTTTTTTGATCGCTTTTGAAATTTTTGTCAAACTTCCAACTAGCGCCTAACCTAAACTGCTTGTCTGACGTAAAAAACCTATGAGATATAATTTGTAGAAAATTTAATCTAGTTTATTTTTGCTTAAGAACACTTTTCTCCAAAAAAGCATAATTTCTGAGTTCTAAGCGGAAAACTAAAAAAAACAGTTTTTGATTGATTTTTGAATTTTTTTGCATCTTTAACGCACTCTAGCGCCTACATTGTTGGTTAGAAGACAAAACCTTGGTAAACAAAATTTATAGGAAATTTAATGTACTATATTTTTTTATAAAACACTTTTCTCTAAAAGTGCATATTTTCTGAGTTTTAAGCGAAAAACTAAAAAAATAGTTTTTTGATCGCTTTTGGAATTTTTGTCAAACTTTCAACTAGCGCCTAACCTAAACTGCTTGTCTGACGTAAAAAACCTAGGAGATATAATTTGTAGAAAATTTAATGTAATTTATTTTTGCTTAAGAACGCTTTTCTCTAAAAAAGCATAATTTCTGAGTTCTAAGCGGAAAACTAAAAAAACAGTTTTTGATTGATTTTTGAATTTTTTTGCATCTTAAACGCGCTCTAGCGCCTACATTGTTGGTTAGAAGACAAAACCTTGGTAAACAAAATTTGTAGGAAATTTAATGTACTATATTTTTTCATAAAACACTTTTCTCTAAAAATGCATATTTTCTGAGTTTTAAGCGAAAAACTAAAAAAATAGTTTTTTGATCGCTTTTGGAATTTTTCTCAAACTTTCAACTAGCGCCTAACCTAAACTGCTTGTCTGACGTAAAAAACTTAGGAGATATAATTTGTAGAAAATTTAATGTAATTTATTTTTGCTTAAGAACGCTTTTCTCTAAAAAAGTATAATTTCTGAGTTCTAAGCGGAAAACTAAAAAAACAGTTTTTGATTGATTTTTGAATTTTTTGCACCTTTAACGCACTCTAGCCCCTACATTGTTGGTTAGAAGACAAAACCTTGGCAAACAAAATTTATAGGAAATTTAATGTACTTTATTTTTGCATAAAACACTTTTTTCTTAAAGTGAATAGTTTCTGAGTTCTAAGCGAAAAACTAAAAAAATAGTTTGTGGCGGATTTTTGAATTTTTGGTAACAATTTGTTCATTAGAAAACAAACACTTGGCACTTGGGCACTTGGGGGGAGCCCCCATTAACGTATATCTCTACTCTCTACACCTTAGTAGTTAATAACAATCTCACTCAATTGAGAAAATGCTCAGAAAACATATCAGCTGCTCCCTCACGGCTTATAGAGGTACTGCCTACTTGTCGTAAGTATTTAGTCGCTTTCGTGATTTCCAAAAGTCCTTCCAAAAACGCTTTGTTTTGCTCTCGTGAAGTGATTTCTGAATGCTTTGTCTTGTGTTGGGGGTGGTGATGTGTAACATCTAAGTTACTGGTGGTAAGTTAGGAGATCGTCCCCACTCAGAAAACTCATAATGAGCTTTTTGTTACTCTTTACTGTTATTTTATTTTTGATTTGGACACTTTTTCTTCGTTGAGGTCGATAGACTAGAGAGGAATAGTAGTTGTTTACCTTATATTCTATCAAACTCTCTTGGGTTTACCGGATGTGTATCTTATTGGCTGGTTGTTTTGTTGACGAAGAATGGAATTGAACCAAAATACAAGGTCTTATCAGAAGGACGTTTAATAAATTATTGGTGGAAGTCGTGAAGCCTCTGCGAGGAGTTCAAACTTCATGCGGCCCAATTTAGTGTTTGATTTCTGTCCAAAAATGCAGAAGGCTATGCTGGTCATCATGGGACTAAAAAATAATCACTTTTACTGGTGCTGATGCTCGCAGTACTTTAACTCCTCAACGTAGCCATAACCTGGGTCTCAGTTAACACCTAATGGATTTTTAAAAACCTTCAATTTTTTCTGTACGTATAGGTAATTAATAGCACCAGTCTAATTCTCATCTGTTACTTAATTGTATTATTTGCCTATGGATTAATATTCCCTCGTGCATTTGGCTTATTCAGAATATCCGAGTGATAGCAAATTTTATCGAATTAGTGAACACGAGTAGTTATTAATTAAATTTTTTTTTTAAGTTTTATCGATGCTTTTTAATAAGAAAATTTTAGTAGTACTCGTATAGTACGACGATTAATATTATTAAAAATTTTCATTCGACTCGAAAAGTCGACTAAAACATTTCCAAATAAAGTAATTCTTGTCATTTCCCCTTTTGTATTAGATGAAGAAAGTGAAAGGTAAAAATTATCCCGAGACAATTAACAAAGACATTTGCTATTGCCACGAAATTTACATGTCTAAAATTTGTAACTGCCGTTACAAACAACACTGGCTTTGAATTACATTCCTGTTCTCTTAACTTCCATGTCTTTGCTTTCAATGACATCTACTTATTCCATAAATTTAACTCATAAAGAGGTGGACTAGGATGGAATTTAGGAGATGTTCCAGATATTAGAGAAACCCCAGGGCGCGCTCGGTAACAAATTACAACTCCATTTCACAACAAGAACCTTAATACAAATTCTCTCGTATCTCGCCCATTTTTTTTGCCTCCTCCACGCCGCCGATCGAAACGGAATGAAATATTAATTAGTTTAAGTTAATAGAAGGGAAAAAATAGTAAACATTTCTCCAAGTATACAGTTGAGAATTTCTCCGTTTTATATTTGTTCTTTGTTTTAAGCAATTACACCTGCGGGAACGAGTCGGTCAAAGTTTTCCGCCAACTTTACGACATAGTCGTGACCGCTTCCGAATTGCATTCACTTTTGTCTGTAGTGTATATTACGCGGTTTCTAGCAGCAAATTAATTTTAAATTAAAGACAATTTAATATACCTTAACAACGACCCCTTTTAAATCTAATTTAATTTTATACCGTACGGGAGAACGTTAAATAGATCGCTTTAAAAATAGAAGAGCTACAATTTTTACAGTTAATTGCTTTTGATTGATTGATAGTTGGTAACTTTTCACATAATCAATTTTAATTTATAAAAAGGATAAGCTGACATACATAATTTTGTAAAAAATTGTTAAAAGTCTGATGTTTTTTGCTTTTATATGCGCTATTTTAGGTTTTCCTCTTATAACTCTCCTGAAACTTTCCTAACGGCAATAATATTATATTGAAGCTGTTTTTAAGGGTTTTACAACTTGTTTTAATTTTTTTAATGATGTTTAGTTTTAATTTCTAGATTTTGTCTCTAGTACATTCATTTTGTTCAAGTCTTCCATCTGAGGGATTAATGAATAGGTTCGTCTATGTCGGGAATACATCTAAGCGGCTTTTAGACTCATTAGGGCGCTTTTTGAGTAACTATCGGATTAGAATGTAGCTTTAAAATGCTTTTAAAATATAAAAAAAGATAAAGCTAATGTAGTTCGCCATATTACCCACAGGAAGTGTAAGACCACTTCTTCGTGAAATAGCATTTTGAGACTTCTCATGCCAAAAAATATCGATTTTCAAAATATAATATCTTTTCTGTGGATCTGTCTATATGTAGAACTCACGAACGATTTTAACAAAACACTGAATCGGATTCTCGCGTCGCGAAAACGAAACCGCAAAGTACCAGCTAATCAACCTCCGAGTCAACAGCGCAAAGGCTCCAATCGCAAATATTAGCCAAGTACTCCTTAAAGTTCCAGTAAAAGTCCCTTAAAAGATGCTGCTTTTGTTGAACCTACCCCAACATTTTCTAACAGTTAGGCCCTCCTGAAACAATTTTTAAACTTTACGTGAATCGGCGTCCGATATAAAAGAAAACACTGAGCTCTATTGCAGGTTTTAAAATTAACTCCAATTAGAAGCCATTTTCTGTTTAATTAAAAACCTTCTCCAAGTTAAAAACTTTAATTTTCCCCGTCTGTGAAGTTTTTATTTGAACTTGCCGAGGAAAAGAGGAAAATTTCGTTGATCATTAATGGAAATTTGTAATTTTTTTTTACTAAAAAAGCCACATTGGAGCAAGTTGTTGTAATTTTGAATAATGAATTAGGTTAGGTAGCATATTTTTTTAGGTAAAAAGAAAAACGAAAAAAAATTTTCTCGCGAGAGTTGAGTTTACTTGGAAAATTCAAAATTGATTTAATCTAATGCTTGAAGATAAAAGCGGATAAAACTTAAATACAACTAAACTGAAAAGTTTTATTTGGTACTTAATATAAGTTAAAAGTAAATTCGAGTTGTGTAACCAAATCGGCCATAAAAGAATAATTCAATTTTTTGGTAAAAACGTCGTAATTAAATTTTAATTGCGAGCGCGTTGAATTTATTTACATTAAGATTGTTTAAAATAACTTTAAAACTTAACAAACTGAGAAAATATAATTAATTTAACAATAAGAAATCAGAACATTTACTCAAAACTTAAGTTCTCGTTAATATTCGAGAAAAGTTTTTCACGAAAATTTCATCTTAATTTGTTTAAGCTTGTATTCTTTTCATACGCTAATCATTTAATTAAAATTAGGGTATGAATTAATCTGGTTAGAGGCAGAGAAGCGTAAAATTCATTACTAACGGACGCCAATACCTACTAAAACAAGTGAGTTCACCTTCTGAATGCAAATTCAATTATATCCAGTACGCGTACCTTTGTTTAATTCGACGTCTTGGTAAATTAAAACTCGGAAAATTCGGGTATAGGAAAAATTTAAGAAATTTACCCTCAAATTTTTAATCCAGAGGTTAATTTAAAAAGTTCAAATTTTTTTTCACAACCAGCTTTTCGTCTACTAAGTTGCGTTTCCAACCCCATTTTTTCGTCTAAAATTAGCGACTGGGTAACTGTATGCCTAGGTCCTCTACACGTTTCTGTCTTCTACCCTAGACCTTTTTTTGTTGAAAAAGCTTTTGGTATCTCGAAAATAAAGATATTTTTCGAAAATATATTGGTTTGGAGAATATATTGGTTTGAAGTTCAAAAATGCCACTTTTTAGTAAAGAAAATATGTCTGTAGAGCGTATAGAGCACAACAAACTTTAGTAAATGAATTCCTGACGACGCAAGAACAGAACCGCAAGGCACTGGTAAAAATGGGAAGAAGAAAGGGCCCCGGTCTTAAGTTCAAATATGACAATTTTGAGTAAAGAAAATTTATCTGTTTATTATAGAGCGTAGAGCAAGACAAACTTTAGTAAATGAATTCCTGACGACGCGAGAACGGAACCGCAAGGTACTGATAAAAATAGGAAGAAGAAAGGGCCCGGTCTTAAGTTCAAATATGACAATTTTGAGTAAGGAAAATTGATCTGTCGATTATAGAGCGTATAGAGAAAAACAATTTATAGTAAATTAATTCCTGACGACACGAGAACGGAACTGCATGTTACTGATAAAAATCTGAAGAGGAAGAAGAGGTCGGGGAGTCTAAAATATAATCGTTGCTTAGAGGTATAAAAAGTTGTTGCCATCACGTTTCTTACAAGACTTCTCACCAATCTTAGACTTTCTTCCCTCCCCCCTTTTTGTAAAATAGGCATCTCTTAAAGTGGAAATTTGAAGTTACTTATAAATAGTCAAAAATTAGCAATAATAAACGTAAGAGAAGTGTGCTTAGTTAACATTCCGACTATAAAAAGTCTGAAACTTGAAAGGAGAAGACTAGGGTGGGTAGATTAGAAGGCTAAGGGTGTTGAGTTTTAAATTTACTTTATAATTTGTCTTCAGACTTCCACCAATAACGGTTTTGTACTTAGAGAAAAGCTCCAATGCCCTAACGGTTAGGGCATCTCTAAGTACAATAATAGACAACTCTAGGAGAAAGGTGTCTAAGGAAGGTGGCCTGTTATAAAATATTTCAATGAGTCCTCCTTCTTTCCCAAGTCCAAAACTTGATAAGTACTTGAAAATTGACTAGAATAAAAGAGATAACGGGTACAGCTACTATTCCGCTAATAATCAGTCAAATATCAAATGGAGAAGATTAGAGAGAGGTTAGTGGTAGAAGTTTCAGGGCTAATGGGCCGGGGTCGAAAAGTTCTATGTGCGATTCCTGACGTTTCGCTTACCACAGAAGTAGGCGGAACGGCAGGCATCGCACATAGAACTTTTCGGCTCCGGTTCATTAGCCCTGAAACTTTTACCACTAATGACGCTGAAAGCCTAAATTCTCTTAAGAGTAGGAGTTGTTTAGAAATACTCAAAGATTTATTTCAGAAAAGAGGTGGGGGGGGGGGGGGTTAATTGTAACGTCCTATGACATATTAGCAGTTCGAAAAGCCTAGAGGTGATGCTATCGAACTAAGACCCCTATTGGATCTGAACTCGGATGGTCATCTGATCGATGTTAATCAACATTGACACAAAAAATTGTTCAATTCTATTGCCACTTTTCTTCTGATTGGTCTTTCCCACTCGCATTTCATCTGTTCGAGCGCCTCGTTTTGAATTCAGAATTATTCAGAAGCGCTGCTTTATGCGTCAGATCTAGTCGCTCGCTTTAGTCATAAATCTGTGTGGACATATCCTTATGTATGGACGTCGTCCGACCGATAAGGGAAGTATTTAACAACCCATCAAAACTAAAGTAACTCTAGCCGTTTCAATTAACTGTTTTATATGAAAAAAGTACTTTAGTTTTGATGTCTTGTAACTTTCAATCAATTTTTGAACAGTTCCTGTTGTTTTTTTTACGTTGAACGTATACTTTCCTAACTTTTTCGGTTCTCCCTAATTTACCGTTATATTATCCGTTGGAGAGTAAATTTAATAAATTTGTGAGCTGGTGCTTTTTAACGTTGCAAGCGTTCGAACTACACGTTAAAACTTCGACTTTTATATTAATTGGTGGAATTGTTAGCTTTCGTTGGATTGGGGGTGGGTTGTAAATTCGGTTATGGGAATTAACGAAAGAAATAAGTTTTTTTCAAATCAATTTTTGGCAAATTTATTCCGACGAAAGTTAATTTTTTGCCGATTATAAAATTACGACGGCTCTTATTTAAATGATTTATTTCAAAAATTTCACTAAGTACCGTGAAAAACGGTTAGACTTCAATTAAAAAGTGTTAATGAGAGAAAAATTAACACGACTTGGGAAAAAGTGGTGAAGTTGAAACCGCAGACGAATTTGATTACTTCTGCTAAACTTTATTTGCATATTTTGTACTGGGTCGTTTGATGGTAGTTTAGTCATTTGAATTTTAAAAATTTTTAAGCCTCTCAACAAAAAGCGTCTTTCGTACTTTTATATATTTTATATTATATAACTAAGTGAGTTGCTTTAAAAACGAATGAATATGAATAATGAAAGAAAAATAAATTTGTTTTCTATACAGGAACGCGAAATTATTGTTTATTTACTTAAGCCGCCGCAGCTTCGTGAATAAAATATTTTTTGTAAGTGCAAAGAAAAAATTAATTTGCATATTTTTGATTCCCCGTGCTTACGTACAATAATTAAAGATTACTTTTCAAAATGCCAATTTTAAAATATTTTCTCAAAAGGAAATAATACCGACTGCCACAAAAGAAATTCAATTTTTCTCTTTACCAATCTGTTCGTTCACGTGTGTGCTTATATCTCTATAGGGGATGCTGTCGGTTTTGGTACAAAACAATTTGGGGGTGGGCTTTGGGTAAAAAATTGTTTCAAGTACGCAACCCGTAATGATTCCATGTGTCATCTTACAGCCGATTGCAGCGCCAATTTTTGTCGATCGTCTGGCGTATAAAGAGGAAGCATCGATGTCAAAAGTGCCTGGCATTTTTATTTGCACATTTTCGCTTCAAATAGGTGGCGTATCGTTTCATTTAATCAAATTTTGAAACAAACGTGCGTAATCTTACTTTACTAAGCTTTTCAACGCCCACTAAATATTTCATTTTTGCCAATAAAGTGACATAACAATTGTACCTTGTACTGTACTAGCGCAGTTATCATT
Organism: Malthinus flaveolus; assembly: GCA_950108345.1. NCBI lineage: Eukaryota > Metazoa > Arthropoda > Insecta > Coleoptera > Cantharidae > Malthinus > Malthinus flaveolus. The sequence continues at coordinate 3,814,763 of OX467287.1, read as the reverse complement.
GTTTTAGCGAAATGTCAGAGAGTGTACCATATTGATCGGTCCAAAATGATATTCAGTGCTGCCACAGCATCGTCAGCGGGAAAATTCTGTACTAATTCAGTTAGGTATTTTCCTTCTACTGCATAAAAGCGAAAACCGCGCAACTTTTTTTTCCCCGAATAATTTTTTTTAACTTCACATCTCCTTAACGTATTGTTAAGTTTAAATTAAGAATTATTAAAATAATTTTTTTTTTGTTTTAAATATAGGAACTTGGGAATAAAATGTAATTTTTTTCAAAGTACATTTAAATTAGTCTCGTAATTGGCAACAGAGTAACGTAAATTACACGAGAGTTAACATTTTAAAGCATTTCCTAAACATTTAATTTCTATATGTTCTTTCAGCCTTTATATTTAAGGCATAATTTGTTTGGCCTTTGGGTGGTGTAAATTTTAATTACTAGTACGTATTACGCAACCCTTATATTAATAAGTTTTCTTTCGCGACAAACTAAAAGAAATTCGTTTTAAGTTGGAAAAGTGTACAGTTTTCGTAATTGCCACCGACTGATAAATTGCATTTGAAATTAGATTAAGATCCGATTCAGTCGCTTCTTAAAATTATATTTAAATTGCTTCTGTTTAGTATTTATGGATATTTGTAAAAGGTGGTAAACTATAAATTATCCTTAAAGTGACAGGGGCGTTGATAGGATCTTCCTATTGCCCTAAAACATTTAAATTCAAAACCGGTTACATGCTTAGCTTCAAAGTTGATACTGATGTAAATATATACGTCACTACAATATCTATTATCCTTTCCTATGTATACGTATAACCAACTACCCACTACGGGTTTTCCTCCAACAGCTCCATTGGGTGGAAATATTCTCGTATTATTCGCCACTAAAATTATCGGAAAAAGAATTTGAATAAAATTCCTATTAAGGAAGAGCGCCATTAGTGACGATGATGTGGGCGATCGAAATAAGACAGTATCGAGAAGACCGTACAGCGCTTTTCTTTCGTTTGAAATTTACCAATTTCCTCTCTTTCGTTGTTGAGACGAACAAATGGTTGGCTGTTTTAATTTAAAGTGACCCGAGTACATTATTAATAAAGGTTATCGCACCCTACACACGTTCAAATTCGCAGTTCGAAATTTCAATTTGTTGCTTTAAATTTATACATTTTTTGAAAAGCTCGCCCTTTTTTAACGAGTAATTGGTGGATATAAAATGTGCGCGATCACGTATTTAATTTAAATGTCGGTGTTGATGTTGTACCTATACGATTTAGGTACTCTTTTCTGCTTGTTTATGTTTTGCGTGGTGTGGAGAAATTTTTTCGATCAAAAATTGTCGATTAATATTTGTCGTGCACTTGGCTTATCGGTAGGGGTTGTTGAATTAATCCAGTCTGATAGTACTAATTGGCAGGAAAAAAATAGAGAACTTTATTTTCTCTATCGTTCTTTATGTATTTTGGGATGTTGAATCTGAATTTCAACTTTGCCACCTTGTAAAAGTGTAGCGATTTGCGAAAATTGTAAAAAATTGTAAAAAATTCTGTTTTTTCAGTTTTTCGCCCCTAACTAGGAAACTACACACTTTAAAAGAAAAGTGTTTTTATACAAAAATAAACCACATTAAGTTTTCTACTACAATTATGGTTATTAGGTTTCTTTTCCTTCAAATGAACGGTTTAGAAGCTAGAGCGCAGCGGGTTAAAGTTTGACAAAAATTCGAAAATAATTTTGCTGTTTTTCCAGTTTTTTACTTATAACTTGAGAACTACGCACTTTTCGAGAAAAGCCCTTTTTCTTCAGACAAACAGTTTAGGCGCTAGAGTATGCTAAAATTCGCAAAAATTACAAAATCGGCCAAAGAAACTGTTTTTTTTAGTTTTTTGCTTATAACTCGAAAACTACGCACTTTAAAGAACAGTTTTCCTGTACAAAAATAAACTACTTCAAATTTTCCACAATATTTGTTTCTTGAGTGTGTTTCTTCAGACAAACGTTTTAGGCGCTAGAGGACCTTACAGCTTAACGCAAAGTCCAAAGTTGTCCAGAAACCTGCTTATTTCATTTTTGCTTATAAGTCAGAAACTACGTACTTTCGAAGAAAATCGTTTCTGTACAAAAATAAACTACATCAAATTTTCCACAAATTATCTTTCATGCATTTTTTCTTTCAGACAAACGTTTCAGGCGCTACAGAGCGTTGCAATTTGACAAAAATTTCCCAATTGGCCAGAAACTTACTTTTTTAATTTTTGCTGATAATTCTGAAACTACGCACTTTTAGAGAAAAGTGTTCCTTTTCAAAAGTGAAGTATATTGAATTTCCTACAAATTACCTTTGCAAGTTTTTTACGTCAGACTTGCGGTTTAGCCGCTAGAGGGCGTTGCAATGTGACGAAAATTCCAAAATTGACCAGAAACCTGTTTTTTTTATTTTCGCTGATAACTCTGAAACTACGCACTTTTAGAGAAAAGTGATCCTTTTCAAAAGTGAAGTGTATTGAATTTCCTACAAATAACGTTTGCAAGTTCTTTACATCAGACTTGCGGCTTAGCCGCTAGAGGGCGTTGCAATGTGACGAAAATTCCAAAATTGACCAGAAACCTGTTTTTTTTATTTTCGCTGATAACTCTGAAACTACGCACTTTTTGAGAAAAGTGTTCCTTTTCAAAAGTGAAGTGTATTGAATTTTCTACAAATTACTTTTGCAAGTTTTTTACGTCAAACCTGCGGTTTAGCCGCTAGAGGGCGTTGCAATGTGACGAAAATTCCAAAATTGACCAGAAACCTGTTTTTTTTATTTTCGCCGATAACTCTGAAACTACGCACTTTTAGAGAAAAGTGATTCTTTTCAAAAGTGAAGTGTATTGAATTTCCTACAAATAACGTTTGCAAGTTTTTTACGTCAGACTTGCGGTTTAGCCGCTAGAGGGCGTTGCAATGTGACGAAAATTCCAAAATTGACCAGAAACCTGTTTTTTTAATTTTCGCTGATAACTCTGAAACTACGCACTTTTTGAGAAAAGTGTTCCTTTTCAAAAGTGAAGTGTATTGAATTTTCTACAAATTACTTTTGCAAGTTTTTTACGTCAAACCTGCGGTTTAGCCGCTAGAGGGCGTTGCAATGTGACGAAAATTACAAAATTGACCAGAAACCTGTTTTTTTAATTTTCGCTGATACCTCTGAAACTACGCACTTTTAGAGAAAAGTGTTCCTTTTCAAAAGTGAAGTAATGAATTTTTTAAAAATTACGTTTTTTACTCAAACGTACGGTTTAGGTGAGGCGCTAGAACACGTTGAAGTTTAGTGGCAACCTATCGGGCATTGCGCTTTTTGTTCGATTTTGAATTTTTGTCAAATTTTACCGCGCTCGAGTACCTAAACCGTTAATCTGTAGAAAAAATCTAAGAAATTTAGCTGGTAGAAAATTTGATGTAGTTTATTTTTGTATATAAGTCTTTTTTCTCAAAAGTGCGCAATTTTCAAGTTCTGGGCAAAAACTTAAAAGAGCATTTTTTTGCAGTTATTCGCAGTTTTCTCAGAACGCATCACTTTTACGAGACTTCCTAGTGGAAATTCGGATTCAGTTTTCCAAAATAGATAAAGAACGATAGATAAAAAACTTCTATATTTTTTATACAGTTGTTGTCTCTTATTTTCCCCTAGTGACTGGACTGAATAAATTTTCTGGTGTTGCACTTCGCGAAGGTTTGCAGTTGAAAATAATCATTGAGTGATATTTGAATAAATATTGTAATTATTCAATTGGTTAATTTAAAATCTTAAAATTTTTTAAGTGCCTCCTTAATTAAAGAAATCAGAACCATCATTACCGCGTTAAATTTTTGTTCACATCAAACACAGAGGAGCATTGTAAAAGTGTATATCTTTAAGCGCACGCACGGATCAAAAGTTCTACTAATGACGTATCTATGAAAACCCCAATTTTCTCAATTTATTTGTTAAAAAATTCAAAAGTGGAAACTTCTTTTACTCTATTGGTTACCATATGACGCCCAATACTCATAATACTGTTATTCCATTTATATAAATCGATAATAAATGCAATAGGTAGCCCCAAAAAGCCGTTTGTGAGCGTGTTTAAGGAGTTTTCCACTTTGCGAGCAGCAATGTGAGAACCCAATTCAAGAAAATATTGTCTAACTTTATAGCGGTGTTTTCCTCCTTCGACTCTCTTAATAAAAATCGAAAAATTAAGGCAATAAAATTTCGATACAAGCATCTCGAAATAATATTTAAAACGTCTTAACTTAATTATATCATTTTCTCATAGACTCGCGTTCCATTAAAAAGGATTATATGTTTAATAATAAGTAACTTTATTAATTAGAACTAAATTTGCTTATATACGTCTTATTGTTTGTTAATGAGCTTTTGAAGGCTTTGCCTCATGCAAATATGGTTTAATCTAAGAAGGTTTCAATAATACTCGAGCCCGTTTTACAAATAATCGTGCACGCTCTGTTGTTTAAACGGTTTTTGTTTGTTAGCACAAACCCTTAATCGCTTACAATAAGAAAATTTTCTTTTCGACTAAATTTTTTTTTTACCATTCATCCGAGAGAACACCTCTTTGTTCGCTTATTTTGATCGATCTGATAGTTAAATCGCGTCTTAAAGGGGTAAAATGTATTTTTGCTTTTATATGGGCGTCTATGGGTTATTATGAAAATTTATTATACGGAATGTTGTTCAAGTAAGTAGTTGTGGCATATAAATAGCTCAGTTATTTTCCGGCGACTGCGTTTTGTAACTACACAATTTTTTTGTTGTAACAAAATTATGGTATATTTTGTAAAGAAGAAAAGACGCTCGGGCATTTATGCTTGATTTTATAACCAAGATAAAATGTTATACAGTTTTTGCTAATTTTTTTTGCCATTAACTTCTTTCATTGCCTCTGGACAAGGGACCAACCTAATATTTATAAGTTTGCTAAACAAGAGGTTGCTATAGGGTAAATGTACCAATAAAGTGACTATATCGCCAGGACAGTTTCCCCTCTCACGCCTTGGCGGTTTTCTAAAAAAATTAGAAATTTACACTAATGCATGTTTAGCTTGACTGTTTTCTTTTAAAATTGACGACATTACCAAAAATGAAATAATATCTAATAAGCACAGGCCACTTACTGCCATTATTAGGAACTCGCTAAAACCTTCTGCTCGCATCTGACAATTTTACTATAATTGGGGTCGCTTTCCAAATTCTATTTTTCAAAATTTCTTGTCTGTTCACTTCTTCCTCTAGATTTCCCTATATACATCGTTTTTTCGACACGTTATTGTATTGTATTGATATGTATTGATTGTATTGTATTGATATGTGATATGTGATGTATTGATAACTAGTTAGCCTAGACCAGTTCCATGCAAAAAAAAAATATTGCGTTACCATAGCAACGAACAATAACTTATTAGAAGTGTCAGTGTAAAGTTGGACGTCAAAAAAGTAAACCAGAGTTAAGCAATAAATTAAAAGAAAAAAGATGTCCACCGAAATTGTGAAAACCGAAAAATTGGAGTATCGAGCCATCATCAAGAACCTGTATTTAAAAGGGTTAAGAGGTAAGCAGATTTACGAAGATATGGTTAATACCCTTGGTGATCAATGTCCTTCGTATGCGACCGTGAAAAATTGGACTGCAACCTTCAAAAGAGGTAAATTTTCAATTGAAGATGATGACCGATCGAAAAGTTCTTGCTTCAGTTTTTTGGGATTGCCATAGAGTAATCATGATTGATTTTTTGGATAAGGGTAGAACAATAACTGGAGATTACTATTCGACATTACTGACCACTCTACGGGAAAAAATTAAAGAGAAAAGACGCGGAAAGCTATCCAAAGGTGTTTTGTTTTTGCAGGACAACGCCCCTGCACACAAATCTCATGTTACCATGCAAAAAATTCGTGATTTAGGGTTTGAATTACTAGAACACCCCCCTTATTCTCCAGATTTGGCTCCGTCCGACTATCATCTCTTTCCTCAACTGAAAGAAAGTTTAAAAGGTCGTAAATTGTCTTCCAACGAGGAGGTAATAAAAGCTGTGGAGGTCTGGTTTGCAGAGCAAGAAGAAACACTTTTTTTGAAAGGTCTAGCGACGTTGCAGGTTCGCTGTAATAAATGTATCCAATTAAGAGGAGAATATGTTGAGTAATAAAATATTTTGACATTGAAATTTTGTTTGGTTCTATAGTAGGCTAAGAATTTTTCAATATAGCCTCGTATACCTTTTGCTACGCCTTCTTGAGAGCCAAATTAAGTCACCCAAGCAGCGATTTTCGGCACTTTTTGGATGTGTCCATTATCCATACCACCATGGACACTTTTCTTCTATAATATCCAGGATCTTTGATGACAAGACCTATTCTTCTTTTAATATTTGCATTTAATCTAGCTATCTAGCACATGTGCGACAGATACGCCAGTAATCCATTTCTAGGGCTATGGGTTTACCTATCTTAGATTGGTGACCTTGAAAGGTTTCGGAAGCGAATATCTCCTTTTTAAAATAACTATTTCGCTCGTTCCACCCACGCTCATATTTACCATGTTTTGACTGATGACTGGTTTCAACCTCTTCTTAGCAGCAACTTTTACAGATTTGGTATCACCAGCCGCAGCTAAATGAGCCCAGGTTTTTCTTCAAATAGGCTGTTTCTCTTCTTTTACTGGTTTGGGACGATGTACTGTATCTGGTATAGGCTGTAAGACCGTAAATGACATTAAGTTTCGTATATTTTGAAGCGGCCTCTTCAAATCGCCAAGTAAGACATTGTTGCGTAGAACCTGTTAGAACTATTGGGACCTTCCATTATTGAGACTCTGCTCAAATCTTTCCTATCGAGTAGAATTGAGGGTTTTCAGTAGTTTGTTTTACTCTGTTAGATAGAAGCAATTCATTAGCTTCTTAAGGTTTCTATCAATTGGGAAACTGTTTTTTTTTCTAACAGCTGCACTGCCCCATTTAAATTATCCCACGCCACCCACTTGAACATCGGCGTATCAATTTCCCATTTTAAAGTAGGGTTAATTTCGCCTGTCGTTTTTACTTGAGTTTAGTTCGGTATTGAAAAATTCAAAAACGAACAAGTTGAAAAGATCGAAAAGAAATTTTCATTAGGTTACATAAATATTGTCAGATTTAGTGATTGAGAAGAAACCGTTTGGCGGACTACCAAGATCTAATGCGCCTTCTGTGTCGTAAGAGCTTTTTGAAAAATTATTTAATACAAAGCTCGTCCTATGTGCAACATTTCGTTGTATTATTTCTTATATATATTGCAGATTTTTCGTGCGTAACATTAACAACAGATGTCGCAGGAAAAAATGTACCACAAACAACCATCATCCTGTTATAAATTGTTTGTGGTTTAAGTACCTTTACGTTTATAGTTGCTCGAATATAATTTAAACTGTTATTAAATTTCCAATTTAACACGCTGATTAAAAACAATTTTTCTTCGCTTTAGGAAAAAAAATACGATATCGAGCCCAAAATTATAAAATTATAGAGTTTGGGCGAGTAGAATGTGTAATAAACTTTAAATATAAATGAGTATTTGAGCAACGTTAAAATGGCTAATGTCGAAAGTTTTTAAGTTTTCTATTAGTTTTGTTTTCAACTGTAATTTTGCCAATTAAGAAAATTGTTTTGAAATATAAAGTAAAATTATCCAACTTTTGTCAAGTTTCAAGCTCCGTTTTTACATAAATTTAACTAAAATGGGCAATTAACAACGTATTATTTAAGGGCGAAAATTGAATAATGTACATCTTCGTCTTTTTTGACCACTTGGCGACTTGGCGAGTGGATCGTTTGAGTTTTAAGTGAAGGTGCGTTCACACTGTATAGGAAATGCAAACATGAATTGCTTTTCTACGAGGGTTTTGTCCATCCTTGATTCTGAACAGGACCTTCGAGATCCGGTTTAGTTTGTTTTTAATAACCGATATTGTTGAACTCGCCAAGTTCAAACCCAGTTGTCTAAAAACTGCACCCGTGTTTCAAATTTCCTCTAGATAACTTGTATTGGTAATGTTTTTTTGACAAAAATTTTAAATCGGCAAAAAAACTTTTTTTTAGTTTTTCGTTTATAACTCGGAAACTTGAAGAAAATCGTTTTTATACAAAAATACGCTACGTCAAATTTTCCACAAATTTTGTTTCTAGGATTTTTTTCTTTAGATAAACGTTTCAGGCGCTAGAGGGCGTTGCAGTTTGATGAAAATTCCAAAATTATCTAAAAAACTATTTTTTAGTTTTTTGCTTATAACTCTGAAACTATCCACTTTTAAAGAAAAGCGTTTCTGTACAAAAATTAACTACATCAAATTTTCCACAAATTTTGCTTTTTTGGTTTTTTCTTTCGGACAAACGTTTCAGGCGCTAGAGAGCGTTGCGTTTTATTGAATATTCCAAACTCAGCCAAAAACCCGTTCTTTTAGTTTTCCGCTTATAACTCGCAAACTATGTACTTTTGAAGAAAAGCGTTTCTATATAAAAATAAACTACGTCAAATTTTCCACAAATTTTGTATCTTGGATTTTTTCTTTTAGATAAACGTTTCAGGCGCTAGAGGGCGTTGAAGTTTGACAAAAATTCCAAAATCGGCCAAAAACCTGTTTTTTTAGTTTTCCGCTTGTAAGTCGGAAACTATGTACTTTCGAAGAAAAGCGTTTATATACAAAAATAATCTACGTCAAATTTTCCACAAATTTTGTTTCTTTGGTTTTTTCTTTCGGATAAACGTTTCAGGCGCTAGAGAGCGTTGCATTTTGTTGAATATTCCAAACTCAGCCAAAAACCTGTTCTTTTAGTTTTCCGCTTGTAAGTCGGAAACTATGTACTTTTGAAGAAAAGCGTTTTCATACAAAAATAATCTACGTCAAATTTTCCCCAAATTTTGTTTCTTTGATTTTTTCTTTTAGATAAACGTTTCAGGCGCTAGAGGGCGTTGCAGTTTGATGAAAATTCCAAAATCGCAAAATCGACCAGAAACCAGCTTTTCTAGTTTTTCACTAATAACTTTGAAACTACGCACTTTGAAAGAAAATTGTTCCTTTACAAAAGTGAAGTATATTAAATTTTCTACAAATTATGTCTTTTAGGCTTTTTACCTCAGACGTCCGGTTTAGGTTAGGCGCTAGAACGCGTTGAAGTTTAGCTTATACCTATATCGGACATTACGCTTTTTGTTCGATTTTGGACTTGCCAAGTGGATAGCTCAAGTTTTAGGTAAAGATGCGTTCACATTGGAATTGAAATATAAAAATGAGTTGCCTTTCCACGAGAGTTTGTTCACCATTGATTCAGAACAGGACCTCCGAGGCCCGGTTTAGTGTAACTTTTTAAAAACCGTTATTGTTGAACACACCAAAGTTCGAAACCAGTTTGAAACAGTTGGCAAAAAACTGCACCCGTGTGTACGTACGCAAACTCCGTGTTTGCGACTCTGCGGTTCGTTGTCTGAGCGGTAACATCAAAGCGATAGTGTTCCGAACAAGTTTATAATCACATTTGGTGATACATTTTTATCGTGCTCATTCATACCGAGAGAGACTATGCTCTGCTCGGGTTTCAAACACGAGTTACAAAGTTTGTCACGGACAAGTGTTTAATTTGGTAGCCACGTTTCAAGAGTTTTGAAGAGGTTGCAAATTGGAACAAACTCGTTACAGGGTCGTAACTAGCTGCTTGGCGAGTCTCCAGGTTTTGGTTACGGGCTTCTCAGGCAGGACAACGTTTCAACCTCACCGTTACTTCTTCAATGTCCCCTCTTTAACGATCCTGGGTTGTGGTTGAAATTGTTTTTCTAATGATGATTTTATACATGTCGATGAGAGTGGGGAAAATGGTGAATTGGTATTATAAATTGAGTTCTTAGCTCTACAGTTTACATATTGGAATAAAGCGTATAGCCACCCCTAAATTTCCATTTTAATAAATCATTTTAGTCAAAACTACTCGATAATGAATATTACAGGAGCATTAAGATTTCCTTATTTTCCCAATTAGAAACTAATTATTCAAAGTGTATTTAATATTATAAGGACTGTCATGGTAGACAACTCTCAGCTAGGTACGCATTAAATTGTCACAAACTAAATTACCATATTTAACATTAATTATTGATATTAAAACACCCGACTAGACGTAAAATTAAAGGAAGTAGAAATTTAAATTTCGCTTTACGCGGTTGTCGTCGTTAGTGGTTTTCGCTGCATACTCTTTGTATTTGTACGTTTAAGGTCTTTTGAAAACGACTAACAAACTTGAAAGCACAAAACACAAAAACCTCAAAAATTCTTCTTTCTCTTTTTCGTGCAGCTATAATGGAAAACTGACAAATTTGCACAATGGTACGGTAACGATGTAGCTTTATAAATTTTAAATAGAACTGTTTAAAACTTTCTCATTTGCCGTAATGTATAAAATCGTGTAACTAAAACAAGTACGCGAACAAAAATATAATTCCATCAACGAAAATAAATTATTACTGAAGTGCTCAAGCGATTTAATTTAGTTTTCTATGTGAGTTAACCCTTTGCTTTATGTTTCGACACAATTACATTATTGAAAAATATGTTATAACTGAATAAATAAATTTTATAACCAACAACACGCATATTAACAACAATATACCTTGTTTGAGAAGTTACCGACTAATTCCATAAAATTAACACAAAAAAAACGTGTTCCGTCTGCTTTTGTTTGAGACAAATTTTAAAACTTTAAGAGGATTTGTTCCATTTTTTAAATTGTTTGTGCTTATTTGTTGAATAGTGTGTTTTTATTTATTTGCATTCACGTAAAAGCGGGATTTACCTAAAAACTAGACGACTATAACCGTATAACGTATAAAATAGGAAATAAATGCAGGGCCAATGCGAAACATTTCGTTAAAATGAAGTGGCTCGGTCTTGCGGTGTCCCGCAGGGTTATATCCTTGATAATTTCACGTCTTTTATTATTGTCAATCTTTCTAACTCCCACTCAAGATCAGTCGAAACAAAAAAATTGATTTACAAACATTTCCTAATTACGGTACTGTGTTTTGTTTTTTCAGATTCGTATAAGTACTCTACGTAGACTAAAATACTACTTTTTTAAATATTTGTTTATCTGCTCTATTATTGGGGGGGGGAGGGGAGATGCACTGTCAACTATCTATCACATCTTTTAACCCTCGTAATACCATAGGGTCCATATAGAGACCCCCATAAGTATTTTAAAGCTGTTCGGAAACTCCTAAAAATAGTTGACTTTATACAACATAATAGGTACCTGCCTACATTACTTCTTTCAGTAAAATAAAAATATCGTTTTCCAAAAACATTAAAAAATCACACACATGCCATTGGGATCACTGGTGACATCAAACTTTCCCTATGCAGGGGGTGTCCCGGATAATCATTGACAAATTTCTACAATGAATTCTCAGGACCAAATTAGGACATTTGCCTCTCTTGAAATTATATCCGGAAATGCATCCCTGAAAAGTTACAGGCTCGGTATGAAACAAGTCGACAGCGTTACCAAAATTGTTTTAAACGTATTTTTTACAAACTTTGCATTTTTTACAAATGTTGAACTGAAGAAAATGAAAAGCAACTTTTCACTGTATATCCGCTCCACTATATTGAAAGTTCAACATCCTATATTTCAAAAACGAAGCATTGAATAGAATAAGAGTATTAAGGCTTTCACGATCGGCGCCATTAGAGGTAGAGGTTTTAAGACTAATGGGCCGTGGTCGAAAGGCTCTATTTGCGATACCTGACGTTTCGTCCACTTCTGTGGTAGGTATTTTTAAAGGGAAATTGAGAAAGTCCTGTGCGGTAGAGGTCGAAGTACGCGTACCGGTGGTTTAGGAGTGACTGAGTGACAGAAATGGGCGAAACGTCAGGCATCACTGGTAGATCTTTGTCTGATTTTTAGTTTTATAACACAATGTGTTTTCTGACACAATATGATCAATTTCTTGATGAAACACTTGTTACGTTATTTTATAAAAGAAAAGTAACGAATTGTAATTTATTGTCTCCGCCACGAATGTGAGAGCGTAAGGGTGATAACGGTGAGCCCGACCGTTGATGCACGGTACGGCTATCGTTTCGCTAACTGTTCACCGGTGTCCTGGTAGCCCGTTTAGGGGATTGTCGTGGATCTCTAATTTTACAAAGTCGCCTTCTTCAGAGGGTAAGGGGTTTTGTCTTGTTGTTCTCACTGTCATCACCACCGTTTTGGTGATTCACTGGCGGCTTTTGGTTTTTGGATTCCGTCTATTGGATTCTGATTCTTGGACTTTGCTTGTTGGATTTTGCTTGTTAGATTGTGGCTGCTGGATTCCGGCTTCTTCTTTTTTTAATTTGGACAGGACCAACACCGCCTCGATAGGTCCCTCCTGGCTCGATTACGGGTATAACCTCCATCGCTATTTCAACTTGTAATTTGTGTCGTTTTCATATTTAGATATTATTTGGGTCACCAACGCCCAACTACGTTAGGCCGCCTCTTTAGGAGGCGCTTTTATTATTGTTTTTTAGTATTAATTATTATTATCGAGTTATTAATGAGCACCGTTGTTGGTGTAAATATTATAAGCTGTTGCCGCCGAGTTACTTTATTATTACCTGACAATTTAGTTATTCTCACCGCCCGGAGCTCAGCAACCAGCTGTGGATGCCCAAGGATCCGTTTGCTTGGCTACTGCGCTTTTCTATTTTTCAGTATTGTAACCCTTTCGATTACCCCCTCTCGCTGCAACATGTTTGAATAACTTTTCGTTTTCTCTAAAGTATTTCTTATGAGGTCGGTCCAGGGTTCTTCTCCAAAGAGGTTTTAAGAGTAGACTTTATTTTTGACTTCCTTTTGTGATGGTGGGATTTTATATTTTTAGCTACTGTTCCTGATTTTAAATTTCGTGTGGTCCTATCTTCAGCTGTGCTTGTGCTCCAATTCTATCTTCCTCGTTACAGTTATTGGTATTGTTTACCTCCAGTTTCTCTTGTACCTAATCTGCAATTAAACCCTGCCCTTCTTAGTTTTTCTATCTTTGCTTCAGCTTTTTTTTGTAGGCACTTATCGTTGAAGTCGGATATTGTTGCAAGAAAATCCTTTCCAGTACATAATATTGGCAGCCTTAGTATAGAGAGATGAGGTACTAGGGCTCTGGTCTTCGATTCTCGATGGCGTATATAGTGGAAATACTAAAATACCAAATTTTGGCGTTACCTTCTTCATGTTTTACGAAGTCAAATTTAAAATTACTTGGTATTCTTGGATCTCACTGCAAATTATTGTATTAGTCCCATACGTTGGTGTCTCGAGGGTCTTAAGTGCCAAGCATAGCGCTGATAAATTAAGTGCAAATTGAGAATTATGTACCTATAGGTAATTAATGTCTCTTATCTCGACCACTAATGAATACTTAGTGTATGAGATTTTCATAGACATCCAGATAGTCTTAATATAGATCGTGGTAAGTTGTAACTTTTTTTTGCTTAGAACCGTTTCCATCTCTATTAAATTCAAAAAAATTGAAGTGTTTTTGGCACTTTGAAAGCACATCAGTTCCATTACGCTTTTGTATCTATACATATCTCTCGAAATAATTACAAAACTGTTTTGCTCTGAAAAAAGTAGTGAGCGAGACCTTTTTGGTTTATCAATTCTTAAGGCGGCGAATACGCTTTTCTTTGCCGACGCTCCTAAGCTAGCAAAGGCCACCATGCTCTCGCATCGAAAATAATAGTTAAAAATGCAGAAGCCCCCGTGTAGGACAAGCTTAGAATAGCCCTTTGGTATTTTTGCCCGAGAAAGAAAAAAACGCGTATCACCTGCTATAACGTCTAGAAATGGACTTTAAATATTAACGTTTGTGCCCCGATAACGAGGTCGGACGCTGTAGGTAAAACATCCCCTCGAATAGACTGCGGGTACTGGGTCTGTTGATTGCGTGCGACAGACACTCGTGTTAAGTGGCGGTGTAGGCGACGCCACCCTATCTAGAACTACCGCAAGATGAGAAAAGGTGGCACGTCTATAATAATTATTTTTGTAACGAAACGACGACACGATCCCTACCCCAAAATTGCAAGAAAAAAGCGTTGCGTTTAAATACTAAATTTATCGGCGTTTTATCAATTGTTTTAAAAGTTTATCCTCGCCATCTAAGCGCACGATTTTCGTCGAGTTTTAAAATTATAATTTTAAAAGTGAGCGATTGTTATATTACCTGCTCTTTATCTAGTAGTTTAAAGGGATCGTATTTTATTCATAGTACGTTTCTCTAGCAGCTAACATGTAAGTATTACAAAAGCTAAAGATGAGACTTGAATACAATATGAAGAGAAGAAGAGAAACACCCAATCTCTAAAAGTTGAATTTGCGCCATTTAACTACTAGTTCTTGTTTAACGTTGTTTTTTACTTGTCCTAATTTTATTTTTGTTTCCGGAAGCGTTTCGTGCTTATATCAAAGCCAAAAAATAATAGTTGTAGAGATAAAATAAACGAAACTAAATAAGTAAATAGAATAAATTAAACTGCGAATTTGTTAATGTAACACAAACGTTTTAAAACTGTTTTGTTGTTCCTGACAAGTTGGGGATAAAAGTTATGTATATTGGCAGTTGCCTGCGGCTAAAAAGGGGTTGAACGTCAACTTCAATTTCTGCAGTTTGCAAATTTCGTTTATCCAATACAATAAGAATCCAAGTAAATAGAGATATGGCACACTCGTTCAGGAAGAAGGAAGCATAAAGATTATTCTCGCATTGAAATAGGCGATGCTTCTTTACACAAGTTTTTCATTCACTTATTTGATCAAATGATGGTCCAAAATAACGCCGCGAGTTCTGTTTTTTAAGTTTTCTCAATAGGTCAATCTACGAACTAAATATTAGAATGGGGGATCCCCCAGATCTATTTATTTTAGCTTTTTAACAATTTTTTTTTAAATATGCGCGTATGCGCCTATAGTTACCTAGTGTAGTAGTACGGGCTGTAGTGGTCAACTATTTAGGATCGCAGACCTAGCTTTAAAAATCAACTTCTTGCGAGTTTTGTCAGTTGTCAATCTAATGAAAAGAAGCGAAATAGCGAAAAGTCTCTTAGTACGACTTTTAAATAGCTCCACGATGGCTGGAGGGTGTGAAGGCCAGTACTAAGTTTTATTGCCAAAAATCGTAACCTAATTTTGCACGAATGTACAAACTTTGAGAATCGTTAGTAAAAGTTGGTTTTAGTAGCCCTATCTTGGGCGTTGAAAATATTACAAAGTGGAGAGAGTTTTCTAAGTAAATTTGGTGTTGGAATCTTGCCAGAATAGCGAGCAACTCGCCCCTGAAAGGAACAGTAATAAAATATTTTTGACTGCATTTTGTGAAATTTTTAATTTTGCGCTTAACGACCGAATTTAAGAAATTCAAACCTCTTCACAAGTTTTGAAAAATTTGGTGAAGCTTCTAATAAAAATCTTGTAAAAACGTAACTTCTCATTTTTCAAATTCATCTACAGCGATTTAATAGACGATTCCAGACGTTAAAACAAATAGATATAAATTTTGAGGAAGCAAACGTAATAAATTGTGATTTCAAAAATATGCAGTTTTTGAATAATGACGGTCATAAGCCAAGGGCGAGTTGAAGCACGTATTTCGAAACAAAAATTACGTGTTTTTCGCATCGTTCTTTATTTTCTGTGGATTTCTTTAAAAATTGTTCAAAAATCGAATACGCTCTTCCTTCCCCAAAGGGAAAATTTTTGTAGATTTGTTTACTTTTCATAACTTTTAGTATGGAGTAATGCGATTTTTAACTCGCGAGAAAAATTTATGCTTTGAAAAATTACTTTTTGAAAGTTCAATTTTTATATTTTTCTTTCTTTTCAGGTAATTGCCGTCACCGTTAAATGGAAGTTGGAAGAATTACCCAAAAAAGGTAAGAATAAACCGTTCTAAAATGTTTTAAAAATTTTTTTACCCGAAAAAATGATTTTGGTGAAAAAGTAAAAGGACGAACCGAACTCGAATTCGTTTAAGCCTATTAGGGGGATGAATTTTTGCCAAGAATTGCTCTTTATCTTGATAATGTTAAACGTTAATGCTCGACTTGCTACAGCAAGACTATTAATTCTTGAAATAGAGTTTGTTTATTTCCACTTTATTTATTTGTTTGTTGATATGTAAAATTTATGTAAATTTAGTAAATTCCAGTTCAATCAACCCATCGAGGAAAACTCAAAAATAATTTCCACAATTTGTGAATAGTTAGTTGTTTTAAGGCAACGAAATATTAATTATTTCAGGAATATTGCATCAACTAGTACAGGGTGATTCAAAATGTGCACTCTAGTGTTACTACCAGTTACTTTTTGGTCTTTCCAATTCCAATTTCTATAGAGATCCGCATTTCATGTTCATTTATCGGCCAAACCTTCTAATCGATGGTCATCTCTTATATGCAAAATGGTTGCGTTTAATATTCGTGAGAGTTGAACCGAGCCTGTGTGCACTCGTTCTACCTTTGGCAGCGGATTTTTCAATTAATTTTTCTATTCTTGCTCCAGCGAGCAGCAAAAGACCCGAGAAACGTTTGCCCAACTTTGTGCATGGTCGCACCTGCATTTTTCTACTTCTTGTAGTGTGCAGTACGTTCCTTTGGCGTGTCGTCCGCAAGAGCCTCGTCAATCCTCTCTTAGGCCCTCGTAAAAACGAAAAGAAAGAATTTTTATCGGAAGAAACTTACGCCTCGCGAAATGTCATTTTAAGGCGTCTTAATCTAATGAAAAGCACATTTCGAGTAAATCGCGAAAGATTTAAAAAGCTATCTTCACTCTCTCTAGAGATTTGAATTGCCCTTGCTTTTAATGGGATTAAAATTCGGGCTAAACGAAGTGTTTAACTTAAACTTAAAGGGGTTGTTTTTACAAGGTGTTTGGGTACGAATAGTGTGCAGGTGACGGTTCTGTAGATTATTTATTCGAGAGAAAAAAATGACGAATCAGGTGCATAACTCGCAACTCGTTACTTAGATACATAATTTAATTAATTCTGCACAAAGCTGGTGTAAGTTTCTACAATTTCTAGCACCTCTTTCGGAATAATTCACACGTAACAATCTTCTATCTTAATTTGTTTACTACCTCGCTGAAATCGTTCTTGCGCCACCACGTTAATAATTTTCTTAAATAGGTAATTAAATTTCGTCGAATCTTTTTGGAACAAAAAAAATTAATTTTAAAAAAATTGCGCAATAACTTTTTTAATTTAAAATTGATGAGGTAGTTTACGATTTTTAAAAAGTTCTAATTCTTTTCTTGTTACCCCTGTTAATTACATTAAAAGAGGGCGAAAAAAAAGTTTGAATTAACTTTGATTAATTTTATTTTTATAATTTTTCTTTTCACGTTTTTTTTAAAAAAAAAGAATAAATTTCTAATTATACGAGTATATTATTCGGATTTTAATTTTTTACGAAAAAACTTTTCAATTTTAAATTGATAGTAGATTGAATTAATGAATTTCTTTAAAATTGACTTGGAAATATAATTTTTTTATTGAATTTAATTAAATTTGAAATGACTTGATTTTTTTTCTTTAAGACACGCTTAACTTGTTCTAATTTTTACGAGCAACAACTTAATTAATAACCAAACCATGAAATGCCCAAATTAGCTTAGATTTTCGTAGTTGAAGTAAATAAAAAATTATTTACATAAAATTTATAATAGTTCCATTAGCAGTTTTTTGGTTCATTTTTGAAGTACCGTCAAGAAAAAACAGTTGGAGGGTATGAAAAATGGTCTAAATAAAAGTTGTAGGTAGATTAATTTACAATATTTTTGGTTGTACAGCTTTTCGAAATTTTATTGAATAATCGATTTATGGCATCTTGAACAGGAAAGTGTGTTTTTTAAAGTAAAAAAATGAATTCAACAAAATTTTTTCTACTTTTGCTAAATCCAAGCTGGGTATGGGTTTTTCGGTCGGTATACAACCCTAAAGTGGTAGAATCACGACCGGCTCTGGAACTTTGTTAATTTTAGGTCTACAGGCCGTCAGGGGGCATGGGAGTCTGCACTCAACTTCTCAGATTGTAAAGATGAACTACCCACCATATAAAACTTTCTCGGGATACTAAGCGACCCCCACCCGTTATATTTCAGCCTTGCCCTTGTAACTAAGCCCTACAGGGGTAGAGTGTCTTTTCCTGGAGACTCGAGGGACCGATAATGTAGCCACTGAAAGTTGTTCATTTTCCAGTGATCGGGGCGTCAATAGGACCTAATCGCACACTCCCAAGAAAGAATGAATCTTCTCTTTGCTATTTTAATTATTTTAGTTTGGCTAAATCCAAGTTATGGGTTTTTTTTTGGTCGGTATACGACCCTAAAGTGGTAGAATCACGACCGGCTCTGGAACTTTGTTAATTTTTGGTCTACAGACCGTTAGGGGGCATAGGAGTCTTTACTCGATTTTTCAGATTGTATGGATGAAGTACCCACCATATAAAGTTTCCTCGGGATACTAAGCGACCCCCACCCGTTATATTTCAGCCTTGCCCTTGTAACTAAGCCCTACAGGCTACAGGAGTAGAGCGTCTTTTCTTGGAGACTCGAGGGACCGATAATGTAGCCACTGAAAGTTGTTCATTTTCCAGTGATCAGGGCGTCAATAGGACCTAATTTCACACTCCCAAAAAAGAATGAATCTTCTCTTTGCTATTTTAATTATTTTAGTTTGGCTAAATCCAAGTTATGGGTTTTTTTCGGTCGGTATACGACCTTAAAGTGATAGAATCACGACCGGCTCTGGAACTTTGTTAATTTTTAGTCTACAGACCGTCAGAAGGCATAGGAGTCTTTACTCAACTTCCCAGACTATATGGATAAAATATCATCATAAAAACCTTCGTCGGGATACTAACAGACCCCCACCCGTTGTATTTCAGCCTTGCTCTTATAACTATAAGCCCTGCAGAAATAGATTGTCTTTGTTGTTTATTTTCCAGTGATCAGGGCGTGAACAGGGTCTAAGCTCACACTCCTAAATACTATAAAAGGTGTCAGAGCCTTAAATGTTGAGGCTACAGGAAAGAATGAATCATCCCTTTGTTATTTTAATTATTTTAATTTTGCTAAATCCAAGTTATGGGATTTTTCTGTTGGTATACGACCCAATAGTAGTTGAATCACGACGGGCTCTGGAACTTTGTTAGTTTTAGGTCTAAAGACCGTCAGGGGGCATGGGAGTCTTGACTCAACTTCCCAGACTGAATGGATGAAGTACCACCATAGAAACCTTCCTAGGGATTCTAAGAGACCTCCGGCCCCACCCGTTATTTTCCAGCCTTGCTCTTGTAACTTTAGTTCTGCAGGAGTAAATTGTTTTTCCTAGAGACTCGAGGGGCCGATAGAGTAGCCATTAAAAAGTTGTTTATTTTCTAGTGGTCAGGGCGTGAAAGGGCCCTACATACTACCACATACTCTAATAGGTGTCAAGAGCCCTAAATATTGAGGCTACAGGAAATAATAAATCTCCATATATTTTGAGCAGATATCTTCGTTCAGTTTTTGCGGTACCTACTGAGACAGTCTATTCCCGCTTTTGTTTATCCCGAACCACTGAAAAAACAAAGGCTGTATCCGAGCAGGCTTCTTCGGGAAGATGGGTCTGTGGACTGGCGCTTAATACGACGAGGATGTACAAAGGGACGAATGTCCTAAGTACAACTCGCATTTCTAAGGAACCCGCCCAGAAGAAAAGCCCTAGATGGCTTCACCTGACCATATTTGACATTTTGTTCAGTTCATCTTCTGGGCATTTTTTCTCCATCTACAACTTTTTTACATTCGCAGTAGACCCCTTTTTAGCTATTGTAGACTAGTCTTACATGTGATAACTTCTTCCGTTCTTGGTATAACTTTCCTGTTTAGCAACCTACAGTACTAAGACAAGATTTACGAGACATTAAATGGCGTTTTCCTCTTACGAGCAGTCTCTACTAAGATAATCCGCCCTCTAGATTTTAACTATATTATTTACTTTTGTTTATTCGTTTTTGTTTAAAATAATTTATGTAATAAAGAATATTAAAGTGGCCTTTTGTTTCGCACTTTATGATTAATTTTGAACGGCTAATTAGAGATTAGATAGTTACGCTTAGCGAAGCAAATAAATTGAGGTGTGTAAGCGTATAATAGAAATTAAAGTGCAGGTAATTGTTTGCGCTCTTGATAATGTGATTATTTATTGTATGATTTATGAATTTTGTTGAAAACGGCGTGTAAAATTTTACACTTTACGACACTCGTGACTATATGACGAGTGCGTACTTTAATTGCATGAAATTTCTCTAGTGCTTTTTACTTGGATATTTTTACAAGTACCTATACTTAAAAGATGCGCCTCTCTCCAAGTATACTACGTGTGGAATATAAAAGGCTACATAATTACTCTATTTAAAAAAAACAATTTTATAAAATTTTACAAAAATTTTATCTCGGAAAGCTTTTAGCGAGACGTAACTAAAAAAGCTTCAAACTTATAAAATTTTTCTGTCAGAAGAAAAGTCAATATATTATCTAATGGGAATACGACATATCTCACGACTTTTTTTCTCTTAAACTTTGTTACAGGAAAAAACCACAGAGTCCACTTAAGTCCCGAACCAGCTGTGTGGGAGTGGGTTTAGGTCTGACCAAAAAGGGCGCCAATTAGTTTTTTTTCCTTTACGGGAAAGAGGCTACTAATAACTTCGATATAAAAGCGATAAATTGTCCAAATAATTTCAACCTGATTTATTAGGCAAGACCTTGACAAAAAAAAAAAAAACGCCTTCTCACAGAAGACGTTTCTTCACAACGGCTGCTATCCGCTTATTAACGTAAAATTTAACCGCAAAAAAAAAAATTATTTAACGATAAGAAGATAAATACGGTTAAACACTAACTTTGAACTTGGCTTACACTACTTTATTAACAAGATAAAAAAAACCAACGCACTTCAAAATTATGCGTTCCACCAAGTTCAAAGTCAGCCACACAACAACTCGTCTCCGCCAGAAAAGTAGGGGAGGTCATGTCCCGATGTGCAATTACTCTTAATCTCTAAACACAAGTACATACCTACATTAAACTTACAAACTAACAATAAATTAATATTGAGAAACAAAAATCCTTTATTAAAAAAAAACAACCAAATAATAACTCGAAAAACGTAACACTACCCCACCTAAAAAAAATAAAAAAAAATTTTTCAAAATAATATAGGTACAAAAAAAAAATTTTTTTTTCCAAGTTTTCTTTTATTATATATTTTTTTTTTTTTTTTAAATTAATCTACTTTTAGATCTTTTACGTGCCAGGTCCCCAATCTACGTCCCGTTACAAAATCACAGAGATCGTACAAATTCGTAGATACCTGTCGATCAACCCTACACTTGATAAATTTAGGGGCTAATTTAGCATTATAAAAGTCAGCAGCCGAAGATAACGTATAATTACGCTTCCATACTACCTGACCCTGCAACAACTGTAACGGTCTTTTTCGGAGATTATACCGGGCGGCACTATCATCATAAGCCTTATTTAAACGTTTTTTCACCTCCTCACAGACATCTTTTAAATTTTTTACATGCTCGGACAAACGATGACGAGAACCGACAGAAACTCGCGCGGAAACAGCATCATTTGGCAACGCTACACCTTGAAGGGTCAACTCTCTTCCAAAATTTAAATACGCCGGGGTATAACCAGTCACTTCGTGAACCGCGGTTCTTAAAGCAAAACCTATCTGGGGAAGTTTTACGTCCCACAGACGTTGATCGGCAGAAATATACGATCGCAACATAGTTTTAATCACACGATTAATCCTTTCAGTGGGATTGGCCGAAGGACTATACTGAGCGTTGTAAATAATTTTACAGCCGTATCCGGCTACTAAGGACTTAAATTGCCGTGAAATGTATTGGCGTCCATTATCGCAAATCAGCCTCTCAGGCACCCCAAATGTTAAAAAAACGTCGTTTTCTAAATGTTTAACAACCGATTGACTAGTAGCCGTTTTTAAAGGAAAAAGTAACGAATATTTTGTGAAACAGTCTGCGACCACCAAAATAAAGCGATTCCGCTTATAAGATAACGGCAATGGGCCAACTAGGTCTGTACATACTACCTGCCATGGACGATCTACCGACTTCCTCTCATTCATCCTACCGTACGGCAAGCGTTGCTCAGGTTTTTGAGACTTACAAACTTGGCAATTACTAACGTACCGAAGAACGTCAGACGACATACCAGACCAATAATAAAGAGAACCTACACGTTTGAGAGTCTTAAAGAAACCGAAGTGACCTGCTGTCGCAACGTCGTGACATTCAGACAATACCTCTGCCCGAAGGGGTTTTGGCACTACTAACTTCCAATCTAAACGCTCGTCAAATGATGGGCCACTAGGGGTTACATGTCGATATAACTGGTTGTTAAAAATTTGAAATCGTGGAAATTTGTTAGGGAAAACTTTAACGTTATCGAAAAGCTTAATATACCAGGGATCTCGATTATCTTGCGTTATCTCTAACAAACTCACTGCTCTCGACAGAGCGTCGGGCACGACATGCGACTTACCCTTACGGTGCGAGATAGAAAAATCGTAAGCTTGAAGTCGTAGCGACCACCGGGCCAGTCTACCGGAAGGATTTTTTAAATTGTGCAGCCACAATAACGAATAGTGGTCAGTTATTACAGAAAAACGGGTACCCTCGACGTAGGGCCGAAACTTTTCAATGCCGAACATGACTGCAAGACACTCAAGTTCGGTTGTCGAATACTTCGTTTCTTGAGGGGTGAGAGTCCTACTACAATACGAAATAACTTTCTCTCCATCATCAAATTCCTGCGTCAACACGCACCCCAAGCCTATCATAGACGCATCTGTCTGGATAGTAAATTCGCGGTCGAAATCCGGACGCGTCAAAATAGGAGCAGAAACCAGGCATTGTTTGATATCTACAAAAGCGCGCTCGCATTCGGGTGTCCAAACAAATTTAGAATTCTTTCGGGTTAAACCGGTAAGAGGAGTAATACGACTTGAAAAATTTTTTATAAATCGACGATACCAAGAAATCATGCCGATAAAACGGCGAACGTCTTTTACATTTTTAGGTTGAGGGTAATTTAACATACATTCTACCTTCGACGGATCGGTTTGCAGCCCGTTCCGATTCACTACATAACCCAAATACTTTAATTCCGATTTTACGAAATCACACTTTTCTCGATTGATAGTGAGTCCGGCTTTATGAACACGTTCCAACACCTTGCGTAGCACCGAAATATGGGTCTCAAAACTAGGGGTTGCGATAATAATATCATCAAGGTAAACGAAAACATAACCCTCTAAGTCTGCACCCAAGACATTGTCGATAAAACGCTGCCAAGTTGCTGGGCTGTTGTGCAAGCCAAAAGGCATCCGAGTGAACTGATATAATCCTCGACCGGGGACCGTAAACGCTGTTTTCTCTTTACTACTCGCTTCGAGTGGAATTTGGAAGTAAGCGCTTTTTAAGTCGACCGAAGATAGATACTTGGCTTGCCCCAGACGATCAAGAATAGCGTTCACATATGGCAAGGGATACGCGTCTTTGCGAGTGATCGCATTAACTCGTCGAAAATCGATGCAAAATCTGTATTCGCCGGAGGGTTTTTTAATCATTACTACTGGGGACGACCACGCCGATTGTGAAGGTTCGATCACTCCGTCTTTTAACATTTTAGACACCTCGTCGTGCATGATTTTTTGAATGTACGGAGAAACATTATAATAGCGTTGCTTAATAGGTGCACTATCCCCCGTGTCAATAATATGCTCAACCCCCTTAGCAATACCTAAACCATTACTCGAACTTTCAAACATAGGTTGTAAAATACTTTGAAGCGCTGACGTTTGATCCGCAGTGAGAGAGGTTGTCTGCGTTAAAGAGAATACCTCAGCGGGTGAGTCAAATTCCCATTGATTTTTAAGAAAATTGGTTACAAAGTTCATTTTTTGAATAAAGTCGATTCCAAATATGAAATCACAATCTAAATCTAATACTATAATACATTCAAACACTTTACAAGTCCCTTGTAAAACTATCGGCAAATCTAGTACCCCAAACGGAGTACACTGTTGTCCATTTGCAACGGTGACCGTATAATGAGTGGTCTTAACACATAAATTTAAGCTCTGTAATTTAGACCAACCCACTTTTCCTACAACGGTTTGAGTAGCTCCAGTATCTACCAATCCCACAAAACTAAGGTCATATATTTTGACTTTAAGATAAGGGCGCGGATCGCCTTCTTTAGAAGAAAATAGAAAATTAATTTGGGTTTTGAGATATTCGGTTTTGATAGTACTCAGCCACTCTCTCCAAGAAACTGATTCATTTACACAAACGGGTTTGTTTGTGGCCGGTCGCCCTCCAGGCGCCGGTTTCCTAATCCGTTTTTTGAACTACAGGAATGACATGCGGATTTAACGACATTAGGTCTACCACATCCGTAACAAAAAATTTTTAACGGCCTCCTACATTTCGGGTAAGTATGCCCTATCGTACCACAATTCCAACATTTTATACGTATGTCGGTGGTGTGTACAGGTCTAGAATACTGAGGTACTCTATTAATGTTCGACGATGGTGACGGACGGTAATCTAAATCGGGTTCTAAAGAACTTACACAACGAGTATCCGCCAAACGAGGTCTAATAGATAGTTCTCGGGAAGCTTCTAACTGTTTACAAACGTGTAATAGGTTTTCCACAGACTCAACAACAATCAAGCTGAGGCCCTGTATATAAAACGGTAGTAAGTTACGACGAATCATTTTAATTTGCTCGTCTTCAGAAGGAGGAGAAGATAGACGATTAAAGAAACCTATCATCGACGCAAAGAAATCTCCTACCCTTTCTTGCGAACCTTGTGAACGTGAACGAATAGCATTCCACAAATTTGATTCGTAATCATAAGGTAAATATTCTGCTCTTAAAGCGTCAACTAATTGCTTCCAATTATGAACTCGCGATCTGATTGATCTAAACCATCTTAAAGCATTTCCTGTCAATAAATCGTACACAGAAGAAAAAAGTTCATCCTCCGATACACCCCTCGCAACGCTCATTTCTATTACACTCTCTATGAACGAATTTATACTAATGATACTACCCTTCTCCCCATTGAACTGAAGGTTCCATTTATGCACGTCGTGTTTTTGAGAGCGGAGTGGGACATTTTGCGCGAAAGTTTGGTCAACGGGTGGTTCAGGAAGTCTGTACTCGAGATCAGGTATCAAGGGATGTGCATCATCCGCCTGAGCGGACAGTTTATGATTGAAATCGATGTCTACGGTGTCTAACCGACCTAACAAATTTTTTACACTATTCTTCTCTTCCGCTACCGTGGGCCGAAGTCGACATAACCTCTGCCGCAAGTGTACTAATTTAGTGGTAATAACTCTACACTCGTTACCGTTAGGGATCAGTATCCCTGCATTCTCGACTTTAACTTCAAGCTCTCTTACTTTGGGTAAACAAACCCCTAATTCGTCTAAACAATTCGGATCAAAATCCTCATTAGTACCCGGGTGTCCAAATGACTCACCAGATAAAGATTTACGCAGCTGCTTACGCATAGTGCCAATAGTTTCAAATTCCATCCCTTCGAACCCTCTACAACCTAATTCGTACTCGAGCTCATCTCTACTCAATCTATTAGGATCCATTGCAATCCTAATAAATAAGTCAATTTACATCAAACCGAAAAAAATAAAAATTATAACAAGATTTTTGTTTCTCTCTATTTTCTTTTTTTTTTTCCCTTTAGCGTCTTCGCTTAACGGTTTGACAACGATTTAAAACTAAAAAAAACTAACTAAAGCAAAAAGAATAATTTTGCTAATATTATTAAAGTATTACATTATGTTAATTGTTTTAAATCGCAATTCAACTTTATATTCGAAATTTAGTTTAATAAATTAAAATAAGATTCAATAGTGCTAAGATTACTATTCGTTCAGACCTTGAAAGTTTATAAACTTTTAAATTATAAATTTTTCAATAATTATTTATCTAGTCGACGAAACGAAACGATAATAAATGGCATCTAAAGACACCACCCCATCACAACACAAAAAAACCAAGTTCCAAATTAACTCAATGTATATACAAAAGTCAGACCTTCCGATGGCTGCAGGTGTTATCCAAAATTCGAGGCCGAAACGTTGGGCGCCAAAAACTCCTGTTACAGGAAAAAACCACAGAGTCCACTTAAGTCCCGAACCAGCTGTGTGGGAGTGGGTTTAGGTCTGACCAAAAAGGGCGCCAATTAGTTTTTTTTCCTTTACGGGAAAGAGGCTACTAATAACTTCGATATAAAAGCGATAAATTGTCCAAATAATTTCAACCTGATTTATTAGGCAAGACCTTGACAAAAAAAAAAAAAACGCCTTCTCACAGAAGACGTTTCTTCACAACGGCTGCTATCCGCTTATTAACGTAAAATTTAACCGCAAAAAAAAAAATTATTTAACGATAAGAAGATAAATACGGTTAAACACTAACTTTGAACTTGGCTTACACTACTTTATTAACAAGATAAAAAAAACCAACGCACTTCAAAATTATGCGTTCCACCAAGTTCAAAGTCAGCCACACAACAACTCGTCTCCGCCAGAAAAGTAGGGGAGGTCATGTCCCGATGTGCAATTACTCTTAATCTCTAAACACAAGTACATACCTACATTAAACTTACAAACTAACAATAAATTAATATTGAGAAACAAAAATCCTTTATTAAAAAAAAAACAACCAAATAATAACTCGAAAAACGTATCCGTTTTTCTTTCTTTTCTTTCCGATACATTTTATTCTTTCTAACGTTCAGTTTTTCGTATCAATTACCTTTAAGCCCTAAGCCCTTACAAAAATTTTTTTGAAATACTCCACTTTTAATATTTTATGCGGTAATTTAAAGCGAGTCTCTTATCGAGCACGGATTTTGGTGGATTTTGCCCAAATTTAGAGATTACCCGGATTATAGACTTCCGATCCAAACTCACTAGATACGACCCTTCAAATACCATCGTTCAATCTCAACCTAACCTTTTTATATTTCATTTATCTTTAAAGTTTTAAAGGTTGCCGACAATCCTCGTTAAAAAATAGTCGAATTTATAAAATGGCGGATATAAGATGGCGAACGCAACGTGAATATACAAAAAAGTTGTATGAGCTATAGTTTAATAGCAATATCGAGAACTGAGAAACGACGAATTTGAATAATTCGCGAAATGAAAGAAATTTGAATTTTTGTTATAAAATAAAAAGCTTCCTAGGTAATTTATAAACCCTTTTTCAAAGAAAAATTGAATTCTAATTTATAACAAATGGCTTTCATACATTTTCTTTTATGAACTCTCTACAGAAGTTTAAAAATGTCAGAATTAATACTTTTTCATTTGTTTTATTTAAAAAAAAACTAATTTCGAGAAGAAAATTTCTCGATTTCGATCTTTTAGTAACTTCAAATTCAAAACGTAAAGTGAAAATTTATGTATGGAATTTTCTTACCGCGCTTCTCGAAGTAATACTCTTACTTACTATCTTTTTTAAAACTTTCTCGGTGCACAAACTAAAAGATATGTAAAGACCAAAAAAGCACTTTTCGATTAAAATTACAAAATGACTTTTTAATAAAAAGATTCACCTTCGGATGGTTAAGTTTTTATTAAGAAAACTTTTAAGATGCCATCTCTAAAAAGCACAAAACAAAAAAAAATATGCAAATGTAAAGAAAATTTAGTTTTAAATAACTTTCATGTTGAATCAAGCGAAAATATTTATACAAAATTCGATTAAATCCAAATATTTGACTTTAACGTAGTGCACTATAATAATACGAGTCGTGGCATTTTGAAGTGCAGTTTTGTGTTTGTGCAGTATGATTTTGGTTTATAAAAACATTTTATTAATCAAGGTAGGTTTGAACAGGTAAAAGAGGTATGTGGTGGCTTCATACCACGAAATTTTCAAAGCGGCTGCTCCAATATTTACCTCGAGTCGTTCGTACATTAATCATAAGTAAGTGATGAAAAGGGTTACACATTTTCTATTGTTTTCTTAAATGACTCTCCTTTTTAGTGGAGGGGAATAAAATAAATTTTACGAAAATATTCAAATCTCTCAATGCGGGTTTTGAATTTTCGTCCTGTGCACTAACCACGAGCTTTCAGGCCGAATTTGACCCGCATCCGCTTTTGAGTGGGTCTCTTTTTAACAAACGGCCATCAACTTCGATGGAATTCGATGTATTCCTTAATTTAAACCCCTACTTAGGAGCGTACGCAAGATTGGTTCGCGTTGTCCGAAACAAACTAAACATCTCGAAGGGCTTCTTACGGGACAAGCGCTTAAAACTCTTCAAGTACTTAACAATCTCTTTGATATGGGTAATGGGTAGGTTGTTGATTTTGCGTAAGTTTCCTTTCTTTAAAAAATCCTACCCAAGAGGCAGTAACAAACTAAAGGAAACGAAAGTAAAGTTTTAATGGCCATATTGAAGTATTGAACAAGTAAATTGACGTTTGGGCGAAAGGTGAACAGGGGTGAACAAAGAGATGGGAGGTAGACATAGGTACTTCTATTTGTTGTTGCCAATTGGTCAGATATTTTCAAGAAACTTTACATTTTCCACTTTGCTGCTGTTTTAGAGAAAAATAGAGGGAGGGGGTAGATAGTTTAAGTTTGATGAAAAGTACGTGTTATGTATTTCTTATACTCAAAGTAGATTATAAAAAATCTTTGTTAAGGGCCCTTCGAACTTCTACCTCTTCGTAGGACCTTTCGGCTCCGTTCTCATGTCGTCATGATCCCATATAATAACTTTAAAGTGTTTTGCTCCAACCGCTCGTGAGCTGGAGAGTTTTCAGGCAGACAGGAATCGAACGAGGGATAGGATGTAGACATGGGTACTTCTCTTCATTGTTGCCAATTTGTCAATTATTTTCAAGAAAGTTTTAATTTTCCACTTTTTTTCTCTTTTAGGGAAAACTAGAGAAACGGGGTGGGGAGTCTAATTTTGAAAAGTGTAATAAGAAACGTATTATCAAGTTCTAACACTCGAAGTAGATTATACAAAATATATTTTAAGGCCTCCACGAACTCCTTCTGTCTTTCAGTACCTTGCAGTTCCGTTCTCATGTCGTCATGATCCTATGTGAAAATTTTAATGTGTTTTGCTCCAACCACTGGGAACTGAAGAGTTTTCAGGCAGACAGGTAGCTAGCAAGGGGGAGAATGTAGATAATAGGTATTTCTCTTTCTTGTTGCCGTTTGTCAAGTATTTTCAAAAAAGTTTAGATTGTCCGCGCTGTTCTGTTTTAGCAAAAAAAATAGGGAGAAGGGGGGGGGGGGGGGGGTAAAAAGTCTGAGTTTAATGAAAAGTTCAACAAGGACGTGTTATCAATTGCTTATACTCGAATTGGATTACATAAAATCTTTCAAGGAGCTTTCGAACTCCTTCCTCTTCGTAGTATCTTGCGGTTTCGTTTTCATGTCGTCATAATCCCATATGATTCATTTAAAGTTTTTTGTTTCAACTGCTAGTGAGCTGAAGAGTTTTCAGGCAGGCAGGAATCGAACAAGGGATAGGATGTAGACATAGGTCTACTCCTCTACTCTTTCTTGTTGCCAATTTGTAAATATTATTTTCGAGAAAGTTTAAGTTTTCGGATTTGTTGCTGTTTTAGAGAAAAACAGAGCTAGGGACCAGAAAGGCTGAGTTTGATGAAAAGCCTAATAAGAGGCGTGTGATGAATTTCTTATGCTCGAAGTAGATTATACAAAATATTTTTTGAGACCCCTCGAACTCCTTCCTCTTTGTAGTACCTTGCGGTTTCGTTCTCATGTCGTCATGATTCTATATGAAAATTATAAAGTGTTTTGCCCAACCGCTCGTGAGCTGGAGAATTTTCAGGCAGACAGGAATTGAACAAGGGGTAGGATGTAGGCATAGGCACCTACTTCTCCTTGTTGTTGCCAATGTTTCGAGTATTTTCAAGAGAGCTTTGATTTTGTCTGTTGCTCTTTTAGAGAAAAATTACCGATGGAGGGGTCTGAGGGGGGGTAAGTCTGAGTTTAATAAGTCTAATAAGAGTCTAATAAGAGACGTGTGATGAATTTCTTGTACTCGAAGTAGAATATACAAATCATTTATTAAACCTCCTCGAACTCCTTCCTCTTTGCAGTACCTTGCGGTTCCGTTGTCATGTCGTCATGATCCTATATGATAACTTTAAATCGTTTTGTTTTAGCTGCCCGTGAACTGGGGTGTTTTCAGGCAGGCAGAAATCGAACAAGGGATAGGATGTAGACATGGGACCTTCTCTTTGTTGTTCCCAATTTGTCAAGTATTTTTAAGAAAATTTAGATTTTCCACTTTGTTGCTGTTTTAGTGAAAAAATAGGGAAAGTGGAATGTGGCTCCGTTATCATGTCGTTATGCACTCATATGAAAACTTTAAAGTGTTTTGTTTTAACCGCTCGTGAGCTGTAGCGATTTCAGACAGGCAGGCAGACATGGATAGTTTTCTTGAAATTGACATTTTTAGACATAGAAGCCCCAAAACGAATATTTCCGCCCAAATTAAAAATTTTAAAACTTTTTTTTCCTAAAACCATCTTCTCTAGTTTTACGTTGAGAGTGCACTGGAACTTGGAGTAGCATAGGGTGGTGTTTAGTGACGAATCTCGATTCTGTTGTTATTTTTCATAGTTGGACGTCAGGGGTACCAACTGGCGCCACCAAATCATCCCACTGTTCTTCAGTAGTAACGTGGGCAAATAGAAGTTAAATACAACCCCATTTTTTAAATAAACGATTTAAGAGTTTTGGGTAGTTAGTTGTGAAGTAAGTAGGTAGAGCGCTTAATTAAATAAATCTTTTCTCTTCTAATTGGCGTTTAGATACTGTTGAAAGACTGAAGCGTAATAAATCTTCCTTATAAACTCCCTTAATTACCTGTTATACGATAAATTGTCGTTTACCTAAGAAAAGATGCAAAATTGATGCAACTAATAAAATAAATTACGTTTTCCCTCAAGTTGCTTAGCTGACACTTTTGACACCGTCGAATTTAATAACGAAACAAATTTGAAATTTAAAACGAATATAGCGAGCGGCGCGCCGGTGCCGGTGGTTGGCCCGCATCAAGAAAATGTCAAACTACGATTCCTTTTAATGAAATCCAAATCTGTTATTAAACGACAATCCACAGGTGCCGTTAAGTATCGACGTACAGAATTAGGTGCGATGCTAGATTCGGTCCATTATTGATAGAACCTACCTATTCGGTCTTATACTCATTATTCACTAATTTTGCGGTTTTGGCACAAACCTGTACTTGACGAACCGACACGTTCATACAACTAACTGCATGCTTAACTAACGCTTATTTTCATTATACGCTCATATACCATTATAATGTTTCTATTACACGCCACGCTTTGCCGCTGACAAATATTTTTAAGTTGTGTGTGTAACTTTGTGCTTGCTTTATACTTTATAGCTTATTTTACACATCAAAGTAACAGTCAGGGGCTTTAGGGTTCGTAAATTTAGGTAATTTAATCTTTATACTTGACTGAAACTATTTGAATAGGCAATTAATTTTTGTAAACTCCTAGTTGTTTATAGAAATAAAGTTTTAGCGTTAATATCGTGACATTTAAATGGGAAATATTTTTTTAAAGCACCTCCGTTTTTGCTACTAGGGGTTCAAAATCCTCCTGAGCTGTGTAACCGAAGAAAAAAAATATGTAAACTTTTATGTACTACACGGTTGCTTCGAGTATTTAATTTGACACCCCTTGTCAGTGTTGGGTCTTGGAGGATTTTAGTGATTTACACAATTTTATATAGCCCCCACACTTTTTGAATAAATTTTCTAAACTTTGTATTTTTACAACTTTAATAACAACCCACCATAACTCCGTTAGCAAGCAACACTTGACATTTTATACTTTTGCCTGGTAATCGATATAAAGTTAATCCTCTTCCCTTATATCTGATCGACCTACTTTATAACTATTTGTTTCCACCTTAAGCCATTAACTTGCGACTATTGCAGCCGAACGGATTGGGGGAAAAGTATTAAATTCTTTAGATAGATCCTTGGTTACAAGTAATTGGGATTATTTTATAGTCGGGTAATTTAAATTTAAGTGGTCGGTATATTACGAGTCATCGATTTTTGTCTTTGGTTAGCACCGACTTGCACCACTCGGCAAAGCAAGCATCTAGAAATCATCTCGAGATGCCAAGCGGGCTCGAACCATCAGTTGCCGGATTTTAAGCTAAGAACAGCCATTTCTCAACCTATAGTCCAAGAGCTAGAAAGCATTATAACATTATAACCCTCAATATACCGATATACTCGATATGCCGGGGTTATATTGAGCGCGTTACAGTAGGACGCGCACTCAAATTTGCTAAAAATGTTGAAAATTGCTGAAAAATAACCTAATTTTCATTTTATTTAAGTATATAGAGGGAGACGTTTGCAGCGGACAGCACGTGAGTTGGTTGGGAGGCGGCGTGCAAATATAAAAACAATTATACAATTTTTGACACTGAAAGACTGAAATAACATTGGAAGTTTATGATAAAAGCAATTGTCTGCTACTTTTAAGTAGCATTAAGGCTTGAGAAAGGTGGGTTTTTGCCATTTTTTCAGTTTTTTGCTCATATCTTGAAAACTACGAACTTGGAGAGAAACATTCTTCTACACCAAAATAAATTAAATTAAATTTTCTACAAATTATGTCTTCAAAGGTTTTTTCTTCAGACAAACAGTTTAGGTGCGAGAGCGCGTTAAAGTTTGACAAAAATTCCGAAATCGGCCAAGAAAATGATTTTTTAGTTACTACGCCCTTTCAGAGCTAAATGTTGCTATACAAAAATAAAGAACATTAAATTTCTTACAAATTATATCTGTTAGGTTTTTTCTTCACATGAACTGTTAAGGTGCTAGAGCGCGGTAAAGGTTAACAAATATTCCAAAATCGGCTAAGAAATTGATTTTTTAGTTTATCGCTTATAACTCGAAAACTACGCTCTTTCAGAGCAAAACGTTCCTGCACAAAAATAAAGAACATTAAATTTCCTACAAATTACATTTGTTATGTTTTTTCTTTAGACAAACGGTTTAGGCGCTAGAGCGCATTAAAGTTTGATAAAAATTCTAAAATCGGCCAAGAAAATGATATTTTAGTTTATCGCTTATAACTCGAGAACTACGTCTTTTCAGAGGAAAATGTTTTTCTACAAAAATAAAGAACATTAAATTTCCTACAAATTACTTGGGTTATGTTTTTTCTTCAGACAAACGGTTTAAGCGCTAGAGCGCGTTAAAGTTTGACAAAAATTCAAAAATCGGTCAAGAAAATGATTTTTTTAGTTTATCGCTTATAACTCAAGAACTACGCCCTTTCAGAGGAAAATGTTTCTGTATAAAAATAAAGAACATTAAATTTCCTACAAATTACTTGGGTTATGTTTTTTCTTCAGACAAACGGGTTCGGATCTAGAGCGCGTTAAAGTTTTACAAAAATTCCAAAATCGGCCAAGAAAATGATTTTTAGTTTAACGCTTATAACTCGAGAACTATAAATTTCCTACAAATTATATCTATTATGTTTTTTCTTCAGACGAACGGTTTCGGATCTAGAGCGCGTTAAAGTTTGATAAAAATTCCAATATCGGCCAAGAAAATGATATTTTAGCTTATCACGTATAACTCTTAAACTATGCTTTTTTAGAGAGAAATGTTTCTATATAAAAATAAACAACATTTAATTTTCTACAAATTATATTCGTTAGGTTTTTTCTTGAGGCAAACGGTCTAGGCGCTAGAGCGCGTTAAAGTTTGACAAAAATTCCAAAATCGGTCAAGAAAATTATTTTTTAGTTTATTGCTTCTAACTAAAAAACCACGCCTTTTCAGAGCAAAATGTTTCTATACAGAAATAAACAGCATTAAATTTCCTATAAATTAGGTTTTATAAGTTTTTTTTCAGACGAACGGTCTGCCCGCTACAAACGTCTCGCCTTATCGAGTTACCGCTTACGCGCTAAACTGAGATTAAATGAAAATATCTAACAGCGTCCGTCGGAGAAACGCCGCCGTCTGTCCAAATTCTGTTTTGAGAGAACAATTCATTAATATTTTCTCTTTTTTTATGAAACTTATATTTTTTTAATGTACGCAGATAATACTACCGTTTCTATGTACATTGTATGGGGCATATTTCAAATTTCTAGACACCCGGTATAAGAATCCTATTAATAATAAAAACGATAAGAAATATAAAATTTATAACGTTGTATAAAAATTCCATATAAGGTATAAAATAAATTCAATGCAAAGCTTTAATATTGAACAAAAAGTTGTAGAGTAAAAGAAAAATCAATTTTCGAAAGTGTCATAAACAAACCACCAATAGTTGGCGCGTGCCAAATTTCGCAACTGGAACCCCTCTTATTCGCTTTAGAAATACTTTTTTTTACCTTCGTCGAAAACAGACAAAATGTAACCTATTTTATTTAAAATTAATTTAGCAAATTTAAAATACATTACTTTAATGTAAATATTAAATCCTCGTTTCATTTATTATTAAAAGTAGGAAAATGCCAGCTTTTCTCATTTTTAAACTTATTTCCAACGACCTAACTTAAATAATTTAATGTACTACACGACAAACCATTAAGATTAGGTTTTTGTTTATATTTAAAAGAGAAAAGAAAAATTTAGGTTCTTTAAAAAGCAAGCAATTTCTATGCAGGATTAAAGGAGAAAAAGGGAAAAGTGAATTAAGAGGACTACATTTTTTAACGTAAGATGTATGAGATAATATAAATCACGCAGTTTATAGTGCATTCAGTGCAAAAACTTAGTTGATTCGGTTAACAAAAAACTTGATTTGTGTGCCTATAGAAAAATTTTACTGCATCCTCGAAAGCTTTTTCGAGCGTTTCTATAAGGGTTTCTTTTTTTTTTATTAGAGACGACCGTCTCGTCCAAAATTGATATAATTGCGTTTCGAACTAATTTATTTATATTTTTCAAAGCTTATTTATTTACTTACGTGGATATTTTCTTTTGGATTTTACGGACAATTTTGAATAAGGAAATGAGAATAAAAAGTAACAGCCATTTGAATTATATATAACTTTATCGAACAAAGACGAGCAGTCTCGAATTTTATTATACTTTACAGATTCGGAACATTAATCGTAAATAAAAATTGAATCATCCCCCATCTTTTTATGTTGCGAGTGGTAGCTTTCTTAGGGCTCTTCGCACTAAACTAAAAAAGAAAGTTCATTATGCAGTACGACAAAGGAGTAACCCAATACTCTCTTTTAGATTTATTTATTGTGCTTATTATCACGCGTTGTTCGCTGTTTTATCTTTTAGCACGTATCGGTTAGATGAGCGTGTAAAAAGCAGCGAGCACATTATCACGAACCGGACCGGACCGGGCCGGAACGCACCTGAGCGTAATGAAAATCTGCCCCCTTACAATTTAACTTTTTATTCAATTTTACTTATTATTTTTCGACATTGTCACGAAAATTTCCAAAAACTTTTGTTCGGGTATTACGCATTTGAAAAAAAAATCTCCAGAAGCTTTACATTCGCCCAATTTCTTCGGCCTCGGCTGCATAATACTTATATGAAGACAATTTGAAAATAACTGCGAATAAATTTATTTTCCTCCATTTTTTTTATCTCTTAACTCTCTAGCGACAGTTTTCTTTAAAGTAACATCTATTGGCTACAAAGAGCCTTTTTCTTTATCCTCGCGAGACTTAGAGACGAAAAAGAAAATTTTCCTCTCTTTCAACTACTTTAGGTTTAATAAAACCAAATTTAAATAAAACTTAATTTTGCATTCGTTAAGTGGAATATATTTTAATCTTCTTGACAGTGAGGAACTATGTTTACGTAACGTTAAAAGTTAACGTTGAAGGATTGTCAGTGTTGAAACTGAAAGTGATGGGAATTTCTACGTCGCCTCGCGTCGTCGCTGTCACCGATAAGAAATTTTCGCAAACACCATAAATTTCCTGCCTATTCTTTACAGAAGTAGAAATTTAAAATACGTCCAATTAAGAAGAAAATATTTTTCTAATCCACAAAAATGTCGAATTTATGAGGCTTTGTTGAATGACTAATGTGGGTGGGCATTTTATTAATCTGCGCCGATAGAGCTTAACAAATGAATGATCGAGTTGCCAAACTGCTTCTAAATCAAATTTAGCACGGGATTACGGTGTTATAAGCGAATATTTTTAGGGCGCACCTGCGTCACTGATCGCTTCACCATTTACTTAATATATGGATGGGAATGTGTCTCTATGAATAAAACATGCGTTATCGGCTTCTAAATTTCCAGTCAATAATTGATTCATTTCGTTGCAATATAATCAGACTCCCTTTGTTTCCAGAGGTTATAAATAAAATAAAAAGAAAAAAAAATGTCGGAATCGAACGTCGAAAAACTTTGGGTTTGTCAGACATCAGGTCACTTTCTTTGCTTTGATCAGAAAGAAATGCCTTTTTGACGCTTTACGTGGTTATTTGCTTGATTTAAAACGGATAATTCTCTAAAGAACTTATTAGATGTAGTGTGTGGCTTGTGGCTAACTAATAACAAAGCTCAATAAATACGGAATTGGTCTCAATTGGAGCTTTATGTATCCAGCTTATTTTATTCTATTTGTGTTCTCATTAAAATTGAGTCTTTTAGTCTGTTTGAGGGTGATAAAGCACATGACATGACAAATTCGGATAAAATTTATCGATTCGATGCTATAATAGCGTGAGATTACAGCAGGGCAGTCTTCTTATATCACTCTTATATCTTTACTATTGGAATATTTGTGTAAATCAATTTCTTACACTCAAAGTAACGTCGTTTAGGTAAAATATCCTAAGAGACCCCCTTCTCGTATTCTCTTTCTCGACGGTTGTACTTCTTGCGGTTCCGTTCTCGTGTCGTCGGAAATTCGTACGCAAACAGTTCGTGCGTTAGAGGCCAATAGAACAATATACTGAACTTGTTAAAAACGCTTAGTATGGCTACCTAAATTGCAGTGCCATTCTCGAAAATAACCTTGACGTGTCTTAGCATTTTTCTTTGCATTCTCTAAGAAATGCACAATCCTTCATAGATCATAGACTGTTTTTGATGGCTACCCAGTATATGAACATTTTATTAGTTATAGTCGACTGCTCTTACCTGTAAAAAATAGTACAAGAAACCGAACTAGATAGGTATCCATGATCTTGCTAGTTGAATGAGTCGATAATAAAATTGCAATTGCAAATTCTAGCTTTAATGACGCCGTTTTATAACGTTCCGCTAGGTAATTTTCTTTTCCATTAAGAATAATTAACTTCTTATGTTCTTATGAAGTTAATTTTTGAGTAACTAATTGTTTATTTTTATGGTTATGCGATTGTCGGCGCTTTGCCCTCAGAACGCCGATCTGCCGCTCGCCAATTTGGAGATTTTGTAGAAGAAAAATAGAAAATCCGAACATTATGATCATATTATATTGCTCGCGCTTTTAGCCAGGGAAGCCCGGGAAGCTTTTAGCCTTTTTAGCGTCCACTCTTACCAAACGATTTAGGCTGAAATAACATTGCAATTGCAACTCCTAAGTAGCAGAGCAGCATTAACTTGGCGATGATTCGGGAAGGACGGATTTTTGCTATTTTTCGGTTTTTCGCTTCTAACTCGAAAACTACGCACTTTATAAGAATAGTTTTTCTATATGAAAATATACTACATAAAATTTCTTACAAATTTTACATCAGAGGTTTTTTCCTCACACAAACGGTTTACGCGCTAGGTCACGTTAAAGTTTGTCAATAATTCCAAAATCGGCCAAAATACTGTCATCAGGTTTTCGCTTATAACTCGAAACCTACGCACTTTTGGAGAAAAGTGTTTCTACACAAAAACAAAGTACATTCAATTTCCTGCTTATTATTTTTCTTAGATTTTTTTCGTCAAACGAACATTTTAGCTGCTAGGGGCGTATTGAAGTTTAGTGTATATTATTATCTTACGTCTTTGGATGCGTTTTAGCTCTTTTTTCAGTTTTTCGCTTATACCCTACAAACTACACACTTTTTCTGAAAAGTGTTTCTATATTAAAGTAAACTACATCAAATTTCCTACAAATTATATTTGCTAAGAGTTTTTTTCGGGCAAACGGTTTAGACGCTAAAGCTCGTTAAAGTTTGAAAAAATTTCCAAAATCGGTTAAAAAACTGTTTTTTTTTGTTTTTGCTTATAAC
The DNA here is from genome assembly GCA_950108345.1 of Malthinus flaveolus. Classification (NCBI taxonomy): domain Eukaryota; kingdom Metazoa; phylum Arthropoda; class Insecta; order Coleoptera; family Cantharidae; genus Malthinus; species Malthinus flaveolus. The sequence continues at coordinate 3,776,321 of OX467287.1, read as the reverse complement.
TCGAAAATTACGCACTTTTGGAAAGAAGTGTTCCTATAAAAATAAAGTAGATTTAATTTCCTGCTTATTATTTTTCTTAGATTTTTTTCGTCAAACAAGCATTTCAGGTGCTAGGGCGTATTGAAGTTTAGTGTATATTATTATCTTACGTCTTTGGGTGCGTTTTAGCTCTTTTTTCAGTTTTTCGCTTATAACCTTAAAACTACACACTTTTTCTGAAAAGTGCTTCTATATTAAAGTAAACTACATCAAATTTTCTACAAATTATATTTGCTAAGAGTTTTCTTCTGGCAAACGGTTTAGGCGCTAAAGCTCGTTAAAGTTTGAAAAAATTTCCAAAATCGGTTAAAAACTGTTTTTTTTGTTTTCGCTTATAACTCGAAAATTACGCACTTTTGGAAAGAAGTGTTCCTATAAAAAATAAAGTAGATTTAATTTCCTGCTTATTATTTTTCTTAGATTTTTTTCGTCAAACAAGCATTTCAGGTGCTAGGGCATATTGAAGTTTAGTGTATATTATTATCTTACGTCTTTGGGTGCGTTTTAGCTCTTTTTTCAGTTTTTCGCTTATAACCTTAAAACTACACACTATTTCTGAAAAGTGCTTCTATATTAAAGTAAACTACATCAAATTTTCTACAAATTATATTTGCTAAGAGTTTTCTTCTGGCAAACGGTTTAGGCGCTAAAGCTCGTTAAAGTTTGAAAAAATTTCCAAAATCGGTTAAAAACTGTTTTTTTTGTTTTCGCTTATAACTCGAAAATTACGCACTTTTGGAAAGAAGTGTTCCTATAAAAAATAAAGTAGATTTAATTTCCTGCTTATTATTTTTCTTAGATTTTTTTCGTCAAACAAGCATTTCAGGTGCTAGGGCGTATTGAAGTTTAGTGTATATTATTATCTTACGTCTTTGGGTTCGTTTTAGCTCTTTTTTCAGTTTTTCGCTTGTAACTCGAAAACTACGCACTTTATAAGAATAGTTTTTCTATATGAAAATAAACTACATAAAATTTCTTACAAATTTTACATCAGAGGTTTTTTCCTCACACAAACGGTTTACGCGCTAGGTCACGTTAAAGTTTGTCAATAATTCCAAAATTGGCTAAAATACTGTCATCAGGTTTTTGCTTCTAACTCGAAACCTACGCACTTTTGGAGAAAATGTTTCTGTTTGGGTACGTTTTAGCTCTTTTTTCAGTTTTTTGCTTATAACCTTAAAACTACACACTTTTTCTGAAAAGTGCTTCTATATTAAAATAAACTACATCAAATTTCCTACAAATTATATTAGTTACGCGATTTCTTTAGACGAGCGGCTTAGACGCTAAAGCGCGTTAAAATCTGAGAAAATTCCAGAATCGGTTAAAAAACTGTTTTTTCCGTTTATCGCTTATAACTTGAAAATTAAGCACTTTTAGAGAAAAGCATTCCTATGCCAAAATAAATTACATTCAATTTTCTAAAAATTATTTATTTTTTATTTTTTTCGGCAAACGAACAGTTTAGGTGCTACAGCGCGTTTAAGTATAGTGCCTCGATAAGGGTGAATTTTTGAAGACGGCAGACACCTTTGAAGTCCTAACACCAAATTTTCTTCAATTTTTTTGTACTTTTTCGTTTAGTAAAAGCGCACACTGCCTCCCGGAAATGTTTAATAATTTTTGCATGACAAAGTTAGCGAAATCACCTCAATTTAAAGAAAAAGTAAAACTCGATAACGTAAGAATCGATTAGGGAGTCGATGGCATGAAGCGATGCCCGATAAAGAAATATTCAATTGTCGTGTTGAAAAACTCAAGTGTGCTTATCTGTAAATTTAGTATGAGATTAGAATTTAGTGCTGTGTAAACATTGGGTTGGTTTGAGAAAAGAATTGCTATAAAATCATTTATGTGCAGTGAAAAGATGCACGAGAGATGTTTCACGTTGAAGTCGTATTATCTAACATAAAAATTCAACCGTATAATATGTAATATCACATTTTCTTGAGGAAGATTTAAAAAAAATATAACTCCGTTCGAAAATATCAAGTTTTCCTCTAACAAAAGCATCTGTATGCATCTATTTTATAGCAATTCGATTTTATGCCTCAACAGTTATCTATCAAAAGTGATTTCTTTTTATATGAGCAACAATTTCCTATTTATTTTATTGTAAAATAAATTGCACGCCGTCCATTTTAGAAAAAAAAATAGTACGCAACAAAATATATATTTTTAATTAAAGAAGTTTAATTTTGAACAAATTAAGTTTTCTTATCGTTACCCCAATTTCTTTTATATATTATATCAGAAAGGAAAACGTAAAACTGTTAAGTAAGTTTTCTTATTCCTTCCTACCTTTGCTTTAAAATTAAATAAACTTTATGTTTTTCTTCAGTACTCAAGTCACGAACTTTTTTAAATTAGTTTTAGTACTCGAAAAAAAAACTTGAAATATAAATACAAAAAAAGTTTCCAACAAACAAATTTTTTCTACCAAAAGTTTACCTCAATTTATTTCTTGATTAATTGGGAGGTCTAAGTTTCATTTAGAGAGGAGGGGGATGATAGTTAGTGGGTACTATTAGGGTTTTACTTGTCACAAAGGCCGACTTAAAAATTTATTTTCAGTACTTTCAACAAGATCAGGCCATTTCTTCAGTACCGAGTCTCTTATAGAGCTTTTCAGATCTTGTGCTATATAGAGAGTTCTTCTCTCGGAGATTTTCATGTCTAGTGCCATCTTAAAGAGTGCCCTAGTAGTCTGGGGGTCTGTACCTTCTTATACAAAGTATTTTCTTTGCCATTTATAGCTTCTTCAGAACTTGCCGTCACTTCAGTGAGCTTGTCCTTCTATCAACCTGTGTCTTGCGCGACTTGTCTCTTTAGAACTATGAGGAACTTGTCTGTCACAAAAACAAATTCCGATCGATTCTTGAAATATCTTCCGAGCGTCCTTTTTGCTTATCTAGTGTGTAAGGGCGTTTCTGGCATTGCGTATAATCTCACAATCTCACAGAGCGTTAACTTAGTCATTTCTTCTTCAACGAGCTTAATTAAGACGTTGACTAAAAAGTTTACTTGTTCGGAGACGAAGTCGTACGTGTGCAGTTGCTCAGATAAAAAAAAATGAGGTAAAAACGACGCAATAAAAACTTTGTAATTAATAAAGAGCATTCCCTAAAGCTACTGCAAATGAAAGTCAAACATAAATAATTAATAATTAAAGTTTTTAGAGCTGCAATTAAATAAACAACTTTAACGTTCAAGTTTAATACTGTGTTATTGTACGTATAGGAAATAACGTGTGGCCAATTTGTCCGTTTTAGAGATCATAAAGGAATCGTTCTTGTTTTTTTGATTGTCATGGACAACCTAAAAGCTCGCAGTAAAAACAAATTTGATTGCCCCATCTATGCGTTATCCCTTTAGTCCCTTACGGTCAATTTGTTAAAATTCAAATTTGAAATCGGATGTTTTTAAATTAATCCGACTAGTGTCGTTTTTGTTTGTTTTCGTCCTTCTTTTGTTTAAAGGTGAATATTAAAAAAATTAATATTTGGTATTAGGATATAAAGTTTAATATAGGCGAATGTGGAAAATGGAAGTAAAACGGAACAAAAAGAAAATAAAGGTGTCGCGTACGTATAATGGGAAGTTGGGGCACGTGTGATCTACCATTAGACTGGCACAGGTCATTACCGGTAAACAGGATTTAATGGGGCAGAGGCGACAGTCTCATCAGTACCGCCTTTTTCACATAAATCTAACCGATAATGGTTACCAAAGTTGCTTTTGTATTACTATATTCCAATATTTCCAATAGTCGGATTCCTTTACAATTCAGATTTACATTAAAGCTATTCACAACTCGTGTTATTTATTACCAATTTGTGCTTTTGAGTTCTAAGTTAATACTCGATGGAAAATTTTTCCCACTACATACGAGGAGTTCTCGGAAATATCTAAGCCACGCCCTTCATTTCAGATTTTCTTTACGTTACAATACTGTGCCTCATAGACGAAAGATGCAAGCACTTTTATCATCTTGAGCGCGACCGAAACTAAAAGAGGGGGGGGGAGTTTGCATGTGATCAAGTGCTTTTGCTTAGTGAACATTTGTAAAACACTGAGCTGATCAGAAAAGTTTTCTGAAAGAATTGAAACTCATGAAGCTGTCAGTCGAAGTTTATGACACTTTTCAAGCGTATTTATGTCTTCCGAGTGAAAATTCATTTTACAGAAGGTTTATGGGCTTCTCTTCTCCCAGGTATGTCTACTGTGGGTTGTGGTTACTCTCGTCCAAACAAAGAGATATATAAAGTCTATAAAGTTCCATTCGAGATGTTTATTTGTAATTAATCAAAATTATTCGAAACATTTCCAGGGAGTTATTTTATACATCACAAACAACTAAACATTTAATTTATAAATATTTAGAAAATAACACCTCGCTAGAACGTATAAATGAAAAAACAATAGAAGCAATCAATTCGAAATTTGTTTGGTCGACTTATTCAGGATATCGGGTCAGATCGCAATAGAATACGCCCGTTGAATTTCAAATACGTCAATTCATTTGTTGGGGGAAAAATCTGCAAAAAAAAATTTTTTATACGAAATAATATACTGCGCACAGAACCGCGAATTATGATAAAATTATTTTTGTTCATATACTGTAAAAATAAAGTGGAAAAAAAAATTTTGTTCCCTCAAAAATCGTTTCCATTCGTTTGCTTATAGCCGAATAATTTATAAACTCGGTGTAAAAGTGTTTGATAAATTTTTAAATTAAATCACGAAACCTTCATTAAATGTACAAATATGTAATTGAATGAGATTTTTTTTTGTTTTTTTAGCCGGATTCTCTCAGTCGGTTTGTTGAAATTTGCTAATCGTGTTGAACTTACGCGATTACAAAATCGAAAATTGGTAGTGTAAGTTGTTTAACCACTATGTAGATTGTTAATGCGATAATTTTCTAAATAGGGCGTAATTATTTTACGCGTTAGATTACTGTAGTTAAATATTAAAATAATTGAGTATAATTTATGCGCTCGTAATAAATTGTACGAGGGATTGATTTCGTATTGATGTATATTAGTTTGACGTCAAAGCTCGACGTAACCGATAATTGAATGCTACATTACATGCACTATGTAACAACCCGGAGTTCACTAATACAGTCGTCAGATTCGAGACAAAGGAATTTATGTAAAACAGTACAAGGCTCCCTTAAAACTGAACTGGAAGAAGTTTACGTCTTATTTGATGTTTTTTTTGTTCTTAGCATTTATTTGCTAATGTTACAAGTACAAAGAGGGATACGAAATTCATCACATCATCACATAGAAATAAATTCAGTTTACAACTAAGAACCCAACTTTATATGTAAAATTATTACAATACTGGACGAATTGGAAATTTGGAGAGCTTCGTAAATGTAAATTAAATTGCTATAAAATTTCTACGTCTTGCGCCGCTTTCATCTTCTCAGCGTAGAGCATATTCTAACTTCCTTACTCCTGAGACACTAATAATAGTTCGGGAATCACTTTTACTTTATTTTTTAACGATGCAGGCTGAAATAACATTGCAAATGAGAATAAAACCGACCTTTTGCCACTCCAAAGTGGCAGCATTAACTTGGGGTGTCTCGAGAAAGGTGGGTGTTTGCTCTTTTTTCGGTTATAACTCGAAAACTACTCGCTTTATGAGGAAAGAGCTTCTATATGAATATAATCCACATCAAGTTTCCTACAAATTGTATCCTTAGGTTTTTTCTTCAGACAATTCGTTTAGGCGCTAAAACGCGCTAAGTTTGTAAAAGATTTCAAAATCTGCCGATATACTGTTTTATCGGCTATAACTCGAAAACTACGCACTTATAGAGGAAGATGCTTCTAAACGATTATAATCTAAATTAAATTTCCTACACATAATATCCTTTAGGTTTTATCTTCCACAAGCGGTTTAGACGCTAGAGCGCATTAAAGTTGGACAATAATTTCAAAATCTCCCAAAAACTGTATTATCGGCTATAACTCGAAAACTACGCACTTGTATAGAAAAGTGCTTCTATAGTAATATAATCTACCTCAATTTTCCTACAAATGCTATCTCTTAGTTTTTTTCATATAAACGGTATAGGCGCTAGCGCGCGTTAAAGTTTGACAAAAACTCCAAAATCTCTCAAAAATTGTATTATCGGCTATAACTCGAAAGTTACGCACTTCTATAGAAAGATACCTCTATAGTAATATAATCTACATCAATTTATCCACACATTATATTTCTTAGATTTTTTCTTCAGACAAGCGGGTTAGGCGCTAGAGCGCGTTAAAAATTGTCAATAATTTCAAAATCTGCTTCAATACTGTTTTATCGGTTATAGCTCAAAAACTTCGCACTTCTATAGAAAACGCTTTTATAGTAATATAATCTAAATAAATTTTCTTACAAATGATATTTTTTAGGTTTTTTCTCCAGACAACCGGTTTAGGCGCTAGAGTGCGTTAGAGTTTGACAAAAGTTCCAAAATCTCTTAAAAACCGTTCTATCGGTTCTAACTCGAAAACTACGCACTTCTATAGAAAATCAATCAAATTTTCTGCAACTTACACCTTTCTAGTTTTGTTCTTCAGACAACCGGTTTAGGCACTAGAGCGCGTTAAAATTTGTTAAAAATTCTAAAATCTCTCAAAAACTGTATTATCGGTTATAACTCTAAAACTACCCACTTCTATAGAAAGATACTTCTATATTAGTATAATATACATCAAATTTTCTACAAGTTATATTTTTTAGGTTTTTTTCTTTAGACAACCGGTTTAGGCGCTAGAGCGCGTTAAAGTGTGATTAAAATTCCAAAATCTGCCAAAAAGTGTTCCTGTTTGTTATATCGGTTATAACTCCAGAACTACGCACTTTTAGAGAAACGTGTTTCTACACAAAAATAAAGTACATTAAATTTCTTACAAATTATTTCTCTTAAATCTCTTTCATAAAATGAACAGTTTAGGTACTATAGCTCTTTGAAGTTTAATGTACATGGGTGTAGCCTCTCCGGAACGCAGAGTGCAGATAGACAAACTAGTAGTAGGTTCCGAACCACTGAAGAGTGACTAAATAATAAGTTATGGCTACTCCTCGTTTTTGGGTCTACAGAAAAATTTTAGAAGTCTTCTCTCACGCTTACTTAAACCACTTAACCCTGTAGTGCCTGCCCCTACTCCTTCTACAGCAGGGGATATTCAGCAAATGTTATGAAGTATATGGGTACGTGTGGAGATAAGTTTAGTTTTTTAAATATTTGAGCCAGGGCCTGATTCTACAGTCTGATTTGGTAGGTGTTTTGTAGTTTTGCAACTTCTGCTTCGGTTATTGGATTTTTTAGTTCTTCATTCTATTGTGTTTGTGACACATATCACACAAATTGTAGTAGAAGGAACCTAAAGCTTAAATATTCCACAATAACCCAAAAATTCCTCATATTCTTAAGGATCCACCCTGTATTTTGGTCGAAACTGATCTGATTTTTGGTATCTTACCTCTACTGCTAATGTAAAGCAATACGAACTGTTAAACATACGCGTTTGTTACGAATCGGTGAACATTAAAAAAAAAGTTTTAATACTAGTAGGTACTCAATGAAGCTAAAAGGATTTTCCCACAAAATAATTTCCAATAGCAAACTTGTTTAAAAAATTATAGGAGTACATTTGTGTATAAAAATAAAAAAGAGAGCGCTTTTTAAATTGTTTATCCGGAGGTTTGTTGAGCTGCAATTAGCCCCTTGATCTCTTTGTGAACGATTCGAACTTTTTTGAAAAAGTTTTTAAAAACTAATACTCCGTGTAGAAGCGAATTAATGGAAAATATAAAAATTTAATCGCAGTGAAAAATTTAATTTACGTTTAAAATACCGACAAGTCTATTAATGCTTAAAGTTGAACGCTTTACATGTTAGTAACGTATTAGTAAAGTTGACAAACCATGCACTTGCATTAAATTTTGCTTTTGGGATTTACAAAGTGCATCCAAGTTGGCAGAGAAGATTACAGCTTTAAAATTACCATATTCAATTTTTAGCAAAACCTTATTAAAGAGGTTTTCGCGAAAACCGGGCCAACCTTTTTTTTTACTAATAACAACAATAAAATGGTAATTCAAATCAAGACTTTATTTAGTTAACGTTAATAATAGATGTGTTAATTCAGTTTCCGGCTGTATGTGCTTGGGTTTGGGTATTAATGTTGGTTTTGAGGTTAATTCGAATTTCTGATTTTGATATTGAACTGTCAGTTTTATGATGAGTTCGTACCGTAGATAATTATTGTTGGACATTACGTATTACAATATTCTCTCCTAAACCATTTATTTTGTACAGGGGTGTTTTTGCAAGGGGTGTACAAGTTTTTAACAAGCCTGTGCACACGAGGGTTCAAGGTTTATCTAAAGTGACGTAAAGCTTACGTACAGAATCGTTTGTAGAATTTAAATCTAGATCTAGATTAAATTTTTACCTAAACTCTCTTTGTAATAAACTTAGAAGTGGTGTCAAATTGCGGCAACACCCCATACTCCACTAGCAGGTGAGTTCTGACCTTAAGAGGAATAGGCGTTTATGTGGTTGCCTCACTTTTAGGGGAGTCTAGCCACTAAACTAAACTGTATCTACTAAAACAATGCCGAATCCTAAAATAATAATATTTTCTTTAGCCTTTGACTGGCCCTGTATGGAAAAAAGAATTGTTGGAAACTTTCTGCAAATAACCCGAAATTAAATTTAACGAAATGTAGCGTTCCATTGTAAGCTCTCGTGTTACGACACGTTTGGTTTGAAATTCACAATAATAAACAATTTCCTGAAAGAGTTTTCAGTTTCCCCAAAATATAATTTGATGCCATTAAAGCTTATTTTGGTAATGAATTTGTTTCAATGTACGCATAGAATTTGATAACAACAACTCGATTAAACTTTGCGAATTATTTACAAAATCGATTTTAAATCAAAAACATCCCTCTATTTATTAGTTATATTGTGTAAAAGTACTACACCTTTCTCAATACTGGAAGAGTGGAACTTGTACAGAAATTCGAGGAAAAAATTTAATTTGTGGTTTATTTAATTAAATTTTTGTGTATATAAACCGATAGGACCAAACTAAATGAGAATTGGTTTGCGGCTAAAATGTTCATTATTCCTATTCTGTACGCGTACGCGTAAACATTTTTAGGTTCTATTTAAGTGGGTGGTTTCCCGCAATGAAATTAACGTTACTAATTATAAAAGATACGCTTTTGATTAATTGGCAATTAATAATCAATTAAACTTGGTCGAATTTTTAATAAATGGTAGAGTTTTTAGTAAATATTGTTTGAAGTTTTTAATTAATGCTGATTCAAGGTTACTTTAAGGGATGAAAATGTGGTTTATTTCGATTGTTTTACTCGGTCTCTACATTTTGGCTCTTTTTAAACGAATTTATTTTAAAAATTACCAAATTATTGTAAAGTTTTCTGCAGAATATTTACTTTGGAGTCCAAGGCACCTGAACGATTTCAAAATTTTGAAGTTTGCGTTTTCGACTTGGAACCGCTTGTATATTGATAAGTAAGCTAGTAAGCGCAAACTGGTTAGAAACCTTTTTTGTAGAGCAGAAAATTTTCTACAAAAAAGTCTAAGGCCAATCCATTCTAATACTAATAGGTTTGGACCTACAGTCGTCCAAATGCGGACGCGTTGTTTTTCGCGTGAAATTAGAATTTAACCCGACTTAATTAGAAATCGAAAAACAATAGGCACCTGGAGAATCTGGAAGAACTCATGGAGGATATAGATACTTTAAAGAAATTTTTAATCATTTTTCATTGCTCTAAAAACGATATTTTTCGCGAAAATGGTCTATTTTGTTGAAGGTCTGCATTTAAAGATTTTGATTTTTGCGTTTTTAACCTTGAACCGCTTGTATATTGATAAGTAAGCTAGCTAGGACAAAATGGTAAAGAAACTTTTTTGTAGAGCGGACAATTTTTTACAAAAAAGTCCTGGACAAGTCGATTCTCAGACTCATAGGTTTGGCCCTAGAGTTGTCCAAATGCGAGCGCCCAAATCCTTGATTTTTGCGCGTAGCGCGAATTTGAAATTGGCTGGGTCTTAATTGTAAATTGAAAAACAGTAGGCACCTCGAGAATATGGAAAAACTCATAGAGAATTTGGATACTTTAAAGACATTTTTAATCAACTTTCATTGCTTCAAACGTTTTTTTTGTAAATAGAGGCATTTTTCGTTGAGCGTCTGCATTTCAAAATTTTGAAGTTTGCGTTTTCGACCTTGAACCGCTTGTACATTCAAAAGTAAGCTAGTAAGAGCAAAATGGTAGATAACCTTTTTTGTAGAGCGGAAAATTTTCTACAAAAAAGTTTTAGACAAGTCTGTTTTCATACTCATAGGCTTGGCCTTAGAGTTGTCCAAGTGCGAGCGCCCAAGTTCTTGATTTTCGCGCGAAGCGCGAGTTGGAAATTTGCCCTGAGCCTTAATTGGAAATTGAAAAACCATTGACTCCTGGAGAATCTGGAAAAACTCATAGAGGATCTGGATGCTTTAAGGAAATATTAAGTCATTTTTCATTGCTCCAAACGATCTTTTTAGCAAACAGGGTTTTTTTTCGTTGAGGACCTGCACTAATTTTGAAATTAACAAGTTTTGCGTTATAAAAAGATGTAATGTGCGCTGTGCGTTTAATATTGAGCAGTGGCGGCCCATAAATTTTAAAATTTAGGAGGCTTAAGAAATACCGCCGAGCGGAGCGAGGTCAAGAACGCGTCGTAGGTTTCTTTCAAGGGGCGTGGCCTAATTTAACTGGTTTTTGTGAAAATTTTATTTTGTTTAAATTTCACCAACGCTGGTCATGTGCGCCGTGCGCTTAATATTGAGTATTGAGATTTATATATTACTCAGAACAGCTTCTTGGACGGCTTTATTTAGCGACTAGACCACAACTAATGGATTTTCGACGATATTAGGTGGAAATGGCGTTAAGGTGATAGATCTCTGGTAGGTAAAGGTTTAGTTCACTCTAAAGTTGTTCTTTGATTTTATGTTTGTTACGAAACTATGATTTTCAAAATGATGACGTACCTTTGACTCGATTTACTTTGATAATGAATATGTGAAGTAACACACGTGCCTAAAACTTAAATTTACATAAACTCTTACTGTAAGCGAGAGGTAGCACCTTTCCGTTAGGTATAAATGCTTTTTGGGACTTCGCAGTCCCACACGTGAATACATTTCGCTTTGTAGGCACCTTTTCTTATAAAGGGGGCGAACGGTGGTAGACTTGCCGAAAAAGTGTAAAAATTTTGGTCTAATATTTTTACAGCTCTTTCGTCGTTGTTTTAATTTAAGGGGATGGTTTAGGATTAGAAATTAATTGTTTAATACGAGTCGTAGAGATATTTAAAAAAATGTTCGTTATAAATAAACGTAAACCGACATCAAAAAGCGCGATAATGTCAGCAATTTATCTCGTCAGATGCAGAGGAGTCCTTTATGTTCTGTTTTTAGTATTAAATTGTTCCCTGTGGCAAAACTAGTGTGGCTTTGTGCTGTTATCTTGAATATTCAGGTTAACAGCTTGTCCACTACGCTATCCCGGATTAGATACCATAATAACAATTTATGTAAACCTTTTTAAACCTAATCTGTCCGAAAGTATCGTTCACTAAAATCTGAAAGAAATTAATTAGAAATATTTTGAGGCGAAAATTTTTTAAAAATTCTAATAAAGTTTAACCACCACCCACAAATACCCACTACACCTAGCTCTACCATCATTTCAATTTAACGAAGGCGAGCTTTTAAAGCTCAAAACTTTTAATACGTACAACAGTTTAAAAGTCACGACATTTTGTAATTCGATAGTTGGAGTTCTGCATTTTATTTCGAAAATCCATCAATAAATTTTCAAGTTATCAAAGTTGACGCTTTTAAGCTTATTTATTGTTACTTGACAAGATTAGTTTTTAACTTTTTTGCCAACATCGATTATTTTCGCTTGCGATTTTTCTTTTACACACCTCTTCCGATTTTCGACTTTTTCATATATTAATCTACTCTAACATTTCCCTTTTTTTGACACTTTGATATATTCTATCAACATGTTTAAATCTTATTAACTTTCTTTTTCTATACAAGCAGACAATGTGATATGTGGGCTTTTTTTGGTTCGGCTTTGCTGAAGCTTCACAAATTTTTTTAGGGCTTGTAACGTAATTTTATATTGCTTACGTAGTATATAGTCTTACTACTAAAAATGCAATAAACTTATTTTATTAAATCTATCGCCTATCATAGTTTTCTCATCAGTTCTTTTCGACAGACCCAACCAGACTCTCGCTTATTGGTACTCGATGGAGAAACCTTCACGTCACTAAACTTTTCCTACTAAATTTTGTTTAAATAATATAATAAGTAGATGTTAAGTGTTGTAGAAATAATTTTCTTATTAAACTGAGACCAAAGGCGCCCTACTAGCACAAAGGGGGAGGGCGGAAAGAAATTGGCCTCCTTTTACTAAAAATTTTTTTTAAACTTCCCTGTATCTATTGGCCCAGTTCCTACAAAAAATTACCAACAGTTATAGGCGCGTATATTTAAGTAAAAGTGAGAATTGGCTCCTAAAGTTTGATTGGTGTAGATTCGTGGATGTCATGTGTGAATATGTTTCTTTGTGGAGAGTGACCTACACCTCTGAGGGCAATTTTGATACTCTGGGAGTAACTTGTGGAATTAATTACAAATTTAATTTACGAAACCACCCATTTTGAACTTGAGCTCGCTCGAGCCTTACAAATATTTTTTTAATTCTTTTTTAGCTTACAATTTTATGTTTTTTTATGTAAAATATTACTGTTAAAAGGAGTATAAATAAAAATGTGTATAATTGTTTTAAAATTAAGTGTGAGAAAACAGTAGCTTAATGAGAGTCGCAAACCTTTTGTTTCAATAATTTATATAAAAAAAACACAAAGCTAATTGGTAAATAAGCTCGCGAATGTTGTCGATAAAGTCATTGTTTTTAAACCTTCTTTTACACAAAAAACCACATAGTTATGTATAAATTATACTAATGCATTTTTAACAAAATGCGTGCAAATAATCATCATCATTTTCTCGGAGAAGAATTTTTTATAAATTTCTTCATAAAATTGATTTAATTCTCTCATAACTGTCTAAAGCTCTTATTCCTTTTTACATTAATGCCGGTTTGGTATTCGAAGCCATCTTATATTAATGTGAAGTTGATCTTTAAGTAGGCTACTAAAGGTTTGCTACGTGCTTTTGCTCAAGACCTGCTTTGATTAACGAGCTGGATATTTGGAGTGACGACCTCACATTCACAGCCGCAGAATATTACAATTCAATACCCAAACTACCAAACCCAAGATAAAGCTCTAAGGTCAATTATTATCTATTGTTAACGCAATTATCTATCAAATACGCCCTCTGCTTATAATTTATTCGTCCGTTTGTTCTATTAAGTTTGGAAAAATTTTACTCAACTACGCCACTGGGATTAATGTAACGCCACTCAGAAACATAAGTAATTAAGTTTAAGGGTTTTATTGCTCGACATAAAAAATTTATTTACTTATTTTGGTTTAAGTAAATTTTATTGTTAATAAACACGACGACGTTTAAGTAATTTAATTAAATTTCCCCACCGACTTTGTTACCAATTTCTGCTTAGTTGACTAAAAATTATTTGTTTTGAGCTTTCTACCTTCCGATGGAAACAAAAGGGAAAACTTGAATATTTAGGGTTGAGGTACGCGGACTCAAAGGATGAGAGCAGAATAATTTTCGATTACAAGATAGTTAAATGAGCCTGATTTGTTATACAGGCTTAAAGATGGGTTAAAATTGGGCCAATAGTGCGCGTTCTTAGGTCAGGAAGCAAAAATAGGCTTAAACTTCGATTTATGACTAAACTTAAAATTAAGGTTTAAAGGTCAAGTGTTAAACACAACAGGATCGACCTGTAGGATCAATAAGTTTAGGATGTAAATTCAATTTTTATTTTCGAAGCAATCTGATGCTTATTAGCGTTTCAACGGCTTTTAAACGATGGGATAAAAAATGCAAAAATATTAAAATAAATTACAGAAGCTTAAATAACATTTAAAACGTCCCCATATATGGCCATTTATAGTAAAATGTGTCAGTAAACTGATATTAAAATTTAAATAATTAAATAAAATTTCTTAATTAATTTTTTTTTTATTCCAGGAAAGGATAATTCAGAAAGGTGAAACTGTTGGAAGCTCGGCTTGAAAAGGTGAGTTATTTTTGAATACTAATTACTTCGTATACTACGTTTGTAATTACAAGTCGAACTTATGTATTAACCGGGATCAGAACTGCATTCTTGAAGAACACTTAAAACTTGGCTGCATTCGGATAAAAACTTGTTTAGCCCTGGTATAGCGTTTTGCACCTGCTCGCCCCTTTATGTAATAATACGATGGTCGGAGATTGATCATTGAACTGAAATTTCTTCCCTATTCTCTATTCTATTCACTACCTGCGTGAATTAACGACGAAAACACCTGCCATTACACAAATAGTATTTTAAATGCACTTGTTCTAACTGGAGGGATGCTCTGCTCGATTTTTTTAAATGTTTTTAGTAACGTCCTGGTTTTAAACCGTTTGATATATTATATCTCTCAAATCTCTGTTAGTACCTAAGCTCTTTAAATATTATTACTATCGTAACGATTCAAATTATTAATGTTTGAAGGGATTTGGTTAAAATACTTGAAATTCCAGCTTTACTGCAAGTGCAGATTGCATTACATGTGTTTGTCAATTTCACATTCAAGTGATGACAGTTGTGGCTTTCGAAATACGAAACTAGCGACTGTTTCTGTGAACACATATTAAATTGTGTTGTTTCATTAATGTCTACTTTGAGTGAAATATCATATTATAGGAAATTTCGATTTGGGCCTTCAATTTCTATTTACATACAGTATGACATATGTACACAAGGTGGCTCTAATGAGGCAATGTACTCTACAAACATAATAAAGTCGCCGTCATACTCCAAATTGTATTCCTAAATAGAGTAGTTCTTCGAAGCTGCGTTACATTGTACAAAAATATATATTTTCCTAAAGAAAATACGTCAATACGTGACAATATTGAATATATTTCTACGTTTCTCGAGTCTCACTAAGATAACTCTGTATAGACTAACTTGACATAATTTAAACTTCTCATGAAAAGTGGAGAGCATAAAATTAGCTATTGGTACCATCCACAACAATTACGTTAGCTCCGATAGTTTTCGTATAAAGGGCATGAACGTCCAAGACGACACTTCTAATATTGACTCTTTCATTTATCTCCCTAAGATAACTCTGTATAGATTAACTTGACATTATTTTTACTTCTCACGAAAAGTGAAGAGCATAAAATTAGCTATTAGTACCATCAACAACAATTACGTTAGCTCCGATATATTTCGTATAAAGGGCATGAACGTCCAAGACGACACTAATAATATCGACTCTTTCATTTCAGGCGACTCTCCCTAAGATAACTCTGTATATATTAACTTGACATTATTTTTACTTCTCACTGAAAGTGAAGAGCATAAAATTAGCTATTGGTACCATCCACAACAATTACGTTAGCTCCGATAGTTTTCGTATAAAGGGCATAAACGTCCAAGACGACACTAATAATATCGACTCTTTCATTTCAGGCGACTCTCCCTAAGATAACTCTGTATAGATTAACTTGACATTATTTTTACTTTTCACGAAAAGTGAAGAGCATAAAATTAGCTATTGGTACCATCAACAACAATTACGTTAGCTCCGATAGTTTTCGTATAAAGGGCATGAACGTCCAAGACGACACTTATAATATCGACTCTTTCATTTCAGGCGTCTCTCCCTAAGATAACTCTGTATATATTAACTTGAAATTATTTTTACTTCTCATGAAAAGTGAAGAGCATAAAATTAGCTATTGGTACCATCCACAACAATTACGTTAGCTCCGATAGTTTTCGTATAAAGGGCATGAACGTCCAAGACGACACTAATAATATCGACTCTTTCATTTCAGGCGACTCTCCCTAAGATAACTCTGTATAGATTAACTTGACATTATTTTTACTTCTCACGAAAAGTGAAGAGCATAAAATTAGCTATTGGTACCATCAACAACAATTACGTTAGCTCCGATAGTTTTCGTATAAAGGGCATGAATGTCCAAGACGACACTTATAATATCGACTCTTTCATTTCAGGCGTCTCTCCCTAAGATAACTCTGTATATATTAACTTGACATTATTTTTACTTCTCATGAAAAGTGAAGAGCATAAAATTAGCTATTGGTACCATCCACAACAATTACGTTAGCTCCGATAGTTTTCGTATAAAGGGCATGAACGTCCAAGACGACACTTATAATATCGACTCTTTCATTTCAGGCGTCTCTCCCTAAGATAACTCTGTATATATTAACTTGACATTATTTTTACGTCTCATGAAAAGTGAAGAGCATAAAATTAGCTATTGGTACCATCCACAACAATTACGTTAGCTTCTGATAGTTTTCGTATAAAGGGCATGAACGTTCAAGACGACACTTATAATATCGACTCTTTCATTTCAGACGACTCTCCCTAAGATAACTCTGTATAGATTAACTTGACATTATTTTTACTTCTCACGAAAAGTGAAGAGTATAAAATAAGCTATTAGTACCATCAACGACAATTACGTTAGCTCCGATAGATTTCGTATAAAGGGCATGAACGTCCAAGACGACACTAATAATATCGACTCTTTCATTTCAGGCGACTCTCCCTAAGATAACTCTGTATATATTAACTTGACATTATTTTTACTTCTCACTGAAAGTGAAGAGCATAAAATTAGCTATTGGTACCATCCACAACAATTACGTTAGCTCCGATAGTTTTCGTATAAAGGGCATAAACGTCCAAGACGACACTAATAATATCGACTCTTTCATTTCAGGCGACTCTCCCTAAGATAACTCTGTATAGATTAACTTGACATTATTATTACTTTTCACGAAAAGTGAAGAGCATAAAATTAGCTATTGGTACCATCAACAACAATTACGTTAGCTCCGATAGTTTTCGTATAAAGGGCATGAACGTCCAAGACGACACTTATAATATCGACTCTTTCATTTCAGGCGTCTCTCCCTAAGATAACTCTGTATATATTAACTTGAAATTATTTTTACTTCTCATGAAAAGTGAAGAGCATAAAATTAGCTATTGGTACCATCCACAACAATTACGTTAGCTCCGATAGTTTTCGTATAAAGGGCATGAACGTCCAAGACGACACTAATAATATCGACTCTTTCATTTCAGGCGACTCTCCCTAAGATAACTCTGTATAGATTAACTTGACATTATTTTTACTTCTCACGAAAAGTGAAGAGCATAAAATTAGCTATTGGTACCATCAACAACAATTACGTTAGCTCCGATAGTTTTCGTATAAAGGGCATGAATGTCCAAGACGACACTTATAATATCGACTCTTTCATTTCAGGCGTCTCTCCCTAAGATAACTCTGTATATATTAACTTGACATTATTTTTACTTCTCATGAAAAGTGAAGAGCATAAAATTAGCTATTGGTACCATCCACAACAATTACGTTAGCTCCGATAGTTTTCGTATAAAGGGCATGAACGTCCAAGACGACACTTATAATATCGACTCTTTCATTTCAGGCGTCTCTCCCTAAGATAACTCTGTATATATTAACTTGACATTATTTTTACGTCTCATGAAAAGTGAAGAGCATAAAATTAGCTATTGGTACCATCCACAACAATTACGTTAGCTTCTGATAGTTTTCGTATAAAGGGCATGAACGTTCAAGACGACACTTATAATATCGACTCTTTCATTTCAGACGACTCTCCCTAAGATAACTCTGTATAGATTAACTTGACATTATTTTTACTTCTCACGAAAAGTGAAGAGTATAAAATAAGCTATTAGTACCATCAACGACAATTACGTTAGCTCCGATAGTTTTTGTATAAAGGGCATGAACGTCTAAGACAACACTTATAATATCGACTCTTTCATTTAAGGCGTTTCTCCCTAAGATATCTCTGTATAGATTGACTAGACGTTATTTTTGTTTTAATAAAAAGTGTAGGGAATAAAATTAGCTATAGGTACCATTAACAACATTTGCATTAGCGTCTATAGTTTTCGTGCATGAACGTGCAAGACGACACTTCTAATTTTGACTCTTAGATTTAAGGAGTCTTTCTCTAAGATACCTCTGTATAGATTAACTTGACATTATTTTTACTTCTCATAAAAGTGTAGAGCATAAACTTAGCTATTGGTACCATCAACAACATTTACGTTAACTCCGATAGTTTTCGTATAAAGGGCATGAACGTCCAAGACGACACTTATAATATCGACTCTTTCATTTCAGGCGTCTCTCCCTAAGATAACTCTGTATATATTAACTTGACATTATTTTTACGTCTCATGAAAAGTGAAGAGCATAAAATTAGCTATTGGTACCATCCACAACAATTACGTTAGCTTCTGATAGTTTTCGTATAAAGGGCATGAACGTTCAAGACGACACTTATAATATCGACTCTTTCATTTCAGACGACTCTCCCTAAGATAACTCTGTATAGATTAACTTGACATTATTTTTACTTCTCACGAAAAGTGAAGAGTATAAAATAAGCTATTAGTACCATCAACGACAATTACGTTAGCTCCGATAGTTTTTGTATAAAGGGCATGAACGTCTAAGACAACACTTATAATATCGACTCTTTCATTTAAGGCGTTTCTCCCTAAGATATCTCTGTATAGATTGACTAGACGTTATTTTTGTTTTAATAAAAAGTGTAGGGAATAAAATTAGCTATAGGTACCATTAACAACATTTGCATTAGCGTCTATAGTTTTCGTGCATGAACGTGCAAGACGACACTTCTAATTTTGACTCTTAGATTTAAGGAGTCTTTCTCTAAGATACCTCTGTATAGATTAACTTGACATTATTTTTACTTCTCATAAAAGTGTAGAGCATAAACTTAGCTATTGGTACCATCAACAACATTTACGTTAACTCCGATAGTTTTCGTATAAAGGGCATGAACGTCCAAGACGACACTTATAATATCGACTCTTTCATTTCAGGCGTCTCTCCCTAAGATAACTCTGTATATATTAACTTGACATTATTTTTACGTCTCATGAAAAGTGAAGAGCATAAAATTAGCTATTGGTACCATCCACAACAATTACGTTAGCTCCGATATTTTTCGTATAAAGGGCATGAACGTTCAAGACGACACTTATAATATCGACTCTTTCATTTCAGACGACTCTCCCTAAGATAACTCTGTATAGATTAACTTGACATTATTTTTACTTCTCATAAAAAGTGAAGAGCATAAAATTAGCTATTAGTACCATCAACAACAATTACGTTAGCTCCGATAGTTTTTGTATAAAGGGCATGAACGTCCAAGACGACACTTCTAATATCGACTCTTTCATTTAAGGCGTTTCTCCCTAAGATATCTGTGTATAGATTGACTTGACGTTATTTTTGTTTTAATAAAAAGTGTAGGGAATAAAATTAGCTATAGGTACCATTAACAACATTTGCATTAGCGTCTATAGTTTTTGTGCATGAACGTGCAAGACGACACTTCTAATTTTGACTCTTAGATTTAAGGAGTCTCTCTCTAAGATAGATCTCTATAGATTAACTTGACATTATTTTTACTTCTCATAAAAGTGTAGAGCATAAAATTAGCTATTGGTACCATCAACAACATTTACGTTAGCTCCTATAGTTTTCAATTAAAGAACATGCACCCTTCCATTTAAGGCGTTTCTCCCTAGTATAGACTAACTTGACATTACTTTTGCTTATTGTAAAAATGTAGAACATGAAATTAGGCGTTGGTGGATACGTTAGCTGTTACAGTTATCGTAGAAAAACAAATGTTATTTTGCTCGTGTGACTTTTTAGAAATATTAATATCATTTTCTCACGACTTTGTCTTCTTTAACATTTTAGCACAGTGCGTTCAACAAACACTATGAACAAATAACATTAGACTACTTAGTAGTTTTAACTTATAACGAATATGATAACTAATGACACTTAAATTACAAGTGTTAACACCTCAATTTTTGTTTAAGTTTAAAGGAATTAGTAAATAGATATAATACGAAAGAGCTTTTAAAAATTACAGCCCACATTATTTGTTTTGCAGATTGTTGCTGTGTTGCTGATTATCCCTGTTTGTGTAATATTTTAGGAAAGAAAAATAGAGGTAATTTTATTTTTAAATTGCAATAAATTTTTGGTTCTTTTAAAATTTATACTTTCGGTGTGTTTTTAAAATATAGGTTATGTTATGTTGCAGTTTATCACTAATTCCCGTACTTTTTTTTAAAAAACGAGAACATCAAAGTTCTTTTCCTCTCTTCCTTTTAGGTTTACTTTTTTGTATTTTATGAGCTTTAACCTACCGTATATCGTTTTACATGTAATTTATTAGACTTTACATTTTTGTGTAATGCATAAACAAACCTAAACAGAATTAGGTATTTGCGAATTTGAGTTCAATTAGTTTTAAAACGTCGTACATAAGGTTGTATAGGTACTAAAACTAAAACAAGTGCTATTTGTGTACTATGAAAATGGAGAAGAGTGTATAAGCCATTTTATTGTTAGGTCAAATAAACATTGTTTTAAAATGGGAAAATTGTGTAGTGCTGCTTTTAAATAATATTTTTTAGCTGTTTAAGAGCCTCTATCTCTTTTTATATTTTTTTCTTTGTTAATGCAGAATCTTGTCGATGCTTCTACCTATACCTTATATCTTTCGTTCACCATTGCTTTACTTGATCTCTTCGTTGATCTTTTATCTGTCGGAACTGCTCTCAGGTTCGTGTAAATGTTAACTGTGAGTTACCTACCTATACATAATGTTTTCACCACATCCCACTACTCCGTAGTCTGTACGCATCTCTCAAAAACTCTTATTAAGTCGCTTTCTGTTTTCTTATTTGCTGTTTTGGTAATCTGAAGATTAAAGTCCCCTGAAGACGACTTCTGTGTCGTAGTACATATATTACATTGTCAACTCAATTTATTAACATAAAATAACCAGATAAGGAATAAACGTTTTGTCGGAACACCTACGCGAACATCATCACTGAATAATTCCCTATGTAATTCCTATAAATTTAAATTCAACGTCCAAAATTAAGAAAGAAGTAATAATAAACGAAACCAACGAAAAGCTAAAATAAATCATTTTATAAAGTAAAACTATCTTGTGGTAATATTGCTATTATTTATATGTCCTTTAACTTAGTATAAAATACAGTTATGCTGGTAGGTTGACACTTAAATAAGGTGAAATCACTTTACACGAATTTAGGATTTAAGTGGGCTTTTTATATATCTTTCTACTTTTTGAATTATATTATGGTAATGTGGTTAAACAGTCTCCCACGCATTTTTTGTTAGAGCTAAACGACTGATAAATACCTTAAGTACGTAATTAAGAATTGCGTAATCTAATATTTGCTAAAAACAAAGTTAGAGCCGAATCTCATTAATGAAATTTCTTCTTAAGTACTAATTTAATTTTTTCCGTTATACAATTTGTTTCTTTTGCATAAAATGGCTATTTTTGTTCTAATAAAAATGGCATTACTGACCTCTTTTATTTATTTGGATGAAAAATAGAAGAGCTATTAAATTTGTGTTTAAATTGTTAAATATTCAATTTAACTTAATGTAAGTTTGCTGTGTAATGACATAAGTTCATTCAGATATGATCACTGAAGCCCACGCTTTCAAAACAGTTGACAATTAAATCGAGAATCTTAAATATATTGACCTGTAGTGTAATTAATAGTATTAAATATTAATGCTTTACTTACTTTACTTTATGAATGGGTTTAGATTTCTAAATGGTTCATATTTTTATTTCAAAGCTCATAAGCTCTCTATACTAAACATTAATATAAGTTTCTGCAGTTATACTACAAAATCCACGTACAAAGTCATAGTTTCGGTACTGACTTTTGTATTCAATAGGTTGATATAGGTGCACGTCTCTCCCACACATATTTATACACTTTGATATTAACTTGATGTCGCGTTGAAATTGGTAATTGTAAACATTATAGAGTCTAGAATTAGCTATCGGAACAACCGTTGCCAAAAATCACTTTAGCTTCGTTAGTTACAGGGGATAACTAAATAAAAGAGCAACATTGTCTCTAATGACTTTTAGATCTCTCTCAAACATATCTTTTAAAGAGGTATCCCTTTTTTATTTTGTCTCTGATGGAAATTGTAAAGTCTAGAATTAGCTATCGGAACCATTTCTAAAAGTTACTTTAGCTACTTTATTTACCGTGGATGACTAAATTCAACAGCAGCATTATCTCTGTAATGACTATTGGATGTCTCTTAAATATAACTCGTTAACGAGGCACTTGACGTTAATTTTATTTCTAATGGAAATTGCTGAGCCTAGAATTATCTATCTGAATCATTACCAAAATTACTTTAGGTACTATATTTACTGTGGCTAACCAAATTCAACGGCAGCAATGTCTCTGCAATGACTTTTAGATCTATGAAAATTTTAGAGTCTAAAATTAGCTATCTGAACCATTTCTAAAAGTTACTTTAGCTACTTTATTTACCGTGGATGACTAAATTCAACAGCAGCATTATCTCTGTAATGACCATTGGATGTCTCTTAAATATAACTCGTTAACGAGGCACTTGACGTTAATTTTATTTCTAATGGAAATTGCTGAGCCTAGAATTATCTATCTGAATCAATACCAAAATTACTTTAGGTACTATATTTACTGTGGCTAACCAAATTCAACGGCAGCAATGTCTCTGCAATGACTTTTAGATCTATGAAAATTGTATAGTCTAGAATTAGCTATCTGAACCATTTCCAAAAGTTACTTTAGCTACTATAGTTACCGTGGATATGACTGAGTTCGACAGCAGCATGATCTCTGAAATGACTTTTGGATCTCTTTCAAGCACGACTCTCATGAGGAAGTACTTGACCTTCATTTTATCTTTGATGAAAATTGTATAGTTTAGAATTAGCTATATGAACCATTTCCAAAAGTTATTTTAACTACTGTATTTACCGTGGATGACTGAATTCGACAGCAGCATGATCTCTGAAATGACTTTTGGATCTCTTCCAAGCATGGCTCTCCTGAGGAGGTACTTGACCTTCATTTTATCTTTGATGAAAATTGTATAGTTTAGAATTAGCTATATGAACCATTTCCAAAAGTTATTTTAACTACTGTATTTACCGTGGATGACTGAATTCGACAGCAGCATGATCTCTGAAATGACTTTTGGATCTCTTCCAAGCATGGCTCTCCTGAGGAGGTACTTGACCTTCATTTTATCTTTGATTAAAATTGTAGAGTCTAGAATTAACTATCTGAATCATTCCCAAAAGTTACTTTAGGTACTATATTTACCGTGGCTAACCAAATTCAACGAGAGCAATGTCTCTGTGATGACGACGACTTTTAGATCTCTCCCAAACATGACTCTTATAAACTTGGCGTTAATTTTCTTTTCTTCTCTCTGTATGAACTATTTCTCGTGGGTCGCGTCTCTCCTAACACCGCTCTGAAAAGAATTGCTTAATTTTACCCTAAACAGAAATTGCATGGCATAAAATTAACTATATACAACTGAAGTCTTACGAAGCCGTTTTTTGTTTTTCCACCCATAAACTCTGGTAAGGGTCGGGATGTCAGGAATATATTGACGTTAATTTGGCCCTTAATGAAAATTGTAGAGTTTAAAATTTCCCTTTGGAGCAGTATAATTATTACTTTCATTCGCTATACTACTACGAAAATAATATTTAATAATAGGAACTCGAGTGACACATCGCTCCCTAAAATTGATCGTTAAGGAATGACTTGGGTTTTGGTCACGTGATTTATGACAGGCATTGACAAGATTTAGTGGCCTTGTTTGAATCTTTAGACGCCCCTTGGATTTGCAATGTTATGATATACACATAACTCACAAATGCTCATCTTGGGGATTTTCTTTAATGATAGGTTAGATTCAATTTTAGTCAATATTTCACTTCGTTCTAAAGTATTCTCAGATTTAACGTCAAAATGTGTTTATTGACTTACATTACGTTCCTGTATGTCTTCGTACATCTTTACTTGGTGTATAGCTTAGTTTTCTTTAATTTAAATTAAAATTTTCTTTTATAAGAAAACGGAACTTTGCAACTTTCAAACAAAATTTGTTCAATGTACGAGCTATCAAAATGCAATTGTGCCGAGATGGCTACGAAATGTGTATAAAATGGCTTACTCGTTTTGTTTTGTTTTTTAGCCATTTTGTTACGGCGTTTGATTGTTTTGTATAGTATTGACGTTCTGTTTCGCCCGAAGCTTTAAGTTCGCCAACAAAATAATTACACGTACCTTTTTACAATGTACTAACTTCGCCATTTTTTTGATACGACAGAAATTTCGAATTGCAGCTCAACAATTGTTTAAGAACACAAAAGGTTATATATAGAAAAAGAGTTATTTGTTTGTGATCGCGATGAAAGACTGCTAAAACCTAGTCTTTTTTGTATCTTTTTTATACTGCGATGACATGGAGGATATGTACAAAGCGCAGCGTTGAGACCTGGAGTATATAGTTGAAAGTTATTGTTTTTGACTCGGCTTTATGACTTTGTTAAATATTTACTTAAAAACGGCTTATATAAAGCTTTCAACCCTTGTTAGTTATTAACCTTACTAATTATTTATTTATGACGCACCTCTCAGATATGTTTTATTATTTTTATTAGCATCGACCTTTTTCTTCACAACTTTATTGAAATAACGAAAGTTGTTTCTATTATTTTATATAGAAAAAAAAAAGTTTTAAATAAGTTTAATATAAATATCATTTCCAATCTGAAAACAATATATTATTCTATTCAATGAGAACATGGAAACTTATCGAAAACTTTTCGAAAAGTTTTCCCAACATTAAATTGTTTTCTCGGTAATAGAATTTAATTTCTTGGATATTTTTGTTTCCTCCATTCTTTATTTTTAGTAATAATAATTTAAATTTATTCTAAATAAAAACAAATGTCAAAATTTGTGTGCGAAGCTCTCGTTTTAAGTTTTTAAAAAGTTTCATTTGTGTACGAATATTATTGTGTCGACTGTTGATGTAACAAAGGCATACGAAATTATTTTACAACTGAAATTATTATTTCATCCCAATTGAAAAAGAGTCGACAAGCTAATTTATCGCTACTAATTTAAACTAAATTCTTGCGGCTCTCGTTGTACTTTCCAAAAAGGGATGCCCAAATGATTTGGAAGTTGACCGCACGAACTGACCGTCTACTTCTACTTACTTCTATACTTCTATAATTTCATTTAAAAACTTAATCAAACGTTTCACTTAAAATTAATGTAATTGGGGTGAAATTTTTAAGGTTCAGACTTTAAGTTTTTCCATTCTTAGGCATATCGTTTCACGTATATAAACGCGAAATGCCAGTTGAAATACCAGCGAAATACTCAGTAATTAGTAATCTTGCGTCAGTTTTACATTGAATAAAAATTATAAAGCACAAAATTTCTCACGTGATCGTTAAGAAAATTTACGTTGGCGCGGTTGTAGTTAACAAAAAATTTTTTTCATAATAGAAAGTAGCAGTTGCTCGCTGTATCGATATTCACAGATACTTTGTCTCTCCCGGGAATAACTCAGTAAAACGTAACACTGGGTGAATTTGACCTCTAATGAAAATTTTAGAGCTTAAAATTGCCCATCGGACTCGTTAAGAAAATTTACGTGAGGTGTTCCAGTTCTCGTATAAATTTTTTTCGTAATAAGAAGTAGCAGTTGCTCGCTGTATCGATATTTACAGATACTTTGTCTCTCCCGGAAATAACTCAATAAAACGTAACACGAGGTGAATTCGACCTCTAATGAAAATTTTGGAGCATAAAATTGCCCATCGGACTCGTTAAGAAAATTTAGGTGAGGCGTTCCAGTTCTCGTTTAAATTTTTTTCATAATAGGAAGTAGTAGTTGCCTGCCGTATCGATATTTACAGATACTTTGTCTCTCCCGGAAATAACTCAGTAAAACGTAACACGGGATGAATTTGATCTCTAATAAAAATTTTAGAGCATAAAATTGCCCATCGGACTCGTTAAGAAAATTTACGTGAGATGTTCCAGTTCTCGTATAAATTTTTTTATAATAGGAAGTAGCAGTTGCTCGCTGTATCGATATTTACAGATACTTTGTCTCTCCCGGAAATAACTCAGTAAAACGTAACACTGGGTGAATTTGACCTCTAATGAAAATTTTGGAGCATAAAATTGCCCATCGGACTCGTTAAGAAAATTTACGTGAGGTGTTCCAGTTCTCGTATGAATTTTTTTCATAATGTAAAGTACAAGTTGCTCTGTCAAGTTTTGAAGATAATTTGCCATCTCTCAAAAATAATTTTGTAAGTAGTAATCTGGGGTAAATTCTGCCTCTGATAAAAATTGTAAGAAATAAAATGGACTGTGGGGTTGAAGCTGTACCCTGGATAAAAATTATTAAGCGTATACAAATACCTATTATAATACTTACCAGAGTTATTAACAATGTTTACTTTTGCTGCCCTAGTTATCGTATAAAATTTTTAAAATACATAGGAAACAGTTTCTGCATTGATTACGCATATTATACTCTGTATCTTACCAAGATGGCTTCGTAATAAGCGTTAATCTTGCGTAAGTTTTAATCTCACTCTCACTAATAAAAATTGTAAAGCGTAAAATGATGTATTTGGGGTGCGTTACGAGTATTTACGTCACCTGTCTTATTTCTCTCAAAAAATTGTCTCGAAATACAGACGCAATTTCTTCATCGATTTTTACAGATGCCATTTCTCTTCCAAACACTACCCACAATTTCTCTCCCAAAAGCTGCCCTTAAAGTGGTAATTTGGCGTGAATTTTGCCTCTAATGTAACTTGAATAGCGTCAAATTATGTATCGGGCTTATTAAGAATCTTTACGTTAGCTGTTCTAGTTCTCGTGTAAAAGTTTTTCTAAATACCAAGTTGCAGTTTTTGTACCGTAAGTAGTAGGTAATCCGACTCGCACAGTTATATTTAAAAAAAAAAGTAAGTTAACGTAAACGTAAACCCATCTTATAGCGGTTTAAAACTGACTCACCAATTGATTTAAAGTAAATCGATACTTCGAAATAGTTCGATTGGGCCTAAAGATGTCTTTTGTTTTCAACTTAACTATTTTCAACTTTTGTCGGCTAATTAAGTAAAGTAAAATTCAGTAATTACTCTGTTTTAAAGCTGGGAGTAATTATGTGGATAGTAAATTATTATAAATTGACCGTATAAAGCGTAATCTCGTTGCAATATCAACATTAAAGTGTTTAAATTATACATCCAAGCAATTCCTTCTTGTAGAGAGGAGTAGTACTGTGAGAATTCTCGTTACTCGCAGCTAGGGCAAAAGCAGAAGCGCACCCATGCGAATAGAGAGAGCATTTTGAAGAGGGCGTAACACACTTTCGAGATTCTGTTTTAAGAGGGTGAGTTAAGAAAGGCTTAAGTTAGTATTCGTGAATACGAAGGATGAGTTCGAGACGTTACTGCATTATAGAGTTATCCGCTTCGGTTCATTGTCGACTCCAGAGACTGTGATAAATACATCAGGGCAACCACGTAACTCATTATCCTGAAATACTAATTACCCTATCCTACCCTATACCTTACTTTTACAATGAATAAACGAAAAGGGGGATTTTGACTTGCTATTTCTACTTTAAACTTGATGAATGCAATTCCAAATTAGTTTAACAAATTAAGCGCAATCAAAATTTATCTTTGAACTTCCTCAAACGACCCGGAAAAATTTTAAATTATTTCCTCAATTTTTTGACGGCGTAAATTAACATATTTTCGAAAAGTATCACAATAAAAATTAAAGACGCTTATTGCTCGTTTTGGTAATTAGTTTTCACCAACCGTCCAGTTTCTGTACGTCGAGTTGCGTTAAAATCAACATCAATAATTAAGTTCTACTATTTTAATTACTTTTTAAAGTGCAAATGTAAAAAATGTAGCAATTTAAATTTTTACCAGCTCTCCTAACTCTTAATTAAGTAATTTGATGGTTGATGTAAATCTAATTTTATGAAATTAACGTACAGGGTTGGCATGAGAATATAGTCCTATCGTGAGTAGGCTAAAAGTCTTTATCGATGATATCGAAGGGTACGAGAGTGTTAGATTAATCGTTAGGCTCGGGACCTTTCAGAAAAAATGTGAGACCCTGGTCAACTAATATTTTACGGGCCCTTCAAAATTAAAAAAAAATTGTTGACAAGTTGGTAATATACGGATTTACATATAGGCTCTTGTCATAGGTACTCTTGAAAAGAATTGCGGGGCCCCTGAATTTGGATATTAAATTTTTCTAGTCGTCCTAATTTCTGTCTTTGCCCCCCCCCCCTTTATTTTGTGCAGCATATGTGGTTGCCAAGTTGATGCTCATAATACTGCGAGACTCGATACAGAAACCTCGTCTCCCCTCCGATGGGCCAAATTATCAAATTTTCCTCGCCACCTTTTCCTGAAATCTCATGGGGTTAATATTAAAACCACAGCGATAAATTTTCTATTTTCCAACGATGGGGGTAAAGGTAGTCTTATCCTAAACCCCTACATACCTTGTATCCGAAACGACCCTTTACGTATGTATTTTTGAAGCTTTCGGAAAACTCAACTAAAATCTTCACAACAATATCTTTCTTTAAACTCTGTTCCACATTTTAATTGGAATTTTTTTAATTAACAATTAAATCTTATTTAAGCGTACCTCGACTTTCAAAAAGATTCAGACTCACTAATTATCTCAATTTTAGTTAATTCAGACTTCTAAAAATTTACTAAATTAATCACTTTAATTAGTGCTAATTTATTTGTCTCAATGTGAGTAGCTAGAATTAAACGTAATTAAATTAGTAGGTTGTAAAGTGACAATTTTTTGTTTCATCAATAAGAGATATTTTGTTCAGGGGCGTGCTTAGAGAATTTTATAAA
Organism: Malthinus flaveolus; assembly: GCA_950108345.1. Taxonomy (NCBI): domain Eukaryota; kingdom Metazoa; phylum Arthropoda; class Insecta; order Coleoptera; family Cantharidae; genus Malthinus; species Malthinus flaveolus. The sequence continues at coordinate 3,747,071 of OX467287.1, read as the reverse complement.
GGCTTACGTCGAAATAAAGGTTCGTGAATTACCTAAAGAATTATTGTGAACGATTTTTGGCTGGTGTTTTTTATCAAAACTCCTATGGTAGCCCCACTAGTGTAAGCGGGAATATCGGTAGCTTACTAATGTTCTCTTTAGCGTCGCTCAGTCGGTGAAGGGGGTAGGTCACAGTAAGTCACACACATACCACAAAATAAAATGCTTTATTCTGTTAAGAAATTACCACCAAATAATAACGCAAGAGGAATCTAAACAATAGTATTAATTACAATTCAAATTTAATTAATTCACAAATTAGCAAAATATCATGGAAGGAAAACAGCGATAAATTATGTACAGGGGCAGGGACCTGGACCAGGTAAGGGGGAAGGGGCGGCTATATGGCACTACGACGGCCCTTGCGGACCACCACAGCACAGTAGCCACACGGAAGCGAGAGGGAAGCGGCTATATGGCACTACGACGGCCCTTGCGAACCACCACAGCACAGTAGCCACGCGGAAGTGACGGGTAGCGGCTATAAGGCCACTACGACGGCACTTGCGGACCACCACAGCACAGTAGCCACACGGAAGCGAGAGGTATTTGGTTGTCACACTGGGGTAAGACGAGACTCTACACAATTTACACGAAATGACTGCCAGGTACTGCCAAGACTTCCCGGTCGCACGGCTATTTATTAATTTTTCCCCTTGCTGGGAAACCACCAATCACAGCACTCGCTGAGACTGGCAAGGGGGAAATCATAGTGGCGGGCGGGCTATCATTCACTAGTGAATTATAATTATAAAAATCTAATTAGTGGCCTTTGGGAAAAATTATAACTCAGGAAAAATGCGCTGTAAAAAGGGCATTCGAATGATGTAAGTCTCCTCGTAGTCGGGGAAAATTTGGGGCTCCAAAAAGAATAAACAAACGAAATTTATGACCATTAATTAATAAAATTACTTAGGGGATGTCAATTGAAGATTAGGGGAGCACAAGAAATGGGGGACGAAATTGAGAATTTAATTTTTAGACAAAATTAATTCAAAGTTTTTAAATTATTGAATAGGAAGGTCGGACGTTAAAATGATTGACTTGGCGCGTCTTCACCGAATGTACACTAGATAATGATCAGGTGTCGGTCTAATTTAATAATTTTTAATTTTTTTCACAAATTAACAACGGGAAAAATGAACAAGGGAGAAATATTGGGTCGTGGTTTAGGGGTAGGGAGTTGACAACCAAAACGGATGCGGATTTGGACAAGCTCAGAGCTAGAATCTTAGGATTCATATCACTCTGAGCTGTATAAAAAATCGACATCGTTACACTAGAAACTATGGAGGCCTGGCCTGCCAAGTTATAGTTCCACTTTCACTAATTTGTCCAGTGAACTAAGAGTTTCACCTTCAAATAAATCCAATAGGTTCGAAACGTCACATACTCATTTGTAGGTGTCTGGTGACGAATATTCTAAAAGTACTGACGAGCTTTAACTGCACTAGCCTCACTTGTCTCGGTTTTTCGTAAATATCTCGAAAACTATGGGTTAGAGCTGAAACTTGTTTATATACAAAATTAAAGCTGATAAAATTTTCTACAAAATTCAACTTTTGCATGTTTTTTATATTCCCACAGTTTACCGAGTTATAAGGCGTTGAAAATTTGTATTTTTTCCAAAATTACTAATGCAGCAGCGCTAACTTCGTTTTGGCATTTTCAACGCCTTTTAACTTGGTAACTGCACGAATACCAAAAATATGCAAAAGTTTAATTTTGTAGCAACATTTACCAGCTTTAATTTTCTAAATCCCATTTTTTGTTTTCGTCGACTGGACTAAATCCAATGATTCGTATTATTTTTGCCATCTACCTGATGTATAGTTTTTAATTTACACCACCAAATTATAACGTACAAACAACATAAAAGCAACGAAAAAAGAGAAGTACCCGAAGCAGATAACTTTAATAAATTTGTAGGATATTTTTATAACAGTTCAAACCGTGTATTTCATTCAGATTGGATTTTAAAGGATTACATTTGCATTCATGCAATTTGTTGAAAAAGCCTTTGGAGATATGTATACGTTTTTGTGAAAAGGACATACAATTTGCGTGTATTTTTGCGATTTTGGTCTGGTGCAAAAGTAAAAATAATTTTACTAAAAGGCTCTGATAAATCAACTTGTTTGAATTTGTGCCTAATGTGTATATTTTAATATTTTTTTAATTAAAAGGGGTGGACGAAATTTTATGTTTGGACTAATTTACAACTTTTGTGTATCTAACGACCGTTTTCTTACACAGAACTGCTCTACAAGATTTTTATTTTATACGAAGGAACCAAAGCGGACTTTTTTATTTTTTTTAAAGCTCAAAATGCGCATTTGCATTTTATTGCAGTTGAAGAGTGACAATTGACATCTTGGGAATTGCATACGTATAATATGTTTATCGCGCAAACATTATGTCGGTGCATTGTTGCATTTTTTCCATTTTACAAAACCTCAAATGTTATTATCCGAACCTGGAATATTTAACAGAACTCTTCGGCAAGTTCTCGATTCCCAATTAATGTATTTTATATTTATATTGTGCAAATGGGAAAGTTACGTGACGACATTTCTTTTAATATTTCAAAAACTTTTCTTCCAAGGAAAATGGCGGTTTTTTTTATTAAGATTGGGTCGGTTTTCAAAAGGAAACTTTAATGTAAAGATACTAAAATGTTGTTTTATTTAAAATTCTCTTAGAAGGAAGATGTTTGGCTTACACTAAGAATTTACGGTTTTATGCAAGCTTAAATGCTTCTCAAGATTTGTGTGAATGGTTCATGAATATACTTTGTTTATGGTGAGCTTATATTCAAAATTTATCACCGGTTTAATTTGAAATTTTATCAAAACACAAAAATTTTAAATTAGGTCAAGCTTGTTGGGTGTAGCGAAAAATTAAATAATTTCCTCTTTCTCAATTTGACGCATTAAATTTCCGCGCGATAAATTTTAAATTTGTTATTAAAAAGAAGATAGAATAGTAGTTGAAAAAGAATTAAGTAAACGTTACTCAAAAGAGAGATACTTTTAGTGCGTCGGAGAATTTGAGACCTCATCAATATTTAAAGCCTTAAATCCAACCCTGTTTGACTCCGGCTAAGTTTCGGGACGCATAACTTAGGAAATCTTTACTTAGGGCTTTGATTCCCATGACAATTCTAAAGAAGACGCCTTTATAGATAGTATTTTGTAATTACCCGAGAAGACTATTTTATCAAATTTTCCATACATTTGATTTTCATTAAGTAAAATTTAATTTACATCTCTTGTCTCGACTATTTGTAACCTCACTAAACATAAATTCGTACTAGACGTGCAGTAAAATTAACTTTAAAACGTTAAGTTTGTTCTTCTAGTAATATATTACCTACCAAACTACGATTTACAATACCAACATTGTTTTGAATCCTTTGATTTATTTTGATTTATTTTGTTCCTTCCTGATTTTCTATTTCTTTACTTGTAAACTTAATTTAGTACCTACTTGATTTTTGATAAATTACCCTTCCACTTTTATTACTAAATATTACCAAACAACTTTTTGATCTTAATTTTAGATAAATATTTCTCTCTCGCAAAGATTCGGTGGTAAAATTGACGTATTTAATTTATTCCTAAGGAATTAATTAACATTCGCGTAATTGGACGAGGTAAACTTTAGGAAAGATATTAAAAGCATCGCGTGGGTCGAATTTTTTTTATTTACGCTCGATAGATATGGCTTAACAAATTTTTATTAAGATTTCCAAATACGAAAATACTTGGTCTCGTCTATACATCCAGAAAAGAGGCACCTGTAAATTTTTTTATGCTTCTGGTTTTACTAGACATAGCCCCAAACCCAACTTTAGAACTTGTAATAGACGGGGCTTAATTTTTTTTTATGAAAAAACATTTTTGCCCCATTTATGACCTCATATCTCCGCTATTGTTCGACGTACCGACTTTTAATTATAACCATTCTCTTCGTTACATATTTTGTTCCAAATCATGCCTTATTATTTTTTTTCGTCAAAGGGCTCAAAAAGTTTTGAACGGTTAAAATATTAATTAAGTCAAATAAGACAAACTGGGGCGAAAAATTCAGAAGTTTTTCTAGTTTTTTTCAAATAACTCGCCTTCTATGGATCGAACGTTGATGAAGAGTATTATGAAAGTTATAGAAAACATTATTAGCTACAAGATTGATTATATGTATTTTTTCTATAAGTTTAACCCTTTTCGAGATATAGCGCGGAGAAGGAGTACGATCTATAGAAGGCGAGTTATTTGCAAAAAACGAGGATAAGTCACGTTTACACAGCTCCTCCTCTCCTCGCTTGCCTCTCACCCTGCAGGACTTTTAGTATGTTATACTGCGGGTTCTTGCGAACAACCGTACTAATTTTCAAAACTCTTGGATTTTTTTCCCTCAAATGCCATATTTTTATCTAATTTGGTTGGACGCTTTTTGCCTCTTTTTGAGGTTGCCTACTTTCCAGTGAGATATCTCTTGTTCTCTTTATCTTAGATGGTTGTTCAGCGGCTCATTCTTTTCGTTATATAATTGAGAAAATGAAAGTATTAAACCTATTTTATGCTACTCTGTATAGATTTGGAGTTATAACGCGCATATCCTAAAATCGATTTTCTCGAGTTACCATTTTTCGAGTTTTCTTTTTCAACTATTTTTATGCAAAATTTGATACATTTTTTAGTGCCCTAATAGACCCTAAAATTTAATAAACCTACTTATCTAATTATAATGTGGTTAAAAGCTCGAAAAACCACGTCGGGGTTAGGGTTCTAGCTTATAAATAGCCGAAACTGTTATTTCAGCCTAAAGTGACCTATAACCTAACATTCGCGAGCAGAGAGTTGAAGAAAACGCCCTCTGTAGATAAAATTGTATAAAAATTATCTTGAGATAGAGTGGCCTATTTTTTATCGCTGATATCAGTTCTTTAATTGGCTTAATTTAAAGAGGTAGGCTGCCATTGGACCGAAGTCGTCAAAATTAACTCGTCTCCTTCGCAAATTTGTTTGTTGTATGAACTACTTAAGTCTGTTTACTACGCTTTTAATTAATTTTGGGGTTTTATGTTCTATAACGAATCCCCCGACCTCTCGAGACTCGAATTGTAAATTTTAAAATTACGCCTTGTTCGTCTCCCGCTCGAAAGAAACGGCTACAAAAAAAATATAAAAGTTTTTTGCTTGCACACGCATCACTGTGAAGTTTTACACAAGACGGCGATTTAAAAGCTTGGCATTTTCAGGAAATCTATCGAGAAAGCTTTAAAAAAATTTTTTAAGGATATCAACAAGATAACTCCTTATAATGAAACTTAATATTTTTGCGTCCCTTGTTTAATTTTATCCTTGGAAGTTTTGTATTTCCCCAGAGTCTACAACTACTGGTTGTAAAAACTTTTTAATGAGCCTTTTTTGTTACCAAACAATGAACACATCAGGACATTTTATACCCCACTATATACTTACCATGTTGTATAGTTAGTTTTCTTAGTTCAATACGAAAAGTTCGTCCTAATAAAAGTAACAAAAAAAATAATAAAAAGAAGTTATTCGGTAGTATACACGAAGATTAAGTCGTTTTATTTAACTTGCAAGTTTTAAATTAATTTAAATTAATTTAGTTTAATTTAGTTTCTATTTCACTAGTCTGCTATTATTAAGGTCATCGATTTGAACCAAGTTTAAATTTATACTCGAGAGAGACAGTTAGGTTAATGATATTAGTTGACTGTGAAACCGAAGACCTTATTTTAGATATGTTACTTGTCCAATTTGCATTATTAAAAACATTTTTTTGGGCCACCATTTTCGATTATTAACGTCTTCAAATTAAATGTTAAACGGATCGGCGCGATACATTCACCTTAAACTGATTAACCAGTGCTACTTCTAGTTAGTAAACAAGTGGAATTGAGTAATTTTAATTTTATATTAAATGAAAACCTAGATACTACATTGTAGGAATTTTTGCGATTTTTTAGTTCACCTCGTATATTTTTTCTTTTGCCGATTAAGCCGGCGCCGACCGCGGTTTACACGAAAATCGCACAATTTGTCGCGCACCTTTAGATGACTCTCACGTCTAAAATATTAATATCGCGATAAGGTCACCAAGAGCTTTTTTGTAGAAAATTTCTCGCTCTATAAAAACCATTCTGTGCAATTTCGCCCTATCTGACTTACTTTTAGCTCGACGACGCTCTGATCTTTAATAAGTCTTTCGAGTTCTCTCAAACATTAGTTCAATCATTATTTTATGTTAAAATTGAAGTTCTTTTTATATTTTTTTCTTATTTTAATGAACAGCAATTTGTTTTGTTTCATTTATAAGAAAATTTACGTACCTCTAATTCGCATCTTCTCAAAGATTTCTATTGAAAACGTAAGCAATAAGCCGATGATGAAAATGAAACCCTTTTTTTAGTTAAAGCTTTTTCGTACGCTTCGAACATTTTAAATCAGATTATATTTTGAATACAACCCTTTTGTCTTTATTTTGCGAGTGTAATTATATTTAGTTTTAAATTATTTATCAAAAGAAATAAGTAATTAGTACGAAAATGTTTTATGTTACGTTCGTGCTTTAAATTTATGTGAAAGACTGAAAAAAGAGAGCAGTCGCTCTTTTATTAACCTTCATTGACTAACACGGCTTAATAAAATATTAATCTGATTCTTAAGGTGTATTAAAGTTATAGTTAATAAAGTTTTACTGGCGCAAAATTAAAAAATGGGAAAATTATTGGCGAGTAAAAACAGTTACGGTATTTCTGCTCTTTTAATTGGTTTTTCTCTACCTCACTGTGGTAGACGTTTAAGACGACGGGAAGGGGAAGGGTGGTTTTATTAAAATTAAGAAATGATTACCTACGTTTTTGTAGAAAAAATTTGTTTTGGAAGAAATTTTTTGTACCACCCTGTACGCCTCTAGATATCTTCCTTCGGTTCACAGGGTTCACACCTTCCACTAAAATACCCTGGGAGTCGTTTTTAAATAACGCCAATAATTTCTTTGAACAATTGACCTCCTTATTAGGGTAGGTATCCACCTACCGTTTGTAACGCCACTGTACAAGTAAAAGGCGTTTATTATCACATACAATAAGAGTAATATTTACCTTCTCGTTATAAATCAAATTGGTTGTCTTTGTAGAATTGAAATTCGATATTAATTAGATCGCGAGAATCGGGTTAGAAACGTAATTTATTTAAAACGTGTACCAGGAAGAGGTTATTATAAGTTCCATTGTCTTAAAAGTCATTATAAAAAAGTTGAACTCACATAGACAACGATTTATTTAATTTGATCTCAAATCTCAAATAGTGCAAACTGCAAAATAACTTTTTCCAATGTATGAAAATTTTTATCAAGGGTTGTAACAAATTGGAGATGTGAAAAAAGAACAAATTAGATCGTGTTTTGTATACGTTTAATATTTCAAAAAACAATAATTCATTATTTTAAAGAGTAGCTTTTATTCACGTTCTAACAAGGTAAAAACCGATCCTGAAAAATTGCATCTTTCTTCCCTAGAGTCTCATTTCTCTTCCCATAGCGTAGCTATACCAAAACGTACACTTTAATCTCACACACACCGCATTTTATGGCTATTGTTCGTGTGCAGAGGTTCGTCTCATCATCCGTCCGTGCGTTTGAGAACATTACCCTGACAGATGCTCATGTCCTACTATCAATTATGGCTTGGGGGTATCTTCGGGTAAAATATGTTTTGTACAGGTTTACTATAAATATATTTATACCCTCCGCTTAGTGTTAAGACTGCAGGTGAATATTTAGATTTATTTATATCTAACGCCCCTGCCAAGATAAAAAAAATGGTTTTACACCGACCGACAATTTAAAAAGTGCCTATTCCACCCACATTAATTACCTTTTTTTTTAATTATTTAAGGCTTAACGCAAATTTTTTTTTTTAATTTATCACTTTTTGATAGCAATTGAAGTTAGCAGTCGATTTTTTTTCTTCCCAAAATATTGATCGATTGGTGTAGGCGTAGGCGTGAGGCAAGTTCGCGTAGTCGTACCCCATGATTAGTTAATTCCACATATTTTTTGACATTCGATCTTGAGCAATATTCGTAATGTATCAGTTCGGAATGGCATTGAATCTTTTCACGTTTTTGCTTTTTAAAACAGAACGGAATTGCAATTGTACAACGGTAGATCTCATCAATCAATCAATCAATCAATGGTTTTCGACCATTTAAAAGGAAACCTGAAAAGGACAGTGTTTCTAATAATCACTAAGATAAAGCACTTTTACTATTGTGTTAATAAGTTTATTTTTGTATAAAGAAAAAGTTATAATTTAATGAAACTATTTTTAAAACTCTATTTTAGATTTCGTTTAAAATTTTAATTATTTTCAAACTTACCGACCTCTTTAGATAGGTTTTCTTACCATGCCTTTGTTTATGGATAAGAAGGACTCTGAGGCAATTTAGGTTTTAAAAAAGCTTAAACAATGAAAAGATTGCATAATACATTATACTGTATCGCTTAGAAGCATTCTGAAATTCTGATTCGTCTACAGAGAACACAGGGAGAGCACTATTGATTTGGTGGCATAAATGCATGAACTGAAAAATGTTTCTTTATTATTTCAGGTATAAGCTTTTAAAAATAGGCAATTACAGGGTTTTGAGATAAAACTGACTACATTTTTATTTAAATACTAGATTTTAATCCACTCTTGAGGCACCGAGACTATAGTGGTGAATAATGTGATCGTGCATAAATCTCTTTTATTTTAGAATTTTATAGGTAACATCTTGTAGATCTTGGCATTTTCGGATTGTTTATTCAAGTTTAAACAAAACGGCCCTCGAGTAATATTTCTCTAAGACTAACCGTTCGTAAGATATTGACACTTTAGTGGTGTAAAACGTAATCTTACATATTTTATTTTTGAAATTTGTACGTAACATCCTGTACATCTTTGCATTTTTGGGTTGCTTATTCAATTAAGAACAAAATGTCTCTCGAGTTACATTTCTTCACGATGAAGTGTTCTTAAGATACTGACACTTTAGTGGTGCAAAACATAAACTTACATAAATATGCTTCATTTTAGAAACTTGTGCATAACATCTTGTGGGTTTTTGCATTTTCGGATTGGTTATTCAATTAAGAACAAAATGTTCCTCGTGTAACATTCTTCCAAGACTAACCGTTCTTAAGATATTGGCACTTTAGTGGTGGAAAACGTAATCTTACATAAATATGTTTTATTTTAGAAAATTGTGCGTAAGATTCTGTGGATCATTGCATTTTCGAGTTACTTATTTAATTAAGAACAAAATGTCTCTTGAGTGTCATTTTTTCACGACGAAGTGCTCTTAAGATACTGACACTTTAGTGGTGCAAAACATGAACTTACATAAATATGCTTCATTTTAGAAACTTGTGCATAACATTCTGTGGGTTTTTGCATTTTCGGATTGGTTATTCAATTAAGAACAAAATGTTCCTCGTGTAACCTTCTTCCAAGACTAACCGTTCTTAAGATATTAGCACTTTAGTGGTGGAAAACGTGATCTTACATAAATATGTTTTATTTTAGAAAATTGTGCGTAAGATTCTGTGGATCATTGCATTTTCGAGTTACTTATTTAATTAAGAACAAAATGTCTCTTGAGTGTCATTTTTTCACGACGAAGTGCTCTTAAGATACTGACACTTTAGTGGTGCAAAACATGAACTTACATAAATATGCTTCACTTTAGAAACTTGTGCATAACATCCTGTAGGTTTTTGCATTTTCGGATTGGTTATTCAATTAAGAACAAAATGCTCCTCGTGTAATATTCTTCCAAGACTAACCGTTCTTAAGGTATTGGCACTTTAGTGGTGGAAAACGTGATCTTACATAAATATGTTTCATTTTTGAAATTTGTATGGAACATTCTGTACATCTTTGAATTTTCGGGTTGCTTATTTAATTAAGAACACAATGTCTCGAGAATGACTTTTCTTCACGATGAAGTGTTCTTAAGATACTGACACTTTAGTGGAGCAAAACATGAACTAACATAAATATGGTTCCTTTTAGAAATTTGTGCATAACATCCTGTAGGTTTTTACATTTTCGGATTGTTTATTCAAGTCTAAACAAAACGGTTCTCGAGTAATATTTCTCCAAGACTAACCGTTCTTAAGATATTGACACTTTAGTGGTGTAAAACGTGATCTTACATATTTATGTAAGAACATATTATATATGTTTTATTTTAGAAATTTGTACGTAACATCTTGAACATCTTTGCATTTTCGGGTTGCTTATTCAATTAAGAACAAAATGTTCCTCGTGTAACCTTCTTCCAAGACTAACCGTTCTTAAGATATTGGTACTTTAGTGGTGGAAAACGTGATCTTACATAAATATGTTTTATTTTAGAAATTTGTGCGTAAGATCCTGTGGATCTTTGCATTTTCAAGTTGCTTATTCAATAAAGAACAAAATGCCTCTTGAGTGATATTTCTTCATGACGAAGTGTTCTTCAGATATTTATACTTTTAGTGTACGTAAGAAGTTTGTACGTAACATTCTGTAGGTCTTTGCATTTTCAGATTCTTTATTCAATTAAGAACAAAATGTTCCTCGTGTAACACTCCTCAAATACTAACCGTTCTTAAGATATTGACACTTTAGTGGTAAAAAACGCGACCTTACATAAATATGTTTTTTTAGACATTTGTACGTAACATCCAGTAGATCTTTGCATTTCCGGGCCGCTTATGCAATTATAAACACAATGCCTATCGAGTAATATTTCTCCACGACTAACCGTTCTTAAGATATTGTCACTTAAGTGCCGCGCTTTGATTGTATATTTAATTTAAACCGGAATCTCGGCATTTTTAAAGTACGGAACGAGTGTACCAAGCGGTACCTACTGTTTTACCCTGTACAATAAAGGTTCCTTAATTAAATGCTACAAAGAACACCGCTTCCCAAGTAAAAATTTAATTTATAACTAGAACGTGACATCTTTTATATAAAACGAACTTATGCCTGTATCTTTAATAAAATTTAATGCATTCGCGATTTAATTACCGATAGGGTGGTTGATATTAAACATTTTTTATCTACCTCAACTTCATATAAAGTTTCTAGTGCAGAAAGCGCTATTTTGCCCTCGTCTATTAACCCAAGTACAATACTTCATTAAAGAACATTGTTTAGTTGCAGATATAAAGCTGAATTATTAAACGGAAATTGCGTGACCCTTAATAATGTAACTATGTAACACGTTTTAGTATTATTAATATTATAAATATGTCAAAGTTTAGTTTTTGTCTACAGGATGGGACAAACTTATCGGTTTTCTTAGTGTGTGCGGTCTGCGCAAATACTACTATTTTCTAATTTTGATCGTCGGTGTGGTGCATCTTCCTGATAAGTACTTGAAACTTAACTGACGGGAAGAGCCGCATAATAAGGGTCTGGAAGTGACTTTGAAGAAGGTAAGATTCGTGAACTGTTTCCAATAATAATATGAGTTTTATACGTGTTTCCGCAAAGGCTCGCTTTGTTAGTGCCACTCCTCCAGGCTTCAGAATTTCATGTCTAGTTGCTTTTAGAATTTTTTATTCGTCGATTATTCGCTTTCTCGTCCTACATTCTTTCTTAGGAACCCCTGAAAAATAAGCTCGCAAGTCTTTGGTTAAAATGTTTAAAATGCGATAACTTTGTTGTTTGGCAACAGTAAATATGTGAAGAATTTTAGTACATGTATAGGTGTGGTAGAAGCGAAGTATAAAATTTATTGTTTATCATCAACACACTCGTAAAATTATTTTAACTTGTGCGGAAGAATATAAAAATTGACATTTTTAGCTTGATCACTTGATCACTTGATCACTTGATCACTTCCACTTATACAACGGGGCATCTCATTAAAACAAGTAGTACATACTGTTTACAAGGAGCGATAGCATTTGTTTTATACCAGATCATCTTTTGTTTTACAATTTCTATACGTTTGGGAGAATCAAAGCAATAGTTAAATTATTTACAGTGAATAACACAATACTATAGGGAAATTGGCACTATGAGCTCATCTCAATTGGTTATTGGATATCAATAATTTGTCGAAGTAACATCTGTTGGATTTGGGTAATACAATACTGACGAGTAGTTTAGTAGTGGGTACGCGTTCAAGTATTTTTTGTGTATATACGAGGCACATAAGACGTTTAATATATAAGCATATGCTTATAGAATAGGATATTGAATAGTATCAATTATGGAGAAACAAAGGAGGTGCGTTCAAAGAGGGATGATATGATAGCGAATGGTATTTCCCAAGATATCGCAAGTTCCGCTTCCGTCGACATTTGACAGAGTATAGGGCGATGGGATTCTATTGTATGCAGAGCAGATGCGGATAAGCGGTTTTAGTGTTAGTATTAGCGATACAAGGTCCTTTGATTGACCTGCTTTTGTACGAGCCTAAAGCTTTGGTTTATCTAATACCCCAATTAACAATTTTAATTGAGAACTATGTTAATCTGTTTTATATATCAATTTCCAAAATGGAAATTTAGGATAGTTTTAAGGAAAAGGATGTTATCATGCAAATTTTATACATCGTCTATATTAATTTACGACCTCTTTTATCCTATTTATATAAATTTACAACCCCTTTTCTTCCATAAAAACATACCGTTATTTGATAATAGATACACGAAATGCGTTCGAGTGTAAAATTATGTGTAATTCAATTTTCTCTTATTACCCACCTTTGCGAAAAATCTACATTTATACATTTTCTTTCGTTAACACGTTCGGAATTTGAAATATTAAATAATCGAAGCTCCCGATTATTAATTTACCATTACAACTTTTGTAAAAGGTCTACGCGAGCCCACAAATTTAGTGCGCAATTAAAATATTTCTGTTATTCGATTATTGAAATTAATTAAAAACTATGAAAATAGTCGACAACGATCGGAAGAAGAGATATGGCGAATTGAGCGAATCAGAACAATAAATTGATTTAACCCGAGGGTATAGGCGCTGTTACAATTGCGTTGCTCGATTGTGGTCTGATCTGCTTCATATTATTCCTATTGTTTTTCAAACAATGGTATCGGTGAATTCAAAATCGGCTTCCAAGCTTGTAAATTATATTACAAATTACTTCCCAAGTTACTCCGATAGTTCTTTATCGTTTCATAACGTCTTTATTATCTACACTCTACACGGTTTAAATTTGTAAGTCGCGAGTATAGATTCTGACATTTGAAACGAGCCTTTGGTTAAGAATGAAACTTTATTGGTAAGTGGGGTTTTACTAGGGCACTCTAGCCAAGTTTTTCCCTCGGATTCCACAACGTGTGGCCGCCATCTTGAATTTAAAGAATAAAATCATTTATCCCAGTAAATATTGGTTATACGTGAAAAATTGTTATTACAAAAATTGTTAAGGAGGGTATATCCAAGAACTTTTGTTTGGAACTTTTTTTGAAATTTCTTACTGTTAAAAAGTTATAAATTTTCAAAAATGTCACTTTTGGGGGTGCAAACGGTTTTTTCGATTTTAAAACAAAACAGTCAATCGGGGGCGAAAAATGGTATAACAATCAGTTGTAGCTTTTGATTTTCTCTACAATAGGCATGTGTTCAAAAATTTATTTGAGTCATTTTTGAAAACATAACTTTTGAACAATTTAAGAAATTTCAAAAAAAGTTTCAAACAAAAGTTCTTGGATATATCTTCCTTAACAACTTTTGTAAGTAATTTTTTACTTACAACCAGTGGCGGCCCATCAATTTCAAAATTTAGGAGGAAGAAAACCCGCCGAGCGGAGCGAGGCATATAGCGCGTGTCAGACAAAAAGGGGCGTGGCCTAATTTATTTTTTATTGTTTGGTTAGGGAGGCTAAGGCACTGCGTACAACCAATATTTACCGATACATAACGTGATTCCATCCCTTAAATTTGATATGGCGGCCACCTCTTGCTGAATCCGAAGGAGAAAAATTGTCTGGAGTATTCTAGTGGCACCCCCTACCTACTATTAAAATTCGCTTAAGTATTTATTTTTTCGCTTATTTGACTGGACTATTAATGAGAGCTTGTAGAATTAGCGTCTACGCAGACAAAAAAGTCCTGTTATGACCACATCAACCTTTTTAATTTGAAAATTTTGTAGAGAATACAGAAGACACATTTAACAAGAACCAATTTTACTTCTAGGGTTTGTTAAGGATATACTTGGGAGTACTACTATGCTTAATTTTTTTTAAATTTTCTTGCGCTCATATTGGGCGCGGGAAATTTGCCAAAATAATTTTTAGTTTTTGAAAAATTTCAATTTTTACACTTCACGATTGAGAGTGCTACCACTACCATGCCACCAAGTGCAGCATTTAACAAAAAATAATTTCTGTTAATACTGGGTGTCATAAAGACACATCTTAGACTACCAAGAGTCAATTTTCAAAAAAAATTGCGCTCAGAATAGACGTAAAATAGCGTCCAACGTAATTGTTTTTTTAAGGTTTTAAGTTTTATCATTTTTAAGACCGAATTGAGCGAAATTAGCCCCACAGAGGTCGAAATAATAAATTTAGCCCTTATTTTTTTTTCTCAAATTAAAAATTTGAATTATTTTTGTAATTTTGACGTACTTATTCGAGAATATTTACTTGATATACGTAAATAAAACTTTGCTTTGTTGTTATCTTTATCCAACTCGTCATTTGTTAACTTCGATAAGAATTTTTGCAGGTGCGCACAAATGGATGCGATTTTAAAATGTTATATAAAATACTACCTAACCCTAATCATCGAACTCGAATTTTTAATATTAGTAAATTAGTATATCATTTAACTCAGTTCGGTTACGTTGTGTTCGTACTCTGCGCTCGCGTCTGTGTCTTTTGCGGTTTAGGACTGCAAGAAGTTTTAAGTTCAATTTCTGCTAGTTCACGAAGGTTAGATATTTTTATATACAATTTTAAGGGTTACTTTGATGCTTTTCAAATATAAAGGGTATAAATAATTATCATAATACGAATTGATCAATTTTACTAACGTATTCTACTGGTGAACATAATCGGGGTATAGTCAAAACCAGGAGAGGTGTTCTATGACTCATCGCTAAAATGACTTAAAAATTACGTATTAAAATATTCTGCTGCATTCCCACAAAGTAAAAACAAACTTATAAACAAGAATAGCGTGCTTCAAGTTACGTGTTTTTTTTGGAATGAGTCATAGGACACCTCTCCTGGTTTTGACTATATGTCATACTACAGGGCGTCAATAACCATTAAAGCCTTACCGCCATTTTATTTTCAAAACCACGAAATTTAAACTGAAATTGAACACAGGGGCGGGCGTTCCTATTTTTATATAAAAGAACTTCCTTGTACAATTACTGGAGAGACTATCGAAGACCTCTCGCTTACCAGAACACGAGAACACCCCGCCTCTTTCCTAAGTTTCACCACTTCATTAGTTTTAAACGGCGTGTACGATTTTTTTTAAATTTTTTTTTGGCATTTCTGCACCCCCTGAATCCTGTTGCGATTGGCACTGGATTTTAATCCATTTACAAGGCTCAGTTGAAATTTTTTGTTTCTGGAGTTTTCGTCGCAGCAGTTGGCTTACCAGCTCACCAAATTTGAAAATGTGATTTTGATTTACTCAAACAGTAACATCCCCGGTACGCTCAGATGCCTTTTAGGGTATCTTTAGTGGTGAAGCAACTCCACACTAGAGTAAAAACGAATAAATTTGTAGGGTTTTGTTTCTGACCATGTATGATCGGTCCAACTTTTAAACGTTTCGCGGCCATTTGGTAACTTTTTCGAATGCCCCACTTTAAAACTTTGAACGCTAAATAGTAAATTAGCCTTTGACACCTTCCAGAGTGCTTTTACGTGTTTCTTCGTTTGTTATACCTATTTCAAAGTAAACTCGTGTACGGTACGTTCAATATGAGAAAAGCTACATTCTGTTCGTTAATCTACCCCCCACTGGGACTGGAAGGAAGTTAAAACCGTTTCAATACTCGAGCAAGTAGAAATTTGCTCCCGAAAGTGAAGAAGAGGGCATAAATGGAAATAATATTTTGCGTACTTTGCCTAACGCGTTTTTCGATTAAAATAAAGCAACCTTGTCGTGGGGTGGTTGCCGGAGTGGAAACCACCTTCCACGGAAAGCTCAATTAAATGACGAATTCCTGCATTTAGAAAATAATTTGGATTTCTCGCTTATGTACGGTATAAGGGATGAATAACCTTTGTTTTTCTATTTATTTTTAATACGAAAGGGGCGTTAAAAGGGTTTCTCGTATAAATGTTTTAGTTATACCAGTTCTACGTTACATCAGAAATGTGAGAGGAGACTAATATCTGTTTTATCGCATAAATGACAGCGGTCAAAATTTCTGAAGTGTGCAAATTTGTACAAGGCTTAGGACTTACTGTTGATGAATCATTTGTCATTGGTTATTTGCTTTATCCGTATAATGTAACATTATAAACTTTAAGATATTGTTCGAAACTAAATCAAGTTAGTAGAGTAAATATTTGCATATTATTATTTTATATTATTAAGTTTGTAAATTTATAATAAAATTTACTTTGTTGAATATGTCACATGATGGGTTTACAACGTCTACTAAAGTAAACGTCAGGTGTTAACCACCACTCGTAATTTCAATTTTAGGAGCTTTACTTTTAAGATATTAAAACAAAATTCGATTACTCCATAGATTATCTATTTAAACTTGCAAGTTAAAAAGTTACAATAAAGTTTTACTTCGACGCGCATATATTAAACTCGAGATTTGAATCTACATCTCTAATTTAACCCAAAAACACCACAAACAGGTAAATTTTAGTTTACACAGCTACCTTCAACATATTCCAAATAAGTTTGTAGAAAGTCTTTGCAAAGGGAGAAACAAAGCCACGGAACTAACTCCGGATAGCAGTTGGCAAGTATGAAACAGGTGCAAAGACTGTTGTTCAAAGTGCGTCTTCTACAGTCTGCTTCCTTTATAGTTGTATAATAAACTATTTAACATTTTACACACACGTAGAAATAACTTTTTTTATTATAATTCGCGTAACTTTTTGTTTTTGGGCGAATTTTTCTACCTGACTCAAACTTTTCTCGGTATGATCCGTTCCACTTCGTGCTATATGAACAAATTATTCATCGACGATTTTATTTCCTGCCCCAATGACTTTAATTGCTCAAGGGCAAATGGTCCACAGGTACATAGGTCCACGAATGTGAAGCTCAAATCTAATAAACGAGCGTGCAGGCTAAAGCAACAAAAGTTTCCGATGACATTTGTTTGATCGGTGCAGTTGGCTATAAATTCGTACGTTGCGTAAATCCGCGTTCGTCGGGCATAAAATGTGCACTTTTGTAAATAAAAAAATGGACGACAATAATCATAATTATAAATCATCGATATATAGTGGAAATGAAAAGCAATTTTATTTCACGCTTAAAGTGAACATAAACAAAAAATTTTTTTATAGCAAATTTATGAATCTGCGCGAAAATAGCAATGAAAAATCAACCGGCAATAAGTTACAAGTGCAAGCAAATCCCATGATAGTCTGTCCAAAGGAAATACGGTGATTTGAAATTTATGATGGTATAATATAAAGAGATGTGTTGGTTTTGGTTTGTTAAATCGATGTATTTTAAATTTATTTGCAATCGCAAAATTAGTTTTTAATGAAAATGCGCATTTTGGGATAGTATAGTTCAGTTTAGAGCTTTGTAAAACAATCTGAAAGGAAATTTGGCGGTTACAAAAAAAATAGTAATTGTAGAAACGAAAAAAATGTTTAACAAAGTTTTCCCGAAGACTTTAATTCTGCCTCGAAAGTACATTTAATATCGGAAAGTAAGTTTTGGCAACACGTAAACAAGTTTAAGTTGAAAACTGTCAAAGATGACATCTAGGAGTAATTTTAAATCAAGGAGTAAGAATCAAGTTTGTGCTTAACACATCCGAAAACTTTTACAGGATGACGAACATTAATCCTAGGAAAACACGAACTTGTTATCTCTGACACTTCTACTTTCCACCACCTCTCGAAGTATGCGCTTTAAGAAGTTTTCTTCAATTTCCTTGTATCTAATAAAAGTCTTGATGAAAGATTCTAATTTAATGTAAGGCGAAGTTTCTTAAAATTTTTATTTAAAAAAATTTAATTACGTTCGAGACTTTTATCTCAAACAAGCTTTTTCTATTTGAACAGGCGGTACAAAAATAATGAGTTTTATGCAGAGGAAAAGGGGAGATAATTGCGAACGAGTTGCAAGAATATTGACCTAAGTACTACCTACTCGGAAAAATCCCCAAACGCTTTTTCTTTTGTCTTTTCGCCCTTTTAAAATGGATTTGTGTTTATCTGCCAACCTACTCCACGTGTATATGTCGTAGATTATGTCTTTTCAACGTGTGTAGAGCAAGCAAAACCGTCCACAGACTCCGAGATTTCCCATCGATCATCGTGGCTAGTGGCTAGCCGTCGTGATTGGTTTTCAAGCCCGATGAGCCCACAGACCTCGTGATCCTGATAAACAGTCGTGATTGAACCTCATGATAATTAAGAGGTTTATGGGCCCACCGGGCGTGAAAACCAATCACAGCGGCTTGCCACAATCACTGATGACCAATGAAAAATCAAGAAGTGCGGCTTGAGCGGCTTAAAACCCTGGTAAAGCTCTTTGGGACGCTTTAGGTCATCGTGACAAGCCATTGTGATTGATTTTTAAGCCCGATGAGCCCACAGACCTCGTGATCCTGATAAACAGTCGTGATTGAACCTCATGATAATCAAGAGGTTTATGGGCCCACCGGGCGTGAAAACCAATCACAGCGGCTTGCCACAATCACCGATGACCAATGAACAATCAAGAAGTGCGGCTTGAGCGGCTTAAAACCTTGGTAAAGCTCTTTGGGACGCTTTAGGTCATCGTGGCAAGCCATTGTGATTGATTTTTAAGCCCGATGAGCCCACAGATCTCGTCGTGATTGAACCTGATGAAAAACAGGAGGTTTGTGGGCTCACCGGGCGCGAAAACTAATCACGACGGTTTGCCAAGATCACTGATGACCAATGGAGGTCTGTGGGCGGCTTAAGACCCTAGTAAAGCTCTTTGATACGCATTAGGTTATTGTGGACTTTGTTTATCCAAGGGAAAAACTTGGACCGCGATCGAAAATCGAACCCGAGTCCCGCCGCTGTCGCTCAGGGTGCTCTACCACTAAGTTGCATCAGTCCTTGCAATGCTCTTGTATTTCACGCATGCTTGCGTTAGTCTTGAGTGGCTACAGTACTCCTCTTCTGGAGGCGTCGTTCGTCTCAATACCATGCATGCATGGGTCCCGGCTGCGTCTTCCGTTCATACGACCGTTGATCTCCCCCCCCCCTCCGGGCTAGGGCGACGAAAGGCGGCGGAACTTTATTGTGCGCCTAGGATGTAATCTACCTGTATGTGCGTTTTGTGCTTTTGATAAAGTCCAGAATTTTCTCGTTTGATAATTTGGGCAATTCTCTTTGAAATATCTTCGCCTTTCTGAAAATAATGTGGCGATTTCTTGTGAAAGCCTTGTAATGTAGCAGAAGATGAATTGGAGTTTCTTCTTTCTCTCTACATTCTCTCATAGTGGGTCTTCTTCTAGTTCTATCGTATTAAGGTGCTTTTTAAGCGGCCAACATGCGTGTGCGGTAGTTCTTCCAACTGACTGATCACATCGGGGTCACCACTTTAGCACTCGTTAAGTTATCGTGGACCGTAGATGTCCGTGCTGCGTTGATCCAAAGGACCGCGATCGAAGATCCGAGTCTTGCCGGTATCTCGCCGGGTGCTCTTCCACTAAACTAGGTCGGTCCTTGCAATTCCTTGGTACTTCAAGCGTGCTCACGTTAGTCTTGAGTTGTTACAGCTCATTAGTTCTTAGAGAAACGTGGAAGGACCCGGTGTCTCTTAGCTTAGAAGACCTCCATTAGCAATTTTTGAACTTGTCCTGAAAATTCGCTATAGTAGTCGCTTTCATTTTTTCGATACTCGGCTTTAGAATAATTTCGGAACTTAAATGGGGGTGGTAAAGGAACTTTTGTGTAACTTTTAACTATGCCGAGTATTTGCTGATCAATTTGATAGTTCTCGCAAGCAGCTTTTTACAGCTTGAAGTCTACATTGCACTTCTCGACATAGAAATTACAAGTTTGGTTATGAAGAAAACAAAGCGAGTTAATTTTACTCGTTTTAAAAACTAAAAAGTATGTTTTTGATGAATGAGGGCTCTTTAAGCGAACGATTGCGACCGAAACTTGCATTTGAACCAAATAAATATCTTGATTAAAGTTTCTAATTTTTTCGAAGCGTATAAATTTATAATTAAATTTTAATACATATTCATTGACATGGATCAAAAACAACTACTCGTTTTTGTGTGCACAAACATATGCTTTTAACGGAGGCTTTTGTGCCGAACTTTGTACGCTATACCACAAACTAAACAACAAAGTTATACAATTTTAATTTTCAATCTCGGCAACGAAGAGCTTTTGATTGGGCAAGCTTTTATACATCAGAGATTTCGTATAAACACTTTCATTCCCACCCTTAAAATTGACGTCAGTTTATACTCATAAGGAATTTATGAAAGTGCACCCACTCCAACCTTTTGTAGGAGTTTCATAAATTTTGTTTTAACGGTTTTAACGTTAAAAAGAACTTTGCACTACTAGTTGGTGCCGTTTTTTTGATAATATTAAAATTATTTATTTAATTTATTGAGTAGGAAAAGCAATTTGTTAACTAATGACCACTATGCAACTTTATGCAAATTAGTGTGTTTATTTGCAACGTTAAATTGAGCGACCTAATCTCAAATTGCAGACATGCAATTACTGAAGCTGTACATCAATTATCAATTGAACGGACAAGGGGTAATTTATTCTTCGCCGTTATTATTTTAGAGCTTAAATTTGTTTGGTTAAAGTTTAGTTTTCGTGTCTAGTTAACATACCGCCGCTTTGAAATATTTTTTTTTTCCAAAATCAAATTTTTAAACCAAAAGTTGTAACTAAATTAATTAAATTTGTAACTGGTTTTGACTAAGGGAATATAAACTCGTATTTACCTCAAATTTAACTTTTAATTGTTAATTTTGTACTTGTGCGCTTGTATGTATTTATCTGTTTTCAAATTTTACATAACCACGCAAAATATTAATTTGTACTTATACGATTTTGGGGTTAATGTAAAAGTGTCTCAATTGCCCCTTGTTTGATGTTAATAATAATTTGTTGAATAAATTTTAGAACGTCAGAAATAATTGAAACTGCTACTTAAGTATACAGGGCAATTCACTTAGGATGGTCACTTCATAAACTATTTGTCTCACATTAAGGGAAAAATATATTTATCATTTTAGCGTATAATCGCATTTTTCTCAAAAAAGAGCCAAATGAATGCACATTAAAATTTATTTCACTCGAAAGATCGTTAAATTGTACATAACCCTAATGCATAAAAAAATTACAAAATTTTCATGGTAAGCTGCTGGCTGAAGGCAAAGCGTCCGGGGTCGAAAACGGCTGTATTTCTGGTCGGGCATTTTAAGTCCCCCCATTAATTTATTATTCACGTTTCGTCCCTATTCATCCGTGCACAATTTCAAACTGAACGCTACACACGGTATAAACACTTTAATATGCTCTAAAAACATAAAACTTTAGTAATAAGTAATAAGTTTCTAGCAGCGCAAACATTTTATGAAAGGGCTTTTCCAAATATTTTAATTGTGAATTACCATTAGAGAATTTATTTACAGTCAATTTGATAATATTGTAGCGAGTAATAATGTGTATGTTTATTTATTTCATTTTGCATTGCAGATATGCAGTTTGGTTCAATTATTTTAAACAAAGGCTTTACACTAATTTTCAAACACTTTAGGCTACATGATTTAATTTACATTGAATATTTATGGTTCAACATCTCTATTATTATTTTTTATTATTATTTGTTTTAAACTCTTAAACCTAAGGGGGTGTACAGAGTAAAATTTTGAAAATCGTAAAAAAATATCGAAAATCAAGTAACAAGGGTGGTTTTCGGATATTCTAAGGCGCGGGACGAGAAGGTCCAAATATATTATTTTGGCTAATACGTCTCTAACAATATTTGAACACCCTGTATACTAAATATCATTTTAATAACAATACTGTTTAGGCAAATAGAAAACTGATACAATTAGGAAAATTGTATAGTTTCGATTTTAAAAAATATTATTCCCGTTATTATTTGTACAAAAAAACACAATAAGAAAAAACTTTATATACATCTTGATCTGTTTTGAACATGTTCCATGTTGAAGAAATAAATAAGTCTCATTACCAAGTACTTGAATTAACATAAAAACATCAACCTAATGGGTTTGAAACCGAGCCGTAGAAGTTTGGAATTTAACAAAATGTAGATCGTGTCATTTCATTTCGTTATTAAAGCTCTTTTTTTTCTTTGTCTACTTAAAGTGTTTTTTATTCTGTAAATTGTTGACTTTTTTGAATTAATTTTTAAATTTATGTGAGAAAAATTTGAAATTATTTAATTTTATTCGGACAATAAGGTCAGAATGTTTTTGCCTGCCAAGTTTCTACAATTTCGAAAGCGATTAAACGTTTGAGAGGTGTTTAATTAATAGAGCGACATCGATTGTCTTTTATTGTTTAATACTAACGAGTAGGTATTCTATTATGATTAGAGGATTTCATCTATAAAACAAAGGCCGAGTTTAGAGCTAGACGTTTTGTTTCCAACAATCTCGTTGTGTATACTATTAAAGCTTCAGTTGCTGTATTGGAGCTTATTGTGTCCTATAAGTTACTCTTCATTGCTCAAAAATTTCAACTTCATCTCTAGAGATAAGAGAAGACCTAATAAGTCCTTTTGTGGGACATTACGACTCTCGTCGTTCTGTCTTAAGCTTCCTGCTCTTTCATACTGTTCGTGGTCGAGTTTATCGACATCGGTTGGTCTATTGGGGTGTATTGGAGCTTATTGTGTTCTATAAGTTACTTTTCATTGCTCAAAAATTTGAACTTTAACTCGAGAGATAAGAGAAGACCTAATAAGTATCTTTGTGGGACATTACGACTCCCGTCGTTCTGTCTTAAACTTCCTGCTCTTTCATACTGTTCCTGGTTGAGTTTATCGACATCGGTTGGTCTATTGGGGTGTATTGGAGCTTATTGTGTTCTATAAGTTACTTTTCATTGCTCAAAAATTTGAACTTCATCTCGAGAGATAAGAGAAGACCTAATAAGTGCCCTTGTGGGACATTACGACTCTCGTCGTTCTGTCTTAAACTTCCTGCTCTTTCATACTGTTCGTGGTCGAGTTTATCGACATCGGTTGGTCTATTGGGGTGTATTGGAGCTTATTGTGTTCTATAAGTTACTTTTCATTGCTCAAAAATTTGAACTTTAACTCGAGAGATAAGAGAAGACCTAATAAGTGTCCTCGTGGGACATTACGACTCCCTTCGTTCTGTCTTAAACTTCCTGCTCTTTCATACTGTTCCTGGTTGAGTTTATCGACATCGGTTGGTCTATTGGGGTGTATTGGAGCTTATTGTGTTCTATAAGTTACTTTTCATTGCTCAAAAATTTGAACTTCATCTCGAGAGATAAGAGAAGACCTAATAAGTGCCCTTGTGGGACATTACGACTCTCGTCGTTCTGTCTTAAACTTCCTGCTCTTTCATACTGTTCGTGGTCGAGTTTATCGACATCGGTTGGTCTATTGGGGTGTATTGGAGCTTATTGTGTTCTATAAGTTACTTTTCATTGCTCAAAAATTTGAACTTCATCTCGAGAGATAAGAGAAGACCTAATAAGTGCCCTTGTGGGACATTACGACTCTCGTCGTTCTGTCTTAAACTTCCTGCTCTTTCATACTGTTCGTGGTCGAGTTTATCGACATCGGTTGGTCTATTGGGGTGTATTGGAGCTTATTGTGTTCTATAAGTTACTTTTCATTGCTCAAAAATTTGAACTTTATCTCGAGAGATAAGAGAAGACCTAATAAGTGCCCTTGTGGGACATTACGACTCTCGTCGTTCTGTCTTAAACTTCCTGCTCTTTCATACTGTTCGTGGTCGAGTTTATCGACATCGGTTGGTCTATTGGGGTGTATTGGAGCTTATTGTGTTCTATAAGTTACTTTTCATTGCTCAAAAATTTGAACTTTATCTCGAGAGATAAGAGAAGACCTAATAAGTGTCCTTGTGGGACATTACGACTCCCGTCCTTCTGTCTTAAACTTCCTGCTCTTTCATACTGTTCGTGGTCGAGTTTATCGACATCGGCTGGTCTATTGGAGTGTATTGGAGCTTAATGATCTTCATTACTCAAAAATGTAAACTTTATCTGGAGAGATGAGAGAACCTAAAATATGCCCTTGTGACTTGTGGGACATTAGGACTCTCGTTGCTCCGGCTTAAACTTTTTTATTTTTTATTCTGTTGATGGCCGAGTTTATCGATTATTAATGTTATGTTTTTTTGCAGGGGCACCGGCATACCGACGAACGTCGCTAAATATAATATAAGGTAAGATATTATACTACCGTAGAAATTTTTGTTAATTGTGTGCTTAGGATTATTAAATGGGCTTTTAAGATCATTAAGGAGTAAGCTTGTTCTGGAAAATCTTAACTAATGCCTTATATCAAACATTAAATAATCATTTATTTGCTTAAAATCTCAACTACCCTACAAGTAGCGTACTTAGCACACGAAGTTTTGAATTGATTAATTTTTCAAAAATACTTGTGTGAAAACCCAAAAAAGCTTCAGGATATACAGAGAAAATTTGTTCACTTTTGTAAAATTAATGCCTGAAATTTACTAAAAGTACTTTTTCAATTAAAATTTCGAGTTTGAACTTTGTTAATTTTCATTTTTCCCCAATTTTGTTGAAACAAACTTACACTTTCGTCTTTCTAAAACTCCCTTAATAATTTAGTAATTCTGTTAATTTGATCCTTTACGTTTATGATTTCGAAGCTTATTGTTGCGCGTATAATCCTTTTTTTAAATGTGTTTTAATATTTTTTTTTCTGAAGGAAAAAAAAAGATTTTCTTTTCACTTCCTCCTCTTTTCTATTAAAAAGATCTTAATGGAAATTCCACCCTTAAGCATTAAGCTCGTTAAACAAGCACCTTTTAAAATTAAATTATTTTGGGTCTAATCGATTTACACCTTTAAATGTACCATTTTGAACCATATGAGGCTTTTATCGTCGCTTCATCCTTCGACTAAGTCATTTGATAAGCGCCCAAATTGCAAATTAACAAAAAAAAAGTAGTTTGTAATTACGTAGGTGGGCCCACTCCCCACCTTATTAGTTTTTAATACATTAATAAAATTGCTCGAAAGTATTTTATAAAGAAAGCGTAAATTTATTTCATCGGCCAAGATTTGAAGCGCAATCAGATTCCTATCGGGAACGACAACAAAGAACGGGAAGTAGATAACGCCATTTACAAAATAAACAAGACATTTATCACCACATTTTGCGACCTTTTGTGTCTCCTATGCTATATTTGACAATTGTAAGATTACGTTTTTAAAAAATTGTTCTACTTCAACTAACTAAAATAAGCGGGACGTTTTTAATTTGATTTTCATAATTATTGGACCTCGTCACTTCGTAGCCATTGTACGTAACCTGCACCTTACACAACCCATTAGAAGGACATACATAGGTAGTAGGTAGGTACGTAATTTATAATCGGTTATATCTTCTGAAACGCGAGTTGTACAATTCTTGTAAAACGACTTCCTACCTAAGGAGAAATTTCTTGGGGGACACCTGCGCGTATATGAAAAAACACCAGTTTTTCCCATCTAAAAGCAGTAGTTTTATAACAAAGTCTTGAAACTTATAAAAATGCCTTTAACTTGGTTTACTTTTTACTTCTGTACGATAAGAATTGATCGAGATAGACGTTTTTTAAAGCTCCACTTCCTTCAACTCATTTTAGTTCTATTTTCTTGATTTGCTTCAAAATAATTTTTATGAAAAAAATTCTTCTCGTGAAAACCCGAATTTTCCTCAATTTCATTTATTTTTTGTATCGTCGTCAATTTCGGATCAATCACGGAGTTTCCTCCGTGTTTTTCCTCATTTTTACAGTTTTTTGAGAAACTTGGCAACGCCGCAAAAAATATTTTTTAACACAATTTTAGTCATACTGTATATTTAATTTCAAAACTATTGCTTTAAGTGCTTTCGCATTAAGTATATTTTTTATACTTTTTGCTACCGTGGGGGGCACAAAATAAAATTACCCAAGGCACAGAACAAAACGAGTAAAAATTAGCCCTCATTACAGGAGGAAACGTTGAAATAGAATAGTCAATTACACAAAAGTATTTTAAAATTAGGCCGTTTTAATGCTATTTTGAGGTTTATTTAAACTTGTTGTTATAACTTTAATAGAGCATAAACAGTTTTATGTGCTTTAAAGTAAAAGCCCACCTTTATATTAACTTTACATTGACATTAAATAAATTCTACTGGAACTTTTATGGCTACTTAGACAGACAAAAAAAAAGAAAATTGTTCGTTCAATTTTCTTTTAGCGAAAAAAGTAGAGAAAGCCTCGAGGAATTCATTGTCCGCCAATGAATTATATATAAAAATTGCAAGTTTTATAAAAATAGGTTTGTTTACCCCTGTTGGATTGAAACTTAGTTTGATTCAGATTTTTATTCTTTTGGCTCAAAAGGAAAATATAAATTGAGAAGTTGAGAGCTTTGCTCGAGCTTATTATTGATAACACTCGACAAAATACAATTTTTTCAATATTTTTTTTGTTTTTGTGAGATGAAATAAATATCTACTCTCTTTTCCAAACTCGACATTCGATAATACTCAGAGGTCGTCCATAATCTTGGCTGCAAAGTGATTTTTGTTAAATTACAGAGTACCTACCTAAATTGATACTAATAATTGTGTATACGTGTAGTACAGGGTGGGCAAAATTCGATGGGTTTTATGGAGAAATCGATAACTAGAAGAGATATCAACAAATGGATGGCGCATCCTCGTTCTCTTTTTTTGAGAGTAACTCAATGCCGAAAACCGCAATTCGCGATCTTCTTTTGTTTTTGAACTATAAGCAAAAGTTTGATTTTTTAAATTTTTTGCGTAATGTTCGATATCTCGGTTGTTGCGAAGTTACAGAAAAGCCTTTTTTAAGGGCTATAAAATGAGCCAAAGGGATCTAGATATCTTTGTTAATTTTCGGTTTATAACACAAAGTTGTGTTAGTTAGTGCCTAAAGAACGTTCTAATATCTTTTTCTGTAAAATTGAAAAATCTAACTTTTGGCTATAGCTCCACAACAAAAGAAGATTGCGAATTCCGGGTTTTGCCGTTTGAGTTCCTCTCAAACAAACAGAGCGAGAAGCTGCGCCATCTTTTTTCTATAAAGTATCTTCTAGTTATCGATTTCTTCATAAGAACAATCGAATTTTGTCCACCCTGTATACAGTGTGTACTAAAATACTCTATTATTCCATGAGTCTTTAAAATCACCGTTAGGTAACGGCTTCCCGTGAAATTTGTTGAAATTTTGGAATTGGGTTAACCCTTCAGTTACCGGACTAACTTTTCGTTCGCTTGTCCCGCTTAATCCGGATATTATCACCAACGTAATCCGGATTAAACGGGACTTTTTCTGGAAATATCTAATAACTCGAGAACATTTTTCTCCCTAATGAAACCCAAAATTCAATTTCTGCCATTTTAACCGAGCACTCTTACGGTGCCCAAACGATGCAGACATCTTTCGTGCGACCCAAAATGTCATCTGCTGCAAATTGCAAAGTGCAGTACCTACCTCGAAAATTTAACAGACGTTTTTGTTTGTTTTAATTCGGCTTCTTTATTCTGAAAGGGGCTCGTTTAAGTTTTAATGTGTTCTTTTTTAACAAAAAATTTTGTTATAATAGGCATTACGCCACTTACTGACGACACACACTGCATACTGTTTAAGAAGTTTCACAAATTGGGAATCTTCAGGTAGCTTTATTTAATAAAACGACTCGTTTGTAATTATATGGTACGTGCTTTAAGAGTATTTGAAGGTCCTTAAGGATATTTTCGCAAGGCAAACACTCGACGAAATTCGTTTGCTTTAATTAAGACAAAACATGTTATTTAAACAACTTCTTTATTATTTTTTTTAACGCAAGACATATGGTTCTGTCTCGCCTGGTTATATTTTTTTGGTAATTTTATTTTGCAAATTTTGTTTCTTTTTGTTTTAATGCCCGACAGATGAGCGAAGAGCCGGGAAGCTTTTTAATAAAAGAGTTAACGATTGCAAGGTTTTTGGTCGACGCTTTTTTGAATTTTCTATTTCTTAAGGCTAATATCAAACGTAAATCTTCTCTGTTCGTCTGTCTGTCCTCTGAGGCGAAATTCCAAAAATGGTTTTCTCGAAAAACCTGTTTTTGTTGCATTTTTCTTATGAAACTCTCGTTAGGAAAAAAATGGGGAAACTGTTGTTTTTTGATTTACCTACCCAAACAGTTAGTAGCACCCCCGCTATGGCCATTTTTGCCTTATTGGGCGTCTTTAGCAACTGTTTGTATTTTTTATGGACTCGCTTTGTTGCTTTTTTCAAAACAGAGTCCCCTTCAGCCTTCAGTAATGGGTGGAAACGTGGAAACAAGTAACAAGACGTAATATTTTAGTTGGGGAAGCACTAATAGCAGTACCTTGCAGCTGTTTTTAAATTACTAACATTAATGTCAAGTGTATGTACCTGCGTTAACAGTTTATAGTGCGAACTAGAGAACTAGAGGCGACATGCAATTTTCAGGATGCATTTTCCTACAATTTTTTGAATTTGCGATCCGTTTCAACTATAATAAAGACTCGAGACCGGTAATAAGTAATTTTTAAATGCAAATAACATAAACGTAATTAAGTTAATGAATAAAATAAAATTTAGATCTTAATTAGGACATCACGTAGTGAGCAAAATAAAAATTCTAGCTAATCTATTTTTTATGTGAGATTCCCCAGACGACTGTACGTTCTGTGTTGAATGATAGCGTACTTTTATATTCGTTAGCTGGGAAGATGTCTTTTGGTCATTAAGACTTGGCAAAGAGTGGAATTGAATGAAGATATATGCGAGTGTGAACCTTAAATGCTTTTCTACATTCTAAAGCCAACTTCTTAATGTTGCAAGTTTTGATATTTTTCTATTTATTTATTTGAAGAAGTGTAATTTAGATTTTTTGACATAAAAGAAATTAAGGGGCGTTTAGATTAATTTTTCTCGAATTTCGTATTAAGGAAGGAACTAAATTTAACTTTATATAAAACGAAGCGAAAAAGGGGGATCGTATCCAAAAAGAAAATTATTTTTATCGTGCGCAAATTGCTTTTCAAATTGTCGTTTAATGAAATAGAAAATAAGTTTTACTTGATTAAAAAAAATTGGCGATATATCGTAACAACATTACTTTTTTTATTTGCATAATGTAGCGCCATTCCATTCTATTATCAGATTAGCAGATAATACGTCAAAAGCGGCGTCACCATTCCCACTATATTAGGGATTATTTGAAACTTAAAAACTGTTTGATCGGTGTCTGTCCGGCACAGTACACTAATGGAAACTTTTCTTGATCTGTTCTCGTGTCGTCACGAGACTGTTAATTAATTTTTTGGCTTTAAAAGTCAAAATGGGCATTTTATAAAAAATGTTTTTATATGTTTTTGGAAAATTACTGTCTACACTCGTTTAATTAATTTTTTTACTTTAACCGTCAAAATGGGCATTTCATAAAAAATGTTTTTAATGTTTTTGGAAAATTACTTTCTACACTCATTTTCTACGCTACTTTTTTATAGTTGTTGCTCATAGAACAGAACACCATCATGACAGCTGCATCTTTTTCTTTTTAAATGCTTTTAGTGCGACCCTTTGGTTGATTATTTTGAACAAAACTAATCAACATACACCTGTTGTGACCACAACTAGACACATCATTATTGTACTCTGTAGATTAAGACCTTTCAGGCTACTTTTCACTTTAGTTGCCCACCGTATCTATTTTGTTTTCTGCAATTAAAATTTTTTTCTTGGTGTTCTTGCTGATTATACCCCCCCCCTTTAAACTCCATCCCAGCATCAATTTTGGGGAGATATTGTAAAACCGAAAATCGGTAGCTTACTAATTCTCCCTTTAGCGTCGCTCAGTCGGTGAGTCGGGGGTAGGTTCGACGTCGAAATAAAAGTCGCACACATACCACAAATGTTTTATTCTGACCCAAGTAATAAATCAAAAGAATTCAAAATACTAGTTTTAAATACAATTCAGACTTAATTAATTAAATAATTAAAAAAAGATTCTGCAAAGAAAGCGGCGATTAATTATATACAGGGGCAGGGACCTGGTCTAGGTGAAGGGGCGAAGATGGCGGCTATACGGCTCTACAACGGTCCTTGCGGACCACCACAAAACAGTAACCACACGGAAGGGAGGGGGGCGGCTATGAAGGTTCCATAACGGCCCTTGCGGACTACCAGAAAACAGTAACCACTCGGAAGTTATGCGGGGTTGGTTGTCACTGACTCCCCCCCCCCCGAATTAGGGTAAGACGAATACGTGACGGACACTCACAGTACACGACCGCGGACAAGACCAGACTCTCAAAGACTACTCCGAAGACTCCTCGACACCTCGACTCCTCGAGCGCACGGCTATTTATTACCGTTTCTCCTTCTTGGAAAATACCCAATCACAGCGCTAGCTCGAGATCGAGATAATGGGAATAATATTGGCGGACGGGTTATCATCCACTAGCTAATTATAATTATAAAAATGCAATTAGTGGCATTTGAGAAAAATGATAACGCAGAAAAAATGCGCTGTTAAAAGGGCATTTGATTGGTGTAAGTCTCGTCGTGATCGGGGAATAATTGGGGAGGCAAAAGGAATAAAAAATTAAATTCGTGATTACTAATTAATAAAATTAATTACGGATCATCAGGGGACGTCAATTGAAGATTAGGGGAGCAAAAGAAATGGGGGGCGAAGTGTAGAATTTAATTTTTGGACAAAATTAATTCAAAGTTTTTAAATTATTAATTTCTGTATAGGAAGATCGAACGTGAAAATGATTGATCTCGCGCGCTTTCAACGAATGCACACTAGATATCGGTCAGGTGTGGGTCTAATTTATCATTGTTAATTTTTGTTAATAATTAACAACAGGAAAAATGAACAAGGGAGAAATATTGGGTCGTGGTTTAGGGGTAGTAAGTTAGTTAACAACCAAAACGGATGCGGATTTGGACAAGCTCAGAGCTAGAATCTTGGGATTCATATCACTCTGAGCTGTATAGAAAATCCACATCGTTACAATATCAATTAATAGATGTATTTGTACTTTTACAAAGGCTTGTCTGTCCTTCCATCCCACAATATGGGTAGGTAAGGGAGCACAATTTTAATGAGAAACTTTTGCAGCTTGAACTGAAACAGTTTTTCCCTTCGTGCTCACATTTCAGTTTGCAAACTTTTTGGTTTTATCTAAAGAGTTTGTTGTTAAACGAACCATTGAGGACGGCTAAGACCCCCTAAACTGAAGCGCTCATTGCTCCCAATTTATCCACCAGTTTAACGCAAATTAAAAATTAATTAGTGGGTTCTGATTGAAGTATTTAAAAATGTTTAATTAGCATTAAAACGGGACGAATATTTAACATATATTTTAGGCAGTAAAAATTGAAAATTTAAATCTAGGAGGGAAATTTTTTTAATAATTGAATTTTATTTTGTACAATTATTAATGGGCATTAGTAAAACATATTCTGTTTAAAAAAACACTAATTTTAAGTTCATTCATCCTTCTTATATCATTAATATAAGATGTAGAACCTGCTTGAGAGCCACATGTGGAATTACAAAT
Organism: Malthinus flaveolus; assembly: GCA_950108345.1. Taxonomy (NCBI): domain Eukaryota; kingdom Metazoa; phylum Arthropoda; class Insecta; order Coleoptera; family Cantharidae; genus Malthinus; species Malthinus flaveolus. The sequence continues at coordinate 3,714,982 of OX467287.1, read as the reverse complement.
ATAATGGGAGGGAGTTATTTGTAATCTGTATCTAGCAGTTCGTGGCTAACCGTTGGTGTCGTTGTTTGATGTTGCCCTAATAACTTCTATGCTACTAATGCTACCTTGATTCTTTTATTAAAAAATCGTGCGGTGTGACCACAACATAATTATGACAAGTTTTTTCAAATTTTGTGTTGTGATTCTGTGAGAAAATTACTTGAGTGTGGATTATTTTAGTTTTTTTTACAATTTTTGGATATTTTTAAATTGCATTTACCTGGTGAGTCGAAACGGTTTTTATTTAAAAAAAAATTTATTGCTAAAAAGGGGGGCTGAAACATTTCCTGTCTCGTTAATTGTTTAACTGCTAATTTTGAAATTTTTTAAGAAGTCCAATTTCCAAGTTTTTGCGAATTTTCGCGATCTTGCAGCAAACTGGTGAAAAGCCATTACAAATAAACCAAATTATTTTTTTTGTAATTAGGGCGCTTTTCTCGAGTTTTACTAAATTACGATCATTAAGTACTGATATCTTGAAAACAAAAATTAGTTAATAGCGAGATGAATAATTTTATTTTCGATGTGTGGAAATTTTTTAGAAATGAAAATTTTCTTTTGTGAAAAAAGGGGGTCGCTTTTTATTCGGAAAAATATATTATAGCTCAAAATGAAAAAAATATTAAATTTATTTTAGAACTTCAATCCCAAATAGATAAGACGCTCTTTTATTTGAGACAAAACCCAATATTCTTATGCTGAGAGAGCAGAGTTTCTTTGAGTCGGTTAGTTGAAGGAAATTTTACGAATTTTTTTACAAATTTCCGTAGTCCAGCTATTTAATAAAAACAATAGAGGAATGATAGCTTCCAAATAAATTTTTTTTAGAAATGTTCAGATGAATGCGTTTATTTTTTACTTTGAGGGTGTTATTAAATGCCCATTTTTCCTTTCATTACCGAGCATCGAGCAATAAGAGGAAAGGTCCTAGATATCTAAACCGTGCGTTTTTAGAAACCCTTGGCTTGAAGCTGGTATTAAACCAAATTTTAAAACTGAGCGGGTGCCTAACGATCAAATAATGAAACATATTTTTCCCATTGCGGAAAATGGGGACGCGCGGTTTTATATTTCCATTAGCTTTTTACACTCGCCGTGATTTCTTACAAATTTGTCACTTTATTCTACCTTAATCGCTGCTTTTAAAATAAAAAAAATCCAGTCAAACAGGCACCCGATAGAATTTTGTTTATTATAAACTCAATTGGTAGATAATTAACCTCTTAACTATCTTGTGTTTGAGTCTTCTGCTTTTTTATAAAAGCTCGACTCGTTTAGCATTAGTGACTTGACGATAATAGGGTCTCGCATTCTTAGTAAGTAACAAATAAATTTGTCCCTTTCTCGTCCCTAGGGCGCACTTTTAAACCTTTATTTGTTATCTCTACAACATTTACAAATTTGGCAAATAATTAAACTATAAAAAAAAATTGAAAATGCAAGACAAGGCAATCGAAACGAACAAAAAGAGGAGCAATTTAAAAGGACAAACATTTACGAGCTCGAAATTTCATTTAAAATTACTTAAGCGAGCGTATCGAATAATGCCAACAATTCATTCATTGGGATTCTTTGTTGTAGGAAAAATCTAGAACATGTCGACGTTTATTTTCATTTTCAAGTAAATTGTTAAATTGTACAAAACAGATTTTATGGGATATAGTAGTTGAAAATTTGTTTTGAAATAATTCGATCTTTTCGACAATTTTTTTGTCGATTATTCTGGCGCGCTCCGCGCGTTGACGCGTTACAAAATCATTTTCAGTGGGGAAAATTGAAGTTACGCCGACTTTCTTTTTGTGTATTTAAAAAACATTCGACGGCGATTATACAATGTAACTCGTGGAAAAAAGTTGTTTTTAGAGAGCGTTTGTTAAATTGGAAATTTTGACAAATTTTGTTTTGTTTTAATGAAATAAACAAAAATGTTTGTTTTCCCGACAATTTCGTCGTTTTTGTTTGCATAAATTATTAAACTTATTGCCATAACTGTTTGCTGTAGGCACTCGATTTTCTAATTGTGAGTGCTTCCATTGAATTCTATATAAAAGTGCCTTTCGTGAGATAAATCGCGTGATAGTTGATGTACAAAGCTTCCCTCCTCCCCCTTCTTCGTCTTCATGCAAAACTGTGCTTTGCAACCTTTTTTTAAATAAAATCTGAGGGAAGAAGAAGCATAGATCATTTACGTTGACCTTAATGAAAATATTGTATTTTTTGCGCGTTTTCCATCAGGTTTACACATAATATCTTATCATGTCTTAGACCTTATTGTCTTATTAGTCTTAGACCTACCTGACTATTATTTTTCGCTAGTTCTAATTTTGCGAGTGATATATGTACTTACCAAAAAATTGCATTATTTATATATATTTTGAATATACTATTGCTGACGGTCTTAAGTGAAGCTATCATGGTGGCAAAAGCCGTTAGAGCTGAAAAAAACTTGTACCGAGCGGTTCTCTATATCTCTACACTAAACTTCAACATTCTCTAGCGCCTAAGCTATAAAACATTTGTCTGACAAAAAAATCTAACCCGCATAATTAGTAGGAAATTTAATTTACTTTAATTTTAATAGACTCACTTTTCTCTAAAAGTGCGTAGTTTTCGAGTTCTAAGCGATAAACTAAAAAAATCTGTTTTTTTGACTTCTTGGAATTTTTGTTTAATTTTAACGCTCTCCAGCTCTTAAATGATTGATCTCGCGCGCTTTCAACGAATGCACACTAGATATCGGTCAGGTGTGGGTCTAATTTATCATTGTTAATTTTTGTTAATAATTAACAACAGGAAAAATGAACAAGGGAGAAATATTGGGTCGTGGTTTAGGGGTAGTAAGTTAGTTAACAACCAAAACGGATGCGGATTTGGACAAGCTCAGAGCTAGAATCTTGGGATTCATATCACTCTGAGCTGTATAGAAAATCCACATCGTTACAATATCAATTAATAGATGTATTTGTACTTTAAACTAAACTATAATAAGCTTATATCGCTAACTAAAATAAACTAAAAAAATCTGTTTTTTTGACTTCTTGGAATTTTTGTTTAATTTTAACGCTCTCCAGCTCTTAAACAGCTCGTCTGAGAGAAAAACTCTAAGAGGTATAAGTTGTAGGAAACTTGATGTAGTTTATTTTTATAAAGAAGCACTTTACTCCAAAAGTACGTAGTTTTTGAGATATAAGCGATAAACTAAGAAATCAGTATTTTGATTGATTTCGAGGTTGATTTTGAAATTTTGGTTAAACTTTAACCCTCTCTAGCTATTAAACCATCTGTGTGAGGGAAGAAGCTTAAGAGATAAAATTTTTAGGAAATCCGATGTAGTTTATTTTGATTAGAAGCGCTTTACTCAAAACGTGCGTAGTTTTCGAGTTATAAGGGATATACTAAAAAAATCAGTTTTATGGCTGATTTTGGAGTTTTTGTTAAACTTTAAAGCGTTATAGCGCCTAAACGGTTTATGTGAAGGAAAAACCTAGCATGAATAATTTGTAGAAAATTTGATGTAGTTTATTTTTATATAGAAGCACTTTTCTCTAAAAGTGCGTAGTTTTTGAGTTCTGAGCAATAAACTAAAAAATCAGTTTTTGGTCCAATTTTGGAATTTTTGTTAAACTGTAACGATCTCTAGCTCTTAAACAGTTTGCTAAGGAGAAAAACTCATGAGTTAGTTTTGTTAGAAAAATTGATGTAGTTTACTTTTATATTGAAGCATTTTTTGATAAAGTGCGTAGTTTTCGAGCTATAAGCGATAAACTAAAAAAATCAGTTTTTTGGCCGATTTTGGAATTTTTCTCGAACTCTAGCGCCTTAATCGTTCGTCTCAGGGAAAAATCGAAGAGTAATAATTTGTAGAAAATTTTATGTAGTTTATTTTTATATAGAAGCACTTTTCTCAAAAAGTGCGTAGTTATTGAGTTATAAACGAAGTTATTGTGGCCTATGACTGAAAGCATTGAACATTGCCGAGCTAGCTCGACCTTTTTCTTGAATTCTTCTTTAGGAAGCACGTTTGTGCTTTTAAATTTAATCTATTTGTATCAAATTTTCCCTTTGGGCTTGCTAACGTCTACCAAATGTCCAAAACGAATTTTTAACTGGTTTACTAGCGTCGTAGTACTTTGGTGGCTACCCACAGCTCATTGTAAAACTTAAGAACAGTGTGTTCCGTGTGTTTCTACTCTACCTATGTATCCTATTTTGAAGCAGCTCCTAAGCCAAAGTGGGTTGCTTTAAGGAACTTATAATTCTCACACTGCCCATTTATGCTTAATGATGTCCTTGAAGTTAATTTGATATTTATACGCATAATGTGAAGTTTAAGCAGCAAATTGAAGCGCTGGCCTTCTACATTCTACATATAGCTTTAAATTAAATAATCGCAAAATCGATATAAAATTTTATTTTAGAAAAAAAAAAGAAATTTTTGAAGTGAGTGTCCTTTTATGAAAGATGAAAAGCATCAATCACAATTTTTCGGACACTTTTCCTCCTCTGGATCTATTTATCTTTTAGTTTCTTGTGTATTTTTTCAAATTTTTTATTTCGTACGCCAATTTAGCTTACAAAATCAAATTATAATTTTCTCATTTATTTTTTTGTATAAGCCCCATTTACAACCTTAAATTTGAAGACTCTTTTTTTCAAATTTTAAAATAGAAATGAATGAATTTGGCAGTAATTAAAACTTATACTTTGAATATTAAAAACCTACCTACATCTTAAAGATTATAAGTAAATGAAAATGTCAAGCGAGCTCTTAAAGTAATTCTAATTAAAATGTACACGAAAAAAAACCGGAAAATTAATTTTCTTTTAGGTCGACAATAATTTATTAACTTTACCTTAACATCAATCATATTTTTCCAACTCACCTTTTCCCTCTCAATTATTCTAATTTATAATTCCGTTTGACGTGGTTTCGAAAAACAAACAGAAATGAGAGGGTGTTGAGTTAAAAAGTAAAACACGAAATTGAAATTCGCGTTGAATAGTTAGTAGTTTCCTGTAGTTTCCGCAGACGTAAATTAAATAGGATATGTCGTCTACGAGAGTTTTCTCACCCCGTCTTACCTACCGTTGCTTGTATAATATGTGAATATATTTGCTTTAAGATTTTCAACACGATTTGTGTCTTTTCATTTTGACTTGCCCTCATATACGTGGGATACAGTTTAATTAAGGAGATAATTAGATCCTTTAGAAACGCTTCCTTTTAATTTTACCTAAGTTCGTGTGCGATTGATTTGTACTCCGATGGGTGTATCGATAAAAAATTATTTTTTGACACTTCTTTCATGTCATATTTGACTTAGGTAGGCCCAAAGAAAAATTCTAACAAAGATGATTTTCTCAAGAGTCGACTAACTCGGTAAAACTGTCAATTGAAAAGTGTGTTATTTTTACACGTCCTGTATAACGTCCTGTATTTAGCGCAATAGTGGCACAGTCTTCCATCTGAGCGTTGTTGACGAGTCTCTAACTTATATGTTATTTAAGCCACCCCTAATGTGTAAATTTGACAAGCAAAGTTTTATTAACCTCCCTTTGAAGTGGCACGTGACGATCTTGCGTGTAATTCTAGTAACCGATCTTTGTTTGGTGATCGAAGTAAATTTGACAAAAGAAGTACTTGAATGCGTCATATAATAATATAATAAAAATGGTAGAAGATAGAATAACTAAGGGTAAAACTGATAATGGATCTTGGTGTATTGATTAAGTTTCATCGGAGAGAACAAGTATACTTAAAAGGAGGGGGGAGAAAAGAATAGCTATGAAATAGTGCATAAAAGTAAAGAAAAGATACACTATTAGGGTTGTAAGACATCAAACAATAGCAAATTGGTCAAGGAAAATAGCTTTTTCAGGTTGTGGGTTTTTGTTAAGATTTGGTTTTAAGATAGATATTGTTTTTGCTTCTAGTATAAGACGAAGGGTGGCTTTAAGTAGTTTTTTCATGTTATTGAAGGACATGTCGGACAATACATTAATATGTCGTGTAATAGCAGACAAAAACTTCAAACTTCCTAGAAATCAAACTTCATATTAGTTATAATACACGGCGAGTAACGATATACCGGGCTAAACAAATAAGATTCACCCCTATACCTTTATCAATTTTTGGAGCAATTAGTCTCAAGCCTTTGGAGATTTAATTAATAAAAAACAATATTTATTCGCTACTAAAATGTTTGTGCCACGTTGGGTTGTAACACCCTGTATATTGATACTTTTTTAGGTTCTTCAGTTTTGAAAGAATTGTAAACGTTTTTTAACAAATTTAATTGCGTTCTCGCCCATCTTACAATTAGCCCTGAGCAATGAGTATTCCATTACTTGCTTGTCTATCTTTTCCATCTAATGATGTCTAGACTCGGGGCCTTTCAGAGAAAATGCGAAGTCCGGGGCAATTAATATTTTTCTCTTCAAACTTAAAAACAAGCGGGCCCGGATTTACTTTTGACGGTGGTTACAAGCTGAAAATATTTGATTTCCAAGGTCAAACAGCTTAAAATAAGAAGATAAAAATTAAGAATTAAATGGATATTATTCAGATAAACCAAAAATGTTGTTGGATAATTACCCCCCCCCCCCCCAGACTCTGCATAGACTTTCTTGTCTTTCTCGTACGAAGATGCTCTGTACAGGGTTCTCATTTCATATGTTCGCGCGATCCTGGGGTCATTTTTGATGATTTTGCGGTCGAGGTTAGGATGAGTCGGATACAGAGCTTGGATGGGTTTCTTCAATATTTTCTACTTGTGGGCACGCGTCTTCTAGAAGCGTTCAGGATTCTACACATCGTTTCGTTATTTCGAGAGTCAATGCCTGATTGCTTAGCTATCAACTAAAGCTAATACCGCAGTAATTGCTCACATATTTTTTTCTTTTTCTCTTTAATAGGGTAAAACCCATAGCTTTGTTCCTATTTTACTGAAATTTTCAGGTTTTTTACGGCTTTGTTGGCGCTTTTTAAAATGGAACTAACGTCGGCCACCTACAGAGATCAACTCTGTTGTATTTGGTTGGCGTAGACTTTTGTTTCTTCTTCTTTTCTTCTATTGGGCAAGACCTATTGATTTTTCACGGCTTTGTTTCACGCTTGTTAAAATGGAACTAACTTCAGTCACTAGGACAGGTCAACTCCATTGTATTCGGTTGGCGTAGATTTTTGTTTCTTCTTCTTCTCTTATATAGGGCAAGACCCATTGATTTGGTCCTACTTTACTGAAATTTTCAGGTTTTTCACGGCTTTGTTTCACGCTTGTTAAAATGGGACTAATTTCAGTCATCAGGACAGGTTAACTCTGTTGTATTCGGTTGCCGTAGATTTTTGTTTCTTCTTCTTCTCTTATATAGGGCAAGACCCATTGATTTGGTCCTACTTTACTGAAATTTTCAGGTTTTTCACGGCTTTGTTTCACGCTTGTTAAAATGGGACTAACTTCAGTCACCAGGACAGGTCAACTCTATTGTATTCGGTTGGCGTAGACCCGTACACAGTTGCACTTTGGCAAGAGTTTTGGAAACACGCCTTAGAGAGACCATTAGGACTTTTTACTGTTGTTAAACAAGTCGGTAGCCCTTTCTATCGCTATTCGATTGGGCAAGACGATTATTAATCTTACCAAGATCTTTCAGAGTGCGTTTAATTGCCAGAAAGAAGTAGAAATACATTTTTTTCTTAATTTTTGCGCAGGTTCTTTATTTTCCACTTGATATCGCCCAATTTTTTTAAATTCGAATAATGCAGCATATCAGTGTGCTCTTATAAGGTTTAGATTATTTTATTAATAACACTACCTTCCAAGATTTTTTTAAAGCGCTTACGAGTTCCCGAAATCACTTTGAAATTGCCAATCAATTGGCAAATTGCGTCAGAAAGTACCTGCCTGTCCGTGTATCGTGCACCTGTCATCTGCTCGTAAACACAACACAACAGTTGAGTGTGGTTTCATAAAGGCACGACATTTTCCACGCGTTTGTATTTGTTAATGAATATAATGAAATTTAGAAAGCAGCTTACCGCTTTAAATTGCTCTAAAGATATAGTCACTTTACTGTTACTTTTCTCTCTTCGAGTCGTGATCGTTTAAAAAAATGTACCAACACGAAATCGAATATTTGAAGCTAATAATGATAAATAGAAAATGTCCGAATCAGGTTATCATTAAAAGTGGGCAACGTATGTGTGATGAAATCGTTTCGACATTGTTACTTCTTTTACGTGTTTTTGAATTTCTTCCAAACGCTTACAATAATTGCTTTCTCGGGGCAACTTTATAGTTAGTTATTATCATATACTACTTGCGTACATATCTTTTCTCATATTAGTGTTAGTTACAGAATATTTTAATTGGTTTAAATTTATTCACAATTAACATACAAAGTAAAGTCGTTACAAAATAATTGGGGTTACTCAACCTAATAGAACTACCTTTTTTGAGAAAACTTGTACTTTTCGAATTGTTTTTTGCAACTGCGGAATTTTTCTTTTTTTAAAATAAATTTAGAGAAAATTTTTATTTGTTGAGTTTCGTCAAATGTTTTTACAAGGAGCTCGGAGAATTTGTGTAGAAACAGTGACATCCAACTTTCAACAAGTCGAACTTTTACGTTAGCTAAACTGCCAATAAAAGCCGGTAATAGGATTTATTTCCTTCAACTATAAAGTACGTGAAAGAACGTGAGTATCTTACGTATAAGATATAAGTTAACGTTTTAACTATTTTCAATTTCGCAATAAAAATTTATTTGTGAAACGAATTGGGACAGTAAGTAGGTGCTCGTTATTCGTGCGTATTCTACAAAAGTTATAATCCCCAATTAGGTTCCTTTTTTTACGGTTAGATGGCACGAAAATTAATTTTTTCATAAACTTTTTTTCAATATTTGATCACTTATTTATTTCTCCCTAAACGCGACTATTTCAATTTTACACATCGTTTGATTTTCCTTTTGAAAATAAATTCATCGCAGAAGCTTTGAAGGGTCATTTCAATTTACTATCCGAAACCATTTCGGACTGAAAACAAAGTTCTTTTGAAGACAAAACTAACTGAAGAACGCGTGAGATGTTTAAGTGTGCGTTTAACAAAAAAAAGGAGAAAAGCCAAAGAGAAGTTGATGGAAACCTCTTCAAACAAAAAGTCCTAGAGATATCCGCTTTGGACCAGAATACAAATTTCGTCCGAGAAGTGAACTGACTGCAGATTCATTTGTACTGATACAAAAGTAAATCGAAACATTTTTACGATTACATCTTTGTAATTACATTTTTATTTATGTCTTCCTAGAGTCGAAAAGTTTTTGCAGTTTCCATAAAATAAAAAAGATAAAAACTTCTATACGCAATTAGTTACAGAAACGTTGTCGATAAGTTATTAAATTTGGGTCTTTTATAAATTATTTTGTAACCAAATTAAATTTGACTTTTAAAATAGCGTACCCTATATGCCCCAAAAAGGGCGCCTTCCTTAAAAAACATAAATTTAAAAAATGTACAAACCAACTTTTATATTTTTGTAATTAAAATGGAAATTGAAAGGATACAAAAATAATCCACTTTAGTTTGTTTCGATGCTTTTAATGTAATTAAAATTGAAATTATTAATGCTGTTAACATAAAACGGGAGAAAAACTTAATCTACCTACATCAATTTTAATTTGGTTTGCGTGTAGATATTTTTTTTTCGTATAAACAACTAATTTAATTTAAAAATTATACAAATATTCCATCGATATTTAATAAATTCGCATAATATACTGTACGCTTTTGTAGTACCCACGGTAATTAGGTGATTAATTAATCGATCGAACACTTCGATATTTAATGAATGGAAGATATTTCACTGATTTGCAATTTTAGATAAAAGTTTAACGGATTTATGCAGTTTGTTATAAAACTTTGTAGATTTATAGAAAAAAATTTGAAAATGCGGTAGCTTCCTAATTAATCCAACTGATTTTCTACTAAACACTGCCGAGAAAAAAATGTTTTTAATTTTTGCAAAATAAAACTCGCGCTTTGTTAATTTCCCAGAATATTAAAATTGTGGCCAAATCGGCAAATTAAAAAAAAATTTTTAATTAGAAATCTAAATTGACAAATGGTAATGAAAATTTAATTTGACACTTAAAACTACACTTGTTAATTCGGATTTGATTTTACAAACAAGCAAATCAATTCTATAATGATAATGAAATTCTGATTAACTCTTTTAATTTTCACAGTCGTTTAACTTAACAATTAGGCGCAATTCGTGTAATTATACTTAACGAGCATTGATTATATTAATTGTATTTTATAGCGGCTTTTACAATAAAATATAAAATGCAGATTGGAAAACAAAATAGTCTGGGAGTTTTTGAGCGGAGAAAAAATACAGAAGTTTTTTTTGTATTCTTCTTTATGTATTTTGGGATGCTGAATCCGAATTTTAACTTTGCCACCTTCTAAAAGTGATGCAAGCGACGAGAAGCAGCTAAAATAATGATATTTTTTAGTTTTTCGGTTATAGCTTGAAAAATGCGCACTCTACAGCTTAAGTTGTTAAAGTTTCTCTCTTTAGACAAACGGCGTAGGCGTTAGAGCGCTTTAAAGTTTGATGAAAATTCCAAAATCGACCAAAAACTCTATTCTTCAGTTTTTCGCTTATAACTTTAAAACTACGCACTTTTTGACAACAGTGCTCCTGTATAAAAATAAATGAAATCAAATTTTCTACAAATTATGTTTCTTACGTTTTTTTTGTTAGAAGATGGGTTGAGGCGTTAGAGCGCTTTCAAGGTTGATGAAAATTTCAAAATTGACCAAAAACGTTGTTATTCAGTTTTTCGCTTATAACTTGAAAACTACGGACTTTTTGACAACAGTGCTTCTGTATAAAAATAAGTTAAATCCAATTTTCTACAAATTACGTTTCTTAAGTTTTTTACTTAGATGATCGGTTGAGGCGTTAGAGCGCTTTAAAGTTTGATGAAAATTCCAAAATCGACCAAAAACTCTATTCTTTAGTTTTTTGCTTATAACTTCAAAACTACGCACTTTTTGACAATAGTGCTTCTGTATAAAAATAAATTAAATCCAATTTTCTACAAATTAAGTTTCTTAAGTTTTTTTACTTAGATGATCGGTTGAGGCGTTAGAGCGCTTTAAAGTTTGATGAAAATTCCAAAATCGATCAAAAACGCTGTTATTCAGTTTTTCCCTTCTAACTTGAAAACTACGCACTTTTCGACAACAGTGCTTCTGTATAAAATTAAATTAAATCAAATTTTCTACAAATTAAGTTTCTTAAGTTTTTTTACTTAGATGATCGGTTGAGGCGTTAGAGCGCTTTAAAATTTGATGAAAATTCCAAAATCGACCAAAAAAGCTATTTTTCAGTTTTTTGCTTATAAATCGAAAAGTACGCACTATTTTGCTAAAGTACTTCTATATAAAAATAAACTGTATTAAATTTTCTACTAATTATGTTTCTTAGATGAAGTGTTTAGACGTTAGATCGCGTTAAAGTTTGACTTAAATTTGCCAAAAAGCTGTTGTTTAGCGCTTCGCTTGTAGCCCGTGAAAAGGGGCAGTGCTCTAATGAAACATGGGCTTTATCATTTAAAAAAGTTACTCGAGAGTCCCATCGACTGTTTTAAAAACTAACGAGTGTTAGTTAATGTGTCCATCTGTTCATATTAAAAGCTTGAACAATAAAGTAAATTATTTGTATAATTTTCCACTATCTTTAAACTTCGAACGGTAAACTGTATTTCTCATAGAATAAAAATAACAGAGATAATGTTAATCTTATGTATCTCCAAACAAAGATCTGGTTCTCAGGGAAAGTTCTAAACATTATCAAATTAATTATATTGCGAGCAAATTTGTATATATTTATTTTAATTTTATTAAAGTTGAAACATTTAATCGTAATTAAAGGTGAAGTTTACGTTGAAGTTGATTTAAAATTTTTGCCATATAATTAAAACGAGGCAAAGAGTAACCTTTGGGGTAAAATGAGTGCGGTCTAATTACTTAAAATGTTCGTGTCGAATATAATTTAATAAATTATTCAAAAGAAATCGATTTAGACGTTTGTTGGCGTAACTGTTTTATTTAATTGTTTTTAATCTTAGTGTTTATTTTTGCCTCTTATAAACATTAGTTTTGGTCTTTTGTTTCAGGATGTTGCTGAGTCTGTGAGAAAAAATCCCATTCAAAATGGAGGCTTTGCTTAAATTATTCGGTAAGTCATTAAAGTTGGTTTAATTAATTTTTATTTTTGTTATTGCCCTATTATGGTTTTTAAAATTGCGAATAGATGATACCGCTCGAGTGGAACTGGAAACGATCCTCGTTTCTTTGAAAATTAGTCTCTCGTATCTCACATCCTCTTTTATTTTCGTATGTTTCGGTTAATGATCTTCAACAATAAGTTTGAAGATTGTCACACTTTGTGGCAAAAAGAAATGATTTTGTTGTTGCATTACGGGCAAACTACTTTTTTCTTCTTCTTCAGGAGTGTAATTACTTTAAACGATCATCCACAAATCCTGCGCATAAAAATTTTAGTGCAAAACAAAATAACTAATAAAATTATCATTAAATTTTTTGAGTGTTTTTGAGTGTAAAATTATGTGCGAATTACTTCATAAAAATAAAATAAAATCGTACTAAAAACTTTTTTTGAGAAATAAAAATAAAACAGGGGTAGGTAATGAATGGAACAGTGCTTTTAAATGATTTTTGCAAGGCAAAACTATTTTTTGACGTGTATAAATAACAAAATAAGTTTATTTAGTTTTTAAACCCTTTTGTGTTTATACCTACTACGCAAAATGCATAATGTTTTTCCTGAAAATTTTAATATTTGCATTATAAAGTTCAATTTTTAATTTAAACGCGCAATTTTTGCTTTGATCTTTTTTTCAAAAAGCAAATTTTTAATTATAATCACAAACAAAATTAAGTGCAACTATATAAAATAAAAACGATCCTTTAAATGTTGCTTTCCACTTTTATTTTCGTCGTTTCCTTCTTCTCTACCTTTAATATATGAGAAGCTTCTAATGAGTCATACATAAAACATAATTTTTAATTTAAGCCATTCTTTTTTCTTTTTAACAATCGTGGGATCTTTTAAGTTTTTCACACCTGAACTACAGAAGTGTAACGAATCGTCCCCCTTATAACCTCTGCCCTATGGGTACCTTCGGCCTTCTTATATTCTTTTACATTGTTCGTATCGTGAGGGGATACCGAAACACCTGAGAACGGAAGCTGCTAATATAATAACGTCGACAGGTGAACGATTATTGTTGAATGTATTAAAAAAGAGAAAGACGTAAGACTTTGTTGTTTTTAGATCTCGCAATGGATTAAAATCGTTTTAAAAATGATTAATTGATTGATAAACAAAAGAAAACGTCATTTCGGTGGTCGATTTCGAAATTTGCCCAAAGGCGTAGTTACGGTAGGGGCAGGTGAACGACGGGCCTCTCTTAGCAAACATCGAATTTAATGGCTCTTTTTTGCTTACAAATGACAACCATATCTTAAGAGGGGGTCTGGATTATCATTTTTCACCTGCAATCTAGACGTTTTTGAATAAGTCGAGGGCGATGAACAAATTATATATTTATCTCCCCCTACCGGGCAGATTTCAACAAAAAACCAACTGGTGGTGGCGTGTGTCGAGTACGATACACCTGTAGGTATCCCAAATCGACGGACATACTTTATCTCTGATCTTTTTAAGCCAAACCAACACTTTACCTCGAGATAAAGGTAAAAATAAAAGAAACGAGAGCGAGAATTTTCGATCTTTTAATTCGTCCCCACCCTAAGGTATAATGTGTGTCAGTTGCGCCACTGATTTACGGTCTTTAAAATATTGGAAATTTTAAAAATTTAAATAACTACTTTATAAGACTTCGAATTTGATTAACACGAGGCAAGCTGAACCTGTAATTTGCTACACCTGCTCTTAAAGCAACTTGTATCAGACAAGACACAAAGAAACTCGTGCGCCAAGCCTTCTAATTAAAATACAAAAAATTTTTTGTTTTTAAAAAAGACTTTAAAAACCATCTCGGAGAAAATTTTAAAATTATAAACCTATAATTGTGACGAGAATTTTAAATAAGAAATTACAGTTACATGGCAATTACATCTTCTAATTGTAAAAACAAAAAAATTGTGTGAAATTTCGCCGTTTTAAACATAAAAACGCCATCTTAAAAGGAACGCGTTTGTTATTCGTTTATGGTTTTTGAGCCGGTGGTTTGGATCATTCTTTAGTATATTTAAGCTCAATTTATTAAAGCCTAATTGAACGCTTGAAATTACCTAAGATTCTCCTAAAAACACTTTTACAGCTGTTATACCCTCATTTTTCTTTCATTTCTTAAAGAAAAGTTTGGAAGTTTTGTTCTCGATCTCTCAATCAGATATAAAGGTCTGGGCTGAATAAAGTGTGTGTTTGAAGATTTTCACAAGCAGCTGCTATATAATCGTAGAGAAAGTTTTCAATATGCATAAAAACGTAATCAAATCTCAAATCTTTCATTTGCCTTCCTTCTCTAAATTGTACCTTTTATGGTACATAAGGCCAGTGCGTGTTACAACCAAGAATTTCCACATTTCAATCATAGAGGTCTTTTTATCGGGCGTAGATTAATCAAATTAACATTTAATCTTAATCCGATCGTAATCACCCCGTATATTACATATTAATTAATGAGTTCGGTATAATTTTGTTAAGTTTCACGAAACTTGGTAGTTAATAATTAAACTTTTTTTTAACTGTCGAACCCTTATTAAAATCGCTTGTATTAACCCAAGAAATTGGCGCTTAACAAATCTTAATTAACCCCCAATTAGTGAAATATACGAAAAAGTCGACAAATCAAAAAAAATAATTGTTTCGAATATAATTTTGATTTTTTCGTACGTCACGATTCGCAAGTTAAATATTAAAAAAATGTTCTTAATCAGCGTTTCTTATCACGTAATAATGCTCCTGTCGTGAATTTGTGATAAAATTATGTAAAACGTCTTATTTCATTTACTTTCGGTAGTGTATTTTTCCCCTAAAATACAGAAAAAAAAAGATAATTTTTGTTTAAGAGTAAAAAAGCTTTTGTTTGACGCAAAAATCTGTAGTAAAACATGTCACCCTTAACGCTCTATCCGTAATTTTAACATTGACTTCTAAATCGCATACTTTTTTGCGGTAATTATTTAGATATCACTTGTGGTTTTCCGTTAAGTAAGGGTTGAAATTTCTAAAGTTTTTGTCTAGTCGAAATTTTTTTTCTAGTTTGTTTTCTTTAACGTCTTCTCGAATTTCTAAAGGGAAAAAAACGGACGGAGAAAATTCGATTTTTAGATGATGTGTTTATACATACTTGTAACTAAAAATTTTCATTTTGTAGCAATAAATCAAAAGGGAGTAAAGTTTTAGAAGTTATCTTGTATTTCAATTTTAATATAACAAGAATCTATAATAGTTCTATATAAATTCTATATTTGGCGAGATATAGGTCGGTTTTGCACTACAATGATTCTTTTCACTAGAAATAACTTAGAACTCTCTTATACATTTATGTATTTTCGATCAAGCCAAAACGAATTTTATATAACCTACAACTTGAGGCAATAAGAGTGGTATATCAAACTCAAACTACAATTTATTTCAAATCAAATTTTCTAATGTTTTCTTGATTTAACATATTTTCTGTTTGTATTTTTGTCAAACTTTATTTGTATTTCCTCCTAACTTTTATGCAAATATTTCTTTTATCCATATATACACGAGATATTGTGACTTTGGCTTTATGCTTTAGATCTGATTTCGACTATATGAAAATTTAGCGTTTCTGAAACTTTTTAAATACAATAATACCATATATTTTATTATATTTTTGAGTCTGTCATGCATAGATATTTAATGCCCTGTATATTATTATGGTTTTTGATTTGTCATACATTGCTAAACAAAATTGTCTTCTAGAGTGAACTGTCTAAAACAAAGCGTTCGTGAGATATAGTCCCTTTAGTTTCACCTAAGGTTGAGTTTCGCCACTGTCTTAAAAATTGAGTATTTCTCAAGTTTTTTAAATATAACACCCTGTATATTATTACGTTTTTGGATTTATCACCCATTGCTAAACAAAAATGTATTCTAGGGGTCACTGTCTAAAACAAAGCGTTCGTGAGATATAGTCACTTTAGTTTCACCTTTAGGTCGAGTTTAACCACTGTCTTAAAAATTGAGATTTTCTCAAGTTTTTTAAATGTAACACCCTGTATATTAATATGTATTTGGATTTGTCATTCATTGCTAAATAAAAATGTCTTATAGAGGCTACTGTCTAAAACAAAGCGTTTGTGAGGTATAGTCCTTTTAGTTTCACCTAAGGTCTAGTTTCGCCACTGTCTTAAAAGTTTAGTTTTCTCAAACTTTTTAAATATAAGCCCCTGTATATTATTATGTTTTAGGGTTTGTCATCCATTGCTAAACAAAATGTCTTCTAGAGGCAACTGTCTAAAACAAAGCGTTCGTGAGATATAGTCTCTTTAGTTTCACCTAAGGTTGAGTTTCGCCACTGTCTTAAAAATTGAGTATTTCCGAAGTTTTTTTAATATAACACCCTGTATATTAATATGTTTTTGGATTTGTCATCCATTGCTAAATAAAAATGTCTTATAGAGGCTACTGTCTAAAACAAAGCGTTAGTGAGGTTTTAGTTTCACCTAAGGTCTAGTTTCGCCACTGTCTTAAAAGATTAGTTTTCTCATACTTTTTAAATAGAAGCCCCTGTATATTATTATGTTTTTGCGTTTGTCATCTATTGCTAAACAAAATGTCTTCTAGAGGCAACTGTCTAAAACAAAGCGTTCGTGAGATATAGTCTCTTTAGTTTCACCTAAGGTTGAGTTTCTTCACTGTCTTAAAAATTGAGCTTTTCTCAAGTTTTTAAAATGTAACGCCCTGTATATTATTATGTTTTTGGATTTTTCATCTATTGTTAAACAAAAATGTCTTCTAGAGGCCACTGTCGAAAGCAAAGCGTTCGTGAGATATAGTCTCTTTAGTTTCACCTTTAGGTCGAGTTTTACCATTGTCTTAAAAATTGAGCTTTTCTCAAACTTTTTAAATATAACGCCCTGTATATTATTATGTTTTTGGATTTGTCACACATTGCTAAACAAAAATGTTTTCTAGAGACCACTGTCTAAAACAAAGCGTTCGTGAGATATAGTCCCTTTAGTTTCACCTCAGGTCTAGTTTCGCCACTGTCTTAAAAATTGAGCTTTTCTCAAACTTTTTAAATATAACGCTCTGTATATTATTGTTTTTGGATTTGTCACACATTGCTAAACAAAAATGTATTCTAGGGGTCACTGTCTAAAACAAAGCGTCCGTGAGATATAGTCCCTTTAGTTTCACCTCAGGTCTAGTTTCGCCACTGTCTTAAAAATTGAGCTTTTCTCAAACTTTTTAAATATAACGCCCTGTATATTATAATGTTTTTAAATTTGTCATCCATTGTTAAACAAAAATGTTTTCTAGAGGCCAGTGTCTAAAACAAATCGTTCGTGAGATATGGTAACTTTAGTTTCACCTTAAGGTCTGGTTTCGCCACTGTTCTCAAAATTGAGCTTTTCTCACTTTTTTAAATATAACACCTTGTATATTATTAAATTTTAAGTTTACCGTACCTTGCTAAACAAAAATGTCTTAAAGAAGCAATTGCCTAAAACAATTCGTTCATGAGATGTAATAAATTTAGTTTCTCCTTTAATTCTTCACTGACCTGAAAATTGAGCTTTTCTGAAACTATTTTAATATAACTAACTATAAGTAAATATTATTAAACCCTAGTAGACTGTATTATTTTGCGTAATATTTATGGAAAAACAAGTATGAAAGGAACTTTGAAAATCCTTTAATGAAGATTGCTTATAAATTAAAGCTGTCGGAGCATGAAATAGAAATCTATTTATATTTCCCAAATTGGAATCTAATTGATGCGTAGGTGAACGAAAAAATCCATTGTGAGTCACATAATTAGCCATTTATCCTGCCGTTTTTAACGAAAAAAACTTCGTTACACTTGATTGAGATAACAAGCAAACCGTCTGGTAATTTACCAAAAAAAAACGACCGCCGAATTTGGTAGTAAAAACAAATTAAATTTCAAAATTGGCCATTTCAAACAAATTTCTTGACCAATTTATGTTTAGCAGCCCTTTAAGCGAAATCTTGCAACTCTATAACAGTGTAGTTTCCAGTCGAATGCTTCGCAACATCCTCCCTTGCATTGTCTAACCGAGTGACCTGTCGTACTCTTTAGAGAATTAGTTTAGTCTCGTCATTCTGTAAAACGTTTAATAGCTTAATGTCTCTCTGTAACTCAACCCAATTTACTCTGTTTAGCTGATGCTGTAGGTATAAAATTTTCTGTCGTACAAGAGAAAACTCCATTTCACTCGACGTTTTTTATTTATTTTTCAATTTAATCGACTCGCAGTTAAAATCGATGTTAAGGGTGCCATCAAAATAGAAACGTATTAAGAAAGGTTATGAAATAAAGAGAATGACATTTATAAACAAGCCATTCCGATATGAGCCTGTTATGATCGCTCGATATTAAACTTCTTGTAAATCGAAATGGTTTACTAAAATAAGGAGAAATAAATTTAATTTTGTAGGAAAGGCACGCAAAAAAACAAACTACCGTAACTCCATATCATTTTAATAATTTCGTGTACGTTTTAATTATTGTGAATTTGTGAACAAGTTCGTTTAAATAACTTCTACAATTACTCTTTAATAGCTGGTGAAGTGTATAAAGTTACGTTGGCGTAGAAATTTAGTAAATTCTAAATTATAGCGTAAGAAAATTTAATTTTTAGTTTCCATTTATTTTTATTAATTAATCAATTTTAATAATTATTGTGTTTAGCGTATTTATTCTTGAATTGGAAAGAACCGCAATATAAAAGCGTGACATTTAATAATATAAAAAAAGCGAGAATTTCTTAAGAATCAAATAAATTGAATGCTACAATTGGTTCAATTATGAAATAAATGTGAATCATTTCGAAGCCTTAATTTACTTTAATCAAAGTAAAGTATTTTTTAAGGACCTTTTTGTTCTACCGATGATGACGATGTTTAAAGAAATCGATTTGAGACCATAAGTTCTTAATTTGAATTATTAATTTTAAGCGAAATCATCAACTTTTATTAATGGCAATTTAAGGCGAAATTAGCGCAGAGTTGAAATCGTTTGTAAAAGGCGAGCTTTAAAATAACAATGTAGTTGAGAGATTCTTTCGTTATTGCTACTTTACATATCCTCGGGCGATAGCGATAGTTTCGGAACGCTTGCCCACTCTCAACGAGCAAACAGTAGAAGAATTGGAGACGCGAAAAACTAATACAATTCTTCGTACAAAATTTAAATCCTTTGTTGCTCTTATAGCGAAACTAAAATATTTTTATAATATTAATTAAAAACTCAATTTGTTTAACAAATATACCTCAGGTTTGTGTAAAATTGCATTAATTAAAGCCGCTTTAAAAATAGAGAAATTGACAGTTTTTGACTATCTAAATGTATCTACAGGGTTTTTCAACAATTATTTATTGTAATGTCGAGGGAAAGCTTTTTTTAAAAACGGAATATAATTTTTTTAAGTTTCATTCATTCAAGATACGATGGCACAGTTTAGGGATTTTATTTTTCTATTGTAGGTGTTTGTGACCTCAAAACAATATGTCGAAAGATTTTTGAATTCGTAAAACATGCAGGAGGTATATTAAAAAGTTTCAGAAATTTGAAGATACGTCAAGATATAATTTGTTGGGGCTACATTGTCTATAAGACGCTTGCTAGTATAGCTCGAAATGTAAATGTTAGACAAAGGGGCGGCGGCTTATTACCTTATTAGATTAATGTATAAAACACCCTGTATATACGACAAAATTCTCCTTATGCAAAAGAAAATGACTAAATGACCCTAAAAAATTATTGCTTATAAAATTTTTATTTAACCCATTTCACCCTTAAATTTCCTCTCTGACGCATTCTTTTGTTAAATTGTTGTTAATTAAAAATAAGTACGTTTAATTATTTTTTTATTGCTTTTATAAAAAACAACCCTTCCTCTTTTAATGAGAAAATATTCGAGAAAAAAGAAAATCGTAATTATCCTCGTAATATCAAAAAACTTAGTGTAAGCTTAAAAAATGCCTTTCTTTCAAATTTTATTTTCGTTAACCGTTTTAATTACAAAATTTTTTAATTTGGTACGAATACATTGAAAAAATTAATTTGTTGTTAATTTTTTTGGGCCGTTTTTCCCAAACGAGTTAAATTAAGGTCAAAAATTGGTGCTAAACTTAAATAAATCTCTTTGTTCTCATTTATTTTTAAAAACATTAAATAAATAATTATTATTCTTAGTTTGTTACGGAGACGGTAGTTAAATTATAACAAATAATTTTTCACGTTAAACCTAAAATTAAATTAAAATTATTTCGTCACGATTAGTCGTTATAAAGTACTTTTTTTCTAGAAAAATTGATATAGTAGTAGAAAACTTAATTTAAAATTTACTTGAGTGGATTAAATATTTATAACAATTTGATTATCATTTTACGTTCAGCTGCTCTCTAGCAGTTGTTCACTACAGCAACAAGTATTATATCATTTGAGTTAACCTTTACTAATTTTTCAAGCAGATGAAGAATAAATTATTAATTATTAGTACTTTTTTTTCTTTAATTTATTTTGTAATTTAACATTAATATTTTGGAGGACTAGTAGTAGTTGTCTACGCAAGGTGACGGACATTATTCACGTGGAGAAGAATTTGTTTAAATATTAATTGAGCTTTTAGGATTTGTCATCTATTACTAAACAAAAATGTCATCTAGAGGGAACTGTCTAAAACAAAACGTTCGTGAGATATAGTAAACTTTAGTTTCGCCTTTAGGTTTTAGGTCGAGTTTCGCCACTGTCTTAAAAATTGAGTTTTCTCACACTTTTTAAATATAACCCCCTGTATATTACTCTGTTTTTGGGTTTGTCATTCATTGCTAAACAAAAATGTCTTCTAGAGTCTAGAGGCTTTTGTCTAAAACAAAGCGTTCGTGAGATATAGTAACTTTAGTTTCACCTTTAGGTCGAGTTTTACCAGTCTTAAAAATTGAGCTTTTCTCAATTTTTTTAAATGTAACTCCCTGTATATTATTATGTTTTTGGGCTTGTCATCCATTGCTAAACAAAAATGTCTTCTAGAGGTTTTTGTCTAAAACAAAGCGTTCGTGAGATATATAGTAACTTTAGTTTCACCTTTGGGTCGAGTTTTACCACTGTCTTAAAAATTGAGCTTTTCTCAATTTTTTTAAATGTAACCCCCTGTATATTATTATGTTTTTGGACTTGTCATCTATTGCTAAACAAAAATGTCTTCTAGAGGCTTTTGTCTAAAACAAAGCGTTCGTGAGATATAGTAACTTTAGTTTCACGTTTAGGTCGAGTTTTAACACTGTCTTAAAAATTGAGCTTTTCTCAATTTTTTTAAATAGAACCCCCTATATATTATTATGTTTTTGGGTTTGTCATCCATTGCTAAACAAAAATGTCTTCTAGAGGTTTTTGTCTAAAACAAAGCGTTCGTGAGATATATAGTAACTTTAGTTTCACCTTTGGGTCGAGTTTTACCACTGTCTTAAAAATTGAGCTTTTCTCAATTTTTTTAAATGTAACATCCTGTATATTATTATGTTTTTGGACTTGTCATCCATAGCTAAACAAAAATGTCTTCTAGAGGCTTTTGTCTAAAACACAGCGTTCGTGAGATATAGTAACTTTAGTTTCACGTTTAGGTCGAGTTTTAACACTGTCTTAAAAATTGAGCTTTTCTCAATTTTTTTAAATGTAACCTCCTGTATATTATTATGTTTTTGGACTTGTCATCCATTGCTAAACAAAAATGTCTTCTAGAGGCTTTTGTCTAAAACAAAGCGTTCGTGAGATATAGTAACTTTAGTTTCACGTTTAGGTCGAGTTTTAACACTGTCTTAAAAATTGAGCTTTTCTCAATTTTTTTAAATATAACCCCCTATATATTATTATGTTTTTGGGTTTGTCATCCATTGATAAACAAAAATGTCTTCTAGAGGTTTTTGTCTAAAACAAAGCGTTCGTGAGATATAGTAACTTTAGTTTCACCTTTGGGTCGAGTTTTACCACTGTCTTAAAAATGAGCTTTTCTCAAGTTTTTTAAATGTAACCCCCTGTATATTATTATGTTTTTGGGCTTGTCATCCATTGCTAAACAAAAATGTCTTCTAGAGGTTTTTGTCTAAAACAAAGCGTTCGTGAGATATATAGTAACTTTAGTTTCACCTTTGGGTCGAGTTTTACCACTGTCTTAAAAATTGAGCTTTTCTCAATTTTTTTATATGTAACCCCCTATATTATTATGTTTTTGGACTTGTCATCCATTGCTAAATAAAAATGTCTTCTAGAGGCTTTTGTCTAAAACAAAGCGTTCGTGAGATATAGTAACTTTAGTTTCACCTTTAGGTCGAGTTTTACCACAGTCTTAAAAATTGAGCTTTTCTCAATTTTTTTATATGTAACCCCCTATATTATTATGTTTTTGGACTTGTCATCCATTGCTAAACAAACATGTCTTCTATAGGCTTTTGTCTAAAACAAAGCGTTCATGAGATATAGTAACTTTAGTTTCACCTTTAGGTCGAGTTTTTTTACCACTGTCTTAAAAATTGAGCTTTTCTCAATTTTTTTAAACGTAACCCCCTGTATATTATTATGTTTTTGGGTTTGTCATCCATTGCTAAACAAACATGTCTTCTAGAGGCTTTTGTCTAAAACAAAGCGTTCATGAGATATAGTAACTTTAGTTTCACCTTTAGGTCGAGTTTTTTTACCACTGTCTTAAAAATTTAGCTTTTCTCAATTTTTTTAAACGTAACCCCCTGTATATTATTATTTTTTTGGGCTTGTCATCCATTGCTAAACAAAAATGTCTTCTAGAGGCCACTGTCTAAAACAAAGCACATAACTTTAATTACTGTTTCTTTGTTCCCCATGCCCTGTTCTTCTCTTTTTTTTCCCGAAAATCAGGAATTCATATTAGTTTTCTTGTATTTGTAAGAAATTAAATTTAGATTTTAAAAACTAAAAGATGCAGAATCAGTTTTTCACCTTGTGCGACGAAAAGTTTTGTTGGTACGAGTTATTGCCACCCTGTATAGCACAGAATACATTAAACGTAACAAAAATTTTATATTTAGTACAAAACTAAGTTTGGTCTTTTTGGGTTCGCGCTTTGCATTATTTAAAAGGCATGTGCGTGCACGAAACGGCCTAAAAGGAAATATAATTATACGTAGTATCAACGTTGAAAAACGAGCCACGGCAAAATTTGAATTATTTGCCGAAACATATTTCGTCGTGTTGATTTTGATGTTGATAATAGGTAATTATTTCGTTTCAAATAAAAGATTATTTTTAAAGCGGAGAAACTCGCGAGACGAATAAGTGGTAGATGATTGTACGTCGTCGAAGAGTAAAATTCAAAAAGGTAATCTCGACTACGTTGCTTTTAGTGCAGAAGAATAAGATTTTATATATAAAAGGATGAACGAAATCACCGGAGGCACATAATACCTGTTTTGCTTCTTAACTGCTCGCTGCTGTGCTACTGCTAAGATATACGTCGGAATTAAAATTAGAACGGCCTGTGTTTTAACGTTTTAAGACGAAACTTGGTATATAAACGTCGATATCCTCTGGGTGTTTTAGTACAACCAAACCGAGATAAGTTTAATCAGTAGTAGTAACATTTTCTAGTTTGAGCTTTAGTTTTACAGCAAAATTTGTTATAAAGAAAAGAAACTAATACCAACTCGTTGATTAATTAACGAGAATCGAACTAAAACAAACTTAACATTTCATTTGTTTTCAACAGTAATTGTCAGTATCAAAGCCAACTTGTTTTACCATTATACAGACACTCAACCTTGTTGTTACAATTTTTCATTTACGTTTTACGTCTATCAAAAGCGCTAAACTGATGATTTGGGAAAAATATGTTGGTTATTGGAAACGACTACGGATATATTTATAAGGACTCGTAATTATTAAGTAATTTAAGTGCCTCGTTTCGAGAGATTAAAGCAAAAAGTAAAAGATTTTAGTGAGAGCTGACTACTATTCAATTTTTTTACACAAAAACGCCCTAGCAGCGAAGAAGAAGCGTTTGGGCCGTGCTCTCCATCTTGCGTTTTCCCAGGCGGCTCTCTGAAAAATTTTACTTTCATTACTTTTAAATGTAGGTGCAAATTTTAAATTTTACAGAAAAGTAATTGCGGCGCGTTTAAGAAAATTAGGAAACAGTAAAGCTCTCTAATTTTTTTTTAGCCTTTCAAAAAAATCGTAGGCTTAATAAATTAATTAAATATCCTAAAATGAAGTAGGGACACCAACAACCTACAACTTGTCAAGAATAGGAACAACTGGGAAATTCTTAATTAAGGGCCACCCCCTCGATGCGTACTTAACTTGGTCGGTTAGAAAAATCGTAGCTACGTTATTAGCTACCAATTCACTGTAACCCCTTCTCCGCGCTATATCTCGAAAAGGGTTTAACTGACGGAAAAAATGCGTATAACCAATCTTGTAGCTAAGGGTGTTTTCTATAACTTTTATAATAACCTTCATCAACGTACGAGCTATAGGAGGCGAGTTATTTTTAAAAAACTAGAAGAAGTCACCTTTAAACACTTACTAAGAAGACATTTTTTGAAATCTTGAAGTTGAGCAGTTAACGAATAGTACGAGGTACTCCATTTTTGGAGCGATGAAGAACCTATCGCTGAAGTTACGGTAGACATTTTGAAACTACCCGATTTGTATTTATTTTATTCGAAAAGGTCGACTTCACCACTTTAATTGGTTAATATTTTTTCAACAGTTGTTAACTTGAACAAGTTTTCCAATCCAATAATCTTTTTTGGCAAACTGGGGCTTTTTCGGCATTACAAACTTTTAAATTAATTTTGTTTTTGTAGAATTAAATACATAATATAATGAAAAAAAAAGGTAAAGAAACACCGGATGAACTTTAATAGGGTTACCGTCTCCACGATATCTCGATAGATTTGATCGACTTCAGGTTGTTCGCATAACAGTGATTATATTTGTATCGTCTGAAGAGGAAATCAACATCATCCTTCCTCTGCCGAGCTCTTTTATTAAGCGAGGTAGTAAGAGTAAGACGTATAAGAGGCTTCTTCTTTATGAATCAAAATCTTGCTTGGATTGAATGAACTTTCCCATAGGGGAAACAAAAAAAGTGGTCGTCGAAGAACAGGTGTAGTCTGATAACTGCCTTGATTTTTACAAATCAATGGCGTACAAAGTTTTTTTTAGTTAATTTACTTTATTAATCGATAAATATATATTATATATATTTTTTATTTTTACAAGCGCCGATAGCAGCGATAGTTTAAAACTTATTCTCAGTTCTCTTTTTTATTACTTGCGAGTTACATTAAGATTTTTATCCAAAAAACAGTTTTTTCGTTAATTTGGGTGTAATTAATGAAATTATTTGTACGCAATTTCGAATCTTTACACCTTCATCTTGTAGATAGAAAAGCTAATTTTGGCCAATTAAAAAAAATCGATTTAATTTGAATAATTTCGACAAAGGATTTTAAGTCGTTACGCCACTGAGGTCAATCAAAAAGTGATCATACCAGTGTTGCAAGTATATCAAGAAAGCCACGATTTAACAACCGATGGACGGAAATGACGTAAACGTAAGGTATATAGATTTTCAGAAGCACTTGAAATCCAAATTTGTCGAAAAACTTCAGTTTTCGCCATTTTACGATTTTGTTTCTACCACATTAACATATTTATGTTCTTCATTAAAAGTAAAAAAAAATTCAAACTTGTTTTTCCTCTTTTCTACGGATTATAAACATTTTGGCATTAAACAAAAATTTTATTATACGCCAAGTAGGTATCGCATATATTTTTTTATAAAAAATTGTTTTTATCAATGACCAAAAATTGATCGCTCGTCTTTTTTAAACTGTTAACTGACTGGTTTTCAACTCGTTTCTTGTGATAATTTTCAATTTGTAGTTCTCACATAATTTAGAAAAAAAAATGTATACTCTTTCGAAAAATTCGTATATTTATTGCCCATTTTTTATTTTTTTTACAAAAGTGAATTTTTAACTATTGCATTTTTGAGCTTATTAAGTCTCTCGAGTGCATTTAAGTGAAAATTTATAATAAATGGGTTTTTACTGTTTTCCATTTTAGGTTTTTCATCTCTTGCATTAATTACGTAATCGCTTTAATGCAACAAAAGTGATAAGTGCATTTTTAAAATTAAAAAAAATTTGCACGTACATCGAGATTTTTACATTCAAATTACTGCATTCTCTAAATTTTCGAAAACAATAGATAAAAGATAAAACAAACGAAACGTGAAAATTTAATCTTTCGCCGTTATAAATTAGTTAAACTTTTTAATTTATTTTTATTCAAACGCCGTTCAATTGAAAAAACTTTACAACGGCTTACGACTTTTTTTGTAAAGATCTGTTTGCTTGTAGTTACATTAATTTGTGTATAACATTCTCTCCTTGTTTTATATGTCCATTACCGCCCCTTTCACTCTTATCGTCTCGTCCGCTCGTTAGCGCGCGTCTTGTCTGTTCGTCGCATATCTCTTTTTCTGGCTGTCCCATCGTCTGTCGATTAGGCCGTACGGACTGCCCGCTTGCCTCCCTGTCCGTCTGTGTAAAAACGGCTTTTTATTTAATAATCACCACCACAAAGTCGTAGCAGAGTCGCCTTCTTCGATTCATTCATTGTTTTCACCCCCGTCTTAAAAATTGAGCTTTTCTCAAACTTTTTAAATATAACTCCCTGTATATTATTATGATTTTGGATTTGTCATCCATTGCTAAACAAAAATGTTTTCTAGAGGCCACTGTCTAAAACAAAGCGTTCGTGAGATATAGTCACTTTAGTTTCACCTTTAGGTCGAGTTTCGCCAATGTCTTAAAAATTGAGCTTTTCGCAAACTTTTTAAATATAACGCCCTGTATAATATTTTATTTTTGGGTTTATCAACCATTGCTAAACAAAAATGTTTTTTAGGGGCCACTGTCTAAAACAAGGCGTTCGAGAGATATAGTCCCTTTAGTTTCACCTTTAGGTCGAGTTTAACCACTGTCTTAAAAATTGAGCTTTTCGCAAACTTTTTAAATATAACGCCCTGTATAATATTTTATTTTTGGGTTTATCAACCATTGCTAAACAAAAATGTTTTTTAGGGGCCACTGTCTAAAACAAGGCGTTCGAGAGATATAGTCCCTTTAGTTTCACCTTTAGGTCGAGTTTAACCACTGTCTTAAAAATTGAGCTTTTCTCAAAATTTTTAAATATAACGCCCTGTATATTATTACGTTTTTGGATTTATCACCCATTGCTAAACAAAAATGTATTCTAGGGGTCACTGTCTAAAACAAAGCGTTCGTGAGATATAGTAACTTTAGTTTCGCCTTTAGGTTTTAGGTCGAGTTTCGCCACTGTCTTAAGAATTGAGTTTTCTCACACTTTTTAAATATAACGCCCTGTATATTATTACGTTTTTGGATTTATCACCCATTGCTAAACAAAAATGTATTCTAGGGGTCACTGTCTAAAACAAAGTGTTCGTGAGATATAGTAACTTTAGTTTCGCCTTTGGGTCGAGTTTTACCACTGTCTTAAAAATAGAGCTTTTCTCAAGTTTTTTAAATATAACGCCCTGTATATTATTACGTTTTTGGATTTATCATCCATTGTTAAACAAAAATGTATTCTAGGGGTCACTGTCTAAAACAAAGCGTTCGTGAGATATAATCACTTTAGTTTCACCTTTGGGTCGAGTTTTACCACTGTCTTAAAAATAGAGCTTTTCTCAAGTTTTTTAAATATAACGCCCTGTATATTATTACGTTTTTGGATTTATCTCCCATTGCTAAACAAAAATGTATTCTAGGGGCCACTGTCTAAAACAAAGCGTTCGTGAGATATAGTCACTTAGTTTCACCTTTGGGTCGAGTTTTACCACTGTCTTAAAAATAGAGCTTTTCTCAAGCTTTTTAAATATAACGCCCTGTATATTATTATGTTTTTGGATTTATTACCCATTGCTAAACAAAAATATACTCTAGGGGTCACTGTCTAAAACAAAGCGTTCGTGAGATATAGTCACTTTAGTTTCACCTTTAGGTCGAGTTTCACCACCGTCTTAAAAATTGAGCTTTTCCAAGCTTTTCTCTAACTAACTTGAGTGTTATGAGTCCACCCTTATGTTTCTGTCTACCTGCTACCTCTATGAACGCTCATCTGTTTGTTCGTAGGTAGAAGGAGAGTATGGAATAACCTTATGGGAACTAAGTATGTTTCTGAATTAAACTCTGAACAAGCGCATTATTGAAATCAAAATTTGTATTCAGAACTGTCGCACCTTGCCTATCACAAATCTTAGGTACAAAATTTGTCCTCCCCCTCCCTATAACGTCCTTATTTGTAGCGGCAGGCTTATTGATTTGCAGTTTTCGTTTAAATTTTGTTAATTTTCTATCGTGTACTAACAAACACAATTAATAAAGATTGACGGAGCAGATGAATGATGACGTTGACTGATTACTTGTTGATCAATATACAAGTGAAAACTTTTTGCAAAACATACATTTCACAAAATCATCGCGAGAAAATTAGATTCGAAATTCATTTGGCTTTATTACGCAGTATGCTGATTTTTAACCAAAACACGACCCACAGAGCGTCGTTTTAAAAAAAAGTTTTTGTTAGTTTTCCACTCGCAGTTTCCTTTATCTCACGCCAATTTTCTCTAGATCATTTTATTTAAACTTTTTTCTCGTTTTTTTCTCCGATTTATTAGCTTTTATTACATCACTAAACCGTTTAAATTGATCCAAATTTATTGAATTGCTGTTGTCCAGTGTCGGTAGATTTAATTCCTTAAGGCTCCCACAGGCCATTTGAAGCCGTTGATTTTCCCTAGGGTCGGCTTAATCGACGTTATTTGACGTGAATGTATATATCGCGTTAAGGATTCACTCGAAATGTGCAAATTTACCAAATTAATTTTCCTTATTTATCGATTATTATTAAAAATACGTAAATTGGTTTAATATACCTACGCGGTGCGATCAAAAAGTGGCGTCTTGTAATTTTTTTAATTTCGTCCGCTCGTTAAAATTAAACCCATTAAGTGGGTAATGAGGGGGAAAAGTGGTTTCAGCCGTTATGTTGTTAAGACGGAACTTGGCGATTTGTTTGAATTTTGTCGAATCTATCCTAGCTGTTAGCTGTTACTTCTAACCTACTATCGGCGATTGATCTAGTTATAAGTTATAAACTTCAACGGACTTGGCTCGAGTACATGAAATGTTAACACTTATTAAATCCACATTTTGAGATTTATTACTTAAATAATACAGTTGTTCATCGAACCGTTGCACTAGGATAGGCGTTGTCTCTAGAAGTAAACTAAGACGTGAGCGTAGCGCGGTGTTTTTGTTTTTAGTTCAACTGTAATTCGAGTTTTCCCTAGTTTTACAGTTAAATAAGAAATGAAAAGAATGATTGTTTCGATTTCATTTTTTAAAGGAATAATCGGCAATATGTCGGTTTTAAAAAACAATTGAATGGCATTTCCTCACCAGAGATCCCTAACCTATAAATAAGTTATGAAATTTTTATTATCGGTGTCCCTACGAGGGCTCATACTTCCATCAACCACTGTTGGAAAACTCACGAAGTGGCGAAAAAATTATTTAAACGAATGTTGTAGAGAATTTTACCGCGAACAACTTCTTTTAATAGTATTTTGCTCTATTACGAATATTTACCGAGACTCGAATTTTTTTTTATTAACGAAACCCCGAAACTATTAGGAAAGCTGATGCTTCGTTATAATCACTGCAAGGGAAATTTAGAAGCTGTTGAGAAATTATGCAAACAAAATCTGTAGATAATTTAGCTATAATTTACTTTTATGGGCGAAATTTTGTTTCTTTTTTGTTATTTAGCGAGTTACGAGTATTTTATAGTCTCGACGCCCATAAGAAGCACTTAGAACTTTCGTCAACAACTGGAAGAATACTAATAGAGTTATAAAAAAATTTTTCAAATAAAAATTATAGACAATTTAATTATAAGTGTCTTTTGCTTGTAAAAGTTTTTTCTATTTTCATTTCTAACGGACTTACGAATTTTTTGTTGCTCGTACGCCCACCGTGAGGCTCTAACCTACCACTGCTTTCTATAGTAGGTTTGCTGTTCGTTGTATCGAAATCGTTCAATTGGAGTTATGATTTTTCAAAAACGTATTTTGTAGTACAACGTACAAATACTACGGTTAGCATTGTGCTTCTGATCTATACCTAAACGTAACAAAGTTACAACTTTCGGTAAACGACCGGAAAAAGAGTATTTGTTTCTACCGTAAGATTGAATAAAGCCGTACAAGTCGTAATTTATTAGAAAACAGCCCTAAAACGATTCAAAAACTTTTATAGCGACGTCTGCGATTACTTATTTTAGGGACACCGAAAGTTACAAATATTTGTATTAGGAAAATTTTCTTCTAATATGAAGATTTTCTTTTGTATATTTTACGCCGACTGAATTTTAGTTTTTTTTTATAAAAATCAGAGTTCCAACAGTTTACCCTTTTAAGCGAAACGTAGTTAGTTTTTATTTTTATTCTTTAGTAAATTATCTACTTTACAATTTTCAATGTGGTTTCGTCGTTTCCCTAAGTATTTTTCCCTAATATTGATTTGAAATAATAAAAATGTGTGTTCTTTTAATAAAAATTAACTGTTTGGAAAATAACGACTTGATTTTGTTAAGCAACGTTATTTTAGAAAAATATACAAAAAGAAAACTTGAAAGGAAAATCGACTTGTATCTGTAGTTTCAGGTTGAATTAGCACGTGTAGCAAAAATTTTATTTCGAATTTTTAACTTTTTAAAATGATTTACAACTGGAGTTATCTTTCGTGTTGTAAAATCAACATTTTTCGCCTCTTTTTTTTAAAATGCCCACTCATCTAGAGAAGTTTTTAGTAATGCACCAAAAAGTTTTTGAATTATTTGTCGAGTAGTCTTCATCCCAGTGTAATTTGTAGGACCCTCGACAATTTCTTTTTTAAATTTTTGGAGCAAACTTTTAAATCTTACAATTTAAATTGGGTGCAATAAAACTATAAACTCGAGAAAAAAACTACTTCAACCGACGCTAAAAAGAAGTTATCCGAGATGCACTTTAATTTAGATGTAATTTAAAAATGAAAAGGGCACTTTTCTCTCGCCAATTTAACCTTGATGCACTTTATCTCAATTTTATTTTATTGTATTTGAAAGAGAGGCGATGCTTTATCACTGAACTATTATTTTGTATCCCGAAACACCATATTTTAGCTTAACGTGTCTAGACACTCACAGTAGCCTTTATAATGGTCATCAAGACAGGCAGGTAGGCGGGCGGGTGCATTGACAGAGACAGTATTAATTCGATTCCACTGCCATTCTCATCCAGTCTCTCATTCTTCGAGAAATTCACTACGAAATGACCCTAAGCTTAAATACAGACAGGCAAGTGATGTGGCGAGTGATCACACAGACAGACAGGTATAGAAACGCTTAGATCGAACCTGACTCCCTTATCTTGAATCTCGAGGCAAATTTAAGAGTTGGAGTAAGTTAAAACGTTAATGAAAATTTTACGAAAAGGTTCTATAAAATAATTTAACGCGAATTATATACTACCCCTCGAAACTTGAGAAACTTTTACTTACAAGTAGAAATTGATAAACTCAACTTTTAAACACTTGGCTGAAGTTTTTCCAAATTTTAATGAGCTAATCCGATATAAGAAACAAAATTTGATTTTAACTTAGTCGAGAAAACATTTATAAAGTTAACTCTTTAAGTTGTTGGAAGAAGTCGAGGAGAAAATTTTAAGTTTTCGAAAATGCCCTCGCGTCACTAAATTAATAACTTAAGCACCTGCATTGCGGCGTAAATTTTTACAAATTAATTTGTTATCTGCTTGAGTAGATTTTTGCAATTATTAATTATATGTCGACTACGTATTAAAGCTCCCACCTTATAAATAGTTTTGGTTTCGTGATGATGTATAACGAACGTTGTAAAAGAAAGTTTGAAATTAATGAATATTTTTGGGTTTTCACTAAGGTGTATTTAGAAACTCGACAGTGGAGCCACCACATAAAAGGCATTACTATCTGATAACTACGCCATTATTCATTTTACATGTAGACTCTGTTAACGCACATACTATATAGATATAGGGACCATATAAAAGCAACTAAAGGTATATGAAATGCATTAAATTAATATTTTATAATGTGCCAACTCAAATTTCCTAACAAATTTCCTCGCTGCAAATTCGTTTTAAGGACTACTTACATTATTAATTTGTTTCGTTTAAATTATTCAAAATGCAACATTCTACACTTTCGCGAGCTTCAACTTCTTTTTGTAATTTTGTATATAAATGCAGAGGCGTCGTTTAATCTTACTTATACAACAAAAGTTTTAAATGAAAATTACTAGAGCTTACCAAGACGTTGTAAATACCTCTAAATTCTTAGGACTATAGTTAAGGAGAACTGACAAATATCGTTACGAAATGTACAAATTGCACCATCTGGTTTTAGTATTCATCCTCGACCGCAATTAAAGGTTGTTCTTTCGTCGTCTGATGTAGAGGTTGGCACTATTGCCTTAGTCGGCTTTTCCGTCTTCGAGATGTTGGCTTCTTTTGAACAATATCGGTCGGAGAAGGTGTGAAAAGCTCGAACATTTACCAATTGAAACCAACGCTTTTACGTGCCCTACAGAACAGTAAGAAGGGAAGTGCATTCAGATTCAGAAAAATCCAAAAAACTACCCTTCTCGAGGCACTATACTTCCACGCGCTCTGGCACCTAACTTATTTGTTCGACGAAAAAATCTATGAGACATAATTAGTAGGAAATGGCACATACTTAATTTTTGTATAGAAACACTTTTCTTAAAAATTGTGTAGTTTTTGAGTTATAAGAGAAAACAGAAAAAAAATAGTTTTCTGGCAGATTTAAGAATTTTGGACAAACTTTAACGCGCTTGAGCGCCTAGACTGTTAGTCTGAGGAGGAAAGCTTTTCAAATATAATTTGTAGAGAATTTGATTTAGTTTACTAGCACGAGGCACTTTTCTCAAAAAGTGCGTAGTTTTTGAGTTATAAGCACTAAACCAACAAAAACAGTTACCTGGCCGCTTTTGGAATTTTTGTCAAAATGTAACAGACTCTAGCGCCTAAACTGTTGGTCTGAGGAAAAAACTTTCCAGACATAATTTGTAGGAAATTTTACGTAGTTTACTTTTATACTAAAGTACTTTTCTCAAGAAGAAGGTTTTTGAGTTATAAGCGATAAATCAAAAAGCAGTTTTCTGTCTGATTTTAGAATTTTTGTGAAACTTTAACGCGCTCTAGCACTTAAGCTGTGTGTTTGATGAGAAAAGCTTTTCAATTATAATTTGTAGGCAATTTGATGTGGTATACTTTTGTATAGAAACACTTTTTCCAAAAAGGGCGTAGTTTTCGAGTTACAAGCGAAAACAAACAAAAACAGTTTTCTATCCAATTTTAGAATTTTTGTCAAACTTTAACGCGCTGTAGCGCCTAAACTGCGTGTCTGAGGAAAAAACTTTTCATATAAAATTTATAGGAAATTTGATGTGGTTTACTTTTATATAAAAACACTTTTCTCAAAATGTGCGTAGTTTTGAGGTTATAAGCGAAAAACTGAAAAATGGCAACTACCCACTCTTCTCGAGTCACTCCCAAATTAATGCTGCCACTTAGGAATGGCAGAAGGCCGGATTTATTGCTTCTTTGATACTATGTTCTTTCAGCCTACATCGTCTACGTCAAAAATTTTTTATTTTGGTATATTATCTGCACTCTCGCTCTTTCCTGGACAGGCTAAGTCATACGAGTATAATATTACTATATAGTAAACTTCAACGCGGTAAAGCAACTAAACTGTTTATTTTACGAAAAAAAATTAAGAGACATAGTAATTTGCTGAAAATTTAATTTGCTTTATTTTTATATAAAAACGTGGTTTTTGAGTTATAAGCGAAAATCTAAAAACAGTATTTTGGCAGACTTTTAAATTTTTGTCAAACTTTAACGCGCTCTAGCACCTAAACCGTTCGACTGAGGAAAAATCCCAAGAGATAAAATTTGTAGGAAATTTGATGTAGTTTATATTTATATAAATTCTATTTTCTTATTAAGTGCGTAGTTTCCGAGTTATAAGCGAAAAATCAATTAAAGAGCAAAAATCTACCTTTCTCGAGCCACCCGAAGTTAATGCTGTTACTTTGGATTGACATTCAGTCGCTTTTATTACTTTTTTGCAATATTCTTTCAGTCTGCATTGTTAGAAATTTTGTACTACATCGTTTAGTAACAGTGCTCGCCCTCTCCCACTCTTACATTAGTTATGTAGTGTCATAGTCATAAGTCATAATATTCATAGGAGGCATTTAATGATGCACACTGCTGAAAAACCTTTTAAATGTTTTGTATGTGATTAATACACAAATCCAATGTGTATTATTCAAATAGTTGATTCTCAGTTCTGGTATGTGGAACTGGAAAGTCTAATACCTGGTGTGATGTAAGAAATTACAAAAAATAACAGAACCGTCGAACATTATTTAAATGGGCGGCGTTCCAATAGTCCTTAAGTCCTTGAAAGTTTTCGAAAACTACGCCAATGTTTGAACTACTAAATGAAACATTTGCATTCGAAATATCCTTTCAGAAAAGGGTTTTTCCTTTTTTTAAATCTTCGTGTAAAAGGCTTTTACTTGATTCAAAAGTTTTATCTAGATCCACCTTATGTGGTGAGTAACAAACCCCAACTTTGAAACATTTATAGCTGGTCACATTTGGAACTTAAAAAAATTTCCATTCCGTTTCGATTTAATTTAAAGGAAAATTTATTAAGACGAGCGTAACAATATAAATAGTAACGAATAAAAAAAACAAGTCGATCGACAAAAGAAACTAAATCAGTTGTCAATAAGGTTCCAATTTATGGAACTACGTCGACCAATAAAATAAGTTCGATTTTCAACCAATTTTCTGCTCAACTCCCCTTAGCTGTGCGCTTTTTAGATGCAATAAAACGAAACAGATATTTGAACTTGTGTTGAACTATTTTTTTAGACCAGACAACGTAACATGTACTACATGTACAATTTTAGTAGCAATTCTCTGCATTGTCAAACATATGTGATCCTAAATTTAACCTCCTGGTCTACACAAAAATGGCGAATTTATGGCGAGTTTTTTTTCAAGGGTGCGATTGTTAATGTGCACTTTTTTTATAACAATAAGCGCTACGTTCGCTAAATTTATGTTTTATGCATGCGGTGTTTCTCTGAATACGTCATCAACACATGTGTCTTTTTTTTAAAATTATCTGTAATTCAAAACTATTTAGAATATCTCCCGCATTGATAGTAAGCAATACGGGCACAACCCCCTCGACGAGTTGACGGTTTTTTCTATTTTAAGCGCCTACTATCTAGGATTTAATAAGCTTCATTTGTTAATTATTAGCTATAAGTAGGTGGTAATTTTTTTATCTTAGATTAGACATCCCACTCGTTGGAAGATAAATAAATTGTCAGTTGACGAAGACGATGTAGGGATGAGATTGGTTAAGGCGACGAGGTTGATGCACTTGGTAGAAATGTTTTGCCTTACACACTTCATTATTAGGCCAGCACCCCTTTTATGTGATTTTTGGCCTATTTCAAGCCCTCGCGCTTATTTAGGTTAAAAATGGCGCGGTGTTCGTTGTTGCTAAAATAAACTATTCTTAGACACTCAAGACTCGAGCCTCATTAAACAAATGAGTATTCAAAATGTTCGTTTATTTGTCAATTTACAAATCGGTAATTATATGCCTGTAAATTTATTTAAGGAACTGTTTATTTTAGCAACTTATTAAACACGCACGATAACGTGCAGAGGTAAGGTTGCAACTCAAACTACACGTATTCCCTTAGGTAGTCCCTAGAGCTGATCCTGATTGCTTCAATAACCTCAATACTCCTAAATCGTACACATTTGATTCTGCAGATCACTGGATTTATCCTCTTAATGCGAATTAACTGTTTTATTTCGACAGTGGCGAAAAGCCCGCAAAGTAGATTAATAACATTATTGAATGATTGTTGTCAATTAATTTATTTTTATGAGGCGATAATTAAATAAATTAGCAGTTTAGTTATTTTATATTAATATATTAAATAGTTTTTTTGGTACATTTAAAATGTAACGAGCATCTCGATAGTGGCGAAAAGCCTTCTAAGTAAGCTAATAACGTATCTTTAACTGATGTTTGTCAGTTAATGAATTGGGTAATTACACGTTACAAAAATTAACTAGATTTGCAATTTAAACACAAACATATTTGGATTGGATTCGATTAAAAAAAAGATCTCGTTCGAATAAAATTTTAAAAGTCGAATGTAGTAAATTATCTAAAGTTAATTAACGTTCTTCTTACTAAGTTAGTAGGATTATAAAATAAAAAACTCGAAACGGATGTAATGTTTTTTATGTAACTTCAACTACTTTAATTTTATTAATATTTAATAGGCTTCGAGTTAAACTTGTGAATGAAACGGAAAACAAAGTGAGAGAGGAGTGGGAAATCCTGCCAAGTTAAAGCAGTCTGTAAGAAAGAAAAGTGGATTAAAGCCCGTATTATATACGCATATATCTCTCCACGGGAAAGAGATATACACCATCCAAGTGTGGGAACCCAACCATGAATAAAGCTTTTTGGGTCACATTTAATTAACAAGGTGTCATTAAAATTATTCAAATTACGCGAATTTACACTGCAGATGAAACTTTTCCTTCTTTTTTCGTAAACGTTCAACCTGTTAAATATACTTTTTAAAAATTACCAACTTTGGACCGACTGGCACTTAATTAGGAATTTTTTTTAATTTCTCTAATAAATTAAATAAATTTTTTTTTCCTTTCGTCCGCTCGCCTGCCTTCTTGGCTCTTTGTAAATCGCTCTGTTTTTACGTCTGTCCCTCTTAACTATTTTTATGTCTGCCCGTTTGTCCTCTTGTCGATCTTTCGAAACTATCATCATTTGGCGTGATTTGTTATTGGGAGGAAATCTACTTCGAGCATGGCTCACGAAATTATCCCATAACCAATATTTGACTAACTAAGCTACAGCTCTACAGCAGCCCGTAATCACCTCTTACTAATAACTTTTGTTCAAGACATGGGTAGAAACTAAATTGGTCTAAAATCAAATAAATTTGGCGCTGCACGCCTAAAACCAATTTTCCCCAATTTTTACGCCAACAAACAAAAATTATCTTTCTTGCTTGATTTAATTAGAATTTTTTTAATTTGAGCAGTAAATTTACTTTCCTTGAGCTCACTTGCGGAAAAAAAGTTGTTAAAGTTTTAAGCTCATCGAGTGGAAGGTTTTTTAAATGGAAAGTGATAACCTTTTTTTTTAAATTAAAATTTTCTCTCTTGGTGTTATTATTATTTTACCTTTTTATCCTTTAAGGGTTGTTTTTTAATATAAAATATGAATGTTTGTTGTTTAATTTCGAACGTAAAGAGCTTATAAGCTGAAGCTACAACGAGAGCTTAGAGTTTAAGTTTACGGCTTAATTTGCAGAACAATTAGCCGTGAAACTGGATAATAATTTGTGTCAAGACTAACGATTTAAAGGAAGTTCGTATTAATGTGGTTTTATAATGTGAAGGCCGATTAAACTTGTGATTTTTTTCAAAAAATTCAATCGATGGGTGGTTTACTCGTTCGGTAGTTTTGTTAAAATAGGTCAACTATTCGGTAATCGTGGGGCTCGTTCAAATTTTAATTTACTGCATAGTACATGTAGTTAGCGTGGAAAATAGAATTTTGAAATTGCTTTAAATCTCTTAAGATATTAAAGTTTCTCTCTCGAGCAAATTCGGGTCTGGGTGTAATTAAACAAATTTATTTCTTAATTGTAAGGGACAAGACTTCAGAGAATTTGCTTTGCTGCTTTTAATTGAGGGTCTTACCCCAATTTTTGCTTTAAATTTCGATTGATACTTTACGAACTTCGTCATATATGGCATATGGGTCACAGTTGCGACTGTTCTCTATATCTAGTATCTAGGTGCTTTGTTGTAGATGTAAACTATCGCTTTACCTAACTAAGCAACGGTCTCGTGTATGGTTTGTCTCATGAGCTTTCGTTCACGACTTATTTCAGAGACTTAAATAAATAATTCTTCACTCACCCACGGCCATACGACGAATGTCGGCTTCAGAAAGTACTCACGCACTATTATCGCGACGCGTGACCTGGCTTTTTCCTCCATAAAAGTTAAGTATCTCTTCAATGTACCCTGCGGCTGTCAACCCTCCTCTATATTGCGACCACGGCCACTCCAGCGATGAAAATAGGATTCTGTGGAGATTCTATGAAAATTGCGTCGCAAATTATGCACGAAGTGCCACCAGTGCCGTTCGTGGATACAGAACTCGGCAAATCGCTCTACTGGTGGCTACAGGGGTCTCATATAAGAGAACGAAACGGGCTCTAACTGCTCTAATCTGCAATTCAAGTGATAGCATGCAAATTGAAGGCGTGTGTTCGCCTTAATTTTGGGCCAGTTACAAATGTGTGATATATCTTCTCCTACAATCTTCGTCTCACCGTTCAGTGACTAAATAGCCACTCCTCGTACCAACCGCTGTTGTTGTACTTGAGCTGCATTAAGTCGCCTGTTCTGTAGCCTTGATGATACATTAAAGCGTACATCTCGCTCAGATGCACGCCTGTTTCGTCCCGTTCCTTGTCACCCATAAAATGAGTCTTCTCAAAACGTTGGAACATCCTTTGAACCGCTGAGCGAGTCATTAAGTCGTCGAGCCACAATCTCGTTCATTATGTTCATTCTGGTGTAGTATATAAACATCCAGAACTCACTTCCAACGTTAAAATGTCCTCTTGGAGCCAAAAGTGAAATGTATAATTTTGAAGTGGTCGCGGACGGTTTTGGTTTAATTTTTTTGTCTTGTGCGGAGAACAGGTCCGGCAAGAGAATTAGAATGTTTTGTGAGGCGGCGAAACATTCGGGTGGTAAAGTGGTGAACCCGCAGACTGCAGGTATCGCCAATCTGATAACTTTGGCGAAGACGCAATTTTGACGTCCCGAGGCCTGAAGTTTCACAGGCTCGAGCGTAGGCCTAAAGGACCGGTCTAGAGCTTAAGCGCTGACGAAGCGTTAGTTAAGTGTACGCTTTTCGAACAAGCTAAAATGATGCATTAAAAACTCAAAGTGGGATGGGGGTTGGTTATTTTTGTCATTGTACCGTGTGCCGTCTTCTTACTCTGACTCCAGGTGTACTAAACAATTTTCTTAAAGGCTTCTTCTCGGGATTTTTCAATTGTGGAACATAGATTGAGATTGGTAAATTTATATAAACATCCAGAACTAATTTCCAACGTTAAAAGGCCCTCTTGGAGCCTAAAGTGAAATGTGTAATTCTGAAGTGGTCGCGGACGGTTTTGCGACAATTTTTTTCTTCGTGTGCAGAGAACATGTCCGGCAAGAGAATTGGAATGTTTTGAGGGGCGGCAATACATTTGGGTAGTAGAGTAGTTAACCAACCACCTGCATGTATCGCCAAACCGTTAGCTTTAGCGAAGACGCAATTTTGACGGCTCGAGGCCTAAAGCTTCATATTAGGCTCGAACGAGAGCCCGTAGGGCCGAGCGGAGCCTCAAAGGGCCGACTTAGAGCTTCAGCGCTGATGAAGCGTTAGTTAAGTGTGCGCTTTTCAAACAAGCTATTAAATATTTATGTAAATCTAATGTCTTAATAGCTAAAATGGTGCATTCAATACCCAAAGTGGGATGGGGGGTTGGTTATTTTTGTCATCGCACCGTTTGCCGTCTTCTTACTCCACTCTAAGTGTACTAAACAATTTTCTTAAAATCGTCTCTTTGCCATTTTTCCATTGTAGAACTTAGATTGAGATTGGTTTTACGCAAATTGGTCCCCGCGAGGAAACGCGCGAAAATTTCCGTTTCCCCCTTTGTGTAGTTTTGCATCAATCCGCCGCGCTTCTTTGTGCAATTATTACTTTGTATTTTGGTATTTTGGCGAATTCAAAGCTTTCGCGTTGTTTATTTCAAGTTTGTTTAATGTACGCGCTTTCAGAAAGGTAGAAAAGCGTCGATACAAAGAGCAATTGCTTAGCAACAGTGACGGGTCAGAGATTTTACCTCGCGGGGTTTAAAGTCTACATAGATAGATAGATAATATATATTTTTGGTAGTTCGTGACTGGGATTTTGGGTGTACGCAAGATCCGTAAAATAGTTTCGTCAAGTTAGCTCGCATTCTCATCCGAATCCGGTGCTTCCGCTATTTCATCTATTGACGCTTGACGCGTATTTGTTGAAATTACAGGAGAATCTTTTCTGACGCCCCGCTTTTTCTTCGTCTTGCCAATTTGGCGTGCTCGAAGTAAAGTAAATTAAGACGTAATTTAAAATCTTGTTTATAATAAGCTTTTTTCTCGAGAGAACGTAAATTTAATTTTTTTTATATTAAAGTAAATTAAAAGCTTTTTAATTTAAGTTGCGCGTTTAAAACGTGTAGTTAAAAATTATGGTTTTGTATAAAAAGGAGATTAAAGTAAATGACCTAATAAGTTAACCGGACTGATATAAAACCACGATCTTAACTAAAGTATAAATAGTGATGTGCATTGTTAGTAAAACTAATTTCGAGTGCTTTGGGTTATAAATCTAAAAGCAGCTTGTAGGACGTTTTAGCCACTGTAACGCGAGTTGACCAAATAAACGAACGGGAATGGGGACAGTAGAGCTATGCAATATTAACAATCCGCGCTTCTGAACCTCATTTAATTGTAATGAACCCCTTAGTCCTTACTTCTCGCTATATTGCATTTAAGCAGTATAAATTGCAGTTCGGGTTTATTTCTAGTTCCATCTTCAAACTGTATCAAATAGCAAATATAACCGCATAGCTTACATTATTAAACTAAATTCCCAACTAAAATTTTAATCTCGTTATTTTTGCAGTGATTTTGGCGTGTGCGAAGAAAATAGCGGCCCAACAACAATATTTTCGGGTACAACCCAAAGATGTTAAGGTACAAGAGGGCGGCGAAGCGATGCTCGAGTGCGAGGTTGGAAATTTAGTCGGACAAGTTCAATGGACAAAAGACGGATTTGCTTTGGGTAAGTCGGAAAAAAAAGGATTTCTATTGTAAATTGTAATAGACTCGAACGCAAAATCATATTTGCGAATAAAACGTTTGCTTTATTACCATTGAAACGCATATCTTCTCCGAGGTATGACTAAAAGTGTACACAACGAAATTCTAATCACACGCTTGGTTTAAGGTAAACATATTCAGTTTATATCACTTTACGTAATCAGAAGTTGGAGAAATGTGTTCGCAAACGGCATGTTTCGCTATTTAATTTTAATCGAAAATTAATGAAATATTTGCCAAGACTCGAAATAGTAAACGAATGCCCCTCGTATAAATAACGACCGTTGCCAGCTTTAGTACTAAAACAAGATGTGTTTGGGTTAATAAGTTTTTTACTTTATTTAAGGTTTCTCGGCGGTTATACCAGGATTCCCAAGATACTCCGTGATCGGAGATCGTCGTCACGGCGTCTACAACCTTAGGGTCAGCAACGCGTCTCTGGAGGACGACGCCGAATATCAATGCCAAGTGGGACCTTCTCGTCTCCACAAAGCCATAAGGGCGAACGCTCGTCTCATTGTTATATGTAAGTAAATATGTGTGCTCACAAAATATTTTGTTTGCCCCAAAAAA
This sequence comes from Malthinus flaveolus, assembly GCA_950108345.1. Lineage (NCBI taxonomy): Eukaryota > Metazoa > Arthropoda > Insecta > Coleoptera > Cantharidae > Malthinus > Malthinus flaveolus. Next base: position 3,672,825 of record OX467287.1, on the reverse strand, counting down.
ATATTCGCATAACCCCGTACGCCCATTTAAGCAGTTTCCACAAAACTTAAATTTATTTATTTACTGTTTTCAATGTAAATGTTGGTGCGGGGAAAAACTTTTTTTTAATGAATATTTTATATAAAGTTATGAAAGTTAAAAATAACTTTAACATAACCCTTAAACCTATATTTTAAAAAAAGAAAATTTTAACTAATGAAAAACACTTTAGAAAAGTTCGACGTCGCATTAAAAAAATTTTGTAACTAGTACCTACTTCGTTCAATAAATATTCCCACGTCTTTATTTTTAACCGATAATTATAATTTTCTTCTAACACTATTGCAACTGGTTTAATGAATAAATTAACTGTTTTTCAAGATTTTTTTTCTCGCGCGTTAAACCAAACTGTTATTAATGTTAAATGTTTCGTAAACTTCGCATGATGCTGGAAGGGAAGACAATAACTTTTAATATTATGGATGTTGTTTTCTGGGACGTTTACTACATATTCAAAGACATTGCGAGAGTTCTAATTAGTCTCATTGTTTTAAAGAAGATCTGCTACACGGTAAAGCACGGTTAGACAAGATACGACGTAATCATACGAGGCAAGACGTGTCTTATAAAGGATTGCGAAACTCTAAGAGAGTCTTAAATAGTTCGAAAGTAAATAATGCAATCCAAAACAAGACAAAATAAGTTTTTATGGTTGGGATACTTAGAGATGGGCCTGAAAAGTCCCGAAGGGTTTGAAAATGGTAGCCAAGGCCAGTATGGCTTGTGGATGGTATATAATAGGAGACAAGATTTGTTTTTCTGGTTGGGATACTGAGAGATGGGCCTGAAAAGTCCCGAATGGTTCCAAAATCATAGCTAAAGCTACCATGGCTTGTGGATGGTACATAAAAGAAATCAAGATTTGTTTTTCTGAGTGAGAAACTTAGAGATGGGCCTGAAAAGTGTTGAAGGGTTCTAAAGTGGTAGCCAAGGCCACCATGGCTTGTGGATGGTATATTATAACAAACAAGATTTGTTTTTCTGGTTGGGATACTTAGAGATGGGCCTGAAAAGTCCCGAAGGGTTCCAAAATCATAGCTAAGGCTACCATGACTTGTGGATGGTACATAAAAGAAATCAAGATTTGTTTTTCTGAGTGAGAAACTTAGAGATGGGCCTGAAAAGTGTTGAAGGGTTCTAAAGTGGTAGCCAAGGCCACCATGGCTTGTGGATGGTATATTATAACAAACAAGATTTGTTTTTCTGGTTGGGATACTTAGAGACGGGCTTGAAATGTCCTGAAGAGTTCCACAATGAGCCAAGGCTACCATTGCTTGTGGATGGTACATATAAGAAAACAAGATTTGTTTTTCTGAGTGAGAAACTTAGAGATGGGCTTAAAATGTCCTGAAGGGTTCCAAAATGATAGCCAAGGCTACCATGGCTTGTTGATGGTACATAAAAGAAAACAAGATTTGTTTTTCTGAGTGAGAAACTAACAAGGCTACCAACTACTACAAGACTACAATGGCTTGTGGATGGTATGTAAATGGAGACAACATTTGTTTTTGTGATTGGGAAACTTAGAGATGGACCTGAAAAGTCTGAAAAGGCTTAAAAATGGTAGCCAAGGCTAATGAATGGTATATAAAACGAGGCAAATTTGTTTTTTTGGTTGGGAAACTTAGAGATGGATCTGAAAAGTCTTGAAAAGTTCCAAAACGGTAGCCAAGGCTAATCAGACGGTTCTGAAGAAGTAGCCAAGGCTATAAAGGGATGATATACTATAAAACAAAGCGAGAGCTGTTTGAAACTACAAATAATGCATTCCTTGAGACGACAGGGGTTGGAAGACTTATAGGAGGGCCTTAGGAGGTTCTTAAGTGTTGTATGCGGGCTTCTATGGAAGTTGTACAAAATAATACAAGACTGGGACCTTGAAAATATTTTTAAAAATTAATAGACGGCTTTCAACAGTCGGAAAAGCCTTAGCGATGCTACACCAAACTAAACAAGATTTTAAAAATATCTAAGGAACTACCCAAAGTCTGAAGAGTTATTTGAAGGCGAAAAAGTCTTTAAGGCCGGATAAGGATTTTAAGCTTCTTATCCAAAAGCTTTAAACGAGTCTCACAAGAAGCTTCACAATGCTTCAAGAGCATGAACCATCTCTTGGAAGTGGGAAGCGCTGTCCGATTTAAAGTAATCAAGTCCGGCGAGGTTTTAGGAAATGTAAGCTTGTCGAGGACCCAAGTTCAAATGATAGCTCGCTGAAAATGTTTGAAACGACTCCCACGTGACCTCAAAATCCCCACGAGGCTTTTACGAATCAAAACAAGCTCTGGAAGAGTATCTGAAGCGGAATGAGGCCTGAAGTGCTTTTACTTTGCTTTTACAGGAGCTCTACGAATACCTGTGGAGGAAGAAGGCTGTTGATGAGGGTAAGAGTGAAAATTGCTCATTTTCCTTGAAAATATCGACCAGTTCGTGGAGCGTTTTTCCAAATTTTTATTCTTTTCAGGAAACAAACCGACTATTTTTAAAGTTTTGTAAATTTCGCGTGATTACGAGAAAGAAAAACAACGGCACGATATTATTGGTGTTGAATTTGTGAGACATTGAAACACACTCTATAAGACATTTTGTGAGTTTATTGAAGTATCTTTGCACATCTTTTTGTCTTCGATGTTCTTTTTATCGACTGTCGAGACCCTACGAGGGTTTTTAATACTAGAATGTTGTGTTCAATATGACACCCCCTGCAGAGATTGTGAAATTTTATGAACTATTGTTTGTTAGATAAACTTTTGAGAAAAAGGCAAAAACAAAAACATAAATTGAACCCAACTTTTCGAACTTTAATTAAAATTTTTGCGTTTTAATCACCTTTCATTGTTTGAAATTAATAATTCTCAACAAATTGTGTAATTTATGTGAAATTTAAACAGGTTTATTTTGTGTTGATATTTTAATCATTCTTACACTTTTAGCAAAGATAATTTAGTACTACAAGACTAAGTAAATTTACGAACTAATTACAAACCTAAACCAACAAACTTCAAATTAGTTTAGGGAAAACCAACATCCAGTCTAGAAATTTTAATTCATTTTATTTTCAAAATACGTTAATAGTTTTAATTAAAATTTAACCAAGAAATGGATTCATTTGATAGTTTACCAACTTCGAATATGTTTGCTCCATATAAAACACACACTTTGTTTACCAAAGCACGCTTTTTGTGGTCGGTTCTTACAGCCACACAACCATTTTGATATTTTCGAAAAACGTTTCAATAAAAAGCGAGGTGCGAGGTTTGACAAGGTCGCTTTTAGTGCATCATTTAGCAAAACATTGTTGGAGATATAACTATCGAAGTAGCCTGAAGGGACTCTATAACAAGATGGTCGTCTAGAAAGGCTGTTGTAGTAAAACTTACAAAGTCGTTAAGCCTTGCAAGGCGAGCCTTGGATCTGAGAAGATTTTTTAGACATCTGTTAGGCTAAGACTGCTAAGACTCTGCTAAGACTCGAGAACTTGCGAGAAGCTCACAAAGTTTCGAAAGGCCTAAAGTTTTAAACCCAAAGCTTCGGAAGACGAATACCTCATTTGAGAGGGACTCGTTTCGCCCTTTGAGACGCCTGCCTAATTTATTCCACTTCGTTTAGACAGAAAGCAGTTTGAAAGGGCCTTGGTAAGCTCGAAGCATTCCTGAAGAACCACAGCGCTCTCTGAAAGCAGTAAAAAGTATTTTATAGCTACCATCAAAGTAAACAAGACGCCTCATTATAATTTAGGCTTAAGACCTCTTTTGTTAGAGAGAACATCGAGTAAGGAACGCGAGCTCTCAAAATAAGCCTACTCCGCGGCCCACATAGTTGATTTTCACGAAAGTGCGTTTGACAAAAATAAATTTGAAACGCCGCCGTTCAATTTAGCAAACTTGAGAGAAAAAACTTTTTAGCCGATGAAACAAAAAAATAAAAATTAAATGCTAATTTATATTTAATTTGAAAGTCGCTTACAAAGCTCGTTTATATTAAAAAGAAAATTTTCATCAAGTTAATCATTTATCAAACTGAAATTGATTAAGTCGAGTCGAAAAAGTATAAGTTTTTATTTCGTTTCCAAAAGTTTATTTTACAAAATGTTAATTTAAAAAAGTAATTGTTCTATTTCTCGTGGATGTTAATACCTTGGAAATGTACAAAGCTAAAAAGGGAAACTGATCACTTGAACGGTGTACTTTTTATAAACTTTTTAAATTAAAATTGTTTGTCTGAGATCCGAGAAGAGTATACATAGTTTTGTTTAGAAAATTTTACATTTTCAATTAAAGTTGCAGTGTATTTTGTTGAGACTCTTGTCATTTGCTCATTTTGCACGTAAAACAAACAACGCTAATAAAACTACCACATTGTACTATCAACGACTTGCAGGCATCCTTAGTAAGTAGTCAAACTGCGAGTCGTATGCCGTACTATTTGTCTTTGTTAAGTTAAATGTTTCAAAAAATTTGCTTATTTCGGAACTTTTAAACGGGACAATTTAAAAAAGGATTTAGGAATAATCCTAGTGCACTTTAACGATGCCATAAACTCAAATTTCTCTCGAGACCGTAAGTTTCTATCCACACGAATTATTCGAATTAATTTTGTCGGTTGGCATTTCTAGTGGTGCGTTTGTTCTGCAAAGAAAGATATTAAAATAAAAGTTTGGGCAACACTTAACGAGAAAACAAGCGGAGACACTGCAAGGCCTTTAAGAAGAAAATTCGGTCTTTGATTATCGGACTTCGAAGGCGTCTGCCACCCACTGAAAACCGTCTGCCACAATATATTTCAAATCTCCATAAAAAATGCGATTTTTTGGTACATAAATATTTCGTGTAGGTACCCTATATAGTTTAGTTTAACCCTCAAAAACCCACCCTTCTCGAAACGATATACTTCAACGCGCTCTAGCACCTAAACTATTCGTGTGATGAGAAATATTTAAGAGACATAATTTATGGGAAATTGAATGTTATTGCTTTTTGTGTATGTATACTTCTCTCTAAAAGTGCGTAGTTTTTGAGTTTTTGAGATTAACAAAAAACAGTTTTTTTGCCAATTTTGAACTTTTTGTTCAATTTTTAACGCGCTCTAAAACCTAAACCATGTATCTGAGGGGAGAAGTCTAAGATATATAATTGATAGGAAATTTAATTTATTTTATTTTTGAATGGGAGCTATTTTCTCAAAAAATGTGTAGTTTTTGAGTTACAAGCGATAAACAAAAAAACAGTTTTTTTGGCCAATTAAAAAAAAATTTTTTTTAACTTTAACACGCTCTAGAACCTTAACCGGTGCTCTTAGGGATAAAACCTAGGATATAGAATTTGTAGGAAATTTAATTTAATTTATTTTTGAATGGAAGGTATTTTCTGAAAAAGTGTGTAGTTTTCGAGTTATAAGCGATAAACAAAAAAACACTTTTTTGGTCAATTGTGAATTTTTTTTAAAACTTGAACACGCTGTAGAACTTAAACCGTTTATCTAAGGGAAAAAGTCTAAGATATATAAGTTGTAGATAATTAAATGCACTTTAGTTTTGAATGGGAGGTATTTTCCCAAAAAGTGTGTAGTTTTTTAGTTATAAGCAAAAAACAAAAAAAAAGTTTTTTGGCCAATTTTGAATTTTTTTAAAACTTCAACACGCTTTAGAATCTTAACCGTTTGACTGAGGAAAAAACATAAAGGATATAATTTGTTGGAAATTTGATCTAGTTTATTTTTGTATAGTAGCACTTTTCTCATAAAGTGTGTAGTTTTCGAGTTATAAGCAAAAACAAAAAAAAGTTTTTTGGCCAATTTTAATTTTTTTTAAACTTTAACACGCTCTAGAACCTAAACCGGTTATCTGAGGGGGGAAACCTAAGATATATAATTTGTAGGAAATTTGATGTAGGTTATTTTTGTATAGAAGCACTTTTTCCGTAAAGTGCGCAGTTTTCGAGTTACAAGCGAAAAAACAAAAAAAAAGCAAAAATTCTTCTCGAGTCACCCCCAAGTATGTTGCCACTTTGAAGTGGCAGACGGTCGGTTTTTAAAAGTACTCGCTTTCTCCCGGACGATTCGTACTTACAGTTTTCGAAATCAAAAAGCTCATTGATGGCTTCCTAGGTTGGTTACCTGCTCGACAATTATTCTAACAGTCGGTTATAACGATCAGTCACACCTTTATCATACCGGAACGATTCTAGATCTTCGAGACTTGAAAACATGCAGTAAAATTGAGCTGGTTGCCGTATAAAATAGAAAATTATATTTTTATTTCAAACTAATAACACTAGTTTACTTAAACATTTTATCATTAATAACGTATATAATTCAACGGAAGCTATAAAAGAGTGGATATAAAATTGAAACAATCGAACCAATAAAATCCAATTTATTTCATTTTGTAAAACAAAATGCTTTATCACTTCAGGTGCAGACATTTATAGGCTTAAATAGATAAAAGGATTGTTGTACGACTGCCTATGAAAACATTTTCCTCGACCTCAATTTGAAATGTTGATACCTAGACAGACACGTATGTAGAGAAAATTATTTTTATTCAGACACACAATTCAATTGGAAAAAATTAGCGGCTTTTCAGTGGCATATTCTAAATTTCATTATTTGTGATGTGAATAATCCATTTTTGTGTAAAAAATGTCAGTGATTACTCGCATGTAGCCTGCTTCTGTCTGCCTTTCTCCGGTCGTTCGATTGCCTTTTTTCCCATCTGCATTGTACGGTACGTTATGCTGTCAGTTTGATTATCTTTCCGTCTGTCCACTCATCTGCATGTCCTTCTACAGTCGAGCCAAGCAAACAAAACCTTTCGGTGGGCGTGCCAGTTTTTGTTTGCTCGGCCCTGCTGCCCAAGCTTGCCTGTCTCTTTCTTTCCCTTTTATACGTTCGGATTTCTATTTTTAGTGTCTTTATTAGTCATCACCGCTAGAAATCAGATTTATCATCCGTATTCGATGATAAATCTTAGTAAGCACCCTGTATAAGTCCGTTTAATGATCTTCAAAGGAATAAAGATGCAAACAATTTTTTAAAGCCTACTCGAGGCGCTTTTAATTTTAATTGGACATTTACATAAAAAATTTCACCACTCGAAGAAAAACAAAAGAAATATTTTTCAAACTCAAATTCTTTATTAATATAATTTCGAGATGTTTATCTTGGTTTATTTATAAGCTTATAGAAATATTATTATACCTAACTTATTTGTGTTCAAACTCAAATTCCACTAATGGATCAACTTGGTATTCATACTAATTGTAGTACAAAGCTTTCGCCCAAATGCATTATGTAGAGATATATATGCATAGACCCAATCGTAACATAATAGAGGTTTTGCTTTGGCAAATCCCTCTGTACTCTGTACTGGCCTTAGTGCGCGCATATTATGCTTTAATAGCGACCGTTTCTCGTAACCTGGTTCGTGAATTCAACTCGATGGTAAAAACGTCTTACAAACTCGAGTAGTTATTATATTTTGCTCTATGTAGATTGTAGATTAATCTATAATTCGTACAAAGCGAGCGAGCTTTAAGTTTGGGCGTTGAATAGGCACACTTCATAAAGCTGTGTTGTGTGGGTTGCCTACCTGTTAGGGGATTAATGGTAACCGAATCTTTTTTCTACGCCGGAACTAAATTGTGCCCCACAGTATTTAGTATTGAAGCCCCAATGCGTGAAAAAGCACCAACTTTAATATGCCTAACGAAACTTTTCGACGTTTATTGCGTTTTGGAATATTCTCGACGTGTATCGCGTATTATAAGTATAAATGGTTCCATTTCGTACACTGAGGGAATGCAAAAAGTGCGTATGCGTGTATAAAATCGATATCTTTAAGCTGTCGATTTAGTAAGTTTTGTCAAAACATATCAATTCTTGTTGAGAGAGGAGAGCAAAAAGGAGGTCAAGTGGTAAACAAAAATTTCCAATTTAATAGTTTTTCTTTCGACATTAAACAAATTTCCTTTTAAAAAAAATCTAACAAAATCTAAATCTAATATTTTCTTAATAAAAATGGAAATAAATTTTATGTAAAATTATTGTAAAATATTTGTGGGGAAAATAGTGGAGACGCGCGCGCGATATAACAAAATATTGCATATATAGTACGATTAAAATCTTCATTCTCAGCAGTAAAAGCAAGAAGTGGCAATAAATAACTTCATTCGTCTTGTGTTTTTAGTGGAGAACTAAACAGAGCTTAGACTTATTGCGCTTAGTTGTAAATCTTTCTGTTTGAGACAATTAATTTAAGAAGGTTTCGAGTCACAAAGTTTTGACCCTTTTCTTTTTTAACTGGAAAAAGTCGTTATAAAGCCAAATAATTAGTTGTCACGTAAATGAAGCTGTTAAGACAAAGAGACGACAATAATCCACTCTTTGTTGTTTTCTTTATGAAAATCCTGACGCGAATCTCTAAAAAGTCATGTACAACAGTTTGTACCTGATTGTTCCAGGCGTGACATTTTGTATTACATACATAAATTTCGCAAAACAAGACATCTAACCATCTCGTTATCTTGTTATAACTCGAAAATGTAAAATACCAGACTTAATTTAATTTTATGTTTTTTGTTTACGATTTATTATCATTTTCATTTTTGTTAATTTGTCCCGATTGTTAATGATGCGTTTTGATAGTAAAGTCGGACGATATGGCTAATAAAGAAGCGCCGTGACATAGCGGAGCAGATGACCGGGAACGTGCCCGGAGTAATTTCTGGATCGGAGCCAAACATCCGAACTTTTCCGATCTGCCCGGAAAAGCTATCAAATAAAATTACCGAATTAACGTTAACGTTATCCATCCCTCAACACTCGACACCGACCATCTAATAACGCATTTTTAGACGAGATGCCAACAAAAACTTATTTTCTTTCACTTTATTCGAGCGGAATTTTTGAATAAGTAATTGAAATTACGTTTCAATTCCTCGATTGATTTATTATCCACTAAGTGCTATTTGAATTTAACGTGTGACAAATAGGGCAAGTGTAAGTCTTTAGTAATAAGTAATAACGACCAGAATAAGTTGGATGGCTCAGTTACACTTTGCAAACTGTAATTGACTTGAAATTGTAGTTGGCTGCGAACTAGATACTGATAAATTATGAATAGAGTTTAAGTTTGTTACTTTTAGTAAAGTAATTTATTACTCCTACACACTCCACATAAGGAAAAACTTCTATTTCTTTTAGTTTTCTTTTTATTAAATTTTCCAATTGAAGTTTGTACTCTTCTTCCACTCCCAAAATAATTTGTGATCTTCTAGATTCTAGATCTAGACAGAGAGACGGGAACGAAACATTTTCATTTACAGTTGTAATTTTTTATGTAAAGTTTGAAAACTTTTGACGTTTGTAAATCTTTAAGGGATGGTGCGACATATTTTACTAAAGGGGAGACAACTTGCTCGTTCATCATTTATTTACTTTGAAAGGGTTGTTTATTAAGGTACTGTTTGGAATGTGTAAGAAAAGATTTTTCATTTAACCAACTGGGTAGTTTAATTAAACCCTCTTTTTAGGGGAAACCCCTCAAATCGAGACTTTATTGGTCAGCTATTTAGAACCCCTAATAATCAAAACCTCTACTGATAAGTACTTTAATACGATGAGAACAATTGCTAAAAGAAAAATGAAGTTATGACAGCATTATCTAGAACTTAAAAGACTCGGGGAGCCACGGTACGTTCTAACGAGTCTTTAAAAGGCTGCAAAATAACGAAAAGTTAAAAAAAGTCGAGATGTTTGTCTAACAACTGTGAAGAGAAAAACAAGCCTGTAAGAGTGCTGAAAACTGTTCTAGAGAGCAAAACAAAAGGCCTCACGATAAAACGAATATTAAACGTTTAAAATCCGGATTATCCGACACGCAAGTTGGGTCTCATCCGGATTATCGAGGCACATTACAATTGTGAAGGAAGCCTATGAATTTACAATTCTATTTTGTTCAACGTGGTTGGTAATTTTGTTTGTTTGAAAGAATTCTGGAGCAAATAAGAAGGGACGATTAGAGAATAGTGAGATTAAAACCACAAATTTGAATTGCAAATTTGTATATTGAGACAAGTTTGAAATTGGTTTCTTGAATTTAAACGTAATAATCGCTTTAATACGATCTTCGTTTGTCCTCGCAGTCAAAGGAACTTGTCCTGGGGAAGACCTAAATTGTCCGAGTTCCTCTACTTCTATCACCGCAGCTAATAGTAAATTTGCAGTTTAGTTTGATCACGTCTTGTGGGTTTTCAAATATAATTCCATTAAACCCGAGAGTGTAAGTAAGAGATAGAAATGTGTTGTGTACAGACAATGTTAAAGAATATAAACTAATATAGTGGAATTCTACATTTTCTGCACGTAGCAGCTGGCCGCGGTTATGTTATATCGACAAAAGTGGCAAAGATAAATATTGGTACAAAACATGGCTAGTTTTAGGATCAAAATTAACGCAATCCAATTTGGGGTTTCGACAAAATTTTAGGTCGTTCTCTTTTTGCGCGTAAAAGTGCCAGTTCAGACGTTTCTGAACTTTTTCGGTAAACTTAAAGTTACCACGCAGACTAAACTAAATTAGGACCTATTTTCGAGGTTGGCCATTATTAAAATGCGTTTTTAATTTCAGCACCTCCGTCGTCGATCGAAATATTGGATCATCCGTCGAAGTCGAAAATAGAAATTAAGGAAAATCAAGAATTTCATCTAGAATGTAAAGTTAAGAATGCGAAACCCGCCGCGAAAATAGTTTGGTATCGAGGAAACGTAGAATTAAATATTCGTAAGTTTTGCCACGCATACTTAACATTTTTTTCTGTCTCATAATACAAACTTTTTCTTATTAAAATAATATTTTCTTTCCTTTTATAAACAGCAAATAGAGACGACCACACGACGGAAGTCCCGGTTAAGTTTGGAATTAAAAAATCGAGCAGATTCGATACGTCGTCGAGAATATCTCTAAAACCTTCAGCAGAAGACGATTATGCCGAGTATACTTGCGAAGCGCGACACGAAGGACTTTCACCAGACTTACCAATGCGCACTACCGTACACCTTAGTGTATTATGTAAGACGTCGAATTTCGAATTATTTCGTGACGCTTCAATAACTCTATTTGTTTAGATCCGCCCGGTTTACCTTACATCGAGGGGTATACGGAAGGCGAGACTATCAGGAGGGGCCAAACCGTCGAGTTGGTTTGTAAAAGTAGAGGTGGGAATCCCCCGGCTCAATTAATCTGGTACAAAAATGGCGAACAAATTAGAATGGCCTACCGAACCGCCGGAAGAGTTTCAGAAAACGTCTATACTTTTACGGCAGACGCTAGCGACGATAAGGCTCGTTATAAATGCGAAGCAAGTAACGTCATGTCGTCTAAACCACTTAAAGCGCAAGTTGATCTTCAAGTTTATTGTAAGTTCGCTACGTTTAATTCCGAGAAGTTTGCTAAAATTAGTTTTTTATAGTTTCCCCTGCACACGTAACAATTTCGGGCCCTACCGAGGCGAGGGTCGGAGACCCGGTTCCGTTAACGTGCACAACGGCTAACAGCAACCCACCTGCAGATATTAAATGGATGGTCGCCGGTAGACAAGTTAAAAATTCCACTTCGAGGAACATGCTTTCGCCAGAGGGCGGCTCGATAACAACATCAAACATAACTGCAATAGTCGAACCTAATAGAAAAAGTTTGGTAGTCATTTGTCACGGCCTAAACATGCAGCTTACCGAAAACGTCGTTTCGACGCACACAATTAATGTCTTATGTAAGCGGAAAATGGTGATAAATTGCGAGAAAATTAATTTAAACTTTTAGATCCGCCGAGCCAACCATTCATACACGGATACGTTAAAGGAACGAACGTGGCAGCCGGTACAATTCAAAAGATATCGTGCACTTCTTCGGGAGGCAACCCTTTAGCTACGATGACGTGGTACAAAAACGATAAAAAGATCAATTCAAAAATAAAAACCACAGACAAGTCGGTAACGGCCGAAATCGAAATTCTCACCAATGTCACCGACAACGACGCTCGGTATAGGTGCGAAGCGGCAAATTCCGCGACCGAAATTCCACTTTTTGAAACAATCAGCATGAGCGTTTATTGTAAGTTACAAAAACCTCCCAATTTGCGTCAAGCCTTAACTTTTTTTATTTCAGTCCCGCCCGAGCTCGTTAAAATTAGGAGCGAACCGCCCGTTTTAAAACCGGGAATTGAAGCGACGCTCACGTGCGATTCGACGTCGAGCAACCCGCCGGCAAAACTGTCTTGGTGGAAAGAAGGCATACCGATTAACGGCTTTTCGAATTTAACCAAGGCCGGTCTACACGGGGGAAAAGTTTCTTCCATCGACTTGAAGCTCAACATAAGCGAACAAATGAATGGACTTATTTACACGTGTCAAGCCACAAACGATGCGCTAGAGCAGTCTGTGCACGACGCAGTCACTCTCCAAGTTTTATGTAAGTTTCCACGTTTAAATTTGTAGTTGAGACCTAAAGTTTGATTTTTAGATAAGCCAATTTTTGATAACTCGAATGAAGAGTTTATAAATGGAATTGAAAACGAGCCCTTAATTATTTCACTCAAAGCCGATGGTAATCCGACGAACATTGCTTATACTTGGACTAAAGATGGGCTTCCTATAACTCAACAGTCGACCAGTTCGGGCGTCGAAAGAATTTTATCCGAAGGATCCGTTCTAAACATCACTAAATTGAATCGTCACGATGCGGGAGTGTACAGTTGTGAGGCGCTAAACTCCCAAGGAAGTTCAGTTCTGAATATAAACATTACTGTGGAATGTAAGTAACTAATTTCTAATGTGTCAACCGAATTGCGTATTTGTTCCCACCCATGACTTGTTCTTTAGCAACCTTTCTTCAATTTTCCTGGCTTTGTTTCTGACGATCCAGTCGTATACCCCCAGTCTCTTCGTACCATCCTTCACGACAGCTCACATTTACGTTGTTTGATATTTGTGTACGAAATATTGCAATATTTTAGGGGTGCATATGCTAATTCTGACGCAAACTCTAATTTTAGACGCTGCTACAATAGTGGCTATCAGCGAAAACGTAATTGCAAACCAAAACGAAGACGCGACATTGTCTTGCACCGCAGAAGGCAATCCACTTCGTGACGATTCCATCACTTGGAAGAGAAAAGATTTTCACGACTTTCACGCCCGTACCTCCGTTATGTACGACAAAAATGGAACTTCTTATTTGCGCATTACAAGTGTGACACGAGAAGATTTGGGTAGCTTTAAGTGTTCCGTTAGTAATGCAATTGGAAACGCTTCTTCTAAAGACGTTATGCTTATAGTCAAACGTAAGTTTACTTACCTCTTTGATTGCTTATCTATATTTACCCAACTTTTAATTTTGTAGACAAACCAGAAATCAATCAATCTCCTTCTTTCCTCAAGTTTGCGAGCGACGCAGGTGATACTGGTCGGATAATTTGTAGAAGTCAAGCTTCGCCTCTAGCGCGTTACCAATGGGCACGATCTGGTAGCCCAATAAGAGGGAATACAACTGGAAAGTATTATACGACTTACAATCAAATAGACGCGTTGGTTTCGGAATCGGTTTTAATAATAACTCACGTCACTTCCGCCGATTATGGTAATTACGAGTGTGTTGCCAAAAACGATTTGGGATTTGCAACCGTATCGCCGAGATTGGAAGTCACATCGGCTCCTGATCCGCCTAGCATTTTATCCATTGTCAACGTAACGCACGATTCGGTGATTGTTAACTGGATACCTGGGTTCGATGGTGGTATGAGAGCGAGCTATCGGATTAGGTATCGTCAAATGGATACCGATAGATATAAATATGAAGACGTCCTACCGTATAATATAACACAATACACCATCACGGAACTCGAACCGGATACAGCTTATGTCTTTTCAATTATGGCCATGAATAAGTTGGGCAACAGCAAATTTTTACCAGACTTTGCAACGGCTCGCACTACAAGTAAGGCTTCATTTTACTTCTTCCTTCTTACTTTATTAACAATACTAACACTCTTCCTAACTACGCTATTAACAAATTAACAGATGAAGTACCTCCACACCATACTTCTCCTAGCTCGGACGAGAGAAGCTTTAAAGATTTTCCCGGATTACTAATAATAATAGGAACTATAGTAGGAACTGCTTTAATATTAATGAACGTGGTGCTTATTGGTTGTTGCTTACATAGAAGATCTAAAAAACGTTTAACAGGTAATTATTTTTTGTTTTTATTTTATTTAGAATTCAAAGAGCGCCCGACACCATCGGTCGTACCCGAAGAATATTTAGAAACTCACGATTTGTCTCAAATTTTAATTATAAGCGTGACCGTTATTGGAATTTTGTTGCTCATTAATGTTGCGCTCGTTGTCGGATGCGTATTTAAAAAACGAGCCAAAAGGATCAGAGGTTTGTTTGAGAAGTTTAAAAAATTATTTTTTGATTAAATCACGTTTGGTAACGCTTTGTATTACGATTCTATGTGGCAAAACTATCAAACCAGGCGCTAGTATCGTAATGTGAAGTGTGAAGTTACAAACGAGTTTGTGTAGTACTTTCATGAAATAAACAAGAAAATATTTTTTAGAACAAGGGAACCAGAGCAGCAAGTCTGCTACTATTGAAATGTACGCTCCAAGCAGCTACAACGATACTGTAACCGGGGAAACTTTATCGTCGGTTAGTGAAAAAAGCGAAACTTATAGTAACGAAGGCAGCAATCACGACTATGTGGTACGTAGAGGAATTTTTTTCTAGTTAAAACGTTTTAATTTTCTTTACTTATTAGGACGAGGGTAGAAAACCAGCTGCTGGAACTTATTTAATGGATCAGCAAGATTATCCGACCGCCTACACCGGATACCCTGGCTACGAAATGCAAATACAACCAAACATGGTACACAAAACTCATACGTTGCCACATCCTCATCATCATCATCAACATTTGCACGACAGGAATAGAGCTAGAGATGATCAAAATCTTGGATATATGGGAAATATGTCAGGTGAATATTCTAATTTTTATACTTCAAACTACCCTAATTGTCGTCAGGTAAGAAAAGTTTGGCGATTGAGCTAACAATATTTAAACTTGAATTACTCGATATATCCACTTTGGGACCTTCTTTATGGATTTGACAGAAGAAACTTCAAACTAAATTTTGGCAGATTCTTCATTTTCAATTTTACACCCTGTAGATGTTGATAGATTATATTATTTCACTGGACTATACAAAACTTAGCAAATTCTTGGACAAGAAGTAGTGGTTCATTAACTGTGACTTCGTAAATTCTCAAATTTTTCGGTTCATTAGATTTTGTATAATGCCCAATTTTAGGAACCACGGAATTCCGCGGATTTTACCATTAATTCGTTCGCCGAGTTTGAAGGCGAGTAACTTTCAACTGGACCCTACGAAATTTTTCAAATTTTTGGACAAGAAACAGGGGTTCCTTAGCTTTGTTTACGTGAATTTTGAATTTTTTCGGCTCATTAGATTTTGTATAATGCCCCGTTTTAGGAACCACGGAATTTCGCGGATTTTACCAGTAATTCGTTCGTCGAGTTTGAAGGCGAGTAACTTTCAACTGGACCCTACAAAATTTTTCAAATTTTTGGACAAGAAACAGGGGTTCCTTAGCTTTGTTTACGTGAATTTTGAATTTTTTCGGCTCATTAGATTTTGTATAATGCCCCGTTTTAGGAACCACGGAATTTCGCGGATTTTACCAGTAATTCGTTCGTCGAGTTTGAAGGCGAGTAACTTTCAACTGGACCCTACAAAATTTTTCAAATTTTTGGACAAGAAACAGGGGTTTCTTAGCTTTGTTTACGTGAATTTTGAATTTTTTCGGCTCATTAGATTTTGTATAATGCCCCGTTTTAGGAACCACGGAATTTCGCGGATTTTACCAGTAATTCGTTCGTCGAGTTTGAAGGCGAGTAACTCTCAACTGGACCCTACAAAATTTTTCAAATTTTTGGACAAGAAACAGGGGTTCCTTAGCTTTGTTTACGTGAATTTTGAATTTTTTCGGCTCATTAGATTTTGTATAATGCCCCGTTTTAGGAACCACGGAATTTCGCGGATTTTACCAGTAATTCGTTCGTCGAGTTTGAAGGCGAGTAACTCTCAACTGGACCCTACAAAATTTTTCAAATTTTTGGACAAGAAACAGGGGTTCCTTAGCTTTGTTTACGTGAATTTTGAATTTTTTCGGCTCATTAGATTTTGTATAATGCCCCGTTTTAGGAACCACGGAATTTCGCGGATTTTACCAGTAATTAGATTGTCGAATTCGAAGGCGAATAACTTTCAACTAGACTTATTTGCCCACAAGGTTTTTGATTAATAATTTTTTTTCGATAGCAAAATCATCTTATATAAGCGCCCCATCACCTGCACCACCGGCCGATGGTTCATACTACAACATGTCTGATCGTTACTTATCATATCCGCCACCGTTGGACTTCCAAAATCCACCACCGATACCGGCACATCCTCATCTTAGCCTAACTCACGCACCATCACCACCACCACTACCAGTTAATGGTACTTTACGTCATCCGCTCCGCGGTACGGTACCGCCCCCGGACGTTTTACACAACACCAGTTTGCAAAACAATCAAATCTTACAAGCACAAACACTAAATCAAAAAAAAGAGCTGAGTAGTTTTGGTAACGGTTACGGTGTGAGCGAACAAGAGGGACATCTTGTGTGAGACATGGACGACGTTTTGTACGTGTTATAAGTGCGCGTATAAATGTGGTATCAAATTTTTTTTTAAATACTGGTGATATTAAAATTAAAAGTTTACTGTTTTTAATTACCGGATAGAAAGAAATACTCGAGTAAATGTGATTTAGATAAATATTATGCAATACGGATCGAACTATTAATAAATAAATTAAAACAGTGCATCACTGTAAGATAGAAGACTTATTTTAATATTTAAAATGTTGACTATTGTTGAATGTCGTTAAATAATTGTTAAGTTATAAGAAATCGAAAGCCAATCGACTGGTTATAAAAGAAACAACTACTTGGCTCGAAGATAAAGTTTAAAAAAAGAGTAACATCAATTTTTTACCAACTCAAAATGCCACCTAAATGGCATCAAAATTGATTATATTATATCGAAATAGCCTTACTTATATTAAGTCTTTTAATTTTGTTCTTAACAAGGGTGGGGTACTCGAACTCTTCTTATAGGAAAAAATATTTTCTTTAATTTATTTTAATTGTTATCGTCCTCATTAAAGTTTCTATTTTTACTAATTTAAGACGTATTCTCGTTAAAACTTTCCATTTTAATATTATTTGTGATTTTGTATATAAAAAAAGGTTTCTTTTAGAATACTTTTATGTTATTTGTTGTAATTTTAAGGTGTTTTATTCATTTGATTTAATTACTTGAATTGGAATTATTTAAAAAACAATCTGAGGGACCTATAGAAAAGGTAGATTTTAACTATTGGCCAAGTTCCTATGAGATCACAATTGCTCTAATCAAGACGCTTTTGTATAAAGTCGTTCATTTCTATAAATGAAACTCGATTAGAATCTTAGCGAAATTGTGGAAGTAATTTTTTTGAAATTGTAATTTTGTACGGGGGAGCCTGGATTATTAAAGTGAAGGGCGAAGTTATTCCAAACAGAGCTAAAAAGAGGCCAGAAATAACTTAGCCTAGAAAAAAAAATCTAATGCTGGAGAGAATCGTGATCGGACGAAGCATGGCCGATAGAAAAAACAACTTCGATATTATTTAAGTTAACTACTATTTTAATTATTGACTACAGAATACCTAATTAACTAAGCAAAATACTTTAGTTTGTATATTTTTATAATTTTTCCTACTAGTCCAAACGACAACCAAAGTTAATTTGCTGTTAAAAAAAGTTAAGTTAGTTGCTTGTAATCGAATAATTTAATTTTATTAATTAGAAGAAGTATTTTCAATTTTTCTCAAATTGGATTTTTAAGTTTTTATTTTAAAATGTAAATATTGAAAGAAATTTTAGTAGTTCTTTTTGGAATAAATTTGGATTAACTTTCTCTTTTAAAAAACGGAAAAAATAGGGTACATTACGAAAATAGAGAACCTCGCGCATTGTTATAATTTTTTTTAAAAAAGAAAATAGAACTGAAATAAATTTAAGGCTTAATACATTTTTGCTTTATAATACTAAACGAATCGTCGGAGCTTAAAAATTCAATAAATCAAAGAATTTATGTAAATTAAAGTAATGTAAATATGTAAATTAATTATGAAACTTAAACCTTCCAGTTTTGCCAATGTAATAATAATTAAAAAAATTATAATAATAAGTAGATGTATAAAGTGCCTTTTAATTCATACAATCTGCCATGTAACATATTAGTGTAAATTGGTTAAAAAAAGTTTATTTCACGTTGCTTAAAATCTATTTAATTTAAATAAAAATATATTTGTGACAAATCGGTAAATTTGTTTCCATTTTTTTGTATAGACTTTTAATATTTACTTAAAATTTATTAAGCGGTTACAATTAAAAACGTTTTATTATAACTACTTACTAAATTGATTTTTTACATTATTAAGGTATGAATAACTGGATGTGCTATTTAAATTATTGGGTTGTCCAGTCAATATAACTTGTATGTTGGTTCATCTCGTACTTGTATATTGTTAAGTCTTATGAGAATTAAATGCTCACATATTAACTCGTTTTATTTGTCCAACTAGTAAGGATGCCGCCGATAATTAAAATCGTGAGGAGCCAGAGGTACAGTGTCTAGAACAATCGAGAAAACAGTGCCGTACAGGACCAAGTCCAAACTGGATTCTATGTATAATTCATTTACGATAATAATAGGTAACTGGTAGAAAGATGAAATGAAAATTAGCTATCTGTCTGCTACTTGTGTGGTATAAAACTTTGTAAAAAATCTTTCTATCACTGATTTCATTTGAAATTCTTCAAAAACTAGGGTCAAAATGCTGAGCTACGCGTTAAAGTTTTCAGGGCAGGCGTTAAAGTTTGCATAGCCCAGTACGAAAACTTAACGTGAGCTCCTTGATACTATTTGTTTGTTATTTAACATGCTAAAATTGAAGATTAATATCTCAAAAGGTATAAAAGTTGTTCAAGTCATCTTGTTCGTATCTTCAATTTGGTATCTTTTAGTCGCCTGTTTGCTATGCAACCAACAATACACTAATAAATATTGGCGTTTAAGTCGGTAATAAAGAAATCATTAAAGAGCTGTCATTCAATTTAAATAAAATTTAAAATCGGTATTGAAATGATGCAAGTGGCCGGATAATTACTAATTACGAAGTTTTCTTTTAAACTTCTTTTTCTCGAATCAAATTAATCGATTTATTAAAAGTTTAATCAATTTGAAGTGTCTTTGGCGTCGTTCCATGGCCAATAATAAAAAACCACAAGAAATCTCTCGAGTGCCAGAAACCATAGACTTTCCAAGTGAAGAAGAAATAATTATTAACTTATGGAAAGATTTGGATGTGTTCAACACCTGTTTAAAACAATCCGAACAAAAACCTAGGTATATTTTAATATTATCTACGTGTTGTAGTTTTATTAAACTTTTCTGTACAGATTTTCTTTTTACGATGGGCCTCCTTTTGCAACTGGACTACCTCATTACGGGCATATTTTAACTGGAACAATTAAAGATGTCGTTACGAGGTACGCACATCAACAAGGTCATCACGTAGAACGTAGATTTGGTTGGGACTGTCACGGACTTCCTGTCGAATTTGAAATCGATCGTGCACTCGGTATTAGGGGACCCGAAGATGTCGCTAAAATAGGCATAGCTCAGTACAATGCTGAGTGTCGTAAAATTGTAACTCGATACGTGAAAGAATGGGAAATTGTTGTCGGTCGCATAGGAAGATGGATCGGTACGTTTTAAGATTTTAAGATGTCAAAATTTACATTGCGTTACTTTTAGATTTTAAAAATGACTACAAGACTATGTATCCTTGGTACATGGAATCAGTTTGGTGGGTTTTCAAACAACTATATTTAAAAGGCTTGGTGTATCGGGGCAATAAAGTCATGCCTTATTCGCCAGCATGTAATACACCGTTATCAAACTTTGAATCCGGTCAAAATTACAAAGAGGTTATCGATCCATCAGTTACTGTTACTTTGCCCCTTATTAACGGCAAAGGTTCTTTATTAATTTGGACGACAACGCCTTGGACGCTCCCGAGTAATTTGGCAGCTTGCGTAAATGCGTCGTTAATTTACGTACGTTTAAAACAATCCAGTACTAATCAAGTATTCATCTTACTCGAAGCGAGAGTAGAATTTGTGTTTAAAACTGACGACTACATTATTTTAGAAAAGTTTCCCGGTATCGACCTAAAGGGATTGAAATACGAGCCAGTTTTTCCATATTATAATGAGTTGAAAGAAAAAGGAGCATTTCGAGTTGTTGTCGACGGTTACGTTTCTGCCGGATCTGGTACCGGTGTCGTACATCAAAGTCCTTACTTTGGAGAAGACGATTATCGTGTCGCGTTAGCTGCCGGGATTATAACAAGAGATCAAGAACCGGTTTGTCCCGTGGACTCTAGTGGGCATTTTACCAAACCAGTTGTCGACTTCGAAGGCCAATTTTTTAAAGATGCCGATAAGAATATAATTGTGCATTTAAAAGAGAACGGGAGGCTGTTTAATTTATCTCAAGTAAAGCATAGCTATCCATTTTGTTGGCGTTCGGAACAACCGTTGATGTATAGAGCTGTATCTTCTTGGTTTATACGAGTCGAGCATATGTCTGAAGAGTTACAGAAGGCGAATGCCGCTACTTATTGGGTGCCCAATTTTGTTAAAGATAAAAGATTTGGTAATTGGTTACGGGAGGCACGAGATTGGGCTGTTAGTCGTAATCGTTATTGGGGTACTCCCATTCCAATCTGGACGTCTAAAGAAGAAATTTGTTGTGTCGGTAGTATTAAGGAGTTAGAAGAATTAACTGGAAATAAAGTGACTGACTTACATAGAGAATTTATCGACGTTTTAGAAATTCCTTCTAAGATACCGGGGAATCCGCCTTTACGTCGTGTGTCCGAAGTATTTGATTGTTGGTTTGAGTCTGGTTCTATGCCGTTTGCTCAACAACATTTTCCTTTTGGAAGTTTAGAGGAGTTTGAGGAGCGGTATCCTGCCGATTTTATTAGTGAAGGTATTGATCAAACTCGAGGGTGGTTTTATACTTTGTTAGTTATATCTACCGCTTTATTTGGAAAGGCGCCTTTTAAGAATTTAATTGCGAACGGTTTGATTCTTGCTAGTGATGGCCAGAAGATGTCTAAACGTAAAAAAAATTATCCCGATCCATTAGAAGTTATAAACAAATACGGAGCCGACGCTTTACGTCTGTATTTAATTAATTCTCCAGTGGTGAGAGCCGAAAATTTACGTTTCAAAGAAGAAGGTGTTAGAGACATTATAAAAGACGTATTTTTGCCTTGGTACAATGCGTTTAGATTTTTAATGCAAAATATAGAAATTTACGTCAAGGAGAACAACAACGTCTTGTTTTATTATAACGAAAACGAACTAAAAAGTAAAAATATTATGGATCTTTGGATACTATCCTTCACTCAATCGCTTTTAAATTATGTAAAAAATGAAATGGCCTTCTATCGTCTTTACAATGTTGTACCTCGTCTCACAAAGTACGTCGATCACCTTACAAATTGGTACGTACGGATGAATAGAAAGCGTTTAAAGGGCGAAAATGGCCGTGACGACAATAAACAAGCTTTACTGACATTGTTTAACGTTTTAATGACCATCACAAAACTAATGGCACCTTTTGCACCATTTTTAGTAGAGCACATGTACCAATACCTCAAGAAGTTTACCAACGAAAACGCAGAGAGCATACATTATCTTATGTTACCCCAACCAAATCACTCCCTAATTAATATTAAAATAGAACGTGCAGTAGCAAGAATACAAGCTGTTATCGAATTAGGGCGCGTATTACGCGATCGTAAAACCATCCCAACAAAATATCCCATACCAGAAATTGTGGTTGTTCATCAAGATCTTGGATACATCGAGGATGTTCAATCACTAAAGTCGTACCTTTTATCCGAACTGAACGTACGTAAACTGACAGTTACAACGGATAAATCGAAGTATGGGATTTCATTAAGAGCAGAACCAGATCATAAAATACTAGGACTACGTTTAAAACAACAATTTAAAGCTGTCACGTTAGCGATTAAAAATTTAACAGATGAAGAAATTAACGAAATAGTGCACGACGGTTATGGAATAATAGCTGGTACTCGCATAGAACTTAACGAGATTCGCCTGATTTTCAAAGTGAACGATATTAGTTCAAATAAATACGAAGTGCACAGCGATAATGATGTGCTAGTTTTGTTAGATGTTACTTCAGATTGCTCTATGCAGGACGAAGGAACCGCTAGAGAAATTATAAATCGTATACAGAAATTACGTAAAAAAGCCCACTTAGTTCCTACAGATGAAGTATTTGTTTCTTACAAAGCGAATGGAGATTTGAAACGTGTCGCTTCATCTCATAGTGAATTTATAGAAACTACTATAAAAGCGTCGTTTCAATCTGAAGAAAATAGTGATTTGAATAAACCGATTATTATTGAAGAAAGTAAACATCTTAAAGATTGCCAACTTAGTCTTATTTTACGTAGAGAAGTGGATGAATGTAAAACGATACCTGCTGTTAAATGGGTTAACATTCAGTTATGTAGCATGAAATCTCCTTACGGTGGTGGTACCGATGCAAAAGGGTTAATTCTGTTAGAAGCAAACGGTAAAATTTTGTCTTTAGAAGAACTGAAAATTGAAATTACAAATTTGTTCGAAGTACATAATTTCTATGTTAGGTCTGTAGAAGGACCAGTTGATCTTTTAAATTTAAGCGGACGTACCCTATTTGTTGTTCCTAAATATAGAAGTTTAACGCGAGTTTTCAAAGATGCAACAGCACCATTTTGCAAAGTTGTAAATTTCATTAAAAGTGGAAATACTTGTACTTTAATTTTAGAAAACCCATGTGGAATTTTGAACATACAAGAGAATCAATATGAAGCGACTCTTAATAAATGGATAAATAACAAAATTAAGTTTTTCTAGTTTTTACGTTCCTGTTGTTCTATTAATTTATCTCATTCAAAGTTTGTCATTTCAGATTTTTTTATTTATTATTAATTAATATTAAATAAATTAATTTTTCTGCACATTTGTAAGACTATGGAATTTCTTTACCAGGACGAATATTATGTTGGAGTCAATTTAAAAGATGTAAAGACAAAGTACATAAACAGAGAAAGTACGCTCACTCTTAGTAGTGGGCCACATATAGCGGTTTAGCAGGTGCTGATCAAACGCAACAACAAATCACTTCATTTTAAATGCAATCGTTCACACTAGAGCATCGACGGTTTTACCTAGCATCTTAGAAGAACATATAATGGACAGCATCAATAATGTGAGGACAGTAATAAAAAATATAGTTGAAACAACTTGAGGAAAATTGAATCCGTATAGTACTATAGTAGTATAGTAGCAATAAAAACTGGAGTTTGGATACCTTGATTAGTTGCAATACAAAAGTGAGTAGAAGACAAGTTTTTTTTATTGTAGATTGTATTATTTTT